>OX352772.1:335254538-337803247 GCA_947095535.1 Poecilobothrus nobilitatus
ATTTTATAAATATAGTTGAATCCAATTTTATTTTGTTAAACAAGAAAACATAAAAAAAAATTTAATTTAAATTAATAACACAATAAAACATAAAAACTTATATTATTTTGTTCTTCAAATTATTTTTCTTATTTGAATATAACTTTTCTAACAATTCCGTCACTGGTACCAACATAAACTATATGATCATTTGGTCCATGGCAAAGAGAATTAACACAGCTTCCAATAACTAATTCACCATCTAATTTACCTAAATCATTTATATCTTTCCATATTTTGACAATTCCGTCATATCCTGAAGTAAAAAGTGTTTTTTCATTACCAGAAATAGCATTAATAAGCATTTCATGACAATTCTGTTAGAAAAAGAGATCATAATTAAAATGTTATTTTAAATAATATAAATATTCTGAAGAAAAATGCACTTACATCTTTGTGCCATACTTTAACATAATCACGATTTTGACAATTATTTAAGACACTAATACCTTTACCTATAATTACAAAAAAAAAAACGAATAAATAATAGTTTATGATTTTTAAACAAATCTTTAAAATTTTTACCATCACGACTTGCTGTAACAATCAATGAACGTTTTCCATTAACATAAGGTCCAACTAATTTCATTGGTGCTCTACCAGGAATAACTGCTTTAACTAAATATCCTTTTTCTGGTTTTATTTCACTAACACATAAATCATTATCACGGATTGTATAAACTAAATTGCCATCAACAGCTAAACCTTTGATTTCTTCCACCATTTCATAATGATGAATTTTTTGACAATTTTCAAAATGCATTAAAATACCTAAACCATCACCAGCCCAAACAGATTCTCCATGACAGTATAGTGTTTGTACAGGACTTTCTGTACTGTTATAAATATCTTTAAAATTATCTGAACTTAATGGACTTGGAACACATTTAAGGACACCATTACTACCAGCAGCATATAATCGACCATTAACATCAACACATATTGCGTATACATAACTGTCAGCACCAAATAAATTAATGCTTCGTTTTAATTTCAAATCTTGATCCCAGATCTAGAAAATGATAATAAAATATTCGAAATATTATAATGCTGATTCAGATTAGAAAAGATGAAAAAATTTAATTAAAATATCTGTAAAATGCACTTCATACACATTTTTTTTTTAAATATATCTTGCAAAATATGACTGGATTTTACAGAAGTCAAAAAAAATTATTTTTTAATATTTTAATCATACGAAAAGGTGATGCAGTATGAACTGGGTACAATATGTAGAAAATGTAGTTCATTAATACCTTAACAGATCCATCTTGACCACCAGAATATATATAACCATCCATAAATGCTAAACATGATACATCAGCTTTATGTTTATCACCTTCTTGAGTAAAACTTTCTACACTTCCAATCATTTTTATAATATTTTTTTTTATTATAATAATTTGTTTTTTTTTTTGTTTCACTACAGACGTGCGTTAATAACGTTTTTACAATTCAATTTCAATAGTAATTTTTTTAAATGATGAAATTTTCTTTTTTTAATTATTTTCTTAAGATCCGCTAACTTTAGAGTACAAATGAATTCTGAAGATTTTCATTTCAGATTCCTGGTTTTTTATAGTCTCTACAAGAAAAAAACAAAAATAAAAATTAATAAAAAATTAAAAATGAAATTGTTTTCTTTAAAAATCCAATACAACATTAAACAAAAACAAAAAAGTATCTTTTTGTAAACAAAAACAAAATATATACTGACAAAAAAAAAACATTTATGTGCACACTTTATGAAAACCAAAAATAGAAGATTAAGTATATAATATTAAAATAAAAAATGTTGATTTGTTTTTTTACAGGTATTAGTAATAATAATTTTAATTAAATCTTCTTCAGCTAAAAGCCTAAAAGGTAAAATAAAAGTTTTGGGAAATTCTAGACAATTATTAATATATGATAATTCTATTATACCCTAATAGTAAATGAGAGTTTTTCTCCCTAAGAGATGTGCAAATCTTCCAAAGACATCAAGAATACCTCGTATGGTAGAGTTAGATTCTTACTCACTAAACCAATCTCCCTCTTTAGTCATTATAATGCAATTAAATCACCAAATATGTCAAATATGCTAATGAAATATATTGGCTAGGGAGAAGGGATATTGGAGAAGATATACGATAAGGATATTAATCGAATTCGACAATAAATTTTTGTTTAAAAAATTTGTTTTTTAATTATGTTTTTAAGGTTTAATTATTTTCTTAAAAAAATTTTTTTTTTAAACAAAGTACCAATAATCAAAATAAAAAACTATATAAATTAAAAATAATTAGTTAGTCAAAAAATAATATCAACTCTAACTACAGCTTTTAACTTAGTCTTTTATTCTAAATTTTTATTCTATTTTACATCCCGCAGATACAAAAAGTAAAATTTAAATTTTTAATCTATTTCTACATCTTGCAGTTAATTTTAGTAAAATTTTATATAAAGTGCTGCGGTCAGCGGTGGATAAAAATTTAGTTGGAATTGCCTATTGCCTACGCAGTCCAACACTACAAGTTACCTGCTGAGGACACCAGTAGGGTTTGGAAATTGGATGGACAAAACACTCCAAAATTAACTTCACTTTGAAGTTAAAAAAAAAAATAAGAATGTTAATGATGGTATGAATATCATGTTGAAACGTATTCGCTCATAAATGAAAGTTTTTTCTTTCATTTATATTTTGTGTAAAACCTTAAGGTGTTATAAAATATTTTTGTATATTCAAAAAATTACATACTTAAGTTATTAATAGTCTTTAACTTTAATAATTAATTTAAATTTAAATCTTTATTTGCACAACACAACACATTAACTTCAAAAATGTTTCTATATAATATATGTGTTAAATGTTACCAAAAATTTAAGTAATCTATTATTAGTTAAAAAATTTAAGTAATCATTTAGTGACTAGATTCGAGAAAAATACTTTTGAATTTATAAAAAATAACAAAAATATTGCCTGTATAATACAACAGAATTCCTCCTGAAAATATGCAATAAATAAAAAATAATTGTTTTATTTTAAAATAATGCCTCACATATTTTATAATATGTGAGACGTAATAATATATATTGTATTCATATAAATCTTAATAATTTAATAGACATCGGTAGCCGAGTGTTCAAGCACGTGCTTTATCAATCGACGGAGTGAGGGTTCAAATCCTGCACAGGTAGTAAGTTTTTTTAATTGCAAACAAATCCCGCTTGCTATCAAAATATTGTGTAATTTAATAATAAATATATAATACAAAATCTATAAATATATAAACAAAAAATAATATTTCTGTAATAATTATTGTAAAATTAACCTTTAATTGTTGTATCTATCACAAATGGTCGCGATGGTTTAGTTAATATTGCATTATCTTATTAGTATACGAATATAAACAAATAAATAAAAATCATGGTTTTTTATTACATATATGACATGTGAAATAAAATGTTTTTCAAAATATTGTTTTAAATCTAAAATCTGACAAAAGTTAATTTGATTTTGACCTCAAAAACTCTAAAAGATTCGTTGCTCTTGAAGTACAATAACTTTTAAATATGATATTAGTCTTCTATTCAAACAAAAAATTGTTTTAGTAAATTGGGTGAACAATTTTCAAATTTGAAGGTCATTATTTCCCAATTACAATTGAGTTTCCTCAGATTCACAAAAAAAAATTATTTTTGTTCACATTTTAATGAAAAATCTAAGGATAATTTGAATTTTTCTTTTTAAACTTTATACTTGTTCACTCATTAAGAAGATTGAGCAACTGTTCCCAAAGCTTGAAATATAAATAAATAATTTAATTTTTAACTCATTTCGAAAATTTCCTGAGCTGAACTTTCGTATTTACATTTACCTTAACTTGTATCTAGTTCTTCTTTTGAAGATATTCGAATATGTTAACCACAATTTGAATATGTTAAAAAATTATTTTACTAATTTTTAAATCGCATGTAATAAATTACATAATTATATCTATTTTCTTTTAATTATTTATTTTAGTTTTTTTAAAACTATTGGTTAGTTTTCTTTTCTAATGCTTGTTCTAAGCCTTCCAACTAACCAATAATCATCTCTATTATGGTAATCATTCGGTTTCGGTGCGGTCAGGGGAATTGATCGTGGAGCTTATTATTATTATTATTATACACATTAATATAGTTAAACCAAATAATAGATCATTCTTTTAAATAAAAAAAAGACATTTTAGAAATATAGTTGAATCCAATTTTATTTTGTTAAACAAGAAAACATAAAAAAAAATTTAATTTAAATTAATAACACAATAAAACCTAAAAACTTATATTATTTTGTTCTTCAAATTATTTTTCTTATTTGAATATAACTTTTCTAACAATTCCGTCACTGGTACCAACAAAAACTATATGATCATTTGGTCCATGGCAAAGAGAATTAACACAGCTTCCAATAACTAATTCACCATCTAATTTACCTAAATCATTTATATCTTTCCATATTTTGACAATTCCGTCATATCCCGAAGTAAAAAGTGTTTTTTCATTGCCAGAAATAGCATTAATAAGCATTTCATGACAATTCTGTTAGAAAAAGGGATCATAATTAAAATGTTATTTTAAATAATATAAATATTCTGAAGAAAAATGCACTTACATCTTTGTGCCATACTTTAACATAATCACGATTTTGACAATTATTTAAGACACTAATACCTTTACCTATAATTACAAAAAAAAAAACGAATAAATAATAGTTTATGATTTTTAAACAAATCTTTAAAATGTTTACCATCACGACTTGCTGTAACAATCAATGAACGTTTTCCATTAACATAAGGTCCAACTAATTTCATTGGTGCTCTACCAGGAATAACTGCTTTAACTAAATATCCTTTTTCTGGTTTTATTTCACTAACACATAAATCATTTTCACGGATTGTATAAACTAAATCGCCATCAACAGCTAAACCTTTGATTTCTTCCACCATTTCATAATGATGAATTTTTTGACAATTTTCAAAATGCATTAAAATACCTAAACCATCACCAGCCCAAACAGATTCTCCATGACAGTATAGTGTTTGTACAGGACTTTCTGTACTGTTATAAATATCTTTAAAATTATCTGAACTTAATGGACTTGGAACACATTTAAGGACACCATTACTACCAGCAGCATATAATCGACCATTAACATCAACACATATTGCGTATACATAACTGTCAGCACCAAATAAATTAATGCTTCGTTTTAATTTCAAATCTTGATCCCAGATCTAGAAAATGATAATAAAATATTCGAAATATTATAATGCTGATTCAGATTAGAAAAGATGAAAAAATTTAATTAAAATATCTGTAAAATGCACTTCATACACAATTTTTTTTTAAATATATCTTGCAAAATATGACTGGATTTTACAGAAGTCAAAAAAAATTATTTTTTAATATTTTAATGATATAAAAAGGTGATGCAGTATGAACTGGGAACAATATGTAGAAAATGTAGTTCATTAATACCTTAACAGATCCATCTTGACCACCAGAATATATATAACCATCCATAAATGCTAAACATGATACATCAGCTTTATGTTTATCACCTTCTTGAGTAAAACTTTCTACACTTCCAATCATTTTTATAATATTTTTTTTTATTATAATAATTTGTTTTTTTTTTTGTTTCACTACAGACGTGCGTTAATAACGTTTTTACAATTCAATTTCAATAGTAATTTTTTTAAATGATGAAATTTTCTTTTTTTAATTATTTTCTTAAGATCCGCTAACTTTAGAGTACAAATGAATTCTGAAGATTTTCATTTCAGATTCCTGGTTTTTTATAGTCTCTACAAGAAAAAAACAAAAATAAAAATTAATAAAAGAAAATTAAAAATGAAATTGTTTTCTTTAAAAATCCAATACAACATTAAAACAAAAACAAAAAAATAACTTTTTGTAAACAAAAACAAAATACATATTGACAAAAAAAAAACATTTATGTGCACACTTTATGAAAACCAAAAATAGAAGATTAAGTATATAATATTAAAATAAAAAATGTTGATTTGTTTTTTTACAGGTATTAGTAATAATAATTTTAATTAAATCTTCTTCAGCTAAAAGCCTAAAAGGTAAAATAAAAGTTTTGGGAAATTCTAGACAATTATTAATATATGATAATTCTATTATACCCTAATAGTAAATGAGTGTTTTTCTCCCTAAGAGATGTGCAAATCTACCAAAGACATCAAGAATACCTCGTGGTAGCGCCAGATTCTTACTCACTAAACCAATCACCTCCTTTAATCAATATATTGCAATTAAATCTCCAAATATGTCAAATATGCTAATGAAATATATTGGCTAGGGAGAAGGGATATTGAAGAAGATATACGATAAGGATATTAATCGAATTCGACAATAAATTTTTGTTTAAAAAAATTTTTTTTTTAATTATTTTCTTAAAAAAATGTTTTTTAAACAAAGTACCAATAATCAAAATAAAAAACTATATAAATTAAAAATAATTAATTAGTAAAAACATAATATCAACTCTAACTACAGCTTTTAACTTTCTTAGTCTTTTATTCTAAATTTTTATTCTATTTTACATCCCGCAGATACAAAAAGTAAAATTTAAATTTTTAATCTATTTCTACATCTTGCAGTTAATTTTAGTAAAATTTTATATAAAGTGCTGCGGTCAGCGGTGAATAAAAATTTTGTTGGAATTGCCTATTGCCTACGTAGTCCAACACTGCAAGTTACCTGCTGAGGACACCAGTAGTGTTTGGAAATTGGATGGACGAAACACTCCAAAATTAACTTCACTTTGAAGTTAAAAAAAAAAAAATAAGAATGTTAATGTTAATGTTGCAATGAATACCATGTTGAAACGTATTCGCTCATAAATGAAAGTTTTTTCTTTCATTTATATTTTGTGTAAAACCTTAAGGTGTTATAAAATTTTTTTGTATATTCAAAAAATTACATACTTAAGTTATTAATAGTCTTTAACTTTAATAATTAATTTAAATTTAAATCTTTATTTGCACAACACAACACATTAACTTTAAAAATGTTTCTATATAATATATGAGTTAAATGTTACCAAAAATTTAAGTAATCTATTATTAGTGAAAAAATTTAAGTAATCATTTAGTGACTAGATTCGAGAAAAATACTTTTGAATTTATAAAAAATAACAAAAATATTGCCTGTATAATACAACATAATTCCTCCTGAAAATATGCAATAAATAAAAAATAATTGTTTTATTTTAAAATAATGGCACACATATTTTATAATATGTGAGACGTAATAATATATGTATTCATATAAATCTTAATAATTTAATAGACATCGGTAGCCGGGTGTTCAAGCACGTGGCTTATCAATCACCGGAGTGAGGGTTCAAATCCTGCACAGGTAGTAAGTTTCTTTAATTGCAAACAAATCCCGCTTGCTATCAAAATATTGTGTAATTTAATAATATATAATATAAAATCTATAAATATATAAACAAAAAATAATATTTCTGTAATTATTGTAAAATTAATGTTTAATTATGTTGTATCTATCATGAATAGTTGCGATGGTTTAGTTAATATTGCATTATCTTATTAATATACGAATATAAACAAATAAATAAAAATCATGGTTTTTTATTACATATATGACATGTGAAATAAAATGTTTTTCAAAATATTGTTTTAAATCTAAAATCTGACAAAAGTTAATTTGATTTTGACCTCAAAAACTCTAAAAGATTCGTTGCTCTTGAAGTACAATAACTTTTAAATATGATATTAGTCTTCTATTCAAACAAAAAATTGTTTTAGTAAATTGGGTGAACAATTTTCAAATTTGAAAAGTCATTATTTTCTAATTACAATTGAGTGTTCATAAATTCACAAAAAAAAATTGTTTTTGTTCACATTTTAATGAAGAATCTAAGGATAATTTGAATTTTTCTTTTTAAACTTTATACTTGTTCAGTCATTAAGAAGATTGGGCAGCTGTTCGCAAAACTTGAAATATAAATAAATAATTTAATTTTTAACTCATTTCGAAAATTTTCTGAGCTGAACTTTCGTATTTACATTCACCTTAACTTGTATCTAGTTCTTCTTTTGAAGATATTCGAATATGTTAACCACAATTTGAATATGTTAAAAAATTATTTTACTAATTTTTAAATCGCATGTAATAAATTACATAATTATATCTATTTTCTTTTTATTATTTATTTTAGTTTTTTTAAAACTATTGGTTAGTTTTCTTTTTTAATCTTCTTTTCTTGTCCTAAGCCTTCCACCTAACCAATAATCCTCTCTTATGGTAATCATTCGGTTTCGTGCGGTCTAGGAGAGGAATTGATCGTGGTGCTTATTATTATTATAGACATTAATATAGTTAAACCAAATAATAGATCTTTTAAATAAAAAAGACATTTTATAAATATAGTTGAATCCAATTTTATTTTGTTAAACAAGAAAACATAAAAAAAAATTTAATTTAAATTAATAACACAATAAAACCTAAAAACTTATATTATTTTGTTCTTCAAATTATTTTTCTTATTTGAATATAACTTTTCTAACAATTCCGTCACTGGTACCAACAAAAACTATATGATCGTTGGGTCCATGGCAAAGAGAATTAACACAGCTTCCAATAACTAATTCACCATCTAATTTACCTAAATCATTTATATCTTTCCATATTTTGACAATTCCGTCATATCCTGAAGTAAAAAGTGTTTTTTCATTACCAGAAATAGCATTAATAAGCATTTCATGACAATTCTGTTAGAAAAAGAGATCATAATTAAAATGTTATTTTAAATAATATAAATATTCTGAAGAAAAATGCACTTACATCTTTGTGCCATACTTTAACATAATCACGATTTTGACAATTATTTAAGACACTAATACCTTTACCTATAATTACAAAAAAAAAAACGAATAAATAATAGTTTATGATTTTTAAACAAATCTTTAAAATTTTTACCATCACGACTTGCTGTAACAATCAATGAACGTTTTCCATTAACATAAGGTCCAACTAATTTCATTGGTGCTCTACCAGGAATAACTGCTTTAACTAAATATCCTTTTTCTGGTTTTATTTCACTAACACATAAATCATTATCACGGATTGTATAAACTAAATTGCCATCAACAGCTAAACCTTTGATTTCTTCCACCATTTCATAATGATGAATTTTTTGACAATTTTCAAAATGCATTAAAATACCTAAACCATCACCAGCCCAAACAGATTCTCCATGACAGTATAGTGTTTGTACAGGACTTTCTGTACTGTTATAAATATCTTTAAAATTATCTGAACTTAATGGACTTGGAACACATTTAAGGACACCATTACTACCAGCAGCATATAATCGACCATTAACATCAACACATATTGCGTATACATAACTGTCAGCACCAAATAAATTAATGCTTCGTTTTAATTTCAAATCTTGATCCCAGATCTAGAAAATGATAATAAAATATTCGAAATATTATAATGCTGATTAAGATTAGAAAAGATGAAAAAATTTAATTAAAATATCTGTAAAATGCACTTCATACACAATTTTTTTTTAAATATATCTTGCAAAATATGACTGGATTTTACAGAAGTCAAAAAAAATTATTTTTTAATATTTTAATCATACGAAAAGGTGATGCAGTATGAACTGGGTACAATATGTAGAAAATGTAGTTCATTAATACCTTAACAGATCCATCTTGACCACCAGAATATATATAACCATCCATAAATGCTAAACATGATACATCAGCTTTATGTTTATCACCTTCTTGAGTAAAACTTTCTACACTTCCAATCATTTTTATAATATTTTTTTTTATTATAATAATTTGTTTTTTTTTTTGTTTCACTACAGACGTGCGTTAATAACGTTTTTACAATTCAATTTCAATAGTAATTTTTTTAAATGATGAAATTTTCTTTTTTTAATTATTTTCTTAAGATCCGCTAACTTTAGAGTACAAATGAATTCTGAAGATTTTCATTTCAGATTCCTGGTTTTTTATAGTCTCTACAAGAAAAAAACAAAAATAAAAATTAATAAAAAATTAAAAATGAAATTGTTTTCTTTAAAAATCCAATACAACATTAAAACAAAAACAAAAAAATAACTTTTTGTAAACAAAAACAAAATATATACTGACAAAAAAAAAACATTTATGTGCACACTTTATGAAAACCAAAAATAGAAGATTAAGTATATAATATTAAAATAAAAAATGTTGATTTGTTTTTTTACAGGTATTAGTAATAATAATTTTAATTAAATCTTCTTCAGCTAAAAGCCTAAAAGGTAAAATAAAAGTTTTGGGAAATTCTAGACAATTATTAATATATGATAATTCTATTATACCCTAATAGTAAATGAGAGTTTTTCTCCCTAAGAGATGTGCAAATCTTCCAAAGACATCAAGAATACCTCGTATGGTAGAGTTAGATTCTTACTCACTAAACCAATCTCCCTCTTTAGTCATTATAATGCAATTAAATCACCAAATATGTCAAATATGCTAATGAAATATATTGGCTAGGGAGAAGGGATATTGGAGAAGATATACGATAAGGATATTAATCGAATTCGACAATAAATTTTTGTTTAAAAAATTTTTTTTTTTAATTATTTTCTTAAAAAAATGTTTTTTAAACAAAGTACCAATAATCAAAATAAAAAACTATATAAATTAAAAATAATTAATTAGTAAAAACATAATATCAACTCTAACTACAGCTTTTAACTTTCTTAGTCTTTTATTCTAAATTTTTATTCTATTTTACATCCCGCAGATACAAAAAGTAAAATTTAAATTTTTAATCTATTTCTACATCTTGCAGTTAATTTTAGTAAAATTTTATATAAAGTGCTGCGGTCAGCGGTGAATAAAAATTTTGTTGGAATTGCCTATTGCCTACGTAGTCCAACACTGCAAGTTACCTGCTGAGGACACCAGTAGTGTTTGGAAATTGGATGGACGAAACACTCCAAAATTAACTTCACTTTGAAGTTAAAAAAAAAAAAATAAGAATGTTAATGTTAATGTTGCAATGAATACCATGTTGAAACGTATTCGCTCATAAATGAAAGTTTTTTCTTTCATTTATATTTTGTGTAAAACCTTAAGGTGTTATAAAATTTTTTTGTACATTCAAAAAATTACATACTTAAGTTATTAATAGTCTTTAACTTTAATAATTAATTTAAATTTAAATCTTTATTTGCACAACACAACACATTAACTTTAAAAATGTTTCTATATAATATATGAGTTAAATGTTACCAAAAATTTAAGTAATCTATTATTAGTGAAAAAATTTAAGTAATCATTTAGTGACTAGATTCGAGAAAAATACTTTTGAATTTATAAAAAATAACAAAAATATTGCCTGTATAATACAACATAATTCCTCCTGAAAATATGCAATAAATAAAAAATAATTGTTTTATTTTAAAATAATGGCACACATATTTTATAATATGTGAGACGTAATAATATATGTATTCATATAAATCTTAATAATTTAATAGACATCGGTAGCCGAGTGTTCAAGCACGTGCCTTATCAATCGACGGAATGAGGGTTCAAATCCTGCACAGGTAGTAAGTTTTTTTAATTGCAAACAAATCCCGCTTGCTATCAAAATATTGTGTAATTTAATAATAAATATATAATATAAAATCTAGAAATATATAAACAAAAAATAATATTTCTAAAATAAATGTTTAATTATTGTATCTATCATGAAATAGGTCGATGGTTTAGTTAATATTGCATTATCCTATTAATATATCCTACAAATAAATAAAAATAATGGTTTTGTAATACATATATAACATGTGAAATAAAATGTTTTTCAAAATATTGTTTTAAATCTAAAATCTGACAAAAGTTAAATGACTTAATTTGATCTTGACCTCAAAAACTCTAAAAGATTCGTTGCTCTTGAAATATAAATTTTAAATATGTTATTAATCATTCAAAGAAAAAATTGTTTTAGTAAATTGGGTGAACAATTTTCAAATTTGAAGGTCATTATTTCCCAATTACAATTGAGTTTCCTCAGATACACAAAAAAAAATTATTTTTGTTCACATTTTAATGAAGAATCTAAGGATAATTTGAATTTTTTTTTTTAAACTTTATACTTGTTCAGTCATTAAGAAGATTGCGCAGCTGTTCCCAAAGCTCGAAATATAAATAAATAATTTGATTTTTAACTCATTTCAAAAATTTCCTGATTACCTATAGGAATAGTTAAGCTTACGTATTTACCGTAACCGGTCCATTCTGCTAAAACAATTCAACTAACAGCAATTTAACTAAAACTCAATTCGACTGAAAAAATTCAACTAAGACAATTTGACTAAAAACAATTCAACTAGATAGCAATTAAACTTTTAAATTGCTAATATGTATTTTGAAACATTTTAGTTTTTTAAAACTAAAAATTTAACTTTGAAATTGAAAATTTTTTTTAATCATTTAATTTTGTGACACTGAGATTTATTCTGAACAATTTAAATAAAAAAAATTTATAAATAAAAAAATTGTATAGCAATAACTCACCCTTATCGATTTTAATAAAATGGAATACAAAATTTTAAAAACAGGAAAAGGCAAAGAGCGCATAATGTTAGATGGATTCATTTTTTACAAAAATGCTGAAGATTCCAACACAAAAACATACATATTAAAGATAATCTACTAATGACAATTTCACTAAAGCAATTCAAAGTTTGTAGATGAGCCGACTTGGGTAGTGGTAATTCAATGTTTGCGCGCGCATCAAATTTTCATTAGTATTGTCTTAGTTGAATTGTGTTTTAGTCGAATAGGCCGGGAATCCGTATTTACATTCACCTTAACTTGTATCTAGTTCTTCTTTTGAAGATATTCGAATATGTTAACTACAATTTGAATATGTTAAAAAATTATTTTACTAATTTTTAAATCGCATGTAATAAATTACATAATTATATCTATTTTCTTTTTATTATTTATTTTAGTTTTTTTAAAACTATTGGTTAGTTTTCTTTTCTAATGCTTGTTCTAAGCCTTCCAACTAACCAATAATCTATTATGGTAATCATTCGGTTTCGGTGCGGTCAGGGGAATTGATCGTGGAGCTTATTATTATTATTATTATACACATTAATATAGTTAAACCAAATAATAGATCATTTTTTTAAATAAAAAAAAGATATTTTATAAATATAGTTGAATTCAATTTTATTTTGTTAAACAAGAAAACATAAAAAAAAATTTAATTTAAATTAATAACACAATAAAACCTAAAAACTTATATTATTTTGTTCTTCAAATTATTTTTCTTATTTGAATATAACTTTTCTAACAATTCCGTCACTGGTACCAACATAAACTATATGATCATTTGGTCCATGGCAAAGAGAATTAACACAGCTTCCAATAACTAATTCACCATCTAATTTACCTAAATCATTTATATCTTTCCATATTTTGACAATTCCGTCATATCCCGAAGTAAAAAGTGTTTTTTCATTGCCAGAAATAGCATTAATAAGCATTTCATGACAATTCTGTTAGAAAAAGGGATCATAATTAAAATGTTATTTTAAATAATATAAATATTCTGAAGAAAAATGCACTTACATCTTTATGCCATACTTTAACATAATCACGATTTTGACAATTATTTAAGACACTAATACCTTTACCTATAATTACAAAAAAAAAACGAATAAATAATAGTTTATGATTTTTAAACAAATCTTTAAAATGTTTACCATCACGACTTGCTGTAACAATCAATGAACGTTTTCCATTAACATAAGGTCCAACTAATTTCATTGGTGCTCTACCAGGAATAACTGCTTTAACTAAATATCCTTTTTCTGGTTTTATTTCACTAACACATAAATCATTTTCACGGATTGTATAAACTAAATCGCCATCAACAGCTAAACCTTTGATTTCTTCCACCATTTCATAATGATGAATTTTTTGACAATTTTCAAAATGCATTAAAATACCTAAACCATCACCAGCCCAAACAGATTCTCCATGACAATATAGTGTTTGTACAGGACTTTCTGTACTGTTATAAATATCTTTAAAATTATCTGAACTTAATGGACTTGGAACACATTTAAGGACACCATTACTACCAGCAGCATATAATCGACCATTAACATCAACACATATTGCGTATACATAACTGTCAGCACCAAATAAATTAATGCTTCGTTTTAATTTCAAATCTTGATCCCAGATCTAGAAAATGATAATAAAATATTCGAAATATTATAATGCTGATTCAGATTAGAAAATGTAGAAAATGTAGTTCATTAATACCTTAACAGATCCATCTTGACCACCAGAATATATATAACCATCCATAAATGCTAAACATGATACATCAGCTTTATGTTTATCACCTTCTTGAGTAAAATTTTCTACACTTCCAATCATTTTTATAATTTTTTTTTTTTTTAATATTATAATAATTTGTTTTTTCTTTTGTTTTACTACAGACGTGGTACGCTTATAATGTTTTTACAATTCAATTTCAATAGTAATTTTTTTAAATGATGATATTTTCTTTTTTTAATTATTTTCTTAAGATCCGCTAACTTTAGAGTACAAATGAATTCTGAAGATTTTCATTTCAGATTCCTGGTTTTTTATAGTCTCTACAAGAAAAAAACAAAAATAAAAATTAATAAAAGAAAATTAAAAATGAAATTGTTTTCTTTAAAAATCCAATACAATATTAAAAAAAAAAAACAAAAAAGTATCTTTTTGTAAACAAAAACAAAATACATACTGACAAAAAAAAAAACAATTATGTGCACACTTTTTGAAAACCCAAAATAGAAGATGAAGTAAATAATATTAAAAAAAAATTTTGATTTTTTTTACAGGTATTAATAATAATAATAATTTTAATTAAATCTTCTTCAGCTAAAAGCCTAAAAGGTAAAATAAAAGTTTTGGGAAATTCTAGATAATTATTAATATATTTTAATTCTATTATACTCTAATATACTAAATGAGTGTTTTTTCTCTAAGAGATGTGCAAATCTTCCAAAGACATCAAGAATACCTCGTGGTAGTGCCAGATTCTTACTCACTAAACCAACCTCCCTCTTTAGTCAATATAATGCGATTAAATTCCCAACTGCTAATGAAATATATTGGCTAGGGAGAAGGGATATTGGAGAAGATATATGATAAGGATTCGGAAAATATGCTTAAGTTATATATACAATATACGGAGAAATTTTGTCGTTTTATTAAAACACGTCTTGAGAAATTTTGATATCCATAATCGGGAGGTAAGAAAGGATCTTTTTTACTGCTTAGAGTTGAAATCATTTTTCGTACATGAAGCTAAAATAAAATAATCTAATATATTTATCAGATATAATTTCGCGCATATAATAAAGTCAGGCTCAAAATATTTAATTTTGCAGTTTTGAAAAGCAGGAAGGAAAATAGATAAAACCTTTTGATCATGTTATATATAGTACTCCATAAAAAATTAATAAAGAAAAAACATAACAACTGGTAAACATGATTTCAAAAAAAAAAATAAATTTTATATCGGTAATTGAAAATAACATAGATGAAAATAAATAAAAAGCTAATTATAGTTAAGACACGAGTACCATTTATAATCCCTTATTTATATGCCCAGCAAAAATCAAGAAAAGAGTCAAGAGTCATTTTCTTATTGCAATACTCACAAGGGGATATATAAATACATAGGAATAATTTCTTTTTTAATAAGGGGGTATAAGTTTTCTTTGTGTCTTTTGAAGATTTCCACCTTCTTTAGGAAAAATAAAAAAAAAAAATATTTCAGAATAATTAGATATGATTTACTCATGAGACTCCTACTCAAGGTATGTTGTTAAATCAAGTACAAAATTTTATAAAATTACATATTTATAATGTGTCTTAAGAAAATCTTTATTGTATATATACTATAATAACATATAATTCATATTATATACATATATACATTATTTTTTTTATTTTTGTAGTTTTGTAGATGTAATTCAAGTAGTTAAATATGGACACATACCAGATCATAATTTAATATTTGTGTACATATGATGTCATGTGCTACAATTTTTTTTTTTTTTATTTCAATTTTTTAATATATGTATTTTATATTTTGTCGTAAAAACCACATTTTTTTTTGTAAATATTGGAAATTAAAAAAAGACATCTAATTTTCAAACAATTAAATTATGTTAATTGCCATAAAAAAGAAACTAATCAAAATTTGTATTTTCAACAATAGCACAAATGTGTATAATAAATATTATTTGAAAGGTATCATAAATTTAATTCATTTGTTATAATAACATATTAATTATTTATTCATTTTACCCCTTACCAAATGTATTTGTAACAATTTCATTTTCATTTCGTATACTTTAAAAATATCTTTTCAAGATTCATTCGAATTGTGCCTTTTCTTCATAAGTATATTTTAAAATATGTCCCTATATTGTAATTGTTGTTTTGGAAGGATTTGGACTTTTAACTGACACTGTCCTTAAACCTAAGATTTGTAATTCGACGGTGTTCGATGGTTCGCTCGTCATTTACAAGGTCTTATCTAACCAATTTATACTCTTGATGAATCATATTATATTTCCCTGATTGAGGATTCTCACTTCGGAAATATTTTCCCATAGAGTTCCTCATCCAAGATTCTCTTCTTTTGCAGTTCCAAAACTAGAATGGTTCTACATATTACTTGAAAAATTTGTGCAGTTTTTAGAAGTTCGAAATGTTAATGAGTGCATTTTTTAATGAAAAGGCAATTTTCTATATTTTAAAATTTTCAATAAATTTAAAGCATTTAAGTTATTTTTTTCGTATAAGTATAATAAAATTCAACTATAAATGATCCTATAGATGTTCTCGTTAATAATACATTTATAATATTTAAAATTTAGCATTGTTAGTTGTAACTTTTATATTATCCTTACTTAAATTTGTTGATTTTAATTAATAAATGATTTTATTAATTTGTAAAAGATTATACATAATATAAAATCAAACATTAAAAAAATTATTTCTAGAATTTTAAAATTAATTTTTTAAAGAATTAAAATTTTAATTGTACGCTTTTTTATTTTAAATTAATTTATATAACTATATAAAATAAAATTCAAGGACATTTTTATCATATCGCATATTGTAATTCTTTTTATAATTACGAAAATAATTCATAACTGGGGACGATTTAACAAAAAGTTGAGTAGCATGTAACAGGTTGAATCTAAACATCATTTTAATTTGGTTTCACATCTAAAATAAAAGTATAAAACTTTTTTCTATATTAAAAATAGTTAAAGTATAGGAATTCCATTTTTCCAATATAATTTGATCAAATTTTATGTTCCAAGTACCGAAACAAACAAACATTATGTACCTGTATTGTATACGTAAATTTATTATCATTTTTTAAAACTATTTTTTTTCTCTAGTTTCTAGAATATTCGAAATTTTTATTTTTTTTTTAACAATTTTTTTTTTTTTGTTTTTATATGACTAAACAAACAGTAAACAGAAAACAAAAATTTGTGTTAATTTCTTTTTTTCTAAGATATTTTTTTTATCCATAGATATCCATATAATATGTATAGGTATATACATATACATATACATATGTCCATCCACATCTAGTATTCACACCCCTATGTGCAGAGTTAATAGTTTTTTTTTTTTCTAATAAGTTTTAAATAGATGAATAATTAAAAAAAAAAAAAAAATTTAAATTATAAAAATAAATTTATTTATGAGGAAATACATGGTATACAAAAGAAAGTTCAATATGCATACATTTATACTTAATTCGTTTGTTTTTAATTTTTTAAACTCATTCATAAAATGTTTATGTTTATTTTAAATTCTTTTATTTAATAAATCTAAATAAATTTAATTAACATTCATAGAATATAAACAAAAAAATTGCTGTTTTTTATAATAAACTTTTGAAATTTATTTTAATTTTCTTTCAAGTTTAGCAAACAAACCATATTATCGTTTTATTTTTTTTAAGATATGCACTGTATTGCAACTTATACTATTCTAGCGTTTTTTTTATTAGGGAATTGAAAAATCTTCTTTCATATTTTTTTTTTTTTTTTGAGTAATTATTCATCTTAACTTTTTAAAGTGTTTTTATTAGTCCTCTTTTTTTTTAGTATATTTTCCAAAAAATTTTTTGATAACTGTATGCTTATTAGTTTCACTTTGCCCGTTAATCTGTCCGACTGCTTACAAAACTGATAGACCGCTGAATATAAAGCAATGCAATTTGAACAATGTGTAAGTTGCATAAGAAAATTAATGTTGTGGAATGATTTTTTTATGTAGCTTCATCCGTTAGAAAACTATACAGTCCTTCAAAGTTGGAAAAATTACTATTTTCAAATATGTATTTATATCTCAAGTTCTACTTAATATTTTTTCAATTTAAATAACGACAGAAAAGTTTTCTCTGTTAAACGACAGAAAAGTTTTTAAGCTTTTTAAAGCAATATTAAAATTTAAATTTACCATTGCGTAAAATCATAATTTTGTAAAATTTTGCCGCCTTTATATCACGGGGACACTTTCAGTTAGAAATTTTGTGGAAGAGTCGTAAGTTTTTTGAAAATTAGTATAAGTTATCTCAGAAAAAATGTTTATAATTCTTCATGTTTAAGAGATATTATATAGAGTTCAAAAATTGAAAATTTAAAAATTTTAGACCCCTATGCAAATTTATCGTAAATAGGATATAAAAATGAAAGCTCTCATATTATATGTATACATGTGTTAACGGCTTTTCTTAGCGATATAATTAAAATTTTGTCTTTTTGAAAATCAGTTTTTTTTAAAAATCTTTAATTTTCGTTACTGCCGTCTTTATTTTAAGTGTACTGTTATTATAACCTTTGTAAATTTTAACTTTCTTAAGTGTTAAGTAAATGTATTAATTTAAAAAAAAAATTTTGATCTGTATTAGATTAGGAATTTCTGAATTAGATATAACAGTTAATTCTTATTCTAATATTTATGTTGTCGTATTGACAAAGAAATTATACGTTTACGAAATCTTGAACTGAAAGAGTTGTAAAATTTCTTAAAGATTGTTCCTTGCAACTTCTGCAAAAGTCATATAAAAAAAGACTAATTTTCTGCATATAGTGATCTCTTAAAACTTTATATAAACAGATTATAACCTTATCTTATCTAATAGAGTTTTTTTTAGAAGAAGTACCTACATATCTGTACGAAAAATCAACACAATAACTTTAGCTCCAGACTTATATAATTAAAAATGATATGTTATTACATTTTCCAAAAGATTATAATATAAACTTAGAATATTTCAAGTATTTAATATTTATATTTGATTTTGTCTAAACAAAATTTTTATAGTCAAGCGGTTCGGAAGCACTTAATCTAAAGATGATGACCTTTTTATATTATTAACGCTGTTCTTAATATTGCTATGGGTTTGGAGTATTAAAGATTTAATAACTTTTATCTCCATGCAACAATAAAATAATATTGATGGGAAAAAAAATCTATTTAAATTTAAATTTTTTCTTTTTTTAAATTATTCAGCATATCCTATACATATGTATTTAATATTTATTAAAAAATAAACATTTGGACACATATATATCAACATTAAAAGTTCAATACATATTTGGAAAAAAAAACAAAGAAAATTTTGAAAATATTGATGCGCGTGGAAAATTTATCATCATACATTCATACAACATCATATAATTTAATTTAATTAAAAAATAAAACTATAGTTTAGAGTTTATAATAAGATATTATTATTATGATAAACTGAAAATGTTTTTGCAAAACTGAAATGTATTTAAAAACAAAAAAAAAAATATTGTTGAAAAAATAACTTTTGTAAATAATAAAGTATAATAATTGGCTAATATTCATCATTTTATAATATAATAAATAATAATTAATTTTAATACCATATTATGTAAGAGTAAATATCCGACATCATCCAGGAAAATTTTTCAAGTTTTTAGCACATTTCCAAAAAAAAATTTTGAAAATATGTGCCTATTAGTTTCACTCTGTCCGTGCACAACTGTACAAATTTTTCTTCGGCAAGATATAAAAATCGTCAGTATATATATACTTTTACTTGTGCTAACGATTTTTCTTAGTTATATAGGGTTCCAGACTTACCACCCCTCAAAAATGCAAAAAAATCCTATTTTCACATATTTTGTTATTATATGAAATTTTAAAATGTTTGGTGCAGAGTCACAATTCTAAACAGTTTGTATTATGTTTTAGAAACGTGAGCTTTTAAAAACCGTTGGTTTACATTTTGCCTTGTTATTTTATATACTAAAATAAAATGTATATACCTATAAGGCCGAAATCAAATCAACCAGTGGCTATAATAATAGAGCAATTTCTAAAAGGTCATAGTCATGCCAGTGAGGGTTTTTTTTTTTTTTTTGGGAGGATAGATGAGGAGTAAAACTAGCACAAGTCCTCTATAAGTGCGTAGGATTTTAATCGACTAAACACTCCATCTCTTTCAAGAAATATGGTATATGATGATGAAACAATATATTATTTTGCCCTTTAGTACTATACTAATGTATTGCTTAATTAAGGAAAGTAAATATTAGGGAATTGGTATAAAATCAACAGTAATATTGTGAACAAAAGTTTTAAGTTTTAAATTCTCGTATCGAAACAAATTAAACATACATATACTTAAATTAATGTTCAGTGGATCTCATTACCAAAAACAATTATTATACATCATAAGACAGTTAATCTTTCTTTACACAGTGATATCAGATTATAAGGTGTATATTGATTTTCAAGATTATTTAACATTTTTTTCATCCAAGGAGATTTATGCAACATTTCTTTTTTTTTTTTAAATTTTCAAGATTGTATTTCATATATTTCATGTTTTTCATGTTTTACTTTACAAACAAAAGATTATAGGAACGATATTTCTTAATTATTATTTATTATATTTAAAAACTTATTAATAATAATAATTAATAAATAATTAATTTAATGAAAACTATTCGTGGTTTAAATATATGATATGGGAATATACATTAGAAGTATTTCAATTAACAAGATTTTTAGAATTTTGTTAAAAGAATTTTTATTTGAAATTTATTAAAAGAAACTTATTGAAAATGTAACAATATTTTGAAATCTAACAAATATGTCATACATACATATATATAAGTACATAATATGTACATATATCATATTTCAAAAGTCAAAAAGTATTTAAATTTGATTACAAATTATAAGAATTGTAAACTAAAACTTATTTCAAAATTTCTATATCAAAAAAATAACAAGATTTTCAATAGTTTCAAGATCTTCCACGAAAAGTTGAAGGTTTCTGCCGAAATGCTCTGGTATCTGAATCATAACAAATTTATTTACTCAAATTTTATAAATAATTCATTATATGTTTGCATGTGTAGGATCTAAAACTGTTATTGTTTTTTTTATTATTAATTTTAATGTGATTAAAGCGAGCTCAGCTTTCTAAATCTGCTACATGATCCAGTTAATAAATATATATATTTTATCATACTTATTATAAATACAAAAAAATCAAAACAAAACAAAATTATCAAATCTGGCAACTTTATTTATTAATAAATAACGGTATATATTGAAATATCAAATTAATGAAATTTCTCTAAATAAGAAAATATTAATAAAATTTTATAATAATTTTAGTTTTATCATGACAGTAAACAAACAATCTATAACTACATATACTTCTTTTGAACAATAATTATTTTAATATCATTAAAATATTAAATTAAATTAAATTATTATAATAATATATTTTGTATAATGTAATTATTTCATTTTATTTTAATAAAAAACAACTTTTCGAACAATTCCATCACTTGTTGCTGTATAAATTGTATGATTATTTTCACCATTACAAATACTATTTACACAACTTCCTAAATTTATTTCACCACCTAATTGACATTCTTTATCAATATTAATCCACATTTTAACAGTTTTATCATAACCACCACTAAATAATGTTTTATCTGTTCCACAAATTGAATTTATAATCATACTATGACATTTCTAAAAATATACAAAAAAAAAAATACATAATTAGAATTAATTTTAATTATTTTTACCAATATGTGATTTTATTAAATCATGGTAAATATTTACTTACTTCTTTTGTCCAAATATTTTTAAAATTTTTAGTTTTTTTATTATCAATTAAATTTAATCCGAATCCTGAAAATATATAATTTATTTTTTTTATAATAATTTTGAAATTTTTTTACTATTTAATTATTGAAATATAATTTATTTTAATAATTACAATAAATTTTATTTAATAATTAATATATGTACATAGTTTGCATAACTTTCACAGACTAAACTACACCTTTTCAACTCCCAATTACACCAATAAATACGAATGTTAAATTAGCGTTTCATTTACCAACTACACTCATGACTCAACTACTCATGACTCAACTACTCTTTTCATGTAATAGGAACGCAGACAATAGACATACATACCTACATAGATATTATGAAGAAATATTTTAAAATTTAATATTTTATTTACAGAATACTCATATTATCTCAATAGGAACAATAAATTTTAAAATTTGTTCACTATAAAATTTATATAATATTTACTTCATTTTGTTTCCTTTACTCAAGTGAATTAAGAGCTCATCATTAACATTAACATCATTTTTTTACAGCTTTTATTGAATTTACTCATTGTTAAAGGATTTGTGGATTCTTTAAAGCTATTTTGAAAACACTTCCCTTTGATGTATAGACTTAAAAATTTGAATATAGTTTAGATGTTGCTGACAATACATGATTTTAAAATATTTATAACAAAAAATATCAGAAAAGTTAACTAAATTAACAAAATTAAAAATTTTCTTACAAATATATTACAGAATTTTTAACAGAATTATGAATTACAGAATAAAATAAAATTATATCTACATTATCAAAAGGAATTTAAAAATTTTTTTATTTAGATTACTTCACCTTTAAAACTTCAAAAGGAGTTTACTTAAAAAAGTTATATAACTTCAAATTCATTGGTTCGATTTATACGATTAATAAATTTTTAGATTACGCATAAAATAAAAACTGAATGTAATAAATGCATAACTATAAACTTAAATTTTTTAAAATATTATCTTCAGCTTTTATATTAATGTAAAATCTTTTAGAGAAATCTTAAAGACGTACATATATATTTGCTATATTGAGACAATTTTTTTTAAAGTAATTTCGATTGTATCTAACAATATAATTTAGAAAATTACAGAAATATTCTCAATTAAAATTTTATTTTCTATACTTTTTAGTTAAAAAAATGCTGATTTCAAACCTTTTTTTTTTTTTATTTAAAAAATATATTCAGTTTAAAAAATGACTTTATAACAAGTACATACATAAGAAAGTGCAGGTTGTAATCCTGCACATAGGCTGTAACAGGTTTACTATAAGAACATCCCTGAAAATGAACATTAACTATATACACAAATCTCCCTTACGAATCCTATATGGGTTTATATATACATATATATATATATAGTAAATAAATCATATACTACAAATATAATATTATAAATTAATAAAAAGAATTTAATGTTATCAAATCGGTATCTTATTTATGTAATTGTATCATTTGTGTTCTGTAATGAAAGAGCAACCTTGCAAACCAATCAACACATAAATTAAATTTTTTAATAATAATTTCTTTAGATTTTCGAATTTATGAGAGAACAGATCTGAACCTTTTTGAACAAAAAATCATATAAATAAATTATAAATAAATTAATTGGGCATTCATTAGATATTAATTTAGATAGAAATATATTATAAACTATTAAATTTTTATAATAAATGCATCAGAATTTGCGTATAGGGCTAAAATTAGAAATCATAAACTAATCAGTATTCATTTTAAATTAAATAATAATTTTTAAAATAAAAAAATAAATTAATTAAGAAGGCTGGTGGGTCATTGTAACGGTTACAGAACCTAAGTCAATTTATATTATCTACTGACTACTATCATACCTATTAAGAAACAATACAACAACAACAACTATATATAAATTTATATTATAAAATCAATTTGAATAATTCAAAATGAAAATAAATATCTATCAATCTATATTTTTATTTTTAGAAATAATGGGTTCAATGCATAAAACTAAATTTGAACTTCATCAACTCATCAACTTAACAACTCATCAGTCATCTCTCTTTTTTAAATAAAAGCTATGGTTTAACTGGGTTAATTCGTAGGTTTTGTTTAAAAAAAGTGAAATTTAAATTCAAATTTAGTTTAATGCATTCGACCCAAATAAATCTATCTTAAATATTATTAAATATTTTATTGAATATATATATATATATATACTAACCATCTCTAGTACAAAATGCTAAAAATTCACGTTTATTATCAATTATTGGACCACATAATGTTAAAGGACATTTTCCAACAATTGTTGCTCTAGCTGAATATCTTCCAACTTTACTTGTTTCAATAATTTCTGTTACTAAAACATCTAAATCTCGAACAGTATATATCATATTTTTTTCAACTGCAAGTGATTTAATTTCTTCAACTAAATTAAATTTAAATAAAATTCGATCATTTTCCCATTGTGTTACAACACCAACATCATCACCAGTATAAAATTTATCACCATCACAATATAAACATTGTACAGTTTCATCACATTGCATTAAATTTTGTCCTTCAGTTGTTTCCAAAGGATTTTCAATAAATTTAACTAAACCATCATTACTTGTCGAATATAGTTTACCTTTATGATTAACTGCTAATGCATAAATATATGAACCAAAATGATGTATAAGATTTTTTCTTAAATTTAGATTTTCATCCCAAATCTAAAAACAAAAAAAAAAATTAAATAATAAAAATTTAAACCTAAAAAAAAAAAAGAAAATTGGTACCTACACAATAAATTTAAAAATATTTTCAAGAAATTTTTCTAAATAGAATATAGAATAAAAAACAAAAAAAAAAAATTAATTGCTTAAAATTTATATTAACTTTTATAGTTCCATCAGCCCCACCACTATAGATATGACCATTATGATATGCAATACAAATAACATCACCATCATGTTTATCATTTTCTGAACTAGATTTTTCAACTTTTCCCGGCATTTCTTTTTTAAAATTTTCTTTTTTAAAATGTATATAAAATATGTTTTTGTTTTTAAATATATTATTAAAAATTTTTTTTTTTATTACCTAATATTTTAACTATTCAATATGATAAATCTTAAAACACTGATGAGATTCTAAACAAAAAATAAAAAAAAATTTTAATATGTACATAAGTTTAATTTTTTAAAATATTTTTTCTAATAATAGCTTTGTAAAATTTAAGAGAAAATTTAAAAGATTTTTTAGTTAAAAATAGATTTATGTTTTTAAGAAAAACGAGGAAGAATGCAGTAGGGTAGACTGGGTCAACTATGGGATACCCGTATGAACGTAAATATATCCTGTTTCTATAAAACTTGATCATCTTTTAAAAAATTTCAGATGTTTTAGTACCGACGTTAACTATAACCGAGATATATATTTATTGTGGTGTAAATGTATATCGTTTTGGAGATGTATAATTTTGAAGATGTATAACAGCTACCCGAACCATTTGCACTAGCATAACCAAAGTTATTGCCCTAAAGCTTGATCGTCTTTTGTAAAATTGCAAACGCTTAGCTTCATAAAGTTCCAAGAGGTACAAGAAGTTTGAACCCATTGCTCTTGCCCAAGCTAATTTTATATCAGTTGTTAACATGCAATTCGACGTCTTTTTACAAAATTTCGGATACTTAACTTCAATAGACTCGAAGTTATTTTCATTTAAAAAGAGAAGTTATATAGCAGCTACTAGAACTTGTTGCACCAGCACAAACAAAATTTTACAGAAGAAAATTGCAGAAATCTATAGCTTCAATAGATACTGAGTTATTTCCATATAAAGAAAGAAGTTATATTGCAGCTACTCTAACCGGCCGGAAATGCTGAATTTACGTAGCGAAACTAACAATTTTGCAAAAGTGATGTAAAAAAAATTTGAGACTCCTAGCTCTTTTATTTTTTTAGTTATCATGCGGACAGACAGACGGACGAACGAACGTACATAACTTAATCGACTCAAAATTCGATTCTAATCCGATCCATACCTTTAGTACGACTCCTTTAAGGTGTCACAAACGTAATGGCAAATTTATTATACCCTTGAACATAGTTCATACTGGCATAATAAGATTTTTTTCTTTTTCTTTTTTACATTACAAGCATCGTGTGTACATACTGAGTACATACTAAATATTAAATGTATGACAAAAGAAAAAAAATTTCAATTGATTAAATAATTTTAATCATAAGTAGTAAATTTTCCTTTCTTGCGGGAAGTTCAGTCCATTAAAATATACCAAAAAGAGTTTTCTCTCTTATCCTCTTAGTAGGGTGAGACTGAGAAATGAGAATTTTACTGGGTAGTATCTATAGTGTAAGCGCACACTGCAAAACAATATAATATGGCTACTAATTAAGTAATTTAACAATTTTGTTCATGATTATAGATTTAACTTTATGTTAAGGATATGCAAAAAAAAATTGTTAAATTAACCATTAAGTAGTTAGCAATCCCAAGGTTCAATACATACGAAGGAATTCTGGGGAGAATATAATAGTAAAAAGACTTAGAAAATTCTAAAACTAACTATTTAATTCTATAATCTATCTGAGAATATACATGGAAATTAGCACAGGATACCTGTTGCTAAGGGCTCACGCCGAAAGAATAGGTATAACAGAAGTGAATCTGTGTAGGGGATGTGGGCAAGAGGCAGAAACAGTACCCGTTGTGCTCCCCTACTCAACAATCGAGCTCGCTAACTACACCGTCTCGTCGAGACACTCTATTCCCTTCATAAATCTCACTATGTCTCCTGATTGAGCATCCTCACCTCGGAAAAATGTTCCCATTGATCTTCTCCCAACGTTCTTCGCCTTTGGATCCTCAAGTTTGGACATTGGCACAGAACGTGAAGTACAGAATATATATGTACATACATATATTGCATATATGTACATACCAATGTAATAATGGTTTAGTAAATTCTAAATCAAGTAAATGAAACTTGGCCAAACTCAACGCGATTCTTTTACAACTAGGTATTTCGAACCGAAACTTGTCTAATAAATAATAATATGTAGATATGTATGTATATACATATGTAATTTGACTCGCTATCGACCCATTAATCAAGTAGATACCTACATGCATACTTGTATAAAATTTTATTCACTTTTTCATCATTACAATATCGCTTCTTAAATAAGATCTTTCAATCGGAATTAATCGAAATTAATAAGAGATTAACATTGAAACTTTTAATGAGGCAACAAAGGTCAATTTAAATCAGAAAGATCATGATTCACAGAATATAAATTTTTAAAATAATAATGGAAAAAAGAAATTTACTCAAATTTTAAAGACTAAATCAATTTCGTTTGTCGAATTTCTTTAAAATAAAATTATAATAATTTTCAATTATATTTGATTACCGGAGATTAAAATAACTCTTGTATTTTACAAATTTAAGTTTAACCGTTTAACGATAAAAATATTTATTTTTAAACTTCCAAGTTTTATATAATTCGACCCTTGCTCTTGATAATAAGACATTTGAAGGTAAACGAAACTCACAAAATCACATGTTCTTTAATTAATCAATTAATCATTATTGTACAGCAAATAGTACTATTTGAGGGTTCCCATAATCCCATCACTAAAATGCACTGTAATACTGTTTATTTAGGTTTACGCTGCATATACATACATATTTGAATAAATATTGTATACATTTTAATTTCAAAACGCTTCCATATACTTGAAATAAAATTTGACGTTTACATTTACACGAAGTTCAATAATTTTTTTGAGTGATTATCGTTTCATATTCCTTATCTTTTCATTAGTTGTAGCCGGCCTGAAAGACTTTTAATTAAAAATATACAACATATAATAGATAAATTTTTTTATAGTATTTAAATAAAACAAAATATGATTAAGTTTAGTACATTTTCACTCATATTTATTCTATTATGTGGTTTAGTCCTGTGTGCTGGGCCAAAACGACCTAGAGGAGTTTCAATATCACGTATTAAAATTTTCCATTAAAATTATAATTAAAATAATATTGAAAAACAAAAAACATATATTTTAGGCGCACCTTTATATCCAGAAGGCGACACATTTACATGTTTAGATGGAAAAAAATCAATTAAATTTAATCAAGTAAGTTTTTGAATTTTTTTTAGATAGTAAGTCGCAACTTAAAAAGTTTCAATTATAGGTAAATGATGATTACTGTGATTGCGAAGATTCTAGTGACGAACCTGGTACCTCAGCATGTACGAATGGACAATTTCATTGTACCAATGCGGGACATAGATCCAAATACATTCCTAGTTCAAGAGTAAATGATGGAATATGTGATTGTTGTGATGGAAGTGATGAATATGATTCAGATGCAAAGTGTGAAACTAATTGCTTAGAGTTAGGTAGAGCTGAAAGGCAAAGGGAAAGATCTCGTCAAGAATTATTAAAGAGAGGAGCACAAATTAAAAATGAATTAAGTTCTAAAGGCAAATTACTGAAAACGGAAAAAGACAACCGTTTAATAGAACTTCAACAACACAAGGCAGAAGCTGAAGCAATTCGTAATGAAAAGGACAAAATTAAGAAAAATGCTGAAAACTTAGAAAATGAAGCATTAGAAATCTATAGAGAAATGCAAGAAACAGAAAAACGTGAAAAACAAGAAAAAGAAGGTTTGGATAATAGAAAAGAAGCAGAGGAAATTTTTGACAGATTTGATTCAAATAAAGATTCTTTTATTGAAATAATTGAAATACAAACTAGAATAGCTTTTGATAAAAATCGGGATGGTGTTGTTGAAGTGGAAGAAGCAAAATACTTTTTAGACGAACAAGATAAAGTAGATCGTGAAACATTTATAACAACTTGTTGGTCTCGTATTAAACCATATTTAATGTTAGATTCGGGTCTATTTAAACCACCAGTAAAAAATGACGAAGAAACCAATACTGTAACACAAGAACAGCAAATAACAGAACCTAATCAAAATGATATTAAAATGCATGCAGAGCATTCAGATATCGTAACAGAAGATGAGGATAATATAACAACGGATGTAGAAGGAAATGATGAAGAAGCAGAATTGTTAAATGAAGATGATGACTACAATGATGAAGAACACGAAGATACTGAAGGTGAACATGAACACGAAGGTGAAGTTGAAGAAGTCAAACAAGAACCTGATTATGATCCAGAAACACAAAAGTTAATTGATGCAGCAAATGCAGCAAGAAATGAATTCCATGATGCTGAACATAGTCTTAGGAAAATTGAAAATGAGATAAAAGATATTCAAGATTCACTTGATAAGGATTATGGTATAAACTTTGAATTTGCTTCGTTAGATGGGGAATGTTTTAATTTTGAAGATCGTGAGTACATTTATAAATTATGTCCATTCGATAGAGCATCACAACATCCCAAAAGCGGTGGAGGAGAAACAAGGTATGTATTTTATATTCTAAATTAATTTAAATTTGAAATTAATATATTTATTTTTAAGATTGGGAACATGGGCTCATTGGGATGGCAAAGAATATAAATATAGTCATATGCTCTACAGTAACGGCGCTTCTTGTTGGAATGGACCACAAAGATCAGCTTTAATAGAAATAGAATGTGGTTTAGAAAATCGTGTTACATCGGTAACAGAACCAAATCGATGTGAATATAAATTTGTTTTTGAAACACCTGCTGCATGTACATCTAGCGAGGAAGTGAATGAAGAAAATTTAGAAGAAATTCATGATGAACTATAAAATTATTTTACTTAATTTAATCATATTATTTTTAAGCACAATTTAAAGAATTTAATGTTTTATAAAACTATTTGGGAGTCTTTTTTTAAATTTTTAAATTAAAAATAATTAAAAAATTCAACAAAAATTAAATTGTGCGTTCATTGCGACTAGGAAAAAAGTCAAACATTTTTTTTTTCTTTTTAATTACAATTTGAAAAAACTTTTGTAAGTAAACCCATTCCGAATGTCTTGTGTTTAATTAATGTATTAAAATAAAGTTGTAAAAAAAAATGTGTTCTTGTTCTGGATGAGATTTTGTAACTTAAAAAAAAAAACATTTTTCTCAAAGGAAAAAAGTAAATTAAATTGTTTCTTTTTTATTTTATTTTAAATTTTATTTTTTAATTTTTATCTACACCTAAATGAAATTTTCAATTATTTTTTTAGATATTTTAAATATTTCTTCGAATCAAATGTATTTTGAATTTCTGCTTCAATTATAACCTTTTTCTTAGCTTTTCGAGCCTCAATTCTAGCCTTTTTTTCTGATTCAGATAGTGTATTTACATCTAATGGAAGCTAATGAATATTTTTATAAAATTAAAATAGTCACTAAAATAAAAATTATATAATTTATGTAATTATATTACTTTTATGATTTTTCTTGGCTCATGATATCTAATATTTATTGAAGAACCATCTGGATTAACCACAACCACTGGATATTGTCGACAATAAATAGAACGTTTAATTTTTGTAACAGCAGCAGTTGCCGATGATATTTTTCGACAATATATCATTGGTAAGGTAATCCCTCTTATAGTAAATATTAAAGACATATTAAATAATTTAATATAACTTGGTGAAAAAAAAAAAAAATATAATCAAAACATATAGAATTGATAAAAAAGTTGAACTGTAAAATGTCAAAATTTTGCAGAAAAAAATGAAAAAAGTTCAGGTGTTGTTGTTTTAGAATATTTTTATAATACAGTAGTTCTTTTACTCCATTCATTTTTGTATGTCGTTTAAAAAAATGGAAATACATAATAAAAATTAATTGAATTTTTCGTTTTTTTTTTTTTAATTAAAATCCATTAATTATTTTAACATGGGGAAATACTCCGTTTTATACTTGAGAACTGCAGCTGCAGCACTTTGAATTTATAGGAAAGCCGAATGAAACGAAAGAATTACTTGTGCACAATTTTACTCTTTTTCAGTATTAAGCTAAAACTTGTGGAATTCTTCAACTACTAGATGATTTATAAAAAAGATTTATTAAAAGAGGGAAGAAAATTATGATTCTTATTTTGCATTAAAATTTAATTAGAAAAAAGGTAACTGTTATTAAAGATATTTTTGTTAGGGAAAAAGGTTTTAAAATATTTAATTAAAACAAAAAAATTTTGCATAATGTAACAATTTTTTTTTTTTTTTTTTATTTTATAATATTTAATTTAATTTAAAGTATTCTTTATTGCAAGTACATTTAATTAAAAATTGAAATTAAGTTTAAAAACTATGAAAAAAAATGGTTTGTTGTTTTTTTATGTTAATTTTGTTTTTTTTTTTATTTTTTTTAATTTCTTGAATTATTTAATTATTTCATATATGTATGTATATATATGTATAATCAAATAGGCATATAATGAAATATAATCCTTTCTTTTTTTTTTTTTGTTATTCTTTTATTTGTTTTATAAAATATGTATGAAAAAATACACCTATTTCTTTAAATTAAAATTACGAATTTTTTTTCTATTTATTGACTTTTAATAATAAAAAATTTTTAATTGATTTTTTCAAAATTAAATTAATTATTAATTTTTATTTTTTTTTTTTTTTTTGTGTTTTTTTTTTTTTTACTTAACTAAAATAATTAAATGATATATTTTTATAATAATTAAAACATGAAAATCCTTTTTATTATTTTTTTTTTTTATTTTTTTTCAAGTTTTGAGTAACATTTTTAGGTTTTTATTGTTTTTATTTTATTATTATTTTACAATACATATAATATAGTTTTATTTTAATTTATTTATAACTGTTATCACAGTTAAACGTTGTAAAAACAAACAAAAATTAAAGAAGTAAATATTTAACGTGAAAAAAATAATAAAATAAAATTGTACCTTATGTATTTAAAAAAAAAAAAAACTTTCAAAAAAATTAACACTATTTTTATCTTTATACAGACATTATTTTAGTTTTAATGACAAAAAACCGTTTAATATATTGTATTTTTGTTTTTAATTACTATATTATATAAATTATATAAATTTTATTTTATATGATTAGTAACCGTTATTATTTAAAAAAAAAAACAAAAAAAAAAGCATAAAAAGAAAAATTATTGTTTAGCTTTTAAATTAGATACAATATCCTAAAATGTATTTTGAGACCTCCCCCCCCCCCATTTAAATAAAAAAAAATAGTGTTAAATCAATTGAAGAAAATACATTTTCTTTTTTTGTTTTTTTACTGACAGTTTTAAACGTAAACAAAAAAAAAATAAAGGTACTATAAGTTTTTTAAAACTACATATATATTGTATATAAATATTAAAATTACACTTAAAAAATAAATTTCATAAAAACTCTTATAAAAAAAAAAAAAAAAAATTATTATTATTTTAATAATTAGATTTTATATAATAAGCATTAATTTATTTATTAAAAAGTAAATAAAAACTAAACGAAAAAAAAAAAATACAGAAATATTTTACTAGAAAAATATTTCAAAATAAAATCAAAATTCACAATAATTCACTCAATATATTGGTTGTATATTTAATTTAGAAAAAAAATTGTTTTGAGATGAGTACAACAAACAGGCAAGATCATTGCTGTTGAATATTAACATCTTGTAATTAAATCAGTTGATAGTCGTGTAATAATTTGTGTAAATTTAATATTAATTAATTTCATTCCTTAAATGAAGTTCACATTTAAAAAAAATAAAAGTTTATAAACATTATATATATGTATATGTATATATATATATATATATTTGTTAAAGTTATTTATAATTAAGAAAAGAAAACAAAGAGATTTTTTTGTGTTTTTGTTTTTTTTTTTTTTTTTTTTAATTTAACACTACAAAAATAATTTATATTTTTATATTGGGTAATATCCCTGAATTGCCGAACTAGAGTAGAAATTTACTCATTATTTAGCTTTCGAAATATTTAACAACACTGTGTATTCAGGCACCTATTAACAATTTATAAAGTAATAGAGACATGTTTATATATAGAATATACAATACTTACAAAGAAAGAAAATATTTGCTTATAAAGTTCGCTGTGAAAAAATCATTATATATTGGCAATCCAGAGTTAAATATCCTTTTAAAAAAATATTTTCTTAATCCTCTTAAATTAATTATTATTTAATTAATTTTTTTTTTTATTTACTAAGATTATTTATTTATTTTTTAATCAAACTTTTTTTAAAATGTATGTTTATTTTTAAGTTAGTTTTATGTGGTTATTATGCATATTTTAATTTTTATTTTAATTTAATTTTAAAGGAGATTTTTTTTTTTTTTTTTTAATCAATTAATTTATTATATTTATAAAACTAAAAAAAAGGATTCATTCAATTTGAAAAAATTTAAAAAAAAAAAATCAACGACAAAAAAAAAAATTAATGTTTTAAATACGTTTTTGTTTTTATCAGTAATTTTTTTTTTTTTGGAAAACCCCCAAAATTAATCTAGCATATCATAACTATATCATTATTTTATAAAATTTATAATTAATATTTTATTAATTTTAATTAGCATGCAATTTATTAGCATAATTAATTTTGTATTTAATACATAATAAAAACAAAATTAAAAAAAAAAAAAATAATAATAATAATAAACTTATAATGGAAAAATAGCTTAAATAATTCAAATTGAATAAAAAAAAAAACAAAAGAAAAATGACCTAAAGTTCTAAAAAGAAATAAAATTAGCTTAAATAAATCATAAACTTCATAATTTCTTTTTTTTTTTAACAATTGATATTTTTAATTATTAAAGTAAAAAAAATAATTACATTTTTTGTTATAATTAAATATTTATTTGTTTTTCTACATTATGTATTTTTTAAATATATTTTAAAATATTTTATTTAAATGAATGGTTTATCAGAGGCTAAAAAAAAAAAAACTTACTAAAAATCAATTTAGAGAGTGAAAAATTCAAATTAATTATAATTTAAAACAAAAAAAATATATATATATATTAATTTTTTTTTTTTTTTACAACGCTTTGTGATTCTGTTTAAATTTTATTTATGAGTAAAAAAAATATATTATTAATATATTTATTGTGTTTTTTCTGTACAAAATTAATTTTTTTATAATTTTTTCGAGACTAAGACCATTTCTTTCTCAGCTGTAAATAAGTTGTTTTTGATATATTCACGTTGTAATTATATTAAATCTAATTTTAAATTAGATTTGTAAAATAATTTTAACACCGTACTTTATTTGTAGTTAGTTTATAGCAACAAAATATAAATTTAATTCATATTTTTATTTATTTTGTAGCTTATTTAATTGCCTTCATTTTAACAATAACTAAATTCTATAAAAAAAAAAAAAAAAAAAAAAAAAAAAACAAATTGTTTGATTTTTTTTTTTTTTCAAGAAAAATAGAACAACAAAAAATTCATGCTTTTTAAACAATTTTTTTTTTTTTGAAAATAATACAATACAAAAAAAAAAATATTAAATAAAATTAAAATTAAAATAATCAGAAAAAGCAAAACTTTTAATTTTTATAATTAAATTTTCTTAAACAAAAAAAAAAATAAAATAATAATAATTAATTGTAATTTAATGCCTAAAACAGAATTTTCTACAAAAAAAAAAAAAAAAAATTAAAAACATTTAAATTAAAACAAAGCTCAAATCTTATATCCTACAATTCTATTTTTTTTTTTTATATATATATATAAATATTTCGAGAAATTTGAAATTATTATATTTAATTTGTTTATTTACTTTACTTATCGTCGTATTCGCCCTCTCATAAATTGAAGGGTTTTTGCCATTAGTGGTGCTTTTCTCCTAGGTGCAGATGTAACTTGAGCATTATCTCTCGATCCGGGAGCCACTCTTAATCTAACATCACTGCTCTTTGTTGCATTTGGTGTTATAGCTTGTAATGCAGCAACACGTGCAGCTGGAGTTGCAACTAATTTATCATTAGTACCAAATCTTTCTTGTTTCTTTTTAACATAACGTGGTGGTTTTACCAATGAATCGACGTAAGCTAATTGAGTTTTACGTTGTGGTAAACTTGTTTGTATTTGTGATTGCTTTATATTTTCTCTAAGTCTATTCAAATGAGCATCTTGTGATTCTTTACAACGCATATACATTTCTCGATATGATTCCATTTCTTCACGTTTATATTGACGAAAACGACGTTTTACATGATGTTCCCATAGTACATCAGTATCCTCCATCAAATATGGATTATATTCTTCAAATTGTGCTAATTGTTCTGGTGTTGCTCTTTCTAAAACAGGTCTAAGAATATCAAATGGCACACCGCCAGTATATTCTAAAGCATCAATATTCTTTTGTAAACAACGAATACATAAATTAAATAGTGTCGGAACTTGAACTTTTTGCCCAATTTTGGCACCTGAATATACTTTGGTTCTTATAGTTTTAGATGATATACCATGAGCTAAAGCTTCTTCATCATTCATCATTTTTTGTGGTTTGGATTGGGGGAAAACACAATCCATAACTGTTGGATTTAATGGCATTGGCTTGTAATTATTAGATATTGTTGGTAATTCTAAGGCAATGCTGGGATCAAGTGGCTTTAAATTAGCATTAGATGATAAAAGTAATGGTGTATTTGTTTTGATATCATCAGTTTCAAAATCACTTTCACTATCACTGTTCGAAGTAACCTGTGTTGCAGATAATTTTTGTTTTTTGTTCACAATACCACTTCCACTAGGTTCGTCACGACTTAAACGCTTCTTAGTTAATGGCGTTTCATTCTGATGAACTTCGGTTAATATTTCATTCGGATTTTTAATTAGATTTTTTGTTTTTTTATTGGGCATAGTCATCATTCCCAAAGCTTGTTCAAAACTAGCCCCAGTAGTACTATCAATGCCATTGTCATTAACAAGTTCATTTTTAGATTTTTTTATTTTTGTTGGTGACGTTGTTGTTGATGAAACTTCATTCTGATATTCAATAGACATTCGTAATTTTTGATCATTATTAGGTTGCTTATTTAAATTAGAAATATTCATTTTTTCATTTTCATTTTCTTCTGTTATTTTATTACTTTCTTTTTCATCAGACTTTACTTCACTAATTTCTTTTATTTTTTTATCTTTTGAAGATTTATCTTTTGATAATTTATTTTTATCTTTATGTTTTTTTTCATGTTTCGAATCACTCTGTCGGTTAGAATCATCATTACTATCATGATGTTTTGATTTTGACTTTTTCTCTTTATGTTTTTTACTTTTCTTCTTTTTATTTGAGTGTTCTGTTTCGTTATATGAACTTTTGTGATGCTTATTACTTTTTTGCTCAATATTTTGTATACTAGAATTACCTCCGTCAATTGCTATTTCACTAATTGAACTATCATAAGGAATACGTTCGCTATACATGTCTTCTTGGCAAACTTCAGCCGCAGAAGGAGGTTCATGATTTAACATAACATCATCTTGATTTTTTGAAATATGATTGGAAATTCTATTTGAATCTGTCGACTTTGAACTATATGAATGGGAAGAATTATTTTTTCGATTCTCAGAATCATTTTTACGTTCAGAACTATATTTTTGGTGTTTGTCTTTTTTAGTTACTTGATCACGATTTTTTGAGCTTTCATTAATTGCATTTCCTACAATGATTTAAAAATTGATATAGATATATATTTTAGAAAAAGTTATAATTTTTTGATTTTTATGTTAATAACATTGAATATTTTTTCAATCTTAAAAATATTTCAGAATTTCATATTTGTATATAAAAAAAAATTAACTGCATTTGTCTAAATTAAAGGTCTGAATTGTCTAAAAGAAAGTCTATATGTAATTGTTTTTATTTAATTACACATATTTGAGGCTTGTTTTAATTATAACTGGTAGATAAAATGACATAATGTCAGTTTCGAAATACCTTACATAATTAATATTCAAATAATAAAAAGATTGCATCGAAAATTTTGTATGAATAAAATTCACGTAATATACTTCTAATATAAAAATTTTTTTTTTTTGTTTTTATGGCACTTCTCTTAAAAGAATAAAAGTGACAAAAATAATCAATATTTTTTATTGTTATAATTCAACAATTCTTTTTGTTTCAATAATTTATTTATCCCTTGGCACTTTTTCATAAATTAGGTTTTTTTTTCGGGGAAATCACGTTTTTCAAAATTTTTAAGCATGACATAAATTGAAACTATTGATCTTGTTCATAAAAATAATTTCAAAACGAAAATTATTTGACTTACCATATTTATCAGACTTTGTATTAACAGTACTAGAATTTAATTGAGGTGAGGCTTTGACATGATTACTTATATTTTCATCTATTACTAATTGAACCTCATTGTCATCATCATCATCATCGTCAATTGTATGAACATAATTTGGATCAAGAGGAACCGGTGGTCTTATATTTAATGCAGGTATTTTTGCAAGCATATCATAGCTTCCGCTTTGTCTATTATTATCATTATTCTTACGATTTTGACAATATGCTTCTGCTGATAAATTTTGTTTCGTTGTTTGTTGTCTATCTGTGTTATTACTGGTGTTATATTGGTGTGAAAAATGTTGCATAGATTCTCTTTCACTGCTATAACCATTATTACTACTTGTAGGTAAATGTTCATTTTGATCATTATTACCAGTGTTATTGCCTCTATCTCCATTATTACTATCATTATTTCGGGATGCTTTTATATTACGAGCAGCTTGTTCTTTAGCATTTTCTTCAGCTGTAACAACTTCTTTCCATTTTGCAACTAATGCTTTTGCAGCTATACCAACTTCACCTTCATACTTTCGTAAAGAATTTACTGTTTTACCAATTCCAGTTGCTTGTAAATGTTCAACTTTTACTCGAAGCTTGTTTAATTTTTCAATACAATGCAAAAATTTTGCACTTTTACCTTCAGCTAATGGATTATTCTGTTTCTGAGCTCTTTCAATACTGCGTTGATAATGACCGATCACATCTAAAATTGAGGTAGACATATTTGTTTTCTATTTTATTCTTATTTTTTCTTGTTTGATTTTTTGCTAATAAAACTTTATAAAAATTTGTTTTATTATTGCCGTCGTCTTTTCAAATTTACGTGCATTTAAGTGTCCTTAAAAAATATTAATTTCAATAACGACATATGACACGACACGTCATTTTTATCAGTCTTTAAAATCGAGACATACAAAGCAAAAAATTTATTTTAATTTTTTTAATGCACTTTTTCATTTATTTTTTAATTGTTTCAACTTTAAATAAGAAAATAAATTACGAATACTTTCAATGAAATCTACTATTTGATGATAGTTTTCCGTAATATATTACACTTTTAATTTATTTTCTTCTGCAAAAAGTCAAAAACTCATCTGGCTAGTATTGTTCGGATACCTTTCGGCCAATTCGGGTTTGAAGTTTTGCAGAAATTTATACAGATATTTATAAAATTCCCCCAATATATTTGACATTTTATTATTTTAGAATGGAATAAAAAAAAATTATGTCAATGTCATTTTGTGCATTTTTCAATTTAAAGTTTTTTAAACATACAAAAAAAAAATATAATATTATTTAATTTTCAATATATCTTAAAATTAATATTCGATTTAATTTAAATTAATTATGATTGAATAAATAAGTTTAAAAATATTTTTTTGAAAGTAATTTAAAAATAACTTGATTTATTAAAATATTGCTTTAAAATGCACTTTATAGGTATAGGAAAAACACAACTAAATACATCTAAAAACACATCTAAATAGAATTAATAAAATATTATTTGTCCGATGAAAAATTTTTTTTTATATATTTTTAAATACAACTAAATTATATTTAATAAAACTAAAGATCGGTTAAGCAAATACATAATGGATAAAATAGAACTAATTCTATTCTAGCAAGAATCTTACAGTAAACAAAAGTAATTCAGCGTTTTGATATTAACTAGATAACAAAACTATTGAAGCATGTGTTTAAATAATAAGCGTCATTTGCTTTAATTCAGATAACAAAACAATTAATGACTAATAATATAGGAGTAATTCATTGATAAATTTCTTTGATTTGTAAAAATTAATTATGAAACTCAATTTAAATTTATTTAATTATTAGATAGATAAGTGTTTATTATTTACTAACCTTCAAAATAGATTTTTTCTCGTCCCATACTAACTAAAATTTTAATATGTTATTTTTGATTATGGCAATTTTATTAGAATTGTCTGGTAAATATCTTAAACTGAGAGTTAAGCTAAAATATTAAATTTTAATAATATAAAATTTTTAATCAAAAGTAAACAGACGGTCTTTTAGTAAAATTGGTATTATATTTGACACTTTTTTGACAAATGTCATGTTCATTAATTTTTAATTTAAACATACATATATTTCTTTAAAAATATTTTATTAAATAATATCGTTGTTTTTTAAATTTTTAATTAACAACTTTGATACGTTATAATAAACAAGAACATGTAAATTTAGCTGAAAAATTTGAAAATTATTTCAATTAAAACATATGTTTATTATTTTTGAAGATTAAAGTATAAAGTTTTAACCCGAAGTAATTTTTGTGGAAAAGATTTTATAACAATCTCAACAAGAAAAGTGCTATATTTTGTTATAATTCTCAGTATGCACACGAGTTTCGGGTTAAAAATTTAAAACGTTTTGATTTTTTGTACATTTACATTGTTTTGTTCGCAAACAAACCTGTTGTGGTTCAAAATTTTGTTGGTTTACGATACTGTTAAAGTTTTAAACACTTTTCAAACAAATGTCAGAATTCAGAAATAAAAATCTATCAGCTGTTTTTGTTATAGAAACTTAACAATTAACATTTGGTAAATATAATATAACATAAATATATATAGTACATATTATGCAAATGTATGTTGAAAAAATCTACAAAAAATAAATTTACACGGTGAATTAAAAAAAGTAGTGATTATAATAAATAAAGTTCTTATGTTTCCTTTTTTAAAAAGCAAATATTTATATTAAATTAAATAATATGTCTTCTGGTGTCAAGTGTAAAAATTGTGGTTCGACAGAAATCGAAGAAGATAATGCCCGTGGAGATGCTGTTTGTACAAATTGTGGTTCAGTTTTAGAAGATAATTTAATTGTTTCTGAAATTCAATTTGAAGAGGTTGGTCATGGATCAGCTGCTATTGGTCAGTTTGTTTCGTCAGATTCAACTGGAGGAGCAACAGGTTATGGTAAATTTCAAGTAGGTTCAGGAACGGAATCTCGAGAAGTTACAATAAAAAAAGCTAAAGTTGGAATAACTAATCTTTGTCAACAATTACAATTAAGTAATCACTATATTGAAACAGCACTAAACTTTTTTAGAATGGCTTTAAATAGGCACTTAACTAGAGGTAGAAAAAATAGTCATATTTATGCTGCTTGTGTTTATATTACATGCAGAACAGAAGGAACATCACGTAAGAGAAATTAAAATTAATGCATAACTTATAAATCTAATTAAATCATTGAATGTTTCAGATTTGTTAATTGATATAAGTGATGTACTTCAAATTTGTTCTTATGAATTAGGTAGAACTTATTTAAAATTATCTAATGCTCTCTGTATTAACATTCCATCTGTCGGTAATTAATTTTTTTTTTGAATTTTTTCTTATTAATCTCTTTTTAATAAAATAATATTTTTAGATCCATGTCTTTATATTATGCGATTTGCAAACAAATTGCAGTTTGCAAGTAAAACACATGAAGTGTCGATGACAGCTTTAAGAATTGTACAACGTATGAAAAAGGATTCTATTCATTCAGGGAGAAGACCCACTGGTCTATGTGGAGCAGGTTTTATATCCACATGCAACATTTTTGTAAATTATAAAACTTTATTAATTTTTCTTTGATAGCTTTGTTAATAGCAGCTAGAATGCACGATTTTGGACGAAGTATAGGAGATATAGTAAAAATTGTGAAAATTCACGAATCAACTTTAAGAAAACGTTTGACCGAGTTTGCGGAAACCCCAAGTAGTTCATTGACATTAGATGAGTTTATGGCAGTAGATTTAGAAGCAGAACAAGATCCACCTGCATTTAAAGCTGCTAGAAAAAAAGATCGTGAGCGAATATTAAAAGTAAATTTTGGTTATATCAGTTATATCAGTTACTACATATTATTTAATTTTTTATATAAATGTTTAATTTTAGATTGGTGAAAACGAATTAACTGAATTACAAAAAGAAATAGATGCACAATTAGAAAAGGATTTAAAAAAACTTCAGAAAAGTCGTTATAAACATCTTGCACCTGAATGCTTTGAAGATGATGAAGCAACTGAATTTATAACAGAATCCAATATAAGTGTGATTGAAAAATGTTTGGCTGATGATCCTGAAATGAATACGAAAGAAGTTCCAAAACCTAAACTAGAAGGTTTGAAACCAGATATAATGAAAATGTGTACACCATCTCTAAGTGAAATTGCTCAAATAGAAAACAATAAATTTGGTTTTGATTCTACCGAAATTACTAATCAAGAAGATGGTGAATTAGATTTAGATGGGTTAGATGATAATGAAATTGATGGTTATATTATGACTGAAAAAGAAGCAGATTACAAGACTACATTATGGGAAAAACTGAATGCGGAATACTTACAAGATCTTAAAACAAAAGAAGAAAAATTAGCTAAGGAACGAGAAGAGGGTAAACCAGAAAAGAAAAAACGGAAACCAAGAAAGAAAATAGGTCCATCACACACAGCTGGTGAAGCAATAGAGAAAATGTTACAAGAAAAGAAAATATCAAATAAAATAAATTATGATATATTAAAGACTTTAACAGGTCCAAAAACAGAAACTCCAATTGAGGAAAAATCTGAAATAAAATATCCTAAAAATGAAGCAGCTATTATTCAAAAAACTGAAATTGTAAATAATGTTTGTATAACTACTGTTGCTGTTCCAAAAGGTGTTTCTAAAAGAGAAAAACTTGAGTTAGGTTTACCAGTTGCTGAAACTTCAGAAACTAATTCTAATGAACCTATAATAATAGAAAATAATGGTAAATTTTTAAACATTAATTTATAATTTTTTTATTTAAATATTTTCTTTTTTTTTAAAGATGATTTAGTTGATGATGAAATTGATGAACCAGAACCAGAACAGGAACAAGTTGATAATGAATATTCTTCACTTAAGGATATGTTAAATAAAGGCGATGACGATGATGAAGAATATTATGGATATGATGAAGATAATTATTAATATGAAATTAAAATGTAAAACTAAAAGATTGTCGGGCTTTTAATGTAAACAATAAAGTTTTAAACAAAAATTCAAAATTTTTTATCTTACCTATAAGTTTTTTATAAGTTCATAAATAGTTTTTGCATTTGTTTTGCATTAAATAAATATAAACTTGTTTTATAAGTATTATGTAACGCTTTTAATTTATTTAAAATTTTATTAATTAATTATATATAATAGTTCTTTAACTAAGATAAAGATAAATTTGTTTTTGATTACATATATAACAAATAATAAATTTTTTTTTCTTTTAAAATATAATTTTTATAATTTAACTGAAATTATATAAAAAAAAATAAAACAAAAAAATGTTCTTTTAATTGTTTGTTTTTAATTGTTTTTTATTTGCTTCCATTTTCTTTTTGTATAATCTGAAAACTAAATTATCTACTAATATTAATGACTAATATATTAAATATTTTTTATTGAAAAGAAAAAAAAGAAAAGGAAAAATTGTCTTCATTTATATAAAGTATATAATTATTCTTAAAAACTATTTTAAACTAATTTGTATAAAACTGACTGATTCATAGTTTATTTTCCTTAAATTAAAAATATAAAAAAGTAAATTAAAATTATAGAATATTAAAAATTAAAAATGCATATTTTTTTTAAAATTCGAAATTTATAATTTTTTTTTTTTTTATATTTGAGATTTATGTGAAAAAGTAACGAAAGGATGCTGATGTTAGAAATATTTGAGTTTTTTATTATATGATTATAGGTTTTTATTTTTATAAAAAATATGTTTTTATATACTTAGTATGACTACATAATATATAAATTGTTTACATCAAAAGGAAGGAATTTTAATTAATTATATATATATATTTTTTTTCTGCAATGTAATAAAGTTCAATTATTATTATGATAAAACGAGCTATTGAAATAATACAGCATAAATTATTCCTTTCATTTTTAAATAAATTTTTTTTTTTGAGTTTTGTATTTGTTATTTTTTTTTTGTTTTTGTTTTTTATGTATTTAAATGTCTTTTTGTTTTTTTTTTTTTTATTTTTTGTTAAAGTAAAATGAAGCCAATGTTATCGTTGCATAAAGATTTTATCTTATTTTTTTTTTTTTTATATTTTGTTATCAACAGTAATTTTTATTGCTATATTTTAATTAAATCTATTTAAATTGATTTTATATAATTTTAAATATATTTTATATATTATTCAAAAATATATATGTATTTTTATATATTATTAAAGTTTGCAACAATTTTAATTTCTACCTTTATTATATTTTCTTTAAAAAAAAAAAAAAAAATTATTTTCAATGAAAAATTTTTTTTTTTTTTGCTTATGGTTGTTTCTTTAAATATTTTTGTTTTAAATTTTTACATTTTAATTGATCACATTAACATATTTTTTTTTTTCCTTTTGTAAATAAATTTTTTATTCTTTATTTTGTATTTTAAATTTTAGAATTTTTTTTTTGTTTCTCAGAAAATAATTTAATACATTTTTTTAATAACAATTTTTTTTTTTTTTAAAATATGGTTTTGGATAGTTTCAAAATTAAAAACTAAATTAAAAGGATATTTTATAAAAAAAAAAAAAAAAGAAAAAAAAGTTTGTCTTGTAATTGATATATAATAAGCTGTGTAACATTTAATGTCATGAAATAAAAAAAAAAATCTCAAAATCATCAGTAGGTACACTAAAAATGAATAATTCTTTATTCCTTTAATAGAATCTCTTAAGATATTTTTTTTTAATTTTGAAAATTTTCCGTTAAAAATATAATATAAATTACTTAAAGATTAAGATAAATCAGAAATAAATATTGAAACGATCAAAAATTATAACAAAATTGTATTACAAAAGTAGAAGGAAACAATTTTAATACCAAAATTTTTAACTGACAAAAATAGAGTTTTTTTTTTATTTTTAGAAAAATTAAGAATTAAATGGATATCTAAATAAAAACTAAATTTTTAATTAGATAACTAATACATATGTTTAAAATTTAAAGATGATTTAAAAAAAGAAATAAACAATAAAAATTGTTATATAAACTTATATAGCAAAAAAATATTAAATTCGTTCTATTGATCAGAAAATCAAAAAAATTAAAAATTCACAATACTACAAACATGTATTCCATTATAATGAAAACATATATTATTTTATTAAATGAAATTAAAATGATTAAAATGCGTTTTTTTTTTTTATTTTTTAACTTATTTGAATTAAACTTTTCATTTTGCTGAAATATTTTTTTATAATATAAAATTCTAATTACATATTTAATATATGAATAGTTTAAAAAATGGTTCCCAAAATCATTTTATTTTTATTTAATCTGTTTGCTAATTTTTATACTTAGTATTTATTAAAATAAATGAGAAAAAACCAATCACACAATCTAAATATTTTATAATATAAGTTTTTAATAATGTGATATATTTTTGTTATTAATTAATTGAGTATAACTGCTATCAAACAATACAATTTTTAAAATAGTGTTATTCGTTTTATATAAAAAAGTTTATTTTTAAATACTAGGAATTGAAAAATGCTTTTATAATTAAAGATTATTAAATATTAATTTTATGTTTTTAACAATATTGTTTCAAATAAGTTTGAAAGATTGTTTGAAATTTTTTTTTTTTTTTTGTTTTTATTTCTATCAACCATTCAATTAATTTTTTTTTTTTTATAAAGTTTCGAATATGTGTAATAATTTTTTTTAATTTACTTGAATCTGTTTTCAAATACAATCAAAGTCTATTAGAGTAAATTTGATTTTTTTTTTTTTTATTAAATTGATATTCTATTATAAAATATTCAAATTTTACAGATGTGTTGGACGGTCAAATTATCATTAAAAAAGTTTAGTGAAATTAAAATTAAATTCCAATAATCATAATATCAAAGCACATTAAAGAAATTAAATGCAAAAAAGTAAATGCTTCTATTTTCATTTATATTTCTTCGACGAAAACTTTGACAAACGATTTATATTTTTATGATTAAAGTAATATAATTTTTATTTCATTAAAATGAACAGAAGTTGATGATGTTTCATTGATTGATCAAATGACCTTTACTTTAATAGTTTAAAGAAAAAAAAAATCATACTAAAGTTACAAGTAAAAACAAATAAAGTCACTAAATATTTTTTCAACAATACAATTTTGAAAAAATGTTTTTGTATTTGATTTATAGATTAATTTATTATACATTCTAATTAGTGACAAACTTGTGTTTTTTATTGTACTTACTCTAACAAACTTTGACTGTGTTATGACATCGTAAAAAAAAACGTTTTTTTTTTAATAATAAATTCATTTTAAGTTTTCTTGGTACTTTTTTTTTCGTGTATAATTTTTTTTTTAGAGTTTTTAATTCATAACGATTTTCTTTTTATATATTTTTGGTTTGATCAATATCACACATTTTTCCTTTGTAAAATAAAATATTTTTACGTAATTTGTTTTCATATATATATATGAAATTTTTCTTAAATTTAAAGATTGCTTACTTCATCACAATTGCCGCCTGCAGCAACAGTACCTGCACCACTTCCATTAACACCTCCATTAACTATTAATGGTGATGTACAAAGTGAATTTGTTGGACTATTGCAATCACTTGAAATATTTGTTGGTCCATAAAATATTAATTCAGGTATTTGTCCTCCTTGAACACCAGTTCCGTTAGTACTCTCCGAACTAAAACAAAATTATTTGATTTTAATTTTATGTTTCTACTTTAAATTTTTAACACTTAAATCATACTTTTTTTTGGAGTTAGAGATAAAATTAAAAAAGATGAGCATTAATAATTATGAGCAGAATAGAAATTTGTAATAAAAAGTATACAATACCATAAAAACCGTTTAAAACTAATTAAGTAATTATTTTAAGTAAGAAATTTAATTACCTGCATTGAAATTGAAAATTCACCTTTCCCATACAAACTTCGGACATTCCTTCTTGTCCAAAGAAACTTAACTCATTACCATCTAATATAACAGATGCCGTATAATAACAATCTGGTTCAATTTGTATTGGATTTTCAAAGAAAACGTGGAATGTGTTGCTTGAACCATCTGAAAAGAATTTCGTGTCATTTTCAGCTAAAACACGTCCCAAACGTTTTAATTCAATTTTAACATTATAATCTGCAGCACCAGTTGATGAACCATATAAACCAAAACCAACAATAAATATACGACGATCAACAGAAAATTGTATTGAATCACAACGACCACGATAACGCCATTGATTACTACGGTATGCGCAAGATTGAAAACGATGGCATACTTGAGTTTTAAGACCAGTTCTTGGTTTAGTTGCAAAATTTAATTGCGGTTTATTTTTTGCAGTAAAATTTAAGAAAATATCGATTGTTTCTTGTGATGTTAAAATCCCTGTTTGAGCTACACCATTAGCGAATTCTTCTAATGTCATTGTTGGTATACGAATTAAATGAAGTGCGGAACCTAAAACACTACGTTTATTTTGTGCTGTAGGATCGATTTCCATTTTTTGACATGCATTATATGCCCAATTTATCGCTGCTTCAAACAAATGAATTTCTTTGCAATTTAAAGTTTCTCGTGAAAGTATTGATTCAAAAGTTTTTAAGTCAATATCAACGAAGCCTTCTGACTTAATTGCCATTTCCGCCTGTTAATATAAAAATATAAAATCAGTTTTTTTTTACTTTTATATTTTTAAATTAAAACTGCAATATTTTCTATTTTTTGAAAAAAAATTGGTTTATTAAAACTTAATTGTATATTACATGAAAAAAACTTTATTGTGAAATCTTGAACTAATTTACGTTAACGGTCAAAGCAATATATTTTTTCTATCACCCCATTAAAAAAGCTTGATTATATGTATTTTAATTTTCAATATATTATTGAAAACAATTAATATTGAATACTAGCTTCAAGAATTTCTGATATGACACTTTAATTAACGTACATACAATACTTAACAATCACTTTTATAAAAGGAATTAAAATATTGCAGCTTTAATTTTCAATTTGTTTTACCTAGTTTAAATTTATATATACAACCTAACTACTCACAAAGAGACATACATATATTATTCAATCACAATTTATAAAAAAAAATTTAAAGAGGAACATAAAACTCAATTGACTTAGATAAATTGTGTCAGTACGTATTAACTTTTTTCCGTTTCAATATTTAATTCGTTAACCCCTTCACATACCTGTGCATCTATTACTTCCCAGCATCTTTGCATCAATTCTGGCTCCTCGAAAAGGCGAGATTGACTGAGAAGTAGGCAGGCGTTTTTTGCCGTCAAACTAACTTCTAAGTAATTTACACATGCTCGAGCTAAATGTGGAACAATGTATTTTTTTGCAGCATACAATGTTGCTAAAATATTGTCTGGCTCTAGTTGAATTTCATCACAGTATAAATATCTACAAATAAAAATAGATATTAGATATTTCTTAAAATTTCAAATTAATATCTTAAATTTATCTCTATATTACTTTAAAGATAAAACTTACTTAAGCAAAGTTAAAAATGCAGATGGTTCAACATCTGGAACTTTAATTTCAGATTTGTTTTCAGCTAAACCACCATAAAACATAGCATAAAATACGGAACTACCAGTTGCCAATATATATTTGTGTGCTGGAATAGTTTGTATATTATCTGAAATTATAGATATTTACATACGTTAATTAATATTATCATAAACAAAAAAATCAGAAATTACCATCTGAACCAACAGCGAACTTTATATCTGACATCAATTCATTATTAAACATTGCTGCATTTCTTTCCAAAACTGTAGCTTTTGTAGCTTGCCAATTTGGATCAGCTGTATCAACTGTACTTGCGGACCCATTTGATGGCATACAAAAGCTAGCTGGAGAAATACTGAGAGCTCCTGGTGATGCTAATGGTGATGACGGTGCACTATTTGGTTGTGTTATTTGCATATTATTTGAAGAGTCTCTATGATGTAACGATGAATTATGGGGTGGGGACAGTAATAGTCCTCCATTTGTATTGTTTAATGTCTCCACTAGAAATAAAAATTTGATTTTTAAATTTAAATATATTTTTGTTATTTTTTTTTTCATATATTAACAAATAGAAATTTTTAATGGAATATTTAAATAATTTTATTGTTTTACCATTCATCCAAGAATGAATTTGGGAATAAGGAAGTTCTTGATTCCTTTTCGCTGTTGTTTTGTTATTTTGATTTCTTAAACTTATATTGGACATTTCCACTTTGTTTTTATTATATATTATTGAAGTTTTACAAAAAATATATCTTTCAACAAAATTTGAATATACAATTTTGAGAAAATAAAAAAGTTTAAAAACTTAGTTTAAAGAAGCCATTTTGGTTATTGACAAGTTAATATTTTTGTTTAACTACATTTAATTTAATGCTTCAAAATTCAATTAAAATTTTTGTAGCGATGTAGTTTTTATTGTCATTTGATGTTTGTTGGGAAATTCAAAATGACTTTTCCTGTTATAGCAAAAAAAAAAAAAATTACGTTTTTTTTTAAATATTCAAAACTACAAGTCACTAGTGTTTTAAAAAATATTTTTGCTTTTTTAAATTATTATCTGCTGTTATTAATTTTTTTCCAGTGTTAAATAATTTATTGAAAAAAATTCCAGGCCTATTTCCTCTAGGATGGGCTTATAATACTTACTATATATGCATGTATTTATATTAACAAAATTATGCATTCATACATATATAAATGTAATAAAAATGAGACCAAAGTTTGCATACGAATTACCAATCCTTTCGCTTGAAAGGTAAGCGACTTTCTACTGGGCCATTCAGAGAATTCTCCAATGCTGGCGTGGCGAATAACTTTACCACCAAACTATTTTGAACATATAGAAATTAACGTAAACTTCTCCAATGCTGGCGTGTAACTTTTTTTAAGTTGATCAATGATCAATGTTCAAAGATGAACGCTGAGCTGAACTATTTGACCGTTTGATTAAATTGACATTTCTTTTTAGTGTTGGTTTTTTGTTTTTTTTTGTAAACAATAAAAAAAAGATTTAAAGTAATAGTGAAAAACTATATTTACTTTTCTTTTTAATTCTTCACTATCCATTTTTAAATTTAATTAATATTGATACAAACAATGACACTTGACAGTTTACTGACATTTGAAATTACGCCAGTATTGGGGACTGGAGTGGAGACTGAAATAAAAAAACCAGCGTGAAGCTTTTATAAAGTTAAAGTTATACGTCATCGCCAGCTTCGGAGTGTGGTCTTCAGATTCCTTTTTTAGTTGGAATTTTTTTTTTTGTAATGAAAATTAAAAAAATGTAGTAAATCTTAATTTTAAAATATTATGCTGATAAAAACAAATAATACAATTTAAACTTCTGTAATCTGTATGTGATTGTAATTTATTGCAACATGACCTGAATTAATTCAGTCTTAACAATAAAGCTATTTCAATAGTTAGTTCTGATGTAGTTGTGGCATGGATGTGAAAATGGTTGTGCTTCTGATGTGAATTTGATCTTAGATAACAGGATAGATTTCAAAACTCAAAAGTCGTTATAACCAATTTTAATAACTATGAACTAATTCAACTTTTGGCTTCATTATGCGTTGGTCAAAGGAGTCAAAACCAAAAATGGTTGTGCTTCTGATGTGAATTTGATCTTAGATAACAGGATAGATTTCAAAACTCAAAAGTCGTTATAACCAATTTTAATAACTATGAACTAACTCAACTTTTAGCTTAATTATGCGTTGGTCAAAGGAGTCAAACCAATCCTCAGGATACTCAAACCAGGTTTGTTCTGAGTATCGTGATATAGATATTTGCCTCATTGAATCGGTCCAAAAAGGTTCGCCTTACACTATTTATAATGAAATTATCCAATTTGTTTGCTTTCTAATAAAACTAAACTAGACTTTTTTTAATCAATCTCAATTCTCTAGCTAAGACGTTTTGTAGCAGACTTTTTCTTTGACTCGCGATAGATATTGACTCAGCAGATTAGTGAGCAAATGACATTTAGAAAAAATCTGAACAATTTAAGATCAGCTGAACTTTTTACTATATCACACCACTCAATATTTTGTTTGGTGGAATGTTTGATCTGATGTTGCGAATGCTAAGAGAAAACATTTCACTGCCACAGCTTTTGGACAGAAAAGTTAGCCAACTAAAACTTTAGCCCAGACTTTATATGAGCATAATATGTATATCAATAGTGGTCAAACAAAGTATAAGTGACGTGAATTAATAATCGTAGAAAGTATGTTTATTACGAGTGCAAAACATTATCCTCGTAGTATTTTTAAATCTAACAGCCTAAATAGAAATAATCTTAAGAAACTAGTAGCCTAAATTAAAATTAATCTTAATTCTGTATTAAACTAATGATATAATTTATTAACTTACTAACATTTGTGAATGATGACTCAATCAAGCAGTTATGTACTTAGTTATATTTCTCTAAATACTTAACTGATGATTGTTTTAAGGAAAATGTCTGATGCATAAAATATCCCATTAAAATTTTTAACATTTGTAAAATATAAATTCTATTTCGTCTAAAAGTATTTTAAGTAAGAAAAGATCATGGAGAAAATAATTTAAGTTTTCAATTAATCAGGAGGTTTACTATAAAAAATAAGTAATTTACGTTTCAATTGATTTTTTATTGCTTTATATTTCGAAAACTGGAATTTGTATGGATGTATGTATGTATCTATGTATTTTGTCATCAAAATTAGTAAATGTATTAACAGAGGCAATTAGATATTAGTACCTACCACCTAGACACCTACTAGGTAATTGTCCTTTTGTTTGACATATTATATTAATATAAATTATTATTAAAGAGATCAGAAATTAAATTTTCAAAAATATCTGAGATTCAAAATATGATAAAGAAATAATAAAATCAGGCGACAGAGTCATCTATACAGATAACATCGATTTCCAAGTGGTTAAGCACAAGCCATTTCAATGAAGAGGAGAGATTCAAAAACTACCTCCATATAAATATACATACATAATATATATGTATGTATTCTTTTTAGAGTCGCAGTTCGCAGATATTATTTTCAATCGGGAGCGGTACGAAATTTTGTTTTTTTTTTCATCTTGTTCTACACTTGTTTTTTTTTTTGTTTTTCAAAATCTTGTTTTTTTTAAATCTGGCTTTTTGTAAAAATCTTGCTAAATTTTTTTTTTTTTATAGATCAATTCCAATGAAAGCAGCGCGTTTGCAAAGTATGTAGGTATAGACACTTTAAAATTAGGGACGAGATTTTTTGTATGTATGTATGTATAATATATATCAGAAACTTTGGATTAGCAGGGATTATATAGTTATGGTTACAAAATGGTATGAATATGTTGGTAGATTATGAATATGTTAGAATAATTCTAATGTTTTCAGCTGTTCTTGTATTATAAGTATGATATTCATTGTTTAAAGTTGGCCTTGTATTTGTATTGATATTATTTGTGATAACTAAATGGATTTGTACAGCAAGTATATTTTTTACCAGTAAGTTTAATGGTAAAATACTATGTAGTTTGTGTATTTTCTTAGTTGCTTTTCATCATGATATGTGATATTCAAAAAAGTTTTTTATTGTCTTGTTTTGTAATTTTTGCAGTAAATTTAGCTCTTTCTTGTAACTATTACCCCATATTTGAATTGAGTATGTAATGCTACTGTGGAATAAATTATAATATAGCGATCTTTTCATTTGGTTCGGTACTCTTTTTCTTAATATGCCTGAATATCCCAACAATTCTACTCGCTCGTTTTAGCTGTTCTTGTATTTGTGGAGCACAAGTTAGGTTACTGTCAAGTAGTACTTATAATGGTTGGCCATCTAAATTTTCTGGTTATTAAGTGTAATATCGATTATGTTAGATGTTTTTTCTTTAAACAACATGTACTTTGTCTTTGTAGGTTTATTGTAAGTTTATGTTTATTCATCCAATCGTATCGTATCATCCAAGTTTATCGTATTTTGAAGGTTGTTATAGTTATCATTTGTGTACACGATTGCTAAATCATCTGCAAACATTAATGGTTTACAATGCAGGATGAGATTAAGTAAACTACTGGCGTAGCACGCGAACAATGTTGGACCTAATGAGCTACTCTAAATAACTCCATAATTGATGTTATTTGTTTTGTTTTTTATACCATCGCATTCTGCGAATAAAATTTCTATTTAGATTTATTTAGGGTGTAGTTATTGACTTACGTAAATGCATTAGAAATAGTGCATAATATTAATATTATGGAATGTTAAATAAATAAACAATAATATTATGTTTAATTGTTAATGATATAATTGATACTAACTGTTAAATTTTTAAAATCTTGTTTTTGTTTTATTTTATTTTTTAATTTATTTCGACGTCTAAATGCTATGTTCACTCTTCTACTAAATGCTTAATATATAAAAGCCTCATAAGATATAATAAAAATATATCAAAGCCTCAGAATTGGCTTCAAATATCGCCAACAACTGCGAAAGAAATGGAAATTGCCGAAAGGAAAATTCTAAGATATTGCACAGGAAAACACAGAAGGCAAAATAAAAAGTTCTTTCACAATAAACTTCTCTATGAAAAGGCTAAATGTAAGCCTCTAATGACTACAATAGTAAACAACTCGTTCAAAATGCTTAGTAAGATAGAAACGCATCCTAATCAACTGATCAGTGAAATATTTGACCATCAACATAATATTGATGTACAAGATAATTACTATATTTCTCCTCTTAATATTACGAATGAAAGATCAGCTTATTTATTCCAGGAAAATTCTGAAAATATTTCACTTCCTTTTTATGAAAAAGCTTTAAATAATCAACATAGAGGATAACAGATTGAAGAGAGTCTTCATTTACGAACTGATGGCGTTTAGAGCTGGAAGGTTTTAGTTTTATTCGACAAACTTGGGTGTGCTTTGGCAGGCTCTTGTATTCTATTGCGAAGTCTGATATACTATACTTATACTACATGATTTAAAATTGTTAAATATTAGTAAAAAATAATTAAAAATATAAATACAATGTGTGTATATATTTATATATATATATGTATAAACTTATCATAGCTTCATAAAATAAATATAATTAGCTTTAAGTAGGTTAGTTTTAGCTTAAGTAGATTTAGTTTTAGGTTAAGTAGATTTAGTTTTAGTTATAATATATTTTAATAGTTGTAAATATTCCGGGAGCAAGTATATACTATAATATGATGCAAGCATTAGTGCTACTTAATTTAAAATATTTTATGTCACATTATCTATAAGAAATGTCACATTTTTGAATTACTGTCAGTTAGGCAAGACATATAAATTAGTCAGCCAGCCATTGTAAATATTTGATTATGTTATAATTAATTGACATATTTGTGTTTATTACAAAGCCTTTAAATAAAAAAAAAAAAAAAAAAATTAAATAAAATAAAACAAAAACAAGATTTTGTAAAACATGATAAAAAAAAAACGAGATTTTCAAAAACAAGATAAAAAAAGAAACAATTTGAAAAACAAGTTTAAAAAAAAACCCTTTTCAATCATATTGTCACTTTCATTTTTATTAGTTAGAATTTTTAAAATACTTTCCATAAAAGAGGCCTCAGTGGAGCGGGTAAGAGCGTATAAACACAGAGGGAGTGTGGGTTAAAATCCCATACACGTCGTAAGAGTTAATCCCCTTCTTACAATATTTACAGTCACGTCTGAACAGGAAAGGCTGTGTAATTTGGCAGAGCAGAGAAATACATTAAAAAAAATTTACAAAATCTAAACCAATTTTATTTTGTTTCGTTACAGCTATTTTGGTTACATCTTTTACTTAAAATATATTTTCACCTCTTTATCATGAAATCTTCCGCCTTTTTAAACTATAATTAATTACTCCACAATATAAAATATTCAGGGTGTAACTTCATTATTATAATTTATATGAAAGTATAAGTAATCAAATTCTCAATGACTTCAAAGCCTTAGCAGAGTAAACTGAAGATTATTACTTTATTTAGAAAAAAAAAAAATAGGAACAAAAAAATGTTCCTGTATTCCTGCAAATTAAATGCGAATACATTTCAAATTTCAATTTAACTGCACACATCACCAATCAAAAGACAATATTTACTTCCTTGTTTTGCTTGTTTAACCTACTCAATACAGCTGAATTTCGACAAGTCTTAATTTTGGCTATAACTGTCATCATTTTCAAAAAGTGAAGTTAATTGCTCTGAACATCCGATCATATCCAGATTTTGATCAATTTTAAAAATAAAAAGCAAATTTGATTTTATTTTTAAATTTTTAATTTCATCTCTTTTTTTGTGCATAATCTATTTTTATATTTATAGGAAGTAAAATGCTGATTAAAGATTGTTTTTTTTTATTTTATAAATTTAAATGCTTAATCCAGCGTTGCTTTTTTAGTTTTAATTATTATTATTTTTTTTTTTTTTGCTAACGTTTTTTTTTTTTTTTTGCTGGCTCTATACATTACATTAAAAATTCGATGAGAATGAAAAAAAAAAGAAGAAATTAAATGCAAGGTTTTAAATTTTCTTCGTACATTTTCAAGTTTTGTTGTCCAATAGCAATAGTACCTATAAAATATCTGTTATTATTTATTAAGGCACACAAAAAAAAAAAAAAACAAAAAAACTATCAGATTTTATTATATTCCAATGGTCATTAATATTTATTATTTTATGATAAAAATGTTCGACCTTTAAAAAAAAAACAATAACGAAATTTGACGATTTTCATTTTTTTTTTTTTTTTTTGTAGTGTCTTGTTTAATGGTCAAGGTCATTTATATAGGAAGAGCTATACTTGAATAAAAAACAAATTGTAATACATACATACATATGCATACTGTTTGCTGTAGGTCAATGGGCCCTATATACAATTATTTACGGTTGTTATAAAGATTAATTGAATTTCGGAAGTTATATTTAATTTTTATAAATTTAAAAAATTTTTTCTTTTTTTGTTTTTTGACAATGAAAATTGTAATTTTGTACTTAAAAAAAAAAAATTAAATTATACGAAATAAAAAATTAGAAGTTTTATTCTCTGCAAAAAAAAAAAAAACTTCAATAAATTAATTTTTAGGCCAAGTTCAATTTTTTTACTTTTGGTTTTAATTTTGAATGTTAGAGAAAATTTTATTAAAATTGAAATTCATATATAATTAAAATAATATGTTTAAGAGGTTTTTTGTTTTTAATTCTTATAATTCTTAAGAAAACAAAATATGAAAAATGAATGCACATTTTAAGTTTTTTACATTATAAAAATTGATTGTTCAAGAAAAAAGAAGTACCTATTGTAAATATGTAATTGAAAAAAATTAGTGGGTCAGTACTCAGTATTAATTTTTATCATTTGAATTTTAAATTGAATCCGTTTCGAATTCTTTGATTGGAACTCTTATTTTGTAACCAACTGTAACGATCTCTAAGTTTTTGTTTGAAAAGTATTTTGAAAATTTGTGGAAGTAAGAAACTATTATGGAAATGTTGAAAAGTAGTTTTTGTATAGTAAAACAGAACTTTTCAAAAAAGAAGATTTTTCAAAAGGTGGTTAAAAAAAGTACGATTTTAAAAAACGCATATTTTGAAAAACGAAAATTTTGCAAATATAGATTAATAAAAGTGAGATTTCTACAAGTTCCCTTTTAAAAACTTTTAAACCGTCACTTTTTAAAACAGAAGTTTTTAGTTTTAAATTGTTTTCTATGTAAATATAAAGAAATGAGTCAAATATCAAAAAATTTACTTATCGTATCAAGAAACAAAAATTTTGGCTGAAAAAAAAACTGGAAATAATGAAACTTTTGTGTCATGAAACTGATTTGAAATATAAAATTTCAACTTTTTTGCAAATATCCAAAAATTTAGAAATTTGAGGTTTTTAATTGTTTAAGAATATACGGGGGAAATTAAAATTTTACACAAATGTTAAGTAAGACTGGCTTAAAACTATTTGAGAGTAAAATTATTAAGTAAAGAAATACAAAAAAAAAAAAAAAAATACCACATAAGTAAAATATTTTTGTAATACTAAAAATTTCACAAAAATAAAAAGTAATAATCAAAAAATACTTATAAATTTTAAGGATTGTTTTAAATTAGGGTTTTTTTTTAACATGTGTAAATCTGTTAATTAATTATCTATATATGGAATTCATTATTACAAATAATTATAATATTCTTCTCAATAAAAGTTATATCTGGATAATAATATATACACAAATTGCATTTTTCAATAGTTTAATAAAATAAGAGTGGGAGACATTTTTTAAAAAAAAGTTTGTTAAATTATTATATTTCATCTTTTTTAGATATTAAAATTTTAATTATAAAATGTTCAAAAAATAAATTTAGATGCATTCTTTATTTTCGTCAAAACTATATAATTGGTGAAGCTTGTTTTTTACTAAAATTTTTGTATGAGTTTTAAATTTTAAATAAAAAGTGCATGAACTAAAAAAATATAATATCAATAATACTCGTTAAATTCAAGTACCAATACAATTACCAGTACCATAATTTGGTAATTAATACTTTAGCACATTTTTGGTGCTGGTACTTTGAAAATTAAATTATCAGTAAAAAAGAATTTAAGTATTTAAGAGTACTTATGTTAATTATTTAAAAGTAACTAGATTTAATTTCTAATTACTTTTGCAATTATTTTTAATATTTAATTACTTTAAAGTATTTAAATACCAAAAAAGGACTGAATTACCAAGTATTGCAATAATTTTTGAAAAACCATCATTTTATTAATATGCCACATGTTTAGTACAGAATGCATATATATAAGCCAATTTGATACGCATGGTTGGAAAACTACGAGTAATAATTAAGCTAAAAAGAAATTACATAATTATATAAAAACGATATATCTCTAATTACAAATTATTTATAGTTAGAATTTAAGTCTAATTACTAATTACTTTATCAAGTACTAAATACTAAGATTCTTGAGTTTTCTTTTAAATATTTTAGTGGTAATTAACAATTAATAATTACCAAGTATTGGTAGTTAATCTTGTACTTAAGTACTCATTTAAATGCTCATTACTTTACAGGTAAAAAAAATTTTCTGACTTGAATTTCAATAAATGAAAATTTTCCTTATGCTCAGAAGATATTTTTATTCTATATTGTATTGTTATACTTAAGTATATTTTTTTATTTTGCAAACTTAATTAAAACAAATTTGAACTTTCTATTTAGAATAAATTCGATCACACTATAGCGCAAATTCGCACTTGTGGATGTTCCATTATATGTATATATTTTTTAATAACCTTCAAAAATATTAATAAATTTTAATATTATTTAAAAATGAATAAAAGATTTAACTAATAACAAAACTGCACATAAATTAAAATGATATTATCATATTTTTTTTTTTTTTTTGGTATTCACTATACATATGTATATTATTTTTAAGCGTGTTTTTTTTTTTTTAAACCTAGATTTCAATATTTTTATCTTAAGATTATATTATAGAATATGTAGATTTGCTAATATGCAAGTTTATATATATTAGTTTTGTATGAATTTTATCTATTAACAATTAAAAATTAATTTGTAGAAAACGATGAACATTTTCTAATTAGTGATTTAAAAAAAAAAACAAGGAAGAATATAAACCAACAGTTTATAAAGGTACATATTTTCCATAAGATGTTTATCTTTACAAATTGTTTAGAACTGTGACTTGCCCCTAAATTTTTAAAATTTCTTAAAATAAGGAAACACTTTCTTCAATTTTAAGGGAACTCAACATAATTAAGAAAAATCATTAACACGTGTAAAATTATAAAAAAAGCCTTTTATTTTTGCCTTTTGTTTTGAAAAAATTGGTATATATGTCTAAGTTACAGGTGTTTAAAAATAGCAAAATTTCAATTTTTAAGCCCTAATAGCCCTTAAACAGGTGGTGATACAAAAAAAATGGTACTAATCCTAAAAGTTAATTAAATAAAGGAAGAAAAATCATAGAAAATATCGTTTTTACATAACGGTAAATTTACATACTAAAAAATTTATTAACATAATAAATTGCATAATAATGCATAATATGTATAAATTTGATATTTTTTTATAAAGATAAAAGTTCAAATTCTGTCAAATGGCGTTTTTGAATTGAAAAAAATGTTAAGCAGAATTTGAGATATACATATTGAAAAATAGCGCTTTTTCAAAGTTTGAGTGTAGCTCCGTAATAAAAAAAGTTATTCTACAATATTAATTTTTTTATGAGACCTACCTATGACTAAAATTTTATTGCTCTGTCTTTAAAAGTGTAAAAGTTTTTAAAAACAGACGGATGGACGCACGGACAGAGTGAAACTAATAGGCATATTTTTTCAAAGTTTTTTTAGAAGTGTTCAAAAAAATGACAAATTTTAAGCAACATTTTTATTATAAATTAAAAATTAATAGAAATTAAATATTAATGAATTATGTTCCCCTTCTTATTAATTATATCAACTCTTTATCGTACTTTTTAGGCGCCAGGTAAATCTATCATTATAGGTTGTCTATTAATTTAAATTAGACTACTCGCATATTTATCGTATTTCTTTTATAATATATGTATTCTTATTCATATTCATTATACTTTTCTAACCAAATTTTCATTACCTTGACTTTTTATATCCTCATTCCACACATTCCGCATACTAGTGAAGAATGTTTATTTTTTAGTTCGCTGCTATATCCCATGATCCCATATTACACTTACATAGATACTCTTGTTCATTCTATGTATCCAAAGTTTTTTATTATTATTATTATTTTTTTTTTCGAGAATTAGTGAAAAACTAGAAAAATAACTTAAAAAATTTGCACGTACATTTTTCCGGGTACTGTTGAATTTTAACCAATCAAAACCACGCCCTTTTAAACCAAATTTTAGGTTAACATCTTTAATAAAAATAAAAAATTTGGTTTACGGGATATAGGGATGTGGAAAGAATTATTGGAAAAAAGGAATTTAAGAAAAATTTAAAATTAGGAAATTCATTCCGAGATAATTTGTATAAATTGACTTATGGATAAGTATTTTTTTGCACTTTTAGCGTATATTAAAAAGACCAAACATTATATAGAATATAAAATATTGACATGATATTTTAAATTCTAATATTCCATATTCAAAACTTTTCTTTTGCTTCAGTATTTAAAAAATCAATATAATTTTTGTGCAAAGTCAATGACGAAATCTTAGTGACCTGTAGTAAGTAGTAACTTTAATTTGACTTTAAAGTAAAAGAATATAAAAAATAATTTTGACTTTTTATTCGAGTACCTACTTTGAGGATGAATATATTATATACTTGAACTTGACCCAAATGTTTTTAGTTTTCTTTATTATTTTACCCTTTATATTCTTAACTATATACATTGAAAACTTATTTGTATTCTTAAGTATTTAGAATCTTTTATAATTGCTTCGTTTATCAAGACTGTAATAAAATTTCCTCATAAAATTAGTATCATTGAATAAATAACACAGTTGCTAGAGTATCTATTTTTTTCTAGTCACTATAGAGGGACTCTAAATATTAAGCTATATATATAGGAATACCTATTAAGCATAATATATATATATATTTTTTTTAATGCATTTCTCTGCCAAATAAATATGAACAGGAAATTACACAGCCTTTCCTGTTCAGACGTAGCTGTAAATGTCGTAAGGGGGAATAACTTTTACGACGTGTGTGGGATTAGAACACACACTCCCTCTGTGTTTACAGCGTATTTTATACGCTCTTACCCACTAGGCCAGCCAAATCCTCTATATATTTTCATTTCGTAAACTTTAACAATATTCTAATTTTTTTTTAAATTTTAACAATCTTTAAGTAATAAAATCTTATATGTATATTGTTTTTCTGTAAAACAATAATGTGGAAATTTTGTAGGTTATCTAAAAATAATTTTATTCAACAACATACGATATACGATCTTAAAATATACATTAGTCATAAAATAAAAAATAGATATGTATTCAGCAATTTTATAAAATAAAAATTGCATTCAAAATATTATTAATGTAATTAATGTGAAACAAATTTTCATAACAAATTATTATCTTAAAGAATTAATCTTTTAATCTATTTAATAATATAATTTTTCATTATATAATGAAAAATTTACCTTGTATTTTTTACGAAATTACCCTAATTTGAAATTTTGCAAGGATTTTTTTTTTTTTTTCAAAAATAATTTGATACGGTTTTAATTTTCAATGTTTTTAAAAAATAATAAGAAAAATTAATATTTTTCTTGATTTTCTTTATATAACCATCTAAAGATAATAAATCTAATAATAGAACCGATTTTAATTCATTGTGCTTTAATTTTTAAAATCATTGTTGAGTATACATTCAAAAAGATTTGTTTTTTGTTTTTTCTATAAAGCGAAAAATACAAGTATTTTTATTAAAGGTTTTTTTGTTAAAAATTAAAAAAGCATCATAATTTTTCATACATTCATAATTAAATCAATTAAATTGAAACAAAATATCATATCAGTTAAAATTTGAAACATTTATTGAAATTTTGTTCCAATTAAAATCGATTAAAGTAGTATTTAAATTTAAATTAAAATTTGTATGGTTATGCTATAGTCCATCGAAATGGAAAATGAATGAAATTCCTTTCGAAACAATTAGTCATTCGAATTCGAAAGTAAGCAGTTAAGAAGGAAGTGTCATTTAGTGCAAAATTATTTTTTATTTTTTAAAAGAAAAAAAAAGTAAAGATAATTTTTATTTTGATGTCTTTTTTTTTTTTTTAAAGTTATAAATTTAAAAATTATTTATTTTATTTTTAAAAATCGGTGCATTGTTCAGCGTAAAAAATAATATTTTGAGTAATATTCTTTCCAAACGCAAATCCTTTGAAATTTTCGCTTCTTCATTTTCCAATTATTCTAAAGCCGTTTCAAAATTCATTTTCAATTTTCAAAATTATTTTAAATGTATTTTACTTTTAAATTTTTTCTTTATACTAAAAAAACTCAAAAAAAAATATCTATCAAAAAATACTAGATACAAAAAATATTTTTCGAAACATATGACTTTGACATCTGCAAAAAGTGCTTGTTTTGTATAGTGGAATCGATTACAGTCTACCAATTGTTTGGAATACAGAACGAACTTTTCCATCCAAACGATTTTTTCAGTAAAATTCAATATAACCATATTAATTTAATTAGACATTATATGATTATTAAAAGCGTGTATATTTTAAAATTTTAATATCAATTGCAAAACTTTATAACTGTAAAAATAATATCTTAATAATTGAATTATTTTACTAAAAAATTTGTTTATTTTTTAATTTATTTCTATTAAAATAATAAAAATTTTAATAACGGTAATTAAATTATTCATAAAATTTTTTAAAAAATTATTTTATTTTCATTTTGTTTTCTTTAAACCGAAATAAAAAATCAAAAGCAATAATATATACTATACTTATACATATATATATATATATATATATATACATATATAAAATAATTAATCAGTAATAATTTTATCAAGAAAATATAATTAACAGTAGGTAATGTTCAAAATTAAAACAACACTATAAATATAATAGTAAGTTTTAACGATTTAATTGAGTACCTATTAGATTTTAACGCTATATAAATTATATGGTTTTAAATGAGATTAATAACGTGTGAAAAATAGTTGATTTTCTTTATTATTACATTACAAAAATTTAAGTAGCGAGCTATTAGATAATTAATTGTTTTTTTTTTTTAAATTATCTATTTGTTTAAAACAATTGATTATAGAACGAGTATTAATACAAAATATTTAGTCTTTTTTTTATTTTTTTTCCCTAAGGAAGGTTGGAATCTTCCAAAGACACCAAAAATACCCCCTTGATGGTGTCAGACTCTTAATGACTAAACTCACCTCGCTTTTTTAGCCAATATAATGGAAGGAAACGCCTAACTGCTAACGTAATATATTAGTTATAGGATATGGGTCCGGAAGCATTGAATTGGAGAGAGTGATTATAAGGGAATAATGAATACGCTTTTATAAATATTTTACTAACAGTGACAAAGCCATCAAAAGATATTAATTAAAGGTAGCGACACTAGCTGACACAGTAGCAGCTATTATTATTAGTATTAGAATTAATTTTTGTTACTAGGTATAACTATATTTGTTATCAAGTTAAGGGCATCAATATAGGTAACTAAAGATGGTTTCACTGTAGCAGCTGTTCTGTTATTATTATTATTGTTATTATTGTTATAATACGATATACATTGTTATGATATAAAATTACTACTGATTTTTCTTTTAAGTGACCTGGCCGATGTTTAAACCCCACCAGACCCTCTGAATGAAAGGCTGTCGACTTAACCACTACGCTATGAGTTAGATAATAAATTGTGGCATATTTTGTGTCTATACTAAATTGAATTTGATTTTCTCAAAGTAAGAAAGACAAAAAATAAAGTTTAATATTTTTGTATGATATATACGCTTTTTCGTTTTATATAGCTTCGATCTTTGAATATTAAATAATGTATTATATATCATAAGCGCTATGAAAACGTTTCAACATCCCTTGCCTTAAAATCCCACGTTTTTATACTTCACATTTTTTAAAATCTCGCCCTATGTAATATTTTAATTGGAAAATTATAAATTTATAACTGAAATGACTATTCTCCTTTTTCTAAAATTCTTATTTTTGCGATGAAAATAGTGAAATTTAAAGACACCCGATTTTAAGACACGACGTTTCTTAAAAAGTATTAAAAAGGATTAAAGACAGTATTTATCTTTTCTCTTTATTTGAAACCAAGGTGTTGTATGGTTTTTTTTTTTATTTTGAAAATTAATTGTAATAATATATTGTATATATAAATAGTAGAAACTGTTTAAAACGAGACCGTTTAAGAGTTCATATCGGTGGAAAAGAAAAAATTTCATATCCCCTTTTGGTCTGAAGAGTATTTCCATATAACTATAATTATCGAGTAATATCGTGACAAACGTTTTTATAAGTCTTAAATTGATACTGAATTTCTGTTTGAATATTGTATTATATTACGACAACATTTGAAAAAAAAAAGAATAAATTTTTGTATTTTTTAACGTCAAAGAATGTGCATTGAAAACTACCGCTTAAAACTATTACATTTTGATGGCCTCTTCAATATCGTTTTAAACGGATTTTACTGTATATTACTTGACTATATAATTTACCTATATATGCCTCTACAACGTTCACTTTTTGTTATTTTCTATATTATAAATAATTAAAACTTGAATACCATAATATAACCATTTATTGTATTTCAGGACTCGTACACTTATAGTTTTTACTATATTAAAAAAAATTTTGTTGTGCAGCATACAAAATATTATGTAAATTAATAATAAATAAGAAAGTATGTAAAAATGTATATATTTACTATTTGAGTAATAAATGGAAAAATTAATTATTGAAGTAATTCTGTGGAAATTAATTATTTTAAAATTTTCCACATAATAATTCAATTATTTGGTATTAAAATTTAGGTCTAAGAAACACCTTATTATAATCTTATTATTTTCTGAATTAAAATTAAAGGGAAAGTAAAGTTTTTAATTTTTAATTGATATACGAGAAATATAGTTCCCAGTATAATTCTACATTTGGCAGTAATAATATACAGCCACCTGCAACATTTTATTAAATACACACACAACGCGTTAGAAAGTCGATAAGTATAACGGCTGACTGTTATTAATTTCATCATTTCCATCCTTCCTCACTTGCGACATGTAACAATTAACTTTAAGTGTTCTTCTCTAAGAATGTTTTTGGGCCAAATTTCGTTTTTAGGTATTTATTTAGATGAGTGTTGCGCATTAAGTTCTATGGTATAATTGAGAAATAAAATTTATAATCTAATTGAGTATTTTTTTTTTCGTTATAGTGTTAACGAAAGTGTAAAGCAATACAATAATTTTGAGATTTTCTTCTCTAAACTTGTCTTCTAAACTTAAGATTATTTTATTCAGAAAAATGATTTTCTCTTATTAATTGAAATTATTGATTAAAGTCACATAAATGATTGATCAATTAAGAGTGCTTTTTTTTTTATACCATATCAAATTACAAATAAAATTTTCTATATGGAAAAGTATAAATTACAAAAAAAATTAAAGCTTTAATTTTATATAGTCAGATATAAAATAAATGTAGCATAAAAATACAAAAAATAAAAAAAAAATTTAATTTAGTATATAAAAATAATAATTACTCGGATATTTTTTTTTATTGCGGATAATTTTATCACTCAGTAATTGAGTTCTTAAAAAATTTAATAAAACTCATAGTTCTTTTAATATCGATTCAAAAAATTAAAAGATTTTATTAAGAGATACTTTAAAAAATTTTAAAACCCTTAACGCTTATAAGCTCTAATCAGCTATGGTTTTAATATATCAGCAGATGAAAACTCAAAGATATAAAAGAAATGATAAAAATAAGGGATGTTATGAGTAAATTTATAGAAATAATTGTGCCATTTAATATTATTTAAAATTAATTTCTGGCAAAAAGTTATTTTCTGTATTAGGGAGTATCATTTTACATTTTCCGAATGACTAAACGGAACTTAAATTATTATTATGGTCAAACAAAAAAAAAAAACAAATTGACGAAAGATACAAACATCATTTTAATCACTTTAACCCTTTCGCGACGACTGGTACAGATATTTACCACGAAAATTCAAAAAAGACTAGAAAATTGAAATTATACTAAAATTGGTTCAAATATACGCCAGTTCGTCTTTTAACAGAAATTTTAATGTTTACAAAAAAATTTTTATAAACATTTTTTGCTTTATAATAAAAGGGAATTTTCCATTTAGCATAATTTGTTTAGTACATTTACGTGCATTCGTTCATTTGTAGTAAGAGTGTCAATAAAAAAAATACATAATTTAAATTTTTGTTATAAAAACTTGTGAATCCAAAGTTATTACAATATTTATTAGAATATTACAAAATTTTGTAATATTTTTGTATATTTCTAATACAGCAAGTATAAAAATATATATGTATGTTTGTATACATAGTTGATTATGGGAAAATTTCGGTAGCGGTACATATATGTACCAGCCGTCTTTTACATTGGTACAAATACGTACCAACAGTATTTTATGTACTAATTATTTTATTTTGAACTTTAGGAAAAAATGTTTAGAAAATTAATTCAAAAGAGATAGAAGACGTGCTAGAAGAACACAATTCAAGCGAAGATAGTGAATTAAATGGTGATGATTTTTCTGAATGAATTACTTTTAGTTTAAAATTTGTTACTATTTCATAAAAGACTTTTGGTACACATGCTGTACCACATAAAAAGACGAATGGTACAATGTTGTACCATCATCCCCAGCAAAGACCTTTGGTATGGTCTTAGATTCATAGCCATATTTAAGATAAAATGCCCAATATCTAACGAAACTAGTTCAAAATTGAACTGCTACATGTTCATTCGAAAGCCGTCGCGAAAGGATTAAGAAGAATAACCCAACAAAATCTGCAATTTCTAATCATATGATTATTTAAAATGAAAATTATTAGTTTTATTTAGCAAATTAACATTTAAAGAAAACAATATAAGAGAGTAAAAATACTTAGACGTATATATGAGTGTTTGTTCAAACATAGAGTAGAGACATAAATTTATTAAACACAGAGGATTAAAGGTTCCAATATTATGATATCTGTTTGGTATTCAAAAACGAAAATAATATTTATTTTATTTTCCTTACAATTTTAAATTAAATGAAAATGCAATTTTAAAAATTTTTGTAGACCTTTTTAAAACTTAAATTTTAAAAATTAAACTTTTTTAAAGGATTTTTTTTTTCTTCATTATTGAAGATAATGTAAAATTTATTGTTTATATTTTTTAGGGTAATTTTTTGAAATTTTTTTAAAATTTTTTTTTATTCTTTTTTTTTAATTTTGTTTTTTAATTTAATTTTTTAGTTTGTTGGTGAAAATGTAATTCGAAATGCGTTCAAAAATAAAGGTGTGACATTTATTTAAAACTTTACTTATATATTAAACGTTACATTGTTCAGAAATTTTGTGTTTTTTTTTAATGTTTTTTTTTGAAAAAGTTAAACTACTTAAAGTTAATATTCATATAGTGAGTGTTCAATCAATTTAATCATATTTAAAGGATCATATACCAAATTATTCTGTTTATAAAGAGAGCATATTAAATAAATCTAAAAATATTAGTTATAATGATTGTTTAAAATAAATATAGGTCTTATATTAAATTTTTAGTAATAAATACACAGTTTAATTTTTTGAAACCCACCGATTTTTCTAAAAATTATTATTTAGAGTTTTCGAGAAATGTAAGCCGAATAATATGAAAATTTTAGTTGTTATGATATTCTTCATTTTAAAATATAAAATTCTTTATTACTATTGTTGAACCTTTTTAAATATTAAAAACTTTTTATTTTGTATTAAATTTTGTATAAGTACTAAATTAAAAAATAAAAAATAAAAAAATTTATATTAAAAACTTACCATTTCTTCTATTATTAATTTGTTCATTTATATTTGCAGCCATATTTATATTATTTTCTAAATAATAATTATTATTATTTTGATCATATAAATTATTATTATTTAAATCAATTAATATTTCATTATTATTTTCATCTAAATTATTAACTAATTGAAAATTTTCTATATTATGATTATAATTTAATGGATAATTATTATTTAATGTTATTTCAGCAAATTCATCATCATCTAATGTTAATAAACAACGTTCATATTGTCCACCTAATTTATTTAATAATTCAGCACATCTGGTACCTAAATACCAAATATCAGATTGTGATATGGCCCAATAAAGTAGATGACGACCAAGATGACTACTTAAATTATTGCTAAAAGCTTCAGTCATGTTTTATTATATAAAATTAAATTAAAATAAATAGTATGGATTTTCTTTTTATTAAATAATTGTCAAGTATTTATTAAAGAATGTTCATATTCTTTTATTTGTTTAAAATTTTGTAAATGTTTCATGATTCTGGTTAAATATTTTTTTTTTTTGCAGTCAATATTACTTTCTCCTTCTTAAAGTCTTTTAATTTAAATATATTTTTTTTCCTTGAATTGTTAGAAAATGGTTTTTTTTTTGTTTTCAACTTCAACTGATTTTATTTTTAGACCATGTAATTTAAACTTGTACTTTAAGTTATATATATATATATATATATATATATATATATATATATATATATGCATATATTATTTTTAATCTGCAAAATCAATTAATAATTAATACAGAAAAAAAAAGAAGTTCATTCGATATATTTTTCGTTTTCTTTTTCATTTTAAAGATTCTGAAATTAAAAAGAAATAAAAAAAAAAGTTTTAATTGAATGAAATAAAAATAAAATAATATAAAGATTTTATTAATGCAAATACATATATGCTAAATTGTGTTTTTATTTTATTTTAACCTGTTAATGTACAGTATTTTTATAACGATATTAAAAGACTTAAAATTTCTTGGATGTATAACTCAAAATTTAACAGTAGTCTCTTCCACTGTGAACGAATTCTTATCTTAAAGAATTCTTTTTCAAAAAGGGTCTACTATATAAAATGTAAAAGTTGTGCGAATTATTAAATAGTTCCTATTTTCCATGGTGCAGATATAGACAGGATCTGCTATATACAGGATCTATATTTAGTCAAGTCTAGACGTAACATTCTTAATTTCATAAGAGAGGTTTTTCTTAATTAATGATATTTGTCAATGCAAAGTGTCATTTCGATTAATAATTATACCACTGTTATACCATTATTTGTTAAATTGTCACCTGGTTTTACATATGAGGTAACTTGTGTCCGAATTCCATCAGTGGATCATATTATAACAAAATGTAAATCATATATTATTTTATATTTTGTTAAAAATAATAATTATATAAATAAAAACAATTCTTGTACAAGGTAAATATAAACAATTCAATTCATACAAGATAGTTTAAATATAGCCTAAAAAATTATTTGTGTTTTTTAATCTTATATAATAGATGTTAAAGAGTAATCTAATAATAAAAATTCCATTTTAGATTCACCTTATGATAATGATATCAAAAAGCTGAGCTAACAGTACCATATCAAATGAGTTTTTCTAGAGATTGTTAAGCTAAAAGAACCCCCCCCAGTCTTATCTTCCTTCTTTACCTCTTCCCCATTTAGTCAGACCTACACCAACAATGTATAAACGAATTTTTTTCTAAAGTTTGGCTATAGTGTGCAAGAGTTAAATACTTGCAAATCTATAATAAGAGACAACCACAAAGTTTAAAAATTAAAATTCTTAAATATGTTTTAGAATTTTATTTTTTAAAAATGACTGGTAGAGCATCAAGAAATTATTCTTCATCATAAGAATTATCTGGATAAATTCTGCTTATATTAAATAATTAAAACATTTATTAGTTTAAATAAAATTTTAAAAAACGCCATAATAATAAATACAAAAATACAAAAAAAAAAATTATTTAAATTACTTTATTTTCTTTTAAATTTCAATAATACTGTTTCCAATTTCTTTCATTTATTAGAAAAACTAAAACAAACTATTCAAGAGTTAAAATAATTTTCATATAACATTGAAACTCGTTTTTGTAAATTTAAGTTCTTTTATTTTATGTAATAATAAATGTCCTATATGCATGTATACTAAAATTAAATTAAGTATCTTATTACTATGTATGTAATAATTTTAAATTTTTTATTAAAAAAATATCACCTAAACGTTTTTTTTTTTTCTTAAAATGCATTTACAGAACTTTAATCGGTTAAATGAAAGTTCTTGTTTAATAAAAGAAATAAAAAAATACATAAATGAGTAAAATATTTAAATTTATTACATACATTTTAAAGTTGTTGAACTCTTAAGGCGTCAACGATTTAATAATAGATTTGAGAATATAAAAATTTTTAAAAGAATATAAAAAAAAATATTGAAAAATATCATAACTTAACAATAAATGATATACTTAAAATGATACATAATTTACTCAGATATTATTCACATATGAGACTCATTAAATCCTGTAAAACTAATTTAGTATCAGAAAATTCAATGTTTTGTATTATTAATTCCATTTATTCCTCCACTTATCAGTCAATTCTTGATAAAAATGTCTATTAAATATTTTTTAAAATGTCAGAAATAAAAATAATTATAATATTAATTTTTGTTAAATAAAAATATTAATAAAGTTTGCATATACTATCACTTGGGGGGGTCTGTATATTTATATAGAATAATTAGTATTAGGTATAATGTCTGCAATAAATTCTCTAACTTAACTGACAAAAATTATGGAAAAACACGAATAAAAACTATACGAACTTTTTTCATATAGTTGTGTGATTGTGTTGAAAAAATGATCATGTCTTTTAACCATACTGCAGAATAATAAAAATGAATAAGCATTAAAAATATGAAGATATGCTTATGATTTAAAGTAAGTTTTTTTTTGTTTTGTTGTTCGGCCTACACTGTTCTAGCACATTTTTCAAATATTTTTGAAAAGCTTGCATATTAGTTATATTCTTGCGTCCATCTGTTTGTCTTTTTACAAAAAAAAATTAATGTTCTAGAACAAGTTTTTTATGTTCCCCCATCCAATATGGATGCCCTTAAAAATTAAAAATGCCCTATACAAATGTGTATAACTCACTTGCTACTTAACAGTTTTTCAATTCAAAGCTTTTGAAAAAAAATTTTTAAATTTACAAAAAAAAAAATTGTTTCCTTCGTAACTCTGCCATGCTTAAGTTACAAGTCCGAAATTTTGAGACAAAAATCACTCAGAATTGGCATAAGTGACCTTACTCTTCAGTACATTCTCCTGTTTAAGAGCTATTGTTAAAAATTAAAAATTTGCTATTTTTAGACACCCTGGATACATTCAAAAAAAAAGCGCAAAATTAATAAACGCATTTTTAAATTAAAGAAAGTATGTCTTGTTTTTTCCCAATTTTTTAATATAGGTATATAGAATTCTAAAAAAAAAAAAAAACAATAATGCAAAAATTTTAATTGAACCACTCTAATAAAATCAGATTTAAAAAAAAAAAACTATAAAAAACAAAAATTCAAAAATATAAACAAAGCAGATGTCATCAGTAATTATGCAATATTGTTATACAATCAATCGAACAATAAAAAAAAATCTGCTTTAATCATTAAAAACAAAAAAAAAACAATAAAAAAAAAGAGAAGAAAATAAAAATTTTTTCGACAATAAAAATGGCAATGTAATTTTTATCACTTACACTCATACACATATACATATATAGAAAAAAAAAAACAAATAAAGAAATAATTAAAACTGGTATTGCAACTTTCTCTTACCACCGGTATTTTAAATTCAATATGATATACGTATATGTGTATCCTATTTTCTTATTTTTGTACATATATACACACCCATACCTACATAAATAAACTACATAAATAACGGTTAAAATTTTTTTTTTTTTTATGTTTTATTTTCTGTTGAAAATCTCAAAAATAATATTAAATTCAAATTGAAATTAATTTGTTTGGTGTTACAAACATTACGAAACTTTCAATAAATACTTCCGAAAAAAAAACCCCGCAATAATGGACACAATTAAACAAAAAAAAAAAAAAAACATACAATTGTAATAGGTATAACAAATAAAAAATAAAATTTAAATAATAAACTTCAAAAAGTTAAGCGTAATAAAAGCATAAAAATTTCTAACTTTATATATTATGTATGTACATCATGTATGTATGTAATGTATATGTATATATTATAATATACATATGAATGAAAATGAATACAATAATGATGATAAACAAAAATAAGAGAGAAAAAAAAAAAATGGAAAATATACTTTTAATTTCTTTTGAGGTCAAGAAAAATATATTTTTTTTTGTATGTTTAATTTTTATTTTGTATTTTCATGTTTAATTTTAATTTTTTTTTTTGGTATGCACCAAAATCAGCAAAAAAAAAAATAAAAACCAACTAAACCGGGAAAACAGTTTATATGTTGTGTCAAATATTACAACTATAAGATACATGTATTGAAATATATGCAATGTTGTTGTTTTAGCTGGATAGACTGCGTAAAATGGCTATATATATGCACATGGATTAATATAGCATATTACAAAAATATTTACATAGTTTTAGTTAGAAAAATTATGTTAATAAGTATTAGATTTGATTGGGTTGGCCACGAACCAAATACAAATTCCAAATACAAAGTCCCAAAACTCAAAAATCCAAAATCGCAAATTTCAAAATTCCAAAGCAGTTTTATTATCTTAGTTCTTTTTGAATTTTTTTTTATTTCGGATATGGGTCGATTTATTGCAAACAAAAATATTCAATGCAAAAATTATAAAAAAAAAATTTAAAAAAGAATATATGCCTACATATTTATATTTCTTTTTCTAAATATCCTGGAAGAACCATATAACTTTGATTTGGTAAAAAAATTTTGGTAAAATAGGTAAATATTTTATAAAAGGCGTAAAACTCTGATTTTGAAACCAACTATGGAAAGTCCCTAATAATTATTTATTTTACATATAGTTATTTAAACATATAGTAGAGCTGCCGCCCACGAACCACCGATGAACAAATGATTGAAATCCTGATTTTGAATTCATCTACAAAATGGAATCCACCTCCTAATTCAAAATCTCGCATATACATATATAAATATTTTGGAAAAGGCATATAGCTTTGATTTTAAATTTATATAAATATACTGGAAAAAGCGTATAAGATTGATTTCATAACCAACTAGAATTTTTTTTTTTTCTTAATGTATTTCTCTGCCACATAAATGTAGACAGCCTTTTCTATTCAGGCGTGGCTGTACATGTCGTAAGGGGGAATGACTCTTACGACGTGTGTGGGATTCGAACCTACACTCTCTCGGTGTTTACAGCGTATTTTATACGCTCTTACCCACTAGGCCACCGAGGCCTTTCAACTAAAAATCTCCTTCAAATTTCTTCAAATTCAGAATCTCGCATTTACATATATAAGCGATATGAAACAACATACAAAATTAATTTTTTTCTTATAATGTTATATGAAATATAACCAAATGTTTTTAAAAACTTCATTTATAGGACAAAACAAAAACAAAACAAAAACTAAAACTTTGTTTAACTAGGACATTAGTTAAACAAAATTTTTCTTATAAACTAATTTGATACAATTGACTTTTGACATAAAAATTTCTTCTTAAGTTAATAAAAAAATTAAAGAAAAAAAAAATTGAATGCTTAGAAATTTCATAGATTCTATTAAGCACCAGGAGTGCGTTTCGCTTTTCACTCTCATATTGTTAGAGTTACTCTATGACAGATAAAGTCGTTTTGAAATGACCGGAGTAGAGTTTAATAACGTCATAATTATTTATACGTCATACATTTCGAAATGCAAATTTGATTAAGCGGAGTTAATTTTTTAAATCCTATTTGGGAGCAGCAAGTTTCAAAGTCTTATAAAGTGTCATTATTGTTCAATTAAACTTATAATACTTAGTAAAATTAATATTTTTTTTGAAGAATCCATTATTTGTTTGAAATAAATAAATACGAGTATTGCCACCTGATTTTGACATTTCAAATTCATATTTAACTCTAGTCATTTTGAAAAGGCAAAGAAAAGTTAATTCTGCATCTGAGTATAGTAATTAAACCTATAAACGCGAAAAATTTACTCAAAACAAAAAACAAAACGCATTCCAGCAGGTCTCTTAAAAATTTTGCTAAAACAATATTATGGTTTATACTTTAAATAAATTTAAAATTTTTGATTTGTCAAATAAGTATATGAAATAATTTAAAACAATGAATTTTTTAATTCATTTAGACAGATAAATTGCATCTTATAAATATATAAGTGTTTTTAAGTCTTACCATTATTGTTTAATTCTTTGAATCTAACAAATTAAAAGAGTACTTGTAAGAATCAGAGAATATTTATCGATTTTACGTAGGACTAAAGAAAATTTAAAGAAAAAAAACTCAAACTTATGTCAATTGCGGTTATTTAAAATTTCCATTGGTGTTATAAACAAAATATATATGAAATGTATATTGTAACCAAGAAAAATATTTTACATCAGTATAATGAAATCAGGTTACAATTAAGTTGGGTGAAAAAAAAAGGTGCGGTATTTTTTAAAATAAGAACGTCTCATCACGTATATCATGAGTTAACTCGCACTTTTTTTTTTGTTTTTGTTTTTGTTTTTTATAATGTGTCATGTTATTATGTATATACATTATACAATATGAATGGAAGAGTAAAAGAAATGCAAGACAAAGATAGTAAAATCTTGTTTGTAACAATTATTTCCGACATTATGTAATAATGTATTTAATCTTAATTTAGACAGTATCCGATTGTTAATATTGTTTTATTTGTATGTTGAAAGAGTTTAAAATCAAATAATTTATTTCGGATATAAAAAAAAAATTTTAATGCAGAAGTAATAGAAAAATGAAAAATTTTCGCAATTGTTTTTATTTCTGGTTTAAAGTTATTTTTTTAAATGTTGGTTACATAGCGAAGAGATTTAAGATTTATATACTTATATTTTCCGCGAAGTTTTATTTTGTTATTGTTTTCATAATTTTTTTTTTCTTAAGTTTTTAAATTGTAAAAAATTATTTGTTTTAAACAAGAAAAAGAAACTGTGGTATTTAATTTTGAATTCTAATAAGTTTGTATAAAATAAATTGAGTAGCTAAATAACATGATTATTTCATGTTTAATTTCCTGATTAAAATTAATTTGATATTGTGACCAAAAACGCATTAAGGAAATTAAATTTGATTAATGTTATAAATAAAAATCGGCAGAAGGAAATTCCCAAATGTTTTGAGAAATTGGTTTTTGAATATTAATATATAAAATAAATAAAATTGTTTTTAAATTTATTAGACACCAATGTGTTTGGAAACATTTTTTAAAGTAAATAAACGTCAGTTGTTCATAATTACTTGTACTGCCGCTCTTTAAAATGTTATAGTATTCAGAAATTCTTTTTAAATATTCTGTTTAAGAGATGAAACCATTTTTTTTTTTAAATGAGGTCGATCTATTAATCATTGAAACTATTTATCATTACTATAAATAAGTGTTTTTTTAAAAGCTTTTAAAATGAATATTAAAGAGTGTTTTATATTTTTCAAAAGCATACCGATATTTAACTTTTATAATTTTTAATTAAAAGTGGTTTATATATTTTTTTTTTGTTATAATCTTGCTTTTTTAGTATTGGTAAATATAGGATAGATCCAACTGAGAACATGTCATATAGTGTACTAGAAAAGGTTAAAAAAATCAGTCCAATATAATATGCACATGTATTGAGTATAGATACAAATTACATTTCATTGTTCCCATTTATATCTTAGGTCAGGTACTTTCACTGCCGTCCCTCTTGTATCAGACGCAGAATAGGAAGCGGCTTATTCTGACTCATATGCTCCTGGATTTGAATAGCATTTTAAAGGACTCTTACAACAAGCATACTTTACTGCGAGAATTTTTATTCCACTCTCCGCCAGGGCCACAAATTACTTTTAGTGCAAATACCTTTCAGACATCCATATGCTTTAGGGAGAAATTTCATAGCCTTTAATACAAGGAAATCTGATTCCAAATATTGATAAATTAAAGAGATATGAAAATAATATATAGATATAAGAAGGAAAATAATTTTTAATTAACTTCCCTACTCTTCATTTTTTTTTTAACTTTATTTTTATAAAATAAACACTTTTTTTTTCCGGAAATAACGTTTTAAAAACAAGAAATTCTATTTTCAATTTCTAACACGTCAATCAATGGTAAATTCATCGATATAACATTTTAGTTATTAATTTTTTTAATTAAATAATGAAAATATTCGTGTTAATCAAGTTAAATCAAAAAATAATAAAAAATTATATTAAAGAAATACAAAAAAAAAATTAAAATGGAACTGATTTCAAATAAAAGTCTTCAAACGTGTTTTTTTTATCATATATATGAAACATACAAAAAAATGTTTAAAATAACAAAAAAAAATCAAAGTTCCTTAGCATTAAATTTGCATAATATTTGTTTAAAGAACTGGTCAATATTATCTGTTAGTTATTTTATATTGATCTTTTTGATTTTATTTGTTATAATTTTTGAACGTTCTTTTTTTTTATCAGTAATTTGTTTAGGTAGTATTAGTAAATGATGACTATGATCCATGACCATGAATTTAGATTTTGTAAATTTAATAATAATATTTAATTTAAATAAGTATAATTTTATATAGTTGACAACAGTTCCACACCCAAAAGTCAAAATTTTTTTTTTTGTCAGTATAACTATACATACTCTTATGTTAATGCAATATAAATATAAATATTTATTATTTTACAGAAGAGTTTGAAAACAAGTTTTGTAGGATGTATTTTCAATTTTATTTGAAATTTAAATGATTAACTGCTATATAAGTTTTAAAAATTTTCAAATTCTTAACATATGTCTGTTGATTTTTTTGAATGAAAATTTTGAATGAATAAAAATAAATAGAATTTATATTTATAAAAATCATTCATAATTCCAAAATGTGGTATAACTATAATATAACATTTAATAAAATAAACTTTTCGTAGTCTCTAATTATTATAATAACTATTAATTATAAATATATATCTAATTTAAAAATTAATAAGAGCTTGCGCGCACATTTAAAAATTTATTAATAATAGTTGGACTTTATATATATAGAATGTATATATTTTAAAATTATTAATTAATATATATTTACATTTAAAATTTTTAATTCATATTTTTTTCTTTATTTGTTGTTATCTTTAAAATCCCATACATTCGAAACAAACCTTTCATCACTTACTCACTTTATATTTTTAAACATCTCCTTTTGAAAACAAAAGATTTAAGTGGGAAACTTTTTTTTTTTTAATTATTTATAATTTATAAATAAAGTTCCTTGTATTGATTTAATTCAATAATATTTGTTATTAATATAAAAATCAGAAATAATTTCATCTTATCTAATTTATTATTTTGATGATAAGATTATACTTTTTAAAAAAAAAAAAATTATTGATTACGTGAGAATATTATATAATTTTTTTTTCATTATAAACTCAATTTAAAATCTTCAGATTTGTATTTTAATTAAAGAATTGAGCTTTTTTAATTCTTTGTATCAATTTTTTTATAATATATTTTTGTTTTAGGAATATTTTTTTGTGCTTAGTTTCAATAATTTTTTTGAATCTTTTTTTTATGTTCATATGTAAATTGAGTTATATATTTTTTTTGTTTTTGAATTTCATTTTATCATCATCAAATAATTTCACATATCGAATAAAAATTACATATAAATTTCTTTTGATTCGAATATAATTTGAAATCATAAAAAGATTTCAAATTCGAATTATAATGATGCAATTGGCTTATCAACTATTAATACATATAAACATTAACTAATAAATTATATGTATTATAGATCTAATGTAAATGTAAGTGAAATAAATATTTATTTTTTATTTTGTTGATTTTTACCTAATTGTAATACGGAAAGAATAATAATCGATAAAATTAAAAACAAAAACGTAAATGAATCACGTTCAGTTTTTTTTTTTTTTAATTTAAATTATTCTTTTTTTGTTTTTATTGTTTTTAAATTAGTGTCAGCAACCTTGAGAAATATTTATTATATATTTATTATTTAAATTTTTAAATGTTTTATTTAATATTAATACATTTGCGTACATGCGTATTATCGAAATTAAAATTTAATTTCCGTATAATTACAAAATTTTAAATTTCATTTTTTTTTTTTAAATGTAATTGTAATCGTAATTTAAAATATTATTATTGCAGTTGTTATATTTCTATTATTAATCCTAGTTGATAAGAAAATGTTTTTTTTTTTTGGGTTTATTTTTATTCCATAGCAAAGAGAAGAGAACTAGTTTAAAAATAAATTAAAAATAAAAAAAAATTTATGATAAAAAAAAATTTGGAGCTTGGTCAAAAAAATAAGTATTTATAAATTAATTGAAAGAAAATTTTAAATGCTACTTATAGAACTTTAAAATGATTGTAATAAAACCGAGAGTTTATGTTTAGATAATTGAACAGGAATAGGCGAATGAGACGATTCTATACCGTCCTATGAGAATTACCAAAATATATGATAAAAATATTAAAAACCTGCACGACATTTCGAAATATTTTAACGTTGTATCATGAACGATTTAAAAATTACAGTTGATTTTGAATACATTATATCAAAATCATTTATTCGGTTTAATCAACACTCAGTTAATATTAATAGTTTATTTTAAATTGTTCGTCTCCTTTTTAAAAGTTAATTATGTATTTTAAAAATACTTTAAATAATTTATATCATATATACTAATTAAAATCATTCAATATCTTCTTCTTTATTATTATATTTAATTTATAAATTGGACAATTTTTTTCAAATGATATTTTTATGATAACCATACGATTTTTATTGTACCTTTTATTTTTGTTTTTAACTCCTATATAGAACATAAGATATCGCTGTTTTATTCATATCAGACTAAGCTAATCGTTAGTTAGTTATTTATATTCTATTTCGATATACAATAGATACTATAATAGAAGTTATTAGACCAGAGGTGTAGTCTGAGATCAACTAGTGTTTGTAAATATAGAGGAAGAATATAAACTAGGTATAGAAATGTGTTACAAAGGATTCTATTGAGTGCAATTGCATATAGGTAATATGTAAAATTTCTAATTGAAATAAAAGATAGAGAACCTGTTATTATTTTAATTATTTTTAATTTCAAATTGATTTATTTCAACACAAAATATATGTATCATGTATATTTATTATATAGATCTTATAAAGATCAACCAACAAATTAGTCAGATAAGTTATTAAGAAAAAAAGAAGAACGTATTAAATATACCTAACAAAACATTGAAGCATTCATTTTAATTTAAAATTAAAATTTAATTAAAGTAGGGTACCTACCTAAGTAGGGTAAAACCAATAATTTTTAAAGAAGCACATTTTCAAAAAGATATAATAAGAACATATTAGGATTGTACTTATTTTGCTTTATGTTCTTTTGTCCAATTATTTACAGCTGTCTCCAAATTGCGAATTTTTAAATTTCGTCCCCTAATAGTGTGTAAAGAGAGAGAAAATTATATATAAGTTTTTTCTTAGTTAACTTATATTCTAATTCTCAAAGATCTTCGTTTCTTCAAAAATGGAAAACTTTAAAGATTTAAAATGATTAAAAAAGAGGTTTTACAAATTGTGCTGAGCTATAACTCCATAATGGATGGATAGTTATTACTGCATAGTGGTTCCACAACAATAATTAATATTCTTATTAGACCTATCTATGATTGAAATTTTATTGCTTCATCTTAAAGGGTTTAGAAGTTTTGTAAACAGACATACGAATGGTCAGAGTAAATATTTTTGTTTGGAAAATGTTTTGAAATTAAACGTCATTTTATAGTTTTGTAAATTGGTACTTATATAATTAACAAGATTTTGAATTTTAACTAACCTGTAAGGTGTTATAACAAAAATGATATAATAACATTGCAGTTTGTAAAAATAATAATAAAACTCTATTGTTTAATCTAAGTAAATAAATATTGCAAAATTAATATCTTATATTAAATACTAATAAGGTATATAATCTAGGTATAAAATAAATACTAACAAAAACATTAGAACATATATATTTACTTGTTAGTCTAGATTGACAAGTTATATATGCTTGAATACAAGTTAATTATGCTTGAATCAACTTTTTCAATATTTAACGATCTAATTAACCTATATCTATATAGATATATTAAATTAATTTTTCTAGGTATTACAAAATAAATATTTACATATTTACAAATAAAAAAAAGGGCCAATATTTTAATTTAAATATTGAATTTAAAATATTATACAACTACGAGTTTTATTCTTGTATTATATTAAAGTTTCTGGTTGCGAAAGGTGGTCAGCAAAAAAATACGTAATAGCAAAACCTAAAAAAAAAAAAGAACAAATCATTAAATCATAAATCACTACAGGGTATACAATTCTCTTCAAAAAGAAATCTTTATTTGTATCGATTTTCTTAAGTATTTTCTATTTTTATAATCTTCTTTTAGAGTCCAACACCTTGTATTAATTTCGCCTAAAACAAGTCCAACACCTTGTATTAATTTCATAAAAATAGTCTCATCATCAAAATATATTGTCATCTTCATAAATGGTAACTTGTTTTGGGCGTTAAAAAATTATAAAAATAAGATATAAAAAATTTTAAATTTGGAAATCGATTTTATTGTGAAATTTTTAGGTTCAATAATTTCTTGTTTAAATAAACGTATAATATATATGATTAATTCAATTCAGTGAATATTAATGAACTTGAAAATAAATAAAAAAATATTGTATATAATATACAAGATATATATATATATATATAGAATATCATAATATAAATTATGGTTTTGTAAAAAAAAGTATGATTTTTACATCTGCTGCGATTTCCTACCTTTATTTTTTGATAAAATTATGAGTGACTGTTTTTCGGTTTGTTTTAAAAATATTTGAATATAGTAACAATCAACTGATGTTTATTTTATTTTAAATATCTAAAGAGAATATTTTTAATTCTCATTAATAAATTTATATAAATACGAATACAAAAACAATAAAATGTGACTTAGACAAATCATATTTTTTGTATAGTCAAAGATGCAGCTAAAAGTTTGCGTTTTTTATACCGCTGTAAAATTTCTTTGCACTAGATCTTCTCAATATGTATAAAATTAACATTAGAGAGAAAATGGAATGCAATGCATACATTTGGGCGGAGCCCCCCAAACAACGCTGGGTTATCTCAACAATATGCTAAACAGTGCTAATAGTCTTAGTAACGATCCCAGTGGAACATCAAAGCTAACTCGGCTCAGCCATCACAGTACTATTATGGATAATTAACTTAATTTTATAGATATCTTATAGGGATAAGCATGTATTCTAAAGAAATAAAAAAGTTAATGCCTACGCTTAAAGTTTTCGTATGTGAAACAAGGTGTACCAATGATCCTCACTCTTATACTGTAGAGCTTTAAAGATGTCGTAACACATATTTGAATTTAATTTGTTATGAGCACGTTGCGTTTGTGGCATCACATGCTTTAGCATATATTTTCTATATTTAATCCTAAACTAATTCTTAAATCTTTTTTCCCAAAAATACTTTACACATTCCTATTCTAGAAACCAAACCAAATTATCGGGAATAATCTTATGTAATTCCTCTGGGTAACTTTCAAAGTTTTCCACTTGTAAAAATAAAAAAAAAAAAAATTTAATTTAATAAAAACAAGAAAGCAAAATTATGTAAAAAGAAAATAGAAAAGTAAATTAAAGTAACAAAAGAGAGAAAAAAAAATAGATCAATTAAATAGACTACACTTGATTTTAATTATGGTATTGCGTAATACTATAATTCTTTAATATTAATTAATTCTTTTTTTTTTTTAGATGAAAACTATCTAGCACTTTTAAGTTATGTTGTACCATTTTATGCCTAGCTAATTCTAGTTAAATTACGAAAATCTGATGTATATTTTTTCGATCTACATGTAGCATGTTTTTACTTCAAGTGTTCACTTTATGGATTTTATTTTTTTTAAGCAACATGATTGTGGTAGAGTATTAATATTATTGATATGAGTATGAAGAACAACTTTGAGGTATAGGTTAAATCATTTATCAATAAAATGTTTTTTGTTTGATGAAAAAAATCAATTTTTCCTTGTAAATTAAAGGTATGTAAATTTTTTATTGCTCTATTTTGGATGATCTGAATTTCACAGATCATTAGTTTAATTTCTATTTTCTATAATATAATAAGAAAATAAAAAAATAGATTTTTTAATATTATGTGGAATTAACATATACCAACTACCATAAACAATTTTTTGCATGTAGTACTTAATATATGAAAATTAATCCATAATCCTAGATATTTATTTGCAGAGATATCCTCTAAAATTTGTAAATAAATGCTTAATTCAGGATATGATGAACCAATAATCATATATATATTTTGTCGTATTAATATTAATATGAAGTTTATATAAATCGGCATTCATACATAGATTTTGCAACATTCATTTTGCACTAAAAATTGATTAAATTTTTCTGCTCGAATTACTAAACTGATATCTGTGAATAACAGCATACTGTAAATATATAAATAGTAAAGATACTAAAAGACTTTCTTGTGGCACACTAATAGTTACTTTTTCATTTCTGCTTTCCAATTCAACAATTTTAGTAAATTCAGAACAATTATTGAAATACAGCTTAAACCCTTATTGTATTTCGTTACTCTTACCTTCAAAACCATGCCCTTACTTCAATAAACCTTACTTCATTAAATATAGATGAAAACAAAATCATAGATGAATTGTTGAATTTAAGTAATTTTCGAATTAAATAAAAATAATTTTTGGTTTTTAAAATACATGAGCCTAAAATTTGTTAATTTTACTTTTATTTCATAAAAAGTAGCAAACAAAAAGGTGTCAATTAGTAAATTTTGAATAATACAAAAAATAACTAAGCGTTTCTCTATTATGGCCTATTAAAAAATTTCTTTTTAATTTTTATGCAAAATCAGAAAAGTTGATAAGTTTATAAATGAAAAGAAGAGTAAGATATTTTTTTTTATGAGAAAATTTTAATTTCCTTAACAATTAAAATTTTTTTTTTTTTTTACTGTAAAAACCTATTAAAATTATTGTAAACAGCAATAAAACAATTTTAAAAACAGATGTAATAGTAATTGTTTTATTGAATTAATGAACAAACAAAATTACATTTAAGTGTTTGCATTGAAATATTTATACACATATATATTTGTTCAATGTTTTAATATTAAAATGCTAGAAAATATTATAAATAAAAAACTAATTTATGAAAAATAGAGGAGAAATAATTATCATAAGATGTTTGAATACTTCTTAAAAAATTTAAAAAAAAAATTTTATTTTTAAATTTCCTTATTAGTTTCAGTCTATCCGTCCATCGACTTACAAAACTTCTTAGATAGGAAAATAGAAAATGGTTTCTATTACCATTTAAAAAATGAAATTTTAAGCATCGATAAGTCTTGTAGAATAACTTTTTTATGTAGCCTCAATCATTCAAATGTGTTTATCTTTTGTTCTCGCTTAACCTAAAACCAAACGATTGAATTGCAATTTCATATTTAAATTTACCGTTATGAAAAACAATATGTTACCTCAGAAAATTTTGTTTACCACCGCCTATTGAAGTTATTAATGTTATTATCAAAAAATGTGCGCCATTTAAAACCTTTGAATTTACATTCTGTTTTGTTGTGTTTTTATTTAAAAAACAAAATGCTTTTGATTATGTTTCGGTACTTTTCTCTATATATGTAAAATTGAAGGTTTGTTTCTCTGTTTGTTTGTTTGTTATTTATAGATTTGAAAACTACTAGATAGATTTCGATGAAATTTTTAATGTGTACTATTGAAATAGAGGGTTTGACCGAATTCTAACTGGTTCGCGCAGCTACCATACTACTTCCAGCTCCCATTACGAATATTTCAAAAAACTAAAGGAGTTACAGACCTGAAAATTGATACTCTGGTACTCTCTTAAAAATTAACAAACACGTATTTTACCGTTTTTTTTGAAATTCTGAGGGGTTCAGGTAACTGACATACAACTGCCAGCACTTAGTAAGAATATTTTAAAAATCAAACGTTTTTATAATTTTATTTATAAGATGAGTTACATAATATTCATACCTGTATTGTATGAAATAGACATAAAATAACCACACAAAAATATTGTTTTTGTTTAATTATTATTTAAATTTTTAAAATTATTTTAAAGTTGTATAACAATAAATAAAGATTTTAAATAACTAAAATCAATAAACATTATTATTTAAAATCATAAAGATCAAAAGTAAAACAGATAAAACAAGTGAAATAAAATACCTCTTTTGGAAAGTAAAAGGATTTCAGGATCAAGCTTATGGCCTGATAATTTTTTTGAGTATCTAACTATGTATGGATACGGCTAGTTTTCTTTAAAATAATTTTAACACAAGATAACGGCAATTAGTGGAAATCGCATATATTTTTAAGAGAAAAAAAAATTTATAATCAAAAATTTAATTAGAATATTTACCTATACATACTTTTACCTCACACTTATGCTAATAAAAAACAATTTAACAAAACAATGCTACAAAAAAATATATTTAATGTTAAAATCTATTTCAACTTTAACATTTTTATGCGTTACTTTGAATTTAAAAATTTTGTAGAAATATCTGAGTTCCAGGCATCTAAAAATAGAAAATTTTCTATTTGACTAAAATAAAACATATAAAAAAGATTCAGTAGAATTAATGTTATAAATTATAATAATTAAAATAATACGTTTTCTAAAACTTTTGCAAGCTTTTTGAAAAAAAATATTTTTTTTTAAATCTAAAAAACAAAATTCGTTTACGAATTGACAGACATGTTTCATACATGCTTTATCTCACACAGTACGGTATAGAAGTTTTGTAATTAGAGCAACAGGCGAACTGACGAATACCATTTAAAATGACAATGACTTTTAAGGTAAAATTTTTTTAAGAAATTTGCTAAATAAATTTTTTTTTAAAATCAATAGACTTTTGAAGTAAGAATACAACATAATATTTGAATCTGAAGTAGTATTCAATCTTTGAAGTAGTTCAAGGTTAAAGGTAAAATCCTGGTTTTAATCCAATATAATTTATTTTTACTTATTTATGTCATAACAAATTCTTTGTATGTAATTTAATTATACCTTTCAAATAAAAATAAAATAAATTTTTCATTAATATTTTGGCAAGATTTATCTTTAAATGTTTTATCTATTTAAGTAGCACCAGTTATTATTATACTTTTATTAAAATATACTACGCACATACTACACTATATTATAATACTATAATACATACATTTAAGTAAAGTATATATATAATAATTTTGACCGCTCCTTATTTTAAATATCTTAGATTTTTTAGATTATCTTTTATAGATTCATTTGTATGCGTTCTTGATATTTTAATAATTATAAAAAAAAAAATTGAAAATCAGAAATAAAAAAAATGAAGCTTTAAAACACTGAACTTTAGACGATTATCTGAATATTCGTCTTAAACATTGAAGACGAACGTTTCTTAATTATACTATAAGAGAAGGAATGAATTATTTTATTTTTGACTTTCAATCAATTCATTCATCTATATTTATTCTATGAATAATACAATGAATAAATAATAATTCCTATTGTATTAAAGTACAAAGTATTTTTGGAATAAATATAACATAATCTCAAACGCAACCGAAAACGTAAAACACAAAAAGTAAACATGATATTTCATATAGGTATAAAATCTGTTAGAAATGAAAAATAATTGTTTTACTGGAAAAATGCTTCTTTTGTAATCCGATTTAAAATCTCGTATTAAAAGGCGTGAAATGTGCTGAATACGAGGAACCCCAAAATAAGTTGTTTTACGTTTTTTAAATAAAATTCAACTGTATATAAATACATAGCTTTTCATAGTAACTTGTAAGGTAAAGAAATATTTTAATTAGAGTGTCAATATTTAATGACAAGTTCATTAAACATTTCAGTTAATCAGGTCAAAGATCATTAAACACAAAGATCATTTAGTTAATCAGTTAAATCACTCCAAATCGTTTCCTATTGCAGCCGAGTAATCAACAGCTTACTGAAATTATTGACTGACTCTTTAGTCAACTTGCATCTGCGTATATTTTTAAAATTCCCTGCATTTAATCCCACTCCTACAATTTAAGTACAATTTTCCTCTTCCTAATCCTCATCCATTATACTGTTTTGTTGTTAGGGTGATTACCATTTGCCTCCATCCCATTATACTGGCAATGGAGGGAGGTGATTTTAATGGGTAAAATTCCACACTGTTAAAGAGGCCTAGGTTTTACTTGGAGTCTTTAAAAGATTTACATCTCCCCCAGCAAAAAAAAAGAAAAAGCTAGACGTTAATAGTACTTATAACAATACTGGTAATCTTTAATAATATGTTATAATATTCAATAACGATCGAAATTTGAATTTATTTCTTTTTTCCCGCTCAAATATTTTATTTCATATTTGAAATGAAAATTATTAAAAAAAAAAAAAAAAAAAAAAAAATTCAATGAAAGTAAATAAACTTTTGTAAACATTAAATGGAAATATTAACTTTAAATATAAATTTAAAAGTATTTTTTGAAAAATATTGATATAGCTGTATTTTAATTTAAAAATTTAAGTGCTAAAAAATACATTTTTTAATATTTCAATATTAATTTGAATGTAAGTGAACTTTTATATTATATGGCACACAACAATTATTTTGTAAATACATACATATAATTTTAATAAAGAATAGTGAACTGGTACCGGGTTCATGACATAAACAAAACAAAAAATAAACAAAGAAGCACATTGTAAATTTAATAAAATTCTTAATAATAATAAAAACAAAATAAAAACTTTTTGTTTTGAAAATATATTTTATATATTTTACATATTAAATAATAAAATTTATTTGTGTCACGTTAAGTACTAAAATGTCTTTAAAAATAAAAACCAAAATTAAACAAAAGATTAATATACAAAAAGTATAATGTATTTAGCAGAATAACTACCATAAATAATTTTTTTTTTATTCTAATTTAAAATTTTATATGGTATATTATTCGTATGCTAAGTTAAAATAGAATTTTTATAATATATATTATATATTGTAAAAATATATTGCAGACAATTTTTAACGTGTAGTTTATTATTTTTCACAATATTTTTAATATGTCTTTTGTTCATTGTCTGTTTGTTTTTTAAGTCATAAGAAATTACTTGTAATTAAAATTAATACATATTTATACACTTTTTATTTCGATGATTTTTAATGTAAATAATTTTAACTTATAAGAAATAATAGAAATATACTACTGATACATGCCTTCACCTCAACCACAATATATTCACAATTATTAGAGTTTTAAATATTTAACGCTTTAGCAGATTAAAATGGTTTAAGGGCACCATCTTAAAATGATCCATATGTATACCTTCTCTCTCTAGACCTGAAATAAGACAATTGGTTGTTGTTATCGACATACATGCTAAAAAATTAGTTATATGCATCTGAACTGTAGATTTTGCAAAGAAATTGACGGTGTAGATACGTAGAGAGTGTGGAACCATTTTTTTGCATATACCCCTGTTTGTCCAGGTATAGAAGTAGAAATATCATGGTAAGTTCATTTTCTAAGATTTTGGTGAATACTCTAACATGAATTTGAGAAACTTTCAAAGAAACTTTTGTCAGAGTGATATCGACTATCGTAGTATAAATCTAGGCAAACTTAACACCAACTATATACGAAAAGGTTCTCCTACATTTTTGAAGGTTCACTACGAATCTGAAGTATAGTGATTACTGATCTGTTATCTCAGTATCTCAGTCTTCATTATAAAGTAAAGTCATAAAAAAAATTTTCATTATTTTGTATTAAATTAAAATTTAAATATAATCCTTCATAAAGTTATTTGTAATATATAACAAATTCATGGAAAATTTATTTTTCAGAAAAAAAATAAATAAATTTTTAAAATTTTTAAATTTTTATTATAATTATTGTGTTCGTTTCGACAGATCCGAGGGTAGACCGTTTCCGATACCGGTATTCAATGGTACGTTGAGTACTCCAATCACAACAACAATAGGAGTAAGAGAGGATCCCCCTTATGTTATTCATCACAGTGCTCGATAAGTGCATGAGAGAAATAACACCACTACGCAAAGGTATCAACTGGAAACTCTCACAAAGTCTGGACTCTCACATTGTTTTACTAAATTACTCACCGAAAAAAATGCAGACCACAATCAATAAATTGGCAGAAAAAGCTGAATGAATAGGTTTTTGAATAAACATAAATAAGACCAAGTGCATGAGAATCAACAACACAAGCCAAGTACCAATACTGCTACACAATATTGTTTGGTTACATTCTAAAGCGCTCGGCAACATCAGTGGCACGTTAAGCACTAGAATGGAACCCCCAAGGTAGAAGAAATATGGGAAGGCCAAAAGCAACCTGGATTAGAACTATTCAAAGAGAAAGTGACCTATCTGGAAAAACATGGTCGGAAATAAAAAGATTAGTGCATAATTGGAGGCTATGTAGAAGCCTTATGTTCCCTAGGAGAATAATAAGGAGAAGAAAAAAAAAATTGTGTTCATTCGCAATTTAAATAACCATAAGAAAATAATTTTTTTTTTTTTGTTTTTTGCTATATAAACTTTGACTTAATGTCATGAATATCAAATATGTATATTTAAAAATATTTTTTTTGTATTCTTTATTTAATTTTTTTCTTCAAAAAACAAAAAAGACATATACTTAGTATAGTATATATACTTAGTAATATTTTAGCATTTAAAATAAATAAATATCTATATAGACTAATTTAAAGTAAAAAATAAAACAAGTAAAAATTTCCGGTATCAATATTTAGTTTTATAAAATTATTTATAAATGTTAAATAATATACTCATTAAAATTTTATAATATTAGTAATCGATTGGTAAATGTTTTAATTAATAAATATATTAATAAATACATATTTTATGTATTTATATTAATAAAAAATTATTCACATTTTTTTGTTCAATTCTAATTTTAAAATTAATAAATAAAAAAATTTCAAAATAACACTAATTTAAAATTAAAAATGTTATTCAATTTATAAATAATTGAAGGAAATATTAATAAAAGAATAATTTGAATGTATTAATTAATCAATAATCTACAATTTGGTTATAAAATCTAGAATTTAAAAAAAAAAAAAACAGAATGTCAAATGGAACGTTTCATAAAAACTAAATTCATTTAAATTCATTTAAATATTTTATTTTATAATTTACTTAACAATTAAAGAACTTTCACTTGTAAATTAATACTATATTAATATAAAATTTAAATAATCATTTTCTTTTAATTATTTATTAATTATTGTTTAATTATTTAAATATTTAAAACTTTATACCCACCTAAATTTTATGGTTATCCACAATATTTTTAAAAAGTGTAGTGAAATTACAATATATATATATATATAATTTACATATTTATAAATTATTTTTAATATAAATATATACATATATACACATTTTTTTTTTTTGCATAACCAAATAAATTTTACACCTTTAATTAAACACTCATATAATTTTTATTTTCTTTCTTTTATTTTTTGGTTTTTTTTCCCAACTTTTTGTAATTATTGAACTTGAAATTTACTTTAAAACAAACATTTTATTAATATATGTATTTTTTTTTTTTTTCATTAAATTGTTTGTTTTTTTTTTTATTTTTTTTATTTATTTATTTAAATTACATATTTGTTTTATTTTGTTAATTGTTCGTTATATTTACTTTAAATATATTACGACAATAACTTGAGTTACAAAATTTTTGGTTTTTTTTTTTCTTTTTTGTAAATAAAAAATACATAACTCTAAAATTTTAAAAACTAAAAATTCTTAAAGATTTTTAAAAATTATATTTTTTTAAAATCATAAAACACGGATAACAATCAATTTTGTAAATATTAACTGAAAAATGTGACAATAAAACACTAGCACTGATATGATATCAAAATAATTGCGGTATACATAAGGTATTTATTTCACTTAATATTTTTAAATAAATTTTTTTAAACATACATTAAAAATATTCATCACATATAATTAAAAAATAATTATATTGCGATCGCGAACTTTTTTTTTTTTTATTTATTTTTTTATTGCGACTACATTAACTAATATTGACGACAAAATTAAATATATTAACCGTTCGTCAACCAACCAACCTACCAACCAACCAATATATTAGCAATAAGTGCTTTCAATGCTACGTATAGTTTACGACTGCAGTAAAATAATAAATGAATGAGTGAATATGGTGAACTTAACTAAAAAAATCTTTAAGGTTACGATAATTTTATAATATAACAAAATAAAAAAAAAAAAATTTAAAAAGAAAGAATGAGAGAGAGAGAAAGATCAAGAAAAAATGTTTGTATTTTTCACCTAACAAAAAAATTGTGGTTTGAGATTTTTCTTACTGTCAATTTTGTTAAATAGTCAGTACTCAGTACTAGCAATCAGAGTCACACACATCGGCAGACATCACATAACGATTTAAGATAACACAGGACAGATGAGTTTTATATGGATCATTTATGCCTTTATGGTGGGTGAATCCGAATATGATGCAAACATTTTTTAACGATGATAACAAACGACATAAAACAAAAACTATCCAAACAATGAAAATGAAAATATATACAAAAAAAAAAAAACCACATGAAAGAGAAATGTAAATAATAAATAAATTAAAAATTACTTTAGACTTTGATAGAGACTCACTTATTCACTAAGAGTTAAGAAGAGTAAGACTAGCACTTGTGGTCTGTGGAGTGAGGAGTGAAGAGATAGAGTTAGAGACTAGAGAGTAAAGAGATTTAAAAGAAAAAAATAACGAGAGAAAAAATATTATTTAATACATATTTTCTCTCCAGTTTTTGGTAATTTTTGGTTTGTTTTTGTTTTTTTCTTAAAATGTTAGATAACAATATGCCAATTTTTTTTTTTATTGTTACCTTACGTTTTTTATTTGTTTTTTTTTTGTTCCCCTCCCTGTTTTTTTATGATAATAAAATTTTAATATATTATTATGTAGTAAAAAGTGATAAGATAGATAAATCTCACTCAATGCATTCTTAATTTTATTTTGTTTTTTTTTTTTTTTTTTGTTTAAATTTTAAGATTACACATTTTTATATTTAGATTGCAGTCTATCTTAAATGATTTGAACCATATAATAAAATAAATATAAGCTTGTTTGTAACTAGGTTTGTTATTCTAAAAATATCTCAAAATTTGAGTAAATATATACCTATATAAACTTTTTTTTAACGTTTGATTAAACTTTTATTTGAAATAATTAAAATGATTTAAAATACTGTTTAAAATGTACAAAAAAAAAAAATTTTTAAAAATGAAAATTATTAAAAATATGGAGCTTGAAAAAATCATCAAACCAAAAACGTTTTTAAAATTTTACATTTTCAGGGGTTTTTTTCTGGAAAATTCTTTTAAAACATTAAATATCTAATAAATATGACTGTATTTGAGAAAATTAAGTAAAAAAAAAAACACATTGAATCAGTTGATAAAGAAAATTTTCTTTTCTTCTAAACATCAATACTGGTGTACCACATAAGAATCCTATCCGTTCTGGAGCAGGTAGGAGATGAGGTGAACATAATATAAAAAATATCCTAATGCCGGATGTTTCAAAAGAAATTGAAACAATTTTTTTGTTTTTAATCTTTATAACTCTGTTATTATTGGGCAAACGGACATCACGAAATTGATCATGAGATTAATAAAAATTAAAGGTCATATATAGTTTATTTTAGAAAATACATTTGGTTGCATCTCTCTAAAGCACACTATTCAATAATTGTTATTGATGGCAAAAATTATGATTAAAAATCATCAACAAAACAATCATTAAAGTGAAATATCTTGAATAATAGATATACAGAATAGACTCCATCGACTCTTTTCTACCACATAATGTTTTCCTAGATTTTATCTCCTGTATACCTAAATAAAAATCTAAATAGTTTATATTTCTAAAATTTTGATATAATTTTATAAACTGCAATAATCAATCTTTTATTTGAATAAAATAATGTCTTATATCTCAAAATTCTTAAAAAAATTATGTTTTGTCAACATATCCAGACCATAATTTTGTAAAATAACTGCGATTACAAACTGATATTAGTTTTCAAGTACAATTTTTTTTTTTTTTTATAGTTCTATTCATTCAAAAATAAATTGTACCTTTAAATAATATTTAAATTATTTTTTATTATGCCTATTATAAATAAGATTGAGATTTTGTTTTTGGAAGACTTTTAATTTTTTTATCATTCACATTGTAAAAAAAAAAATATCTTATTTCTAAAGAGTAACTATGTTATTTATTTAAATCATACTAAATAATATAAAAGCAACAAAAAAAAAAAACTAAATTATCTTTAATATACTCCCATTTAAAATTGCAAATAAATATTATTTAATATTTTGGTAAATGATAAAAGAAAAAATTTATGAATTAATTAAAACAAAACTCTAGCTACTATTTTAAATTTTCAAGGCTAAATGTTTGTGTTTTTGTCTTTGAATATGTATATATGCATTTAGATTTTGCAATGATCTCGATAATTGATCTGATTTCTCTTTATTTTTTTTTTGTTTTGTTTTCTTTTCTTTAAAATATTTTATTTAGAGGTGCAAATAAAAATGATCTTGGCCTAAAGAATTTGTTTTATTTTTGGAATATTTTTTCCAAATTAGATTAAATTTAACTAATAAAAAAAGAAAAAAAAAAAAAGAAAGATAAAAATAAATTGTTTATTAAAACTTTTAAATAATTTTTAAATAATATAAGAAAATTTTTTCTTTTCTATATATCTTGACACTAAAATAATAATTAAAAGAAAAATTTCTTCTATAGTATAATATGTGTCCCTCTTTTAAATAAAAGTACATTATATGTTAAATATATATATACATATACGTTTCTTAAATAATTAAGTAAATAATATAAATGGATTCCTAAAAATTACTATATATATATAGGGTGTTCAAAATTGAGGTATCATTTTAATTTTAATAAAAAAAGACTTTTTTTTTGAAATATTAAATATATTTTTATTTTAATTTATTACAAAGAGGTTCCGGTTAATAATGAAAAATTATGTCGGCCAAGTGGCCCCCTCTACTACTTCGGCAAGCTTCCAATCTTTTACCAAAATTCTGAATCACGTTGTTCGATAAACTGTTCTCAATGGTTGAAATCTGCTCGATAATGTTGTTTTTAAGCTCTTGAATTGTTGTGGGATTATTGCTGTACACTTTCGATTTCACAAAACCCCACAAAAAAAAATCCAACGGTGTCAAATCGCACGATCTTGGTGGCCACATCACTCCTCCTCTACGAGAAATAATGCGATCTTCGAAATTTTCCTTCAAAAGATCCATTGTTTCTCTTGCTGTGTGGCACCGTCCTATTGAAACCACATATTCTCCAAATCATCAATTTCCCGCCACAAAAAGCTTCGGATCATCTCCCATTTTACCCATTTTACCATTTTCAAAAAATGTTGTAATAACAAAAACACGTTGTTCCTTCGTGTAACGTTCCATATTAACTAACCGGAATGTATTTAGAATATACCTAAAGAAACCTCGTATAAAAATTCCAGGTAGAAAAATGGCGGCAAAATCAAAATGATACCTCAATTTTGAACACCCTATATATATATATATATAATCTTTTCTTCCAAATATAGTAACTAGTCTTACTGTAATCAAAAAAAATATATATATTCATATATGTACATTACTGGATTTACCTTTAATTGTCAATTTGTTAACCAAAACAAAATATTCTTAACTTTAAAATAAAAAAAAAAATAAAAAAAAAAACAAATTAAAAATTATTTTAAGTGGGTGGTTTTTTTTAAAATTTCCGATCATCATATCATATCACATTATACATACACTATAATTTTGTAAATACCCAATATTAAAACATCTTCTGAGACAATTGATTATATAGATTTGACAAAATATGTGAACTGAAAAGCAAATAAAAAAAAATACAGGGTATATACTATTATAGTTTTTGGTAAAATTAGTAATTATATGGGAGAGTGAATTTTCACAAAACAAAAAAAAAAAAAAATAACAATTTAGTTTTTTAAATAATTAAATTTAAAACAAAAATTAAATCACAATGAAAATTACAGTTGTCCGCTTTTTATGTGTAAACAAAATCGTTAATAGTTTTTTAATTTTTTTTTTTCGTTACTGACCTTAGAAGTGAAGGGCACAACTATGGACATTTTCATCGAACTCTATTAGGTGCTGTTGTTTTGTACTTTTCCAGATTATACCTATTGAGTTGAGCTCCATTATGATTGTTCTGCGCTAGATGTTACTTGGCCGACCACGTTTTCTCGACGCTTGCGGATTCCATTCAAGGGCTATTCTCGCTATGTTTCCTTGGTGTTTTGGCAGCATGTGCTCTATTCATTTCCATTTTTTTTTTCTTATTTGGTGCGCTATTGGTTGCTCTCCTCTTAAATAAATCGTTCCATAAATCTCTATATTCGTGATTGTTCTAGGCCAGAATATCCTGCATACAATTCTAAAGCAGAAGAAATCGTTAATAGTTTTTTAAATGATTTTTTTTTTTGTAAATGATTCTCTTTTTTAAAACTTAAAAAAAAAAAAAAATTAAAATCTATTTTCCTAATTTCAACCATATTAAGATTTTTTTTTTTTTGTTTTAAATGGATGCCTTTGAAAATATCTACGCTTCTATAAAATTTTGGCTATACATAGAAGATCTAGATTAACATTATTGAAACTTTTTCAAATTCTTCTTTAAGGTTTTTACAATTTTTGTTGGGTTTTTTATTTAAAGAGGAACCATGGTAACTGAATTTGTTTAAGCTCTCACTCAACACGAGCTTGTGCAGTTGTGCCTTAATTATTTTGGTTCTTTCTATATTTAAATTTATTATTTAATTTTTTTTAAAATAAACAGTTTAATAATGTGATTTAATACATTTTTTTTACTACTCCTTTCATACACTTCTGGAGATATAAAATATTATGTTTCTTCCAAATTAGAGTTTTACTTCCATACAGATATGTAATTTTTTTCACACGCGAAACCACAAAATTAATAAAGTGAACAAAACTACATAAATTGATATTAATATGAAATTCTTGCTCTCAACTAAAGATAAATTTATAAATTTTAGAGGTTTTATCTTACCAATTTTGGTAAATAGTGCACCAGTCCGTGGCGAAATTGTGCGGTGATGTGACAAATTTAGTTTGAGGATTATGTCAAAAATATGTATAATAACTTATAAAAATTAATAATTTTAAGTAAATATAATGGGCCTTATGATTGAAAACGTAAGGAAAACGTAAATACTACAGAAATGTCAAATGAAAACGCACGTAAAAAGTTTTTTTCGAAATTAATTTATTTCTTGTATATAAGTGAAACGTGTGGTTTGTTGTATATAAGTTAAACGCGTGGATATGTTCGCGTGTTAAAAAAATTAAAAAAACATTTATGTAAGTTTTTCATTTATTTTAAATGTTTTAAGTAAACAAAATAAAAAATTTAAGTTTTTTAATTTAACTTTACTAATTTTTAACATTTTTGAATTAGGAGAAAAATAACAAAACAGATAAATACGCTGAATTGGTACGAAAGGTAAAATAAAATAATTTAGTAGGAAATTTTACTGGTAACCCTTTAAATGAAAATCCGTTTTTGGCAAAAATTATTCACGTTTTAAAATCAGTTGCAAAAGAAAAAACTTGTTTATTATAAATTTTTTACCTTAAAATCAACAAAATACAAATTTTTTATTACAACTTTTTATCAAAAAAAAAAAAAATTATCTTTTTTTAATTCTAAAAGTTTCTAAAATTTTAAATTTTATAAAAAAATTATTTTTGTTTACCTACTTTATATCTACTTGACGTTTATATTATACTAAAAATTGTTTTTGACAACTGTCATTTAATTTCGAATTATAATTCAATTATACCAACCTAATGAAGGTGGTGAATAATCTTTTTTGAGCGGCGCGTTTTCCATACGTTTTCAATCATAAGCCCCAAGTAAAATATTCCAAACCGAATTTATAGTCTTAGAAACAATTTGTTAAGAAGTAATATATTAATTTTGAAAATATGAAATAAATTTTGATTATTTCTGTGACTTAATATATATTAATAAAATATCAATTAATATTGTAAGGGCATGAAAAAATCGAAAAATAGTTATAAAAGGCTGTGAAAACATAAATATATGCATACCGCATACGAGAAATAATTATAACTATTTTGAATACTTTATTTATTGTTAAAATATTATGTATTCACAAAAAAATAATTAAGATAGGTTTCATTGGTATTTATAATACCAGTATTGCAATAATTTGTTTAGCGGAAATTTGGAAGCGTACCAGTCTTCTTACTATATGCTCAGTATGTTTTTTTCTTCAAATATGTATATGTTGGTTACAAAATCAGGGTTTCAATAATTAAAAAAGTAAAAAAAATACAAGTACAAGAAAAATTATTTGTAAGAATCTACATAAATTTCTTAAAGGATGGGTCATACTATATACTAAATCAGAGTAATATGTCATATTTTGGTGGTTTATAACATTAAAAAACAATAAAATTAAAAAGCGGGTTGTTTCACAATTCAAGGATGCGTCGATACGCAATTGATAGCACATAGTCTTAAAACTAAATTTAGGGATTGTGACCCACCATCGATGGATTATGTGGCACATCGTACGAATGTTAAAAGTTAAACTTATTTATAATTTACCATTTTACCATTCTACTAAAAATTCAATTCCATTCAAAATTTAAATGCCCACTAAACAGAATTGTGAAATGTATGAAATAAATAATAATATGGTCTCACTTAAAGAAAAAAAATAAATATATTTATTAAGAATCGGTACAAAAAACGAATGATTTTCGATTTAAATTAAAACAGACATATGGACAGACATAAAACAGACATAGTTGTTGTTGAATACACGAATTGTTACAATTTAAAAATAAAAAAATATTTTTTTCATAAAAAAGTTCACATTCTTATAAATTTTGAATTTTATTTTAAGATACAATTGTATATAATACACATACATATATATGTACATTTATGTATTATATGTGTAATTTATCTAATTTCTTATTAAATTTTAATTTTGTTGTTTTGTTCATTTCAAAGTAAAATTTCATGGTGGATAAATTTTCCGATCTTTGAAATAAGTAAATATATATATGATGATTATTTGCAATCGACAGTTAATAATTTTAAGTTCAATGAAACTGTAATTATTTTATTTTTTTTTTTATTATTATTAATTATAATAATAATATGTAATATTTAGTTTTAAAAGCTATGACATATCGATAAAAATATAAAAAAAAAAATAATGATGTTTTGAATATATATGACAAAAGTACCTTGACCTTCAAATGATGATGAGTTTAAAAAAAAAAAATAATAATTTTTGATGGTTTATAAAAATAGAATTTTAAGGCTTCAATCCTGTTGAATTTGTCATCATAAAATTTATTGCAAAATTAACTGAGAATTTAATTAATTAGAAGTTAAATTAATAAAAAAATTTAAAAAATCTAAAATTAATTTATTTAAAGTTATATTTCAGAATGCAGTTGAAGAATATTATTAATGAATCCAATAAGCTATCTTTATACAGCAATCTAAAGATTCATTTATAAAATTTTTTAAATCAGAAAAGAAGAATAAATCGATGCAAAAGAATATTTTTGAATTATATGCATTATATCTATATCTATATTTTCATGGCTAGCCACAAACTTATAAAGCAGTAACAGGTTTTTATAAAAAATTCCTCCGAATAATTTGCCAGATATTCTGACCAAACAGAATATCTAATAGCCAACTCTGGAATATGTGCGGAAAAGATTAAATTGAAATACAAATAATTAGAAGATTATAAAATACAAATGCCAGGGAAGATCTAGACTGGCAGCCTCAAGGAAAAAGAAATATAGATAGATCCAAAAATAGCTGGAGTCTTCTCCATATTGAGGTAAATGATGTAAATAAGTAAAATAAACAAGCCATGCTCACAAGTTAAGGCTATAGTTCAAAAAAGAAACAGGTGGAAAGGTTTAGTGGAAGTCATATGTTCCCTAGAGAAGTTATAAGAAAAACAAAAATATGTTATTCCATAAGAAAATCTCCTGAATAATAAGTTTAACTCTTTTGAAAAAGTTCTAGAAAATTCCATATTAGGAACTTAATAAAAGTAAAACAACTAATTATATATGTTCAATTTGATCCATCATAGATGTTATTTGTTTTAATAACAGCAAATTCAAGTTAATGTGATTTTTGATATTGCTGTTGGAGTTATAAAGGATAGGTAATAACTGGTGTCTTCATTTCACTGTTTTAGTTCGAGAGGTAAGGAGTTTATGTAAATTAAAGATTTATCACATCAAGGGTATCTATAGATTTTTTTTTATATATTTTAAATATTAAACAATCCTTAACTCTTATCTCAAAAAAAAAAATGTTTCATCTACAACAATAAATAAAAAAGGATTTAATAATTTACTAGTACGTTTCAATAATATTTTTGATTAAATATACTGAATAATTTGAGTTTAGTATAAAACTGCTGTATGCAAAATCACCAAAAAAATTGAAAATGAAAAATGACCCAAAGAAACTGTCAACATTTGTAATACATTTTTATTTTATTTTTGGGCAATTTTGTATTAAAAATAAAAAATAAATCAAAATTATTTTTTTGGTCGATTTTTCCTTTTTCTTAAAGTATAATTTTTAATTAAAAAAACAATATTCTTCAATAGATATTTAACAGTTCTTAAAATTTCTAAGATCTTACGATAATAAACAACAATAATAAAATTATTTTATTACCAATAATAAAACGCTGTGTAATAAAATCGAAAGTCACAAGTACAAAAAGCAAACATGACATATGTAAAGAAACAAATTTCATATTCCGAGTTTGTATGGAAATCTGTATGCATGTACTATTTAGTATTGATTTTATAGTTGGATTCAAAATCAGGGATTTACAAATTCCCAACCAAATATAGTATTGCTTCCTTATGAGAATCTTTAAATTTGCAATTCTTTGAATTCACATCAAAAATAAAGGTGGAAAGTGTAGCAACAGGATGAGAAAATTTGAATTGCCCATATTTTTCATTTATTTTTCGGCTTTTTTCATAATGAATAATTGCGCGGAAATATTGGCTCATTTTTCATTCTCAATTTTTGAAAGATTTTACGCACAGCCATATAAAACATTACAACTCTTCGAGTATATGATATCAAAGGAACTATATGACAGTTATAGCATAAAAACATTTCTCAAAAAGAATTAAACTTTGACATAAAGCCATTTACGAAAAAAAAGTTTCTTTTTTTTTGAGAAAAATTATTTTGACCAAAAGAGACACAAAATTCTTTTTGACAAAAAAACATTTTTTGACCACATGAATGAAGTATTTGACATACATTTTTTTGTAGATAAGGTAGATGTTGTTATATACATATATTTAAATTTATATACATGTATATAAAGATATTCTTCAAAAAGCGTAAAACTCTAATTTTGTATGTAACTATTAATATTTTTTCTAATTATTTTTTAACATATCTACACATATTTCAACAAGGAACCACCTTGTTCTGACATTGTTAAACAAATAATAAAAATCCTGATTTTGTAACCAACTATATAAAATCGTTTTATATTATTTTTTATATACATATATACATATTTGAACAATAAAATATTTAAAACAGTGGGAATTATCGCCAATATATATTTCGAAAATAAATAAAAAAATTTTTTCTTAAAGTGTATGTCGTTATTTTTTTTGCATCTATGACAGTTAGCATAAATCTATTTCGCAAAAGTCTTTTTATGCCAATTTGATTTATGTGAAATAACTTTGTTTGAAATGGGTTTAGGCCAACTGAGATTGCGCATTATTTTTAAGCTGATTTAATTCCCATTATTTTTAAGGGGATTTTTTTGGTGTCTTTGTAAGATTCTCAGCTCGCTTAGAAAACGAATAAAAAATACCCCATTAGTATAAATAAAATTTTGTCAAATTGATTTTTTGTTAACATAATATTTCCCAAATGGGATATCAATCGAACATTTTTTTTTTTGTTAAGTGTCTTTTAGAGAAATGACTTTAGTTCAAATGGCAAGGTCCCGATATGAAGTATTACTTTATATCGATTAATTTGTTTGTTATTTTTCCTTTTCAGGTAAATCAGGGAGTCAATAAACTGTTTGATTTTAGTTTTTTTTTTTATCATGTAATAAAAATAGAAGTTATAATTTATAAATTATTTATCTGGATTAAATGTATAGAAGTTACGAATTAACTCACATTATAGATTATGTATTTATATTGAGATTATATTAAAAAAAAATTTTATATAATATATTATGTATATAAATTATTTTATCATATGTATTCCTAATTGTTTTATTATATTTATTTGGGAATGAATTGAATATCAATTAAGCTGACAATAAATAATCATTAACATCATGTGACATGTGTTTATTTAATACTAAAAATCTGTTGTTGTACAATATTTTATATAGTATAGAAAATAATTTCATTTAATAAAATGTTTAGTATATGTATATATATATATATATATGCATAAATATATATATATGTATGTACATATATAATTAAATGTTTAATATATAACAAACATATATCAAACGATTGAAAAACTAAAAAAAATGTTAAGTTGTTTCTAAAATAAACTTTTTTCCTTGCTAACTAAACTTTGTAAATTATAATTTTTTGATGCTATTGCTCATCATGGCGATCTCCTAGTTCTTTTACGAACTGACTTTAATCTGATTAATTCTCTAAAAATTTTTTTCTCTTTGAGTAAGGATGGTGAGAATCATCGAAAGATACTGTACCCAACACAAGTATGAGATACTTTAACTCACTAAACATGCACTCCGTCCTAAAAAATTAAATCTATCTTTAAAGGCTAACCATTAATTTTGCATTAACTTTTATAGATCTACTGGAATCGCAGACCTCGTTAAGAGATCCTGATCTGAGTGTATCGCTAAACCTATAGTGGTTTTGTCCTTTTAAACCTTCAATTAGTATTTTCGGTATATAGCAGTTTTGGTTCTTCTAAATTTATGTACCCTTCTAAATGGCTTTTATATTTTACTCCATATTTTTTTTTATTTCTTTGTTTACTTTAGGAATATCTAGATGCCTATGTAAATTGCAATTTCGTACGTACCAAGCAGTGCTAACCATGTTATGTAATCAGCTGTATGCTGAATGTTAAAACAAACAGGCTTAATTATTAGGTTATATAACAAAATTTTATATATCCTATTAGCAAAGACTTAAGAACTGGAGTTTAGACTTAAGAACTTATTCATTTAGAACAACTTTTTCTTTTTGATGTATTTTTACCATCTTATCTTGACAATTAATATCATTCCAAGGTTATACCATTGACAAGGTTCGTGTCATTCTAATGTCATTCCAAGATACATCGCAAGAGAAAAAGGTATTTTGTATTATTTTTTTGGTGTGTATCCATGCCAATTAATTTTACAGATGGTTGATTTTGTAAGATTTTATTTGTAAAATTTAATTGCACAAATAAATCTTAATTTTCCATTTTTTAGTCCATAAAAAAACTATATAACTAGCTTTTTGTAATTAATATGTAGCCTCGTGATTATTGTATCCTATAGTGCAATTATATCAGTATCGTCAGCAAATATTGTCATTGTAATATTTTCTGATCACTGTTATATTTTGTAATCTATACTATAGTGATTTGTACAAAGGAAATATAATATATAGGTATTAATATCCTATACCTTGAGGCACACCTGCTTAATTTCTCTAAGTGTAGAAAATTCTGTAGTATTTGGTATGTCCGGTATTTTGTTATCGTGATATAGTTTGCTCCTAAAATTTGACTGTTGTTTGCAATATTTTTAATTTTATGCAGTTCATACTTCATTTTATAAAAATCTCCACGTCTTTTCCACAAAATTCTTTTTTTTTATTATTATATACATTAACTATTTAATTATTAATTTTCAACCAATAAATAAAATATAAAAAATAAATTTATAATTCAAAACAATGTATGTTTTACGAAGAAAAAAAATGTTTAACGTAAAAAAGAATTTTTAATTAGGTAATAAAACAGAATAAAGAGAAGAGGGCCTCGGTGGCCTAGTTGTAAAGCACGTGACTTATTAACCGACGGAGTGTGGGGGGTTCAAATCCTGCACAGGTAGCAAGTTTTATTAATTGAAAGCAAATCCCCCTTGCTATCAAATATAGTGTAAATATATAATATAAACCAAATAAATAATATTAGTGTATAATTTAATAATAGTATTCGACCTATAATGGCCTTAGTAGCCGATTGTTTTGTAATATTGCAATATCCTATGTGGTTTGTAATATTAATATAAATAAAAAATAAAATAAAAACAAATAGAATTTTTTAATAGGTGAAAAGATTGTATCATTTATTTTCAAAACCAATAAAACAAACAACAAATAAAGTAATTAATATTATAATTTTATTTTAATAATATACAAGTTCTTTCAAAATTTAAAAAAAATGTATTCAAAATTACTTAAAAATGTTTAAAATATTGTAAAAGAAGGCATTTAAGAGGCTATATATATAATGTTCAAAAAATTATTCATATATTATAATATTGCGTGGCTTATTAATTATCACATTATACATGAGTTTATGATTTAGTCTTTAATCATAGTCATATCGTATTAAATTTTTATTAATCTATACTTAAAAAGTATGCTTTTAATATAGGAGTTTGTATATTGAAATAAATGTTAAGAAAATTCAAGGACATTAATTTCTAGTCATATGATAACTACTACTATACATTAACTGTATGATAATTAAAATATTCAATAAATTGTTTCATCAATTTAAATTGATTTGTAGTTGTTTTAAATTTTTTACAAAATTCTTTTAAAATGTATAAAATATGTTTTAAAAGTAACTTTTACTGAACATATTTTAAATATAAAATTATGGGGGATTTATTAAGAAAACATACTTGTTTCAGTAATTTTCCTTCCAATTAATATACGAGTAACTTATCACCTAACTAGAATTTAAATCAGCACAACACACACGCGGTTAATAAGTCACATGCTTAACCAATAGGACATCGAGTTGACCTATAGTAATTTTTACTACACATTAAGATTTAATGCTACAACTTTGGTATACTGCACTGCATAATGCATACTGCTGCTATACTGTTCTGATATACTGCTATACTATTGATTTTGTGTTATAGATAAATTCTGGAAGTCCTTAAATTTTATACTATGTACTCTACGTGTTTTTTTTTTTTAAACTTTATTTTACTCTTTTTAATATTCTTAAATTATCTTAGCCTATAAAAGTTTAGAAAAACAGTTTTTTTTTTTATATAATTTAATTAACATTTAAACTTATCCTATCGTTTTTATTGTTAATTTTATTAATTATTTTATTTTTAAAAATCTAAGTAATATTGCAATTTAGCAATTTTTTTTTTAATATTCAATTTTGGAAAAATTCAGAGTATTAAAACCAAATATCTGTTTTTTTTTTAATATAAAACCTTAACCTAACTTAGTCTAACTTAAAATACTTAACCTAGTTAAAAATAGCTTTGTATTTAATACTTAATGCTAATTAATTAGAGTTATCTAACCATCAATAGTTTTTGTTTAATGATTTGTCTTTTTCTGGTATAGACATATCATATTTTAAATTTACTCCGTTAATATTGCCCGGGTGAAAATCTATAACTTTACATGTAGCTCTTCTATTATAATGATATAATAGAGGGACATGGTTTTGGTTTTGGATGTAACCTTTTTGATCTAATAAGATGTCTTATAGGTTAAGATAGGTTAGGATATCTTATATATCAAAGTTTTTTTAATGTACTCCTCATTGTGGTAGAATATATGAGATATTAAACCATTTTCTGGAGTATTTTGAGCTCTATCATAGTGATTTCGAACTAATTTTATTATAAATTTATCGATTCTTATGATTTGGGCTTCCTTGTACATATATTTGTTTGAATAATAATATTTGTAGTCGGATTCGGGCTTTCTATTAATATTAGTACATACTCTTAAGCACTTTCTTTCATATTTACGTAATGTTTCCATTAAACTTGCACTAATGTTGTACCATATTGGTGCACCATATACAATTGTTGGCCTTATTAGTGTTTGATAACAAATTATTTTAACTTTTTTACTAATGTTTTTATTGTAAAACAGTTTTTTGGCTGCCATAAAGGCTTTGTTACTATTTGATATAATATGCTTTGTGTGATTAATATAGTGTAAATTTCTATGTAATTGAATTCCCAGATATTTAACTATTTTTTTATTTGTTAATATAGATCGATCTGGTGATCTTATTGAAAACTTTTTCCAATTTTTTCTTATATTATTACTGGTTTTATCTACTGTGTTACGGAATAGTATCGTTTCACATTTGTTATAGTTTATTTTAAGTTTCCAAACTTTGGCATAATCAACTATAATATTAAACATTTTTTTAACTTTGTTTTTGATTTGCTCGACGGTTTCGTTTGCATTGTATATAATAATGTCATCTGCAAACGCTAAAGAATAATTGTTACCCTTTATCTACTCTAGCAGTTTAAGTAATTCAGCAATATAAATTGAAAATAGAATTGGGGCATTTACGGTTCCTTGTAAAAGTCCATTTTCTACTCTAAAAATTTTATCTGATCTACTATTACTCTGATCTGATTTGATGTTACTATTACTAGTACTCTACGTGTAACAAATAAAATTTGGCTAGAAAAATTTCTTTTTTTTTAAAATTGCATACTTATAGGTATATATCGTAAAAATTTTTAGCATTTGGCAAAATATGTTTTTAGATAAATTAGATAATAGATAACAAGTGTAAATAACAGTGTTACTTAAATTAACAATCAAGTGCTGTCAAATCTGACTTTTAAGTAAAATTCTTTTAGTTTTATCTTGAATTAATAATCAAATAAATATTATATTATTTAATATTAATTAAGTGAATCTCACAACAAAAATGACATAATTTCGTTCTCATAAAAATTTCATGATCAATCAAATAATGCATATTTTTTGTCTAATCTACGGAATTATCTTTGGTAATTATAAAGATAATTATTAAGAAAAATTAGTACCTTGATAATGCTCGAATAAGATGACATAAAATAAAATAAAAATGAAAAAAATAAAATAAACAAGGCAGAAAACAAAGTTTTTAAAGGCGCGCACATTATTCATTGCAAAAGACAATAAAAACAGTTTAGAATTGTGATTAGTACTAAATTTTCTAAGTTTACTTGGATTTTTATATGTATGAAAAATTGAAAAATTAAAAGATATTTCTTCAGTTTTAAGTAAACTCTTTATAATTAATAAAGCTGTTAACATATGTAAACTCATAATTGGAGTTGGAGTCTAAGTTACAGATGTTTAAAACTAGTAAATTTTAAAATGTTTACCTCTAAGAGCTTTTAAACAGGAGCAAGTTAGAGAAAAAATTGTTAAGGTAACTTATACTAATTCCAAAAGGTATTTTTATACTCTCGAAATTTTAAGGTTCTACCTAAAAGAATTTCGGAGATATGAAGGAATTAAATTTTTGTAAAATTTTCTTTTCATATAACCGTAAATTTAAATACTAATTTAAAAAAAAATGTATAATTTTGATATTGATTTATAAAGGTAAAAAAAAGTTCCGTTATATGGCGTTTTTAGATTAACATATTAAAAATAAGGGCTTTTTCAAAATTTGCGGGACTGTAGCTGCACTGCGGTGGGAAAAATTTGTTTTACAACATTAATTTTTTTATAAGATCTACCCATATGGTTAAAATTATCTATAAAATTTTATAGTTGGATGGAGAAGATTTGTAAACACGCAAACGGATGGACAGAGTGAATCTAATAAACAAATTTTTCTAAAAATTTTTGAAAAATGTGCAATGTATATATAATAAAAATCTCTTTTTTGTATTAAAACTTTAAGAAAATAGAAATGTTTTGGTATTATTATGTTTGTCTGAATAATAAATCACCTTCTTAAGTTAACACTTAATTACTAATTTTTTTTTATATTTCTATAATAAAATTAGATTAATTTATTATAAACGTTTGTGAGTTGAAGAGATTTTTTGGAAGTTTTCGAGGTAAGATTCAGTTCTATGTATAACCTACTGAAGAGTTCAATAGAACTGAAAAAGGATAAAATATCTTTTAATAAACTTTTATTGTTTACTTTAAAGTTTTAGCATTTATTTAGATTGCAATTGTTATAGAAATTGTAAAAAGGACGATATCTTTACCTATAATGTAAAAGAAAAGTTTCTTGATAAAATGGTTCATATTAATATATGTACATATGTCAAAATATCTATATAAAAAAGTTTTTTACAATCACACTAAAAAAATTCTTAAATATTTTTAATTTTTTTTTTTTATTTTCAAAATTTACCACCAAATTTTAAAACTGGAGTTACGTCATTTTATATACAATTGTACATGCTAAGTTATAAAGTACAAATTTCATAATTTTATACAAATTATAATTAAAATTAAATAATATATTAATTTAAAATGATTTCAAGTACAAATTTGAATATTTATAAAACCTTCAATATTACCATATAATGAAAATTAATTCAAATATAAAAAGCAAAAAAAAAAAAAAAAAAGAATACCTTTTATTTTTGTTCTAGTTTTATAAAAAATTTTTCAATGAAAATTCCCATAATTTGTAATTATTTTACACAAAAAAAAAAAAAAAAAAACAAACAAACAGAAAAATAAATTTTTCAAGTAATTTAAAAGATTCTTAACTAAAATTCTTTAATTTTTTTTTTTTAAATAAAACTTCAAATTCTAAATACACTTTTAATCGCAAATAAATTTGAATTCACCTTGAAGAGATTTTTTTTAAAAATAGATGTAAACCTTGGACTTGTTTTTTTTTTTTTTTTTCTTCTTTCTTTCAACACTTCGTATACATTATTTATTTAATTCTAAAATAAAAGACAAGGCCATCATCTTTATAAAAAGTTAAATTTCAACTTAAATATGTTTAGAACTTCTTTTTCTTATAATATCTCTTTTCTTTTTTAGTTTTATTATGATGCGGTCAATGTCACCAGATAATGCATAAATGCAATTCATAGAAGTCTACTTAAAAATGAAGTAAAGAATAAAACAAACAAAAAATAAAAAATAAAATAAAATCTATAGAATGATGCATAAAAATGGTTGGTATTTACTAGATAAATCAACTACGATTTTATTCACCAATGGTTAATAATTTTTAGGTTTAAAATATATGTAAGTTTAGATTTTGTTAGCTAGACATAATATATAATGTACATATATACCTACTATACTATATATACTAAATTACTAAATGTTATCAGCTTAAGGAATCTTTAATAAAATATATATACATGTGTCTATGTTTTATTTTTTGTCTGGCAGCACATTTATTTAAAACTTTACTAAAAGATAAATTTTTTAAATTTTTCCCAAATGTTTTAAGTTAACACATTTAGAATCATTAGTTTACATATAGTAATATGTTTTCTTATTATTTGAACTGTGAATCTTTCAAATTTTGCGTTCAAGTTCAGGTGAATTTTTTAACAAGTTTTGGTTCAAACTTCAGGGTTTGTGAAAGGTCTAATCGGAATAGGAATAGGTTTAAGTTTGGTTTCGGATTTTCGTATTTTTGTATGTTATATGTTCATTAGATTGGAGTGTTCAATACGAGTGATTGGATATCATAATCCTCCATGTTGTATCGGTTTTAACGGCTATAGTCAATGTTAGCAAAATAAAGAATAGGCAGATTCATTGTTTCTTTACAGTCCCACTCCCAATTCAATGTTTCCGCATCCTATTTCATATCCCTACTTCCTAGCCAATATACTGCGTTAGTTTACCTGCTACCTCTTTCATCCCATTTTATTGGCTAAAGGTGGAGGTGGGTTTAGTCAGTAAGAATCTGACACTACCAAGGGGAAATTCTTGGAGTATTTTGAAAATTCCCACTTCCCTTAGGGAAAAAAAAAAAAAAATTAACAAAGGGGATTTGTGAGCGGATATTTTATACAAAGTTGATTATATAAATTTTTAAATATTTAAATTCCGTTTGCCCATAGTTTAAGCTTCGATCTACGTTCTGACAAATATTCAAGAAGTATAGAAAATTATGGAAGAAGTATTTTCTCTTTATTGTGAATCCTCCCTTCATTCTTTACTTAGATTAAAAAAACAAAATCAAGGGGCCTCGGTGACCTACTGGGTAAGAGCGTATAAAATACGCTGTAAACACCGAGGGAGTGTGGGTTTGAATCTCACACACGTCGTAAGAATAATTCCCCCTTACGACATGTACAGTCACGCCTGTACAGGAAATGCTGTGTGTTCCTTGTTACATTTATGTGGCAGGGAAATGTACCAAAATTTCTAAAAACTTTCACTGATACTATTGGAATCTTAACTAATCTAAATAATAACCCTTTAAATCTTTTTTTTTTCTAAATCTATTTAATTAAATTTTGTTGTATGATCTTCTATCATACTTTCAAATCAAATTATATCTACATATACATATTTATCTTGGTAAAATTATATTTTTACTCTTTAGAACTTATACTTGCTATAGTTGCCGCTAACTTTAATTAACTGAATTTTTTTGTCTTACTTTTGATCAAAAACTAATCGATGGGATAAATTTGATCAATAAAATTTTAAAATAAATTAAGCGTTTATTTCATACTTTAGATCTTGTTAACTAGATAATGTAGGTACTGGTATTCGTAATATTTTATTATTAATAAAATATATTTTATCATATCTCGCTTATTTATTTCTTCTTCTTTGCCTAACGGTACTTTACGTTTTCTTTCAACTTCACTAAGGCAGATTTTGCCTTGTGTTTTAAAATCCGTACAAATTAAATTTTACACTATAAATGGGTAGACCATAATCTTAAAAACCCATCTACAAGTAAATGCTTACGCGGCCGGCGAAATAACACATAATTCAGGGCAAAGATTTGGTAAAATATATAACATATCCTGAAATGTAGTTAAAATGTCAGTGCCAAATGTCACTCCCTTGAGATAAAGGTATCAAGTGAAATCCAAATATTCCCTATATATCTCTATATATATAAGAGTATTGAATCGGAAAAAAACGTATGCACCACAACTACAGTTAAAGGTTTTAAAGAAATATATATGATATATATGAGGTATATAATTAAGATAAAGTTCTGAAAGGAAATACTATAAAGTCTTCGAACATGAATAGAAGACAGCATGAACCATGAAAATCTAATTGACGATCTGTTCATTGTTATCGCTTTGTATATTTGTGTTTGTATATTTATATGTTTTTATTTTCTTTAATAAGAAACTTATGATCCTAAGTGTATAATTACAAAAAATTTTTTCCAAAGCTGATTGAATTTTCTTGGTTAATTAATTCATTGATATGTTAATAAAAATATAATAAAATAAGCCGGTGTATAATTTAAATTGTCTTAAAGATTTTTGATCATTAGTTAAATTTTCGTTAAAAATTAAATAAATTTAAATTCTACTTTATACACACATAGAATAAAAAAAAATATATATATATATATAAAGAGTTGTGTGATTTATTGAGAAAAGTAAATCTTATGAACTTATGTGTAAAATAAGTGTATTTTTTTGAAACTCATGAATATAAAAAAAATGTTTTTTTTTTTTCGTTTCGTTTTAATTTTATTTTAATTTTAAACAATTTCCCCATATTTCATATAGAATTTTAAATAAGATAATTTATTGTATGCTAATGAATTTAAAAAAAAAAATTAGTTGTCACTGTATTCTATATAGTTAGATTATGTTTGGTTTAAAATTGTTTTAAAAAATTCTTAAAGTATTTTAAAGTAAAACTACGAGAAAAAATTACCAAATTTATATAAAAAAATGTTTTTCATTTAATGGTTAAGCATAAACTTTGCTGTTAAGACAAAGAAATGAACATTAGAAGCTTTAAAGTGATAATTTCATTATTCATTAAATATCATAATATTATGTATAATATAGCGAGTAATTATTTTATACATTATAGACATTTTATACATTTTATACATTATGATACAAAATATGCTGTGGACATATTTTAATCATAAAAAATTTTAGTTTTAGTTTTAGTTTTTTATTTTTATTTTGAGTTTTATTTTGTTTTATTTATAAGTAAATAATTTATTAAAGTAAATCACTTGAAAATTTGACAGTAAAATTCACAACACGTGAAAATAACAGTAAATGCAGATTCTGTCAAAAAGAAGAGAAACTTCAGGTCACATACGTAAAAACAGCGAAGCTTTACTCTAAACAAAATATGTGCATCTAGAAGCATATTGCTTAGCCGAAGATGAACTGCTATACCAATAAACAAGATATTACATACATATATACAAGATCTATACAAGACATTTATTTTTTTAAGGGCAGTAGGACTGGCAGAAGTATTATAAGCCAAATTACAACACATACATATGCCATATGGAGCCAAATTACAACACATACTAACAGTAGAAGCATAACAGATCCACATCAAAAGGTCGCAAATTAATTTAAATCATTTGATATTTTTAAATAAACATTATTTTATCTATTGAATTTAAGATACAGAATGTATAGTTACTATACTGAAAAAATGTTCACATAATTGTTTCAGATTTAACATTATATGAAGATATTTTGAGTTAAATTCTTATCTTATAAAAGGAGATCATATGCGGTATCTCATGATACAAATCAAAAGTCACGGATTATTGTTAAATAGTTAAAATTAAGATTGAGAGTTGAAAAAAAAAAAAAAATTTGAGAAAAGTTTTGTTTGTATTAAAGTTTTGTTCGAAAATTGAAATATATATATTTTTTTTTTAATGCATTTCTCTGCCACATAAATGTGGACAGGAAATTACACAGCCTTTCCTGTTCAAGCGTGGCTGTAAATGTTGTAAGGGTGTGTGGAATTCGAACCTACACTCCCTCGGTGTTTACATCGTATTTTATACGCCGTCACACATTAGATCACCAATGCCCCAATTCAAAATATTTACATGACCTTGAGAGAAATTTTAGAAAACTAAGTAGATTCAAAAATTTAAATGCAATTTATTTAAGAAACCTATAAAATTACATACCCAAAGCCTTTATAATATTTATATAATATGAACATTTTATAAACGTAATAAGAAAAAATGTATATACCTATAAACTTTTTAAATAAAAAATTTATTTCTGTCATATATTTTTGCAAAAAAAAAAAAAAAAAAAAAAAAAACACTATATGAGTATTGCAGATATGATTTAATTGTTATTCAACTCATCATTCAACAACTCTTAAGTATACATTTTATGATGAATTTTTTTTTTAGTTATTTTAAACTTTTCAGGAAATTTTCGAATTATAAATACTTACATACATATATATATATATATATATAATATATGTATATCAGTCGGAATAAATAATTAATTTCAATCGAATATAATATATTTTTAAAGTTTTTTTTTTTTTCCATAATTTATTTATTTGTTTATCTATTTTCATTAAGTTTTAATTTGTTGTTTACAAAATATAATAACACAATGAATTGAAGACGGCGACTACGACGAAGATGGTGATAAATATAACGAAATATGCAAAACACAAAAAAAAAAAAAAGTTTCATACGTACCATGACGAGCATTTTTAGCTTTTTATTAATGAATAAGAATTTCATAAAAGTAAAAAAATGTCTTGGATTTTTTTTTTTTTTTTGAAATACGATTACTTTTAGACTTATTGGTGGTTAAAAATAAAAAAATATCTGAAACTTGATAAGAAAAAACAAAAAAAAAGAAATTATATTCTGTTCAGAGTGTATAGTGTAAAAAGGGCTTAATATGTAATTTGCATATTCGATATTTAATATATAACTATCTATTGTTTATTTTTGTATGTTTAGAATATAGAATTCAATAAATTTTTGAAGTCTGAATTTAATTTTTCAAAGTTTTTTGTGTTAAAAAAAATATATTAAAAATAGAAAAAAGCTGTTTGCTTTTTTTTTTTTAAAAATTAAGTTCAAAGACCTTTTCTGTGAATATTTTTTATTTTTATTCTAAATTGAGTTTTATATCAAAAAAAAAACAAACGTTAAGACTGAAGTCAATTTTACGTTTAAAATTTAATGAATTAATCTGTTTAAAAAAACTTGGAAATAAATCTGTAGAATAATGATTAAATTATTTTCCATAAAAAATGATTTTTATATTATTTTTAAAACTTTTATAAACTACATAATATGTATATCATATTTAAAATGTTTCCACAGTTATTTTATTATACATTCTAAACATTAAATGTTCATATAAAGGACCGTCTTAACATTTATTTTCTGATATCTTTTGAATATCTATTTGAAACAAAATATGTATAGAAAAAATAAAACGAATTAAGTTTCAATTGATTTTAACTCAGTTCTTAAAACTAAAAAATTTTTTAATACTTTATGAATTAAATTAGATGTTCTTGTTCATTATTCTTAGATATTAACAGTAAACAGTACCATTTTTGTTTCAGTGTTACCGAGATTGTTTCAAAAAATTTGCAATATCATATAAATTGTTTATCTTTAATTTTGAATTATGTATAATAAAATAATTTTAATTACATAATTTGATTTTTATGATATCTCAAAAAATTGGTTTGATTTTATTTAATTTTTTTTTATTAAGCGAAAATACTAATAGAATATTAAGTAATTTAATTTAAGGGTCAGTTTTCTGACACATGTATGTTAAAAAATATTTTAATAATATCTGTTAGTTAGATAATTTTTAAATTGAGTGTTCTCAGTATCTCAGATAAATTGTAAAAGGGTTAAACTTGAAAATAAAATAAAATTTTTTGATTTTTATATATAAAAAAAACCGTTTTGATTTGTACATATATTTTTTATTTATTAAATAGGTATAAATATTTTTATATATTACATAAATTAATTTTTATATATTCTAAATTTAAATAAATAAACTTAAAGATACAAATATAAATTAAAATAAAATACATAATAATTTTTAATTTTACCATTTGACTACTCAAATCTGGCTATTTAAATTAAACGGAAATAACGAAAAAATATAAATTCTCTAAAAAAAGAAAAATTCAACGCCATCTAACCTTATAAAATAGAATTTAACTTTTTCAATTTCGACTAAATTAGTAATTAATTATTTGTCTTTCCGTTAGGATTAATAAATCTATAAATATATTTTTTATACTGACATCTAGTGTAAAATAAAATAATAATAATAAATAATAAATTTTTTTTTTATATTTTTTATTCATTGTTTAAAAATATACATATAATTTATTTTTAAATAGCAAATACTACCAAAAGATAATATTATTTTACGTTATTGTACTTAAATAATTATGGTAGAAAGGAAATATTATTTATTAATTATTACGACATACATACATATATTAATCATTTCAAAAACAAAACTCAGTTTATTTTCTATTAAATGAAAGTTAAAAAAAATAGTTAGACATCTTATTTTTATTTAAAATTTGTATTAATTTAATCAAAAAATATCGTGAAACTTAAAATTAAATTAAATTAAATATTTTAAAAATTATTTATTAAAATTAATAATCTTTATGACATCATTTACTTTAATTTGTTACAAATATTTCACACTAGAACTGAATTCTGTTTGTTGGGTGAAAATAAAATAAGTGATAAAATGACATTTAAAAAGTTAAAACTGAGCCGGCGTCATTGTCGCTTCGCTTGTTTGACAACAAAAACAAAAATATTTTCCATCTTTTTCTTTTAAATATTTCTTTTTTTTTTTTCTTTCAGTCATTTTTAAACATTCGAATCGTGTTCGTATAGGAAAATTTTTAGCAGTTTTAAATTATATCTTTTTTTTGTTCTACGGATTTATTTTAGCTTAAAAAGAAAATATAAAATAAAGAAAAGTTAAAAAGGAAAATAAATCTAAATTTTACGTTTTTCTTTTCAAAATAAATTAAATGTTAAAAGAAAAATGTTTTCAAAGGAATGTCAAAATTCTTTTGTATTCTTCTAAAAATTTAATGCAAAAAAAAGAAAATGCGATTTAAACTTTGAATATAAAAATAAAAATTTTTGTGTTGTTTTTAAAATTTTTTTGTGGTAATTTTTTTTTAATTTAACAAAAAATAAAAAAACATATTCTTTATGTGAAAAATAAATGAAATATTTTTTTTAACCTTTTTTAATCCCCAAAAAAAAAAAAAAAATTTAAGGTGCAAGATTAAATTTAATGTTTTTTTTTTTTATTTTTTGTTTTAATGTTTTAATAAATATTGTATAAAAAAAAAAAGAAAAATTTAATAAATGGTTATCTTTATAAGAAAATTTATAGCTTCTCTTTTAAATCAAAAAAAATAAAAAAAGTGCTTTGTGTTTTTTGTTCAAAAAAATCAAAATATTCTAAAATAGAAAATTTCAAATTCGAGGAAAAAAAAGAAAATTTTAAGTGCTAATTAGCTAGTATAATATTTTTGTGTTGTTTCTAAATTTAAAAAATAAAAATTGTGAATGAAAAATACAAGGGTTTCAAAAATATAAAATATATCGTTATATAAATTTTAGAAATACATAATATACAAAAAAAAAAAAAAAAATTTAGGCAAAAAAAATAAGGAAAAATTCTTTTACATGGAATGTACCTTCTCTCCACTAATAGTGCAACGACCAAAAATTATTCATCCATTTTTGATTTTCTTTTCTTCTCTTCTAGTTATTTTTAGTTTCATTTCTTTTTTCTACATGCATTCTTTTTTAAAAATTTTAAAATAATTACAAAAATAAATATATATAATATATATATATATGCATATATATATTTTTTTAATATTTGAAAAAGAAAGAATTTAAAAATTTTAGTAAAAATATAAGTAATTAAGTACATAATAAGAAAAAAAAAAAAAAAGATTTAAATCGAAAATTAAACAAAAAGCAAAAAAAAAAGATAAATAAATAAAAATTGTAAATTTAATATTGTATTAATAAAAAATTTTACAAAATTTAATAATAATAAAGAAATCCTTTAAAACTGGATCCGAAATTGGATAATAATTTAAAAAAACAATCCTCTAAACTGGATTTCATTAAAGCGGAAGTCATTGGATCATTACAGGATACAAATTCTATGACCAAAATGGTCAAACGGTAAGCATATTTTTATACCTACATATTTTTTTTTTTTTTGTTAATCAAATTTTTGATTTAATTGATTTTGTTTAGGTTTTTGTTTTGATATTGGTTAAAATTTTTAGGTATTGTGGAAAGTTGTTTCCTGTAACTATCCCCAAAAAATTATTACACATGACTGATTGTTTTTTTTTTTTTTGTACGTATAAGTATAGGTACTTATATATATATATATTGTATACTTTAATTTAATTTAATTATGCATAACTATAGGGCATTTTTTTTTTAATCACTTTTTTTTTGTATTGTTTTCATTTTATCAATCTTAAGTTCTAGGTGTTGTGATCATTCTATTGTTTAGATTTTACTAAAACTATCTTTTATTGTATTTAGTTATTATTTAAAATGCATTTTAAATGTTTATATAGTTATACCTATGTGCACATATACCAAAAATACACTTTATTATTAATTCTAATTCTGTGAAACTTTTATAGACAAATGAAAAATTTGGGATTGGTTTTCTTTATTTACTTAGTTACTTATTTCCCTACATTCATTCTAATATTAAGACTTTACATCGATAATGCCAATGTTGCTGCTGCTTTTATGATATTGTTGCAAATATTTTTTTTTTTATTATTATTAACTACCTACTGAATGCTGATATTTTATTTTGTTTTATTATTTTTCTTGGTGTTTTTTTTTTGTAGTGTTGATTGCGCATTTCATAAAATTGCACAAAAAATTTTCTCTTCTAAAGTAAAGATAAACAAAAGAAAAACACATACATATACTTATATATTATAAACATATTTATTATTAAATAATAATATTACATATTGATATAAGTATATATCTACTTATGTAGTTAGTTATATAGAAAAATTTTAGCAAAATTTTTGAAATTTGATTTTGCAGTACTTATTTGCGTTATGTTTTCAATTATTTTTCCCTTCCATCTCTTAAAAATATAATGAATCATTGAATTTTCATTTGTTGGCAAACAATAAAACATTTTTCGTTTGTAATAAGTAAGTATTTAGAGATTGAAATATAATGAAAAATGAAACTTTTTTAAGAATTTACAATATTAATCTATTTTATTTATTTTGAATTTACATAATAAAAGTATATAAGTAAGTAATATATATACATATATAAAAAAAGTGTTGTTGAAATATAACTACTTGTCTTTTGTTTAAAATTTTTATTTAAATTTGTCTTTTTTTTTTTTTTTGGTTGGTTACAGCTGCAGTAAACCAAACAAAATGTATTGAAAGTGTACCTGTACTGAAATATAACAATGTAGTTATATATATATATACGTATATATATCTACTTATGTATATGTATAAGGAATATTAAATTTTAAAATTTTTATATAAATACGTATTTTAAGAGTCCTTGAAATTTTGCTTTGCTTGTTTTTCTTTTATTTTATTTAATTTTTTTATGAAGTGATGGGTTAAGGGTAACACTACCCTTAATAATAGGTAACGGCTATATTTGCTTATTGTTTCGTCTAGAAAAATGATACTTAAGTATTTCTTTTCTTTCTAAGTAAATGAGCTAGTGAGTTTAAATAATTTTATTTATATTTTTACTTTTTGTATTCATATCTAAACAAAAAAAAAAAAAAATTGTTCTTAAATAATTCAAACCAAACTGTTTTAATAATAAGCATTTGCTTTTAATTTCGACAATAATATTATACCTACATACTTACTTTGCAAAAAGTTTTCAGACATGTAAATTTCTAGGAAATAATTTTGAATTTTTTTTTTATGTAATTTAATCTAAAAATACAAGAACATAACAAAATAACATAAATTTTTGTCTTATGTAATTACTGATAGTGATTATTTATGTATATGTACTTACTACAATTTTTGACAAATTTCTTAAACTATACTTATTTTTAATTGTACCCTTTTACATATACTTAAGTACTTGATAAGTAATAATTACTTACTTACTACAAATAAATAATTACTACTTATTTAAAAATATATTTTGTACAATTTAAGTATTATAACTTGAAAATTACTAATGTCAGTTTTATTTGTACTTATACTTTCTTTTACAAATTAATTTTTTAATGTCTTTTAGAGCCCAAATTTCAAAAATTCATTAGAAGAAATTTAATACATGTTTTACATAAGTTACTGCTTAAATAAGTACATTATAATTACTTACATAATTACTTAGAAAAAAATTTATCCGTGTCAACGAATTTATTTGTTTATTTTAAATTAATGGGATTTATAGAATAAATGGGTGCAGTGTATTAAAAAGCCCAGGAACTTTATTTGTTCAAATTTAGGAATTTAAGTTAAAACATGTTCAATAGGTACTACACATTATGGATTTGAATATCTGTTTAATAAGGTATGTAAGTAATAAAGTCGGTGGTTTTAAAATCAATTTCTAACTTGGATTGGAATATCCTTTTGGAAAAGTATTAATTAAAGTCTACGCGAAGACAAAGCTGTGATTTGAAATAAAGTTTAAATTTCTTGAAAAGAAGTTATAATATGTACTTATGCCCTTCCCTTCACATTTTTTACAGGCAAATTTCTATTAATTTAAGTAAATGCTAACCATGTTAGAGTTTTATTATAAAATTTATTAGGAAAATCAAATATAAGATTCGTATAACTACTTAAGTATATGTCCTTCCAGAAGATTTAACAAAAAAATATTATGTACTCTCTTTTTGTCAGTAATCTTAACAATAATTTTATCGTATGATTTTACCGTTATTTTTGCTTTGAGGGATAATAGGTACCTATATGTTCATGTATAATATAAGTAGTTAGTTACATTTTGAAAAAAAAAAAAAATGAAGTAGTTACTTCGACTTTAATTGTTTGAACTTTAATTCGCTCTATCAGATAATAAGTACTTATATGTTCAAAGTAGTTATAAGTATTATAAGTACTCTAATTAAATATATGTATAAATATAAAAATTTGGAACCTTCTTTGTTTTTCAATGTAAATTAGTAGAATTGAATTTGATATTAAAAATTACATTAAGTAAGTACCTAACTATACATAATATGAAGTTACTGCACTTACTTAATGTAATAATCAAATTATTGTATTCTGGTATTATTTACTTATCTGCAAAAGTATTAGATGAACTTCAATTGAAATTAAAAATATAAAGTACTTAACTAAAGTAAGTAATTTTAATAAAATCAGTTTTTTTTTATAAGTACTTAGTTAAAGGTTGTTTAAATTGAGTAATATTATAGTTAATACTTATAGTTAGGAGGTCTTGGATTCGCATCCCTGATCATTGCATTCAAATTAATAAATAAATGCTTTTAAGTACATAACTATATGAGTACATAGTTAATTATCATTTATCAATAAGCAGTTAATTAATAGAAAAAAATAACTAAATATGTTTAAAAAAGGGTCTTACGTGGGTATAAGCACATAGGTAATAAACTTAAAAAGTGCAGGTTCAAATTTAGCACAGATGGTAAGAGTGTTTTTAATTACAAATCCTTCTTCCCGTTCATATAATAAGTACTTACTTATATATTATATAAAGTATAAATGTAGAATACTTATATACTTACTTAAAATACTTATACTCACGTATATTTATATAGCTAAACCCAGAAAATAATATTACAATAAGTATAACTAACTACCTACTTAAATTAATAAATATTTAATAGTAATCAGTTATACGTTAAAGCTAATTTTTTACAAATAAGTTTATAATTTGATTTAAGTATGTTTTTATTAGTGCCAATTTTTCCATGAAACGAATGCTCAATTAAACTAATGTTTGAAATTAGATAGTAATAAGTATTAACTAATGGTTTTAGTATCAAATTGTCAAATATATAATTTTAATAATAGTTACTTAGTTACATAATATCTAATAAATATAATAAAAAAAATTTTATTACATTTTCAGAATGGTAATACTTAAATACTTAGAGCGTTTCCGAAACTGTCGGATTTCACACTAAATAACTGCTAAATAATTGCATTTACTTAATTTATTAATTCCGAAAAACTCCGAAAATTTTTTTAGTCGATTCCAAAATATCGCATTCAATTTCAAACTGATAACACTTGATTATCTGTCAAATTTTCAGTGTACTCTTCACTACTTACTCTAAATGTTCGCATTAAAAAAGTAATGCATGAAAGCGTCATACGTTCGGAAACATCTTTAGTTATTAGTTTAGTTAAGTCGAATTGTTTAATATTTTTTTTAATATTCAATTGATATCCAAATTATACTTTTACATATATATAATTTCCTTTATATACTTATGTGTGGAAAAAAAAATATAAGTATGTAACTAATAAGTAATTAGGTACTTAATCTTCTTTAATTTTAATTAAACCCTTTTTAAAAAAAAAAAATCAATACTTAAGTATATTCCCAGTTGTAACTTAAGTAACTTATAGAAATATTTTAAAAATTCTATCATCGATTATCGTTTTATTTGTTCTTGAACTAAATAATATTTTTTTTTTGTTTTAAACTTTTCTCCCTTAACAAATTAAATGTACTTATCAATATGTACTTATACTTATGTAAATATTATTAGTACAGTATGGTTGAATGTATATCTTGTTATAATAAAATGTATAAAAAATCAATTTAATATATCATTATTCATTAAAATTAATTTAAATATATTTAACTATAAATATACGAATAAAGTTCCGAAGGACAATAATATTAGTTGAATTGTTTTTTCAAATTTTAAAACAAAATAAAATGAAAGAAAACATAAGACTGCATACTAAATAAAAATTTAGCATAAATTAAAATTCAATTATTTTTTTTTGTTTTTGTTTTTTTATGTTTTTATTTTTTGAAAAGTTATTCGAAACTTTTTATTTAAAAACGTCAATTAATATAAAGTAGCCCTTTTTGTTTACGTATACTTAGAATGAAATAGAAGAAAAAATGAATTGAATCTTTATTTTTTTTTTATTTCATTTTAAGTACTTATTTTATATTCTTCTTGTTTTTTCGTTTTTTATATTATTTTTGTTGTTTAGTTATTTCGTTTTACAAAAGAATACTTAGGTACTTAACTATTAAAAATTCATGACTGCAGAATTTACATGTCACATACTAAGTACTTTTTTTTTTGTTTTTCTTTTATTTTAATAGAAAATTTAATCGATAAATTTAAACCTTATTCTAACACGATATTTGTTTTTTTTTTTTGTTCCTATATTATTATTGATGTTGTTGTTTGAAAATGCATTTAATGACCTAAGTCCTTAAATTTTTTTTTTTTTTCGAATATTCAAGGCTGCATTTTTATTTAGAAATATGCATATGAATAAGTACTTAGGTATGTACTTTGATATCTAAAAATATGTACTTTAATCTTAATATATCAGAATAAATATAGGATTACATATAAGTATATTTAGATTTGTCCTTTAAATATGCTCGATACACACGATGTTCCCATAACGCTTTGAAATGTCAAATTATTTATTACTTACTTTAAGTATATGTATACTTATATAAGACAAATGATTATCGATTACTTTCGACTTGCCAGATACCCTGCTGACATTAGTAACGTGCGAAAGTTAAATCAATTTATATTTTAACGTACCGCAGACGCTTTGAAATGTCATAATACATTGTTTATTTACAAATAAAAAATTTAATTTTTATTTTTTATTACACATTTTGTTTGTTAGTTTAAAAAAAAAAAATGATAAACGGAGAGATAAGTAAGTAGTTACTTACATTATATTGTTAAAATTGTTATCATTTTGTTTTGTTTTAATGTCAATGATGTTGTTATTAAATCACAAATAATTTAAAACACGTTATGTTCACATTTTTGACATTTGAATAAATCGTAGGCATATCATTCATGACAAGTATATTCAAGACATTATATTATACTTACTTAGCACTTTCAGTTATATAATTACTCTTACTTATTTAGTTTCTCATTAATAAAAAAAATGCATTTAAAACGAATGATTATATAGTTATGTAGTTAGTTATTTATCATTTATTGCATATGGTGCAGGTGCATATTTCATTTGTAGTTGTATTCACATAAATAATAACAATAATAATAAATTAAATAACTGTGAGGAAAAGATCTTATGATGGTACATCAATATTTTAAAATTTCAAAATAATATCCAAAAACAAAAAAAAAAAACAGACTTACCAGATTACAAAAAAAAAAAAGAAAAAACAAAACCTGAAATTTAATATTGATTAATATTGTTGAATTTATGTTTAACTGTTAAGTAAATGATGAATTTATATTTGCAATAGTGTTCATGTATATTTATGTATGTATGTATATATATATATAAATATATATATATATATATATATATATATATATTAGATACCACTGTATTGAACAATCCATATATAAGTAATCCATAAATAAGAAAAATAGTCCTTGTATGTCCTTCTATTTTTTTTTCTGTTTTGTTTTGTTTTTGGTCTAACAAAATATACTTATAATAAAAAGAGACAGAAAATAAAGAGAATTTTATTCCTTTTTTTTTTGTTGTTATTTTCTTTTTTCTTGTCTTGTTTGTTTTTAGATTATATGAATATTATAGACAATTGACAGAGTATGGCAATATTTTATTGTTTTGTTTTGTGTGTTTTTTTTTACAAGCTTTCTTTTGTTTTTGAAAATTTGGTTTTGTTTTTTTTTTTTTCTTTATTTTGTTGCTTTTATTGTTGTCATATCAGACGCATGACTGTTGCATCATTATTTTTGTTGTGTACAAAAGAATATTTAAAACTTTTTCATTTACTCTTTTTAATGTTTTTATTTTTTAAAATAAAATGTTATTTTCATAATTTCTTTTTTTTTTTTGTTTTTTAGAGTTAAAAATTTTATAACAAAATTTTTCAAAAAAATTTTATTAAAAAATCTTTGTAATCTTTTGTTAGCTATTAACAAAAGTAAAGTTTTAATGGAAGTGCATTTGAAGCCATAAATTTTTAAATTGAAATTTGTTTGTGTGTGTGTGAGGGAGTGTGATTTTTTTACGAGAAAACTTCAATATTTTATTTTTCAATATTTCAATAGAGATTTTAATGTAAGCAAAGAAAAAATGAGTGTTATAGTCAAGGCCATTGTCATTAGTAACATATTTAAAGCTTTGGATAGGGTTGGTGGTAAAAAATGAAATTATTTAAATATATATGTATACATATGTATGTAGGTACACTTATAAAGTACAAAAAAAATCAAAATACATTATTCTTTAATAATATGGACTACACTCGTATGTAGGATTAAAAAAGTTGATTATGTCTTTTATAAATGCAAATTATAAAATTTAAAGGGGTAAGTAAGTAACTTATATTTATTTGAAAACAAAAATTAGTGCTGATTATTGTTTTTTTTTTATAAAAAGTATAGATTTAATTAATTTTATATATACATATGTATACATACATATACTTATGCATTTAAGATTCTCAACCTATTTATTGGCGAAATCACTTTTACTAAATAAGGTAGTGATCGTTGCTTATTATCACAAGTACTTAGTTATAATAAGTATCAAGCATTTATTTATTGCATGATGTTAAAGACAAGAGCCATTAGACAATAGTTCTCATTAACCTTCCCTAGATTTATTCATCTATGATACCAATCTGACGAAATAAATATTGAAAGTTTCTCAAATCCAGGTCAAAAAATTCAATTAAATCTTGGAAAAAGTTTCTGTCTTCTTAATAGATTAAGACAGATACAGAAAAATGCGCCACGCTCTAAATAACCTCTATTCCTCAGAAAAATCTGTAGTTAAGATTCAAATGCATTATACCTAATCTTCTAACATTTCTATTGTAACTACAAAAAGAGTTTTTTGTGTAGTACTTAAGTACTTGCAGTACCACACTTAGTACAAACAAACTACTTACACATTTCATTTCTAAATTAGTTAAGTAAGTAGGTAGTTACAATTAGTTTAATACTTATACGTAATATAAATATGTATAATACTTATTTATAAGTACTTACCTACATAATATTAAAAATAAATATTTTTAATTTAAATACTTATACATATATATGTATATATATCTATATAGATTAAGCTCTAGAAAGAAAGTTTTTTAAGCAAGGAAAAAGAAATACTTAGTGAAGTAGAGCTTAAGTTTTAATCATGAAAAAACATACTTACTAAGTTAGCGGATAATTAGGGTTTTTAAATGAATAAATTGCTTTACAATATTAGAGTTATTTAAATTACTGATACTTAGTTAAAATTGTTTATACTTACTTATTGGAAGTTTTTTAATTCCTAAATAAAATTATATATGTATACTTACTTAACAGTTTGAAGAGAATGGTGTCCAAAACATTTTTTATATATCATTGGACAACTATAGTGGCGAAAAAATTTTTCCCCATCATTTATTTTAATTTATTTCGGTTTTGTGTCTTTATAGGGTTGTTCTAACTTTTAATTTTTCATTTTGTATCAAAATCGTTTAGATATATAACATTAAATTTAAATCTAATGGTACGTAAAAAAAAATGTACTTTCAACTAAGAACCTAACTACCATTAAGTATGTATTTACTTATTTATTTATTTTATATTTACATATTTTTTCAGCGTTAATTCTGTAATAACTAATTAAGAAATTTTACAATCATAAGTTTATGATAATTGAAATGATAAATATTGACAATAATAAATATCAAATATTGAAATGTTTATGATAAATATAAGTATTGACAATATTTTTTCAAACTTTCAGAAAAGTGACAAACTTTTCAGTTTGTAATTTTATTTTTCTTTTAAAAATCGTCCGCGGTGCTCTGCTCTGTACTAGACAAACATAAAAGCTTATAACTAAGTAAGTACATAAGTATACAAGTACTTATATGTAGTTGCATTAAGATTGTTAAAAATTTCATGCAAACGAAATACTTAAGTATTTACACAGACTAAATAAACTATACAGACGATCAGTTTCATATAAAAATTTTTAGTTTTTTTTTGGAGCCAGACTAAGCAGTTTATGGAGCTAGACTAAGTATTTTAGAATAATAGAATACTTATTCTAATACATTTACAAACAAAAGAACAAAATAATATTCTATACATTTTTGTTTAATTGCTATTTAAATATCTAAAATACTTAGTCTGGTTCCAAAAAAATTTTCATGCTGGCTCCTAAAAAAGACTTAAAATTTTTATATGAAACTGTTCGTCTGTGATATTTATAAATCTTTTGTACCTATCTGTATTATTTTTTTTTTTGAATCTAAATTCGATTTTACTTTGATTTCAAAATATGGACGCTCTGATGAAAAACGAAATTTAAATAATTTTTCAATACTGCAATTTTGTTGCAATAAATAACTTTAGAACTGGAAAATAAAAACCTTACACTTGAATACACACGAATAAATTTGGGAGATGAGCGCCCATTTTATTTTTTTACTTTTCTTTTATTGCATTGCAGCCGTTTTTTTTTGTTTTGTTTTTATTGTACTTGTATTTATCAGTTCCTTTATAAGTATTGACATTTTAAATTTGTTTGAATATAAATTTTTTTTTTTTTTGCTTTTTAAATTAGTTACATATGATTTTCTTTTTGGTTATTGCGCCGAAACCCCACCAAAATAAAAGTCTAGTAGATTTTTATTTTATTACTTTTGTTCTTACAAAATGTATATACATATATAAATTATGTACTAATATACACATATTATATATGTATGTCAGTAATTACTTATATGTGTGGACTTCAGTGTATTAATTATAAGGATAAGAAAAAATATATAATATATGTATATGTATATATATCTATATATATATATATACCTATCTGTATTTATATATATATATATATATATATATATATATATAAATATCTAAGTATATTAATTTTATAGAAGAAGAAAGAAGAGTTGTTAGTTTGGTTCAAATATGTCGTTTTTGATTTGAAGTCCTTTAATATGTAAAGAGTCAGAAAGGAAAATATAAGGGGGATATATTTTACTTAACTTCAGGGTTGATTTGTTTTGCCCATTTTATGGAGTTTAAGTATTGTTAAAGATTTAAAAAAAAAAATATGTATGTATGTATACTTAAGTTGTTATTCAGGCGCATATATTTAGGAGCATATCTTCTTTTCAGTAATGGTAACCTTTTTTCTCTTATTTTATTTAATGTTATTACGTTGTATTGTATTTTTTCTTTTTTTCTAATTACTTGTTTATTATAAGTATTTGATATATAAAGTTAAAAAAAATTTATTATTGTTTAAGTATAGCGTGCCGGTATTTTGGTGGTGTTTTTTCTTTTTTTTTTTTAAATTATTAAGACTTTGTTTTTGTATAACTAAGTATAACTATAACTCTATAAGTATATAAGTATATATGTATCTTCTTTTAAGTAAATAAATATCAAAGGTATATATATCATTCAAGGTATTTTTAAATTTACGTATTTAGATTTTCATGTTTTTTAGCATTTTGTTATAATTAAGTTTAAGTCAATAAAAAAGTATTATAGCAATTTAAGCATATAAAATTTGAATACTTAAGTAGGTATTATAAAAACATAATTAATTTTTTTTTTAATTTTTTCTTTTTTATACAATTTGTTTAGTCATTTTATACAATTTAATTTTTTTTCTTTTAAAGTAAGTACTTAATTGTGACAAATTGCAAATCTCTATTTTTATAAATTTAATTTTTTAACTTTCTAGACATTTTTTTTTTTTGAAGTTAAAATTATAACACTTTTGTTAATTTTTTGTTGTTTAAATTTTGTTCAAAATTTATTTTATTTTTTTTTTTTTTTTTTGTTTTAATCAAAACCTTGTTATATTCCAAAATTACAATAATTGAATATAAATTTGTTTTATAAATTAACAACTTTCTTTTCAGTAGTCAATGTTTGCGTTCCTTTTACAGAGTAAATTACTCTTTTCTACTCTTTTCTACTCCCAACTACACCAACCTTTGAGAAAGAGTCGATAGGAGTAAATACGATTAAGTTTGAGTTCCATTTACAAACTACTCCCAACTACTCTCAACTACTCTCAACTACTCTTTTCGTGTAAAAGGAAGGCGAACAATGGTTAAGTTACCTATGTAAGTAAAAGATAAACTTTCCTTTATTCTCTTTGTTCTTTATATTTTTGCAGTTTTTCTGTTTTCTTTTTGTCTGAAAGATACTTAGTTAAGTATCAATATTTTTTTTAATACCTCGTATTTTTGTTGTAGTAAGGAAATCTGAATTTTTGTTTTTCTTATAAGAAAGCAAAGGCTATTTATTTTTCATATATTATTGCAACTGATATCCTATATTTTTGTTATTGTCAACTTTATTTCAAAGTATTGAAAAATAAAATTTGAAATTGAAAATTGACCTGTATAAGTACTTATAAGTACTATACTGTATAAAGTACTTATGTACTTTTCTTAAACGATTTGCTAAAATATTTTAAATTTAACATTAAGTATATATATATACTTAACTGCTAACTTAATTATACTTATAGTGAAACATCCATAAGATGTACTTATCAAATCAGAATATGAACATTTAATTGATAACAGAACCGTTATCATATATTTATTTTTGTAAGTAAATTAAATCGAATCACCAAGCAGCTAATTCTTTTTATATGTGTATGTAATAATATATAACTATAATGACAACAACTTTAGATTAAAATTATTGGAAAAATGTAACCAATTGCTCAGTGCTTAACTTGCAGATTTCTTAATAGAAAAATTGAGAAACATTTTCATTAGTTTTAGGTTCAAATATCGGTCAGGTACTTATGGAAATAAATAATCGAATTTTATAAAATTAAAAATGGTATTAAAACAGGTACATATATACAAGTATAAAAAGTATACTGAGTACTGAATTAAGTACCTATTAAGTACTTATTTTAATTTACAAATTGAAATTTGTAAATGAATTTTATATTTTTAAAAAAGAATGTTGAACGAAAAATTATGGGTATTAAGCAGGCAAGAGCCTCGAAACACAAATACGAGGAAGAAAGTAAAAATGGTTTGGCGATATCCTTAGAAGAACATTAGTACGTCAGGTTTTGGGAATTAACTCTCAAGGCAGAAGAAACGTGGAAAGGCCTACATCGACTTGGATGAGATCTGTTCAAAGTGAAACAGAACGAAGTAAAAAGGCTTGAGCTGAATTTAAATGGCGCACAAGGTTAGGAAGAATTGGAGAGGATTTGTGGAAGTCCTAAGGGAACAGACAGAAGAAAAATATATATAAGTATGTTTAAGTACTTATATTCAAGCAATTTAAAAATAAAAGCAGTAAGGATTGCTATATTAGTGTATTTAAATATATTTAAGTAATAAAATAAACAAGGATACATACTTAAGGAAGTAACTAGTTACTTTTATAAAATTTTTAATTAATTAACTAAGTAAATGTTTTCCCAAAATTCAACTGTTAATTTTAGAATAGTTATTTTATAGAATTTATAGAATTATTGTGTTACAGAGTAAATTTTAAAAATTAACTAAGTACCTACTCGTGTAAAACTAAATTTTAATATTTTATTCAGAAATAAGTTTAGAATAAATAAATTTTAGAATTTAAATAAAAAGAAATTTTAATTTTCAAAATTTTAAAACAAAAATCAATATATTCTAGCTAAATATTTTTCGTGCAATTGGAGCACTTAACGTGACGTGACTTTTTTTTTTAAATAAGTAAAAAGAAAAATTTAAAACATGCAAAGCAGAAAACAGGAAAAAAGCAATAAACAGAAAATATAAAAAGTATAAAAAAAATGAAAATGGTTTTTTTCTTTTTTAAATACTTATTAGGTACTTACTTAAGTATTTTTTATTTTGTAAAAAAAAAGGTATGTATGTACTGCATGCATGATTTTAAAATTTATATGCATCAAAATTTTATGTTAAAGGTACTGCGCTTGTAGACATATCATAAATTTTAGGTAAACATATTTTAACAAAATATAACGTCACTAATACTCTTGAATGGTTTGATGCATATACATATATGTATATATATCTATCTATACGTATACATATTTACATGTTCCAATTTATATTATAATTTATAATCTAAAATTGTGTTTGCAGTTTTATAACTATAGTATATACTTATAAAAGTATATATAATTAGTTATAAAAGTAAGAATTTAGTATGAATTAATATAAATATATAATTGTTTTAGAATCCCAGAAACTTGGATTTTTGCCTTCGATTTTTTCTGATTCTTTCTCCTTGGAAAGTAATAAAAATTACTTTTTTTTTTTTTTGTTGAAGAAAAAACTTTATGCAGCCATGTGCTTTTTTACTTTCATGAATGAATCCAATGCATAGAACGAATATATATATGTGTACTTATATATTTATTACGAAATTTGACAATAAAAAAAAATGGATTTTCTTTCTCTTTTTATTTTTACTTTTCTCATTTTGTCTTTATTTTGTTCTTGTTTTTTCTTCTGTTTTTTTTTTTTAATTAATTGTGATTTGAAATGTAAAATGTTATTTTACTTAAAAAATATTAAAAAAAAAAAAAAATAATTCTTTTTACTTTATTGTAATTTTTATTTATTTTTTTTAATTTGATAAGTATAAGGTAAAATGTTTTATTATTGGCACTTTAAGTGTAATATGATACTTACTTAATGTCGAGTAAGTAATACTTATATTAATCAATTTTGATAATAGTTAAGTAATATAAAAATTATTAGGTTTAAGAGGAGGTAGTAGGTAAGTAGTTTTAAAATCTATAAGAATAAATTTTTATTTTTTATTTTAGTAGATCTATGTAAGTAATTACTTAGTTATATTTAAAGTTAAATTTAACCATACTTAAAAATGTTCTAAGAAACAAATTCAATTCAATTAGATAACGTTTTATAGGTTATTTCATTTGTTTTGGGGGTTATTTAATTTTTAAAGTTTCGGTATTAATACATACTTACTTTACAAATTTATATGAATGAGCTCTAAAAATACGAAAAATATTTTTAGAATTTTTGAAGTTTAGTTTTAAGTATATGAAATGTTTTTTAATCCTCAACTCTAAAAATTAACTACATAGTTACCTAAATACAAAAAAAAATTAATTAATCTCAAAGTTAAATTTTGGCAAAAATAATGCGGGTTCATTAATTTTTGTTTTGGGTGTTAGTGACGTGGGAGTTATAGTTCATAGTGCCAGTGAAGTTTTAATTAAAATTAAAGCTAACATAAAAAAATTGTTCCTGATTATACTTAACGCAAGGGGTCACAGGGGCTAGGTGTAAAAATATATGCAACGGGTCACAGGGCCTAGCTGTAAAAAAAAAGTTGTCTATATCTACCCTCTTCTAAATAACAAGTGTTATTTCGAATACTTAGTTAACTATAACTACATAGTTATGTACAAGATTTTTATTTGAGGTATAAAATGACGTTAAATGTTTTTTGACATTTACTTACTTCATTTTTGAATTGTCAGTTCCAACTAGCTAAAACCGGTGCAAATAGATAATATAAGTAATAACTAATACATAAGTAAGTAATAGAATTAAGTTTTCTTTATTTTTTTTATATTTGATATTGAATGTAAACCTTTCCTAAATTCACGCTTCGGAATTATCATTATATATAAGGACATACAATAAATAGTTATGTACTTAAAAGTAAGAGTACTTACTTATAAGTATATAATATGAATTTTTTGCAACATACCTAAGTCAGTATTGTGTTTTGTCAAATATTTTCTTCATTTTGCCAATACTTAATTGTATGGCATACTTTTTTTTATAGTTGTTCAGTTTAACAAGGAAAAATGTTGTTTTTTTATTTTAACCACACTAAAAGTTACATTAAAAAAGAAAATTTTATTTCTTTTGTTAAACTGCAAAATAAAAAGTTTTTGCAGGTGCAAAGAAAAATAAATACATAAGAACATATTAAGTATATAAGTAAGTAGTTACTTATATTTAGCTACTTACTTATATAATTATATATAAAAATATATATATGTATATAAGTATACTTAATGCAGTTACTTTTTTAATTCAGTATAATTTGCATTTAATTAAGTAAGTACTTACTTATATAAAAAATTTCAATGAAACCTGCTTGTTCTGAGTGACTGTGAAACGCTGTAAGTAACACATTTTAAGTGCCAAGAGCACCTGTCTTGAATTGTCTTTCTTTCATGTCTAAATGATTTCTTTTAAATTTTATTTAATCAATTTGAATCATGTACTTGTTTTTTTTTGGATATTATTATTTTAAAAACCATTTTCATCATGGTGTACTCATCGTTAGAACTTATAACGTGGTCACATTTTTGTAAAACTTAGTGATGATACTGCAAATAATATAACTTATGTTACATTTTCGTTAGCTTTTCCCCCTTTAAATTAAATGAATCACTTAAGTACTTAGTTACTTTTAAAATCGAATCAAAATATTTAATCTAAGTTGTGGCTATTTTTTTGGTAATGGTTTTTAGTCAATTTAAAATCGTTGTGAGGATTGTATTAAGTACCCACGTACTTCATTTTAGTTATATATATAAGTATATATATCTACTTTTATATACTAAAGCAATTTGCTTCATATTTATTTTTGATTGATGTTTTTTCTAAGTTTTAATAATTTTACTCTACCTTGTTTGCTCTAAATAAAATAATTTTTCTTTATTTAAAGTATTTAAAGTAATATTTAATTAAATTAATTGTTCTTTAAAATTTATTTTTAAATTTTCAGTAATACTTTATAATATATACATATATACAGCTTTAGTTAATAGTTTTAAATTGCATTTTTTTTTTTTTTTTAAAGTTTAACATTTAATTTTTATATCAATTTTTATGATTTATCTTTTAAAAATAAATGACAAGATTAATTGGTATTGAATAATTTAAATTGAACAGAGATATTTAAAGAAAATTGCATTAAAAAGCAAATTTAAAATTATTTATGAGTTTTTAAAAATTAATATCAATTATATACGGTGCAGTTTATGACCCAATTTTATGCATTTAAGTAAATTATTATTAATATATGAGAATTTAACAACAAGTAAATGAGTACTTACTTATTAAAGAAATTTTTTATTTAAGTAAGTATTTAAATAAGTATTTGAAAACGGTACTTAATTGTAATCAAATCAGTTTTGTTTGTGTTGTGTGTTGTATGTTTGATTAGTAAAAAATTAAATCTTTAATTAAAAATTTATTTCGAAATTTCAATTTATTTTTATTTACTTATTACTTACTTAGATTGTAAAGAACTTTTACCGTTGTTTTTTTATAATACGTTTGTCAGTTTAATTTTGTCTGTCTGACTGTGTGTGTAACTGTGTTAGCTTTTTTTTGTTAAGCGGTAAGTATAGTTAAGAACATGTTCTAAAATTTCTCCTTTTTTTTTGTAGCTCAATTAACTATTGGTATGATGAATGTGAACTTAAGGGTATAGATTGAATCACTATAGAAAACTGAGTCGATTTGGTTGTGTCTGTTCACCAGTTCGTTTATCAGCGTTCAGTATAATTCAATAAGTAGTTAGTTACCTAAAAAAAGCTAGCCATGAAATTCGCCCAAAACAATTTTGATAGAACTTTTAGATTGATTCTCTATTATTTTAGATTGAGATTTGATCACTCATTCAGAGAGTAACTAAATACTAGGTATATATATAAAATTCTCGATCCGCTTAATGTAAGTACATCTTTTAAGAATTAATTAGGCTGCTATGAATTGAAAACAGACAGGTTAGGTGACATGGTACAGTCAAATAAAAAACAAATTGGGAAAAGTCATTTGGAAAAGTGAAAAATTCTGGCCAAGATTTAAGTTAAGTAGTTGCTTATCTGTCATAAATTTTTTTACTCAATTTATATATGATTATATCTTCAAGACTAACAACAGTTTATAACTAAGTACATATAGTTAATGTTTCTTTTTAATATGATAAGCAGGTTGATAAATATTTAGCAAATAACTGTACTGTATATTTTAAATACGAAGTAAATAACGGATTTATCCAGAATTTTAGAGTTGACAAGGGCATACTTAACTGTACTCCTCCATTTTTAATCTAAAAAAGTTAAACGAAAGAAAATTTTTTAAGCTTTAAAAATTGCAGGAAAAATTTTTTAAGGTTTTTATTTTTGAATTCACTTTTATATAAGTAGATACATAAAACGAAAATTTTTGGAATCTGAGTATCAGTCAGAAATGCTTTTAAAGTTAAAAATTTAAAATTTTGAGAGGAGTAAGTAAGTAAAAGTTAAAAATTTATATACTTACTTATTTAAGTATTTATAAGTAAGTACTTAAGTATTTTAGAAAAATTATTAATTATAAAATAAAAATTATTAAATATTAATTTATTAATTAATATTTCTTAGAAGGTTGAAAATTACTTAAATCAACTATGAAGAATTTATCTCATTAAGTCAGTTGACATCTTATTTTATAAAAACGTAAATATACTTAAGTATGTATTTACTTATTTAATCCATTTTGAAAATATAAGATACTTAAATGATGAAATATAATAATTAAGATCGTTTAAAATAATATTGAAAAATAAAAATTGAATCAAATGACAATTAACAGTGTAAAGCATATTAAAATTTATAAGAAATTCAACTCAAAAAAAAAAATTTTAGATATACATATAACCAAGTACATTCATACAACTTATGCATTGTCAACGCAGTGTTAATGTGTCATGGAAATGAGATTTTTCCCAAAAAATTAAATTATTTATTTTTTTTGAACGAATTGTTCTTCGATTTGAACCAATTAAACAATGTGCAATATCAAAGAAAACTAACCACAAATAATTATTATGGTGATACATACACCCTGTATACGAGAAATTTTAAATTTTCATGAAAGTTGACTAAGAAGGAAGAAAGTATAACACCAACATTAAAATGTTTCATTTATAAATATTAAATTTAAAAATAAGTACTTATGTTTGTTTTTGATTTTCTTGACTTGTTCTTTAATTTGAATTCAGTTATTTAAATAAGTACATTATATGTACTTAGTTACTTACCTAAGTAAAATAAACAATCTCTATTAAAAAAAATTTAATATTTATCAAACCTTATACTGCCCATACACGGCGAACTAGGTTGAAAACTTGGTATGCGGACTTGATAAGTTGTATCGTGTATGGGCAAGCTGTAAAATCATTTTGATGGTTGAAAAGTTGGTTGGATGAATATCAAAAAATTTTGATTTTTGTGGGCAGAGTCTTTGGTTTGTAGTTGAGTTTTAACGTATATGGGAAACTTGTACAACTTAAATGTCATTTTAACATTGAGATTTTTTGATTTGAGAAAATAATAAAAAATATAAAGTACATAACAAATAATAAAAAATATAAAGTACAACGGTTGGATGATAGGTTGGATAAGTGTGTGGTATGGTTCTAAAACCTGTCGGCGTACCAAGTTTACAAACTAGTCCGCCGTGTATGGGCAGCATTAGATTGAAGTAAAGTATTTAAAGGATTTTAAGAATTTTCAAAATTTTTTTAATCTTAATTAAAAGATTTGTTCGGAAATTTCAAATAAAGAAAACTGACAATTAAATTTTCTAATATGTATATTTAAACATGATATTTTAGCAGTAATTACTTAAATACTAAAAAAAAAAAAAAAATATTGTATATTTTAACAAGTTAATGACTTTTTTTTTTTCTCAAGAAACAATATATATATGTATATTTTTTTTTTAAGTTTATTTTCTAAACCACTATTCAGTATTTTATTTCATCCATTCAATATTTTTTTTTTTTTTTTGTTTTTCGTTCTTTGTAGTTTTCCCTGTAAAAATTTCTTGATTTTGAACATTTATTTAATGTACCAACCAAACAACCTAAAATATAAGTAAGAAGCGAAAGGGAAAAGAAATTTTTAAGCAAAAAAAGAGATAAGTAAAAAAGACCATAAGGAAAAACATGACAAAAAGGAAAAAAAAAACAAAAACTTGTTGAAACAAGAAACTCAGCTGGTCCAAAGGAAGAAAAAAAAAAAAGAAAATCAAAACAAAAAAAAAAAAATTGCTTTTGACAACGTTTTTTTCAACTAATATTTGTGTTGCTGCAATTTTATTACATATATTTATAGTTAAGTAAGTAAGTACATATATATATATATATATATATATATATATATATAAGTATTTTCATTATTATGTATTTACTTGTAATAGAGCGGTAGTTGTTAAACTAGTATATCTAGTCCAATACCAAAAACCGTCAATTCAACTTCATTTAATCAAAAAAAAAAAATAAAGAAAAAAAAAAAATTAAAATTGTTTTGTTGCACATTCATATAATAATATATGTGCTAGATGTTTTTAAATTTTCATTTGATGGAAGAAAACAATTTTTATGGTTGTTGGACTTTATGACGCTCTTGAATCTTGAATTGTAGAGATCTTTCTTTTCTTTTTTTTTTTTGTTGTTGTTGTTGTTGATGGTCATCATTATTATCATTGTTATTGTATAGAAAAATAGTTTTTTTTTTTTTTTTGTTTGTTTTTATCGTGACTCAATATATAGGAAGCAAAGATAACTCTCAAAAAAAATAAAAAAAAAATATATATTTAAAACCTTTTCCTTGTTTCTTGCAGTTTTTGTTTTTTTTTTTTTCTTTTGTATAATTGTTTGTAGAATGTACCAGAGGAAGGTAAGTCGAAAAGGAACACATTATTATTTATTTTATATGTAGTTTGGAAAAAAAAAAATTTATTATTAGAAAAAAATAAAAACTTGTTTTAAAAAAATTTATCTTTGATAACTATTCGAAATGGTTATTTTCTTCGTAATGTAAGTATATATATATGTAAGTAGTTATTATGAACTCTCTATGTAAGTAATTCTTGTTTATACATTTTCTTCAAAAAATTTTTTAATCTTTGATGGAAAATTAATGTTAGTAAGTTGTGTGTGTAAAAAATAAATAATACTATACATAAGTAAGTAATATTAAAATAAAATAAATTAAAGTGCGACGAACAAAAAAAAAAATTTTTTTTTTTAAGTAAGAAAAGTTATTTCTTCATATTGTTACGAATTTCAACATATTATAATTTACGAGTTTATTTTGCAAAAAAAAAAAACTCTTTATGATGTTGTATTAAGTAATTAGTTATTTAATTCATTTTTTGATGGTCATTTATTAATCTTAAATGGAAATCAACTGCAGATTTGAATTTCTCAAATGAAAAAAAAAAATGTATATTTAACTGCATAAGTAGACGTACTTAATTAAGTACTTTTTATTTGAATTATTAAAGAAATATAATTACTTATACTCGCTACAACATTAAAAAAATTTTTTGCACTTCCTTAAATTATATTAGGTATAAGTAAGTATGTATATATATTCGTACATATTATATATATAAGTAAGGAAATAATTAATAATATTTTTAGAACATTTTCAAAAAAAATTGAAAAAATGTAACTATACTTCTGCCCGCCTGTTCGAGTGCTTATAAAACTTCTACACCGTTTGAAATAGAGCAATGAAATTTTAACTACGGATAAATATCGTAAAAAAAATTAATTTATAATGAAACAACTTTTTTTTTTTGTAGCCTTACCTGTTACGGAGCTACAGCCTCCCAAAGTTCTAAAAATTCTTATAAGTATTTAAATTATTATAACACAAGTTTTATATGTAAGGTAACTTATTAACTACCATATAAGGTTTGTATGCTTCTTATTCTCGAGTAGAAAAATGAATCAAGTTATAAAAAGTTTGCAAAAAATTTTGAGAACTTATGATGAAACCTCAATAAGTAACTAAATAAAAGTTTTGATTTACATTTTTCAATAGTAGGTATAGGTAAATATTATACTCTTTTTATTTGTTGGGCATAAAACATGTCCATTTTCTTACTTACTTACTCATTTAATTTAATAAATGTAAAGGATAATTCTTTAGAACAGATTTTTGAATTTATCATTATCCTACTATTAAACTACTTGTGAATAATATTACTTACTTAATCATATTTAGTTAGAAAATTGTAAGAATTTCATATCAAATGTTTACCTATAATAACTAGGTATTTTTTAAGCAGTCACATTTCTATTTAGATCCATACTACTTACTACATAAATAAGTAATAAAGTATAATAAGTAAGTACTATACATTTTGAATAAAATATAATAATTTATTTATTTATAAACATTTACTTATTTATTATTAAGCAAAATTCACAACACGTAGTAACAGGAGGAGCCAAAAAAAAATTCTATATTAAAAGACATTCTAAATAACTAAGTAGTTACTTATTATTACTTAATCTACTTAAATAAAGCAGAAACTTTGCCTGTTTTTTGTGTTAGTGAAACAAATTTTAAACCAAAAAATATGGTTAACAATATACACCTTTGTTGTATTCTGTTCCTTTATTCCTTTGAGGCATGAAAGCGTATTAACGGTTTTTCATTTTGTTTTCATTGCCCTGGCTAAACGGTTTGACTAATTGATTTCAAACCTGATGCCAAAGGATATTACAACCTATTTCATCGCACTCTCACCTCAAAAAATTTGATCCTTTTTCCACTGCACTCTTCAATTGAATTGTACCTCACTCTTACAAAAAAATTTTACAGCGCGCTTTTGTACTTATAGTTGTAAAGAAAAAATTATAAAATATGTTAACCCGTTTCAACAAGTCCTTCTAATAAAGATTCTTTTTTTTTTCTTGTTTAAACTAAAGCCTGTCTAAACCTTTTGCAGTTTCCGCTTAGCAGGCAAGCTTACTGGATGGAATTTCAATTAACCCATTTCGACACTTCTACCTGTCAAAAAATTTCTTGCCAGCGAATTGCGTCCAATTTTCCAGGATAATTTCTAAAAACGGGAAACCACAGTTTCTTTTAAGTTTCTACAAAATCTTTGAAGCAGTAAATATTGATATTATACTAATTTATACAATTAAGTACAAAACAAAAAAAAAAATTTAAGAATCTTCAAATTTGCAGGGCAAAGTTGGGTAACTTTGTTAGGATGTTGTTAGTTTATATATTATTAGCATTTCTTTAGACAATTAAGTACTTACTCCATTTTTTCAGCTATAAAATTCTATAAGTACAAACTTGAATAATATTTTAATATTGAATGAATATTTGTACTATTAAATTTTTTAATTAAATTTAAAAGTAGAGAACGTTAGACACTGATAATAGCAATTGGTTTTGCATAGTTACTCTTTGTAAATAAGTAATTTTAAAATATGATATTTATCTTATCATATATGACTGACTAATCATAATATATATATATAGAATAATAAATTCAAATACTAAGTACTTTTACTAAATACTATTTTAAAGTGAACCTATTTATAAAGAATTAAAATATTCTATATAGTTAGTTAAGTATGTATATATGTATAAATATATGTAGTTGCTGAAAAATGTTTAAAACTAGATAACTTAAATATAGTAAGTAAGTATTCAATTTCATTTTCTTTTTCATTATTAATTAAGAATCCAACTATTTGTGTTTTGTGCAGTACTTGAACCCGTAACTTCGGTAAGTATTGCATTTGTGGTTAAAAAATTATTTTATAAGTACATAAGTAAACATGATAAGCATTAACTATTTATAAGTATCTACTTACATAATTGGTTAAAAACTTACTTTCAATAGCGAAGTTCTAACCCAGATGTAATTTTTCTTTATAAACTTGTTTCAGTACAAGTTGTATAATGAAAATATTTAATAATTTTCTATAGGATAACTATTTAACTATTTATTCTATTAAAACAGTAATTTTCTTTCTTCTTTAAAATTTATTTTTTTTTGTGGGTTAAGGTTTCTAATATACACGTATATCGCCATCAATTCGATTTTATTCTCGTATACTTAAGTAACTAAAGTTTTTCCATTCAAAGTTTAATTTAAATATTTAAAATATACTTAAATATGTATTTCATATAAATATGATAAGTAATATATTAAACAACGGTAGAAACGCCTATTACCAGCATATAACCTATTACCGGTCAATTTTTTTAAATTTTCAAAATAAACAAACGGACGGTTAAATCTGATGTGTAATTTTCTATTTTTTTTTTTTTTTTTTTAATAATCTCAGTATAGGATATGTTCCTTTCTACTAAAGAGTAGTTGAGACTAAATTGTTTGGGATACGGAGGGGAAAAATTTGGATAAAGGGGAATGGGGTATTTTTTTTTTTAATAATTAAGCATGATATAAACAATGCCAAAAGTAATATTATAAGTCAAAAATTCAATGAAAATGTATTTTAATGATGTAGTGAAGATCTTAAAATTAGAAAAAATTGTCGTTTTTTTTAGCTTAGTTAAGTAGATTAATAGATAGGCAGGCATAGATTAATAGATTACAGGCATAGATTAATAGATAGGTAATAGAATTGCTTTAAAACTTTGAACCAAAATCTTAAAAACAATTCTTATTACTGATATAACTAATATACAAATTAGTTATTAGTTTTATTATTATTAATTATAAAAGGGATATTGCTATAAATTTATTTAATAATTATACAAAAATTAAATAAATGATTACGTAATTAGTTACTCTTATTAGTATAATCATGTTTGCTTTTTATATGCTAATACAATTTTATTATTCTTACCGTTTTTAAAAAGGGAAAACAAAAATAAATAAGTACTTAAGCAACTACTTACTTACAATAAAAATATCCAAAAGCGAAAATCTATTAAGTCAATTGCACTTAGCTTAGCTGAAATAAAAGTGGAAGTTTCAACTATTAATATAATGCAGTCTTAAGTATTTATATAACAAAATAATTTTATAATTTTCAAACTAAGCAACCCACAGCAAAGTCAACGAACATTTTACATATTTTTGTTTTATAAAAATTTAAAAGTTTAATTAAGTAAGAGCTAATTCCATAATAAGATTATAACAATTTTTCTAATTTTCAATAAATCTATATGATTCTGTATATGTCGGTAATAAGAATGGTAGTGCCGGTAATTGGATTTTTAAAAAACTTCATGCTATGGTATTAGAACCATCTAACTCATCTGTTATAATACGCAAAATTTCCAATAGTCTTTTATATACTTACACTTAAAATTTGTATTATAAATGTGATTGTGTTCAATATTGAATAAAATTCATTTTTTATTAGAATTATAATTTCAAATCAAATTTTATAGACAAAGTTCGAAAAATAACTATCGGTTATAGGCAGCTACACCTTATATACTATATAGTTAACTATCTATTATATAAAAGTAAACGTTTGCAACAATATTTTTCATAGCAAAAACTAATACTGTACATAACAGAAAAAAAAAAATTAAAAACAATTGAAAATTTATAGGGTTGGGTACAATCCTGAAAAAAAAATTCTGAAAATCAAAAACCACAAAATAAAATCCTCAAATTTCAAAATCTCGCATAGACATATATGGATAATAAATGTTCCGAAAAGGTGAAATACTCTAATTTGGAATCCAACTATTAATATTTACAGTATGCCTATAGACTTATATATATACAAATTTCATTCAGAAAAAAATTGAATTGTCACATTTCCATATGAAAAATAATTAATTTTGCAACCCCGCTAAAAAAATCATTGCTGATTTTGATCCTGATCAATCCTGATTTTGAATCCAACTCTAAAATCAATACTAAAGTATGTTCATGCATTACAAGTTTTCATACAAAAGTATTCAATTTTTACATTTCACTTAAAAAATAGTGAATTTTGTACGAATTTAGACATTTTTATAAAAAAAAAATTATTTTTGAAGGAGTGGGGGCTGCCGCTTCACTCCCACTACAAAATTTTTCTTTAATTTTCTTAATGTTGTTAAGTATCTGCGTTTTTAGGTTTATTTAAATTTATTCTTATTCTTATTGTAAAAATGTAAGTATTCTTACTGATGAAGGGAACATAGTTCTCAAAAAACGTTTTTAAGATAAATAAAAAATATAAGTATTATAACAGAAAGATATTTATTTTTATTTCATTTAAAAGTTAAGTGACAAAAAACGAATATTATTTCTAGATTACTAAGATATTAACTAATATTATTTCTAGATTACCAGACTGGCGTATTCTACCCAGGGTTCATCTAGTTTATCACAAAATAGAAAACTAATTATAAACGATTTTTCATACGTGTATAAGAAAACGTATGGTGTATTGCTTTATAATTAAAGCGTAAATAATTAAAAAATTTATGAACGATTAAACCATATTTTTATTTTTTTCCGTTACTTATTATGTATTTGAAATTTGCATAATAAATAACTCAAATTTCAACAGTGAACAAACATAATACAATAATGTTAAATCAGATGTACAATATAATAAACAATTTTATTCAATGGAATTCTGATAATTATCAAATTTTTAATTTAAAAAAAAAAATACATATTTTATTTTATTAAATGTTTTACAATTTTTCTTTTTATTTCTTTTTTTTTTATACTTAAGTATTTCACACAATTATAAAATTTTTTTTACTTAACTTATTATGCTTTTATTTTCTTCTTACATGTTCATTAAAAATCTATTGTGAATACTTGAATGGATGAATTTATTTGAAAATCAATTGTGAATAGGATGTGGTGATTTAATTTTTTTTTTTAAATTTTGTTACATTTGTTACATACATATACGATTTCATTCGGTTTAATGTGCAATCATATTTTAATTTTTTTAATTTATTAGATTAAGTATTTTATAGATTATTTTATTAACCCTTTAGTTCACGTATACGTATTTCATTCAATACCTAAGTAATTATTGTTTTTATTAACTTTGAACACAAAAAAAAATGATTAAATAATAAAACTTTTAACACTTTGACGCAAGTAACTGTTTAGGTAATAAATGACTATTTTAAAATAAGATTTAAATTATTGTAAACAGATTTATAATAAACACCTACTTAGTGTAAAGTATTTTTTAACAAAAATACCATAAATATCACTTAGAAATTATTAAAATGCAGATATTTAAGTGGTTAGTTTGGTTATGGCAATAAAAATATTTGACATAAATTAAATCTTGATGAAGTACTTAAATTTGACTAGTATTTGACTAGACCACACCAGTTAAATGAAAAAAGTTGATAAGTAAGGTAATATTAAATTGAAAATTGCAAGGTTAATATTAAAACAAATATTTTAGTTACTTATCTCAAAACGGCTTAGGCAATTAGTTACTTAAGTCCTTACAGTTAGTTATAAGTAATAAGTAAGTAGATACATATATCAATTTTTATAATATTTATCTGTGATTTGAGGGCGAATACTAAAATAAATGTTTGAGAACAATTTTATTAAAAAGTCTGAAATTAAAAAATCACGATTTTATAACGTCTTCATGTTCCGCGTAAGAATAGGGGCACATGGGAAGACGGGACTCTCTTCTGCAACGTTTACATGATATTTATGGATATTTATAGAACAGCTTTAGAGAGATGCAATAAAATGTATTTTAAGTAAGTAAGTAAATTACGGGCTTTAATTTGTATCTTCATATACTCAGGAATTACAAAGTTATGAAGGTTTCAAATGATTTAAAAAAAAATTTGTTTTAAACTCAATTTTCTTTTGTAAACACACTTTATTTGGGGTACGTACTTTTTTATATAATGTCGGAGAAGCGTTTTAAGTTCCTTAATTCTTAATGATTTTTCTTTATCTCCCATTTATTATTATCTTAATAATATCTTGTTTGGGGTCTCTGTGGCCTAGTGGGTAAGAGCGTATAAAATACGCCGTAAACACCGAGGGAGTGTGAGTTCGAATCCCACACACGTTGTAAGAGTTATTGCCCCTTACGACATTTACAGCCACTCCTGAAAAGGAAAGGCTGTGTAATTTCCTGTCCAGATTTAAGTATGTGGCAGAAATCTGCACCAAAAAAAAAAATTATTTTAATTTTAAATATCTTTAAATGTATTTAAGTATATTATATTTAGTACAGCGAAGTAATTAAATTAAAAACTTACCAATTTTTCTGTATTTATATTTAACCCATTGTGTCTGTGGCGTTAATTTAAAAAAAAACGCAAAAAAAATATGAAATTTAAATCGTAAGTAAGTACTTACTTAAATATACTTATATTTAAATATGAAAAAATTATTGCTAGTTAGTATAGAACCTGGATTTAATACAACAACCTTGTTTATATACTTATGTATGTATACTCGTATAATGCAGTTATTTTAGTTAAGTAACTTAACTTCGTCATGTTAAATTGCAAATTTAAAAATTTAAGAACTTAAGCATAAACTTTAGCTTAAAAAAATTAATTACTTAGTTAAGTACTTACTTATATATTATATACTTACTTTAAAATATTGCTAAGTACCGCAAATAGGTTAACTAAAATAAATATCAAAATAAATATTCTTTGAATCAATTTCAAATACTAATATGAAATGTAATCTGCATCATTTTGAAAAATTTTAATATTATAAGTAATTACATAATTTGCTGGTACTGAATGGGTTAATTTAAAAATCAGGTTCCAAAAAATTATTTTATTGAATGTAAGTGTATATATTATATATACATATATTAATTATATTTTTTTTGTATTAAATTTCTGTATTGCAGTTGCTATTAAATCATATACGTCATATAAACTATTTAAAACTTATTTTAAAAAGCTATTAAGAAAATGTATAACAATATAATATTGAAGGTGATTCGGTATTTTTTGCTTTAAAAAGAGTGTTTATTGTTTAATTTTACATTTGAAATTTTTATTTTATGTATGTACGAGTATATAGAAATTATTTAATAGAAATTTTGTGTAAAAAAAGTAATGAACATGTAAAAAAAATTAAGGACAAAATAAAAAAAAAAATAAAAAAAAAAATAATATACACATGTATGTATTGTTATAATATCTAGTTCGGTCAGTTTAGTAAGGAGAATTTATAACTGACCTTGTCAGTACTTAATTTTTTTTTCTATTGATTGGATTATATGAACTTTAAATTGAGTAACATGTTTTTTTTACTTTATGTACTTAAATTAAATTATAAAAGAATCAAGGTTTGTATTTTTCCCTTTATAATTTATTATGATAAAAGTATTTAAGTACATATATTTACTAATTGAGAATAGTTTTTTTTAAAAAAATTACATAGAAAAAACAAAAATTAATAAAATGTGTGTTTGTGTGTCTCTGTTGTCTCATAAAATCTCATAAATTTTAATGATTTTGACATCTTTTTATTGCACAAAGCTGTTTCATTTTTGATATTTGTAAAACTTTTGTTATATATACTTATATACTTAAGTATATATAAATCGTTAATCCACGCATCCTTCACATAATAACAATGTATGCATAAAGTAGTTACTTATATATTTTTTACATTCAAAATTAAAATTTAATTGAATTAATAATTCAATTTGTGGGAGAGAGTCTTCACTTGTATTGTACATGTTATATGTGTACATAAGTAAATACTTAACTATAAATATATTAAAAAATTTTATTGACAATGTTAAAAAATTCTTTTTTACATATACATAGTTAGTTACAATTAATGAAATAATTTGAACTTTAACGGTTAATTTTTTGAAAAGAATAACTAAGTACTTAAGTACTTAATTAAGTATGTTTTCAAATACCTAATGTAATGAATTTTGAATCAAATCACAAAAATAATCAACTTTTAAAGATTTAAAAAATTATGAAATACTTTCGGATAAAATCACGATAGCACGTTTTGTCATTGTAAAGCTTAGCTTGCCGAGAATGTTTTGGGATTTTTCAATTTTAACGGTTCATTTATTACAGAAACCGATTGATATCTACAACGAAAGCTACAAAAAAAAAAAAAGCAACAGAAGTTAAACTAAACAAAAAGCACAAAACTAAACCTATTTGAAAATAAAAACAAAAATAAATGAATTCTCACCTCATCTTATGTATTAGATTAGATTATATATATATATATTTAAGAGGTACTTAAGTATAAAAGACTCTGTTACCTTTTGAGTAAGTAGAATAAGTAGATTTATTGTGTTTTCCATGTTACTACGTGTTGTGGATTCAGTCCTTCTGCCTCTAAGAAAGCAAAGATTTGTATAGGATTTATTGCTGGGAGTTCATCTTCGGCAAAGCAATATGCTCCTAGATGCACATATCTTGCTTGAAGTAAAGCTCTGCAGTTTTTGAGTATGTGATTTGAATGTTAATCTTATGAATAGAAGAGTTAGAATTTTCAGAATAACCTTTGATCATTCCGGACCCTCACAACAACACAAAACAACAATGTTATACCTACTCATGTCAGGGAAGCTTTTTCTAACTCTATTTTCGCAAATAACTAAATGTATTTAAAAAAGGATGCCGTCACAAATATAAGTAAGTATAAGCTATTACTTCTTTATGTACATAATATGTATATTTGTACATAAAATTTGTCCTAATAAGTACTGCAATTTAAGTACTTACTTTATGTACATCACGATAAATTACAAATAATAAGAAATTAATTGCAAATTTGAAAACCAATTGTTGCAAGAAATTCAAGAAATTTTTTATTTAAATTTTCATCATTCATTCTCTAAAATAAATCATCTTCTAATAGTAAGATCAAAAAATATTCCTGTGGTTGTTTCATTATGTTATCAACATTCAGGAATAAAATAACTGTAACTAACTGCTAAAAGTATTTAATTATCGCCATTTGCATAACTATCTAAATAAATAATTATCAAAAATATTAAAAAAAAAAAAAATTAAATATTTGCTCTTAAACTTTCAGTTACTATAATCGGCGGCGGCACATATAACGTTAATTTGTTTTGTTATTAAAAACCTTTTCATAAATTGAGAAGAAAATGAAATTTTTTAATGAAAGTTCAATGCAAAATTTATGTTAATTATTATGCAGTTAAAATTTCAATATAAAAATTTTTCATAAACTTGTTAAATTATTATATTTTAGTATATTGTTCCACAAAATTTTGAAAAATTAGATTATTAGTGTCATTCTGTCCGTTCCGTTGTCTATTTACAAAAATTTTTCATTAACCAGGCTAAATTAATGCAATTATAACCATGGATATAAATCTAATAACAAAACGAATGTTGCGTAATAATTATCTTAAGTACCCTCCACTCATTATACAGCTATAACCCCTTAAAGTTCGAAAACATAAGATTTTTAAATGATCTATACTTACTTACTTACATAGTTGTACCAAGTTCTTAACATTTTTTAAATCTAAAAACGACAAACTATGTAATTATAGAGAACATTTAGACTTAGCTTAATAAATCAATATGAACATAATAAACATAATAAGTACAATTCAATACGTTGATCTGAAAAGAGAATTTTTCAAGATTTTGTTATATTCTTTATATTTGGCCAGCTTTTAGATAGCATCTTGAAATTTTGAGAAAAGAAAAAAAAATTTTATAAGTCTCACGAAATTTTCGGGTTTTTAGTTCCAATCGCTATTTAAGAGCTGTTAGAGGTCAAAAATTGATAATTTGTTAATTTTCTTACCTGTGCAAATTTTTTTTAAATAAAACATAAAAACTAAAGCTCGTAACATTTTGCATATTATGTTACATATGTTTTTTCTTATATATAAGTAAGTCCTTAAGTATATAAATATAAAAAAGTGTTAAAATTACAATTGCAAATTGTTTTTAATTATTATATCTTTTAGAAAATGTGGATCTTTTAATCTTTAGTTTTACGTATTAACTACCTTATTTTTAGTTGTAACTATTACTATATAGAACTATAGTTATATACAACTATAGTTATATATAACTATACTATATATAACTATAGTTATATAGAAATTATTTAAATATTTTCGCGATATTATAATTTTTCGTTTGGTTTTTTTTTTTTGTGTTATGAAGTTGTCAGTCATGCAATTATTATGGCAACCTAATATTAAGTAATTTAATAATTTTATTAATTTTTTGGTTTTTTTTTCGATATGAATTATAGATGTATTCATTTATTTATATACATATACCTATTTATATAGTTAATATAAGAATATGTATGTATTTACTATGTATAACTATATAAGTAATATGTTTATTATAGTTTCTGTTGTTAAATCAATTATTAATGCTCCAATTGTGTTGAGGTGAGGTACTAAAATGCAATTTTCACAATTTTTTATTCGAAATAAGAAAAAAAACGAACAAAATATTGAAAAAAAATTTACTTATACATATCATGTACGTATATTATGTAAATCGTTATTGATTATACGTATATATAACTACTTACGTGTTTATTTTTTTTTTATTCACATTAACGTTTAATTTTAACTATTTAAAATATTTGATTGAGTTGCATTTTTATGACTTACGTATATAAAATGCCTTAAAAAAAAGTAAGAAAAAAAAATACAACTTGGATCGCGTAAGTTCAAGGTTTTGTTTTTTTTTTTTTTTTTCTTATACAAAAAGAGAAATTTTAATTAAAGAGTATTTAAAACAAGTAAATGTAACAGTAAGTCGATGCAACCGACTTATTAATACCCTACACCTGAATAATTCGAATTAAATTAAAAATCCATAAGTGTTTTTGGCAGCTGCTTGAACTTCTTCCCTTTTCTGTCTTATTCAACTCGAATTTCAAGAACGTAAAAGAGGCATCCGCTTGGGATATGCTTGACACCCTTGTATAAAATTTTAAGTTTCTATCTTAATTATTTTCGGAGATTGGTAGTCCTTGGGATGTTTGTGTCAGCTACCCGAATTGCCACTCCAATTCATCGAATCCATCTCAGGAACATAAAGAAAACTTGCCAGAACACCATTCTATTAAATTTAAAGGTTCTACTTTTGTTGGTTTTGGAGATATGCTCGTTGCTCTTGTGCTCGTCCGGAAGTTTCCAAAATACGAACCCATGGTTCAAATTCTTTCAAATGTCAGTTTCCAATTTTACAGAAAAGGAAACATAACAGAACACCTTTGTACTAAAAATAAAAGTTCTATCTTTGTTGGTTGTGGAGATATACTCGTTTGCTCTGGGGCTCGTTCGGAAGCTTCCAAGATTTGAACCCATGGACCAAATCCTCACAAATTTCAGAAACATAAATCAAACATGAAGAAACACCATTCTGCCTAATTTAAAGGTTATATCTTTGTTGCATTTGGCGATAATATCATTTGCTCTGAGGCTCGTTCGGAAGCTTTCAAAATCCGAACCCAAGGACCAAATCCTCTCAAATTTCAGAGGCCTAAATCATACATGAAAGAACACCATTATGCCAAAAGTAAAGGTTATATATTTGTTGTTTTTGGAGATAATCTCATTTGCTCTGGGGCTCGTTCGGAAGCTTCCAAAATCCAAACCCATGGACCACATCCTCTTAAATTTTAGAGACATAAATCAAACTGGAAGAAACATCATTATAAAAAATTTAAAGGTTCTATCTTCATTGGTTTTGGAGATAATCTCGTTTGCTCTGGGGCTCTTTCGGAAGTTTCCAAAACCCGAACCCATGGACCAAATCTTCTCACATTTCAAAAACTTAAATAAAACATGAAAGAACACCACCCTGCCAAATTTAAAGGTTATATCTTTGTTGGTTTTGGAGATAATCTCATTTGCTCTTTTGCTCGTTCGGAAGCTTCCAAAACCAAACCCATGGACCAAATCCTCTTAAATTTCAGAGACATAAATCAAACACGAAAGAACACCATTGTACCAAATTCAAAGGTTCTACCTTTGTTCGTATTGGATATAATCTCATTTGCTCTGCGGCTCGTTCGGAAGCTTCCAAAATTCGAATCCACGGTTCAAATTCTTTCAAATTTAAACCCATGGCCAAATCCTCTCAAATTTCAGAGACTTAAATCAAACATGAAAAAACACCATTCGGCCAAATTTAAAGGTTATATATATTTGTTGTTTTTGGAGATAATCTCATTTGCTCTGGGGCTCGTTGGGAAGCTTCCAAAATCCAAACCCATGGACCACATCCTCTTAAATTTTAGAGACATAAATCAAACTGGAAGAAACATCATTATAAAAAATTTAAAGGTTCTATCTTTATTGGTTTTGGAGATAATCTCGTTTGCTCTGGGGCTCGTTCGGAAGTTTCCAAAACCCGAACCCATGGACCAAATCTTCTCACATTTCAGAGACTTAAATAAAACATGAAAGAACACCACCCTGCCAAATTTAAAGGTTATATCTTTGTTGGTTTTGGAGATAATCTCATTTGCTCTGGTGCTCGTTCGGAAGCTTCCAAATCCAAACCCATGGACCAAATTCTCCTAAATTTCAGAGGCCTAAATCATACATGAAAGAACACCATTCTGCCAAAAGTAAAGGTTATATCTTTATTGGTTTTGGAGATAATCTCATTTGCTCTGGGGCTCGTTCGGAAGCTTCCAAATCCAAAACCCATGGACCAAATCCTCTTAAATTTCAGAGACATAAATCGAACGGGAAGGAACATCATTGTACAAAATTTAAAGGTTCTATCTTTGTTGGTTTTGGAAATAATCTCATTTGCTCTGGTGCTCGTTCGGAAGCTTCCAAAACCCAAACCCATGGACCAAATCCTCTTAAATTTCAGAGACATAAATCGAACGGGAAGAAACATCATTGTACAAAATTTGAAGGTTCTATCTTTGTTGCTTTTGGAGATAATCTCGTTTGCGGAGATTATCTCCAAAAGCCGGAATCATTCGGAAGCTTCCAGAATCCGAACCCATGGACGGATTTTGTCCAGATTCGAACTTAGCCTTTCTTTCGTAATTAGTAACCTACTATATAAATTTCATCAAGATAGCATCATTATTTTTTGAGTTATCGTGCGTACGGACGGACGGACGGACGGACGGACGGACGGACGGACGGACATCGCTAAATCGACTCCGGCGGTGATCCTGATTCAGAATATATATACATGTCTATACCTAACTCGCTTCCTTTTGGTGGTTACAAACACCATACCAAAGTTAATATACCCTATACTTTAGGTGTAGGGTATAATAAAAATGGTGTAAGTATTTTCCCTTTTTTTGAAATTATTTTTTTGATTTAGTTAAATTTTACACATTAAGATGATGTGAAATGTGTCAAAAAAATGGTTAAAGTGTAAAAGTAAATGTAAAAGTTTTTATTTTAGGTTATAGATTATAGAGTATAGGCATATATACTAAGTATATGATAATACTTAAACAGGATGATAAAAATTATTAATTCATATAACTAAGTATACTTCATAAGTAAGTATGTACTTAAACTATTTATTTTTATGGATTTTTTAGTCATTCTTCTAGATTCAATACAGCTAAGTATAAGTATAGAAATATTTTAACTTTGTATCTCAATGAGTCAATACTTACATATATATAACAAAGACGTGTTAATTTAAAGGTGATAAATCAAAATCTTGGAATTACCATAAGAAATATATATATATATATATAAATGTTTATGAATGAAAACATAAAATTGGTGATCACTGGTCATTTTTATTTCATTCGAATTTTATTTTGTAGATTAATATATGTATAAGTATATATTATATATATATATGGTAAATGTGGGTAATTGTGACATAATGGGTATTTGTGATCGTTTGACTTTATATAAGCAGAACTATGTAGTACGATTCTTTTTTAAAATTTTTTAATTTTACTACTAAAACATGCGCGCCTGATGTCTCTTAATTATTTTTGTTGTTTTTTTAAAAGTAAATATGGACATGCTTGACGATTAAATTAATAAATTTTTTAGTACACTTCCATCAATTCTATCAGTTTTCACAATTTTTGAAGTATTTGAAGTGAGAAGTTGAGTAAAATTAGTTTTCCTTTTCAAAACTCGTAAGTAACATTATATATTTTATATTTATTTTTAAAATAAAAGTTTATAATTTATATTTTAATAAAAATTTGTGTTTTATTCAATATTGATAAAGAATTATTTAAAAATTTTTAAAATAAAAACTGTCACAAATTCAAAAACTGTCACAAATAATAATTTCTTCTAAGTTGGTATTTGTAATCGTATGTCCGAATTACAGTTCAATCATGCTCCCTTTTTTTTAATATTTTATTAAATGCAATTTTAATTTTTTTATCTTTTGCTTGCATTTTTAAAAATAAGAAAGATATTAGAATTTAAAAATGTGTTTGTGACACTTTTTTTTTTTGCATGTATAAGCTTTGAAATATATTAAAATAATACGATCACAATTATGCTCTTATAGTTACTGTCCGTAATAGATACAATGTATCTTCGCTTTAGATATTTAGTAGCGCAATAATTTTTATTAAAATAAATTAAAAAAATATTTCTGTTAATTCAAAATAATTAAATAAAACTATTTTAAATTGTACAAAGAATAATAATCAGACATATTGAGATTTGAAAAATAGGTGAGTGCTGTAACTTTTAACCCATTGTCCGAATTACAAGAAGTTACAAATACAATAAATGTTTCGTATGTTTTAAGGATCACACCTGAATGATTGTGGTTTTTTATGTTTTTCTTTCTATTAAGGATGCATTTTTTATTTTTTAAATGAAATGTGACCATTTAATTATTTTTGTTTTCTTTTTTTAATTCGTAAATTATAGATTGATATTTTGTGATTTATTTATGTTTTTGTTAATTTTAAAATTTGTTTTTATTTTTTGCAAATGAAACATGATTTTTTTTTAATTTAGTAAATTTTAAAATAGATATATTTTCCTAAGAAATAAAGAAATTTTTGTAACTAACTAAAATAAATTTTTTTTTATCAAAATGTCTTTATATGTAATAAAAGTACGGAAATTTATTATTCGATCACAATTACCAGTCTATTATAGCTGTCACACTTAGAAACAAGCGTGTACAAATACCTTTAAAACAGAATTTTGGAATAAATTTTATTAATTGTAATTTTTTTAATATTCTTAATTATAATTATTTTAAAATTAAGTTCTAGACTGATAATAATACCTATATTTAATTGAATTGATGAAAGTATTATCAGTTATTTATCTTGTACTATTGGTTTTTTTACTCTTTTCCAAAGTAAAACAAAATTCCAAACTGTCACAAATACCCACATTTACCACATATATATATATAAGGTAAGTGTAGGTATAGTGGCGAATCTGTTGTTTTTTGTTAATAATAAGGAAATAACAAATATTTTTAAATTTAAAATTTTCCCAAATAAAAGAAAGAATATTATGCCATGCTTACAAAAAATATTTAAGTTCTGTCCTAATTTTAATAATATAAAAATAGTGAATGTTTTTGCGCGGTTTTCAAATCTAGTTGTTCTCATTGTTTTCTAAAGAAAAAAGTTAAGCTGAGTTACTTATATATATAAAATGGTAATTTCACAGGAAATGAATTATTTGAAATTAAAAAAGTGCATTTTAGTTAATAATTAAAATTAAAAAATAGCCACTAAATACGATACTCGCCACTAAACATGAAATTTAGAGATTTGATTTTTATTAAATAATTAATTAAATAATTTAAATATTTGAAAAAAACTAAACAAAATACTTATACAGAAAATTAACTAATTTTACTAAAAATGTTGAATGAACATATTATATTTTTAGAAAAAATACTCTCTTTATAAAATTAAAGTCGGAACATTCAAGCAAGATATTATGTCCACAATACATACAAATCGTTTTGACATCAAAGAAACAATTTTTATAATTTTTCTTTATTTCAAAAACACTAATTAAATTTAAAATAGTTAAATAAAACAATATTAATTTAACTAAAAAACTATTAACTAATTTTTAAAAAAATATTATCCACATTTTAAATATTTATATATAAAATTATTGTATATCCAGTAAAGAAACTTATCAAAATATCTCAGAAAAATAACAAAAAAAATTAGAATAATTTGATTGCACTTAAAGTTTCTATTATTAAGTAAATGAATTAGATCTTCATTTTGTGTTTCCAACTTTCCTTTCAGTTAACTTATTTTGAAATTTTATATTAATCGTAAGTAATACATGTAGTAATATATAACTAATACATACATGAGTAGTTAATAATAAAAAATTATATAAAAATTAATTTTTCCATTTATTGAAGCTTTATTCTTTTTTGAAGATGTAATTTTTTTCATTAAGTATTTAAATACTACTAAAAAAAAAACTCTTTATCGCCGCTAAACCAGCATTGGACATTAACGTTTAAAAATTAAATTAAAACAAAACTATTTGAAAATTAATACAAAATGTGTATTAAAATACCTATATTTATTATTTAAAAAATTAAAAAATGGAAAAAAATAAATATCTCATATTTTATTAAAGTCTTCGTAAAATTATTATATCGCCACTATACCTACACTTACCTTAGCATATTTGATAAATTAAATAATAATAATTAAGTAAACTTGTAACTATAAGTATATCTTGTCATTTTATTTATTTTATTGTATCCATCTGTTTATTATTTTGGTAAATTAAACCAGATAAGTATAATAAGTATAAATTTATAAGTAATACAACTAAAATATTTAAATTCTTTAATAAAAACGCTTCTATATTATACTTATGGCATGTTATGAAATAATTTTGAATACAAGTTTAGTTACTTTATTTCGAATGATCACAAAATATGAATTGGTACCTATATATCATTTTTATTTTTCTAAGCAATTTCCTTAGAGAGTTTAAATCTAAAATTTTAATCTTAAATTTATAAGAAATATTCTTTTTTTTTTTTTGGGGTAAAATAAGAATATAAGGTAAGGAAGTTTATGTAGAGTGGAAAATCTGTAGTTTTTTTTTTTTAATAAAATAAAATATAAAATATTACTTAAGTACTTACTTTTAAATTTTTTTTTAAATAGTTAAAAGTAAAAATATTTAGTGGCAGATATAAGTATACAAAAAATATTAAAGTACTTAAGTTATTATTTTATTTATTTATTTATTTATTTAAATAATATATTTATTATATATTATTTAATGTTATATAAATCACTCAGAATTATGTAAAACTATTGTTTATTTGAGGGTTTTGTTTGCAAAAGGGAAAACTCTACTTTTTCAGTCATTTTCCTTACAATTAAAAACATTTTCTAGTAAGTAAGTACTTGTGCAGTTTTTGAACTCGTACTTCCTCGGTTAATAAACCATGTCCTTAACCATTGGGCAACCGAGACCCCAATATAGTTTTAATAATTTTTAAAATATCCATTTACAACTAACTGTAAACGTTTAGTGTTGTTTTTTTAGACTGAAGTTCGCTGAAGTTTTTGTTTATTTTACGTTTAAAATTAATAATTTTTTAATAAATGAAAAATTTTATATTAAAAAAAGGGTGGTGGTTTTTTAATTAATAAAAGTTTTTGTTATTTTAAATATATTTTTTTGTATCTCCATTTTATAAACACATAAATTACATAAAGTTGGTTTAGTGGAGACAATCGACACTTAACATGAAATTTGAAATTTTTATTTTTATTAAGCACTTGCGTATAATAAATTAATATTAGATACTATTTCTATCTTACATGTTTTTAAATATAAGATTTTAATTCAAATTGTGATATAATACATACTTATGTACATATAGCAGTTATTATTTTTGTTTGTTTGTATTTTATCTTAATAATTAATTATTAGATGTTAGGTGTTTAAATTTTATTTTAACTATAAACGAAGGTTAAAAGATTCGTTCACTCATCAGTTAATTAATCACTGAGTTGCAATAAAAAATTATGTTGGCAGTATAAGTAATAATTAAATATGCACGCACGATAAAGAAAAATTTCGAAAAATAGAAAATATAGGAAATAAAAATTTAATTAATACTTATATATACATATAGTTATGTATATATTCAAAATTAATTTGTTCACAACGTGAATTATGTTAATACTTTGTTTTTCACATTTGTTAATAATATTTTTCTATTAAACTTTGTTATATATAACTATGGATGTAATTATTACGTAAGTACTTATATTTTCGTTTAAAATCTGTTTATTTACTTAGTAGCTATCTGTACTTAATTATTTTGACTACTTATCTATGACTATTTGGTAACTATAGTTAATTATCTAAGTTTTTAATTAAAACAAGCTTGTGTTTTAATATTAATAAATTAAATTATTAAATCTGTGTTAAGTATACTTAATTACTTTGTAAAAATACCTGGGACTTCTTGAAAAGATAAGAAGATATCTTGCGAATTCTTATTTCGTATACCATAGTTATAGTAAATTGTTCTTTCCGAAAGTTTTGAGCCATAATAAAAATTAAGAACGAAATCTTTAATGGACTATGGAAAAATATTGAATATCAGAACGAAAAAGCTTAAAAAAAATTTTAACAATTGACAAACAGAAACTTTTTTTAGCAGCCCTCCAATCAAATACCGAGTAAATGTATTATTGTTAAATTTATTTATTTAATGAGCTCTTATTGTAGAGACTAACAAAGTATTTAATGCTTGTAAAAAATTTAAAAGATTTACAGGTTTCAAGAAATGGTCATATTAAATTTGGTTGCAATCGGATCAGTAGTTTTTACGTAAATTCTAAGCAAAGACAAACAAATTATGTGCTTTGTAATAATAGAGGTTAATTATACTTACCTATTTCTTACTTACTTTTTAGGCAATATTGTCCAATTGTATTTTTTTTTGTTGTTTAGTTGCAGTATACTAAAGAAGAATGAACAAAAATAGAGAAATTTCGATTCATGTAATTTATTTATGTCGAAGCTAAATTATGGACATTGCCTTATTATTAAAAAAAACTTATAATAATAAGCAAAAGACTGAAGCGTTCTAATATAAAGATGTAAACTTTTATTCCAAATACTTATAAATTCAATAAATTTATTACATAACTATCTACAGTTCCCATAGTTCAGTTCAATGTTATTTTACTTTTAACATTAAAATTATGTTTTTATCTAAAATTATAACTAAAGTAAGTACTTATACTTAGTTTATTATTGTGTTATCAAGCAAAAAAAAAAAATGTATTTTAAGTTTTAACAAAAAAGTACGTTTGTTATAATTTGTTATTTACTTATTATATTTTTTGTTACAAAATATCCTGTAGAGAACGAAATTGTATACATTTTTTTAATTAAATTTCTTTCAAATATTTATCGTATACTTCACGAAAAAATAAATCTTAAGCTTTTTTTTTAACTATAACTAATGCAAACAAAAATTTTTAAATTCAAGAACAATATGGAAATTTAAATGAAAAAAAAAATACATAATATAGGTGCTTATGTATATACATGTACTTATGTATAAGAAAATAAAATAAACCACATGTGATTTAAATTATTTCTTGTTTATTTTTCTATTAAAATTTTTTCCATACTTGCTTAAGAATGTTGTAATATTTACTTTTCAAAATCAATGCGATAGCTTTTATTAAAATCTATGGTTACAATTTACAAGAACATATATGTATTAGTATGTAAGTATATAAATACCCACACCATTTAGAATTAACTGAGTATATATATATATATATATATATATATATACAGTTAGCGAAAATTTTATGTGCGAAAATCCACTTTCTTATTATTTTTCTTAAAAGTTTTGAGAGGTTCATTTAATTTTAATAGTTGAAATTAAAGTTTTCAGTAATTTTAACATATTCGTCTAAATTAGACATTGTTGAAAACTTATTACAGTCTAATATACAAACATAAACTTTTCGATATACTTAGCCCAACAAAAAGCTTATATGAATTACGGATATGTACATGTTTTTCTTTAGTAATTGCAAGAATTGGTGAGAATTATCTGTACCTATAATAGGTACTATGAGAAATATGGGTCATTATAGAGGAGTGAAACGAGGGCGAGTTCTATATAATTGTGTGGTACTTTAATCGATTGAACGCCACCTAACTATATACCTTTTTTGACTAAACAAAAGGTTACAATATAATCTTTAGTAGTTAATAATGCACTACTTGGGACTTTGTAGTTTTAAACAAAACTTCTACTACTATTTTTTTTTTTTTTTTGAATTCTTGTCAATTAATAACGCTCTACCATTTTGTATGCCACTTCATTCATATTTGAATGACCTTTGAGTTTCATATAGAGCCACGTCATTCAAATATGAATGACGGTATTATTTTACTTCAGAATTCAGATATATATATGTCATTCGTATTCTATAAAGATGCTGACCAAATGAGTTTTGTTTTCTAAGAAATATTTTGATAAATCGTAACTGATGTAAAAATTATTAACGTAAAAGTATACATACAACGTTCTTCTTTCATTTAGAAGACTGCATCATTTCTGAAATGCGCTATGTAAATTTGAAATCGATTCGTCAACATTATAGTAGCTTGAACACTCTGCTTGTAGATACTTTTGACTTGTCTGAAATAATTTACTGGACTGAAATAATTTGCATTTCAGTCCAGTTTTACAAGATTCATTGACAACATAAAACTAAAGTTTTTCAATTTCATCGGAATTGATGGAAATCTATTTAGTAAATCTTTCATGCTTCGTTTGTGAGTTTTTTAGTACTTATAGTTTGGTTACCATATCTATTGGTTTCAGTTAAAATAAGATTTGTAATTATTTGTTATCTATCATCAATTGGTATACTCAAATATGAATGACTTTAAAAAAATTAAGAATCTTAAGTATAAGTATACTAACATTTGTTGAAAATCATATGGATGTGGTACGTAACGAACTTTAAACAAAAAAAAAAACAAAAAGAAAAACCAATATATGAAATTTTAGACCTTGGGCCGCAGGGAATTTTTTAGCAAAAATGGCTTGATGCGCAATGTGTTAACATAAAATTGTTCTTTTTGTATATAAGTACATACTTATCTTAAGAAATTTTGCTAAGTATTCAATTGCGTATTAGTTCATCAAATAATGCTTAATATGTAATTTTATGTAGAAAGACGGACAAAGAATTGAAAAGATTACAGTATTTAGTTACTTAAATTCGATAAAAATAATTATTCAAACTAAGTAACTATATAGATATTATATTTATGGTCATAAATATTGAAAATCAAAGAAAAGATTATGGTAAAGCAAGAAAAAAATTAAAAATTGCTAAAATTGAAATGGATTATGCACTTCCACAAATTTCTATTTGTACTTTCACTTACTTATTTAGTGAATGACATCCATCAGAATGCTACTTTTGTAGCAACATTTAAATAATACTAACAATTTTGATTGAATCTACTTAATCTCAATGGTCTTTCAACATAGGAACGCTAGTTACTGATAATAGTTATTTCATAATATCAAAACATTGTCTATAAGTGCTTACTTCCTTAATTTTTTTTTTCAAGATAACTAAGTATAGTTCTAGTTCTCCTTAGTTGGATCATATTTATTTATCTTTGAACAACTTTTGAACAATAATTAGCAAACATTTTTACTGTACATTTTATTTAATTTCTGTTTTTCTTTTTTTTATACTTAAGTAAATACAAAAATATTAATTGTAAAAAAAAAAAGTGTCGTTCACTGTACATTACAAAAAAAGAAAAAAAAACATAAATACTCTCATGTACAGTGAACTGTAATAGAATGACCCAATTTTATTGTTGATGACTTTTTTTTATATTTTTGTACTTAAGTACAATATAAAAATATAAAAAAAAAAAAAAAAAATTCTTAAATATTTTATTTTGAATTTAATTTTTCGATTTATTATATAAGTATGGTCGTTTAGCTTTTCATATAAAAGTATTATATTACTCCTCCACCCTCAAGCTACTCACCCATATTATTTTCTTTTTAATAAATTTTGATTTTGATTAAAATATTTGTGATCGCTGTTCATCATAAAAACATAAAATGGGAACAATGAGAAACAAAAAACTAAAAAGACGAAGATTGAAGAAAAACAAAAAAAAAATTAAAATTAAAATGGACAATCCTAGAATTTATTGTTGTTTTTGTTATTTTTCATTTGCTCATTATAAATTGTTTATGTGGCACCCTATTTTGTTTATTTTGATTAAAAGGGGGGCCATATTATTATTCTTCGTTTAACTCTATATAACTATTATGTATAAAAAAAATGAAATAACTAAGTATTGTTTTTTTTTTTTAGGTATTCCTTAGTTGAATAGAAAAAATTAATGTAAATAATCATAATACTTTTTTTTAATGTAGAAATAATTAATAATAGTATAAGTTGATTTTTAATTTATTTTTTGATTAATTTTATTACATTTAAAAATTTGTTAATATAATTTTTATAACTAGTTATTTATTATTTTGATTCTAATATAAAAAAAAAAAAAACTGAAAATGTATTTTATGATAGAGGGTCAATTCAATTTAAAATATTTAAACGGCACTTGAAGTATATATACTTAATTTAACATAAAAAAATTTTTTTTTTTCATCTGATAAATTTTGTTATTTATGTAATAATGAATAGAAATATAAGATTTTGTATTAAAAATATAAAAGGTGCGGTGGGTATATTGAGTTTTAGTGAAAGATTCTAATTCAAAATAAATTTAAGTTTATTTACTATATATGTACATCTATATATATGTACATCTAACATAATTTAACTTACTTGAAGTTGTTAACTTAAATTAAAAAACTAAGTAGTTACATGTGTTTGTTGAAAGCCGATTGATTAAAGGCTATAACTATGAAGGCTCTGTAACTATACATTTGTTTTCATTTTATAGTACGTAATTATAATATACAGGGTGTTTCCGACTTAATGGTCTTCCTTGAAATGGCTGATCGGGCATGTCAAGATGAACAATAAATTGTATTGTAGCGGGGAAGTGTATTCTGGACTCTTTTCGAGATATGATAATATAACTTTTGAACGGCTTGCTATATAGAGATATAAAAAAAATACTTTTTGTAGTGTAGGTACTTAAGTTGTCAGCTTTAATTTTTGTGTACTAATAATTTCCATATCATAACAGTTACAAAGTTATAAAGGTTCAAAATGATTTAAAATGAAAAAAAGTATGTTTCAAACTCAATTTTCTTTTGAAACACTCATAGCATATTTCGAAACAGCTTTTCAAGCCCTGTAATTAGTACATAAGTAATAACTTTTTCTCTATATATCTCTAACCGTTTTTAACCACACAAAATGTGAAACAAAATAAAATTATTGGAACCTAAAAAAAAAAGTCTCAATGTAAGTAAGTATAAAAATTTTATAACCTTTTGAAGTAAAAAATAACTATATACTTAATTGTAACTACGAACTTTCCTAATTTTATAGTTCAGTTTCTAAATGACACTCAAAAATACATTATTAACCTAATTTTACCTAACCTAACATTATTAACCTCGAGGTTAATGAGGAAATTTAATCAGATTTAATAAAAGTTCTATAAAGCAAATATAGGAACAGGACACGTTTTTATGAATGAATATAAATATACGTATACATATTTAAGGCAAACTGATAAAACAACACATATAATAAGTATATATATATACTTATACATATTAGAATAATATGCCATTAAGGAATTAACTAGGTACATAGTTATGTACTTATATATATTGATTCTAGAAGTAAGATGTTTAGATATTAAATACTTATGCATATATTAAAATATTAAAGTAATTACTTATGTACTTAGATATCTCGATAACTAATTTAATGAAGACGAGTATGTAAATCAAGTTATATCATAAGTACTGAAGATTAAGGTAAATCTAGTACATATATATATACACATAAATCCAAATATAAAATTGAAGTTACTTACTTGCATAAGTATGAATAACTTAAATTCAGGTTTTTTTTTAAATAAGTGTGAGGTGGGAATCTTCTAAAGACAATACCGCCTTTTCTCACTCAAAAATAATTTCACTCTTAATTATTTTCACTCACTTAGTTATAAGATAAGAATATTATTTTATTGTTTTGTTAATTAATTTTATTTATAGAATACTTATTTTTTCTTTTTCATTTATGATTAATTAATTAAATTAAATTGTTATTTTGCTTTATTTTGATTTATAAGGGTGAACAAACTTTTTTTGATACATGTACACTTATACATATAAGTAATAGTTATGTATACACGTATATTATCGTGTTAAGTATTGGCAACTTTTTTTTTAAATTTTTTTTTATTATGTACAAGTATTTTAACCTTTAACTAAGTAACTTGTAACATACAAATTTTTGTTTTGTTTTTAGTATAATACATGTGTGTTTTAATAATATATAGTTATGTATTTATTATGTTAAATGAAAGTTCATGTAATTTTTTACTTAATTAATAGGTAATAAAATATATTTTGAAAAAACTGTACTAATCTAATCAAAGCTTTAGATTTACTTATACATAAGAATAATAAATAACAGAAAACTTCTTCAAAAGATATACAATGTGTACGATTAAACATTCAAAGGGAAAATTTGAATATTTAAATGAAAATTTATGATTTATCAAATTAACCAACATAAAAATTTTATAAATTTAAGAATAAGTTATTATTATTAAGAAATTTTATTTGATTCTCAACTAGAAGACTTTGGTTTCCAAATAACAGCGCCGATGAAAACGAGCAACTAAGTTACGATAGCGGTTTTGCGTTAAAATCAAATACTTACTTATACTGAAATCATTTAAATGGGTTTCATTAATTTCAACGGCGCATTTACCATAATTAAGAGTTACTAAACGTAACTGTATTGAAATTAATTTGTTTTTAATTTGAATGCAATTTTGTCAATGTAAAATTCGAATTTTTCAAAATAATAATTTTATAAATTTTTACTATTGAATTCCTATAATAACTGTCCATCTTCAACCTTATCTGCCTCCAATCAAAATAATCTTGTAAATTAAAATAAAGTATTTTAAGTATAATCTAAAACGGGTTGAAATAAAAAATTTTGACAAATGGAAATTTTCCTGAAACTTTTTTTCAATTTAAGCAATTTTCCTTTTAATTAAAATTTCAAAAGCGCCCTCGTTTTTCCTACTTTTGCAAATGCCATCTACTTATTACATTTTTTTAGCTGCAGCCAAGTTAAACAAAATTGTATTTTCTTTATCTCCTCTTCCTCTAGCATAAAAAAAAACTACTTCATGTTTCTTTATTTTGATTGTAACGTGAATTTACATATTACAAAGCATTATGATAGAATTACGTTGGCGCAAACGACAACCGGTATAACTGTATATCTAATTGAAAACCAAAGCTTAAGGTTAAAGATCTTTTATAACTAACTACATATTATATATTTTCCATTTGTATTTTCTACTTTTACATTTTACATTTTTAAAATAACTAAATCTGTTATTATTTAAGTAATTAATTATTTTAAAAATTATAATAATAATGTTAAAAAAAAAGACAGTAAGTACACAAAAAAAAAAAAAATTAGCACAAATATTTTTACCATCTTTTTCCTGCTTATTTTGACGTGTTTTTATTTAATTAAATAATTACTTAAATGAAAATAAATATTATTTTTAGTTTTGCTTTAATAAAATAAAATTTTATTAGAAAAAACATTATTTTTTTTTTTTAAATATTTTAATAATGATCTACTAATCTAAATTCACGAGCGTTTTAAAATTTTTTAAAAGATTGCATGCTTATCATTTTTTAAATATTATTAACAATATTTTTATCTCTTTTCTTCAAAAGAAATCATTTTGTGTTTTTTTAAATATTGATTTTACTTACTTAAATATTTATTTGTTTCCTTATTTTATTTATTTTCTGATAAGAAATTCCATAATTTACTTTAATGGTATATAAAGTAATGCAAGTGTTAACAATTTTTAACGTTTAGTTAATTTGTTGTTTAATTTTTTTAAAACAAAATGAACATGATTTTTTCTTTTTTATGGTAATTTAAAATAAAGTTATTAAAAATATTTTTTCTTTTCCGACATGCATTTAAATTTCTACATGCATTTTTGTAATTGTTTACTTACTAATACTTACATAAAACTTATTTATAAGATTATTAATTACTCATAAAGAAATAGGATCATTGAGTATAAATAAGTGTAAATTAATCTTTTTTTTTTCCTTTATTCACCTCTTTAAAAAGGCAAAGATCATCCAGACAATCAAATAAGTATATGTACATACTTATATTAGAGAATTATTGTTATTTAACTGAGTATCTATAAGTATTTATTTTTTTTAGGGGCGCTACCAATGCTCAAAATCTTTTTTTTTTTTTAAATTTCCCTAAACCTTTTTTTTTTTTTTTTTTTTTACAGAAAATACTTACAGAAAACATAAACTTGATTATAAAAGAAATGGACATTCGTATCCAACCCAAAATATGTACACGTATGCGTAGAAATAATTAGGAGGGATTTTCTGATTGCTTAAGAAATCATGATTTCAATAATTTACTGAGTGGAGGTTTGGGGTTGGGAATAATTTTAAGTGCTTTGTTGTTGAAATGTACGTGTATGTAACAATATAACTATATACGGAATGTTACAGTTATATATAAAATCAGAGCACACTTTATATTTCCAGAATAAGTATGCATGCGCGATGCACACAAATTTAATTTAAGAAATAAAGCGACATTTTTATGCGCATAAATTTTACAACCGAAGATAACCGAATTGCGCGCCACCCTATGTACGCTGAACATTCGAAATTCCACTTTTGATACGACATATTTTTACTAATTTTTCTCTCAGAGAATTTATTTTCTTTTTTCAATTTTTTTAAGTTTACATTGTAAGATTTAAATATGTCAATTTAAAGTAATTTTTTCTAGTTTATTTTTCTCTGAAAATATATAAAATTGACAAACGTCTGTGTTTTATTTTGGAAAATGCTAGTGTATGGCGTTTAATACGTCATATATATTGTACGTTCTTATTTAAGTCAGGCAGTTAAAGTAAATCAAAAACTTTTTATCATATTTTTTACACCGATTTTAGACAAAATTTTCCGATTTGCAATCACATTCGAAACAAAAAATTATAACTAAATATTTACTTCTTCCATCTGAATCATAGTTTTCTGTTGTGCCGGACTTTTATTTTTGTTTTTTAATTTTTCTCTGAGAATATTTCAAGCTGTAGTTTTCCGCTAAATTATAATGAAAAAATAAATTAAAATAAGTTGTAATTGTAACTATGATACCTCTTTTTTTTTAATTAGGTACTTCTTAAAACGTTGACATGCTTCCCATTTCTAATTTCATTTCTAAGAAATTTTATGTTACGTTATTGTTATGTTATGTTATTTATATTACTTAAAATGAAAAAAAATTTTAACGTGATAAGAAACAATTAACTCAAACTTTTATTATTATGTATAATACATATATATACATAAGTATATATATACTTCGGTACATTTTAATCCAAAAAAAAAATCCGGAATTGTTAATGTAATAAATTGAAAACAATTAACAACAAAAAAAAAAAAAAAAAAACTCTACCATTCATTAATTCTTAATTAATTATTGATAAAAACAAAAAAAAAAAAAACAAAAAGTTAAAAGCTTAAAACAATAAAATATTTTAAATACTTCCGAGCTTTTGTTCTTAACTTAACTTAGGTCAATACAACTTTAAAAACTAATAACAATGTACATAAACAAATAGATTTCCTACACAATTGTAACGTAAAATAAACAACAATTAGGTATGGTATATGCAAGTATGTTATCTTCCTACATTATTTTGTTATTATTCTTATACACGTAGAAATTAGCGGTAAAAAATTAAATTATTTAATATTGAGTGAGTACACAATAAATAGAAAACCACCAAAAAAAAAAAAAAAACAAAATACCTTTAGTGATAAAATATATTTTAAAAGTCACATAATTAACGGATACATAATATGCATTTACCGATAGATTATTTATATTTAATAACGGTATAATTATGAGTATAGTTATTCCGAAATATTGTTTATATACTTATATATTTTAGTTACTTATCTATAGTAAATACGCATTCTATTTAAGTAAGTTGTTGAAATTGTAAAGCTCCATAACGCAACGTAAAAATAAAACAATAGTTACTTTCTTATCTTTTGTTTTTATTTGTGGAATTTTTTCACGTTTAAAAAAAAAAAAAAACAAATACGATTCAATTGCGCGGCACATTCATTAAATTTAATTATTTAATACTTAGTTACTTAATTTTTGTTGTTGTTTAATTTTTTTTTTTAATTCAAATATTTTTCTCTTTATGTGAGTGATTCTTAAAAATGTTTATGATTCTTTGTTTTGAATGATTATGAGTTAAATAAAAATAAATATTATTTGTCTTTTCAAAAAAAAAAACAAAAGAATTTGTTATTTTTTGAGGAGTTACATACATAAGTAGTAGGCATACGTCTTTACTGTACAGTATTGGACAATCCAACAAAAAGTAAGAACAAAAGTAGAATGTCATTTTTAAGTTTTTTTTTTCCTAATTTTGAAAAAATAGATTTCCAAAAATTTTGGAATTAACCTCTGTCATTTTTTTTATTTATTTATTTTGATTTAATGGCTGGATTCACTATTTCGAATATTTTAGCCGTCTTTTATTTCTGCGACTTAACAAATAACGAGTTCAAATTTAGTTAGATACATTACATTACAACAAAATTTCGATTGTTTAGCATTTTCTCTCATTTTATTTATCTTTTTCTAGAGTAGGCGACAATATTGTGTAGTACGTATTATTGACTTTGATTCGCTGCATATTGTTTTTCCTTTTTTCCTTTATCTAAAGTTCAATCATCAAGTTAAATTTAGTAAGGTTTATTGTTTTATTTTTATTTCATAAACTTTATCAGTTCAAAGTGTGCAGTTCAAAGAACAATTCTATAACCATACTTTAACAATAAAATTAATTAATTATTTAATAATTTTTTATTAACATTAAATTATATATATATATATATATATATATATTAATAGGTACTTAAAGAAAATATTTTTTAAAAATAACCATCTAATGATTTATTGTTATATTATTTATATATGTATAATATGTAATACAAAAATAGGCAGAAAAAAGATAAAAAGATATAAAATAACAATCGGTAAAAGGGTAGTTCGAAAAAACTAATGAGTATGACTAATATCTTAAGTATATAACACATGAAAAACAAAGTTAAATAAGAATTAGATCTGCATGAAATAAGTAAGTATCTCAAATGTATACGTTCTAAAGACTATCTAGTAGACACCTGTAATTGTACTTAGTTAGGTTAGTTAATCTCAAATAATATAATTACAAGATTAAAAAAAAATTCCAAAAAAATATTAGGTTTTTGGCCTAAAAAACCATGAGTAATGATTATAATATACTTAATATTATAATATTAAGTATCTAACTATTGTAAACTATTATGTCATTATGATCATTTTTATGAAGTTATTATTTTTTTCGGTATAGTTACTTAACTGTGTTCATATTTAATTATTAAATCTCTTGATATAAAATAACATCCTTCAAAATTTTTTCCTACATCCTCTATCATCCTAATTATCCCAATTAGATAATTATATCCAATTTTCCAAGTAATTCTTCCCTCATCCTTTTCCCCAAAATCAAACTGTACATTATATCACTATGTATTAAAGGACCCATCCTTAAGTTTGGTTTTAAAGGGGATTAAAGTCCAACACTACTCAGAGGAATAGCTCCTTGGAACACTACCTCGTAGAACTCCTTGGAATGATTTTCGTTGTTTACCACCGTACCTCGTTAACAAAGAAAAAAATATACTTACTCATTTTGAAAAAGTAATTAATGAATTTTCTACACATTAACCGTTTTTCCTACCTCATATTTGCTTATAAGGTAGGAAAGGATAATTAGAAGACTATGTTATGCATATTATGTTCCAACTTCATGGAAACTATGAGAATCATTATATATGTTCTTAATAACTATAGTCTTGTTAACATATATATCTTTTACGGATACATATATATGTTTCGAGATATTTTATTTGATTTTTGACAGTATCAAAAAATGACAGATCAAAATTAGGCATAGAACAATGACAGTCAAAAAATCTAATGGTTTCGAAAAATGTTAAATAAATTAACTATTTGATTTCTTCTATTAAGTGCTTAGTCAATCAGTATCGTTATAGATAATATTTAAAGATAACAGTTAATATAATTAAATAAATATTCTTGAAATTTTCAATTAACATCGGCAATTTCCACTTTGCAATTTCTATTTAAAAGTTTATTTTATTATGCTTGCTAGTGTTTTGTTGTTGTGTGTGATGTTAATTGCCTCCACTATTAATTGTATTCACTCTAATATTTTTTGTAACACCTTTTTTTTCATACTTACAAATTTACAGATTTTCTCTTATCTCTCTCATAAAATGATTTAAAATCAGTATGGGTCATGACTGATGCTATTTACTAACTCAAAATTGTGTTTACTATTGTTGCTAATATACAATGAATAAACGGTATTCTTCTAGCATTATTTTACCATACCTTTACTGTGTTTAAAAAAAATGAATGCATTTTAAATTTTAATATCAATCGACTAAAAATTCATAATTATTTATAAGTACTTTATATAATATATAACGAATGCCTAGAAAATAAATTTGTTATTATTATTTTTCAAATACGTAAATAAGTAAGTGTACATTTTTTCACTGAAATCCTATCACGACTAATTCATTTTAAGCGTTACTGTGACTTGATTAACTTAATAGTAATCGTGACACTGGTAACTTGATTTGTATTATGATGTATAAAAACAATAATAATAATTTATTTAATGAATTTTTTTATTTTATTGCATTGAAATTGTAAATTACGGCATGTGAAATAGTGACAGTGACGCCGGTTTTGTGATTTTGTTGTTTCATTTTTTTTTTTTATTTCACACAAGTAAACAATGTCGGCTTTTTTTTTTTTTTTTTTTATTATGCTAACTATCAATAATTTTTAGCTGCGGCTACTTTTTGTACTTAAATGACGTTTTTCATAATGCACAATAATTTTCAATTATTGCAAAGTCAATGATTTTTCTTTTTACCTTGAAATGAGTGTTTATTGAAATTTATTAAATTATTTTTTTATGATGCAAATTTAAATGTACATATATATAAATTTTTTTTTTTTTTTTAATTTCCTACGCAAAATATTTTATTGCAATAACATATTTTATAAAAATTATAAGAAAAATGCAATAAATTTTTTTTTTGTAATTGTATTTTAATGGCAATTTGTATAATAAATGTGAAAGATCATCAGCCCATATATTATGGTACTGTGTGTAGTTACATTGCTTTCAAATATAAATTGATATATGTATGTACTTAAATAAGAATTTAAAAAAAATATTTTATAAAATGGAAATTGGCAAAGATTATAAAGAAATAATTGATTAGTTTATAAAATACGTGTTAGAGAAATAGTGTAAGTGATTTATTAGTTACTTCTACGTCCATAAGTGTATAGCTATGATATTGCTAAGATACATATAGTTAAGTACTTTGTTAAATTCTGGTGGAGTTACCGGTTTGTGTAACAAGTCTAATTTTTCATAGTATAAGTACTTAGTCAAAACGATAAATTTATTTCAATTTGAAAGAACATACTTACTTATACATAATATGTGAAGATTATATCTAGAAGAAGAAGAGTCTCCAGAGCACATACTCAAATAATGTGGGTTTTACTCTGAACAAGATACATATGTGTATTCAGAAGCATTTTGCTTTACCGAAGGTTAGATTTTTAGAGACAGTAGGGTTAACAGAGAAGTATAGATATATTAAAAGTAAATAGAGGCAAATTTCACAACACGTAAAGGAGGAGCATAATGAATTACATCAAAAGATTGTAATGTTATACCTCTTAATAATAATAATACTTAATCTAATCTAATTTACATAACATTTATTTAATTAAAATATATATAGTTTCACAATACGCAAAATAAGTTACTATTACTTATGGAAGTACACTTGAAATCCACAGCTAACGAACTATATAAAAATCAATCATAGATTTTTTTTTTCAAAATCTTTATAAATTAAGTTCTCAAACAAGACGAATACAGTCTTTAATTTTATATTTCTTTTTATATCTACTTTTTGTTTTAAATTATTTTATTTTCTTCATATTTAATCAACAGATCGGGCTTGCGCTGTCAGAAAGCTGAAAAAAATGTTGTAAATAGTACTTATATACATATAAGATAATGAGATACAAATTTTAGTTAGTTTTGGGTAAATGTAAAAATTTTATTTATTTTTTAATTAAGTATTTTTAAATTACGAATAGGATATATTAGAAGAAGACTATTACAATATAAGTATGTATAAATTAGTACTAAGTATTGTATAAGATCTGAAGATCGGGGTTTGAACTTGTGATCTTTTGATTGAAAGGCCAACGAATTAATCACTGCGTCATAGGTCAGACTAACGCAATTCAACACATACTGAAATTTTTGTCTATAAAGTAAAATACTGGTCATAATTTTTATGTTCACAGGTGTATATAGCATTCTAATTGATGTACTTAGTTAAACAGAAATAAAAAATAAATTAACCTTTTTTTATAAGTAAACAGTTATTAAAAATTTTAGAAAGGAACTCGTTTAAGATTTAAAACTTCTATTTAACTAGTTATTTATTTCGTTCATCTTCTTTTTCATTCTTAGAATCGATATTTTTGTGTTGAGAGTGTGCCACTTGAATTATTTTCCTTAAAAAAATACGTTTAATATTTTTTTTATACTTACATACATATTCGCAAACATTTTCGCGTATATTTTATATTCTTACACAAGTGTGTCTATATAAATAAAAAAAAAAATTAAAAAAGTACCTAATAATAATAATAATAAAAAAAAAAAAAGAATGCCTAATAGGAAAAATTTTTCGTGTTTTAAAAATTGTTGGTCATCCATTCTATTCTATAACCTATTTTGTTACCTAAATTAATGTTATATGACTATTCACAATATTTGGGAAATACGTAAGTAAAAGCGTAATACAAGTGTTATAAAAAACAAAGAAAAAGTGGTGCTTTATTGGGTAGTTTTTGATAAATTTGTGTTGTGACCAGTGTTGCCGCTCCAACAAAAAAAAAATCGCTTGCTCATTACTGGAAATTTTTTAAATTTAAATAAATCAATATAAGAAAAATCCGCTAAAAATCGCTAAAAAATTAAATGTGATAAAACACCACTACTACATTTAAAAAAACAAAAACCAAAAAATTTCAAATACTTATGTAGTTAAAGATTATTTATTTAAACAAAAACTAATTAAAAAATAAATAAAAAAAGAAACCTAAATAAAAATAAAATTACTCAAATTCAATTTTTTTTTTAACAGTTACATACTTACCTATAATTAAAAAAAAAATAATCACTTTAATAACTAACAAATTACATTTTTTCAATTTTAATATTGCATTTCTTCAAAAATGTAATCGTCTAACTCCTCTACTTCTTCATGAGATAGTAGTTCTATTATAAAAAGTTACCTTTATTGCAATTTTTTTTATCTGTACTTGATGTTGTTAAAGAATTATACAGAAAATTCGCTGGAAAATCGCTAAAACGGCAACACTGATTATGACCCGTCGAGCTTAAACATTTCATTTTTTTTTATAACTTTTGATAACTGACTCACTGACTCAGTCACATTAAGTACTTACATACATACATACATATTAATCCATTAACTAAAAAATGGGAAAGATAACTAAAAATCTAATTTGGTCATTTGATGAGAAATTCTAACGTCAAAATTAAGTAACTATATGATATTTAACAAAAAAAAAAAAAATAGTAACGATACAATCAGACATGAAAGATCATGAAAGTAATGTTTGTTGTATTATAGAAACAAGAGCTGTTGTATTTTCCATTTTAACAAATAAAAACAAAAAAAAAACTAAATCCTAAATGTTTGTCTCTAATATTTATAAAAGAATTGTTAATACCAAAACCAAATTCACACCACTGTTTATCTTTAGAATTAAAATAACTTTAAAAAAATATATATTTTTATTCATCACAGGTAAAAATTGGCAACTAATTCATGTTTTCTACATACACACATATTTCCATATCTGTAGATATTATGTAGGAACGAATAAACTTTTACATGTTGTTTTTATTCTTTTTCTATCTTTTTTTTTAATTCTTTGTTTTCAAAATGTTGTTCACTGTTCATTGATGTTGATGATAATATTGTGAAAGTTTATTATTTTTGTTTTTTCGGTGGGTGAAATTTTTTTTTCTTCATTAATTTGATGATTCGTTAATTTTTTTTTTTTTTTGCTTTCAAAAAGCTTTTTTATGTGTCATTACTTCCTATGTTTTGATCTGTTTTTTAATTTAAATTATACAAATATTAATGTGTCTGGGTGATATCTCTATAGATAGCTACATAATACACACATGTATTAAAATCTCTATAGATAGGTAAGTATATATGTATGTGTATAATATATATGTGTATAAAATATGTGAGTTAAAAAAGAGGCAAAAAAACAAAAAAATAGGCAATTGACCGATCGAGGGGTAATCTTTTACTTTGTTATAATTCTCAATGTTAGGTATATATGTATGTATGTATGTATTAATAAAAAATTATAGTAACTAATGTATGGCGCATTAAATTTTTTTTTGTTAAAAATAGAGAACTTTAGAATATATACAGGGTGGTCCATAGGTAAGTAAATAGAATATATTCAGATAATATAGAAATTTAGCTCTACATGTGTAATTTAATATCTATTTATGTATCAGAAAATTAAAAACTATGAGGATCCCATATCCATATCAATTTTATATACTTAATCTCACTTATATGAAAATCCCACTTATATGAAATTAGGCTGCATTCATTAGTTCATATAATCACGAGGTTACTGTACTTATGTATAAAAAAGAAAATTATTAGTTAAGTGGTTAAGTGGCGGGGTGGTCTATCGATTGATTCTATTAAAAAATAAAAAAATTTTGCCTTAAATAATTTTTTTTTGTTTTTTAACTACATAAGTATGTAAGTATTTCCTTTTAAAATTAATAAAAAGGAAAAATATGAAAGATTTGTATTTTATTTTTATTAATTTTAAAGGGAAAACGTTAAAGTTAGAAAACAATAAAAAATTATTAAAACCAAAGTATCTTATTTTTTGACGTAGAATTCGAGTTTACTTCGAAAAATACCGGTTCTCATTTGAAAATCTCGATTTCGGTAAATTTGCAATCCTTCCCGGAAGTTTAAAATATCACCAATCGGTAGAGCAACCCCCCGACCTAGTTAATAAATATTTATTTTATATTTTAAAATAATCATTCCTTTCCTTTTTAAAAAACTGATACGCACGGTATGGATCACCCTGTATACATATATGAGTACCTATGTACTTAACAATATTTTAAATTTTACATCATTTACTTATGTATGTGGATTTTTTTTTTTTTTTTTGTGAGTATAGAAGGTCATTGGATTTCCCGTTCATTTTTACCGTTTTAGGGCAAAATTGTGATAATTAAGAAAAAGTATAGAGAGATTAAAAAAAAAAAAGAAAATGTCTAGAATTATAAATTAAGGAAACAATTTTTAAGTCATTAACATTAGTGATTATATATTTGTGTTAAAAATTAATACTTAATTCTAAAATAAATAATTTTTATTTGAGTGATATGTGAAATATTAATGTGTTTTTAAATAAAAAGTTACATATAGGTATCATATTTCGATAATTAAGCACTTAACCTATTTAGCTAAATTTTTTTTTTGGAATTATTGACATTTTTATTACTTGTTGAAGATAAAATGATATGTTTCAAATGGCAAATGAAAAGTTGATTTAAATTTTAGAAATGTTTTTAAATTGTTATTACGAATTTTTGTGTTTTCTGGTACCTAATATTAGTACTTATAAGTAGTTAGTTACATAGAAATAAGTAACTAGTTAGTTCTGTTTTACAACTTTATTTTTTTGATCTGATTGTTTTTTATGATCTGATTGAGGTTTGAATCTAAGACCTTCCGGTTGACGTCAACTTTTCGACTTCTTCAAATTTAACACTAAAATTTGGATTTTCATTTTGAAAATATAGTTACTTACTTACTTACATATTTAGATTATTTTAAATTAGACACCTGTTGATATTGAAAAAAACAATTGAGGTTAAATAAAACCTTGAATATATATAACAAATCTGTCACTAACCAGTGATATGATGAAGCAATAATTCTATACTGAATTTAATCCATGAGATAATATAAGAGACACTGGAAATTTAATATTAAAAAACTTATCTTAACTAGTTACTATATGCCAACAAAAACTAGATATAATATGTAATACTTAATAAATTTATTTAATGAATCTTCACTAACCACTACTGAATGATAAAAATTTTTATACATATAGAAAGAAAATCTTAACTTTTCGAAGATGTCAGATAAGAACATTTCCTTTAACTTAAAGTGGATAAAACGCAAAATTAATAATTTGGACTTCAATTGGTTTCAAGCTACCATTTTTCATTTTCGAATTAAGTATTCAATATTTTTGCTTTACTTACATAACTAAGTACAGCTATACTTAACTACTTGGACTAATTTTTAAATTTATAAAACAATTTTTAAAATTGATGAATTTTACATTTTATTAATTTGATTAATTTGAATTATATTGATTTAATTTTTGAATTGATGAAAATGTACGGCAATTTCTATCTGCGTTTTTAAAATATTAATTTACTTAATTTCTTACCATTAAAATTACTTATTTCATTTCTTAATTAAATATTTTACTCAATTAAGTCAAAAAGATTAATAGTTATACTTAACTATCCAAAGTATTAATAGACCACAAAAAAAAAAATATATATATATAAAGTATATATATATAGTTACAAACTACAATAGAATTTTTCTGATTTCATGGTATTTGTGGCTGAGTTGCAATTGTTTTTTAAAGAAGACATATATATATATAACATATTTAAAGAAGATATACTCTATATACTTATATGTATATAATATTCCACTTTAATAATTTCATGTTAGCCTTCTTTAGTAAAGTTAATACAAAAGAAAAAAAGAAAACATAATAACAAGCTTAAAGTTTATTTAACAATAATTAAAAGAAAAAAAAAATAACATGAATAAATAATATTTAGATACATACTTACATGTATAAGAAAAATAAAATCTACAATTTCACACGGCATTTTTTATTTTATTTTTTTAAAGTAATTTAATTCCTAAATAGAATTTAAATAAATTTAATAATACACCATCGTCAGCGTCATCAGAACCGCTAGGTGATTAATTTGTTTTAAATTAACGATTTTCTAGATTCGCCTTTTTTTATTTTTTATATACTTAGTTACTTAAATTGTTAAGTACATTATTGAATTTGTTTTTTGTAATAATGCATTTGATAATTTTTCTTCGTCCGTCCGTCAGGGTTACGAAATTTCAATAACTAGTTACCATTAAATGTAACAAGGAAATTCAACAGCCTTTTTTGTTCAGGCTTGGCTGTACATGTCGTAAGGGGGAATTACTCTTGCGATGTGTGTGGGATTCGATCCCACACTCTCTTGATGTTTTAAAGCGTATGTTAAATTTTAAAGCGTATGTTACACGCTCTTAGCCACTAGGCGACCGAGGCCCCCAGAACAGTGTTCTTTAACCATATGAATAGATTTTATTAGAAAATAAATCTGATGAACTTTTACTTTCTGATTTATGTATCTGTACCTAATAACTCATTAACTAATCAGATCATTTATGATCAAATGAAATTATGTAGGTATAAGTATATATATATATTTAAAATACTTAGTTATAATATGTTATATACTAATACTACTCTTCTAAATACATTTTTAATCTGAAAACATAGCATTTTTTTTTGTATTTAAGTAAGTACATAATTGTAAGTAACTATTTAAATATACCATTAAGTAACCTATATGATAGGAATATTTATTTCGCAAAATTAAGATTTCCGTAATTTATATCCTAAATGCTTAAATTTAGAAAATTTTAAGTTTGACATAATGATAAAGAAGTATCAGATCTTTGAAAGAAATGCTTCTAAATAGAATTTTGAACTTTAAGCTCAGTACATGCTGGGAAAAAATTTTTGCTCTTAAAAAATGACGAGAAAAATTTGTAGGAATACATAAGTAATACATTTGACAATATTTATAAGTTGTTTTATAATCGCTTTTAATTGAAAACAACGGAAACGGAAAGCATAATATATAAAATGGAATGGAATCAAATGTCTAATTTTGACTGGAAAAATATTATATTTTCTACCCGGCTATTTAAATTGTTTAGAAAAAATTAGCTTTTTGTCAAATTTTTCTCTATATCAGCATACTAACAGCGTACTAAGTACAAATTTTAAAATTGGGAAAAATTTTTTCCACATCTGTTTTGCAACACAATTTATATAAGAAAAAATAAGCGTTCTAACAGTATATCTAACAACTTTAGAGCAACATTTTATATTCCTTCTTTAAAATCTTAGTTAAAAATTATTTAAAGGTGAGATGAAAAAATTAATACTGACACATTATATTTTTAAATGTCCAAAAAAAAGGCTTTTAACTAAATAATTTGTTTATTTTTTCTGAAATTTCAAAATATGATTTCATATTTTTTCACAATTTCCTATAAGTACAAAAAAAAACTTCTAATGTGCTTTACGTACTTATACGTAATATTATCGGTTTGCAATTTTGTACATCTTTAAAAACTCTTCGTTTTGTATACTTACTGAGATTTTTTTTTTAAATTCATGCTACACAAACGCGTTTTAAATATTATACGATGTGGTGTTTAACCTTGTATTACTTTAATCATATACAAGTATAAGTATGTATATATATATATATTTATATCTGAAGGTAATTTTTGTTTTTTATTTTTACTATTTTATCACTTATTATAAGCTTAAATGGTAAAAAAAAAATGTCTTAAGTCATAAACAATTAAACAATGATCATCGTAAGTATTATGTAAAAGAAAAATAGTTTATAGATTTTTCTTTTGTTGCTTTTTTTTTTTTGCTTTTTAATATAAAACTATCAGCTAAATTTGTCTTAAAGTTACACTTCTATATAAAAACGCAAAATATTGCGCGATTAAGAATAGATATTGTTGTGTAATTTTCCGATTTTAAATCAAGAAATTTAAAAGAAATAAAAAAAAAATAAAGCAATATATAAACCGAAAGATATTTAAAAGTGCACATTTTTCAAAAGAAAACTATAAGAAGAGTTTAATAGTTAATTATTAGACTAATTTTGTAGTAAATTTTTAAAATATGTTTTAGGTACTTACAAAAAGAAAAAATTGTGAAAAGTCAAGAACCCATTAAATATATTGCTGGAGTTTTAATTTGTTTGTTTTCATTTTGAAAATTCAGAAATGTCTAAAAATAGTGAATTTTAAATTTTTCGGTCTTAAGCGAATTTAAATTGGTCTTAAGCGAAAGTACAAAATTTTTTTCTTGATCTCAAAGTTTGTTACTCTCAATATTAATATTCTGACTCATAAGTCATAACTACATGCTGAATATATGGAGGAACCAAAATTTTCAAAACTTTTAGTTTTACTTAAGTAGTTACTTAACGGTAAATATAAATATTAAATTTAAAAAAACTAACTGTATAATTTTAAAGTATGGGTATATATTAATTGATAAAGCTTAAATTCTTATCGTTTGACGTTTTTAGTTTTAAAAAGTATTTATAGAAAGTAACTATAAGTATTTGAAAATAAAAATGGCTTTTTAACTTTGAGAAGCTGAAGCTCTCTGTAAAGGATTAGGCTATAAGTACATAATCAAATTCCTGTATAAAATTATTTTTTCTAATAACACTTTAAGTATACTTATTGTTAAAATTTCATTGTTTTATCTTTTAAAAAAACGTAACGGAATGACGGTTGATCCAGAGTATAATTAATAAAGCAAATTTTTAAAATATTTTTTTTTTTTTGAAAAATGTGCTAAAACTTAAACGCAGCTTAAAATCGATGACAATTAAATACATTTAACCTTATATTATTATGATCAGCGATTTCCAAACTTTATTTATTTTAAAAACTATAAGATGTACAATTATATTTATAATTACTTATGTAGATTTGTTAGATTATCCATTGTTCCATTAATAAGTATAATGCTATTTAAGAGAAACACAATACAGCTCCACCCTGCGTAATATTTAAAATAAATAAAAATTTTTACTTTATTGTAACGTTCGTGTGAATTTATAGTTCATTGACAAGAGTATTAGTAAGATTTAATTATAATATCTACTTAATTATTTTATTTTTAGATATAACTACTTAAAGTTTCATTTTCATAAAAATGCATAGACAATGCAAAACATTTTTTTCCGAAATTATTTTAGTGTTTTGTATAAGTACCTATATAAAGGCCCTGATTTCGATAGTCATATCACTTTCATTTTTTATGAAAAACAAAATTTTTGATTTCGATAGTTATAAAAAATGAAAAAATCATAAAAAATGAAAAGAAGCTGATTTTGATAAGTAGTCATTTTTTATGAATATACTCATTTAAAACGTCAAATTTTCTCATTTTGAAATTGTTAAATGAGTGCTTCTAAAAATGGATTTAGGAGAACAATTATGAAGTATTTTATTTATATTTATGTGAATATAGGCATTTTTATAAGTAACCTATGACTATGCGATACTTAGCATAGTTTGCAAGAAAGCCCATTAATTTGTGAATTAGAAGTCGTTCCGATGATTAAAAAAAAGGTATTCAGTACTCACCGATTTTGTAGTAAAATTTAAATATCATAAAAAAAAAAATAAAAAAGTTCAACTTTTAAGCCCGCCCCAAAAAACAGAACCCAAAAAATAAGGAACCACTTTTCGGCACTTTTTTTCTATTACAGTATTTTCTATTACGTGTTTTAAATCTTAATTTTTTACTTATAGCTTTTCTTTGTATAGTCAAAATCTCAAAATAAGAAAGTGTTGCCGGTTTAAAAAAAAAATATAAATCATTTTAATTTTAAATTCCATTTCATTTTGCCCGATTATCGAAATCGCAAAAAATTATTAAAATGAAATTTGATATTTTTCATTTTTATGAAATGACTATCGAAATCAGGGCCAAAGTAGTTATTTTAAATTTTCCAAAATTAGGTTGTATTTTGTTGCATTTCGTCATTTTGTCTTTGCGCGATTGGTTATTCGATTTTTTAACGGTATATTTCTATTATTTTAATTAATCATTTTAAATAAGTAGGTACTTAATCACCTTTAAATATGTATTCTATTATTACTTACCTAAGTATAAAAAATTTCTTGAATGTTAAGTACATTTCAAGATTCAAATTTAATTAAGTTCTTAGGTGAAATTTTATTTTAAAATTAAAAGAATACTTATTTAAAAGTGATAAGATATTAAGATACCATAGATATAAAAGTGTATAATAGAAATTACTTATAGAACTATTTTAATAATATACGAGAAAAGCTTTATAAAAGATTATAGTTTGAAAATCCCATAATTACTTATTATTTATATATATACATATTTATTAGCTATCATCTTCCATTATACATATACTACTTATTTACAAATTCTATTAAGTAAACTGAGAATTAATAATAATTTTTTTTTTTATATAGATTCCGCTTCTGCTTTGTTGTTGTTGATGTGATTTATCAATCAAAGCAAGCATTCAATATTGGGTGTTATTGTGATTTTGTGTGAAAAATTTTGATATCTGAGGTTCATTGATTCCAGTCGTATTGCGTTCTTGAATTCATTGTATACTTAATTCATTTTATACTTATTTTTGTTTTTTTATTATATTTTCTGCACTCAAATGATTTGTTTAAATATTATTGCTTTTCATCTCATTTCTTTTGTGATATTTTTAATGTTCGTCTTGCAAAAAATTTTTTTTATACATACATATACATATAGTTATATATATGTATACTTAAACAAATATACATAATCATAAGAAAAAATGTCAATCTGTTTTTAAAAAAGAAATTTTCTCATTTTTTTTTTAAATTATGAAAAGAGATATTTTTGTTGTTTATTTAATTTATCTTCTGGATAATGTATTTAGGAAGTAAGATATTAAAGCTTAAAAAAATAATTACTGAATATTGCAATTTGTAATTAAAAATAAAAAAAAAAGTAAAAATAGAATTATATTTTGTTATATGTAAGTACCTAAATTCTTACTTAGTTAAAAATAAAAAAAAAATAAAAAACTAATTGTGCTTGGGGTCTAGGAATTAAATTAATTTTGACAGCAATGTATACATGTAGTACTTATAACTTATAAGTATATATGGATATTCATACATAAGTAGGTAAATTGGTATCTATATTACTTAATTTACTTAACTTACTTATAGGTATATTATTTTCTAAATATAAGTACATAAGTGTTTATCTTCCGTCAGTTCTATTTCAAACTAATGGTTAGTGTTGTCATTTTTTTTTTTTTATAAATTAATTATTTGTGCAATTTTGATGAAATCAATTCAAGACATAAATCAAAATTCAATATCTTAATAATAGACACAAACCAATCATTAAGTATTAATACGTATATATATAAATAACATAGTTTTTTCACGAAAAAAGCTTGGGGGGAAAAACTATGCATGACATTGTACTTATTTACTTAATGAAAATTCGGAAAAACACTTTCATTAACTCTTAAATGAATGGAATGATAATGATATGATAATGAATGAAATGATAAAAAATAATAAGTCTACTTATTGAAAGAAAAGAAAAAAATTAGTAAAAAAAGTAAAAACTTTCGTTATAATTATGACGGAGTTAATAAATTTATAAATGGTTCAGTCAAATGCATAAAGATAAGAAGCGGCAAAATTTAAATGGCTGATCTAAAAAAAAATATAAATGTTGAATCAAAGATAAAATTTAAATAAAGATAAAATTTCATATCATTTATTTAAATCCTCGTTATCGTTTATTAAGAATTTTAAAATATTTGCTTTTACATAAGTATATAGTTGTAAAACATATATACACGTACATATAAAGGTACATTATTGTACCTTTCATGCTGAAATTATATTTAATTCTACATTGAAAAATTTTTGCAATTGTAACTTTCAGTAATTTTATACGTATGAGTATAATTATACTATCAGGGTATGATACTTATTAATAAATAATTGAGCTTTGACCACAACAAAAACATTGTATAGTTTCTCGTTATTTATTGCCGAGAACTGTCCGCGCTCTTGAAGCACTGAGAACAAGAATCAAGTACCTTAAAGGATGAACATTTAATATAAAAACTGGTGATAAACTATTTTTTTGTTTTTAAATGGACTGAATGGTTTTCGGAGTCCATCTTATTTAATACGTTTCACAATTCACTTTATATATTGTATTTTGTACTTTGTATAAAAATAAAAGTTACACTAAGGGCTTAAAAATAAAACAAAAGAATAGAGAACTTGTTATAAGTATAGTTAAGTGAACAAAATTTTTATAAATATTTTTTTTAAATATTGTAATATCATTTAAATGCCTAGTACTTACTTACCTATATAAGTAACTATAAAATTTTAACATGAAAAATTTCATTTTAAGAAAAGAATAGTTAAAAAAAAAATTCTTAAGTAAAATTTGTTTTGCAAGCTTTGTTTATAATTTTTTGTAAGCAATTTGAAACGCATGCCCATATTCATGTTTTTGTTTTTAAATAACAAAAAGTCATTAAATTTTAATGGAATTTTAAAAACAAAAAACATTTTATCTGTAGTAAGTAATTATTTTTAAATTTCATTTTCTGATAAATTAATAATTTTCTTTTATTATTTTATTTTTAGAAAATCAATTAAACTGTCAAATAACAAGTAGAAATAGACCATAAGAAGTGATAAAAAGAAATTATAAGAATTTTCATATGTAGAGTATGCTTTAACTTTTAGAGTAAGGTTTCTTTTTGCTTTGATTTTATTTCTTTTGAAAAATATTATTAAGAAAATGGACTTTAGTTAAATATATGTAAATTTTACTTTTAATTATAAGGAAAAATATAATAATACATAATTGTGTATTATTGTAACAAGCAATTTCACACTTGCAATGTTATTCTTGTTAATAATATCGTGGAAAGCGTGATAAAGTACATAGTTAGTTAAGTGTATGAATCATTTTAAATTAGGGAATAAGTAAGTGTCTTGTATATATAACTCAATTCTTTTATTTCAAATATCTCAGTTAAGTTATAATATATCAAGTATATTCAATTTTTAGCACATTTTTAAAAAAATTGCTGAATTATTAACTTCATTTTTCATCCGTCCGTCTGTTTAAAAAAAACTTCTTTCACCCTTTAAGAAAGAATAATGAAATTTTAACTATGGTCGGGTTAATTGGTCATTGGTCTTCTTAAAACAATATTAATACTTATTGCAGAATAACTCTTTAATGTAGCTTTATTCATTGCAGAGATAAACATATGTCAAAAGATGTAAAAAAAACCTTATTTTTAAATGAGTACTTATTCACTCAGGTTGAGATAAACGTTTTTTCAGCTTTTTTAATTAAGAACGGTTTTCTTTAAATCGAAGAAAGTGTCTCTTGATTTTCGACAATTTTTTCTTACACAGTATATATTCTAAACTGTTTTTATTGTTTTTTTGTACAATATGCCTCTTTAACAATCTTTGGTTTTACATTCTGCCTTGTTGTTTTTCTTTAATAGTATAATAAGTATAGAAAAATCCTTTTTATTTATTTTTTAATAACCGTAGTAAATAAGTACCTTCTAAGTAGTTAAGTACTTATGTAAAAAATTCAAAAATTTTAATAGCAAAATATAAAATGGAAGGAAAATATTTAATTTTAAAAGTAATAACTATAGGTGCCTATAACTTTAATATTTAATCAAATTGCTTTCAGAAAAATTTAATTTTTTTGATCCTTTAAGAAAATATCGGAAAATTTTAATTTTATTTTTTTACTTTATTCTTTAAAGTTTAATATCACAACTATATATAGTTACTTTTATATAAGTACTTCGGTATTGCTTTTTTTTTTATATATAGTTAATTATAAAATTATTATCATAACTTTTCACTTTAAAAAAATGATCTTCAGTTGGGTATTCAATATCTTATAGTGGTAAAGGTGCAAACGAAATATAGATAAGTTGTGCACATTTGTGGTATTTCAGATTTTTTATTATAAAATCACTTACAATGGTGTTAAATGTCCAAGAGAATTCTTGAGTTTTTTTTTTTAATAAGTAAGTAACTAGTTAATATAGTATTTAATACTGATGGGTGTTTTAATTTCATTATAACTAAGTATGCATACGTTTTTTTTTTTGTTTTAAACAGAGATATTAAATAAGTATGTAATATTTTCTATTAAATAACAATGATTGCTGTGAAATTAAAAAAAAAACTCAAGTAACTGGTTATATAATATATACTTATTGAATTTATTTTTGTTCCATGGTAAGTACTTAGTTACTTGTAATTTTAAAATAAACAATATTCATATCCGAATCTGACATAATGTAAATTTTTTTATGCATAACTGTTTTTTTTGATATGGTTAAATTGATTTAAAGTTTATAATTAGTTACTTACTTACTTATTAAAAAATGTCATCAATTTCTTCAAGTAAAGTGCTTAGTTAGTTTTGCATGCTTTCATTTAAAAAATTTTTTTTTTATTACATAAGTAAATATGATTTTTAAATATTGAATTGCATTTCAAATGTTGATTCAAATACATATATAAGACTTTATCCTGTATCTATAAAGCATAAGTCCTCATGACGCTCTTAAAACACATCAAAGTGTTAAAGTAGAGTTAAATGTATTAAAGTTTCGACAATAAACGCTGCCAAGGAAAAAGTTTTTCAACTTCTAACTTTTTTCGCTTTCTTTACGCGCGCGCATTGTGTCTTTAAGCGTATCAAATAATTGAAGTGTGAGAAACTATTTTTTTTTAAGTATATATATACGTATGTAAGTACATTATACAAAATGTAAGAATTAAAGTTGAAATTTCTTATTTTTGCAGTAAGTAACTATAAAGAAAATGATTCCTTTGGAAAATTCTTTTTAAAAAGTTTTTGTAGAGAAGAAATTGCATTTTAGTGATGAATTGGCAATAATTCAAAAAAAATCCCTAAAAATGGAAGTGGCCTTACACTTATAGTTATGATTATTTCCAAAAATGTTTAATTTTTCTGTTTAATTTTTGTTTTTTTTTTTTTTTGCACTGATTTAATGTACCTACTACTTACATGCTTAAAGACTTTTCGAAGGATATTCACTTGACTTTGAATTTCTTTTTAGTTAAAAAAACTATAACTAAGAGTACTTTTATATATATATATATACCTATATATATATATATATTTTTTTTTTGTAAATTTCAATTTAAATATTCAATTCAATTTAATTTCCATTTTCAATTAAATTGAATTGAATATTTAACTTGAAGTACTTAAGTATTTAAAGAAGTACTTAGATATTATATAAAAAAACAGTACTTACTTAGTTATAATACTAATATAAAATACTTAGTTATAGAAAACTTAATTTTTATGATATGATTACGAGTGATATTTACAAAAAAATTAAAGAGTTGTATATCATGTATATATATATATTTATACCTGTATACATAATGAGTATATGCCCATATATGTAATATAAGATAAGTATATTTATACTTATTTTATTACCTTTTTACAAATTTACAAAAAAAAAAAAAATAGAATTACTTAAAAGTATAGTTTTTGTAATTGAAAAGAAATTCAAAGTCAAGGGAATATGCTTCTAAAATTATACTAAATTGAAACCTGAAATGCATAAAAATTAAAAGTCAGTATAAAATGAAAACTCAGATTTAAAATAACGTAAGTACAAGTAGATATATGTAAAAATGAAAAATAGCGAAATACGCGTAAAACTGTTTTGGACATAAGTATTTTGGATGTTTACAAGGAATCTATAGGTTTTTCTTCACTGTAAACAGTTCACTGTCAGAAATTTAAGGTACTTATAGTTACTAGTATGCATATACGACTAATAGTAGTTAGTTATAAAAATTTTTTTTGTTTTTTTTTTATTGCTAGATATGTGTCTCTTCAGATTCTTGGTTATTTTAAAAAATAAGCTAACATCTTTTTTTATATACTTAGTACATAAATAGTTACTTTATGTATTTTTTTTATTGAAAATACAATAACTAAATTGTAACATTGTTCTAAGCCAATATTTTATACATACTCTGAAACTTCCAATCTAAACTTTTTTCACTGTTTTCCATCATAGTGAATTGTTACATATGCTTATTTTGAGCTTTGTCAGGTACCCGAATTGCCACCAATTCATCAAATCCATCTCAGGAACATAAAGAAAACATGCCAGAACACCACTGTACTAAATTTAAAGGTTCTACTTTTGTTGGTTTTAGAGATATGCTCGTTTGCTCTTGTGCTCGTCCGGAAGTTTCCAAAATACGAACCCATGGTTCAAATTCTTTCAAATGTCAGTTTCTAATTTTACAGAAAGGAAACATAACAGAACACCCTTGTACTAAAAATAAAGGTTCTATCTTTGTTGGTGGTGGAGATATACTCGTTCTGCCAAATTTAAAGGTTATATCTTTATTGGTTTTGTAGATAATCTCATTTTTCTGAGGCTCGTTCGGAAGCTTCCAAATCCGAACCCATGGACCAAATCCCCTCAAATTTCAGAGACTTAAATCAAACATGAAAGAAGACCATTCTGCCAAATTTAAAGGTTATATCTTTGTTGGTTTTGGAGATAATCTCATTTGCTCTGGGGCTTGTTCGGAAGCTTCTAGAATCCGAACCAATGGACTGATTTTGTCCAGATTCGAACTTAGCCTTCCTTTCGTAATTAAGTAGTAACCTACTATATAAATTTCATCAAGATAGCTTTACTAGTTTTTGAGTTATCGTGCGAACGGACGGACGGACGGACGGACATCGTTAAATCGACTCGGGAGGTGATCCTGTTTCAGAATATATATGTGCGTCCATATCTAATTTGCTTCCTTTTGGTTGTTACAAACACCATACTAAAGATAATATACCCTATACTTTAGGTGTAGGGTATAAAAACTATCATTTGAAAAAAAAGGTATTTACTTAATTAAAAACTTTTGAAATGATTTACTTGAAGTTTCTTTTTATAATTTTAGTTGTAGGACTAACAAACTATAAAACACTTTCAGCGAGAGAATAAGTTTCTGGTAAAAAAAACTTACTTAAGTACTTCCATAATACTGCATAAATATACTATGTAAAGGGGCCAAGGTGGAGCCTAGTGGGTATAAAATACACTGTAAACACCGAGGCAGTGTGGGTTCGAATCCCACATACATCGTAAGAGTAATTCCCCTTCTCGATATTGACAGCCACGCCTGAAAGGTTGTGTAATTTCCTTAGGGAAATTCACTAAAAAAAAAAATAAAAAAAAAACTATGTAGAATACACTTAGATTGACATCTTGATTGCTATGTTTGCTATACCAATAAAAAAAACCGACCTTTTCTATGATAAAATCATGTTGAAAATAAGAAATTGACTTGAGATATGTACTTTGTTGTTACTGCAGACATTTCAATTTATCTTATACTTTAATCCAACTTCTTAAGGTTTGTTTGAAAAATTTGTGTATGTAAGTATTAAATTTTTTGTCTAATTATTACTCTTACTTACGTTTTCTACCGTTTTTTTTTAGTATATAAAGTATATATGTAAGTGCGTGTGACTCTGCTATAAAAATTCTTTAATTTTTTCTTCTGGTTTACTGTGTGTTTTAATCATTTTCTTTTCTAAAATTCTTAAAATTTGTATTTTCCATTAAATTAAGTATGTATATGTTACATCATTTGATTTATTTTGTTATATATGTATTGTGCAATTGCAATTTTTTTCGATTTCACTTCTTTTATATTTCACTTTAATTTCAAGAATTTTTTTAAATTATGGTATATCTACTTAGTATATATATATATAGATGAGTAGGTAAGTATGTATAAATATGTATTTACTTATGATTATGTATTACCATTACCATTTAATTATGGTAAAAGATGTTTTTCTTTTTATTCTTTTCTCATTGCGTTAATTTAAAGTTAATATATCTGCTCTTTATTTAATGATCTGTCAATTAAATTTCTATTTTCCACGAAATTCTAATTACATATTATAATGTATAATAATAAATGTAAATAAAAGTAAAAATTTTGTTATAATTATATAACATCAGTAAAATATTTAATTAATTTACAAAATCATTTTGTTAAACATAAAATTCAATTTTAAATATTTAACTTGTTAATAAGTAATTATTTTATTTATTTATTTTTTTTTTTTACTTTCAGGTGAGTTCTTCATTTTTAAATTTATCTTATATTTTTAATTACGAACAGTAGTAGCCATAATAAAATATACAATTAAAAAAGATAATTATAATGGTTTCTACTTAAATTGATGGTAACTATATGGTAAGTATAGTTAAGATATATTTAATTCTTAATTTATTAAAACCACTTACTTATGTATGTATAATTGATTATTTATTGGGGAAGAAAAATTATTAAGATGTCTGGATTATCTTCTTCCAATTTTAAATATAATTAATTTTATTATTTGTATGGAAATGTATATACGAGTATAGGGTGTTCCGTTAGCGCGTTTCCAAATAGAAGTGAGTGTAAATTTAATGAAGATAAAATTCAGAGTAGATTTAAATTTAACACTTTAAATTTTTGGAAATAAAAAAGTAAAAACATAAAATAAAAAAAAAAATAATTGTATTAATACTGTACTTTTTATACCCTACACATTAAGTATAGGGTATATAAACTTTGGTATGGTGTTTGTAACCACCAAAAGGAAGCGAGTTAGGTATAGACATGTATATATATTCTGAATCAGGATCACCGCCTGAGTCGATTTAGCGATATCCGTCCGTCCGTCCGTCCGTACGCACGATAACTCAAAAAATAATGATGCTATCTTGATGAAATTTATACTGTAGGTTAACAATGACTAAGGTAAGGCGGGGATTGTAAATGGGCGAAATCGGACCATGCGTTCGAGTACCTCCCATACAACTTCCAAAACCTAATACGCATATTTTCGAAATTAATAAAGATAGAAACTTAAAATTTTGTACGAGGGTGTGTTTTTCTGAATCTCTGATATCCCCAAAATTTGAGATTAATTGGGGGAGCTGTTCGAGTACCTCCCATACAACTCCCAAAACCGAACATGCATATCTTCGAAATTAATAAAGATAGGAACCTGAAATTTTGTACAAAGGTTGTAAAAGCATTAATTTTTTTAGCTTAGTTATATTAAATACCTAACTAAAATAACTTATGGATTTTTAATTTAATTTGAATTTTTTAGGTGTAGGGTATAAATAAGTCGGTTGCATCGACTTACTGTTACTTTTACTTGTTTTTACGACAGGGGGGGTTAAAATAAATTTTTCATGAAAAAAAAAATAAAAAATGTTGGGAATTTTAAATAGCAATTCTTAGTTTTTGAACCAATAAAGATCTGAAGATATATTATCTAATACATTTGAAAAAATAAGCTTTCAAACGCGGTTAAATTTTTGATCTACAATAACGATTTTTATTTACTACGATATTAACGACTCTATACAACCAAAATGTACAAATAAAATATTTTCACCATCAACATTTTTTACGATCCTGCAACTCGTCAACGGCTACCGTTAAACTCCTCCCTACAGAATAATGTTTTGTTTGTTTTGAACTCTCCTTTCACACACTTCCATTTGGAAATACGCTAATGGGACACCCTGTATAATTAAATTTAAATTTGTATGTATATAATTTGAAAAGAATTAAATTGATTGGGTTTTCACAATTTATTTAATTTTATTGCAGAAATTAAATAAAGCAACATAAGTAATTTGGTGGTCAAAGCAATTATTATGTACTTATATGTAATCTGTGAATGTGTAAAGTAGAAATTTAAATTTTTAAATATTTTTGTAATTATTTAGCAATTATTTCTATTAAAAATGGGAATAATAGATCTTGGACACCAATATAGCGTCTACAGTTATAGTTAATAGTTATATAGTTAAAGTACCTAGAAATAATTTATAACCGAATTGCGCTTGTTGTTTGATTATGGATGGCCAAAATGGTTTTTACACCTTTTCATTTCAGCTTTTGATTTTAAAAAATAAAATGTGTATTGTTCCCGGGAAGAATGATAAATCACTAAAATCGTTTAACCGTTTAAAGATAATTTCATAAAAAAACTTTTAAAGTTTTAATTTTCAGAGTTTAATTGTTTTTGAAACAAGTTTGGTATATGAAATGAGGAAGTGTAGTGTAGTTTCAGATATCTGCCTTAATTAAGTACCAAGATATATTTATATTTAAAGTTTTAAATTCTTTGATATCTATCCGAACCTGCTGCTCTAAGCCAACCAAATTTAATAGAAGTTGTTGCCATAAGGCTTAACTTTTCACACAAAATTTCAAAAGTCTAGGTTCAATAGACAACGAATTTATTTTTATATTATGTATACGAAAAGAGAAGTTTTATGTCGGCTACCTGAATTACTTGCACTAGAGCAATCAAATTTGACAGAAGTCAAACAATTGAAACTCAGTTATATTTATATAAGTAATAAAAAATAGCTGTATGGCGGGTACTCGCACCCACTGGTCGAACTAGCTGGATTTCAATAATAAAATTAATAATTTTATAAAGATAAAATGATAAAAGTTTTAGAATCCTAGCTCCTCTATTTTTTGGTTTAACGTGCGAACGAACGTACGTACATGGCTTATTCAACTTAAAATGCGATCTTGAACAAGAAATATATTTTGCTCTTTCTATCTCGTCTTTTTTAAGGTCTTCTAAAAGTAACGAAAAATTATTTATACTCTACGTTCGCATACGGGTATAAAAAAATAATTAGGAAGGGTTTTAAGGTTACAAAATTAGCGATTCGATAACTTATTTCAAAAGTTGTATCCTACCTATTCTTCACATTTTGAAAAGTTGTTGTTTTCTTATAAGTACTTAATAAAATTTTGCATAATTACGAGTATTAATATATTTTGAGAACTTTTCAGACATTTTTAAAATTTCGAATTATTTTACAATTTAAATTGGATTAAAACATATTTTTTTGTTTTCCTTTATTATACTGGTTTTAATAATAATAATTATATCTAATTTCAAGCTGTTAATTATTATTTTAAATTTTATTTTTGACTCAAGACAACTGAAAAACTTTCAATAATATTTTGTGACAGTTTGCATTAAATTTATTTCTGTTCTCAGTGAATATACTTAAGCTACATATTATAACAGTTGTATATGTACTTATAATCATTAATGTATTTGTATCTTAAGATTTATCTTTAAAATATGTACATATATATAAGTATATATATATATATATATATGTATTATTTGTTGATTATGTTTACACACCTGTTATAATCCTTTCTTTCCAGAAAAATTATTTTTATTTTTAATATTTTTTTTTCATTGCATTTTCTAATTTTATAAAATGTTGTTTTTTTTTCAAGTTTAACTGTCAGATTTTTTTGATTTTTATATTCTTAAAAGAACAACAACAATAATAAAAACAAAAAACTTTTATCCATTTATTTTTTGTACAGATTTATTAATTTTGTTTTTTCATGTTCTGTTTTTGTTTTTATTCTTATTATGTTTCTAATTTTTAGATTTTTGCTTAATTCGGATAGAAGTATGCAATCAAATAATCAAAAAAAACAACAACAATAATGTTGTTGACAGCAACTACAGAAAACATTAAATATATATATATATATATATATATATATATATATATATATATAAAAATATATATTTATACATTTGTATATATATACATATATAAATGTATGTATTTAATGCGACTCAGACACTAGACAGACAAATATACTTCTCATTCTTAAGATGTTGATGAGATGTTGAAACAATGAAACAAAAAAAAATAAAAAATACTCTTCATATAGCAATGAACACAGGCAATGAAATTGAAATATTATAAAAATGATTATTCTAAAAGGCACAATAAACTTTGGCACAGAGATACTAAAAAAGTCAAAAAAAAAAAAAAAAAAAAAAAAACAAATCCTGTAGGAGTGTTTAAATATATGTATGCATGTACTCTGATGCCTGTTATAATTTAAACAAATATTCGAAAATAAATAAAAGTTGATGGATTTTTTTGGAATAAACGACGAGTTTAAATTGATCAGATCGCAAATCTTTATCTTAATTTTAATGTTGGGGGGACATTAAATATAACCTAAAAAAAAAAAAAAAAAATTACCGTCTTTCATAAATTGAAACTAATTTGCGATGATAAGGAGAAGAGAAAAGTAGGGATGAATAACAAATTCACAAGTTTAGTGATTATATATGCTTAAAAATGACAAAAATTAAAATTAAGGATAGTGAATTAAGTAGAAAGAATGAGGACAAGTGCACTTATTTTTAAATCAAAAATTCATTGACAGAAGATAACGTTCATTCATATTTCAAATGAATTTTGTCTGGATGTTTTGTTTCTTTTGTTAATTTTTTTTATTTTTTTTTTTTATGATTTTTGGTTTTTGTTTTTATTTTTTTTTTTTTGTGTGGTTGGTAATAAATAAATGACAAGAAATGCCATTTGCCATATGGTTACAGGAATTATAATATAATATAGTTTTTATTACTGTTGAGTTGAGATGTTTTTTTTTTGTTTTATTTGAAGTTAAAGAAAAAAAAAATTGATGATACTTCAAAAATTTTTAAAATATGAAAATGACAAAAAAAAAAAAAAAAAAACAAAAAAAAATTCAAGCTTAACATAAAGAAGAACATTATTTTTATCTATAGAGTATCTGAGGGATGTCAAAAATGGTTTTTTTTTTGTTTGTATATGTCACAGTCATCAATTTTTTATGGGAAACTGAAGATGCGATTTTATTCGTTCATTTTTCAATAAATCTAATGAAAGAATTATTTTTATGTTTTTTTTTATTTTTAACGAATGAGTGCATTTTATATTTCTACTTAGTTTTGATAAAATCTTATTCGAATTTTTGGTGAGAAGTTATGGTTGGTTAAAAGATTTGAATTAGCTTAACTTTAAAAGTAATAAAAATGAATTGTTGCTTAGTACCTAAATGTTTTTTTGAATTGATTTTATATGTTTGTGAAATTTAAATCAAATATGTATATGTATTAAATAAGTCCCTATTTAGGAATTTTTTTTTGATTACTTTTGGTAAGCATTAGCTTTAACTGAACTTATAGAGTGAGTTATTATAAAATGATTTAATGTAAGAATTTAAAATTTTAATAAGTTTGGTTTGGAGTATAGGTCATTTTGTCGATTTTGAAGGGTATCATAAAGTAGCCATTCTTTTTTGATACCTTAAAGGTGACGTGATAGATATAGTAAATATATGTATAGCATAGAATACTGAGTCGATTTAGCTGAATACGTGCGTTCATCCGCACAATAACTGACAAAATAAAAGATTTTTGAAAAGAAAGAAGAAAATTAAAATTTTTCATCTTTTAGTCTATATAAAATTATTAGTTTTGTAATTAAGATTGAACAAGTTCGACTAATGTATAGTTAACTCACTGGCTAATCACGGTAGATCTGAAATTTTGTTATCAACATTTTATTGTTGTTACATACATATATAAGTACATACTTATATTTTATATTAAATATTTTATATGTATTTATAATTTTGGTTTGTTTGGCGCAACGGTATGGAGTAGCTGTCATACAACTCTGAAATTTAGATAAGGATATCTCAGTACTTAATTTTCTAAGTTAAATATTTTAAATTTTTTAAAAGATAATTGATTTTTATAGAAATAGTTTGGCGGGGGATATATTAGAGTAACACTTTTCCTCCTTTTCTATTCCGTTTTCAATAAATATTGGTTTGTTATCCATTTTTTTTTTAAATACACCGTTGTATACTTACACCATTGCAATTTTTGACAGAATCTTGCTCATCTAACTTTCAATTATCAAACTTTTTTAGATATTGATAGATATCTGGCGTTTAATTATTTATGTAGGTAGGTAGGTACTTATATACAAAAAAAAAAAACGAGATTATTAAAATTCAAGTAATAAACTAAGTGAAACGACATATAATTCATGTTAGACTTTCATTTTGATAAGTACTCATTTCATTTTTAAACCTTTTCAACCAATGTTCTTATTGTAAAGTATCTTAAATTGGTAGCTAAGTTCAATTTACAGTTAATTTATTCTTTGAGATTATTTACATCTGTTCATTTTCTGTTTTTGTACTTAAGTATGTATTATAATTTCTAAAATGAATTTAAAAAGCAAAACTAGAAGAAATTTGAAAATGATGATTAATCTGATAAATTAATTTATATTTTTTTTTTTTTTACCTCAGGGTCAATTTGATCTCTTTTTACCATTAAATAAGTAAGTAATTGATTTTTCATTTCTTAAAAAATAAACTGTTCAATAAAAATTGTTATTGAAAAAAGAGAAAAAAAAAGGAAAAAACCTATTAATGAACTTTCATTTTTATTAATCCATAAAAACAAAATAGAAAATACTGGTATATTTTGGTAATGTCTAGACAACGGCACGAGTATTTAAAAAAAAAAAAAAAGGTTTCTACTTTTTAATTAAAAATTTATTTAGTTGATTTTCTTTCTTTGTCTACAAAGTTCTGAAATTTTGTCTTTGGTTACTATTTATTTATATTAATTGATTTAAAAAAAAAAAACAAAAAAACAAAATTGTTAGATTTGAATAAAAGAAACACCTTCAATGATTTTTGAGTGCTTTTCTTTACTTGTTTATAGTTAAAGTATACATAGTTTTTTAAAGAAAAGTTGTGTTTTTTTTGTTTTCTTTTTTGCTAAAAATAGTAGATATAAATCAGTTTTTGAAATTTTCCATAACTTTTATTTAGAATTTTATTATTTAAGTAATTATATTGATTTAATGTTCAGAGTTTTTAGAAGTCTAATTAGTAGTTGTGTATTTGAAAATCTGAATTTGTCATTTTAAATAAAATTATTTTTTAAAAAGGAATAATTATCGGTTTTTAGTAGGAAAATTTTTTAGAATTAGATCTTAGAAATAAACAACAACGCATTATGTAAAATTAAAGATTCTAAAGATGCACAATTTCAAAAAAATTGTGATTACCTTTGTGTCAAAAATTTTCTTTGACACAAAGGTATGTACAAAGGTTTTTCTATTCACAAAATTTTGACATTTAATTAATTAAGACAGCCGCCAATAGATTTAAAATTAAGTATAATGTTTGAGCTTTAAAGTTAGCATCTTAAAGGTTTTTCAGATAAAAACAATTGACTAGTGGGAGTAATGATACTTTGAATGCAGGGCTTTTTGCAAATTTGGAAGGTTAATACTTTGAAACGCTTAGAGTTCAATAAAAAGTTCTTGTGCAACTGCTTCTTTTTGTGTGATTTTTCTACTCATTTTTTTTTTAAGGTTATTATAAAATTGACTTTACTTTAATAAAGAAGCTAGGATTTTGAAATTTTTACTAAGTTACTCTTGTAAAATTGTTAGTTCGGTATCAAAAAATGACAAACAAAAAATGATATTAATTTAACTTTCTTTGGCAATAACCACAAACCATAATAAATTCATACAACTCCAAAATGTACATAAATATATCTCAGTACTTAATTCAGTAACCCATCTGAAATTTTGTAAAAGATGATCAAGCTTCATGAAAACAGCATATACTCGTATATGTTATGTTCATACGAGAATTCCAGAGTTGACGCAGTCTACTCTGCTGTACTTTTTCTCTTTTTTATCTCAAACTGAGTACTTAGAAGTTTTGTACAGATAAAATGAAACTAATAAGCAAGTTTTTAAAAAAAAATTTTGAGTTTCTAAAATTTATAAGTGAACGGAAGGTGTGAACGGATTCCCGTGACAAAAGTCGAATAACGAATTTGTAGTTTGCAAAAATAATCAATAATTAAAAAATCCAAAATTTTCTATTGAAGTCGAAAATTATCATTAAATCGCCGCAATATCGTTAATGTAGTAGGAGTTTTAACGGGACACAAACATTCCAGAAGGTACTTCGGTCATATGATTTTCACAAAAGAAACAGAGGAATCTGTCATTTATTTTGTGGACGCACAGTTCTTTCTCTCTAGTTTCTGATAAAATTCTTAAATAATCTTTTCGATTTGTTGAAGGTGGACTTAATCAATTTGCCGTGCCTTGTAGAGAGCTTCTAATGGTTTAATAGAAGAAAATATAAATCCAAAGTGTTACAACGTGCCTAAACTGGTTTAAATGTGTTTCTATGCAAAGCGGCTGCAGAAACACATTTAAACATTCCTATCTAGTCATCCAAAGTCGAAAATTGAATTGAAAATTTTTTCTACTTTAACTATAGTTAATTTATGTATGTCGACTTTAACTTATTCTATGTTAGTTAACCCAGTATATTTATATGTTTAAGTATTTCTCAAAACAATGAATTCTACTAATATTAAACTTTAGTAATTATAGTTTTCAATAAAAATAATTAGCCATGTTGTTCTATATATAAGTGTATATATACACCTTTTTAGTTAACAAAAAAAAAAACAAAACAAAATATGAAATCCTTTTCAGAAAATTTATTTTATATCTTATTTAATATTAAAAATTCTTAACTCTTCGCTTTTTCTTATCTAAATATTTAATAAGAAATTTTTTTTTTTTGTTTAAATAAATAAGTAAGTATTTCCGATTAGCATAATAAATACTCCTAACTTTTTGTTTAGAGGCCGTATTATTTTTGTAAATAAAATTGGAACCAAAAAAAATTAAAAAAAAAAACTTTAAAAAAGAGGCTCCGTGTCATAAGTTCAAAAAAAAAAATGACAAAAATTTTCTGTCCCTGAGCGCGGCGAATCTTTGCCCCCTCGTTTCGCGCCCCGGACCCTCGCTTTTATGAAGTTTTTCACACACGAAATATATACAAATACAAAAATATTAAGTAAATAATATACCTGTCCAAAATATTCTATCTGCACAATTAAAAGCTGCTTAAAACAGCTTTTCGGCACCATTAAAAATGTTCCATCTATTAAATATTTGCGATGATCTTCCGAAAAAAAATGCAAAAATTGAATTCTTCCATCATTATAACATACTAAACAAAAGTGAGAAAATCAAAGAGGCTAGTCACATATCGGAACAAGGGAAGATAACAATAATGTTGTTCTTAAATAGAATGGCATATAAAGTAAACAAAATAATAAACACTTCTAACAATTGTGAAGAGAATGTTGATGATGATCATGAGAATGAAATAGGCAATGAATCCGATTCATTATCAACTGAATCTATAGATGTAATCGAGTCTCCAACCCAATCCCAGATTGAAAATGCATACTGTATTTGTTTCGTAAATTCGTCAAACATTGTTTTTTTAAAGTGCCGGCAGCTCTTAATCTGCCACACATGTCAATTGTCTTTACAAACTGAAGCAATTGCAAAAAAGGAAGACACTATCTTTGCCCATATTGCAGAGCAGCTGTTGAAGATGTTATTCAAGTGTTCAAATGACAAAAATAAATATACTATAAATAATAAAATAATAAACCTGTCCTTAAATTTGTTTTTTCGTTTTTAATATTAATAATTTTCATAACGCGTCCATAAGTTCGACAGAACATTTTTAATATGTTGAACTTATGTCGTTATTTTTCGAACTTATTACGTTCGAACTTATGATGCGGAGTCTAAAAAAGGCTTTAAAAAAAACTGAAAAAAAGCCGGCTTAGAGGAAAAGAAACTTTTATACCTATTTACATTGCAAAAAAATGTAAATAAAAAAGAATAAGCGTAGGTATCTGAAGATGTATTCATTACTTTTAAAGGTAATAATTTATGTTTAATAATTTTTGTTATATTTATGTACATTATACCTATATAGTTAGTTACACAACAAACAAATTCTTTTTTTATATTGCATATCTAGATGTATACAGATGTACGTATAGATGTACAGTATTGGATATATATATATATATAGTTATAATATGTATTATAGATAGATAGATATATATACTTAGTTAATGGAGAATGCTTAATTTTATTGTTGTTGATTGATATAAAAATATTTATTTTTCAGCTGCTCAATTTACAATTACATATATATATTATTCAAAAAAATTGGAACACGCAAAAAAAATACACCTGTTATAAAGCATAAATATATATATATATATATATTTATGTAAATATACATATCTATATTTAGTTTTTTATATAGTTAAATATAAACAAAAAAGAAAAAAGTATCCTTTTTTATATACTTATATCTATCTCTTTTTAATATTTTTTATACTTACCTTTTATATTAGGCTTGCTTATTTTTTGTACTTTGTTGTAAAGGTACGATCCCTTTTTATTTGAAATTACGATACACATGCACATACTTATAATCAAATACATTTTGTTTTTTTTTTTTTTGCCAAAGTGTCGATTTATCAAAGTAAGAGGAAAAACAGAATAGAATAAAATATTATACCTAAAGTGCTGGTATGAGTAGAACCAAACAGGAAATAAGTAAATAAGGGAATATACTTAACAAGAAAAATATTTAATGAAAAAAAAAAAAGTTGAACACATTGTTGACAATCATTTCTAAATGTTTGCTGGTTTGAATTATAAATTTTGTTACTTTCGCTAAATTTACCATTACTTTTTGCTTACAATTTCTGTTCTAATTATTTAGTAGTATATTTTTATATTTTTTTTTTTTCATTTTTATCTGATTCTGAGAATGTATCAGGTGTCACCATCATAAATATAATGATATAAATGATAATAATGATGATGATGATAAAATGTATCTTAAAACTATCATAATAATTCTCATAGATATTATATCATCATTTAAATGAAATCATCATTATCAATAAACATCAAAATTTGTATATCACATGGAGATGTACTACTTTAACTATTAAATCAGAGTAGGAGGTCTGAATTAAAATTAGGCAGACAAACAAGCAAACAAAAAACAAGCAGGGAGGTAAAACGGATTGATTTAAAAAAAAATAAAAAAGAAAAAATGTTCATACTTTTAAAAAGATACTTTAGATGCAAAACGATTTTGTTTAAATAAAAACTGAAAAAATAAATTTTTTGAAATAAAAATAATAATAATTTTTTGTCTCTTTTTTTTTATGTTTTAGTTTTTCTCTCTTGTTTTTTCATTCGTATTTTCTTCTGTCTTCACTGTCTGCTAATGAAGATGAAAAAGATGCAAGATGCCATTATGAAGAATTTTTCCTTATCTTAAAAAGAAAATGACAAAAATAAAGTTTTTATATATATACATAAATATATATATATACGTATAGATGTACAGTATTGGATAAAATGGTTTTAAATTTGATTTTTTTTTTTAATTATAAAGTGAAACTTTAATTTTAATACAAATAATTTTAAAATGTTATTAGAAATAATTGATTGTTAAATGCTTTTATAAATTAGGTCGAGTCTAAATTGGATAAAAATATTTAAAAGAATATATAAATAACATTGAAATTTATTTTTATATATATTGTATATGTATGTGATCCCTTTATTATCACGTGTTGTGGATTTAGTCTCCGGTTATAATACTTCTGTCAGTTTTACTATTTTTTAATAATTAAAGATATGTAGAGAATTTATTGCTGGAAGTTGAATTTAAGTATAGCAGTATTGTTCTTAGGTGAACATATCTTGCTCGGAGTAAAACTCCGGGAATTTTGAGTATGTGTCGTAAAGTTTCTCCGTTTTGACAAAATTTGCATGTACCGTAATTCTCTAATTCTATTTTTTTTTAAGTGTCTCTTTTGTCAGCTGTGTCTCCTCAAGTAGTGTGTAAGACTTCTCAGTTTGTTTTTAGTAGATCCTATGATTTTTCATATATTTTCCGGTTATAATTTCTCAGAAGCTTCTTAAATTAACTGAGCTCGGATTTTTCACTGCATAGATAGAGATATTTTAGATTTAAGTGATATTTATGAAATTTTGATGACTGGTTTATAAGAAACTGTATTTTTTTTCTTGTGTTTTTGACCAATACTGTTTTTCTGTTAATAGGAAAAGTAGCATTTTATATAATGGAAATATATTTATAGTCGCCAAAGGCATTATTAAAGAGATTATGAATTTTTAAACAGAAAATTTACAAGCTTATTGAAATTGTGTCACAAGAACGCATCTCTCTAAATACTTAAAAAGGGAATAAAAAGATTTGAGGCTTGAAAGAAATAACGAAAACGTGTAATAAAAACTTAGAGAGCAAAAACAAAAAAAAAAAAAATTAAATTTATTTTTAGATAAAATATAATTTTAGTAAAAAAATTTTATTTTCATCATGACGTACCATAATTATAAGCATAAAAATATAGTTGTTAGTTAGGTAAAAACATTTAAAAGGGATAGGATTATATTTTAACGGAAAAGGAAATGGTTATCCTTTTCTTTAAATTTTTTTTTTTAAATTGAAAATTGAGATATGTATCTAAAATCAAAAATTTAGAAAAAATAAATATATACATATATACTTACTTATACTTACTTAAGTACCTATATTTATAAATATATATGTATACATTTATACATACCTACTTGATATAAAAATGTTGTTTTAGATTTTGTTTATGTTTGTCAGTAAGTACTTATGTATTTCCGGTTGATTATTGAATTAAAATAAATGCTTATAGTTTTGTATCTATACAACTATAGTTTCGATATCTTTCTATTGAAATAAAAATAAAAATTTTATTTTTTCCTTTTGGAAGCGGCATGTATTTGTCAATGTAATAATGCTTAACTTATTTACTACTGAATCGTTTAAGTTAAATAAACATTATAAATTAAAAATCTAATTTTTATGTAATGTTTAATATAATATTATTTTATTTTCAAATATATTAACTATTTACTATACTTATTATAGGATTTAAACTATAATAAGAAGAGCAAAAAAATGGTGATTCGAATAACATTTTAAACAAAAATCTTGAAAATCCACAAAGAATTAGTTTCAATATATGAAGAATTGGCTGTTTAAAATTAAAAAAATCGCACGCTAAGAGGAGGTTTCAATACAATTTACTTTGAAATTATTACTATAATAAAAAGTGAATATTTATTAAATATACGAGTACTTATTATAAATAATCACATTTGTATAAGTAATACAAATTTTAAAATATAAATATTTAAAAGATTTTTTTATAATTTTAAAAAATCAGTAAAATTATTGTATTATTCGCGTGTGAAATTTTGAAAAATCACCGGAACTATACACCATTCCTATTACCGTCATATATGATTTATTGAAAAATATAAAAACATTATTTATAGAATTACGAAGTCCCGTTATATTTTGAATATTATTATAGTACTTTTCTAACTTTACAATTAATTAGTCCTTAATCCTTAGACTTTACAAAAAAAATATCTAAATTATTAGCTAACATTCTAATCCTTAAATTCTATTATAGGTCGGTAATAGGGGTTCTAAATTTATTATACGTCGGTAATAGGCGGTGCTATAATGAAAAATAATTCTATGAACAACACTAAATAATTAAATTATGTAATTCTTTTGACTTTCAAATAATAAATAATTTTATTTTGTATTTTTCATTAAATATACTTATGTATATATGTAACCTTTTAAGAAAATAAGTATATATATACTTATTACCTATATCAAATTTTTAATTCATTTGCTGGAAAAAACATTTCAATATAAGACCTTCACTAGATAAATTAAATGCCTTTTTATTAATAATAATACAAAAAAAAATTTAGGGTCAAATTTAACAGTACACGTTGCTCATTGGAAATAGTTATTTAAAAATAAAATTGTGCCAATAATAGGCATCTTTCCCCTAATTAAATAATGATATCTTCGATTTTATTTTTTTTTGTTTAAATTCAATTTCATAAATAACCATTCATTTTAATTTCTATAATTTTTTTTCATTTTGGCGAATTTATCTTCTTCTGTTGCAAATATTTCGGCACGTTCATCTGATAAGCAATTATACAGGATTTGATTAAGTATTAGGAGAACATGTTTTGAAATAGTAAGTTGTAAATTTTGTGTTTGGGGATACTTTGTTAATTAAATAGAAAAGAAAATTTGTTGGCTCGATTTCTGGTTCGACAATCTCAAATCACTTTATTATTTTTTACAAAAAATTTAATAAATTAGTTTTTAAAATGTTCGTTTTTTGTTCTTTCTTTTTTTTTTTTAATAAATAGCGACATTTTTTATTTTTATATATGTGTATGTTAAATGAATTTGATACAATCATTTATCTTACTAGATGATTTGATATGCATGTGTATGCTTTTTTTTGTTGTGTTTTGTTTAATTACATTATTTAGTATTTTTATTTTTGATTTTATATTTAAAAGTTTTTTTTTGTGTTAATTTTTTTTTATATTTTCATTAAAAAAAAAATTTTTCTTTTTATTTCCTTCATTCTATAAAACTTTCTGTTTTTAAATTTTTATTATTATCTTAAAAATTTCAATTAAAATTAATTTAACTTAATTAAAAAACTGTTGCTTTTACCTTTTTTTGCAGACATTTTTAATTGTATGGTATAAACTTATAAGGTAATATAAGTATAAAAAGAAATCAACAAGATAAAAATTAAAAATTAAAAATCTTTTTTAATGTAATCATACCAAAATAATCGTTTTGATATTAATAGTTAAGTAAGTAGTTATAAAATCATTTTGCTGCGGTCTGTATATTGTAAACGATTTGATTTTTGGAATGCTCTAATAAAGAAAAATGATTCCGAAATATAGAAATTTGTATATGAAGTATGAGACTTTAGTATTAATATATATAAGTAGTTATATACAGAGTTAAACAGTCAATACAAATATTTTATTTATGTGTATACTGATACAACATCAGTCATGGAGAACCATATATAGTATAGTTAATTGAAGAAAATTTAATGACAAGGGGTGGTGGTGTTCAATGCTTTTCAAATATATGGTACTTAACTAATTCTACAAAATGTTTAGTATGTAAGGAAAAATACTTTGTAGTTATTAACCTCAAAAGTAATTTGTTGTTATGTTTATGTTTTAATATTTTTATACTAACTTTAATTACTTAAGTAAATATGACTACTTATAATCATAATTTCTCTGAAAGGAAAAAAAAAATTATCCGAAATTTTTAAAACTTAATAAAATTTTAAATCCATGTCAGTCCCCTAATCTAAATATTGAAAAAAAGAAACTGTCAAAATATATTCACCTTTTCCTAAACAAACTGGAATTTAGATGTTTGAACTCTTTATTTGCGGTCAATTCCTCTGCAAAACCATATAATTGAGTTTAACCCATCTTTTAGCATTTCTATATATTGACTAGACTATAATGACGCATAATAACATCAATCTATGTCTAATAACAATTAACTATCTATGAATTTTATTTCTAGAGAAAATAAATATGTAAGAAGATGAAAATATTTTTTTGAACTTGGTATTCGATCCATACCTTTGAAGGTATATCTATCTTGCTTATTTCGAGGTGTTACAAACGGAGGAGTAATTGTATTATACCCGATAGTTATAGTACGCGGCAATATGATTTTTGTTGTTTCGAAAGTTTGTAATATACTTATTTCTAAAAATACTTTTGTTCTACGAAATTCTTATCAGTAAAATTGTAATAGCACGTCTTCTTTATGTGACATAGCTAGTTGGAAGGAGTGACGAGATCTTACATTTTTTCCCCTTTAAAGTATGACAAATTGTACGTGTAATCCACTTTTTCTTCGCTAAATCAAAAAAAAGTTCGCTAATGTTGTTTTAATGTTGTATAAGTTAATATAATTAAATACTAAGTATAGTTCTGTTCACACTGTGGGGGGATATGTCGAATGCAAACAATTTTATTCAAGTTCAAAGTGAGATAAGTAAATGCCTTATGATAGTGATAAATAGAACTTCTTAATTTAAGTACCTAATTATATAATTAAAAAAAAAAAAAATTTCTTAAAATATTTTCGGCAATATTTTCAGTTTAAAACATCAATTGCTTACCTTAATATTATTTGTAGTTAAATCAGAAGTAAAATATTTAAGTATTAGACAGCAAAGACCAAGATTAACATAATATAAATTTTAGATACTCACTTATACTTACTCATTTATTTAAAAAAATTTTGTTCAAATTATTGCTCAAAATAATTTTAAATTATGTAGTACATTAGTACTGTTAATTTTTATTTCGTTTATACCGTTTACAAACTTACGATACTGTACTTTTTTTGAGCTATGTATGTTCTCTTTAAAATAATTAACTCAAACGTCACATTGAAAATATGTTGAACTCTCGCTCAATTTATGAGTTTATTTGGAGTAATTTTTTTATTTAACATTTTTTGATTTTAAATATGTTCTTAGTCATCTTCATAATTAATAAATTTTGGTTAAATAATTAAAAAAGAATAATTATTTGCATTGAAGCGCATATTAAAAAGAATTCCATTTTTTTTTTTTAATTTATTAAATTTAAACGAAAATAAATATATACATATACATGCTTACTTACATATTTACATATTTTTCTTTGTTTGAAATTAAAAATGCCGTTTTTTTTTTTTTCTTTTCAAATAAATAATCTTTGGACAGATGGATTAAAAATTTGCTTTAAATTTAAGTTAAGATAAAAGATAATCACTTTGTTGCAGAACAATTGGTTTGAATAAATTTTTGTAAAATTGCTTATTAATTTCATTTTGTCCGTCTGATTACAAAACTTTTATAGATCGTTTAAAAATGACCAATAAAATTTTTATCATGTTTGTAAGAATATTTATGTATATTTATAAAAGCTGTAACAATATATATATATATTAAGTAACTACGAGTATATAATATGTATTATAAAATTTTTAAATATCAAGTTCTACTGAATATTTTTTAATTTTAAAACGTCGAATTCAATATCAAAATTATTTAATTTTCTGCAATTTAAGTAATAAATTAATTTTACTGTTAAGACTTTGGTTTTAGTATTTTGAATGCTTTTAGTCAGAACCTTGAACTTTTAACAGGAGGCAGATTTTTATGAATAATGCATAAGTTACCTCAGCAAAACAAAAATTGTACATCCCCCTGTTTGATAGCTATTCCGGGCGAAAAATTGACTATTTGCTTTAGACACCTCTAATTTGGATAGATGTGAAAAAATTTGTGGTAAGTAAGATATAAAAATTAAAACTCTTAACATAACTATTAATTTTACATGTGAAAAACAATAGCTTTTAATTTTCTTACATAAAAATTCTAAGAAGTAATTAGCCACAATTCGAAAATGCTTTTTATTATCATTTTGAAAATATGCTCTTTTATAAACCGTTGGTTTTACATACGCTTTGTTTTTATTCACTTTTAATTATTTAAACGGTTTTTTGTTTTGCTGTTTCCGGTTAACTTTTTTAATCGTCCACTTTTTAATGGCCAACAAAAATGCAAAATAAAATAAAATTAATAAAATTATATGTTTATAGTAGGGGCCCTGTAGCTGGTGGGTAAGTATATTTTACAGTAACATTTAAATTACAAAAAATTCGTATGGGATACAAAATTTCTTGATTCCAAAAGTAAACAAAAAAAATCATGATTCTAAACATACATACATAATATGTTATATGTAGATTTTGTAATAGAAAAATCTTATCCAAATATTATGTACTTGTATTCAAAACTTACCGAAATGGCATAATACGTAGTGTGTGGCTGAAAACTACTAAATTATAATTATAGATGTTATTTCTATATTTAAAAATTAAAACGTTGGGTATACCTATACGTATACTTAAAAGCAAAATTCGGGTAAATCTTTTCATTAAAAAAGTTTAAAAAGAATTCGCAAGTTCTCATGACTGTGCACTTAAACAAAAAAATCATATTAAATTGAATAAAAGTACTTATATATATCTAAAAGTACAGTACTTGTATTTTAACATAAAAATAACTCAACTTATAATCGGAATTGACTTAAAAAAGTTTGATATTGATATAAATATATATATTATAACCGATATAATATATAATTTAACATTTTAACCTATAATTAATTATCTTTCATAAAATTTTAGTGAAATTAGTTTTATCTTGCGTTGTAAAAAAGCTATCTCAAAAGAATGGTAGGAGTATTAGTATAATTTAGATATAAGTTCATCGATACACAGGATTTCTATGTGCAATTAATGTAACTTAAACGGAATTCGCGTTCTTGAGTGTTTCATAATAAAACAAAAATATGTTATAAATATTTTATTACTACACAACCAATTGTATATACATAGTTACTGCCACTGAGTTTCACATAAACAAAATAACCAAATTTAACCATAAAACAACATTCAAAATTTAAAGAATAAAAAATAATTAACCAGTTAATAAAAATATTTTTTGTATTAGATAATAGATGTCGCACAAAACGACATCAAGGTTTTAGTAAAAATAATGACTAAAGAAACTTTAGCTTAGCCTAAGGAAGAAAAGCAAAAATATTTAAGTTTACCTACAATTTGTTCATTCCTTGAAATGTAAATGCATTTCTGTATTTACCCAAAAATAAAAAATTTCTAGTTTTGAAAGTAAGGAAAAGAACATTTAGTCTGTAATTAGTTTCTATTTGTACAATTGTACCTATATAAAAAAATTATTAAATATTTCTTTTGTTTTTTTTTACTTTACAAAATATCAGACAAAAAAAAATTTTTTTTTTTTTAAATTTAAAAAAAAAATTGATTATTTATAAAAAAAAATACTACTTATTTAACAAATCATTAAAAAACAAACTAAGTATACTTAAATCCTAACGCTGCTTCAGTGATTCACTGCTTCAGTACATTTGTTCCGAACTATTTTTTTATACCCGTACGATAGGATCGGGTATAATAAAATTACTCCTCCGTTTGTAACACCTCGAAATAAGCGAGCTAGATATACCTTCAAAGGTATGGATCGGATCAGAAAAAAATTCTAAGACTTTTGAGCCATGTCCGTCCGTCCGTCCGTCCGTCCGTCCGTCAGCACGCTAACTCAAAAACTAAGAAAGCTAGAATCTTGAAATTTACACAAAATATTCTGGGAGTAATTTGTAGGTTCCCTATTTTTTTTGGTTGAGTTTGGACCAAGCCTTAGGGTAGCTCTCGAACACCTAACTTTTAGATCCCGACTTTTTTTTTGCAATAGAGCTATGAAATTTTAACCACTGATAGATCTCACAAAATTATTAATTTTATTTTTAATAACTTTTTTTTGTAGCTCCACCTGTTACGGAGCTACAGCTCCCCAAAGGTTCAAAAAAGCTCTATATTTAAATTGTTATAGCACAAGTTGTATAAGGTATATCTTCATTTTGAAAACGCCAAACGATTACTACTTTTATTAGCTTTAAAAGTATATATACAATAAATATATATTTGTGGCATACGGTGTCTTAATTTACCGTTATGTGAAACTCAAATTTTGCAAAATCCTTCAACCCTTCTATCTTCTAAACGGTTTAAGTTGGAAACTTGCAATTTTGACAGAAGTTAGATCTTTAAAAATAAGTAATGAGTCATTTCAGAAATTTTTTTTGTATCACCCCCCGTTTAGGAGCTGTAAGGGGTCAAAAACTGAAAATTTCCTATTTTTAAACACCTGTAACTTGAACACCTGTTAAATTTTTTTAAAGTAATACATAAAAATTAAAGCTTCAACATTATATTCTTATGTCTGTTAACAACTTTTTTTAATAATGTAGAGTTACTTTATAATTGACGAAAGTGTTACTTGATTTTTTCAAATTTTCTAACAAATTTCTTCAACAAATTTTTTGCATTTGTTTTACTCGATAATTTGAAATTGTTGAGGATATAATGCATAGTACATAAAAATGCAAATAAATAAACAACATAACGGTTGCTTGAAGAATTTTTATTTATATGATATTAATATATATACATACTTATATAATATCATGTTTATTTAGATATCGTATATGTCACTAGTGAATGAATGATAAGAGTATAGATGTATATTATATAGCGCCGTATTTACATACATATATGTATTTTATTGTACTTATAAGAAATTATTCTGTCAATGGAATATTTAAATATAATATAATATAGTATTTAAAATTATATTTACTATTTTGTACTAAGTAAATTTAATATACATTTACCGCTTAGTATTAAATGGTACTATAGAATATTTGAAAAAGTTTTGGATTGATAATCGTTATGAAAGGTTAGAATCTGCTTTTGAAGAATGTACATATAAACATATAGTTTGAATATATGTAGAACCCATAGTTCTAGAAATTATAAAATTCACCCAAATTATTTTAAAATATTAAAATATTAAAAAAATAATATTGTGAGCAGAGTGACAGGCTGTGAACATACTAACGGTTCGTACGGGTATCTAAGAGTTGACAAAGGCAACTGTATTCTTCCTCGTTTAAAAGAGAATTCTAACACTAACGATTCATTCCTTCAGAACATTCTGTTCCGAACAAAAAATAATTTCGACATGAAAAAATATTACTCCGCTTTTTCTGTCCGTCTAATAATTTTTTAATGTGAAAAAAACAACGTTCTGAACGTGTTTGAAAATTGAAAGAATTCAAATTTCCATACAATAAAAAACATGCGCGCACACAATGAGTTCGGAACAAACGCACTGAAGCAGTGAATCCAGCATAAAAGTAATACATATTTATATTCCACACTTACACAAAATATATATAGGTGCGTACACGTATAAGTAATTTACTATCTACCACATAAATATTATACCAGATCATACAATTTGTTTACTCTGTTAAAACAAGGTGTACTTATACTAAAATTTAAAGTTTTAATTGAAATATAACCATATAAAACTTTAACATGTTGTGTCCATTTCATTTATCGTTTTTTCCAAATTTTTTTATAAATGTCTTTTTTATGTAATCTGGTAATACTTACATATATAAGATAATAACATAAATATTATCAAATAAGTACCGCTAAGAATAAAGTGTCAAATAAAGTAAAATTAAATTGTCAAAATACCGTTTTAATTAAAAAAAAAATATTATTTATTCCATGTCTTAAATAAATATTTAAAAAAAAAAAAAATTGCAATTGAATTGATTGAACCAAAATAACATACTTAATATGGGATATTTGTCTTTTATTTTAGGATCACTGTAATTATATCTACACAAAGATTTTCAAAAGTATTTCAAATATAATTTACACTTCAAAGTAAGTGAATTTTACTTTAAAAAAACAAAAAAAAAAAAAACAGTCTGTGTGGTACTCCCATATTTTTATATTTCATAAAAAGATAAAGTATTGCTTTGGGTCATGTTGATATTTTTCTACTTTTCTTAACCTTTGTAGAGCACCCCTAGAGAAAACTAAAAAAAAAAAAAAAAAAAAAAGCAAAATTACAGTTGAGTTGTTTTTTTTATTTCTACAATTTTAAATTTTTAGTCTGTAATCACTAGGAGAGCTAAAACAAAAAACAAAAAAAGGTATTTTCGTTTGGTCGGTTAATATCAAAAGATAAAAAAAATAAAGCAAAAGAATAAAATTAAAGAAAATGAAAGAAAATGATTCTTAGATATTTATGTATGTAGTTAGTTTTGTTTGTTCTTTAATTTCGTCTTGCCTGCTTTATTTTTATTATTTTAATTACAAAGAGTGCTAAAAATCCAAGGTCTTTTATGGAAGAATAGAGAAGGTAAGTTTTATTATTTTATACCTCAAGGTGAATTTTTCTTATTTTCAAAATTCATAATCCAAGTACTTATATATTTAAAAAATTATTATGGGTTTTACCGACTGTGTAACTGTGTATATATGTAAGTATGTACAATTATCATTTAATTGTACATAACTATAAAGAGTTTGATTCCCGATTCTTTAATAAGTTTTATATTAAATTGCCAACACACTTCAACAAACATAACGTTTCCCATTATTTGTATAAGATATACCTTATAGTTTTTATTGCTCATCTATCATTTTCTTTGCTTAGCCAATCCACATCTTGTCACCAAAATTCATTTATGCAAAATTTAGAAGCATATTTTCCTCTAGTTGTACAATTCGTAGGATTTTGTTTTGACGGAACATGACCCATATATGATATACTTCGCCAAAATTATACATGGTCCTAACCCTATTCTAAAATTGGCAACTTTAGATAACATGGATCATGAACCTTTCAGACCATGTTTAAATTTCGTTTTCATTTTGATAAAAAGTGTATATGAAAACCTGCCGCCTATATAGGTCCTACTAGAGGATTCCAAAATATGTATACCTAACATTAGAAGACACATCTCATTATTTACAGGTAAAAGAATGTTTAGTTTACAGTGGTTTTCAGGCCAATTATTTCTTCCATCTTGCGTCAGATTGTTGCAAATCTTTAGTAGCAAGATAAAAAACTGACAAATATTACAGTTTTTACTAATTCTTGTATGTATGAATAACACTCCTGAATTGTTATATATATATATATATATTAGAATTTTTTTACTCAATTGCACAAATATTTGACACATTACTATAAATTATTATTCAATATTATCTATAAGTATTGTATATATTATATATATATTATGTTAATTTTTAGAAAAAATAGTTTTTGATTGAAAACAACACTTTGAGAAAAAATTTTTTTTTTGTTTTGTTTTCACTTTGGGTAAAGCACAAGTATTTGGGTAAGGAAGTATAGTAATAATTTAATTTTTACAAGCATGACTGATTGTTAGACTATAAACAAAATAATTTACTTATAGATTCAAAAAAAAAAAAAAAAAAAACAAATGTTTTTGTAAAAACCATTACTCGATAATTTTTGGTATGTATTTGCAAATAGATCATTTGAAGGTTAAAATTGAATTTGATTAATTTCTTAGACGATCATATATTACTATAGTAATTTTCATTAATTTTAAATATGTATACATATGTATACTTTACATGATTTTTGCAAATAACTATCTAAGTACACACAAGTACGTATAAATGTATTGTATTAGTTATATTCGTTTTTGAGTTTTGGAATATTCATTTATTTACAGGTATGTTCAATAGAATTTTGAAGGTCTTATGTTTATTTTTTACTTACATATATTAAAATGAATAAAATAAGTAAATTTTTAAATTTCAATGATTTTCATCTATTATACTTACTTACCTTTTGTTTATTTTTATTTATATACCTAATAACATCTATAAAATTAAATTTATTAACAATGTACATTTATAACGGTAATGTGTCAATTTAATTCGATTTATTTGATTAATTTTTATTTTTAAAGGTATCTTAAGGTAAAAGAAGAAAAAAAAAACATTTTCATTAAGGTAAATCTATAGGTTATATACTATAAGTACTTAAGTAGAAAGTGAAATCGTATTGAATTTATTATCTTTCACTCAAAAGTTGCTTTCAGTAAAAGTAAAATAGTGAAATTTGCACAACAAAAAAAAAAAAAACACAAAAAAGAGATATAGAAATGTAAATAGAAAATTAAAAGAAAAATAAATTATTAATTTTACTTTAAAATAACAAAAGTATATGCCAGTAAGGTTTTTTTTTCTTTTACTTTGATTAAAAACGATTGATTTCAAATATCAGATAATTTGTAATATATTAATATTGTAAAAGTAAAAAAAAAAGGAAATCACAACAAAGTATTTTTTTTTAGTTTATTGCCCCCCTGCCACATAAATGTGACAAAGAAATTACACAGTTTTTCCTTTTCAGGCGTGGCTGTAAGAACCGTAAGGGGGAATTATTCTTACTCTTACATCGTATTTTATATGCTCTAAACAGTTATAGGTCACCGAGACCTCCACCAAAGTATTATTATAGGTAATTTGTTGTGCACAGATAATTCAAAAATAAATATTAGAATTTTATCAGAAGACCTCTGAGATTTTCTAGTATTTTTTTTTGTCAAAGTCTAACGAGTTGGTGTTTTTCACCGAATTTGTTATGCCCAGTTTCAAGTCAATTAAAGAGCTAAATTATTATTAAATTATTCAATTTTTGAATTAAGTTTATCGAAATCTTCCGATATTTAATATTTTCATGGGATAAGTATTCAGTCTTTCTACATATTTTATGCCATTTTGGGTAACTAATTTTAGGTATTATAAAATTGACTAAAATGTTCATTAGGTTAATAATCTAAATGAGTTATCCTCGTTTTTTCAGTCGAATTTTAATCTAAAACGGTTGATATTGGAGCTGTTAAACGTGAACAATATTGTTTTATTTAATAAATAAAATTGATAAATTTAAAATAAAAAAAATTCTTTTCAAAATCGCAGAAAAATTTCTACAAATTTGCAGAATTTTTTTTTGCGAAAACTTTTATCGCACAAAATACTTACTAATAGCACTAAATTAATTACGAAAAATTTCGAAAATTTTTTAATGCCTTCGACAATAGTGCACTAAATTGTCTGATCGCACTTGATTATCTGTTAATCTTTTAGTGTACTTTCGACTACACTAAATGTTCGTCCTAAAATAATTATACATGTAGGAAAAGAGTGTGAAGTGTCTAGTGTCAAGTGTTTGTGCGATAGATTCGGAAACGACCTAAGTATATGTAAATACCTAGTAGATTTTTTATTAAATGTTTTAATACTATAATTGTTATAATTAAATTAGATAAAAATAATTTTAATTTTCTAAGAATAGTACTTTAGGGTTAATTAACGTCAGGCATATAATGAAATAATAATAAACCATAATTCTTGTATATGATAATAGATGGCGTAAAAAAAAGAATGTTCCTATAGTCTTGTACAATAGCTGCTTAGTGAAATTAATGATTTCAGAAACTGCAACTTAGTCACATATGAATAATAAATGACTTAGTGGATACCCTATGCTCCTTCTAGGAGTGGCAAGGGAGAAAAAAAAGCCTCAACATAAAATTTTTTTAGTAAAAATTTTCAGTTTCAAAATTTATTTATTTTTTTTGGAAAATCTTTTTTTATTTAAACCATATACAATCCATATACAAACCACATTCAAAGTTATTTTATTATCACATTACTTTTACTGGTTAAATTTAATAATTAACGCACGATATAATAATAAACGCACGATAATTAAATCATTTTAATATTGTAATTGTTGCATATGATTTGAAAATAAAGTATATATATATATATATATATATAAGTACTTACAATGTATATATGTACTTATTCATTGTATTATTTATTCATTAATAAATTTAATTATTATGATTAATTTAAATTAAAATTAATTAAAGTATATAATTAAAATTAAATCACCAAGGTATATAACATTAAATATATATATATACTTACATACATAAATTTCAAGTTCATGCAACTCTTTAAATGTTAATAAATTTACCTTTGTATATTTTTTTAACATAAAAATATATTAACCTTTACACTGTGCTAACAATTTTTATTAACTTTTATAATGTATCAACGATTAAACAAAAATACTGCAATCTATTCAACAATAGAAGAGTTTTCATAATGTATATTACTTACTTACTGTCCAACCTTATGGAATACTGCTGCTTTGTGAGTTGGTTTTGATAGTACATCGAGAACCACCAGTAGAGTAATAAAATATCTAATTGAAGTTAAGAGTTATTTGTAAATTATTATTTTTTTTCTTATCCTTTCTTAAGACAATTAAGTAGTTCTGTTCCAAAACAGTTCTAAAACAATTCTTATAGTTGCATATGGACAAAAATATGTATGTATATACCTAATTAACCTCGTTAATTTTTCAACTTCAACTATAAGTTTTAGTTTATCACTGATATAATTATAGTTTTTTCATCATTATGTTTATTTTAAAATATTATTTGTTAGCACATAGTTCAAAAAAATCGAAAAATTAGCTTATTGTAGTTCGTCCGTCTGGTTTCTGTCAATTTACAAAACTTGTACACCGTTAAGTAAGACCGTTGTTAGAGCAATAAAATTTTAACCATGGATAGGTTTCATTTAAATTATTAATATTGCGAAACTTATATTGTAAAAAAGTTCACTCATTATGGGACCACACCCCTTGTTTCCTTAACATTTTTTCAATCTAAAAAACAAATACCGAACGACAGAACATTTTTATTTCAAATCTTTCAAAATAAATTTGAAAATTTATACAATCTTTTGCAGGTTTGTTTTTAAATTTACCGTTATGTAAAAACAAAATTTTAAAGAAATTTCTGTTCCTTCATATGTTCGGAACGCTTTTAAATTTTAGTTAAAAGCTTAGAATTTTACAATCGGACTTTTAAATTATGCGACCCTACGATAACGTAGATATTATATATGATAGTTTATAGACAACCTTGACAATAAGATTAGTAACAGTTAGGATCCCCAAAATTTAACTGTAATCAATCAGCTATTTCATAAGCATAAAAATATTCAGGGTCAATTCAATTCATTAATTTTGAATAGAATTATTTTTTATAAACGACTCATTTAAAATTATTTTTCTTATGATTGTCAGCATTCATTTTGTACACAGTAGTATTACCCTATAGAAACGAAGACTTTAGGGTTAATAATAAGAAATATATTTAATTGTATATTAAAAGAAAAACATGCATTGCAATTAAAGAACTTTTTTCACACATAAATCCAATGATAAAAATTAAGTTATTAAAAATATATTATATACTTATATGTGTATGTAAATATATAGTAAATACATAATTTAGTTAAGTTTATATCTTTTAGTTTTGTCCTGTGGGAAAATAATGTTAAAAATAATAAAAAAAAAAAATATTATTTAGAAATTTAAGACAAGGAATTTTATAACTATAGATAAAAATTGTACCTGTTGTTTGAACAAGACGTGAACAATGAAATTTATTTTAATTGAACTTAATGCTTAGTAATAAAATTTTGAATATATTCAATTCAGAATTTAAACTGAATCACGTGAACGTTTTTTTTTTTAATCTTACATAAGAGTTTGGATTTGTATAAGTATTTGTATTAAGTATCTAAGTATATGTTTTACTTTGTTTTTATTTTAATTATAAATCTAAAATGTTTGTTGTTTTTTTTTTTTTTATTATTTTTGGATATATATGTTTTTTAATTAATCTTCAAATAACTTCAAGATATACAATAAAGTAAAAAAAAAAAAAACAAAAGCCATGGATTATCTAAGATTTAATTATTTTTAACTAATTAATATTATTTTTTCCAAAAGAAATATGGTTTATTTAACAATTTTTTTTACACTATAACATCAGTTTATTATGTATGTACTTGTAAATTTATTTTAAAAAAATGAACGATAGATTTCGTTCTAAATCCACTGTCTTTTTATGTTAAAGAGAAATTAACATTTTCTTTGTAGTTACATATTTTCTTTATGATTGATAAGGGTTAACCTTCTCAGAGTGATGAAAATTATTTTTGACATTTTGTTTTTAATTCAATGCTTGTTTTTTTAAGGTGACCATTCGTTATATACTTATACGTGTATATGCAGTATCTTTGTAAACATCTAAGCAGATGTTTTTTTTTTTTTTCTATTTTTGAAGCTCATAGTCATATTAAGTGTAAGTACTTAATTAAATTTTTTTTTCATTCTTTCATAGCATAGAGCCTTTACTAGAAATTTCCACCGGATTTGGTTAACAGCTATTGTTTTGGCATTTTTTTATATGAAAATATTATTCAGTTCCAAAAAAATTTTACGTCACCTGGTGTTGTTGGGTCGAAAGCATCCTTTGCGGGAGTTTGTACAGAGTATAATTTGTTCTTGTTCTTGAATACTATTCATAGGAATTCTTCGGCGTTTATTGATAAATACGAGCAATTTATTGTCCATTACGTTTGTTGTTGTTGCCAAATTTTGCTACTAAGTATATAGTAGAGTAGTTTTTAGACAGGACCGGAATATTCTAAGTTCATTTGCATTTAGTGTTATTTAATTGTATTTTTTGAAAGTTGTCTGTATATTATGGTTTGATTGTATTTCATTTGACTGTGTGTAAAACATATAATCATAATATTGGCAATTGTAATTACAGACAAATGACATACAAGTTCGGTGTTTCTATTTATCTGCCAATTGATTCATACATGTTGCAATTTTCTAAATCCTATTCTGGTTTTTTTTAGTCTGTTTTCTAGATCCTAATAGGCTTCATCACTAATTTATATTATACTGAGCAGCAAATAATATAAGTCTTTTACCAACTCAATTTTCTGACTATTAAGCATAGTAAATGTAATTTAATTAAATAAGTTTAATTATACATTCATGAAATTGGTTTGCTTAATCTTTCTCTCTCTAAGACTAACTGAAAAAGCTTCCAATGTCTCTAGAATTTGTAAATTAATTTTACATTTAAAGTTTTTTTCCTCTTTTTCATCAGTACTTTTGATTTTTTATTCAAAAATTATAAATTATACTTATGTCAAATAAATGGAAATTAAAAGTAGGGTAAAGTTAAAAGTTTAAAAGAAAGGTAAAGTTAATAAAGTTAATTATAATAATTAGCTAATAATATATATTTTATTAAATAAATTTAAAATGAAATTAAAGTATTATTTAAAATGCAAAGAGATTTAAGGAAGGGAGGAAATTTTTTAGGTAAGGAATCCTGAATCTTTAATTAGATATAATACGGTTACTCTAGCACGACTGTAATTCATTTGAGTGTATGTCATTTGTCTGTAATTACAATTGCCAATATTATGATTATATGTTTTACACACAGTCAAATGAAATACAATCAAACCATAATATACAGACAACTTTCAAAAAATACAATTAAATAACACTAAATGCAAATGAAATACAGACATATGACACATTCTCTTAAATAAAATTGATTTTAATGATTTCTTAAATTAAAAAAAAAGAAATAAATAATTTAATTTTAAGGTTATTATTTTTAAATTTCACTCTTTAATTCAAAATTTTGCTTTCATCTTTAATCAATGTAGTTTTTAATTAACCTTTATTTCAATTTATTTTAACTAATTAAACCTTATTTATGTAATTTCGTTTTTATGTATTCCTATGAACCTTATTTATGATTTATATCTTTAAAGTAAAAATAGGTAGTTAATAAAACTTTTTTCAGTAATTTTTGTAGACGTACCTAATGAAAAGCAATCTCTGTTAAAAAAAAAAACTTTAGTACGAAAATTTGGGTGGAAAAAAAAATGCTAAATTAATAGTTTTATTATTTTTTATTTTAAATTTTTTGAAATCGATTTACGTTAATATTTTATGTATATATACATATGTATGTACATTTTTTTACTATACAATAATCACTTTAAATTAAATAAAACACCTATACATTACTATATCTATTTTTGGGGATTTAAATTTGAGTTTTAAATTTTTAACTATAATTGTAGCTTTGTTTTATAAATTTTAACTATAAAATAACAATTTTTAACCAAATAGCACCGGACATAAAAAAATTAAATACTTACATATTTTTTATACCCGTATGAACTATGTTCAAGGGTATAATAAATTTGCCATTACGTTTGTGACACCTTAAAGGAGTCGAGCTAGATATAGTGTCAAAGGTATGGATCGGCTCAGAATCGAATTCTGAGTCGATTAAGCCATGTACGTCCGTCCGTCCGTCCGTCCGTCCGCACGATAACTCAAAAAATAAAGGAGCTAGGGGGCTGAAATTTTTTTTACGTCACTTTTGCAAAATTGTTAGTTTTGCTATTTAAATCCAACATTTTCGGTCGGCGGGTTCGAGTAGCTGCCATACAACTTCTATCTTTATATAGAAATAACTCAGTATCTATTCAAGCTAGGTTTCTGAAATTTTGCAAATGATGATCAAGTTTTATGGCAACAACTTCTGTAAAATTTGGTTGTGCTGGTGCAGCGGGTTCGGGTAGCTGCCATACAACTTCTCCGTTTAAATGAGAATAACTCAGTGTTTATTGAAGCTAGGAATCTGAAATTTAGTAAAGAGGTGTCGAGTTACATGCCAACAACTTTTGTAAAATTTGTTTGGCCTAGAACAGCCGGTTCAAGCTTCTTGCACCTCTTGGAAGTTAATAAAGCTAGGCGTCTGAAATCTTGCAAATGATGATCAAGTTTTATGGCAACAACTTCTACAAAATTTGGTTGTGCTGGTGCGACGGGTTCGGGTAGCTGCCATACAAAATCTCTTTTTAAATGAAAAGAACTCAGTGTCCGTCCGCACGATAACTCAAAAAATAGAGGAGTTAGGAGGCTGCAATTTTTTTTACGTCACTTTTACAAAATTGTTAGTTTTGCTATTTAACTCCAGCATTTTCGGCCGCCGGGTTCGAGTAGCTGCCATACAACTTCTTTCTTTAAATAGAAATAACCCAGTGTCTGTTCAATCTAGGTATCTGAAATTTTGCAAATGATGATCAAGTTTTATGGCAACAACTTCTACAAAATTTGGTTGTGCTGGTGCGACGGGTTCGGGTAGCTGCCATACAAAATCTCTTTTTAAATGAAAAGAACTCAGTGTCCGTCCGCACGATAACTCAAAAAATAAAGGAGCTAGGAGGCTGAAATTTTTTTTACGTCACTCTTGCAAAATTGTTAGTTTTGCTATTTAACTCCAGCATTTTCGGCCGCCGGGCTCGAGTAGCTGCCATACAACGTCTTTCTTTAAATGGAAATAACCCAGTGTCTGTTCAATGTAGGTATCTGCAATTTTGCGAATGATGATCAAGTTTTATGGCAACAACTTCTGCAAAATTTGGTTGTGGTGGTGCGACGGGTTCTGGTAGCTGCCATACAACTTCTCTTTTTAAATGAAAATAACTCAGTGTCCGTCCGCACGATAACTCAAAAAATAAAAGAGTTAGGAGGCTGCAATTTTTTTTACGTCACTTTTACAAAATTGTTAGTTTTGCTATTTAACTCCAGCATTTTCGGCCGCCGGGTTCGAGTAGCTGCCATACAACTTCTTTCTTTAAATGGAAATAACCCAGTGTCTATTCAATCTAGGTATCTGAAATTTTGCAAATGATGATCGAGTTTTATGGCAACAACTTCTGTAAAATTTTGTTGTGATGATATGACAGGTTCGGATAGTTGCCATACAACTTCTCTTTTTAAATGAAAATAACTCAGTGTCTATTGAAGCTAGCTATCTGAAATTTAGTGAAAAAGTGTCGAGTTGCATTCCAAAAACTTTTGTAAAATTTGAATGGTCTAAAGCAGCCGGTTCAGGCTTTTTGCATTTCTTGGAACTTAATGAAGCTAGGCGCAATAGATTCGGGTAGCTATCATACAACTCCACAATTTACATAAATATATCTCTGTAGTTCGGTACTAAAACTCTGAATGTTTTTAAAAGATGATCAAGTTTTATAGAAACAGGATATATTACGTTCATACGGGTATCCCAGAGTTGACACAGTCTACTCTACTGCACTCTTCCTCGTTTTTTGTTAAATATATTTTCAATATTAATGATAAGGTTTTGAAATATCTCTTAACCCTTTAGGTTTATTTTTCTTTTGTATATACTTACTTACTTAACTATTTTTTTTTTTCAATCATTGCCCATTTGTCGTTTTTATTTAAAGAAAAAAAAAACAGTCTTTTCATCTATAACATCCTTCACCACAGGCTCTTTTCTGTTATTGATTATTTATGATTAGTTTTAATAGCTATTTTCTATTAATTTCATTTTATTTCTAGAAAATTTTCTTTCATTACTTTAGAAAAAGGAGCACCATGTATTGAAAAATAAATGCCACCTTCTGTCAATCACTTCAGGGATTTTTTGGTTTTTTTTTTTTTCTTTCATGTGATCACAAAAATCAGTATGAGTTTATGAAATTTATTTTTTTTACATTTTTTTTTTCCTCGTCACACTTTTGAACAAAAAAAAAGTAGGTATGTTTTACTTTATGTTTATTAAAGTTATTGGCTTAAGGCTGCTGTTTTAACAATCATTGATATTAGTTTTATTGAAAATTTACATTGACGTAAGGAAAGTTAAAATCAGGATTATATTGTTTCATAAAAATTGGGTGTCAATTCAAAATAAATGAAATTTTGTGGTTAGATTCTAAGTATCGTAAATTTTTTTGAATGACAGACAGAAATATAACATATAACTACATATATATATATCATTGGAACAATTTTGTTTCTTATGGAACAATTCTGTTTCTTATGGAACAATTTTGTTTCTGATGGAAAAAGAAATATTTTTAGAAAATATCATATCATTTAGAAAATGTCTAAATATTAAATCGACTTTCTGTTAAATTTTATGTTTCTGTTCCAAAAAAATTTAAAATTAAAATTTTAATGAAGGATTTCAATGATAGCTAAAATTGTAGTCTAATTCCGTTATTAAATTATTAATTTGAAAATTTTAACATACTTAAATTGTATTTTGCAGATTTTAACTAAGAATTGTATATTTTCGCTTGTTATCAGAAAGCAAGATTTTATCGACTAATGTAATGTTAATGGAAGAATGAGATGAAAACTTGAATTATAAGTATACAAAATTGTACTAAGAAGTGCCAAATGACCAAATGTTATTCTAAATTTACGGTATTTTTGTTTTGTTTGTAAAATTTATTTTAGTTTTATGCCTAATTTTCTTAATAAAAATCAACTTTATCAAAGTACATACTTACTTACTTACGTTTTTATAAAATTATGGATTAATGGTATTGCTATAATCCAAATTTCAATTCTAAAATCATTATTTGACAAAAACAAAAAATCTCTGGATGGATTTTACAATTTGTATAGAAATAAAAAAAGAAACAAAATCCTTTTAAAACAATTTTTGAAAGTGTTAAAATGACATCACGTGGTGCAAGTATTACAATAACAAGTATAGTAATGTTTACGTTCCTTTTACAGAGTAAACTATTCTTTTCTACTTCCAATCACACCAGGCTTTGAGAAAGAGTAAATAAGAAATAAATAGGGTTATGTTAGAAATTAACATCCCATTTACTGACTACTTCTAACTACTCTCAACTACTCTTTTCGTACAAAAGGAACGCAAACAATGCAGATTTAGCCATTAAGGGCTAGTAGAGCTATCAATAATTGTTTTCGATTTCTTTCGTTAAAATATGACAATTTACTGAGGTATTTATTGTATGTACCATCACGAGCACATGAAATCATGTCTACTGGTAATGGTTTACTTACAATTAAAAATTGTAAAATATTTTCCATATTTTGGTCAACAGTGTAATTCTTTTATAAACTAAAAAAAAAAAAAAAATAGTCACTATTATTGTTTTGGTTTTGCCTATTCCTTAAATATAATCAAAAATCATTTTTTTTTTTTAAATTTTCTAGGAAAAAACGCAATGTATAATAGAATCATAGTTACCTGTAAAGTTACCTGTCTGTTATTGGTTACGGCTATTATTTCATTATTTAATCGTATTTCTATCCAATAAAGAAAGAAAGAAAAAAAAGCAAGAAAAAAAATTTAAAACCAGTTTGATGCTAACCTTATGCTCTATTGTCATTATATATATTATATTTCATTCTAAAGAATAATATACCAAAGTATGAGAATATCTAAACCATTATCCAAAACCATTATTATCATTATTATCTATTTTAAAATAAAGGTTATATATGTATTATTATTATTATTATTATTATTTTAATAAATGTAATGAAGATTCAAAAGAAAAATTAAATTTAAGACAACAATATTCGTTCTTCCTTAAAAAAATATATATTTTTAAAAAAATTTTTTTAAATAAATTTTGTGTTGTGTTAGTGTGTATGTAATATAAAATAAAATAGAATAAGTATATATGGATGTATATATTCTTATATATATATGGATATTATCATATGATATCTGATATTTACTTCAATCAAAACAATAAGAAGAAAAAAATTTGAGTTAACTGAAATCCCTATTCATCGTTTGTCAGGTGAAAATAAAGGTATAACATATACATATATACATATATATATATATATATGTATATATACTTCTCATAGTATATAATATTTTTATTTTGTCTAATGTTTTTCTTACTGCTGCTGAAGCTAATGAACTTAGGTTCTTTATAGGTGCATTTCAGTTTTTGTTTTTATCTTAAGATTGAAAAAAGACTGTGAAAACTAAAAAAAAAAATTTGGTTTTTCTGAACTCAATGGTAAAACCAGTTTTTTTTTCTCAAAAGGAATGGAATGTAATTTCTTTCTTGTAAATTTTTTTTTTTTCCAAAGGCCTAAGGTTCAATTTTGAATTTAAAAAAAGAAAACAAAAATATTTAATCGAAAATTGTGTAAAATTCTATTTTATTATTTTCCAGTTTTATTGAAAAAATAAAAAAAAATATTCTTTGTCTTAGGGATAATATTTATCTTGATTTTTAAAGTACATATGTACTTACTTAAAAGAGATAAACAATTTTTTAAATAATACAGTTACTTAGTACAAAAAATTTTAATACAAATTTCATGTAAATATACTTTAAACATTTTTTGTTTGTAATTTAATAAAAACTTTACTCATATAAAATACTTCAAGTGTAAGAGCTGTACTTCAAGTGCCGAGCGGTACTTATATGCCGCCCGCATACTAAAAGTGCCAGTTCGTCCGTCCAGTTTAACTGAAGACTTTTTTACTTTAATTGAAGACTTTTTTTTTCAATGAAGACTTTCTTTTTAATAGTAGTTATAAGTATATAAAATATAAACGTATATAGTATATAAAATATAAATATTATTTATTCATTTATATGTATACACGTATATTATATTATACCTAAATTAACTAAATTACTAAAATAAAGAATCTTCATTGAAAAAGTCTTCACTTAAAGTAAATAGTTTTCATTGAAAAAAACATATCAGTTTTTTTTTTTTTTTTCCTAAGGGAGGTGAAAATCTTCCAAAGACACCAAGAATTTCTCCTTGGTATAGTGTCAGATTCTTACTGACTAAACCCACTCCTTTAGCCAATATAATGTGATGAAACCCTTACCTGCGAACGCAGTGTATTATCATTATGTCTAGGGAGTAGGGATAGGAAAGGATAGGAAATGGATACGGAAACATTGAATTGGGAGTGGGACTGTAAGGAAACAATGAATCCGTCTATTATTATTACTATTTTGCTAACAATGACTATAGCCGTTACAACAGTTACAACATGTAGTATATAACACCTTACTACATGAGGTAATTTATTGAAGGCAAACCCCCACTGTCACTGTAACGGCTGTTATTATTGGTATTAGTATTCTTATTAATATTATTATTTTACTACAGAGTCAGGGCCATAAGTGGATTACAACGTGCAGCAGTATATAACACCTTACTTGCATGATATAAACAAAGATAGCTCCACTGTAGCAGCTATTATTATTATTATTATTATTATTATTACTACTATTAATTATACGACATTCATTATTACGATATAAAAGTACTACATATTTTTTATTTATATGACCTGACCGGGGTTTGAACCCAAGACCCTTTGATTGAAATGTTGGCGACTTAACCACTGCGCCATGAGTCAAGTATATTAATCATAATAATTGCAGATTGAGTGTCCTTTAATATTCAATAATGGACTATATTAATTAATTACTGAAGTTTTTAAAATTTTTATTTCGGGAAACTTCATTGCTCGAATTTTCATTTGCGCGCTATATCATTTCTGATCATTAATTTATTTTTCATTAATATTCATCAATTCGAATTTTCCCTCAATTCTTTTCTAACCAGTTTTGTATAAAACACTTATTTGTGAAATAGTTAAGTACTTAGCGGGGAAATCGATTCAAGATACAAATCATAGCGATTTTGACATTTTGCACTTTATTATTGGGATTTTTTTTTTAATTCCTGGCTAAAATCTTGAAAAACTACTTAGGTACATGTGTATTATGAAGATTCAGAAAACATTGGCTCACATTTTTATTAAATTCAGAATTAACAATAAGATTATGATAAGGTAAAATATATACTTAAGTCCAAGTGACTTAACTTAACTATATGAAAGACATGAAATTATTATTAGCAAGATTGATCATATTAACCTTGGATTTATTATTATATCTGTGGTTACTATATAATATTACTATAGGTAAATAAAGCTATACATATACTATAGTAATAAGCACAGAGCGATTATTTTGAAACAAATGTACTTTACTTGTACAGTTGTGATTATTATGAACTCTATATTTTGGTTTAAATTGTGAATTTATGAAATTATGCTATAATCTAATAGACACACATTTTAAAAAATATAAAAATATTGAATTTTTTTTATATTAGTTTATTAAATAAGTTTTTTTTTTTGTAAGTATTTATAGATTTTTATTGAGAGTAGATCAAGCCCAATCACATTTAGTTCTTCAAAGTAACTGATTACTTATACTTGTAGTTTTTGAAATTCGATTTCATAAAATGACATCTCTACTTCTGTACAATTCACTAAAAATTTATTATTTTACTATTCTCTATAATCTATATTTTTCTAGTGTGTGAACATATTTATGCTTTCTACTGTGAATACTGTTTTCATTAGTTTATTAAAGTTTTGTATGTAGCATCTTGTTCTATTCTGTACAACATTAAAATAACAGTATACAATTGGACATAAAGTTTTGATGTAAACTACAAATTTATTTATATAATATGTACAAAATATTATTTATATGTTGTTATAAACATGTATATACATACATATATAATATATATCTAACATAATTATTAAGTTTTAAATGAATTTTAGATAATTTCTTTAATATGTTTACATGTATGTTAACGAGATATTTTATCATGTTAAAATGTTGTAAAATATTCCTAAATAATATAGCAGCTGTGTTATGGTATTAAAAATTTGTTAGTTGTTATTTTTTAAATGCAACAGTAAAAAAATAAAATTTGAAACTTATGTTGTTCATTATGTGATCAATACATTATTATTTAAACTTGGTTTAAAATACATTTTGCAAACATGTTGGTAAACTTTCTTTTATATACATTTGCAACATGCATGTTAAATTTTTTGTCTTCGATTTTTTGTTTAAATGTCATTTTTCTGTAACATTTTGATTACTTAAATAGGTACCAATTGTATTTTTAGAGAAATGAAGGTGAAGAATGTGTTGGCGTGACGGTGGTGAATAAATTTTCCAATAAAATTTTTGAAAAAATTGAACTAGGTACATAACTAAGCCAACCAGTGAATTTTATGATGAGCTGTATGAACTAACGTAGAAAAACCTTAGAATCGAAAACACTAAATGGAACTATATAAAGTCGAAAAAAAATTTCGATTTATTTTTTTGGATCTTAATTCGTTTTATTTTTTATCTATTTTAGTTCATAAATGCACCTAGTTAGTATAGAAAATCATAAATGTACCTAAGTAATATATGCAAATAAAAATAATAAGAAGTATTCTGGAAAAAGCGTATAATTCTGATTTTGTAACCAACTCTAAAATCTCTTCCAATTTATAACTTCGCATAGATATACATATGTATATGTACCTATATACTTATACATATTCTATAAAAGGTGCATAGCTCTGATTTTGTAACCAATTCTAAAACTGTTTCTGATAGTTTTTATTAAATACATATTTCAAATATTCGGATTTTCCAGAAGCTTTACAAAAATTAAGTTATTTTTAGTAAATGTTTTTCGACTTTAGTTCATTTTTAATATTTTCGTTTTTAGTTCATATGAATTAAAGTTGAAAATTTTTGACATTAATTCATTTCTCAAACATAACCAATATTTTTCGATATATAGGTACATAATTTCATTTTTAAATTTGTTAAATTTTATCATTTTGACAGTTCATTTAATTTTTTGACAACTAGTTCATTTAGTATTTTTGACATTAGAGTTTTTCTACGTTAGTTCTACGTTATTGAACCAAAGTAATGCTATTCAAACGTAAAACGCTATAATAATGTTACGATTTCTTCTAAATAAGTAATTGAAAAGTTTTTTAGGGTTTTAAATTTTTTGGAATACTTACTGAAAATTTTAAAAATTTCTCTTCATATTTCGTTTTCGATTACACTGAAAATAAACTGTTACAAAAAAAATATTCTAATTACTTAAGTAGAGGTAATTACTATGTCTTTATATTTCTATATATGTATTATTCTTCCGCATTTCTATAATCACTGTAGTTTAAAAAAGATAATAAACGTCATTCTGCTGTTGTTCAATTTCGTCATACATATACTAAAACATTCAATCAAATAATCAACAAACAAAATCACGGCCATATAAATTAAAAATTTTTTTTACTAAAACAACAGTCAACAACATTAAAAACTTGGTATGTTTTCAACATGGTTTTAAAGTTTAAAAATGTATGGACAGCATTAAAAATATGTTAGTACCTATATACGTATGTACTGTTTTTTTTTTTTTTTTTTTTTTTACTATTTTATGTTTGTTCGTGTTATTTTGTTATTTTAACGTTTGATATTTTATGCATTTTTTTTTTTTTCTTTATCTTTTAGAGAAAGTTAATTTGTTTATAAAAAAAATGTTGATACTAAAAGCTCAAAAAAATAAAAACAGAATAAATAATTTCTGCAATTTTATATTTTTTATTTATTTTTTTTTAATGTAATGAAATAAGTATTATTAATTCACTTATGCATATCCATATTCATAAAAAAAATTAGATAATTTAAGGTTATTAAAGTGTTTTTTTTTTTTATATTAGAATTAGTTAGTGATAAAAAGAATATTTCAAAACATTCATTTTAATGTTGTATAAAATTTTAATTTAATAAGTAATTTGTTTACTTAAATTTAGGAATTTTAAAAGTTTAAAAATGTTTTTGGGATAAAAAATTTAATTAAGGTACTTAGGTATTAAAAATTAAAAAATATGTATGTACGTATATAATATCAAAAAATTCCCGCCAAGTTAAGTAAATGTACAAATTTTTAGTTTTAGAATAAAATTAGAAATTAGAAAAAAAAAATGTATTTGTTTTTCACTGGCATTTTCAAATTTTCAATCAAAAAATGAGGAAGAGTGCAGTAGAGTAGAGTGTGTCAAATCTGAGATACCCATATAAACGTAAAATGTACAGTTTCCATAAAACTTTTCTTACAATGATCTACTACTGTAATTTTTTTATTTAAATAACAGCAACAACACGTATTGCTTATATTTTACAAACTTTCAGATGTTTTAGCTTCGATGTTAAGTACCGAGATATATTTATGTAAATTTTGAAGTTTTATAACAGCTACTCTGACTTTTAAGTTGCACCCGCACAACATTTTATAACAGCTACTCTGACTTTTAAGTTGCACCCGCACAACAGCAATACAGAAGTTTTTGTCATAAAACTTTATTATCTTTTGTAAAATTTCAGACGTCTAATTTTATTAAGTTCCAAGATGTGCAAGAAGTCTGAACCTGCTGGGCGAGAGCAATCAAACTTCATAAAAGTTATTACCATTAAACATGATATTTTTTTTTTAGAAAATTTCAGATCTCTAGCTTTATTAATTACGAAGTTATGGAGATATAAATTATGCTTACATGAAAAAAGGAGTTATATGGTAGCTCTTTGCACCTGTTGTTTTAGACCAATCAAGTTTTAAAAAGTTTTTAGCATGTAATTCGACACCATTTTGCTAAATTTGAGATACTTAGCTGACACTGAGTTATTTCCATATAAAGAAAGAAGTTGTATGGCAGCTAATCGTGTCCGCTGATCGAAAATGCTGGATTTAAATAGCGAAACTAACAATTTTGGAAAAGTGACGTAAACAAAAATTTCAGTCTCATAGCTTCTTTATCTTTTGAGTTATGGTGCGAAGGGACGGACGGGCGTACATTGCTTTATCGACGCAGAATTCGATTCTGAGCCGATCCATACATTTGAGCTTATATCTAGCTCGACGCCTTTAAGATGTCATAAACGTAATGGAAAATTTATTATACCCTTGAACATTGTGTACACTATTTTGAGACTGGCATTTTGTTTTTAAAGAATATAAATGACAAATGTGCTTATTACGAGAGTCATTTATTTTTTGCTGTCACTTAGTCACCCGTTTCAAATTTATTTTTGTATTATAAGTCAAATTTGACTGATAAAAAATGACTAAACTGAATTAATTGCCTTATTTAAAAGGGACTCGTTTATTACTTATTTTACATATTTTAATTTTAGGTTAAGTTAAAAGAAAGCTTAAATAATATTTCAATAATAGTTTTTTGAAGAAATAATTATTAATTTTTTTTGGAGTTAGAAAATTAAAAATAAACAAAGCAAATATGTAAACCAAAGGTTTTTAATTTTTCAAAAAACAATAAAACCTTAGAATTTATTGTGACTTGCTGTAAAAGTTGTAATTTTTCTTAGAATTGAGTATATGAAGGAATAAATTGTGAAAAATCAAGAAACACTTTCTTCAATTTTAAGGAAACCCTACTTATATACGAAAATGAAGGGAAGATGTTACCACATATAAAATTATAATGCTGGAGCTTCAATTTTTGCATTTTACTTTAGGAAATTTAACAAAGGTACCTAAGTTACAGGTGTCTAATTTTTAATTTCTAATAGGTAGAAAGCTGGGGGAGATATAAACAATTTTCTTACTTTTCAAGGTTTTGTTTTCACATAACAGTAAATTTAAATACTAAATTGCAAAGAATTGCATTATTTTGATATTGATATATGGATTGATATGTTGGATTGTTTTCAACTTTGAGGTTTCGTAATAGATGACGCTACATAAAAAAGTTGTTCTCCAACATTATTTTTTGTTAATGAGATCTAACCCATGGCTACATAAAATGTTATTCTTAAACAGTGTAGAATAGTTTTTGGTTACATAAAATTTTTTTCTTAAACGGTGTAGAAACGGTTTTGTGAATAAACGGAGGGGACAGAGTAAAACTCCGCAGTATATAAGCGGAAAGTTATCAAAAATTTATTATTTTAATAATGAAAAATTCGGGTTTACATATTTGTGTATTGTTATTTAAAATTACAAAAAAAAAAAGTCACTGCTGAGAGTGACTAAAAAAAAAAAACTGATAAGTGATACAATCTGTTTTTTTTGGGTCACCTTGGGTCTATTATAAACCTAATTAGTAAAGTTACGTTAATTTAGTCGTATGTGAGAAAAAAAAATGAGAATTGTAATAAAAACAACTTAAATATAAAAAAAAATCTTTATTAATTATTTAATAAAAGGAGATAAGAAACTTTTAACAACGAAAATGTAGTTATATAAACTTACATTAGGATTTCATGTAAATGCAATCTTGTATACATATATATGGCAATAGAAATAAATATGTAAATAAATAAACATCCCATATAATAAATAATAATATTTATTTATTTATTTATATTCAGGTACCGTGGTACATAAATGTGCCAGGTAGATATATAACCCCTGTTTCCTGGTAGGAATGTGGGGTGTACGTGATATAATGATATATAAAGTATTTACATATTGCGATATAATATTTTTTTTTATATTATAATTATTGTACCCAGCCGGGAATCGAACCCGAGACCTCTCATTCCTTTATGAATGAGAAGCGGTGCGTTAACCACTGCACCAATGGCTGGATAATAATAATATGTAACGACGCATATTAAGTATATTACTATAGACATATACATACATAGATAGCTTCAAATTTTTTAACATTTAAATGATAACGGTATTAGAGACAAATGAATACAGTTATTTTTTAAAAATTAATTGTTTTTAACTTAAAGAAAGATATTTAGTTACTTACTTACTTATTAGAAAAAAAAAATTTCGTGCTACAAAATGGGTAAATAAAATTGTAAGGTTAGGTTTTTAATGTGTAATCAGAGACGATAAATAGTAAATAGCTTGTTAAAATAATAAAATACAGCGTACTGTGCATTAAGTTGATATTTGTTTCTGATGATTGGTGTAAAATTTAGCTACTATGTACTTGTATATAGAACCAAATGTTTTCCAGAAACAAAAATCTAATATATATATACCCATCTACCACAGGTACATGTATGGCATGTAGATGATGTCCCTCCCAAAAAAAAACTACTTAAAATGTGGAAATATTTATTTTTTTTCTTAAGGGAGGTGGCAATCTTCCAAAAACACCAAGAATTTCCCCCTTGGTAGTGTCAGATTCTTACTGACTAAACGCACTTCCCCCCTTTAACCAATATAATGGGATGAAACCCTTACCTGCGAACGCAGTATATTGGCTAGGGAGTAGGGATAGGAAAGGATAGGAAATGGATACGGAAACAATTGAATTGGGAGTGTGACTGTAAGGAAACAATGAATCCGCCTATTATTATTACTATTTTGCTAACAGTGACTGTAGCCGTTACAACAGTTACAACATGTAGTAGTATATAACACCTTACTACTACATGAGGTAATTATTGAAGGCAACCCCCCACTGTCACTGTAGCGGTTGTTATTATTGGTATTAGTATTCTTATTAATATTATTATTATTTTACTAGAGTCAGGGCCATCAGTGGATTACGACGTGCAGCAGTATATAACACCTTACTTGCATGATATAATCAAAGATAGCTCCACTGTAGCAGCTGTATTATTATTATTACATATGTATAAGTACATTTATGTATGTATATCAAGAAAAAATGGTTAAATTTAATTTTTTACATTAAGCGAATTTAGATTTTTAAAATTTAGTGTTTTTTTTGGAAAAAGTTGAAATTTTTTTCGAAATTTATTTTTAAGTTTCTTCTATTTTAGGTCATCTTTTTTAGTTCAACATATCAGTACTCAGTTGTAATTAAAATTATCAAATTACCATAAATTTATGGAAAATGTGTATTGAATATAATTTATGCGATACGACAGGTGGAAACTTTGTAGTATAATCTTTTGATTTATTGTAAATAGTTAGGTATATCCATTCTATAGGGTAAACGTGCCGAAAAATTACTTAATTTTCATACGGTATATATTATATATATATATATATATATATATATAGTTTATATGAAGTTCTTAGTTAACATTTCAAAGAAAAAAATGTTTAGTACTTAAAAAAAAAACTTAAGCAATTCTTAAAGTAGGTATGTAAGTAATTTTTATGAATGGTGTTTGTTATTCAAAAAATCAAATCATTAAAATATTCACATGAATCTGATACCATAATATTTAAAATTATTTTATTATGTATTTTTTTCTTTCTTCAAAATTCTTTTAAAAACTATTAAAATTTTTTAATTTTTTTTTTTTATTTAGGTCATACAAATATGTAAAAATATTCACTTTAATTAGATAGAAAATTGACACTTAAAACGTTTACATTTTATATATAAGTATATAAGTATATATATACTTATAATGTATATATATAATGCATTTTAATAAATAAAAATCATTGCACTTTTTAAAATATAAGAAAATTCACTGTAAACTGTAAATTAAGATAACCTTGCATCAGCATTACGATTTACGTTACGTATATGTGGCGCAGTATAGAATAAAGTAAAGAAAAAAAAAAAGTAATAAATTAATGATGCAATTTATAAATTTTAAAAATAAATAATATAAAGAAATAACATAAGTAGTTATTTTTTTGTTTTTAAATTATATTTTTTTATTTTTTTTAAATTTAAAAACTTTTATGGGTAATATGTTCCATTAAATACTAATCAAATTAATCTACTAAGATTAATATAACTATAAAATGTGGGGAAAAAATTCCATGAAGTCTTGCTTTATTATACAATACAATAAAACAAGAGTTCTATACAATAAAACATACTTATTAACACATTGTGACAGAGGGGGAGCTAAGAGGATCGTTCACAAGAGCCTCTGAATTGAATAAGTCTTCAAAATATAGCTGTAGGGTTTATTTAATAGTATGCAGCATAATTAAAATATTTCTTTACAATTTTTATTTATAGAGTTGTTAATAATTATTTTATCAAAAAAAAAAAAAAATTACTAAGTACTTATATAAATTTTAAGTCGAACACAACTATGAGACGAGAGCACTTTTACTTCATAATTTCATTTTCAATTTACTTAACATTTTGTATTTATTGCTGTAGAACTAACTGCGAACGCAAATTTTACATTTAAGTAGAACTCAAAAATTACACAAATATATCACTCAGAAATAGATTTTTGTTATGAATTCTTAACTTATGAATTCAAAACTCAAAAATATGTTTTGAGTGAATTGAAGAAAAGTTATTTTATTACGTCAAAATCTTAGTATATTCTGAAGTTTTTAAAATAATGAGCTGGCATATATTATCTGACGTGACTCAACAAATGGCTCTGCGCGGTTCTTCTCGTTACAATATACCAGTGTGTTAATTTTTTTTCCTTTTCAATATATTACGAAGTATAACACATCCAATAAGTCATATTAGACTAAACTTAAATTTTTTGAACCATTATTTCCACTAAGCCGGTAATTATTTGGCTGTAGCTATTGTACAAGCTTATAACTTATAAATATTGTATTTGTGCACTGTTTTGTTATTATCTTATAAAATTGAATTATTCATTTATTTTACATAAAGTATAACGGTATAAACTCTTCCGATATAAATTACTATACTATTGGATAAATCACCTGACCGGAATTTAAACCAAACATATTTCAATTGAAAAACAGACGGCTTAGTCACTACGCTATTTGGTAGACGTCTTCAATATTTAGCAAATGATAATTTTAGATAGGTAATCAAACAACAGATAATTAACTAGTTCTATATACTATACTTATAGTTTTAATGCAAAAACCGTTAAACAAACAATTTACCTTTGTTGTGAAAAAATAATAATGTGTAGTAGTAATAATGAAATGAAGAACTTTTTCTTTTCTACAGTCGTCAATTGTTTAATATAGCCCCTTCGTCTAATAGGCTTGAAATAATTTGCTTATATTGACGACCTCCAGTATCATTTAATTTAACTTCCCTACTTATATATAATATATCAGACACTCTATATTAAAACCAGATTCTTTTTAAAATTTAGTTATCTAATTGCTTCCATAGTCGTGGTAGAAAATTGAATCTATTATAAAGTATTAATTTATTCAATTTAAACTAAAAAAAAAAAAATAATTTAAGGAAACTGAAAATGTTGTCATATTTATTATGATGTCATTTACTTAATCGATTCAACTATTCAAAAACGTGTCTTTAAATTTAAGTTTTAATAGAAATAGAATAATGGATTGATTAATGATGACTTATGTATTATATCATTTTATGTTTTTACCTTGTACATTTTACAATAAATTGAATCCTTAAGTTTACTTTTAAATTAAGCATTTATATCAAAATTTTCAACTATGTATTTAGTTAGTTGTACATAATAAGGCAGAATCTTAACCAACGCACACATTTCCAAAATACAAATTTTAAAAGCACACATTTCCAAAATACAATAGAAACTGTTGAGAATTGTGAGTTGTGACTCTGCATCAAAATTTCAAAAATTTCATTTAAAAAAACAAAAGGTGAAAATAGGACTTAATTGCAATTTTGAAAAGCTGTCGGTTCGGAACCCTATATAACTAAGAAAACCCGTAGGTGAAACTTGTAAACCTAGGTTACAAGTGTTTAAAAATAGCAAATTTTCAATTTTCCTCAATAGCTCTTAAACAGGGGTTGGTACAAAAAAAATTTCTGAGAAAGCTTCTACTAATTTTAAAAGTACTCTCTTCTCTCAATACTTCAAGTCCCTATCTAAAAGCGTGCCGGATTTATGAAAAAAGAAAAATTATGCAAAATTTTGGTTAACGTTAAATTTAAATACTAAATTAAAAAAAAATTTTATAATTTTTTGATAAAGCTAAAATAAATTCTTATTTGAATGGCATTCTTAAATTGAGTGAGTTCTGAGTGACATTCTTAAAAAATGTTAAGCAGAACATGATTTGTACACATTTAAAAATAAGGTCTTTTTCAAAGTTTGAGAGGCTATAGCTCCGTAATGGATGCAGTTGTTGGGGCTACCTGAAAACAATTGTTCTACAACATTAATTTTTTTATGAAATCTACCCTACACTACATGGTTAAAATTTCATTGCTCTATCTTTAACGGTCTAGAAGTTTTGTAAACAGATGAACGGAGGGAGGGTCAGAATAAAGCTAATAGGCACATTTACTCAAATTTTTTTTGGAAATGTACTAAAAATTCTTATTATATGCTAAGTTAGTTAAGTATATAATTTTAATAATTTTAAGTATGTATATATATAATTTTTTTATTTTATATTAATTATTTTTTTTTTCTAATTGCAGGTAAGTTGTAATCATCAGATACAATTGTTATAATCATCAGCAAATGGACATATGGCTTATTATGTAAGATTAACATTGTAAAAAATAAAAAATAAAATTGAAAAGCTGTATTTGTTAAAAATACAATATTTGTGCTGGCTCTGTAGATCATGACAAATACTTACTTTATTCGTACACTTTTTTTTTTTTAATTAGTATTTTACGGAAGTGGAAAAAAAAAAAATTAAACATTAATACATAATAACAAAAAAGGTAAAATAAACCTGTATTTTTTAATAATAACTTTATTAAATTTTATGTTGTTGGCAATTTTGCAAATAAAAATTCAGTCAGTTACTGTTGTTCTGTGGCCAATTAAAAACAAAAAAAAAAAAAAACTGACTGACATTGAATGATATGAAAGTTTTTATTAGATCATAATATCAGTATATTTATTTTATAAATATTCTCTAGTTATAATAAATGTTTGTAAATAAAGGATAAGCTCTTGCAAAAGTCAAATTTTATAAACAATTTAATTAAAAATAACAATATAACATTAATTAATATAAGTAAGTTAAGTATAAATTCAATAAAACGTATAACTCAATAATGAAAGGTTGATTTTCATAAATGCTGACTGTAATTTTTGAGAAGCCCTGTATCTTAGGAATCAGAAGTCGGACCGATGTGATTTAAAAAGCGTAGTCCCCGATACTGTAATAGAAATTAAAAAAGAAAAAGAAATTAAAAAAAAATTTCAGAAAATGGCACCTTAGTTGTGTGGTCCGTTTTTGTGGGCGGGCTTAAAAACCGAAATTTTTTATTTCTGTTTACTGATTTAAATTCTATTATAAAATCGATGAGACTTTTTTAAATCATGTCGGTCCAACTTCTGATTTCAGAAGTTGGAGTTTTGATTCCCAAAATAAGGCGGGAGTTTCTTGAAACCTACGCTATTGTATATAGTCATAGATTGTTTATGAAAATGCCTATATACTTTCATATTTATAGTTACTTATAATTTTTTTTCTAAATCAAATTTACTTTTTATTTGTGTATCGAAAAATTCGATGAGTCTCTTAGGTGTCTTTTTTCACGGTACAAAATTGTATTTTTTTTCATACAAAAAAAAACATCAAAATGTTTTATCACATTTAACGAAGAAAGTACCTATTTATATTTAAAACATAATATTTTAAACCAAAAATTATATAAAAACTCAAAATTATTTAAATTTATATCAATTAGGTAGGTATATATTTATATCAGTTTAAATAGATTGTATGATTTTTTTTTTAGAGACTTCAACGAAGAAATAATTCTTAATTCAGAAGACTTTCATGATTGACATAACAGTGAATTAGAAAATACATTTTCCAAATAAAACTTTTGTGTAGGTGAATAAACTTTAAAATAAAGTACAGTATATATTTTGTGTCAACTACAGATTTTTAGCATATTTCCAAAAAAATTTACCGTTATGTGAAAACCAAATTTTGCAAGATTTTTCTACTTTCATAACTCCGGCACGCTTTTAGATAGAGGCTTGAAATTTTGAGACAAGAAAGAACTTTTAGAACTAGTATAAGTTTCCTCAGAAAATTTTTTTGGACCACCCCCTGTTTATGAGATATGAGGGCTTAAAAATTGAAAATTTGATATTTTTAAACACCTGTACACATTTTACTTCTGCAAGATATAAAAATTAAAGCTACAGTAATATATTTTTACGTGTGTTAAATGTTTCTTTAAGTTGTATAGGGTTCCAGAGTTACAGCTCCTCATTGCAAAAAATCCCATTTTCAGATGTATATATCTCAGGTTTTCCGTAATAATTTTACAATCTAAAATCGCTAGAAGATCGAAAATTTTGTTATCTCCATAAAATAATATTAAAATTATGCAATATTTTGTAATTTACTATTTAAATTTACCGTTATGTGAAAACCATATTTTGCATGAAATTTTTTTTTCATAACTCCGGCACCCCTTTAGATAGAAACCTGAAATTTTGAGACAAGAAAGAACTTTTAGAATTAGTATAAGTTTGCTCAGAAAATTTTTTTGGTAGCACCCCCTGTTTAAGAGTTATTACAAGCCTCAAAAATTGAAAATTTGCTATTTTTAGACACCTGTAACTTAGGCACCTGTAAAAATTTTTCTTCGGCGAGGCATGAAAATTAAAGGTTCAATAATATATTTTTACGCTTGTTAATGGCTTTTCTTAGTTATATAGGATTCCGGACTTACGGCCCTTCAAAATTTGAAAAATGTCCTATTTTCACGTTTTTTCGTATTACATGAAATTTTCAAATTTTGGTGCAAGTCACAATTCTAAACAGTTTGTATTGAGTTTTGGAAATGTGCGCTTTTAAAAACCGTTGGTTTACATTCTACCTTGTTATTTTATCTTTTCCTCTCATATTTTTAACCAAATCTGAGAATTGAATGTGGGCTGGGGAGGATTCCCTTAGAAAATAAATTTTTAAAAACCATTACAGTTATATTATAATTACATAACCTAAATTTTTTAGTTTTAATTGTAGAATTGAGAGATCAAATTTTATATTTAACCGAGAAACTGGAAAAAGGCTTTCCACTAACAAAGCTGTACTTAATTTAAATTGACTAAAAAAAATTTCAAATTAAAAAAAAAACAGTATGAGAGCTATGAAAATCCATTGTATAAAGCTACAAATTTTGACGATAAAAATGTTTTTTGTTGCCAAAATAATCCCCTAAAAGATAAATGTTAATCAATTGAGTGAATTACTTTAGATACTGAGAAGTGACATTCCTAACGTCAAAATTTATTGTCTAATAAAATATATTTTAAAATGTTTTTAAAATTGAATCCTGTTCATGTACCTACTAAATTATCTAATTAGAGTTATATTTGATTATTATGAGAAAGTCAAGCCCTTTCTTTTATAAAATTTTAGTTTAATTTAATTAAATTAAAATTTAATTTTTGTCTGATCATATAAATATATTAATTTAATGGTATAGAAATTTGTGCCGTATAGAACTCAAATATCTTATACGGAATTAAAAATCGTTGGATGTTGATAACGAATTAAAATATAGTTTTTTTTTTTTTATTGTGAAATAATTTCCGGCAAAGGCTTATGACCTAAGTATACCTATGTTCTCTCTATACCAATATAATTTTATATTTTTTTTTTTTTAATTTTTATTGTTATACCGGGAGTTTCCAGATAAAATCAATTAATAAACCATAAATTTTTTTTAATATTTAGTTATAGTCTGTAGCAAAAAGATTCATCTTTTGTATAGATTTCTTGTTCATGTCTAGACACATTAATAAAAATATAAAATCCACAAACATTTTACCTTGTTTGTGTACAAAATTTTGGAAAAAAAGTTTGGAATTGTTATATAGTTATAAAATTGGCTGACTTCTTTACATCTATAAAATGTTTTTTTGTAGCACATTTTTGAAAAATTTATTATTAGTTTAATTCTTTCGGTGCGTCTGCCAGTTCCTTCCTTTGTTTATTGTTCTTTATACTTCTGTTGAACTATTTCACAGGCAGTAATTAATCATGAATGGGACTTATAAAAAAATTTAATATTGTGGAACAATTTTTTTTATGTAGCCTCACACATTACGGAGCTTCAGCTCCTCAAAGTTGTTAAAATCCCTGTTGGCAAATGTTTATATGTATTTCAAGTTCTATACTGAATATTTTTTTTTTTGTCTAAAAACGTCAATGAAAAGGAATTTTTTTAAGGTTTATACATAAATTGATACGAAAATTATATAACTTTATAACTAAAAATTTTGATTTTTCTGAATCTCCGAAACACTTTCACTTAACACCAAAATTTTAAAATTTTGAGAGGAGGAAAATCTATGAGAATAACTATAAGCTTCTTTTAAGGATTTCATTAAAATTGAAGATAGTGTCACATGATTTTTCATCATTTGTTACTTGCATAAAGTTGCAAAAATAGTCTAAAGTCTAAACTGTTTGTTTTTATTGTTTTTAAGAAAAATGTGCACCTTTATAAACCTTTGGTTTTATGTAATACTGCCTTATTTTATTCTACATTTACCACAGGAAAATAAGGACTTTTAAAAAGATTTTTAAAATAAATGCTATATTTTGCTAATAAAATCAAACTTTAGTAGTAGGGTATTAAAATAAACTTGTAAATAAAATGAATGGTAAAATTAAAAACTAAAATACATATTTTTAAGTTTTTTTTTATTCTACAGTTTTTTACAATAATAGTTAAAATTTGTTAAAAGTTTATTTTATTCCACAAATTAATTCTTCCAAAAGTATACATAGGTATATTTAAACTATTGTAAAGTTATTGTTAGCTGTTTTTTTTTCTATATTTTTTAGGTTGGAAATAAAAACTTTTACCAATATTAATACATAAACGTATATATATATAATATATATATATATGTATATATATTTTCTGATATATTAATTGAACTTAAGAAAATAAAAATGGTTTCTTATGTGATTTATTTTAATATGACTACCGTATGCATAGAGTGCCTCAAAATATTTTATACTTGTAAGGTGATTAGTATTTAAGTGTGTTAATTTTTTAAACTAACATTAAGGTCTAAGTAATTAGCAAAATGTATGCATGGAATTAAAGCAATGCTAAAATAATTTTATTTAGAACTTTAGAAACCTCGAAAAGTAAATTTTAAAATTACATACTTTGTATTTATATATAGTAAACTTTAATATGCGTTCCTGGGCTATAATGCCAATTATTTAAATCAATTCCTTCATATATGATTATACTAACTTTTAACTTTCTAAGTATTTATATTTATACCTACCTATTATAAATTTTCTTGTCGATAAGTTACATTTAAATGTTAAAACTACGGATTGGTAGATTGAACCAATATATGTATTTTTTTGTTTTGTTTATTTTAGAAATGTTTCGTCCTTGAACCGTAGTGGACTCTCTTCAATAAGATTGTAGCACTATTTTTTTTTTTGTTTTTTACGAGAGTCGAGGTTAACCAAGCAAAACCATCCCTTTTTTAAATCAAACTTTAGTTTTTAACATTTGATACAAATGTACAATTTAGTTTACTGGATAGGAATGTGGGAGGGAGCCTTAAGAAAAAGAGATTTGTGAACAAATTTAGAATTATCAAGGATGAGTAAGAAGATGCTTAGACAACTCTTTTTGTTTGAACTTTTGATTAGTTTTACAATTATATATAAACATTTTATATATTATGTAATCTGTGAAGTGTAAGACTTAATCGAAGATTTTTTCCATAAAAACTTTTTTTTTTAATATACTTAATTTTAAAAAAGAAAACAATTTGAAAAATTGTATGAAACTGGAATTATTGGATAACACTTATTTTTTAATAAAAAAGTTAACTTATTTATTTCGAAAACTGATAACTACATAGGCATAATTACATGCCAACGGTTTTATTCTGGAAAGTAAAATTTTTAATTAATTTTTTACTTTATTTGTTTTTTTTAATGCATTTCTCTGCCACATAAATGTGGATAGGAAATTACACAGCCTTTCCTGTTCAGGAGTGGCTGTAAATGTCGTAAGGCGGAATAACTCTTACGACGTGTGTGGGATTCGAACCCACACTCTTTCGGCGTTTACAGCGTATTTAATACGCTCTTACCCACTAGGCCATCGAGGCCTCATTGTTACTTTACTTTTGCTCTTGTTTTTCACAGTACATTCGTTATTTACAAAAGATTTGAAAAGTTGTATTGAATAAAACTTCTTTGAAATTCTTTAGTTTATACAATCCTGCATTAATTTTATTTCAAAAGAAGAAAACATAACTTAAGAGTAAGACGTCTTTTTTAATTGGTAATATCCTATGCGAATTGTTTGTAATTTAAAAAAAAAATTGTAATGGATACTTAAATATTTTATGTATGTGTACATGTTTTTTCAATTCGGTTTTGTTTCATAAATCTCATTTTAAAAGTTTCTTTTTTATTCTTTAAATGGCCCTAATCCTTTTTTAAAAAAAGTACAGAAAAAAAAGAAAATGTTTCTTTTCTTTCTTCTAAAAAGAAAATGTTTCAAGTTTAATTTTAAGTATATATATATTTTTTTTTTTAAATTACTAAATAAGAGTTTAAAACTTTTAACACTTAAGGATACACATATATATATATATATATATATATATATATATATATATATGCATATGTATATATAATTTATTAAGAAAAATTCAATTTTATTCAACAGATTTAAATAAAAATAATTTTTTGTGATGAAAAAAATCAGAAAAAAACATTTTAAGTATGTAACTGAATAAATAGTACATACATATATATGTATACATACATATGAGTATAAATATATAATAATTATACAAAATTAAATTATTTTTTTTTGTACTTCAGGTTTTATTTTAAACACTGAACTTGATAAATAAATGCGTTGAACCATATCTTTCTAGAGTTTAATGTAATATCATATAATATAATCTGTTTATATAAAAGTATATTTTTATTATATTTACATACAAATAGAAAAAAAAAACAAAAAAAACAAAAAAAGTAAAATACAATTTTGTATTAGAGTTCAATGACTGAAAAAAGTTCGCTCAATAAAAAAATATCGTAAGTATTTTATTTTTACTTTTCTTTTACTTATATTTCCTTTTTTGTTTCGTTTTTGTTTTTCTTCATCTTTATTTGAATTCAAAAAGCCAAGTTAACAAGTGAATTTATATATCAGTTATAAATATTTTCAAATTCACCTTAATTGTATTTTTGGTACAATATTTTTTGAAACAGTTTTGTATCAACCAAAAAAAAAAAAAAAAAAATTTTTTTTTATAAGCCCGCAGATAGTTGTGACCAAAAATTTGATAACATTTATTAGTTTTTAAGACTCCTTTATATTGAACATATAGTAATGCATTTACAAATCGTTGGTTTAGCTTTAGATGATAAAATTATTTATTTAATTAATGGCGTAGTGGTTGGATCGTCACCGGGCTTCCAATCGAAAGGGTTGGACTTCATATCCCGGTCAGGTCATAAACAATATTAACAATTTATGTTTAATAGTTTATATCGTAAAAGTTCATATTGTTATAATTATATCGTAATGGTTTATATCGTAAATGCTGTTTATGTCGTATCATAATATGCACTTTAATTCGTTAATGTTTACATCGTAATAAATAAATAAAAAATTAAATAAGTCTTGTATAAGATAATAGATGTCGCATATATATAATATAAATTTTTCATAATCTTCTACAATAGTTATACAATCGAGTAATCAACCGGTTTAGTGAAAATAATAATTATGTAATAAAAAGGTGCTGAAGTTTAGTTAAAAATTAATAATAAGCGACTTGGTCAAACTCTTATGCTCCTCATAGGAGTTGAAAGGGGAAAATCGAAAAAATTATTATGTAATTACATATAAATAAGCAAGATTATAAGTAGAGTATATTATAAATTATAATCCCTATATTCCAATTATATAGTATATTGCTTTAAACTAATTAAATTTGAACTTTTTTGTAAAAGCCTTAGTTACGATTCGTTAAAAAGTAAAATAATACAATAAAATGTCAATAATTTATGTTTATTCCAAAAAAAATGTCAGTATAATTTCATAATTAATATGGCCCATACAAATTTCACTGTGAATTGTCTGAAAATAATTTCTTTTTTAATCAAAAAGTTTGTACAATTTTTATTCCCGTTTTAACTCATTTATATTATGTTCGTACGAATTAAATTCCTTTTTGGCATTTGGCCTTTCATAATTGGTCTACTGAAAGTTTTTGTTATTGTAATTGAATTTGTAATTACATATATTGTCATTTTCCGAAACATTTTTTAGTTTCGAAAACATATAATTTTTATATCGAAAATTGGGATGTTGGAAATTTTTAAGAAGGATGTATAGTATATAAGTATGCTCCAAATGGATTAAAATTCAATATTAATTGCAGAACCAGTTTTTTCTTATTGTCTCAATTAGGTTAAATCTAAAATGTTTACATTTTATATGTGCTAGACCGGTTTTCGAAAATCAAAATCAAATTTCATATCGAAAATTGGGATGTTGGCAATTTTTAAGAAGGATGTATAGTATATAAGTATGCTCCAAATGGACTAAAATTCAATATTAATTGCAGAACCAGTTTTTTCTTATTGTCTCAATTAGGTTAAATCTAAAATTTTTACATTTTATATGTGCTAGACCGTTTTTCGAAAATCAAAATGAAATTTCATTAATCTTTTATAATTTTATTAATTCATCTCTTGTACTCTTAAATATTGAAGAACCCTATTGTAATTTCTATTTTAATGACAATTTAGTCAAATTATGTTAGATTTTAATCAAATACATTTAATGTATTTGTATATAAAATTTTTAAGGGAAAATAAAAAAATTAATTCGAACTTACCAAATTGTTTTTAAAATTTTAGTCACAAATGTATTTTTATATACAAAGAAAGTACGTATATCTACTTTTATTTTTAACTAATTTTGTTTATAATTTTATTACTATTATTATTATTGTTTAATTTTTTTTTTTTTTTGATAAGAGTTGAAAGTTTCTTATACCTAAAGTTTTATTGTATTTTTAATAACTTTTACGAAATAAATCTAAAAAATCTTTTAAAGTTTTTTATTTCTTAAATGTTGTTTTATCTCTTAATAGCTGTATATAAGATTTTATATAGTGGTAAATTTTCATATAAACAATATAAAAAAGATTCTATATGATGAATTATAGGTAAAGTTTGTTTTTTAATAGAATAAAAAAAAAAATAAAATAAAACATAATAACAAAGTATAGTTCATAAAGATTTTTTTTTTATTATTATTTTGTGTAAGTATAACTTTAATAAAAATTAACCACTGTTGAATTGAGTGAATTTTCAAAATGGATGGGGAAATACGTTATATATATTCATGTATTATATTTCTATATACATACATATATATATATATACTTTTTTATATATTAAATATGTGATTGAACTAAGGGTTAAATTTAATTAATTTATTTTCTTTTGATTATAAAGAAATCATAGTTAAATATAAAGTTTAATAAAAGTTTCGAAAAACAAAGCAGTCATAGACAATTTTTTGATTAGTTTTCATTAGTAATTTCTTAATTAGTTAGTCACTCTTTTCCAGTCCGTTTGTCTCTTTACAAAATTTCTACAACATTAAAGATATAAGAATGAAATTTTATCTGAGGGTAGGTCTCACAAAAAAGGTAATGTTGTAAAATTACATTTTTAAATAGTCCCACCCATAAAATATTATGATGTAGTCATACACATTACGAAACCACACCCCTTTCAAAACTTGAAAAAACCCTATTTTCAAATGTGTATATCGAAGATTCTACTTAACATTCCAGTTAAAAACGCAACAATCCAACAAATATTTGGTTTTTTTAAATCAATATCAAAATAATACAATTTTTTGAAAATTTAGTATTTAAATTACCGTTATGTGAAAACAAAATTTTGCTTTCTGCATTTCTGAACATTTGAGAGAAGATAAACCTTTAAGAATTAGTGTAAGTTAGCTGAGAAATATTTTTGGACCACACTCTTTTTACGAGCTATTATGGGTCAAAAATGGATAATCCAATATTAAAAAAGCCAAATTTTCAAATTTTTATGTCTTAAAAATTCTAATTATTTTTTTTAGCTTTAAATCTAAGTATATGTACGATTATATATCAATTTTATACGATTTTTTAAAATTTAGTATTTAAATTTACTGCTATGTAAAGATTTCTTAGAATTAGGATAAGTTACCTTAGAAACTTTTTTTTTTTCCCTATTTTTAGACACCTGTAACTTAGGCATCTGTGCAAATTTTTTCAAAGTAAAACTTAAACAACTCAGCATCAATAGTATATTTTAACATGATTGTGTTACAACTTTTCCTCATTATATATAGGGTTTGTTTTTAAAATTTGAAGAAAGTGTCTCGTCATTTTTCACAATTTGTTCTTATGTATATATATAAAATTCGAAGAAAACTTACAAATTTTTGTTTATGCCAAAATTCTAAACTATTATTGTCTTTTCGAAAATGTACGTTTTTAAAAACGTTTAGTTTTACATTTTGTTTTTATTTGTTTTTGAAATCATTCACTTATATAAGTATATCCGGATTACTCTCACTCAATGTATACTTATAGGTTATTATGGTCGTAAAAGGAGTCTCTAAACTCTGATGAAGGGTGATAAAATTTTAAAAAAATAGGAACATAATCCGAAAATATTAGGAAATTTAATATTAAGAATTAAAAATAAATTAATTATTTTAGTGATTTACATTATCATAATAAGATAACTTAAAATATTAACGAAAATCAAAAAAATATAAGAAAACACAAATATATATATATATCATAAGTACTTAGTGTTATATTTTTTAAAATAAAACAAAAGATTTTTTTCAAATTTTTTTCTTTTTAAGGAATTTAAGGGAAGAGTTCCGTAGTTTCATTCCGACAGTCTTATTTTGAAGTTTTTAAATAATCTGTATTTTAAATTTATTTAGACTTAGTTCGCGCGCTACTTCAAAATGATAGATTTATAGTAAGTAGGTAATTTTAAAAAAAAAACACTAATTGTTAAGGAAATTCAAATGTTTTTTATTTAGTGTGATGTACAATCGATACAATTAAGTTCTGAATAAAACGTCATTCAAATGGCCTCCACGGCTTCTTTTGTAGGAACGAATTCGATTAACCCAATTTTCGAGCACTTTTTCCACTAAATCAACCCTAAACATATTATTTATTTATGTACAAATATTTCCAAAAGTCTATATCTATCTAAGTTCTTATATAGGCCAGGTCTGTTTGGTGACAGCGCCAGTATTAATAGAAGACTATCTATTGGCTTATTCTAATAGCATGTTCCTTGGAAAATTTGAAGTTTGCGCCACCGGTCCTATCGATTTCATCAGCTCTACAATCATCTAAAACATTATGTCCGGATACCTAGACAAGATGGATATCGAAAACTTCACCCTTTTCATTTTTCATCACCCCTTCAGCTATTCTAGCTTGAAAAACTGTACAATGGTCCAGCAGACGAAAATTTAGGTTAATGCTTAGGCATTGGAATAGATCCCCCGGCCTATTTTACTGTTTGGATTATACCCATTTTGATATAACTGAATAGTGTCTTCGTTCAGAGAGAATTTCTTATCATCTAATATTTTCACTTCAAGTATGGTAATTTTTCTTGAAACAGAAAATAGTTACAGCATAATCAAGATATGAAGTTACCTAATTAAATTTTCGACTCTTCAAAATTTTAGAAAGAAGATTTAATTTTTTTTTTAAATAATTTTTTTTGATTTAGGAACTTTTTTAATAACTGTCAAAATACTGTTTTATGAAATATTATTAAGTATCTTTGATTTTTTACAAATGTATCATATATGTAGGTAGATATTAAGGTATATGTATGTATGTAGTAAAATAGAAAAATAATTATTATAGCAATTTACTTTTAAATATATTTATCAAAAAAAAAAAAAAAAATTAATATCAGAAAATATTAATCATTTTTTATATTGTAGGCCAAACATATATTTTTTTTTTCCCATCCAGTAAAAACACCATCTGATGTAATTCTTAACCTATATTTTTATTTATATATTTATATATATATATATATATATATATGTATTTATATTTATATTTATATATATATATATATGTACATATATAAATAAACATAAGAGAAATGATAAGCAAATTTGTTCTATTCTGACTGACCTATTTTTTTTTCTCTTTAAAATAAGGTCAATGTTTTTGTTTGTTATATAAAAGTTATATGTAAATTATCTCCTGTCTCTGTGTTAGTTAGTTTGTTTTTTTTTTTTATTTAAAAATAAGTTATATAACACAGATCCTTTTCTTTACGATTAATAAAACACCCTATATATATATGTATAGTAGTACAGACATTTCTTTGCAGTCAATCACATTTGTAAAGGAAGTCCCACAAAAAAAAATAAAATATTTTATAACAAGCCAAAAGGCTAAGATTTGTTCAAGGATTTCTTCTAAAATTCTCCGACAACTCTTCGATATGACTATTGAATAAGAAAATTGGTTTATATACTCAAATTTAAATATTGTTTTGAAAATCTTTAAAATTAACTTTATTAAAGAGCATAATTACATTTTTTTTTTCCCAGTTTTTCTTGTATGGATGTCTGCCAATAAACGTGAAAAATTTAATAACGTGAAAATCGATTTTTCTATTTTGTTTTTTCTGATTTTTTTTTATTTTTATTTTTTTTTTTTTTATGATAGGAAAATAAATACAATAACGGTAAGAACAAAAATAATAACGGTTAAAACAAAAACAGAAAACGGTAAAAAGAAAAACAAATTTATAAGCCTTTCAAGGATATTATATTTTCTTATTCAATAACAGAAGAAGAAAAGACTCCATTCTAATTTTGTGAAAAAAAAAAAGAAAAATAATAACTGTAAGTTAAGTGAAAAAGGACTGTTTCTTTTATAGAACAAAAATAAGGATTTGATACGGAATTTGAAAACAAGAAAAGTAGAGGGTTTATGGAGACAAGGCAAGATTTATGAAGAAAATTCTTTATTTATGTACGTATATGTACACAACTTTATGTTAAAATACAAAAAACAAAAAAAAAAAAATAAAAAACAGTAAAATATAAAACTATAGTTATATAACGTTTGCAATTGCTTATATTAAATGTTTGGATTAATTTTCTTTCTTGCTTATTTTTCCATATTTTTTTGTTTGTGATAAGTTTGAAAAAAATACAAAGCTGTTTAAACTTGTAATAAATTCAAAAAAAAAAAATTCTGAAAATAAATAAATTTAACATTAAGAAAAACAGAAAAAAAAAGCAATAACTGTCATAAAAAAGATTAAAATGTACGTAACAAAAAGAAAAAAAAACAAAAAAAAAAATGACAAAATTTAAATTGCTAATTTATTGCGTAAAAAAAATTTCAAGATTAACATTTTATTCCATTATTTTATTTGAAAATCTCAGATATTTATTTTTTTTTATTACTTAACATGTAAAATTAGTATAATTTTTAAGAAATATGTTCTTTTGTTTTCTTAATACTGAAATGAAAAACTGAGTAATGTCAACACTTGCGGTTTTTATATAATATACTTATATTTTTTAGCTTTACTTTAGTTCGAAAATAATTGTTGTAACCTTAAAGACAATATTATGGACAATTTTTAATTTATCCTTAAAATTATAAAATGTGATATTTTTTTTTTTTTTTATACTTATTTCTTTTCTAAAATTAAATTAAATTGGTTTCTTTATACACTTACATATATACTTTATATATTTAAAATTTATGTTCTTATTAAAATCCTTTTTAATTTCTTGGTTTCTTGGTTTATTGGTATATAAAAGAATAACTAGAAAAAAAAAATGAAATTTTTTTTTTATAGTTTTAAATTAAATTTAAATTAGTTAGTACTTAATTTGTTTAGTCTGTAAAATACGAAGTAAATCAATCGAAACAAAAGCTATTACTAATGGTGTTCCACAAGGTTATACATTAGGCCCCCAATCTTTTTAAAATATATATCAATGTTTATTAAAATATATATAAGTACCGATTTTTTTGAATTTAAAAGGAACTGTTCAACTTTACGCAGAAGAAACTGTGTTAAAATACAGTGAGTAAAATCTGGATGACAACTACATAACCTATAACATAATCGAAGATTTAGGAAATATTAAAATTTAACTTGAAAAATATCGATTACTTTTGAATGCTAAGAAGACTAAAATAGTTAAGTATAATATTATTACTATTTAATAATAAAAAAATTTTCTAATTTCAATTAATGTTATAAAAACTTTTAATTACTCAGGTCTAATAATTGATAAAATTGTCTGACCACATTGATCAGAGTAGTGCTCCTATGTTTATATTGAATAAATTAGATGTATTAAATAAAACGCAATTAAAACTTAAGTATAAAAAGATATCCTTTGCTTCATCCAACACAAATAATCTTATGTTATATTCAGAAAAATATTTAAGTCTTACGAATATATTGTAAACGGGAATTCTATATATTAAATTTTAAAATTATTATAAATGATATGATGAAGCACAATTTTTTCTTTAAATAGAGTAATCGATATACTTACACATCACTTATAATACAAGGAATATGTAAATCAAACTCTATTATCTTTCACTTTTCAGAACAGAAAAACAAAGAAACAATTATTTATTTAATAGTTTAAAGGTATTCAATTAGTTATTAAGCGATCTGAAATCATAAATTTTCAGTACTTACTTTCAAAAATGTAATATTTAATCATTTTCTATATATTCGTTGTATATAGTTTGAAATTTTTACTTACTAAACCCATCTGCCCGCACTAATAAGATGGAGGTGAACACTCTAAATACGCTTGCGCAGTAAACTGCTTTGTATACATTATATGTAATGACTACATATGTAAGATAGGAGTATGAATGAAGTACTTAAGTATATTTATTCTTTAATTAAAGAGTTCAATTCTGAAGGCAAATATTTTTTTTCTTAAATTTTTGCAAATCATACAAATTGGGAAAAACATACGATGGTAATATGTTCCACAACTCGAATGTGCATTTTATAAAAGTTTTCCTAAATTTCATAGATCTTATTTGAATAGACTCTACTGCATAGGATTGAATGTGATAGGATACTTAATTTACAATTATTCTCTGACTCATGACTCATTATCATCTGACTCATGGCGCAGTGGTTAAGTCGCCAACCTTTCAATCGAAGGGTCTTGGGTTCAAACCCCGGTTAGGTCATAAATAAAAAATATGTAGTACTTTTATATCGTAATAATGTATATCGTATTATTAATATTAGTAATAATAACAATAATAATATTAATAATAATAATAATAGTAATAATAACAATAATTATAATAATAATAATAATAATAATAATAGTAATAATAATAGTAATAATAATAATAGCTACTATAGTGGAGCCATCTTTGGTTACATCATGCAAGTAAGGTGTTATATACTGCTGCATGTTGTAATTCACGGATGGCGCTGACTCTGTAGCAAAATAATAACAATAATAGTAATAATAATAATAATAATAATAATAATAATAGTAATAATAATAATAATAATAATAATAATAGTAATAATAATTATAATAGTAATAGTAATAAAACAATAATTATAATAATAATAATAGTAATAATAATAAAACAATAATAATAATAGTAAAATAATAGCTCCTACAGTGGGGCTATCTTTGGTTATATCATGCAAGTAAGGTGTTATATACTGCTACACGTTGTAATCCACTGATGGCGCCGACTCTGTAGTAAAATAATAATAATATTAATAAGAATATTAATACCAATAATAACAGCCGCTACAGTGACAGTGGGGGTTGCCTTCAATAATTACCTCATGTAGTAATATATATACTACTACTACATGTTGTAACTGTTGTGACAGCTTTAGTCACTGTTAGCAAAATAATAATAATAGGCGGATTCATTGTTTCCTTACAATCCCACTCCCAATTCAATGTTTCCGTATCCATTTTCCTATCCTTTCCTATCCCTACTCCCTAGCCAATATACTGCGTTCGCAGGTAAGGGTTTCATCCCACTTTATTGGCTAAAGGGGCAGGTGGGTTTTATTCAGTAAGAATCTGACACTACCAAGGGGAAATTCTTGGTGTCTTGGGAAGATTCCCACCTCCCTTAGGAAAAAAAATTAATATAATATTTTTATATTGTTTTTTTTTTTAGAACAAATAAAATAACGAAACATCGAAAATATATAAATTTTATACTTAATTTTATATTTTTGTAAGCTTTAATGCAGAAAAAAACATCTACTATTCTATTTTTTTTATATTACTTATGTTGTGAAAAACTGAACCTAAGTATATGAAAATTTTAGATATTTTCTAAATATAAATTTTTATTTCTATGCATTTTATTGCCTTAAAAAAATTTTTTTTTTCGCCACTTCAATGAGGAGCATAGCGCATCCACTAAGTCTGTTATTATTCATATTTGACTAAGCTTCAGTTTCATGGATCATTAATTTCACTAAGCCGTTGATTACTCGGCGGTAGCTATTGTACAAGACTAAGACGTTTCTTTTATTTCTACGCCATCTATTTATCTTATTATACAAGAATTATGGTTTTATTATTATTTTATTATATAGCAATATGCAATATGATATTAATTATAGTTTATAGGACATATATATACTTATTTTTAATTTAATTATATTCTACTAATTATAAGTATATTATAAGAAAAATCTATATTAGTTTTTATTAATCTATATGACCCAGCCAGAGCTCCGCGTCATAAGTTCGAAAAAAACCTACATAAGTTCGACATATTAAAAATTTTCTGTCGAACTTATGACGCGTCATCAGTTCGAGAAAATTATTAACATTGAAAACGACATAAGTTCGATAAAAATTTTATGTCGAACTTATGTCGTTTTTAATATTAACGCGTCATAAGTTTGAAAAATTAATAATATTAAAAATGACGTTCGAACTTATGATGCGGAGCTCCCACGCCGATGTCTTAACCACTACACCTTTGACTAGATAAAAATTACGTTAAAATTAGTGTTAAGTACTTAATACAAGTACTATATATATATATATATCTATATACATTTCATTTAAAAGGATCAAAAAATAAAATTAAGTAAAAGAATAAAAAAGAATAATTAAATAAGTAAGTATTTGTTTTCCTTTTTATAAGTACATATTTTTCATTTAGTTATTCTTAATTTTCTTTTTATTTTTTTTAACTTTGATTATAATAATATTTAATAGGTAAATTGGAAAATTCAATTTCCGGCATACATTTTTATAATTCATTTTTATTTTATTTTTTTATTTTGAGTAATTAATTTCCTTTTTTCCATAGTTTCCTTACTATCGACTTTAATCAATATTTTTTACTCGGGGAAACTGTTCATTGCTATTTTTAAATTAACTTGCGTTTATTAGGTAAAACGAAAATTAATTTTTTTTTAAATATTAATTTATTGTCATAAGTAATACTTACTTTTAATTTTCAATTTAAGAAAAGAAACACCATACAGGAAAATGTATTTGAAAGTCATTCCAATATAAAAATTAACAATATGGAAATGAAAAACATTTATTTTGTTCTTCAAGAATATACTTATTACTTACTTAAACACTTTAAATTTAAAATTTTAAGCTATTACTAGAAAAATCGAATAAGAGAGGTAAAGGGGAGCATAAAACCTTATAAATCTAGTTCTTCAAGTCCAAGTATATTAATTTAATATATAAGACACATGATCAAGATCGGAATATATAGACACGTGATCTGGAACGATCATATAGATACATGATCGGTATCGAACATAATTTAGACACATGATCGGAAGGATATGATCTGGAAAATATAAACTTCTATTGAAAAGTCAAGAAGTCAAAATAGCATATGACGTTAATGTCGCATCATCAAGTTATAAATTTTAAATAAACAAAATAAACAAAAAGTTAATTTAACTTAACATGGTAGGATTGAGTAGATTGTGTAATTAAGTAGTCAGTAAAGAACAGAAATATTTTGATATAAAAATTAAAACATCAAACAAATCCAAATCGTAGAACTATAAAATTAAAAGCTTCAGAAATTGAATTGAGGCGAATAACTACAAAAGTTTCGAAAGAAGATTAATTATTGGAGACAAAAATATATGTAAATCGGGATGAAAGTCTAAATTCATAAAAATAGAAATAAACAGACACATAAAGTAGTTGACAATTTAAGTATATTCTATATATAGTTTTTATGTACATATTCTATATATATATTGTTGTTGTAAGCTGCTTCTTAATCACAGTACATTGTTATGAAGTATACTGAAATCTTAACTATTTCATAATCTTACTCTTAAAATATTTTTCTCTTTTAATTGAATAATCGAAGAATTCATATTTAGCTTTATATTTATGTTTATTATTTTTTTAAAATTTTATTTAACTAATACTTTTTTTTTTATGTAAAATTGCATATTTCAATTGTTTAAAAAAACTCAAAATAACTACAATGGGTGCTACTGATCACTTTATTTAATACTTATATTAACTTTGTAATTCCTTTTTTATACAATAAAAAAAAAAAATAATAAAAATAAATTGATGAAAAAAAAAAAAAATTATATTATATTTAAAATATTTAAGTTAATGTTTGTTTTATTTCGTACACCCATTTTTGATCGTTTATTTCAATGTGGGATCACTGATCCTCACTTTTTTCTTTTACTTTACATGTACATATATAAAGAAAATAATAATAAATGAAATGGAAAACCATATTCAATAAAAACTTAAATTTTAATGGGAAATAAGTGACCATAAAAAGCTTATTCATAAATATAAGTATAATATTTGTACATATATATATATATATATATATATATTGCAATATATTGTAAAGTTATTGTATTTCAATATGTAAGACTGATTAATTGAACATTTTTCTGAATAATAACTTTGTATTGTACTTCATAAAGCTGATTTTTTATTATAAATATACATATATACTTATTACATACATTTAAGCATATATACATATATATATATATACAATTTTTTCTATAAAATTCACTAAAGATTCATGATATTTTTAATCAATACAATATACGAGACTGTTGCATTACTTATAGTGTAAAAATCAAAAAAATTAGGTAAGCAGTTAATTGCGGTTTATGATGATAATTTGTTATTAAATATTGAGTAATTTTTTAACTAAAATTTTTTTATTTCATTATTTTTATTATTATTATTATTATTATTATTATTATTATTTAATTTAAAATAAATTTAAAACAACATTCAACCATAAACTATTTACTTTTTTTTGTTTTTGTTTTGCTTAATGATAGCTGGTTTTGAAGGTATTATAAAAGTACTACTTTGTACCGTATTTTGTAATATTAGAGACATTATAGGCTAGGCTAGACATTGAGGCTAGCTGTAAAAGTAACTTAAATAAAGCTTACATTTGAGCGAAAAGGGTTCAATATTAATCAATATGTAATAATAAAATCGGTTAACTGCAATTTTATAGGTATATACATATGATTTTTTTAGTACTTATTTTGAATATAGTGCAGTATTTTAATACAATTTTTTTTCTGCCACATAAGTAAATGGCAACAGGAAATTACACAGCCTTTCCTGTTCAGCGGTGGCTGCAAATGTTGTAAGGGGGAATAACTCTTACGACGTGTGTGAGATTTGAACCCATACTCCCTCGGTGTTTACAGCGTAGTTTATATACTCTTACCCACTAGGCCGCCGAGGCCCCACATAAATTTTTGTTATTACTTTAAAGAAAGTGTCAAGATATGAATTTGATTTTGAAATAAAATTTGAAATTTAACATTTACATTTTGATTTCACCCTATACAACGGTTTTATTTATTTCTTTGTTAAAAAAATAACTTTTTTCTTACAGGCGTCCGAAAACCTTTTGGGTAAATAAGAATGCTAAGGAAACAATCTACTGTAGTGTATAACATTACTTTTAAATAGTTCCTAACATATGTTTATATAATATTATACTGTTAATTTTAATTACTTATGTAATTAATATTACGGTAGGTAAAATTAAAATGATAAAACAAAATAAAAGCAGTCTATATACGATGTTTACTTTAACTGAAGACATTCTTTTTTTAAGTGAAGACATTTTTTTTCCAATGAAGATTCTTTATTCCCGTAATTTAGTTAATATATTTAATATACCTAAGATATTATTTATTCATTTATATGTATACACATATATAAATAAATTACTGAAAAAAAGAAACTTCATTAAAAAAAATTTCTTCACCTAAGATTTTCCTTTTCTTTATGGAGTCCAATAATTTGCTAAACTGCAAAAAAAAAAAGCAAATTAATAAACAAATTATCCAGCCAATGATGTAGTGGCTAAGACACCGGCCTTTCATGAGAAAAGTCTCGGGTTCAAACTCCTGCTGGGTTATATAGATTAATAAAAAATAATATGGATTTTTCTTATAATATACTTATAATTAGTAGAATATAATTAAATTAAAAATAACTATGTCCTACTAATGTAAATATGTCCTTTAAATTATAATTACAAAATTTGAAAATAACATGTTTGTTTGCAGATGTGATGAAGTCGATAACACACTACCGCTCGTTGGAAGAGTGTCGCTGAGAGATACATATTATTGATATATTTATACTTTCTGGATTCAAATTTGTTTGCAACATTTTTAACAAGAAAATATTAATTGTGCAATTTTTCTGTTCTACTAATATCTATTAATTACTATGTAGATCTTCTTTGTTTTTACCTTAATATTTTCAGCTTTTAATGTAATTTTCTCAAGGTTTTATTCTTAGTGAGCGGTCACGTGAGCTTTAGTTCCCTGTCATTTTTAAGAGCTTTAGTGTTTCCACAGGTGTTTATTAAAGTTTACTTTTAAAAATGAGAATGCGGGTAAATAGAACATAAGGATCATATTACAAACAAATAAATGAAAAATAAAATATTTTTACTTAAGTATAATAAAAGTACTGATAAAAACATTAAAAAAAAAGTTAATTAAATAGGTGAAATGAGTCATTTTTGAATAAGTGACAGAAAAATATAACTCATACACTTAATAATTTCATATACGTGTATATACTTAAGTATAGTTATTGATTTTTGTCTATTTATTTTTATTTTATCTATAACGTGTATATTGACCATTATTAGCGTTGAAAATTTGTTGCTATTTATCATAAGTACTTATATGTTAGATAATTTTTTTAATTTTTTAAAATTAAGGCGATTAAACCTGAAAGTAAATGATAAAAGGATTACTTATTATTATTTTATTATTATTATTGTTTTAATTATTAGTAGAATGTTTTGTTTTATGATAATTCCGTAGCAGTTTGCAATTTTTTTTTTTAACTTAATGAAAACAGTGTCTCATGTTTGTTACTTTTTAGGACATTCCCAAAAAAATGTTGAAAAAATGTGCCTATTAGTTTCACTCTATTCATCCGTCTGTTAACAAAACTTCTACACATTTTTCTTCGACAAGACATAAAAATTAAAGCTCCAGTAATATATTTTTATGTGTGTTAACGGATTTTTTTAGTTGTATAGGGTTCCTGACTTACATCCTCTAAAAATTGCACAAAATTCCTATTTTCACATTTTTTCTTATAATGTATATATGAAATTTTCAAATTTTTGTGCCAGAGTCACGTAATTCTAAACAATTTGTATTGTCTTTTGGAAATGTGTGCTTTTAAAAACAGTTGGTTTACATTCTGCCTTTTTTGTTTTAAGATTTTAATGATTAAAAATTCAAATCGAATTTAAAAAGACGACTTTAAAAATTTAATTAGTTGTTATATCATTATGGTCAGCAGTAATAAATAGGTATATATATCGTAATTATCATGTAAGTTGTAAGTACAATTGTTTATACATTATAGTTGAATGGTTCAGGATGGTTACTTTAAAATAGAATGAGAGGTAGTAATACGTACAAAAGAATTATATGCTATAATTATATGCTTTATATCCTATCCTATAATAATAAGAAAAATAAAAATAAAAAAAACTGAAAACAAAATCAGACTTTAAGACATTTTTAATAAAATTACTTATTATTATATTACCCGAACCTTTTTTGTTTTTGCTAAATTAAAACTTAACTAACTCAAAAATTACACAACTAATTAATAAGAAACACTGTCAGCAAGACTTTGCATTTAATTTTTCTAAAAAAATATCTATAAGATACTTTTCGTTTAAATAGGTTATGAGCATTTATGAAACAAAATTGAAAAAAGAGCTAAGTAATTTATAAAATTTTCGTTTTTATTGTTTTCGAATTTTCTTTTTAATTATATGTATAATTTTTCATATTATCTTAAGTATACTTAAGAAAACTAAAAAAAAATCTCAAAATTTCAAAAAATGAGGGAAATAGACCCCACTTACAGAAATTTTTTTTGCGCATTCTGGTCTCCCAAATACATTCTAAAAATATTCAAGACCAAAAGAGAATCATCTTGAATCACAATTAAAATAAATTCTGAATGGTTATTATCTGACATTTTAAATACAACGATACAAAAATAAAACACCTAAAATAGAAAGGAAGCGCTCAATTCATTAGTTGTAAAATCGGTTCCAATTTTTTTTAATTTTACAACGATACAATAACTAAGTGAATACATACCCCTATTATATTTGTTAGTTTGTAGTATTTAAGTTTCAAATATGCAATTTCTCTGTTTAATATGAAATGATTCTGAAGTAATAGTTGGTAAAGTCTTGGATTAATAATGGGGTTAATTTGGTAGATTCGAATCTGTATTGGAAGAGTAAGTTTTTTTTTTAATCTTATATTAAGTACTTATATAGATTTATTTTATTTGATATTTTTATTTATGATAAATTGTAATGTATACCTATTTATAAAAAATAAATTAAATAACTATCTGACCAATGATGCAGTACGTAAGACACCGGTCTTTCAGGAGAAACGTCTCAGATTCCAACCCTGGTCAGGTTAAAAATAATATATAAAATATAATAAAATAATGTTTAAACAAAATATTAAATATAATTATAATTGAATACTTGTGCCTAGATGAGATGGCCAATATGCTAAAGGTAAAAGGGTCCTAAAAATATCGGTAGATATTTATATCCGCACGATATAATACTTATAAAAAAAAAAATTAAGTACTTAACTAAAAATTTAATTTAAAATAATTTAATAAATTTCTGAACCCAGTTTACTAAGACTAAATAAGACAAAGTTTGAAGTTATTTATAACTAAACCTTGGGACAGCTATCATGTAAAATTTTTTTTTTATTTAAGTAATAATTAAAAGTTAAAAAAAAATTATATTTGTATAAGCAAAGAAATAGTGTATAATAAAAATATTTTTAACAATGAATAAAGGATTTGTACTGGTATTTTAGAAAATTCGCAAGGGCAACTGTATCTTTTCATATTCCTTCATATTTTTTTATCATTCTGAATTAGTAGCATTTGCAATAATATATAATTTAGAAGTTTTATTCCTGACAATTTCATTTTTGCTTTCCTATTAAATGTTCAAATTATATAAGCGCTTAAATTTTATTACATCATATTTATTTCTTACATATTTTATTCCTAATTGTTTGTTATATATTGTTATGCTTAGTTATATGCTTAGTTATATATATAAATAATATACTTTATACTTTTATTTAATTAAGCAAATAAAAATTCATTATGAATTGTTGATTTAATAATATCCTTAATTAATTATGATAATCTAATAAAACATAATTTAAAAGTATATATACATGCATATATACAGTTACATACTTTAAAAAATCATTCTATATGTCAAGGTGATTGTTCATTAACTAATACATTGTATTATCATACAGATATAATACTATCCATTAGATATACATTACATATACATAATAAACATATGTATAAAAGTGATGAAAATATACAATTTGTAATTTAATGCAAAAAATTCTGATATCTAATCATCTTTTTACTTTTTACTGAAAATATAATTAAGTAAATATATAAAAATAATAAATAGAATTTAACTATATATATAATATCGACCGATTTTTTTTTTATTGACCGCATCCAATTATGTATAAGGTAAGATATTGTTTTCATACTAAAAATTTGTACCCGAGATTTTGGCAAATATGCACTACTCTGGTGCGTAGAAGCCTGTAAAAAAATTTGTGTGTGTGTCTGTGGGCACGGGTACAGCTTAAACGACTGAGCGAAATTTTTTGAAATTTCCTATTTATGGTTTTGATGTAAATAAGTTGGATTGATAAGCTTTTGGAGCAAATCGAGCAACCGGAGTAGTTTTTTTTTATAAGTATTATATCGTGTAGATATAAATATCTACCGATGATGAAGTAAAATTCAAACTGTAAAATTTTTGTTAGCAGATTCAATATTAATCTTATGTTTGTTTTGTATTTGTTTACAGTTTTTATTATTTTTAACGGGGCTTCGGTGGCCTAGTGGGTAAGGGGGTATAAAATACGCTGTAAACATCGTGGGAGTGTGGGTCCGAATCCCACACACGTCGTAAAAGTTATTCCCCCTTACGACATTTACAGTCACGCCTGAACAGGAAAAGCTGTGTAATTTCCTGTTCACATTTATGTGGCAGAGAAATGCATTAAAAAAAAAAAATGTTTTTAACTTCTAATATTTTTGAATGTAAGAAAAATCATGTACCTAAATACTTATGTAAATGGATGTATGAATGAATGTACATATATTTTTACGATTTCATTGATTATTATTGTTATTGAATAAAAAAAAATGATGTTAAATTATTTAGAAGTTATTTTGTTTGGTATATGTAAATTATTACCTATGTAAAAAATCTATCTACTTTTCGTGTAGTGGCGGTCGGTCCTATGGTGGAGACAACTGATTTTTTTTTTATAGTAAAAAAAAGTAAAAAAAAGCATATCTAGTATATACATATAAGTATCTAGTATATACTATATACGTATATATATAAAAATTAAATGTACTTAGTGATTAACTGAACCAGTAATATGATATAGATTTATTAGTTATATGTACTTCCATTAAAAATTGAAATTACCTTTGGCTAAAATAAGTATATGTAAATACTGTATATGTATATATATATATAAGTAATAAAAAATTAATCAGGTCAATATTTTCACCCTTTCGAAATTTTCAACACATTACCTAATTTCTACTTACGTATATAAATTTATAAAATAAAATTTTGTACAATACAAAAATAAAAATTTTCGATATATTTTGTGCTATTTTGGGTTAATGTTTCAAATAAATTTATAAAATATATTAACAAACGTTTTATTAATTATGTAAAAAAAAAAGGTTTTGCTATTGAATAAGCCTAGAATCTTTTTAATTTCGTTCTCGTTACTTTGTCTGGAATATTACATTCTCTAATTATTGGAAATTTTATTATTCAACTTAATAATTTTATCGCCGTCTTCTAAATAAAATTTATTTAAAGTGTTTTCAATCTTTTGAAGCAGATTTTCAAACCAAATTTTCTTACTTTCACTGTGCTTACTTTTTCTAAAGAACCTTTTCTTTCACTTTTAATTTTTACTTAGTTTAGTAATAATTTGATTTCCACTGTAAACTGTCTCCTATAAGAAGTATATACAAGGTATTCCGGAATTAAGTGCTTATAGAATTACACTTCGTGGTTTAGGACTTGGTTAATATAGGGTACCAACATGGTTTAAGACTTGGTTAATAGACAACATTTTTGTATTGGATCGAAGTTCAAACTTCCAACAGTTTCCCAAATAAGTATTGGGGTTTACAACAATTTTTAAATTTTTTTTTTTATTTCTTGAAAACATAGTTTCATAACGTTGTTTGCAGAAGAGACGCAGCGAGATGATAAAAACACATTCGAAAGAAGTCTCCTATAGTTTTCTAGCTAGTATATATAAAATTATAAGTATTTAGCGCTCAGTCTTAGGGCGCGTTTATGATTTGCACTTATATATATGCACTTGTAGCATGTAATAACTTTTGCGTTTTTATGAAGTTATAGATTGTAACTTCTGATGTGTTTTTAATTAAAACTTTCTCCTGCATTTTGTATCTTTGATTTTGATTGTATTTTGTGTCTTCAGTAGTGTTTGTATAGTAATTTTTCGTAGTTCTTATGTTATCGTGACCTTGTCCGTAGATTCTATGTTTTTTCTCTTAGAAAACAGTTATTTTTTTTCTCTTAAACAGTTTTCTCTTATAAATAGTTATGGTATAAAAAAAAAGTTAGATGACACTTATAATAGTCGATTGTATGTATACATATCTGTATATTGTATGTATATATATATAATTAGCTTCTGTACCAAACTTTCTGGTTTCTGGTTTAAAATTGCTTTACTTACAATTTTAATTACAAACAAATTAGTTTGCATTCATTTTTAACTTTAAAAGAGACAGAAAACCAAGAATAAACAAATCCGTGTACAAGTCCGTGTAGTTAACTGATTGTTAATTATAAATCCAACATTACAACTGTGTTTAACTTAATACTAGAAAATCCCCTGTGCAATTGCACAATTTCTATAGATTCAAAAACATTTGCGGTATCATACTGACTCCTTTAATAAACTACCTAAAAATTTCATTTTTACATCAACACCATTAAAAAAATGTTGAAATCACTTACTTACTTGTAATAGAAAAAAAACATAAAAAAAATCTAAACACATAAAATTAAAAATGTTAGGTACAGTTTATTAATTTTTTCTCGCCGTTTTTTCGTGGCGGTAATTTTTGACAGTTTTTTAATCATTGAGAAAAAATGGTCCAAGCTAAAAACACATTCAGGGTAAAAGTTCGTGCCGTTATCTCAAAAATTGTTCGAAACACATGTATAAAGTGCACAATAAAAACCGGCGAAAAACCAACCAATACCAACCGCTACGACATTTTTTTTTTTTTTTGTTAATTTAAAACAATACCAATAATCGAAATAATTTTAATATTTGTTAAAATTTTACCAGACTCTCTATTTTTCTTTAGTTTTAAAAAAAATTTTTATGTCGATGAAAAACAGTTGTTTTCGCCGCGAAATTACTTTAATTACCAAAACTACTTTCAAGTCTTGCGTTTATTTTTTTTTGCTTGAAAAAAATTTGCTGAATTTATTTTATTTAAATATACTTTGGAAGAGGTCTTTGGTATATTTAATAAAAGATTCATGTCTCTGATAATGTAATTTCATAAATTTTCGGGGCCTTTTTTTGTGACGGTCGTTTTCGACAGCTTTTTAATTTATTTAATGGTCTAATAATAAATTAGTACAAAATTATGAATCTATTGTGAGAGAAGGCTTCTAAAATGATATTTTCTATGTTATTTTTTTCTTTTTTTTTTTAAGAAAAATATCCATTTCTATAATATTTAATAAGTTTCTGATTTCTGTTATGAAATATAATTAGCTAAGTCTGCTGAATTTTATATTAATAAAAAAAATTCGAATATTTTATGTTATATCAAAAATTCAGCTTAAGAAATCAAAATTCCAACCTAAATAAACAAAACTACTTTAAAGCCTGTTGCGAAGCTTTTACCAGCTTTTATAATAGTGAAAACAAAATCAAGAATAAAATTGGCCTATCATTTTTTTCTTATAAATATAAGGCTTACTACAAACTTTGCTCTTTTCACTTTCAGGTCTTTTAATTTTATTAAGAGTATTTTAATTTTTTTCAAAACAAAGAATCATTTGAAAACTGTCAACAGAAGATTAATAAAATAATTTATTTTTAATTTACCGCTGCGACCAGTTCATAATGGATGTGGCGGTCAAATTTAAAAATTAAAAATTTGCTTTAAATTTTGTGTCGAAAGTACTTTTTAAAAAGTAAAAGTTTGTGTCTCTGATAAGACTTTTAGTCGAAGATTTGTGTCTCTGATAATAAAATTTTAAATTATTAAATAAATATACAGAAATATCATCATTGCCAGTTCAGTTTACATTCAGTGTGAGTGGTTTATTATAGATCTGGCCAACATCTTGTGTGTATAATATTGTGTATATTATCAGAAATTCAATCATTAATTCCTGGTATTATGTTATCTGATCTGATTAATAAATCTTATTTTTTTCCACGGCTAACAATATTATTAATGGTCTAATAATAAATTAGTACAAAATTATGGATCTTTTGTAGAGAAGGCTTCTAAAATGATATTTTCTATGTTAGTTTTTTTTTTTAAGAAAGTTATCCATTTCTATAATATTTGGTAAGTTCCAGAGTTCTGTTATGAAATATAAATATTTAGGTCTGCCGAATTTTATATTATTAAAAAAATTTCGAATATTTTATGTTATGTTTTATGTTAAAAATCTAGATTTCAACCTAAATAAACAAAACTATTTTAAAGTCTGTTACGAAGTTTTTACCAGCTTTTATACTAATGAAAACAAAATCAAGAATAAAATCGGCCTATAATTTTTTTCTTATAAATATGAGACTTACTATAAACTTTGCTCTTTTCATTTTCAGGTGTTTTAATTTTATTTTTTTCAAAACAAAGATTGAAAACGCCAACAGAAGATTAATAATTTATTTTTAATTTACCGCTGCGACCAATTCATAATGGATGTGGCGGTCAAATTTAAAAATTAAAAATTTGCTGAATTTATTTTTATTGAAAATGTGTTTTTTATGTATGTACTTCACCTTTTTTGACTGTACTCACTTTTAATGAACGGTTTGTGTTTCTGATAATACTTCTAGTGGAAAATTTGGTCTCTGGTAATAATATTTACTAAATTTATTTATATTTTTAATTAACGGTTTGTGTCTCTTGATAATAACTTTAAGTCAAAGATTTGTGTCTCTGGTAATCAAATTTTAAATTATTAAATAAATATACAGAAATATCATCATTGCCAGTTTAGTTTACATTCATTGTGAGTGTTTTATTATAGATATAAAATATATTTTTTTACATGTTGGCAAGGTCTCGCCAACATCTTGTGTATTATATTATAGATAAGCGTAAATAAGCTCAAAAATTTGTACACACTATAAGCGGGGAGATATAACCACAAATTATAAACGATCCCTTAGTTTTGGAAACTACAAGCTCTTAAATTTTTGAATTTTTCATTATTATAAAGAAACACAAATTATGAATTCTGCGTTTGATAAATTTAGTAAACCGTATAAAGTTTTAAAACAGTAACAGATAGAAAAATGAATAATTTTGAGCTTTCGGTATGTATTTCACAGAATTTTCATACCTGGTTTAGAAATGAAGAATAAATAATTAAAAATATAAACATTTCAGTTCCCATATCTTGTAAACTATAATAGAAGAGCGACTAGACTAGCCCCCTTTTAAAAATAATACTTCCTCATAAGGATCTTTGCAGCACTACGTATACCAGGGAATCTAATTATTGGGGCACTCTTGTATATTTCTCTTGGATTATTTCAAATATACTTGTATCTATAAGTATTGTATACATTTTAATTGACTAAAATATTGATTAGTTGATACTTTAAAACTAATAAATAACTGATCTTATCATTTTTCGTGTAAAAATCTTTTTTTCAGCTTTATTTATATTCGTAATTGTGTATATTATTATATCATATAGATATAATATATAACTACCACTTACAAGTAAAAAATTTTTTTGTGAAATTTGTTTGTTTGTATGTTAACAAAACTAAAATGTGTAGTTATATTAACTGTTATATGAAAAGTCCAATTATAAAGGAACCTTGAAAAAAATTCTTTTGTACTTTGATATAATCATGTTTTGATGTGATTTATAATTTATTAAAATAATTTAAGTAGAATGATTTCATAAATATTTTGATACAAAGAAAAAAATAATCAATAAAAAAGGACATAATAATAATATAATTAGTAATTATTAATATTGTGGCTTTTACCTTTTTATTTTCAATATTTTATTTTATATTAAATTGAAAATAACTGTAATTTTTTATTTTATATACATATACAGGGTGATACTCTTTCGTCCTTGAATATTTTTAGAGTGTTCTTTATAGGATCAAAACGAACAAAAGATTGGTTCTTGAGATAAGAGTTCCTAGATTTTTTTTTTGTATATATCTCGAAAATTGAGTGACTTTATAAATATTCAAGACCGAAAGATAATCATTCTGCGTATTTATGGAAAACATTAACACTGTGTAATTTATAGAGAATAAATTGGAAATTTTTTAGAATTAACTAGTAATTATATTTCTGAAATAAATAACTATTTACTTAATGCTTTTAATAATAACTTTTAAAAGACAAAATCTTTAATTTGGCACATTGTAACAATATTTGGTAGAGATGCGCCTTTTGCATTATACTTTTCGTAATTATTAATCAGATATAAAAATGCTGGTTTCAATCTACTAATATTTCCAAGTTTAATTTTACAAAATTAATTAATTTCATTTTTATTTTTATTGAGTAAGTTTATTATGATATACATACATATACTTATGGATATACTTATACATATATATTAGAATATGTGTATATATACTTACAATCAGTCAATTTTATTCTATCGAATGCAAAACGAACAAATTGTTTAATTCAAAAATTGTAAAGACTGTGCATACTGTGTAGAAAGCATTAAATTGGGAAAATTAGACAATTTTAGTTTTCATATATATTTATCATTCGACAAATTGTTTTTGGCAGTGCTTGGTACATTTTTACTGCTGTTTATTTTGTTTTATAATCAGATGATTGTAACAAGAAAATACATACTCATCCTAATTAAAATACACTTACTTTCAATTCACATTTCAATTTGGAAAGCATTTGTTTAGGTTATTTTAATAATGTTGATTTTACCGTAACCTCAAAACATTTGCGAGGTTATATTATTTATCTTATAACAATTTGAGTTGTTTAAGTTCTATACCACCAATTTGACTTTCTGCTTTTTAGAGGGTTATCGAAGTAGAAAATTCTGACCAAATTGATGAAAAAAGCTAAAATTTCTAGTTATTTCTATATTGATGCCTTGAGATTGTTACGGCATTATGCGTAAATTAAAAAGTGTCATGGTTATACATATGTTCCTTAATTATAAGTGTTAAAAACGTGTGTTGATGTGTTGTATGATGTGTTGAGATTGTAACAGCATTATGCCTAAAGTAAAACGTGTCATATATACATATGTTCCGTAACTATAAATGTCATTTATTTATTTATTTACTTTTTGCATTTCTCTGCCACATAAATGTGGACAGGAAATTACACAACCTTTCCTTTTCAAGCGTAGCTGTAAATGTCGTAAGGGGGAATAACCGACGTGTGTGGGATTCAAACCCACACTCGCTCGGTATTTGCAGCGTATTTTATAAGCTCTTACCCACTAGGCCACCGAGGCCCCACTATAAGTGTTAAAAACGTGTCTAAATTCTTATTATATTGTGCGTAAAGAAAAAGTGTCGTATTAAGTATGTCCCACAACTAATTGTTAAAACTGTTAAAAAAATATTTTGTACATTATTTTATCATTATGGTTATGTAACTGACACATTTTTAATTATTTGAAAACCTTATGATCAAACCATAATATAGTTTCATAAAAGTTGCTAAAAATATTTATTGGAACTGTTATAATACTTTTTTACAAAAACAAAATATATAAAAGAACGAAAAAAAGTAACATTATTTCGGTTAAGAAACAAAATTAAGAAAATACAATATTTTTAACAGTTTGTGTCGTGCGCCATTTTATTTTGTATATATGAATTAAATTTTCAGGTACTACAGGTACTTACAATTTCCAACTATTTAAAAGTTTAATATTGGAATCAATTAATGTAGAGGGATAAGGAATATACTTTTTTTTAGGTTATTTAAAAGAAAATATTAATAATTTTAAAATTAGTAAAAATAATTATTTTATAGTTTTTTTTTGCTACATACATATTCATACATATTTTGCTATATACATGTATACATATATAACGATTTAGGTTTTGAAAATTTTAAAATTATAAAAAATTTCATTAACAATATTTCAAATGGAATATTTCAAAAAAATTGTATGATTAATAATATAATTTACTTTATTGATTTTATTTTCTGTAAGAGTAAAAGAGAAAGAATGTATGTTTACTAAAAAAGAAAGGTTTATAACCTTTGAAGCTTCTCAAAACTTAGTTATGTAGCAGTGACGTATAGGCGTATAGTAACAAAAAAGAAACATTAACATACGGTATTGTTACGATTTTATGTCATCACATTCTATATCGCCACTGTCGATATTGACACATTGTATGTATAGCGACGTAATTGTGTCAACTTTTCTGTGTAGTGTCGAAACAAAGTTACGTAACATTACAAATTAGTGAAGAAATTTTTCTATTTGAGTAAATTAATTGTTTCGATAAAAGTTGTTAAGTATATTATTTAAAAAGTGTTTACATTAATTATTTATCTTTATTTACCTAATATAATTTAATCTTTTGGGTATATTCTCTACTATAATATAGTATTTACTTATATAGTGTTAAAATAACATTTTCGAAACAGTCGCACCATCTTTAATAGGTCTTCCATTTTGATGGTACTTTTTGGCTTATATAATTACTTATTCTAATTGGTTTTTTAGTAATCAAAAATGCTAATTGCACAGCTATAATACCATAAAATAAAAATAATATGTAATGGTATTTTTAGTAGGTAATATTAAGTCCAATTATTTTTTTTTTTTTTTGCATTTCCTGTGATGTAGTCCTTTGTCCTATGCATTTTAAAAATTACATTATAAAACTCGATATAACTGTAGAAAAAAAAAAAAAATTATAATTACGTTGCGTTATTAAAACACATAACATCCAATATCTAATAGTCAAAGTCCAAAAAGTTACAATAAAGCAATAAAAAGAAGAAAGAAATGTATAAATTAGATTTGTCATTCTTTAGTGAGTTGGGTTGCGTCGCATTTTTTATTCATACGCATAAAGGAAAAACAAATAAAATATAAAACAAATTTATGACATGGCTTTTCATTTTCCTGCTTTTTATTTTTTTTTGTTTTTTTTTTTTTGATGAAAGAAAAATGGAAAAACAAATTAATAAATAACACTACCATTACATGTTCAAAGGGTGGTTAAAGTAAAAATAATACTTATGTAATTAAAAATAAAAAAAAATATTTAATGGGGGAGGGGAAGGCAGCAAGAAATATTTTAATTTCGATTTCATTCATACTCTGGAGACTTGGTATTTACTCAACTTAAAAGCAAGAATAATATGAAGCTCTTATTATTTAGGAGGAGAGAAAGTAGCCACAATCTATTTTTGAATGGAAACTAAAAATGTATGGATTTTATTAATAGTTGATATTACCTAAGTATGTATATAAGTACATAAAAGTATTGTTTACATAAAAAATTTTGTTTAATAAGTACATAGAATTATAATTCCTTCAGTATTCATCAAGGCTTAGCTTAGATTAGAAACTTAGAAAAAAGTTTCAATTTCTATTTACAGTTGTTTTTCACACTTTTAAGTCAAGTTTAAGAAAACGAGTTGTTTAAGATATACATATAGGTATTATAGTTACTATTATATTTGTATGCTTTTTCCGATATTATTTTCCCTTTTTCTTAATAATACTTTTGCCAAGCAAGTTTCACCGAAATAGGCATGGATATTTGGATATGGATATGGACAATCCATGGATATTTTATAGTTACAAAAAAAAAAGAACATCTATAATTTTCATCCAGCATTAATTTTGTACCTTACTCACATATCTGTCCATAATTTAGCTGAGTTAAAGTCCTTGAAGTTTTTGTAAATGGTACTCGAAAAATGCAATGTATAGGATAGAGGATATTAAACACATCTATAAATTTCTGAAAATGATTGCCACTTTTTCAGTTTAACTACATTATATCTGTTAGGTACTAATTTGTAGCATAAATTGAGACGCATTTCTATATACTTAAAGGCTTTTTAAGCAACTTTTAATTTTTTTTTTTTAACATTAACTTTTTTCACTAAACTGCCACGAACCCCACTACTAATTGCTTTACTATTTTACAAAAACGAAAAAATGAAAAAATAAAAAAATATATGCAAGAAAAAAAAAATATTTTTAAAAGCTTGTAAGAATTGCAGAACATTAAAAATTGAAACAAAAGATGGAAATAATTTTTTTTTTTTTTTAATTGAGGAAGTTATTATAAGGTCTGAACAAACCAACATTTTAAGATTAGGCGCATTTCTCCTTTCCTTATTTATATTAAAAACTTGAGACCACTTGATTACATTATTGTATTTTAGGTTTTCGCTTTAATACTGTTGTGAAATCACTCCTATATTATCACTCACAGAATAGTATTGTCATTGAATTTATTTTAAGCAATTTATCTTATAAGTAACTAGAGAATTCTGTATCATGTACATTGTTCTTTGTACTTGAATTTAAATTATTCTGGGAAATGACTTGACGGATAACTTGACCACAGCGGAAATGATTCGCTTCTCATTATCTGTCATCAAGGTGCAAGGTACATGTGGAGAATATTTAATCACACACGCTGCAAATTTTTTTACATCATTACAATAGATACGAGGCTGGTCACAGTAAGAAAAGATGAGCATAATTTAAATGGTCTCTACATAAGATATTTAGACGATGACGGAACTAGCATGTGGTTTAGCGCAACAACCGCTTCTGTTTTACGTGGGCAAATTAATGAGTGATTTTTATGACTTGATAAACAGACTTAAAAAGATTCGTAGGTAATGACAACTTTTATCTAGCTGAAGCTTAATTTCCATTTTATTGTTGAAATATATATATATATATACGTATAAGTATGAAAAAAAATAACTATAGAAACGATTTTAGATTTGGTTACAAGTTTCAGTAATTGGTTTAGCGAGGGAGTTTGGGAGCGGCACTGTGCACTATTTCACTGTCATTCACTGTCATTTTTTCATGTAAAATAAAAATTTTAAATATATAAAATTAAAATAAAAACAAAATAACAAAAAAAGAAGATTTCGTACGTAAGCCGTTTGTAAAATAACTTTTTGCGATGTGTGCCATTATGCCAAACAACCATTTGTATAAAATGACCAATTTGTCAAATGGAAAGTTTCGAATTGTCTTTTTTGCCGAAGGATATTAGGCAAAATGATGTTTTTTTTAGAATGACGCAATTTCGCATTAGACTAACTGTACACAAACCATAAATAATACATAATTTTTTTAAAAGTATACTTATACTACAACAACATAGAGAATTTTAAAAACCGAACAACTTTATATAGACCTCACTTGTTTTTAAAATATTCTAAAAATAATTAAGTATGCATTACTGTCATTTTTGATTTGTTTTGAATTCTTTTTTTAAATTGATTGATCTAATAATATATTTTTTGTTAAATTTTATTTTAACCTTTGGTATATATACTTATACCCGCTTCATTATTATATTTTATTTTCATGGTGTGAATATTTTAAATGGCACAATATGTAAAAAAGAAAAAAATTATCTAATTGGATTATATTAAGTATATACTTAATATGATTTATAATGATATGGTGTCAATGGAAATTATTTAAATTTTCTTTTAAAAATAAATTTTAGTATCTTTGTTAATTACTTATTTAATTTGATTTAATTGACACGTATACATTACATAAGAGCTAAATTTATAAAAGAAATAATAATTTCTATTAAAACGAAAAATATTGAAATGGATTAGAAAAATTAGGTTTCATAACAACTAACTAGAAGCTAAAAAAATTCATAAAAAGTTTGTACACCATAAAACGGGGAAAATTGTGCAAAGAAATAAAAAGCTAAAATTCTTCTTTTAGAGACTTTTTCTCTTTGTACATTACGATTAGACCTTTTATATATAGACGTAACATGTATTACATATAACTTTTCAATTTACATTGTGTAGTTAGTATTATTCTGGTTAATTCTTATTTTATTCTTTATTCCTAACCTTACCTTCTTCTTAACAAACGCCGATATTAAGTACAATATTAAGTTGAGTTTTAAGTGTTCACAAATGATTTTTGTATTGAAATGTCAAGTTTATATTAATTGACATAAAACTAATATAAAATATGTATTAAGTATTAATTTATTTTTTGCAGTAAAGACCAAAATAATAATTTTGTTATTTTATTCGCAATTTTGAGTTGAAATTAAGTATTTGTATGCATTTGAGTACACAAAACTTAAAAAACTTCATGATTTATATGAAAATGCATTTTAAAAATTTTATCCGAAAATATTGTCAAAATTTTTTCGGCATATTCTTGGTTATTTATTATTTTTATACCACAATTATTTTCAGAAATGTCATATTCTGAATCATCTTCACATGAAAACCAAATTAAAACATATTAAAGCTTTTTACACATAAGTAAAGGTGATGACCCAATGCTCGCGTTGCTTCTAGCGTCGCGTTCTAAATAAAATAAAGACCAAATGCTAGCGTCACTTTATGACCAACAACCAATATAAAATAAAAAAAAAAAACAAAAAAATTTATTGTCAACGCGAGTAAAAGTATAAAGTTGCTCTACTCTAGCTTTTCTATTTGGTCAAGTTCCATTTAAATCAATGTACTTATTCTACTTAAACGTCAAAACGACGCCAACAGCGACGCGAGCATTGGGTTATCACCTTAAATATAAAAATGACAGTTTATTCAAATAATGTTTTATTTAATCCTAGAGATCTAAACGTGCTCTGTATATGCTCTGTTCAGTGCTGGCTTATTTTAAAAAGACGAGGCGATATGTTCTGAATTTAAATAAAAGAATGCATCTAATATTATTAATTTAAAGTTACATAAGTATATATTATTTGACAGAAATGTTTTTGAAAAATGTATGAAATATTAAGAAAAATATTAACTTGTTATAGAATGAAATGATTGTGGACAATGTATTAAGGCGGTTATTGTTTTAATCAATCACTCTGGGAATTTAATTAACCATATAAATCGAGTTGATAATTTAAATTTATAATGCTCGAATCGTAAAATTTTTTTTTACGAAGGACGATGGAAAATGTATAGAGTCACTCAAAGATTGCTCTGGGAACTGTTGAACTGTAACCAACCGAAAACACGTCGTTAAAAGCCAAACTTTAGGATATGGATCCTTTAATATAATAACAATTGTAACATAAATGTACAGTTTGGTTTTAGCGAAAAGGATATGGAGGATGAAAGGGAAAAAATCTTTGCAGAGTTATATTTTGAAGAAAAATGTTAATGTTCTTCTCAAATTTCGTTATATCGTACTGCACATATGAATTACCAACTATTATGCGAACTTAATATACAATTTGTCAAATAACTTTTAATTTCACTTTGGTAATAAATATTAGTGCTTTTTTATGTTACTACTTAGTACATACTTACGTGTAACGATTTTCCTTTCGTTTGTAATTGCATTTGTCAAATTTTATTTGTTTGTTTATTTTTTTTTTTATTTTTTTAAATTCCTTATAAAAAATATGTTGACGCGTTTGATTGAAAAGATTAAAATATCTTTCTGTTGCTGTGCTATTTTCTGATATGTTGTGTTATCGATAATATCGTGTCATTGGTTTGAATCATAAATGGAAATAATAGGAAAAACAAGAAAATTAAAACAACAAAAAAAAAAACATACTTATAGTTATTGCAAGCAAATTGATTTTTATATTAAAAAAAAATAAAAATAAAAAAGTGCTTGTATGCATTGAAAAATCAATAATGTTGATTACACGAGGAGGAAAAAAATATATAAATAACAACAAAACAAAAAAATATAATTTTAATAAAAATAAAATACATATAACTATAAGAGTTCATGCAATAGCATACCATATATAAGGGGAAATAATATATATATGATTCGATAAAGAAATAGTAAGAAACATTAAAAAAAAAAAAAACAATTTATTATATAATAGATTTCATAACAAAAGAAATGAAAGAAAATTAGACAAGAAAATTAAAATAAGTATAACCTTATACATGAGAATATTTTCATGAGAATTGGTTTTTCTTTTTGATATTAGTATTGAGAGCCCGTATACTTATATGCATATACATATATTACATTATATAGTATTTTTACATAGAAAAAGAAAATTTATATTAAATATTTATTTAAATTACTGTTGTGAATTACTTCAAAATTGACGTGCTTTTAATAATTTTGATCCTGTTTTTTTTTCTTTTATTGAATTTAAAATTTTATTCTCGTATTATAAAAGTCTTAAAGTTTTCCATAAGTGTTGTTGGTGTGTTCAGTGTAGAAATATAATTTGTTGCTGAATTACAAAAAGAATCCAATTTGATGACTGAATGATACAGTGATTAGAGTTACAAATTCTCCTTTGATGTGTGCTCAGGTTTTAAATCCTATAAGGAAACTTAAAAGCTTTTTTTTACTTTATTTTTGAACTGATTTAAGTACTTATATACCATCATTTATCAACGGGTTCAAAAAATAATAATTAAAGCTTAATATTTATAAATAATTAAAAAATCTAAACATATTTAAACAAACGAAAATTTAACGTGAACAAAGAATTTTAACTTACCTATATAAGTACTTACCTTAACTTAACTTATACACCTTATATTAAAGATGTAGAGGCACAAATATGTAATGTAATGTAAACAAAAAATGTTTCCAAATTCGCATATATTAAAGGGTTGGTGATAAAATCTAGAAAAACATAATCCAGAAAGACAAAATCCAGAAAAGATAAACTTCAGAAAAGACGAAAACAATTAAAAAAAGACATATTTAATACAGAAAAGAGAAAATTCAGGAAGCATCAATAAAGGCAAAAATAATATAGAAAAATTTAAATTATAAAATCTACAGTATATTGAAAGGAAATTATTAAAATCATACATAAGAATAAATTGAACAAGGCAGAATGTAAACCAACGGTTTTTAAAAGCGCACATTTTCAAAAGACAATACAAACTGTTTAAAATTGTGACTTGCACCAAAATTTTAAAATTTCATATACTTGTACTTAACTAGTTAAGAAAAATGTGAAAATAGGATTTTTGTGCAATTTTGAGAAATTGTGTCTGGATTCCCATATAACTAAGAAAAACCGTTAACACAAATAAAAATATATTATTGAACCTTTCATTTTTATGTCTAGCCGAAGAAAATTTTTTACAGGTGTCTAAAATTAGCAAATTGTAAATTTTTGAGCCGTAATAGCTGTTAAAGATGGCCTAATGGGTAAGATCGTATAAAATAAACATTTATCTGGCAGAGAAATGCATTTAAAAAAAACAAAAAAAAATTATTTAAATAAAGTATTAAAAAGGGATAAAACTAAAAAAAAAATTGCAAGTACTAAGTTTTCATATTACATATTAAATCTAGATTTTGTCCTCTTTAAATTTTGCCCTCTCTGAATTTGGTCTTTTCTGGTTTTAGTCTTTCCTAGATTTTATCTTTTCTGGATTTAGTCTTTTCTGAATTTGTTTTAACAAATTCTCGATTTTATCTCGCACCCATATTAAGTAAACAAATAATTTTTCTTTACCTTATATGTAATATTGGACTACAATAAAAGAAATATAAACAAATACAATTACAATATCCAATGCAATTTAAGGATTTTTACATGTGATAAGACCTAGTACTGTTTTGCATAATATGTATTTGAATGCGAATTAATTTAGTTTCTTTCATTTCACTGAGAATATATTCCTAGCATATTCTAACCAACTTCCTTACCTTAGCCGCATTAAATCCCAATTTTTCTACCATATCATCTATCCTATATAACATGTATTTGTTCTGTAGGTTTAATAGCTTAATTTAGTTGAACAATTAGCAAGGATAAAAGTATACAAGAGGTTACTTATTATATACATTTTATGTATGCCTTTATATTCTCTATTTAATTATGAAGAAAGATTTAATAAAGAAAAGTTAATCTAATGGTTTACAATTAATAATTTTGACATGATGAGATAGAGAAATATCCTTTTCTTATTTACAACTGCAACTAAGTGTGAACACAATATGAGGAAATAGAGTACAGTACAAGTACTGAACGAGTACTAAAATATAGAAATTATTTTTTTGCTTTGTTAAAAAATGTATTTTTGTTTTCTCTCAAATTTCCATTTTAGTTTAGTTATTTTCTTTCTTGTGGTTAATTATCTTATTTGTAGTTTTAAAAACAATTATCACATTAAAAAAAAAAAAAAAATAATAAAAACGTAATATAAGAATTACAGTATACTTATAATGAAATAAAAATAGAAAAACGGTATAAATATAACAACGTTTGAATAGTAGTATCCTTTTTCATAGATTAAAATACTTTTAAGAAGCCCTTCTAATGTACAAACTACAAACCATATTAAAAAAAAAAAGAAAAAATTAAATTAAAATTGAAAAATTAAAAAAAAAATTTTTTTGTATATATGTACGTACTTAAAACATACATCAGTATTTTCTGATTCTCTATTTACATTTATTTTTAACTCGATATGCTGTTGTCTCATTTTTACCACATTTTCGAAGGTCACAATTATCCTTATAAGTATTTAAACTCAATAGATTCAAAAAAAAAAAAAATTAAAAGTTTAACAAAGAGAGGGAGATTTTAAAATGTATAGTTACTGTTCTGATTTATTTAATGATTCTTTTGGGTTAAATTTCAAAATTACATTTTACAATTTTAATTTTTAAAAAGGGGATCTTACAGTTAGGAGAGTATATAACAGGATTTCAGAAAAAAAAAATATATATATGTATATAAATATTACATTCAAAAAATTTATAACAATATAAGCACATATATATGGTTTTCCAATTTGAGTTATATGATTTCTAAGTGACGTTTCGGCCATTTGTAGTATGTCATGATTTGTAATTTTTTTTCATTGTATTCAGTAATGTTTACAATTTCATCATGGAGAGATATACGCAAGAACAATGTTTACAAATTCTTCAATTTTATTATCAAAATAATCGTTCTCCAATTGCAACTTTTCCGCTCACTTTCATCTGAGTGGTGCGGTAAATAAACAAAACTGTCGATTCTGCTGCCACAAATTATTCATGAAAATTCATTCAGTTTGGTGTGGTTTTTGGTCTGGTGAAATCATCGATCCGTACTTCTTTCGAAATGAAGCTGGTAACACCGTTACTGTCAATGGAGAGCGGTATAGATCGATGATAACCACCTTTTTATGGCCGAAATTGGAAGAAGTTGATCTTGATAACATCTGGTTCCAACAAGACAGGGCTGCGTGCCCCACAGCGCGTGCAACAACCGAATTATTGCTAGAAAAGTTTGGAGATTTGATTATTTCAAGAAATTGTGACATTGAATGGCCTCCAAGAAGTTGTGATTTAACACCATTAGACTATTTCTTGTGGGGTTATTTGAAGTCATTGGTCTTTAACAATAAACCAGACTCTCTTCAAGCTTTAGAAGTCAATATTGAACGTGCTATTCATAACATACGACTTGATTTGGAAAAGGTGCTCGAAAATTCGGTTCATCGAATTCGTTCCTGCAAAAGAAGGCGTGGAGGCCATTTGAATGACGTTTTATTCAGAACTTAATTGTATCAATTGTACCTCACATTAAATAACAATGAGTGTGTTTTTTTTTGAAAAGAAATCATATCACTCAAATTGGAAAACCCTTTATAACAAAATAATATAACAATCTGCAAAAAAATTAAGTCGGATTTCCTTTTAAATTATTTTTGAAGGAAAAAATTTAATTTTCAATTTTATAACTTTAAGTAAAATTTACTACCATAGAAGAACAATTATAGAAAAATACAACAATTTGTAACTTCAATTATCATTAATGTTTTTGTATAAATGGTTCGTAGAATTCCTATAATATTATACAGGTGATAAGTGCCGTAGAGAGTGTAGTGTGGAAACAAAATTGAGGGAAAACTAAATCCGAATCTATCTCGAAATTACATCAAATAAATGATTAAATAATTAGTTGAATTGCACCTAAAATATTATGAATTTATAAAAACCAAGTATTGACATCTATAATAATAAATGTCAGTTTTCTGTTAAGTTTGTGTTATTAAAGTTTGATACATAACCATATGTGTACACATAAGTAATATATATTGTGTGCACTTTGTGTATATCATTGAGTGTTTTTTTTTAAATATTTCTTGGGAAACCCAGAATTGTTTTATTTAAAAAAGATTTATATCTGCCGTTCAGTCCTATGTTGATTAATATTGTAAACGTGGCGTATTCAGATTCAGATAAATCCCGTTATTTTTTTTAAATTGTATCTCAATTTTTTTTTCGTGTAAGGTGAAGGACAGTGAGAATCTTTCAAAAAAACCAAAAATACCCACTTGATAGTGTCAGGTTCTTACTGACTAAATCCACTTCCCCCTTTAGTCAATATAATGGAATAAAACTTCTAACTGGTAGCGCAGTATGTTGACTAGGAATTGGGACAGAAGAGAATGGGGATAAGTATGAGGAAACTTTGAATTGGTGAATGGGACCATTTAGCGAACAATGAAATCTGTCTTTTATTATTGTTATTTTCCTATGAGTTAGTTATACAACACACAGTAGTATATAATAATACCTTCGATTATGAGGTAATTATTGAAGGCAGCTTCACTTTCGCTGTATTTTCTTTTGTTCACTCTTGATATGTATTCAATATTTTTTTCAATATTTCAATCCACTTAAGTATTATTTTTATTAATTTTTTCTTTTAAATTATTTATTTAGTTTTTTATTAAAATGAAAAGTCGATTTAAATATTAAATTGTAATTATTGGTTTATTTCTTTTATACTTACTTATATAAAAAGTATAATTTAGTAATGAACTAAATCGGATTACTTGACTTTGTTTAAATAAAAAATTATTTAAATTAAATTATAAAAAAATAATAAGTAGTTATATAATAAATCTTATAAATATTTATATATACTTACGGTATTAAATATTGAATACTAAGTATATGATTTTTTTATGCTCTAGTTTGATACAAATTATATTTCTTACTTCTTACATAATGAAGTTCACTAACATACTGCTATGACTAATAATTTACTGTATAAGACAAAATGAAAAAAGAATATGAAAATAAAAAAAAAAAAAATGGTTAACTTAAAGTAAGTAAACTACTTAATTTTATATTTTTTCAATTCTTTTTTTTATCTTATTACCTATTATTTAAAAAAAAAAGCTGATTACACTGTGTGCCAAAGAAAAAAATCATATATAAAGTAAAAGTTATTGAAATGTGAATTTTTATTAACTATTGTTAAAAGCAATCCAACAATCACATAATGCTTAAATATACTTACTAATCATAGCCATGACTGTAACATGCTATGTTACTCAATCATTTGATCCTGCTAACTTAATAAAAATTTCTTTTTTTCCGAAGCTAAGCAAACCATTCATTACACAGTACGTATATCTATAGATTTCGAAAATAGCAACTTTGAGAAAAGTAATTACTTTAAAATTTCAAAGGGCGGGAAGGGGGGGTGGCTATATAGTGATAAGGAAAAATCGAATGTTATGAATCTTATATAACGATTCCATTTCCAAACCGGTCTTTAATTATTTCTTTAAATTTTTGGGACATTTAATTCTGTATTAGATTTTGGGAAGCATATAACTATCTCTTTCTATTTTCTTGAAAATATACTTTTGACTATAATATATTTTCTAATTCTATTGGTTCTATTGGTTAAAATATGTAAAATTTTAAAATTTTTATTATAAGTAATCATTTTAGTTGACAATGCACGGTTATTTTTTCTATAATTCTTTTTATCTTAACATTCTTCTGTTTTTAACCTTTGAAAGAAAACGAAGAAAAAAATATTCTTTATTCTTTATGTTATTAGAAACCCTTTGCTAAGTATTTGATTTTCCTTCTTTCATTAAAATTTTCTTTCGATTTAACTTTTATTTTTCTTTCTATAGAGAAAACACAATCACATCATTTTGTTTTTGTAGGTCTTCAGTATGGTGTCAAATGATTTTTTCTTTTTAAACAATTTAAATTTTTTCTATTGTGTTAAATATTGTATAGACATACATAAGTGCTAAAAGATTGCAATGACTTTTCAATGACGGTTACAGTCTAAAAGTCCAATAACTTGTTTTTTTTTTTTGTTTCGTTGCTTTGTTTTGTTTTTTTTCCTTTTTTTTGTTGATTTTCTTTTAGCGATGGATTGAATGAGTTTTTATATTCGTTTTTTATTCAATTTGAAATTCATAACAAAATTTTTCATATAAGTTTTTATAAATATAAAAATATAATTTGAATTCATTTTATTTATTTTATGACAAAAATTTTCCACTTCAGAATAATTTTGTTAAGCATAGCTAGGGCCGGATATTCGAAGAGAAAATGATGGCAATCGATCCATCGAAATAAATTATCTCTCCCTCTTTGCTTTCCTCTCTGTAACTTCTACATTGATACTTCGCAAATTATATTTTTGTGTTTTTAACCTTTGCAATAACATGGTACACTTTCATTTTGTTTTCTTAAGAACAGATTCAAAATTATTCTAACTACAAATTGAAATGATTTGCCTTTCTAAAAAAATAATTAGTTGGAGATTTTAAGAGTTAATTACAAAATCTATTTTAAGTGTTTTAATTATGTTTTTGTGTGCACACGTAAAACAAAATTATTCTAAATGTTATAATAAAGTTTTGATAAACATTTTATTTATTTAATTTACTTTTGCCGCATTTCCATTTTTGTTAGAAATCTATAACTGTAATGTCCGATTTTGTTAAATAGGTAAAACATATTTTTATTCCAAAATATAGAATTTGAATTTAGCTAAAAGTTTCATTTGTAATATGTCTTTAGCCAAACTGTCCTATACCCATACTAATGTCGAAGAAAGTTTAAATATAACTATTAAAGCTACAACTATTAAACGCTACAGTTGAAACAAATTTGAAAGTTGTTATTTATATTTTATTTAAATAGTAAGAATAGTTTATATATTTTTTTAAAATTGTTTTTGTGATGAAAAAACACATCATTTTATATGATATAAAAGTTCTTCTAAGGACCGCTGTAACATTATATCTACAAACAGAAAAAAAAAAGAAAAAAAAAAACAATAACTGAAAACTCAATATTAACTTAATTTTCAATTTAAAATTCATCATTTAGTCATTTTTTAAGAAAATAAAAAATAGAAAATTAAAGGCATTATATGTATATACATACATAGGACATTTCCGAACCCATCGCACTTCGCACTAAACACTATAGCTAATTGCACTTAATTAATTAATTTTTGAAAATTAGAAAAATGTAACATTAGTATATACCTATTGTAAAATCAAACAAAATAGAAAAGAAAAACTGCATCAATTGTTTTTTCAGTTTTTACTTCTGTTTGTTCAATCGATTAATAAATAGTGATGTGAACTATCGAATAAAAACTATCGTTTCTATTCGATAGTTGCATAATATTCATTCATTCGACTATTTAACTAAAATTTCTAAAAGTTCTAAAATTCATATAACTAAATCTAAATCCAACTTTTGCTAAACAAAATCATCCGGAAGTATTGGACGCATATCAAAATAAGGATACCTCAAGCTCAACAATAGACTAAAATAAAACAAATTTTCTTATACCAAAGAACATATGTGTTATATTATAAAAAAGTTGCACGCCATATAAATTCGAAAATAACGTACTAAATTTATCTGATCGCACTGATTATCTGTCAAATTTTTAGTGTACTCTGTCTCTTGACTACACTAAATGTTCGCACTATAAAAGATATAAGAAAAAAAAAAAAAAATGCCAAGTGCTAATGCCATAGGTTCGAAAACGTATTCCAGTTATGTCACATGAAAATTTATTATATAATATTAACATTTTTTTTTTATTTATTATATTTTTGAAAATTAATTTATAATTTTAATTAAATATAATTTTTTTTTTTATTTCATTTCATTATATATAATAGTACTGATGGAACTGAATCTCCAATACTCACAGATGAACCAGAAGAAAAACCTAGAATTAAATATGGTGAATTAGTTATACTTGGGTAAGTCAATAAATTTAAATAATTTAATTTTAATTGAAAATATTTTATTTTGAATAGAATTTTTTTTTGAAATCAAAAAATAATACATAATTATATTACATTCTTTTGAAATTTTTTTTTTTAAAGTAAACAATTCTTAAAATTGTACTTTAAAAAAAAAAAAAAAAAAAAAACATAATTTTAAATTCCATGTTTTATAATTTTTAGAATTGTTTTAAGATAATTTTTCTATCTCAGAATTCCAAGTATATAATGTAATGTAATTAAATTATGTTATTCTTGTAAATTCATAATTCCTTAAGGAATTTATTCAAAAACAATATAGTTATTTTGTAAGTATATAATATATATAAGTACTTATTTTGTATTATATGTATTTATAATTTACAAAACATAAATATATGTATGATATTAAATTCAGATTAGTTGTGTATATATGGTAATGGCCCTGAGAGGATATAATTTGTATTACAAAACAATGATATTTTATTTTAGAGGGAAAAATTTTTTAATAGATAAATAATTTAGACAAAAATATTTATATATACCTACATATATTATATTTACATTTAAATAAATGTAAATACATATAAATTAAATTCAGATTCTTGTATTGGATTGAATGTATTCCTTTTTGGTTTAAATATAATTTTCACAAGAAAATTTTGATTGTTATTTTAAAATTTATTTAAAGTAAGTATATATAAACGGCTACTTATATATATATATATATGTATACATATTATACTTATATATAAATACATGTTAAATATTATTAATGCATGATTTCGATTTCTATGAGAAACAAAAGAGCAAAAAAAATCAATTTTCAGAAAATGATTCTTTTGTAATTTTTTATTGTAATAATATCCATATTCTGTGGTTCAGTCATGCCAAGAAATAAAGGGAACAACAGTAAAGTATAAAGAGAAATTAAAAATATTAACAAACAACAAACATAATAATTTGTTATTATTACTTTTGTATAGTTAATGTTAGTTTTGTTTTTTAATAACAAAAATTGATACATAATTTGAAAGAGTATCTTAAGATCTTTCTAGCTAGCTATATTAATCAAAAGTATGGTATTAGTGGTTCAAGAGATATTTACAGTAATATAAAATTGTTATCAATATTTTCAAACTATAATATTACTCCGTCTTAATGGCTTTCGAGACTTTCCATCGGGACGATCACAACATTTTTTATCGCACGATCATCTATCGCATTATTTCTATTGAATTTTGTTTACACCAAATTCCTAATACCTATTGTTTGTAGCTATTAGGCTAATCTTTTTGTATCTATTGGCATAACCTAAAGAATAGCCGAATAGGTTAATTGAACGAATTTTAATATAATCGAATTTTTCTTTGTATTTGTATATCGTTTTCGCTTTAAGCTTTTCAAATTAAAGGTTTTACTTTAGAACGATTTCACTCTATGAAGGACATGTCAATCAATTTATTGAAAAAAAAAATAAATTGATTGAGAAAAATACAAAAAAAATATACTACTATACTACAAATAAAACAAAGAAATATTTAAATATTTTTTTTTTACAAAGAAGAATTTATTCGAGAATTAACAATTTTCATATTTGGGATAATGTAGATTTTTAGAGAAAGATAGATTTTGTATACAAAATATACAAAATATAAATTATGAATAGAAAATAAGTATTTGAAAATTTAAAAATCAACAGAATCTTGTTAAGAAATGTGCTCTGTAAAACCCTTCGTCTTAGTCAACGACAGTGTGATAATTTCGTCAACAGCAAAAAAAAAAAATAGTGTAACATGAGCACTGTATGTATAATACACATTTTCTAATTGTATAGATCTTTTAATGCTGGCGGACAGGTCAGTTATCAAATTCTATTTTGCAGACTTCTCTTTTGACGAATTAATCTTTCTCCTGTTGGAGACTTAAGTCTCCCTTATGAGAACAATCCATTTATTATTTGCATTTTTTCCTTGTCTGTAAATGTACTTTTTATATATAGTTATTTATGTTTAAGGAAATATTACGTATCCCACCATTTCACAGGACACTCTAATTAACAAAATTATCGATTTTTACAAAAAAAGATTAATGAAAAATTATCAGAGGCTAGTAAAAGTTCAGGAACTACATGTGTTCAGGTGACACTCTTCCTCGTTTTTCTTTTAGTTTATTCCCCTGCTATATAAATGTGACAAGGATATTATACAGCATTTCTTTTCTAGGTGTAGTTGTAAATGTCGTAAAGTTAAATTATTCTTACGACGTGTGCGAGAATCGAACCAACACTCCCTCAATATTTATATTCTATTTCATATGTTCTCACCCGCTAGGCTACCGAGTCCCCGTATATAATTTTTTGGTTGCAAATTGTAAAATACTTGTAATATGCCATAGATTTAATTTGATAAAGAACAAAAACAAAAAAAAAAACCAGGAAGGAAAATAAAAATTAAATGCAATGTAATCAATCTTTTTTTATTAAGATATTTTTCGAAAAATTTTTTTTTTCGATTTCTAATAAGAAAAAAATGTCAATTCCGTATAGAATATATTTATTCTATTCTGATATGGGTAGGTTTTATTCAATATGACAGTTACATTTTTTTAAACATATTTTCCGAATACACATTTTATAGCATTTGTTATTATAACTTTAAATGTTATAACATTTTCAACATTTTCTATTTGTCCTTCCAATCTAAATATTATTGGATGATCTTGTTAAAATTGAATATTCAAAACAAATGTAACAGTTTAAACGAAAACGGTTAAAAGGCAGAAATTAACCGGTTATGATGTACGATATTTCCTTAAGCGGATGGGTATACAGCACCTAAAGAAAATAGACGAAATCGTCGAAGATTTTAAAACACTGGTATGAGAATATTTGTAAATAACTTTTCGTATATGACTCTCGTATTAGCAGATTTTATAATTTAAAATAGTAGTTAAATTTTCGTGAAATTATAAAATAAGAGTTGTAGCACCATTCAAATAGTTTTAATATTAACTTACACCATGATTGCACAATTGTTCTCAGGAAACAGTTATCTTCATTAGAATTTCATATGAAATGAGAAGGTATATTTTCATTTTTAATATTCCCTCTTGGGAATATAATTTTCATTTTTCTTATTTTTTTGGAAACCAACTTTTTTTTTACGAGGAAGGGTGGAAAACATCAAAAATCACTCAAAAGAACTGCATCAGGTTCCTCTGGGTAGTGTTGGATTCTATCCAACCAAAACCATCCTCTTTAAAAACAAACTTTAGAAAGGATCCTTTAATACATAATAATATAATGTACAGCTTGGTTTTAAGACAAATTTCGACTTCACAGTAATTATAGATATCTTCAATTTTAAATTAAAGTGTTTTAGAAGAAATAAATATTATACACCTATATAGTATATACTGATACACAAACGCAATAGGTATTGCCATACCTATATATAAAGTAACAGAAAATGATTCTGTTTAAAACTGTTTATCTTTTTCTATGTTTATTAGTTTACTTTGTCCAAAATTAATGAAATAATTAAACTTAAAATTAAATAACTTATCACCTTCCCCATCATTTTAACTTCATATTAACAAAATTAAATATTGCTATATGGTGGCGGGAAACAACATACAATTTGAAAACACATAAATCGCACAGATTCTCCTAATATTTATAAAATATTTTATTCATATTTGCCTTTTTATACCCGTACGAACATACTTCAAGAGTGTAAAATAAATTTGAAATTACGTTTGTGATACCTTAAATGGGATGAGTTATATATGAAAAAGTACATATTCTTGCTCAGTATTTAATTCTGAGTCGACCTCTGTTTTGACTACGACAATATAAGTACGTACAGCTGTCATACAACTTATATGTGCATAACTCAGTGTTTATATAAGCTGGATTATTGTTTATATTACTTATTTCACAAAAGAAGTTAAATTTTATGTGAACAACTTATGCAAAATTTGGCCGCTCCACTGTTTTTTAAGAAATTCCAAAAAGACGAAGAATACCATCTTAGTGGTGTCAGATTCTTACTGACTAAACTCACTTTCACCTTTAGCCTATAAAATGGGATGAAACCTCTAACTGTTAATTCTATTGGCTAGGGTGTAGAGATATGAGAGGAAAGAACAAGTCTAATTCACGGAAGTTTTGGAATTTAAAAAAGCTCAACATTTGAATTTTTTTTAAAGGTAATTAAATTTTATGGAAAAAGTATATATTATGTTTGTGCGGGGGTACCCTAAAATTGATGGCATGCCTACTCTTCCCGTTTAAGAATATGTTATAATTTGTAAACAATTTTGAAATTGAAAAAAAAAAAACATAATTATCAAATAAAATATAAATAAACTGCGAAAATTGATGTTTTAAAATTACATGCATAAGTAAGATCAATTGAAAGTGAAATTTAATAAATTATTAATAGGGGCAAAGAAAAAAGGATAATAAGAACAATGTAACAACAATGTAAATGTATATGCATAAATATACAAATAAATAAGCTAAAGAAATAAAATAAACAGAATGGGTATTTTATAGGAATTTAAATAGGGATTCATGAACTTCATGGAAAAAAAAATTCGATAATCGTTCAAATTTTAAATAACCCCCAATTGATTTTTTCTAAAATAATCGATTTTGAAATAATTGTATGCGTAATAAAACTTTTGCTCGGGGTTCGTAGTATGAAATTTTAACACTCGACTGATGGTTTTTTTTAAGCATAAGAACTAAATAAGTATATCCTTTTTTATACTTTTCATGTTCAAAATGTCGTGGTTTTTTAATTTATTTTGACATATGTCATTATATTTTAGTCTACAACAAAATAATTTATTTTATATTTATTTTACTCCTTATGTGTAATTATTTATTTTATTCTATTTTAGACTTAAAAAGGTTTTAAGTAATGATTTTTTTTTGTACTTAAAATAAATTTAGAAAGAAAAATTATTTACGGTTTTTCATTTGTTCGTTTGTAGAGAATTTTCAATTTAACATAAATAAATTAAATGGTTTTTAAATAGAAATTTTTGATATCAATAAATAAAGGATCATGGTTTTTGATAGTTCATATAAATGAAAGGAGTTTTTGTGTTATTAGTCGTATCTTTTGTGTTATTAGTGAACTGAATCGAGAATATTAAATGGTAATGTGACATTTGACAAATAAAAATGGATTAGATTGAAAATTGAATCTGAGTAGGTAGAGAAAACTAAATATCTCTTCAACATAATATTATTGGTTAAGTCGTTTGTGAGATTACAGATCTTTGCCATTTAGGTTATATCATACTAAGTAGAGATTTAAACAATTTTGACGGAAGATGGGAAAGAAAACATGTAAATCTACTATTTTTTTCTCAGCGTCAAGTTCTTAAAGGAATCTTTCGATTAATTCTTTTCAAATCATGTATAGATACATGATTTATAGATATCGCAAATATTAATTTAAATTTTTTTACTGAAAACAAAATAGTTTTGAAATTTTTTTTTTTGTACTGATGAAGTCTACAGTAACGCTTTAGTGAACACTTTCGATCATTGTGAACGTTCAAAATGTAGAAGAACTTATTCGAGTTGGTGTTCAGTTTCTCTAGATTTATGCCTTGTTATTATTTGTTACTATTTTGGCGTTATAAGCTTTTAAAGTTTTTCAGATCCATATGAGACAGTTGACCTAAAAATTCGTAAAAGGTACTATTGAGATATTCCCACCTTTTTCTTGACAGATTGGGGCAGGTGCAGAGAAAGTACTTCATGCTGTCTATAATGTCAATTAATCTTTAAAATCTACATTTAAGATTCATATGCATACCTAATATTCTAGTATTTTTACCGATAAGACAATGTCTAATACAATAGCACCAACCAATTGTTTTCTTTCAGATGCAGGAAATTAGATGTTATCGTAACGAGTGGTTTATCCTGTTATATAAGAGTGTCAAAAATTAAACTATTTTTATCAACAAGCTTATTCTTACTAACACTAAAAATGATTGATCTAATTTAACTTTAAATTTTTTGCATACTTAATAATCTAACTGTTTTTTAGGATATGTTTGTCATTACAAAGTTTATGCCAGAATTTTTAAATATACTCGTAAAAGTTTTTAATTACTACTGAGTTCTTTAGATATTTTTCATTTAAAGTATACTTTTTTTGGTACCTTATTCTAAAATTACAATAAAATCAAATTCAGACTTTATAAAAAAATTACAGATATTACTTTAGACTTTATATTAATGACTTTAATTTGAGAAAAATAATAATAGAATTGATATTCAATTTTCCAATTTATTAATAAATGATTGCAGATAGTAAGTAACTTATTTTTTTAGATGTCGTTGTATGTACGCAATTTTGTCTTTACAAAATAGACCAATTCTATAAATAATCCATGTCAGCACGAATTTTTAAATATAAAAATAAATATTTACAAATTTAGAACAAAAACTAAAATGATATAGCTACTTAAATTCATGAAAATATTAGATACTTATAAGATATTTGGTAACATCAACCATATATAAAGTAATCAAATAAGACATAAGAAATTTTCCATATAATTTGATCCCTAGTAATTTAATAATATATCTAATAAATTTTTGAGCGATGAAAACTTAAAGAGAAAATTTATTTAATTATTGTACGAAATATTTGAGCTTTTCCAGTGAAAATTTATTAATTTTTTTGCTTCAAATTAAATTTTTTATTATTGATCGTCTTACCATTATTTTTTTTTTTAATGCATTTCTCTGGCACATAAATGTGGACAGGAAATTACACAGTCTTTACTGTTTAGACGTGGCTGTAAATGTCGTAAGGGAGAATAACTGAACGCACACTCCCTCGGTGTTTTACAGCGTATTTTACACGCTCTTACCCACTAGGCCACAGAGAGGCCCCTCTTGCCATTATGTTTTTAAACATTATATTTTTACTATAACTTTGAAAGCTTATCATTTACATCGGTAAAAACTTTAATTAGCGTTTTTAATATTCAACGAAGATTTTTAATTAAAGCTTTTGGTTTAGGCCAAAATAATAAAAATTTATGAATAGGGGACTTCGTGATTATTATAGTGATAATACATTTGATATATCAACCAACAATGTGGAGTAGATAAGGCTAAATAATATATCAACTAAAAGTTTAACAACCAATAAGATTTTATTTATTAAGTTGAAATTTCTTGAAAAAAACCCATTAAATCCTTGGCCAATATGTTTTTAAAGATTTATAACTTACATTTACTGCCGTATATGGTTTTTTTGTTCACATTGATTTTCATTAAATTTTTTCTGTGTGATCCTTAGTTTCTTTCTGCCTTATCGGACGGATTTGTGTAAATTTGCCAGGATATTGGAACTGTAAGTATATATTTTGATATTTAAAATTCATCTTAAGGCCTACTGAGACTTTACAGTTACATAGAATGTGTTTATCTAATCTTAGTTTCATCTTTCTCAGAGCAGTATACCTATAACTGAAATTATGAATCATCATGAATTGAGTAAGATACCCTCTCATTTCAGAGCATATTTCATTTTGGAGGGTATCATCTTTAGATCTTTTCCTACGGTGTTTTATATTGATATGATTTTTTCACTTGTCGATAACTGAGACTAATATTTCGTTAAGTTTGAAGGTACTTTTATAAAGGTACAATAATAATATGTATATATTACATATAATTTTTCTACCTATCATTGTTTGCTTTCCTTTTACAGAGTAAACTCTTCTTTTCTACTCCCAACTACACCAACCTTTGAGGAAGAGTAGATAGGAATAAATACGATTATGTTAAGTTAGCGTTCCATTTACCAACTACTTCTAATTACTCTCAACTACTACTCGTCTAAAAGGACGCAAACATTAGGTACGTGTTTACATACTGTTATTATAATAACGGTAAAAATTCAATTAATTATTTTCATTTGATTCTTTCTCTAAAAATATCATTTATGTATATAAAATAATAAAATTAAATGAGTATTAACTGCACTATATAGAGTTATTTTTAATTTTATAAATATATATATTATATATTATATCTAATATATATATAATATACGTGCACATAAATTTTAATGGAAAAGAACAAAAAACAAAAAAAAAAAAAAATAAGAAGCCATATAAACTTTTTCTCTTATTTTCAATAGTTTGGTTGTTGCGTTTTTATTTTTCTTTGTAATATGGAATGTGACACTTAAATGACACTCACATCCAGAAAACTTGAAAAAATTTTAGGATATTTTTGGTCGAAAATTGATCTGAGGGTTAAAAAAAATAATCTATTTACATAAGTATACATAGGTATATGTTTATTTTTCTTATTTTGTCAAAATTAAAAACGAAGAAAAGTGTAAAGTTCGTGTCAACTGAAGGATTCCTATGATGGTACTATAATATTTTAATGACATTTTAGAAAATTTAAGATATTTAACTTAATTAGACACTGATTATACTCATTTAAAAAAAAATAGTAGTCTGACAGCAACCAGAACTTGTTGCATTACACCAACAAAACTTTGCAGAGGTCGTTGACATAAAACTTAACTTCCCTTGACAAAAATTTAAATATCCAGGTATATAGTCATTGAGTTATGCTCATAAAAAGGTCGTATGACAGTAACTCGAATCTGTTGCAACAAAATTGTTGACATAAAACTAAACTGTTTTTTAACAAAATTTGTAAGCTCCATTATTTTTTTGAGCATATTGAAGAACGCACAATTACATTTATATATCTTTCCATATTTATTTTATCTTCTTTTCGATGTGACGAACGTAATGTCAAATTAGTTATACTCTTGAACTATGTTCATATAGATATAATTAGATCATTAGATTATAGATATAGATTTTGTTTTTTTTTTTGAATATCTCACATGCGTGCATATAATATAGCATTTCTACACATGAATGATAATTTTTAGAGTTTCTGTTATTTCGTAATGTGTCTCAATTTGATTAATTCCCATTAGAATTAGAATAGTTGTAGTAAAATTAAGTTTTGCATGTGATTAAAATAAATTACATTATGAATCTCTGGAACTTAAAAAAATGTGAAAAAATAATAACAAAAATTAAATTTTAAAATTTTTATGATTGTCACTTTGTTTATAACGGATGGAGACAAAATCAGAGATTTTATAACATGCTATAATTTTTTTGTTTTCTTGTTAATGACATCGATGATAATTACTGTGATGACAATATTACAAGAGGTGTTGTCTGCTTTAAAAAAATGTTTGTTTTTTTTTTTTGTTTTGTGAAAAAGTTTAAAATAAAAAAGTTTAAAAAATAAATAATGTTGTTTTTAATTTTGAAAAAAGAAAATAAAAATATTTAAAAGCATGTGCATTTTTATGATATAAATAAAAATGTGTTTTATATCATGTTATATGGGAATACATAGTATACCTAATTCAAAGAAAACTAATAAAATCTGTTTTAATATATTTTAGTTTTATTTTTGGATTATAATTTTGCTTTAATTAAAAGAGTTCTATCCCGGAAATCTCAAATGAAAAATTTAGAAATTTTTGAAATCAAGTACATAAGTACTTATTTTAAACTTAGTTTTTTTCTTATGATACAAGACTTAATTATATCAATTAAAAAGAATGCTTTGGCGTGTTAAATAACCAGACTTCAGACACCTACCTTTTGAGTATTTAAAAAAATTTTCTCAAACATTTGTTACCTGCTAAATATACCAGTTCCCCTTAAGGGAGACACTTTTTGCAAATTTACTAAAAAAAAAAAATTGTTAACAGACGGAGATATAGCTGTGTCTTATTCAACATTTATTTTTTTTAAGAAACTTATTTAAGTTCATATTTGTCAGGAAATTCCAAATAAGGCAAAATATCATGAAGAAGAAAATCTGTACTTCAAATTTCATTGTAATATCATAAATCGGGTAGAAATTTTGAAAAAATAGACTAATGGACGGATAGAGTGAAATTAATAAGCAAATTTTTTAAAAAGCTAGTTTATCACAATGAAGACATTTTAAGGACATTATTGTTTGCATGTCTTTTACATGAAAAGAGTAGTTGAGAATAGTTATGGTAAATAGAACGCTAATTTAATATAATCGTATTTACTTCTATTTACTCCTTCTCAAAGGTTGGTGTAATTAGGTGTTGTCTTAGTAGTTTACTCTGTAAAACGAACGCAAACATCGTCAAATTTAAGCGACGAAATTTAAGCGAAATTTATTGTAAGCGACAACGGCTCTTTAATAAAAATTTAGAAAAAGATACAATCATTCAAAACTTTTTATTTAATCACTTACTGTTAAAACAACTAACATGTATAACTTTTAATGCAAATACTGTTTCATTATTTTTCTCTTTTCCAATCGCATATAAGTAGCATAGAGCCATACACTAAGTCATTTATTATTCATATTTGATTTAGCTTTAGTTTCTTTTTAATCTCAATATTTTGACTAAGTCATTGATTACTCAGCTGTAGCTATTATACACGACTATGAAACGGATATATATTTTTATATCTGTGCCATCTTTTATGTTGTACAAGAATTATTTCATTAAATAATTCAAAGTAATTTTTGACAAATTATGTATTCCTGAAATATTTATTGCTGTCACCATTTCCCTTCCACATTGTATGGTGGAAGAGAAACAATAAATAAAATAAATAAATAAATAATTAGATATTATGTACTCGTATTTTATTAATTGTTTTCTTATTTGTTTTTATATTTTTTTTTATATAGATATAATGGATTTTTACCACAAGGTGATAGAGGGCGACGGCGTTCGAAATTTGTTTTATATAAACGTACAGAGGCGAATGGTGTTAAAAGATCAAAACATTATATAGTTCAATCTCCACAAACATCAAAAGCCATACTGGATGCAAATCAACATTCAATATCATATACACTGTCCAGAAATCAGGCTGTTATTGTTGAATATAAAGAAGATCCTGAAACAGATATGTTCCAGGTTTGTATATATATATTTTATTTCGTTTGTTTTTATTTAAATTTAATTGTTTTTATAAATTATAAGACAAATTCCATACAAATCGCAATAAACACAGTTCACTGTGAATATAAAAAAGTTCACAAAGTGGGTTACTCTATTGTTAAATTTATTTATTTTATATTAAAGAATCTGAACAATATCACAAACAATTAATTTGTAATGAATGGTAGCATCTAATTGGAAGATTGAATAATTTTAACATGCAAGAAAAGTGGATTGTGATGTTTTATTTCGTTTTTTCTTTTATGTTTTTATAACTAAAAATAAAATGGAAAATACTTTGTAATTTTAAATGAAAAATGTTAACCATATAATTTTTTTCATTTCTTGCAAACAGATTTGTAGCTTTAAACCATTTACTGGTTTGTTTTCAATACATTTTTGTAATTATACAACTTAAATGTCTTTTGAGTTTTTTTTTATTAAATTGACAAAATTGTTTTTTTTTTTACTTTGTTTTTCAGAATAATAAAAATATAAAACACTAATAAATAACGAAGTGTTTTTTGAACTTTCATTAAATGCATATGCAATATTTACAATATTTTTGTCGTGAATTTGAAAAAAATACACAATTTTTTAAATGTAATTTGCAATTGTCAAATAATCATTATGATTTAGATTTTTTTAATCGAATTCACCAATTATTATACCATCGAATTATACCAAGTTCACAAATAAGAAAATTATTCAAAAATGGCAGCACTATTAGCTCTTTACATATATACAGAACAGCTGACTAAAGACAATTAATATGAGAGAGAACAGAATCAGTGAAATTTTAACGGTTCTCTCATTTTTAAGATTTAACAATTAAAATTTTTATAAAATTCTAGTAAAATTTATTTGTAAACATTTTGAAATGGGACTACGGAAGAGCCGTGGAATTAGGCTTTTTGTCAATTTTTTGTTAAAATACAAAAAAAAGAAAATCCATAATTTTAGAAATCGATCTTTAACTATAGATTACATAATGTAATAATATTTATAAATTATAGGAGTGTTTTTTTTACGCAACGGCACAAGGTAGTACGTAAAACCAAAGGTGTTTATAGGTGAACATTTTCCAAAAGTTAATAAAAACTTTTTAAAATATTGGGGGTGAACATTTTCCAAAAGTTAAATAAAAACTTTTTAAAATATTGTTTAAAATAAATAAAGTATAAAAAAAAAATAGTTGGTTTGTTTTTAAATTGAATCAATTTTTGAATTTATAACCTTGGCCATTGTTGTATATATTTATCAGGCTCGTATACTTATTAAAAATTTAAGATTTAAAATAATATCCAAATTATACATATGTAAACAATATGGACAACTTTCTTTTCAAAAGATATTATGTGTGGTATATACATAAGTAAAAATCAACAAAATTTAAGACAAGTATTTAAAATATCTAAATTAATTTTAGATTGTTTCTATTATTCCATTTGTTAAATTAAATTTTATTATTAATAAAATATTTGAGAATAAACTAAAAAAAATTGCGGTAAATATTATTTACATGCCCACCACAGAAACAAATTGAAAACAACCTTATACAACACATTTAATTGGCAGATTAGATTAAAATTTACTTTTTATCAACTTATCTATACATACCTCTTATCTATCAAACTAGTATTTCAGACTGAAAATAAAATGGTATAACAAATTAAAGAATATGCCATTAATTGACGAACTTGCCTATTAATCTAAATCTAAATCAAAAAAGAAAAATGAGAAAATTAAAAATTATAATGAAAAAATATAATAAAAAAAAAAGAAAAACTTGTAATTTAAGTCGAAAATAATTCGAAACGTAATGTTCGGAAAAAAATTTCAATATACCCTGTTTAAATATACAAGATAATGCCTGTGTTATAAATTTGTAATTTCTAATAAATTTCTAAGCATAAAACAAAGCACTTTTATATTAGCTTTTCTTAATTGTCACATAAATGAGACATTAATTCTTAATTTTATTCTGAATTTAAATCTGACTGTGATTTTCAATTAAAGCTGACTTTAGCTCTGGTTTTAATTTAATAAATAAATTTTTGGGTTGCAAAACTACGAACGAATGGACAAATGAATAATCGGGCAAGTTAAACTTAAAAAAAAAAAAAAATATAAAAGAATGATGTTTTGACTTTTTTTGAATTGCAAATTTAGAAACGAAAAAAAAAAATTTTTTTTTTTAGCTGCAGTTGAATAAATAGAGAAAAGTGGAATTTTTTGAACATATTTATTTTTTTCCCTGAAATTTAATTTTTTTTTTACATTGTATATAATATGTATTTTCTTTATAATAAAATTGTTTAAATTGTTTCGTGATCATGCTAAGTTTGTTAAAGTATTTAGAGGCGTTCAAAATATTTTAAAGAAATTTATTTAGAAGAAAAAGACAAAAAACAAAAACAAAAGCATACACAACAATAATATCTAAATACATAGTTAAATATTTTAAGATACTACTTAACTAAACATTTTATTTTTAAAAATATCTTACATTTTTAAATATATACAGTCAATATCGGTTATAATGACTTTGAGCGGACCAGCAAATTTCGTCGTTATATCCGATAGATCGTTATAAACAATTTAGAATTTTTTATAAACAAAAAGAAAAAAAAAATTTAATAATATATAGGTACCTACTTTCCATACATACATATTACATACATATGTATAAAACGTAACATATAACACAAAATTATTAAAAATATGTATGTGTTTATTGTTTTATTTACCAGAACCAGACTCTGATTGCCAAACAATAAGAGGCTTTTCTACAAAGCTAAAAATAAGTCGTTATAAGCAATATGTCGTTATAAGCGATGTTGTTATATCCGATACCAATTTGTTTGAAATTATATGAACTTAAAACCGGGCCTTTTAAAATTGATCGTAATAAACGTTATGTCGTTATAACGAATTTTGACTGTACTTAGTTACATATACGATAAATGAAAGTTTATTATATTATGACTTGATAAAATAAAAAAACAAATCGTGATCATTTTTAGACACTATATTATAGACTAATGAATGATTCAAGCTTTCGAATGGTTATTTAAGTTAATGTAATAATGTATAAATTTAAATCACTTAAGTTGTAATGTAAATTATATAGGATATTTTCTAGCTATTTTATGATTTATTCTTTTTTTTTATATTCTTTCAGACGAACTGTTCTGATGTCTGAAACATCAGGGTTAAAGTCATTTTCTATTAATTTTCTACTATAAGCATTAACATTTAACGACTCAACATAAAACGGCTCAATATAAAAATATTTACATACATCGAAATCACAATTAGAACAAAATATTTTCTACGATAGAACGTAGTTCTTAAGCGCTTATTATATGATACCACAGTTAATCAATGATTGGTTCAATTTCTAAAAATCAGCAGGTTGTAACAAAATTGAGCAGTTGAGAATGGTGTGAATGTTCTTTTACAAACGTCGAATGGAATAAAGAAATAGCTTTACTCAAAGTTTTATAATTATGCATTAAGATTTATTATGAAAGTAAGAGGCACGTTTATGGGAGAGCCACTGTTTAATAAAAATATATTTTCCGTTAATAATTCTAAGACAGTTTTGAAAGTTCCATTCGTAAATAATGCTTACAATTAGCTGTTTCCGTCATTTTTATTCTTTTTAACGAATAATATATCAGAATTTATAACTCTTTCTGATAACCATCCATATTCTTTTTTGATTTCTTGTTTGTGTTTATTATTGCAGTACAATAAAAAAAATTTCAATTATTTATTTCAGACATTTTTTAGGACCTTTTAACTAAAATGACATTTTATTTAAAATAAATTTAAGCGATTTAAAATTAAAATGACTAAAATTGATATGGGAAAATGAAATTTCAAATAATTGAAAGCTATTTCAATATAGGGTTCGAGGCAAAAGTTGTATAAAAATTTTATTTATATTCCCATATTTTATTTTACTCAATTCCTGAATTTATTTAAATTTTAAAATTTATTCGCATGAAAATAATATAATTATTAATAATATTTAATAAGTTTCTATAATTTTTGCTTCAATTGAAGGACTAACTAATTATATAAACATTTATTTAACACTAAATAATATTTAATTTCCGAATTCCAATGTTAATTAAATTGTATTTTTGTTATTTTCGATAAATTAATAATAAAAAGAAGTTTTTAGCACATTTTCAAAAAAAAAATGAAAATATTAATTTCACTCTGTCCGTATCTTTGTCAGGGTGTTCACAAAACTTCTACATCGTTTGAAATACAGCAATTTTAACTATGGTTATATATTGTATTGCAAAAAAAATTAATATTGTGAAACAATTTTTTTCTATAGCACATCCATTACGGAGCTACAGCCTCCAAAGTTCGGAAAAGTCCTATATTTAAATTGTTATAACACAAGTTTGCCATACGGTATTTTAATTTGCCTTGATGTGAAACTCAATTTCAGTAAAAAATTGAACCACTTTTTTTTCAAACGGGGTATAAAACACGGTTCCGTGAATTAACGCCCAAAAAAAAAATTAAATAAAACCCCAAAATTTAGGATCTTAATTCATAATGAATTAATACGAGGTACAGGCCAACAACACATGTAAAATTTGGTTGTGCTGGGGCAACAGGTTCGGATAGCTGCCATAAAACTTCTCTTTTTAAATTTAAATAACTCAGTGTCTATTAAAGCTAGGTATCTGAAATTTTGTGAAGAGGTGTAGAGTTACATATGCCGAAAACTTTTGTAAACTTTGGTTGGTCTAGAGCAGCCGGTTCAGGCTTCTTGCACTTCTTGGAACTGAATGAAGCTAGGCGTCTGAAATCTTGCAAAAGATGCTCAAGTTTTATGGCAACAACTTCTGTAAAATTTTGTTATGGTGGTGCGACTGGTTCGGGTAGTTGCTATACAACTTCTATGTTTAAATGAAAATAACTCAGTATCTATTGAAGCTAGGTATTTGAAATTTACATAAATATATCTCGGTAGTTATAACGTCGGTACTAAAACAACTGAAATTGTTTAAAAGATGATCAAGTTATATAGAAACAGGATATTTTACGTTCATATGGGTACCGCGGAGTTGACATAGTCTACTCTACTGCACTCTTCCTCGGTTTTTTTTTTTTATTTTAAATTTATTTTTCCCAAAACTTAGTATGTTATATGTTTTTTACATTTTGGAAATGTGCTTTTTTGGAAGCCCTTGGTTTTTTCATTACTTGTTTTTATTTTATCAGGAAATTCAAGGATTAATTTTCCTAAAGGTATATACATACGTGAGAAAATAATTATTTATGATACTATACATATAGGTTTACAAAACGTTCATCTGTTTATATGCGTATGTTCCTATAATAGTTCTTAATTATTTCTCTAAACAATTTATTACAAATAAATTTAAAATTAAATGATCTGAAAAATAGTTAATTATTTAACCTTGAAGGCATAATATTGACACTATTTTACAATTACTATTTTCAAAAATATTTTCATATTAAAAAAAAAAAATTTTCATTTTATTTTCAAAAATAATAACGTTATTATACCCTACACTTAAATTATAGGGTATATTAACTTTGGTATGGTGTTTGTAACCACCAAAAGGAAGCGAGTTAGACATGGACATGTATATATATTCTGAATCAGGATCACCTTCTGAGTCGATTTAGCGATGTCCGCCCGTCCGTACGCACGATAACTCAAAAAATAATGATGTTATTTTCATGAAATTTATACTGTAGGTTAACAATGACTGAATCCCTGATATCCCTAAAATTTGAGATGAGTTGGAGTGGTTATCGCAAAACTCCCAAAACGAACAAGCATATCTTCGAAATTAATAAAGATAGAAACTGCAAATTTGATACGAGGATGTTGTTTTCTGAATCCCTGATTTGCCTAAAATTTCAGATGAATTGGAATGGTTGTTCGGATATCTCCCACACAACTCCCAAGACCGAACAAACATATCTTCGAAATTAATAAATATAAAAATTTGAAATTTGAAACAGAGTGTTCTACCCTGTTCTGATGATGTCTCTAAAATTTGAGATGAATTGGGGTGGTGGTCCGCGTGCTTTCACACACTTCTCAAGATCTAAGAAGCATATCTTCGAATTTAATAAAGACAGAAACCTGAAATTTTGTACAAAAGTTGTAAAAGCATTCATTTTTTTTAGATTATATTAAATACCTATATAACTAAAATAACTTATGGATTTTTAATTTAATTTGAATTTTTCCGCTACATCTTATTGATTCGGATATTTTTATTTTTATGTATTATTTATTTCAATCTATAAGCGCTAACGGACCTATACATTATATAAGGTAATAATTCTCTTTTGATCATATGGTGTATTTGAGGGACCATTTTACCCTCGGTTCTTTAAATAATGAAGTTTAAAGTTGCTTATATCTCATAAACAACGCAACTAATTAATAATACATCGTGAGCTTTATTCTTTAACTTTCCAAATAATGCATTTCTATATTTCAGATACCTTTCGTCTAAGAGTCAATTTTAAAAAAAATTTATTCGTTTCAAATTTTTTCCCTTAAACATGTTCTTTAGGCAAAAATGTTTTCCATGAAAAAAGTCACGATATGCATATAAAAAAATTGATTTTGGTTTTGGTGTATTTTTCGCGAGTTCTCTTTATGCATCATTATTTTCGTATTTTTCTATTTTTCGAATAAACTCTTTAATTTTTTTTTTAAAATGGTTTTATTCTATTTCTTGTGGTATTTGAAAAAATTTAAAAGGATATACGTTTCTTTTTGGCTGACGACCACCCATTTATTAAATTAAAATTTTTAAAAATTATGTCGTATACAAACAAAACATAGAAAACCAAAATTTATTTGAAAAAACTTGCCGACGCAATTTACATTTGAAAATAAAAATTATTTAATTACAAAAAGCGATGAAAAATAAGTAAAATTAAAAAAAAAAAAAAAACAAACCGGATGGAAATGAAAGTTAAACTTGTGAAATTGAAATTGGAAAGTTAATATGTTTTCAAGATTTTGTAATTCAAAATTTTGAAATTCAAGATTTTGTATTTCAATTTATATTTTGTTAATGTTGATACATTAACAGATTATATTTCACAATTTTATATTTTAATTTATTGACATCTGTTTTTTTTTGCCATGGTTTCTGTTTAACGCTACTACGAATCTTCAGATTGTCCAAAAAAAACAATAAAATTTTCTTCAATTTGTCTTGGTTTTCAATGTTTGTAATTTATATGGTAAAATCGCTTCTTTTTTTTTTTATTTAAAATAAAACGATAAAATTGAAAATCTGATGAATGAATGTAATTTATATGTATAAGTGAAACATTAATTATGTAAGATACTGTATATTATAAAAATGAAAAACCAACATTTAAATTACTTTTTGGTTCATTGCTTCGTCCTTGTATTCTTTGGTGGTAATAATTTTCTATATTATATCAGATACAAATTGTAAATGTATACTTTTCAATGTATATGTATGTATGCATATAATCAACTTTAAAAAAAAAAAAAAAAAACATTACATAACCACAACAATCAATTTTAAATCGAGGTGTTGCTTCTTTCCCCAAAAAAAAAAAAAAAAAAATAAATAAAACGTAAAAGAAAAGAAAAAGGTAACAAAATAAATTTTCACTATGGAAATTACCAAAGTAACACACAGTGATTTTAAATTTATCATGTTTCTTTTTATGTCCTTTTAATTCTTAACACGAATTCTTCAAGTTTTTCTCTTTTCTCTGTTTCCTTTTTGTTTTGTTTTCTTTTCCATTATTATACGGTATCGGAAGTTTTTTATTGACTTTTTTTCTTTTTTCAATACATCCTACAGAGAAAAATAATTTTCCTTTTAATATTCTTGTGAAGGTTAAATATTTTCTTTTTTTTTTTAAGGGTTTAAAAAAGCTCTTTGTTAGTTTCAATGGGTGCACTATTATTGAGGAAATTCTATATTTTTTTTATTAAAAATCTCCAAAAGCAATTTAGAGGGTTTATTGTTCTTTATATACATATTCAGGTATATAGGATTGACATAATAAATGATTTGTTTTCTTTTGTAATTTTAATTATTTTAATAATTTTTCATTGAAGTCAATAAAAATGATTGTTTAAGCTTAAAGTTTTAATGAACTTTTAAAGAAAAATTTTGCATAAGTTTATTTTAACTTTATTTTTGTTTTTTTTTTTTAACCTTATTCTAAACATAGGCAAAAGTAAATATATACAGTTGTGTTCGAAAAAAATTATACAGTGCCTTTTAACATTCTAGTCTTTTAATTTAAAAGCTATAAAAGCTTAAAATTGAAAAGTCGAAAATGCTTCTCTGTTTAAAAATTATAAATGTGAAATTTGCGTTTTGTTAAAGGAAGCTCCAAACTATAGAATGTATCAAAAGCTCTGGAAAATGTTTGTATCTTATAGTTTTTTTTGTTTTGTTAGATAAGCATATAAGTTTCATCTAAGAAAATAATTTGGAGTGCTAGCGCCTTGACTTTTTAAAATTTTGTTCTTATGTATACGGAAGAAAAATATTTTGAGGAAACTTTAAGATTAGTAACAAAATCAGGGTTTCAATAATTTCTTTGGTAAGTGTTTTGGGTCGGATATGTGCTCACACCTCTAGTATAACATTTTTTATTTTAAATGTGCAGTATATAGAATAAGTAGGTAAATATTTATTGTTTTGCGAAAATTATTTAATTTAATGCAAATTTAAATGGGGTACTCTTTTCGAATGCGGAAAATTAATAAATAAAATGGATTGGCTAATATTATGTTACTATTACATACGCTAATACATAATAAACACATAATAATCTACAAAAAACTGGAGAATTAAGAACAATTAAAGAGAAAATTTCTGCTCATAAAGAGCAAAATGAATTGAGTCTAACCATGACAAATTTCTTAAAGTAAAATGAAAACCCTACTATTTAATTTGTTGACCTCGCGCTTTAAGAAACAACAACTTTCTTCCGTGTGTATTAATTCACTGCACCATTTTTTTTTTCACATGATCACAATTTATTGAAACTTATTACGTAAAATAAAATTGCAAAGTTTCGGAGAAAATAAATTTCTTTTATTTCAAATCTAACTACGGTTTGAAACTTAAAATTTTAAAATACATAACATAATAATATGATTTCTAAATTAAGATAAGTAAAGTTATTAAAGAGATGTTACTATTTTTTTGAACCTCTCTGTTTTTTTTTGAACCTATCTGTATTTATATATATTATATATATATGAGTCTAGTCTAATTTATTATCCTATAATCTATTCCATGGTATATCATTAGATGTGTATTTATATATAATATATATATATATAAGAGTTGTATATTATGAATTTTATTTTCTAGAGAGGACCCAAAAGAAATAAGAACACAAAAACATAATTCGTATCATTGAGCAATTTTCAGATTTTAGTATACATACCCATATACATATATAAAACTGATGAAAATAATTAACAAACATATAAACAACCATTAACTATATAAAATTAAATAAATTGTTGTACTCTGTGGAAAATATTGTAAAGTGTACAGGAAGTTAAATACAAAAAAAACACAACAAGTTATTAAAAAACCAAAGGTTTTCAAAAAAATTTCCAAAATTAGTTTTTCATAAAACGTACATAAATATTATGTAGTTATATTGAATAAAATAAATTTATAATACAAAATTTGAACAAAATCGTTAGAATAATTTGTTAGAGAAATTAGGAAAAATCTTCGGGAAAAATCAAGTCACATTTTTGTCAATTTTAAGGTAACCCTATATTAAGAAAAATTTATTAACACAAACAAAAATATAATGTTGGAGCTTTAATTTCTGTATATTACTTCAAAAAAAATTGGACAGGTACTCTCTTAGTACAGGTAGAGAATTTTCAGTTTTTGATCCATTACAGCTCCTAACCCTTGAAGGGCGACACAAAAATTTTTCCTCAAATTACTCATGCTGATTTCCAAAAATTTCTTCTTCTTCTTTCTAATTTCCAAAAGCTTCTAAGTTAAACTGTTTAAAAGATAAAACGGGTCCTAATTTTTGCAAAAATTGAGTTTCACATAACGGTATATTAACCGCATGGCAAAGCCACATATTCATTTTGTATATATTTATATAAAGCTTATGTAACCAGCTATCCTTTGGCGCTTTCAAATTGAAATACGCCTTATAAAACCTGTGTTATAACAATTTAAAGTTAGGGTTTTTTCCAACTTTGTAAGGCTGTAGCTCCGTAAAGGGTTGGGGCTACAAAAATAAGTTATTTTACAAAATTAAGTTTTTGGCAATGCCTATCGGTATAGTTAAAATTTCATTGCTTTATATTTCAAACGGTGTAGAAATTTTGTAAACACCCAGACGGACGGATAGACGGACAGACGGATAGAGTGAAACTAATAAGCACAAATGTGCTAAAAAAAAAAGGAAATTTTAATATTTATTTCCCAAATGGTATTAATAACAATTTCAGGAACCAATAACAAAAGTTCTAACACATAACAAAACAATCACAAAACAAAAAAGTATGAAAAAAATAAATAAAACTAGATTCTTAACTATTTTCACTTCCTTTTTATTTTTGTTGTTGTTTTTGTTTCTTTCTAGTTCTGACTTGTGCTGTTTTTTTTTTTTTTTTTTATAATTTCTTCAAGTTTCTGTTGCGACACCATTGCCTTTCGGATATTAAATAAAACTACTGTCATTTATTTTAGGTTATGACTTTTAATCGTGTAGAAAAAAATCAATATAATATGTACAAAAGTTGACAAAAGTCAAACAAACAATAAGGATAACTTTAAATAATGACAAAAATAAAAGAATGAATTATAGTAGATTAGTGTTAGTATATATATAGTACATAGAGCAAATATGTACATAAATATACATATGTATAAAAAGGAAAGTTTTTAATTTTTTTTATATTATTTTTATTACTGTTTAACGAAACTACTTATATGTATATATTATTGTATATATATATATACATAGTTGATCTATTAATCTATAAGGCAGAAATATTATTTCATATTAATTTTAGTTAAATATAAATGAAAATAGGGAAATAATCATTACATTAAATTTATTTTTGAAGAAAATTCAATTGTTTTTGTTTAATTGTTGATATGAGCGCGATTTAAAATAACTACGAATACGCAAGTCTATCGTCATAACCTTCTCAACCATTCTTAATATCGCTTATTATGTTTTAAAACAAGAACCAAATGTTAATCAAAATCATTGCTTTGATTCTTTAATTTCTTTATTTTCACGGTTGAATTGAAGTTAAAATTTATTTATGAAAAGAATTAAATATAGAGATGAAAAGCACAAATGAAAAATGAATTTGTTAATACCGAAAAGAAGTTTAGGAAAAAAACTTCTTTGTTTAAGTACATTTTTTTTAATGGAACTAAATAAAATAGAGTTTGAAATAAACTTTTGAAAGGTACAACATTTTTAACTTTTTCTATGTACCACTCCCAGGAGTACATTAAAAAAAATGTCACCCCTTACACATTAACTAAAAATTATATAGAAGAACTGTATTTTGAATTCTACTTTAGACAACTTTGTACTTTAGACAACTTTATTTTTAACCTGTCAATCTTTAATAACTAATAAGTAAACGAATAAATATGTTATACATTTTTATATTTGTTTACTTATTTACTTATAAATGATTATAGTTATTTGTTGTTTAAAATTGAAGTATTTACCACATTTTCTTAATTTTTTTTGTACAAATATATTCAGTAGTGTTCGTAAATTATTTTTAATTAGAAAAGCTTGTTAGGATTCATAGGTGTAGAACTCCTGGCGTATTGTCCCTTTTAATTTTTTGATTACGAAATCCATTTTAGGATTTTTGACTCATTTTAATGAGCCAAAAGACACATTAAAAAACGATAGAAGCCCAATCAGTTAAATGAGACTTCTGATCCATTGAAATCAGTCAAAAGTTCCACGTGATTTTTCATTATTTTAATAGGTTGAAACTCCAATGGGACTTTATGATCGTTTTTTTTTTGTGACCCCTTTTGTATTTCTGCGGTGAGTCAAAAGTCCCATGAGAAGAATGAGTCATTCTAGCGTCGGGGAGCTTTGATTCATAGTTTCTCTTATGTCTTCCAGAAAGGAAGTTTAGATACAATTTTTAATTAATCATTCTGACGTCGCGGAGCTTTGATTCATAGTTTCTCTTATGTCTTCCAGAAAGAAAGTTTAGATGCATTAATTATATATATAAGTTAATGTTTTTTTTATATTAAATACTATGTTTCAGTTTCTTTCAATGTTCTGTAGATGCTCGAGTTATTTTATAGGCATGTAGTGCTATTATATACATACATGCGTTTTTATCTTTTAATTTTTTTTACTATAGATTGTAAGATAAATGCTATGACAGTTTTTCCATACTGTAGAATATTATTTCATATATTTTTTTTCCAACTTATTCTTTAATTTGTTTTGTTGTTTCTGTATGTATATATATATATCACATAATATAATAAATTTCAAATTATAATCTGGCCATGACTGTAATAAGTTTTGTTTTGTTTTTTGTTATTGTATTCATTATTTTTATAAAATATTACGTTTTTACAAATACACGAAATTAAAAAGAGAAAAAGAAAGAAAAACTTAAAATATTGTTTTCTAACATAAAACAAAAAGATTTTTTTTATACTTATTTTTATTTTTTTTTATTTTATATTAAGGATTGCTGCAGGCCAATATCGATTTTTTTTCATAATTTGACTTTTCTTCCTGACATACATATTTATGTATACGTGTATAATGTGTATATTTACTCTACACACATATATATATATATATATAAGAAAATTCCATAGGGAACAAAGAGGGCACCAGTATAAAAAGAAAATAATGAAACCGAGAATAACAACAATGACATTAATGAAAACTAAGGAATAATGTCTCCAAAACTTATCTGCAACTAAATAATAATATGTTAAATGTATGATATTAAATTTTTTATTTTTTAAATTGATGCTTTTTTTTTTTCTTTCATATCCTCTCTCTGTTGTTTTTTTTTTTTTGTTTTCGCTTTGTTCTACTGTGTGCTAAACTTATTTTATTACTTATGTGTTGGCTTGTGCCTTTTTTTTTCCAAATGTTTGTCGATTAATAAATGAGTAAAAGAGAAAGAAAATCATTTGTAGATAAGTGTTCAAGGCATTGACGATTTCTTATACAAAACAAAAAATTTTTACTTTTCTTTTTATTTTTTGTTAGTTTAACAAAATAATTTTCATTTGATTATCCTTGAAATAATGGAAGGAAAATAACAATAAAGATAAGTTTAAGTGTGAGATTAATATTTGTTTTTTTGTTTGTTTTTATATTCTTTGGGTCGACCCACTTAAAGTAATTGTAAATGTTACGAAAAATGAATTTAAATAATCAAGACAAAAACCATTCAAGTATTTTATTTAAAATATTCGAGTGTTCTATGCAAAATTTTTTATTTTATTTTTACATCCAGAGTTGCTCAGCGTACTAGACATATTGTAAATTTGTAAAAAAAAAAAAAAAAAAATTTAATTCAATTGAGTGTGACAATCATCCTGAAATTATTTTTTTTATACTTATGGAAAATTTAATTAAAGTTATTTATTAAATATTTATGTATTTTTTTCTCACTTATTCAAAACTAATGTTTAAATCTACATATTTTTTTAATATTTTCGACTATTAAAACTACTAAATAAAAAGTTTTAAAAGGATATTTGCACTTAAAGATATTTTTAATGGGATAACGAATGCTCGTATCTCCTAATCTCGTTTTTAAAAATCTTATTTTCTCAAAAATCTCGTTTCTTAAAATTTCCACGTTTTTTAATTTTCTTCTTTTTTATAAATGAAATTGTAAAACAATTTAATTTAAATTCGGTAAATTGAGTTTGGGTGAATTTCCCAACAAATCCAATACATATTCTGGATGAAGCGAATAACCGTGCTTTTGACTAACCAACGGTAAAATTTCTTTTATATTTATTTTAAATATATAATTTATTAAATAAACTATTTTGTTACATAAATATTACAACAATAAAGCATTTAAATTAATTTCAAGAAAAATTATTTAAAGAGTCGAAACTATGACGCCCCCTAAAACTATTTATTACTAAACTAATTATTGAAAACCCTAATTTTGAAATCATTTATAAAGTACCTCCTAATAATTTCTTTACATCCATATTTCGTATAGGATACGACTGCTTTCATCCAAACCCTTTTTTTTATTTTCTGTATTTTCTGAAAAAGAAAGAGATTTAGTGAGATTTAAAAAAAAATGAGGTTTGAAGAAACAAGAAAAAGAGATTTTGAGAAAACGATATTTTGAGATATGAATATTAGTACCGCTTCCATTTTAATGTTGCTAAAATATATTTTAAATTAATATTATTTGGCTTAGTTACTTTCATGTTGTTGTTTTTATTTATCAGTCTATCAGTCTATAATTTCGGTTTATAATTTTTTTTTTTTTATTCTTATAAAAAACTATATGAATTTTTTTTTTTTGCATATAGAATTTTTGGTTGTGTGAAATGCAAATCTATGTTAAATAATTATTTAAACATATTTTAAACGTTTATAAATACTTAAAACAAACATAAAATATACAAAAAATTATACAAAAGATATGTACTGAAAAAAATTTATTTTCACGTTATTATTTCTTTAATAGTTAAAATATGTATTAAAATATCCGAATTATTGGGAACAATTCCCTTTTTTTTTTTTTTTAAGAATATAATGGGATTTTCTATCAAACAAAAAATTTTAGCCAAAATTAGTTCGCGGAAAATTAAAAACAAAACAAAAATAATGATTTTCTAAAATATATCTCAGAATAAGATACAAAAGTTCGAAATTAGAGATATGTATATTCATTATTTAAAAAACAAAAACTGTTTAACAACTACAGTCAAATCTTTCTAATTGTCCCGTTGTCTTCACCTAATAGTTATTCTAAAATAGTTTTTAGTAAAAAAATTATGGTTAGATTGTGGAAATTTATTGAAGAGGCCATTAAATGTTGTCACTATATTTAAATATTTTTTTTGTATTGTTAAGATTTCGTTTTGTAGTCAATTTCCAATCAAAATATGAAATCATAGAAAATATCAGGGTGTGTTGTCTTAACTAATAAAAATTTTTAATATTTTATATTACTGCATAAATATATATAAATAGATTTCTTGTGCCATAGTTTAAAAAAGTATTTCCGTTTCAAGAACTAACTTATATACAGTAAATACAACCGAACAACTACAGTAAATACAACCGTGTTTAGTGAAAATAATAACTAAGGAGAATTAAGTTTTGTTTAAATTAACCACTAAAGATGAATAAAAATTAATTTTAGATGAATAAAGAACAAAAACAAAGTATGTGTATATAAAAATATAAATATATAAGAAGTAGGTATTGGATTGTGCTGGCCATAGTTTGACTACAAGGTCGTTCGATTGACGGTTCCAACGAAAATTACGTACATGAAAAATTTATCGAAAAATTTTGTATTCGATTTAATTCGTGTGCGTAATTGTAGTAGGTTCAAATTACCAGATGTTACTGTATGTATATAAATTTGTATTCAATCTATACATGTATAATTGTACACACAGAGTATTTGGGGTAAACAAAAAATTATTCCCAAGGAGTGGTTCTATTTCTAAACGTTTTTGAGAAATTGATGTTTATATAGTTTTTCGTTATATGTTTTTATAAGGAAATATTTGACGAATACCGTATTTTCGAAAATTTTGATTTCGAGATAATTCAATGTAAACATGCCTCCAACCTGCAATCAATTTAAATACATACCTAATTACGATTTTTTTTTCATAAAAGTAAGGTAAATAAGTAAGTTTAAATTGATTTATATCGAAAATGATAAAATATGATCATATAAATTTATTATGAGAAAGAATTCGTCAAATTTAAAAATAAAAAAAATTTGCTCATTAATAACGGTTTTTTAGGAAAAAAAAAAAAAAATTAATTAAAAAGAATCTTCAAAAACATTTTCGCTAGAAAAAATGTCAACCTCCGAAGGCAATTCCTGTTTTTCTCCTCTCCTCCGCTACCTCCTATCACTAAATTCAAGGAAAACCATTAAAAGCATGAAACACCCTGTATATATTTGTATATATATATACATATACATCTACATATAAATAAATATATGTATATATTTATATGTAAATATAATGTAGGTTTCTGGATTTTATTGTTTCCGAAAGAACAATAAAACTTACAAGTAAAACACAAAAACAAAACAAAAAAAAAAAAAAAAAATTATTTTCTATATTAACAGGATTTTTTATTTTCTCTCTCATACAACCATCCTTCTAAGGAACGAAGGATATCTTGCTATCTAAAAAAAAAATTCTTCAAAAGTGGAAAATTTGCATTTGTTTTGATTTTGTATCGAAATAACCTAGAAAACTTTTTTTTTTAAGCTGATGAAAGAAATACGAAAATTCTATTTAAAAGTGTTGAATGAAAATTTAAATTAAAGTTAAAATAAAATAATAGGGAATTCTTTTCACAGGATTATATTCTATATGTATGTACATACGTATATTAAAACTTAAAACAAAAAATATAAAAACAAAAAGTGTGAGGTAATGATGTCAGAATAGAAAAAGTAGAAAATGAAGCTTAATATAGTATCAGTTAAAATAAGTAGAATGATTTTCTTTTGTTTTTGTTCTTTAAAAATTGAATTTTATTTAATGTAAAAATGAAAAGAAAGTGAAGAGGAGAGGAGGAAAAGAGTAGATTATAAGACGAGATAAAGAGTAAAAAAAAAATGTTCGTCCCTTTTTCAAGGATGTTTTAGATTTAAATAAAAAAAGATTATGGTAATATTCTATAACTGATTGATTGTAACTAAGATACTAATTTTGTTATATTATAAAAATTTATATATGTACTTTAAATTTAAAAAAGAAAAAAACTATTTATCCCTGTTTCAATTACAGACACTTCATACGATTTTATTTTGATATAAATTTATTGAAATTTATTGAAATTTTCTTTTATATAATTTTTTTTTTTTATTTATCTCAATAATTTGGATATTTTTCATAGATAAATTTATCATTTTATAAAATTGTATTCCTTTTTTGTTTGTAATGAAGGTTCAAATGTTTTTTAAAATATTTGTGTTAAAGTTTTGGGTGTTACATAGACCTTATATGTAATCACACGACTCATGAGGTGTTCTGTAGTTAATTATACGAACTATCATATTGGATAGATGTGTGTTGTCATCATAACTTAGTTAAAAAAAGTTAGATCTTTAGTTAAAAACAAAAATTCATTTTAAACATAGACTAGCTTATATAGGGTTTTCCAATTTGAGTGATATGATTTTTTTGCAAAACAAAAAACACACTAATTATTAAGGAAATTCAAATGTTTTTTATTTAATGTGAAGTACAATTGATACAATTAAGTTCTGAATAAAACGTCATTGAAATGGCCTCCACGACTTCTTTTACATGAACGAATTCGATGAACCCAATTTTCAAGCACATTTTTCACTAAATCAAGTCGTTTGTCATGAGAATAGCACGTTCAATATTGACTTCTAAAGCTTGAAGAGAGTTTGGTTTATTTCTGAAGACCATCAAATAACCCCACAAGAAATAGTTTAATGGTGTTAAATCACAACTTCTTGGAGGCCATTCAATGTCACAATTTCTTGAAATAATCGAATCTCCAAACTTTTCTCGCAATAATTCGGTTGTTGCACGTGCTGTGTGGCACGTAGCCCCGTCTTGTTGGAACCAGATGTTGTCAAGATCAACTTCTTCCAATTTCGGCCATAAAAGGTTGGTTATCATGGATCTATACCGCTCTCCATTGACAATAACGGAGTTACCAGCTTCATTTCGAAAGAAGTACGGACCGATGATTTCACCAGACCAAAAACCACACTAAACTGTCAATTTAGGTGAATGTAATGGTTGTTCATGAATAATTTGTGGACTTTCTTCGCACCAGAATCGACATACGACTTGATTTAGTGGAAAAAGTGCTCGAAAGTGCTTGATTTAGTGGAAAAATTCCTGTTTAACTAGCTGGATTTTAAGAGTGGCTATCAGAAAATTAACGTTTTTTTTAATAACACTTTTTAAAGATAATCTCCTCTATAAATCTTAAATTTGTTTTTTGCATGTGTTTTTTTTAAATAAATATTTTAAATCTAAAATCTGATAAGAACACCTGCGTATAAAATTACTTTCGTAACATTTTAAATGGATAAAATTTTAACATTGCCACACATTAGTGCACCTTTAGTAAAAAAATATACATAATTGAAACTTTTTAAAAAAAAAGTTTTTCTTCTAAAAATATTTTCATAATCATTCATATAAACTATTAAAATGTTACAAAAAAATAAAAAATGGAAATATGGGAAATGTTACAAAAAAAAAAGCAAAAAGGAGACAATCTCGTATTAAAAATTTTTTTACTTTTAGTATAGTTATCCTCAAAGTTTTTTATTTTTTCTATTTTAAAATTTTTCATTCTTCACTTCAACATTCTTCAGCCCCATCAAAAATTAAAAGATATCATCATGGCAATGTAATATATAAGTTATAAAATATGTTCAGTAATCCACATATAACACCACGAAGAGTTTTCTAGATATAGTGGTTGCAACTTGACCTAATTTTGTTTTTTTATTTTTTTTTTTTTTTTATTTTCTATATTATTACCTTGTGCTTTATATACTCTACAATCATTGCGGTTATTATTTGTTGTAAGGTTGCAAAGAAAAAATTGTAGGGTAAAACACCATTAAAGGAAAATTGAAAAAAAAAGAAAACAAATGCAAGAAGCAATAGAAAAAACCTAATAATTCAGATATGGTAAATTTGTGGTTCCTCTTTATGTCAAGCCACTTTACTTTTTGTATGGTTCTTATCTTTTATCTTTTTTGATTCTTTAATAGTTGACACCACATACAAAAGAGTGCAAAATAATACGTACAAATGAAACTTCTTTAGTTATATAGCTATATTTTTTAAAAATTTAAAAATTAATAGCTGTGACTATTATAGACAGTGTTTAACCATTAAATTAACCTTTCGATAAATTCTATATGTCTACGCTGCAAAAAAAAATTTAAAATAAAAATTTCAATTAAGTATTTCAATGATAGCTATATAATTGCAGTCAATTGGAACAATTTTCCAACCCATCCCATATCCACTAACTGTAATATCTCAGAAAGGGTAGCACTGATTAAGATAAAACAAGATGTATATTAAAGATATTATTATGCTGTGTACCATATTATAGAAATATGGTTTCTGTATGCTGTCGTAGAGCAAAAATATAACGGTTTAAATAAAATACTACAAAATGTTGAAAATTTTGTAATACATTTTTCGGCCACTAAATGGCGGCATCGCTAAAGGCATATATATTCGGAAACTTGAAGATATAAAGTACTGTTATGTGATGGCGTCATCTTAGTAGCTCGTTGCAGAATTTTATTTCAAATGTTAATGGGGATAAAATTTTGGTACCGTTATGTGATGACGTCATCTAAATCGATGATTCCCCTTTGCGGAAATTTATTCAACATTTTGTATACTTGTTTGTATTTTTTTGCAGTATTTTGCGGTTTATAGAGTTGTGTAAAATCAAATGGCCATAGAATACAATAAAGGTATCTTCAATTGATGTTAACTTCTATGTTATTTTTTTTTGACATCCAAGTAAAGCATTTGACAATTACATATAACACCATTTTAAAATTGTACAGTTGACAGATTATTTCATAAAGTTTGTATATATGTATGTACCTATGTAGTATAGCACTATGTTTTTTAAAACTTAAAGTATTCTAAAAGAGTTCATATGTTTAACGATTTAATTTTAACTTTTGCTGTTTTTCCTTTTATCATACATAAGTATACAATATATATACAATACATACACAAATTAAACTACTTAGAACAAAAAAAAAAAGGGAAAATTGGTATATGTATGACTATATTGATGTGTTTTTATGCTAATTAAAGTGACTTAAATTGTCAACAACGGATTATTTAAACTCTTTTATAACGGTTTTTTTTTTGTGTGTTATAATAGTGCTGAATATTCAAAAATTAATTTAATGTTTTCAAAAAAAAAATTTAAAAGTGGTGCAAGGAAACTTGGATTTAATCTCAAAGTTCATGGGGTTGTATAGAATAATTTATAAAACGTTGAAGGTATTTCTTTTGACAATTTATTATATATGGACTCTATTCAATGTTTTGTGCTATTTTTTTCTTCTTAAAACCTTGATTATATTTTGACATTTTTTTTATGAATAAATTTTAATAATAAATACAATAATTAAATAATATTTAAAAATTAAATAACAAAATTTTTGAATATGTGATGAATTTTTTTTTTATTTATATAAACATTTTGTTGACATTAGTTATGAAATTCATTAAATATAACTGTGCGTTGAAGTTTTTTTTTTTTTGTTGTAATGTCAGGTGTCTAAAATATGAAAACACGAACTATTTAACTAAAAGATATAATAAATACCAAATATTAAACTACGATTTATCCATTTATTAGCTATATAGCAATAAATTAAATTCAGTTTTTCAACGGAACAATTTTAAATAAAATGACTACAATAAAAAAAAATTCATTTATTAAATTATTATTAAAAAAATATATAATATTTATATACATTTATTATAATATATACTTAATATATAATATTTTTTTTTAGGTTGGCAGATCATCAGAATCTCCAATAGATTTTGTAGTAATGGATACATTGCCCGGTGATAAAAAAGATGCAAAAGTAATGCAAAGTACAATATCACGTTTTGCATGTCGAATATTAGTCAACAGATGTGAAGCATCAAAAGCAAGAATTTATGCAGCAGGTTTTGATTCTAGCAGAAATATATTTTTAGGTGTAAGTAATTAATTTAGATATATTTTAATTTAAATATACATGTTTAGCTCTCTATATCCATATAGATATAAAAAACTTGAAAGATGAGGCTTTGTTGTTCTTCGAAATCTCTACTATAATTTATATGCCTTTTTTTTGATATATTGTGGCAACACTTTTTCAGTTTTAATTAAATTTATTAATTATTAATTTTATTAAATCAAAGTTAAAGTTAAAATTAAATTTAAATTACTGTTCTTTGACTTCGTTAAATAAAAAAAAAATTTTTTTTTTTTTGTAAAATTCTTTGTGATTATAATCCGAATATTCCGAAATTTCAAAACGCTGCTTATTATTTTTTTTTTTTTACCCCCTACCAGGAAGCAAAAGGGGTAAATCAAAATAAATGTTTTTAAATAAATTTCTATATTTAATTTCTTTAGCATTTAAAAATTAAAGCAAAAAATCAAGTGAAGTGAAATTTTTAAAAGATGTCAGAAAAATAACGGTTAGGTTTTTTTTATATTCTCGGTAAATGGTTTGTTTACTGTTTTTTTTTTTTTAAGTAAAGGAAAGGGTTCGAAATAACAAAAAAAGGATAATTAAATATTAAAAGTATAATAGAAAATGAAATAATAAAAGAAATTTAGAAAAACCATTGAAGTGAATTTAAGAAAAAAAACTACTTTTGTAGAATATAAAAAATTTCCTTGTTAAAATTTAACTGAACTTAAACTTATGTGGTTTTTAAAGGAATTAATATGCAAAATTTTATTTGTTCTTTAATAATTATTTTTTTAAAATATCACAAATATTTTAAAAGTAGAAAGAATTCTTTTTAAATTAAAAATGTTAATACCACAACTTATATTATACAAAAATCTTGGGGTATTAAAGTGGGGTACTATATTTGATATTTGTTTCTAAATAGTGGGTGTTATTTGATTTCAAAATAATTGATCTTATTGTGCTACCAGATAGTTGAACAAAAATTAAAAGATCTGTTACACAATTCTCGCACTATATGAAAGAGGTCCTTTATTTCCGAATATTAATACGAATGTTTTACATAATATTTGATATTTTAAATTAGTTCACTAGGGATCATGATGGGAACTTATTAGGGATAAAGATAATTATGAAAACTTATTAAAAATCTATATTTCGAATAATGTTTTCTAAAATAGGCAAATTAATATAAAAACTAATCTTATATTGTTTTTATGTTTTATATAGGAAAAAGCAACAAAATGGCAGGATAATGTTGAAATAGATGGTCTTACAACAAATGGTGTTCTAATAATGCATCCAAAAGGTGATTTTTGTGGTGGTAATGCTAAATGTGGTTTATGGCGTGAATGTTCCGTTGGTGGTGATGTATTTAGCCTTAGAGAATCAAGATCTGCACAACAGAAAGGACAACCAGTAAGTGAATTTTACAATTTTTTCATTGTATATAAATATTCTTACTAAAATATCTTTCATTTTTTTTATTTTTTATTTTAAGATATATGAAGAGTCAAATGTTCTACAGGATGGCACATTAATTGACTTATGTGGTGCTACATTATTATGGAGATCAGCTGAAGGACTAATACATACACCTGTAAATAAATTCTTTTGGAATAATTTTTTTTTTCCTATATTTTAATTTAATTTTAATATTTAAGACAAAACGTGATTTGGAAAAATTAATTGATGATATAAATGCTGGACGACCTCAATGTCCAGTTGGCCTAAATACTTTAGTAATACCACGTAAAGTCAGTTTAGGTGAACAATGTAATCAACCTTATGTTTATCTTAATTGTGGACATGTTCAAGGTAAAATTAAAATAAAAAAAAAAACAATTGAAAATTTTGCTATAAAATTCATTAAAACAATTTTTTTCTTTTTTGTAATTTTTAGGTCAACATGAATGGGGTCAAGATAAATCAACAGGAGCTAGAAGATGTCCAATGTGCTTAGAATTAGGACCTGCAGTTACATTATGTATGGGTTTAGAGCCAGCATTTTATGTTGATTCCGGCCCACCAACATATGCATTTAATCCATGTGGTCATATGGCAACAGAAAAAACAGTCAAGTAAGCTCAAATGTCATTTAAATATTTAATCTACAAGGAAATTTAGGCCTATACTAAATGTAATACTAAATCTCATATATAGATGTAGTATTCTTACAAATACATAAACTTCAATGTTGATATTATAGAAGAACTTTAAGTTAATACTTCTAACAACGACAAAGTTTTAAAACCAGATTTAGAAAAAAGCATTATTGATAAGATTAGAGAAATGTGGAAATATATGTGCATGTAGGTTCTCTAGATGGTAATCGATGAAATATTCAATGTTTTAAGAAGTATAAAACATAAAATAGTATAAACATAAGAAGTATAAAAAATATAAGATCTTAATTAAGAGATAAACAAAACTTAATTACTTCATATAGCAGAACAGGATATTGAAAAGCAAAGAAAGATCAACGAATCTAAAATGAAAAGTGCAAGAACCCCAATAATTCCTTTTTTTCAAAAATAACTTATTACTAATTAGCATCAATAAAATTATTTTACTCGAAATTTTAAACCTTTTATAATAATATCTTTACCGGTGTTAGGGGTTATAATATATAAAAACAAGTAATGGAAAAACCAAGGGTTTTCAAAAAAACACTTTTCCCTAAATTAAAAAATTTTCCATAATAAGCCTAGAGTAAAGAGTAGATATATTGAAAAATAATTTATTTGATTTTTTTTTGGTAAGAAAAAATTGAGAAAAATCAAATCACACTTTCGTCAATTATAAGATGACCCTATAATATTAAGAAAAAATATTAACACAAAGAAAGATATAATACTGGAGCTTTAATTTTTGTATATTACTTTAAAAAAATTTGGACTGGTATTACAGCTGTTTAAAAATAAAGAATTTTCAGTTTTTGACCCCTTCAGTTTCTAAACGGGGGGCGACTCAAAAATATATCCTGAAATGACTCATACTGATTTCCAAAAATCTAACTCCTCCCTCCCAATTTCAAGCTTCTAAGTTAAACCGTTTAAAAGATAGAAAGGGTCGAGTTTCACATAACGGTATATTTAAATACCGCATGGCCATATATTTATTTTATATATATTTATAAAGTTTATAAAACCAACTATCGTTTGGCGTTTCCAGATTTAAAATATGCCTTATAGAACCTGTGTTATAACAATTTAAAAATAGGGCTTATTCGAATTTTGTGGGGCTATAGGTCCGCAACGGATGGGGCTACAGAAAAAAAGTTATTTCACAAAATTAGTTTTTTGACGATGCAAATCCGTAGTTAAAATTTCATTGCTTTATTTCAAACTTTCATTGCTTTATTTTATGGTGTAAAAGTTTTGTAAACACCCCGATGGACGGACGAACGGAGGGACGGACAGACGGACAAAGTGAAACTAATAAGCACATTTTTTTAAAACTTTTTGAAAATGTGCAAAACTTTATTAAATGAAACAATTCAAATACGAATATTTGTTTCATTTTTCAAATTAAAATTATATTAAATTTAATACCATGTTCTTTTATTTATTTATTTTTTTATTTTAGATATTGGGCAAATGTAGATATACCACATGGAACAAATGGATTTCAAGCAGTATGTCCATTTTGTGCAACGCCGTTAGATGGTGCTCCTGGATATATCAAATTAATTTTCCAAGATAATTTAGATTAAAATTAATTATAAATAGAAATGTAGAAATATTTAAAAAAAAAAAAAATAAAAAAAAAAAATTAAATTTTATGTAACAATTATAAAAGAAAAGAAAACGAAAATAAATCATAAAAAATTAAGAAGAGAAAGAAAGAAAATTGAATAAACATAAATATATATGCAAAAAAAAAAGTCTAATCTGTATATTCTTTTTATTTCTTAAAAAAAAAATAAAACAACAAAAACAAAAAAAAATATTACTTATATAAGTTCAAGAAAAAGCAAACAAAATTATCTGATGAAAAATAACCAAAAAAAAGAAAAAGAAAATATTTTTCGTTGTTTTTCAAAACTAAATAAAATATTTAAATAAATATATATATATATATATATATACCTATATATAATACGAGTATATATATCTTAGAAAAGTATGAAAATTGTAATAAATTAAATAAAAAAAAAAATAAAAAAATAAAATTATGTCGATTTACATTACATGTATTTCACTTAAGAAAAATTGAAAGAAAAATGAAAATAAAAACTACGAAACGACTATACTAAAATGCGTTAGTTATTAGCTATAAAAGAAATCAAAAGAAATAAAAAAATTAATACAATATAAGTCCATTTTTAATATTATTATTTTTTTTTTTTTTTGTATTAAATTAAAACATTTATTTATTTCATTTTTACTTTTTTTTTTTTTTTTGAATAACTATATGTATTAAAATACATTTTTTTTTAAATTTAGAATATGTTGTTAAATTAACTTTGGGTTCTTTTGGGTTCTTTTGATCCTGTATTGTACATTTTATAAATATGAGTCCTGTGATTTTATTTTATAATATGAATGATTCAATTTTAAATATACAGGGCCCTGTCATTATTGTTGTTATCATTCACATTTTTATCAATTTATTACTCAATTTTGGTATCATCATTAAAAAATGAACTGTCAAAAATAGTTGCCATTGTGTACTATATTTTATATGGAAAAAATTTCAGTGTTATCAGTCAAAAAAAAAAAAATGACTGATACAATTGCTTATCATTCAGTCATTTTTTTTTTAGGTGAAAAGGTACCATTTGTTTCAGTTAGTTTCGAAAAATTAAGAAGAATTCAAAGAATTTTTAAATATTTTAAATAAAAGTAATAAAAAATAAGTTTAAATATAAATATTCTGAAAATAGAATTCCTACAAATAATAGTTATTGTGAAATTTTTTTTTCATAATCATATTTATTAATTAATTTTAAAATTAAATTTTAAACAACTTAAAAACTAAAACACTTCTCAACAGTTGCTATAGACAACTAAAATGACAGTTATTCACTTTTTAAAAAAATGAAAGGTTCGTTCATGACATTCATGATATTCATGACACCGAATAGTCTTTTTTGTTCATTTTTACTTTCATTCACTTTTTAGTGATAATTGTGACAGGGGCCATTCTTTAAATTACTAAAGAATTAACTAAAATCACAAAAACTTAAAAATAACTATTACAAATAATTTGTTTTTTAAGAAGACCTTTTTTAGTTACTGATTCCAAATCGTTTCAATTCTTTTGAATTAATGTATTAATTTTATGCTTTATGATTTTTTTTCTAATCTTTTTTTTTTTTTATATAATAAGAACAAAAATTAAGTATTTTTGTTTATTTACAATTCACTTATAGATTATTCTTAATTATAGCCCAGAACACTTGAAATAAAGAAATAAATATGAACAAAATTTTAAAATTATTAGGAATAGAAGAACATGAATACGAAATGTTTGTTTAAAGGAGAACAAAATAATATGCATTATTAGAACAATTGTACATACATATTTTTTCTAATGAATTATTTAATATTCTTATTTCACATTCAGATTTCTTAAACGATTCTTATTTTCGATTAGATCCATTTTTGGTACAAAAACACATGTAAAATCAATAAGAGTAATAATTAAATAAATACACACTTGTTTGTTGCCTTATATAATAAACTTTTAAAATTACTTTCATTATTATTATTTTTTATATTAAATTATTTAATGTACAAATGATTTTCTTTATTAACTTTTCCTTTAAAATGCAATAATGAAACTGTATATGTATTTGAATTTGATTGTTATATAATTTCTTAGAATTTCAATTCTTTAGTGTAAAATTTTACATATACACTTTACAAATTTTACATATACATATTCTATTAGACTCATCATTGAGGTGATGAAAAATTTTCAATTAACTTTTAAATTTTTTTTAACTGTTTAAATTTAAACCATTAAAATTAAAACTACAAATAAAACTATTAAAACTACCATTGAAATCAAATGTCATATTTATCGCTAAGAAAAACAAATATAATATAAAATGGCTATCGTTGTATACGAAAAGTTTTTACAGAAATACAAGACACAATCATTTTGACAGTTAACATCACGTCAGTTTAAAAACATTACTTTTGTGTCTAAGAAAGAATAATAAATCATCGTTGCTTCAGTGTTATGCTTCGTATTATTCTTTTTGAAGAATATGGGTTATAAAATATACTTTTAAAATTTTTTTTGTTTATCAAATATTTTTGTTTTATAGATAATACATAATATTCTAAAGTTGTTATATTAATTGCATATTGTAAATTTTATTTTTTTTTTGAAACTTCTTTTAATCTCGAATTTTGGGTAAAATTTTTCAAATAATACATAGTTTAATTTAAAAACAAAAAACAAAAAGGTTACGAAATAAATAAATGTTTTAATTTTTAATAATAAATTGTAGAGGAACCAACATGAAAATAAAAAAAAAAATTTAATATTAAAAAAAAAAAAAAAAATAAATTAATAAAATAATAAACAATAATATTATTTAAAATGACAGATAATTGGAAAAATATACTTATATCCAAATATATATATAAAAAAAAAAAAAAAAAAAATTAATTGTAAAAAAAAAAAAAAAGAAAAAAACTAAATATTTTTTTTTCTTCCAAAATATTTAAACAAAAAAAAAAAAAAGCTTTATGTTAAAATTTTACTTTTTTCATTTGTATCAAACATTTTTTTTTTTTTGTTATCATTTAATTTCTTATGCGCAATGATTTGCTTTTTAATTTGTTTTCAATTTCTATAAATAATTTTTTTTTTTCTTTTAAGTTTAATTAAAATTAAAAAAAAAAAATTAATCGATTAATTTTTTAACGATATTTGAATAAAAACAATCGATTTTAACAAGTTAAGAAAGTATTTTTTTTTTTTATATTTAGCTCTATTTAAAATTATCATTCATTAAATAATGTTTTAAATAAAATAATTATTTTATTTTATTTTAGCGTAAAAAAGAAAAAATTTTTTTTTATTATTTTTATTAAACCATTTTTGGTTTTTTTTTTTTTTGAATTTTTTTTTTTTTGAAAGTGACTGACTAGGAAGGAATTGGTATTCTATACGGCTAAATTTATTAAAGCAATCGATTATCAATTATTGATTATACATAGTTATGAAAAAGAAAAAAGGAAAAAAAAAAAATTTTTTTTTATAAGCCATAGAATTAGTGATCTAATCATACAAGTTAGAAAACACTAATGCTATGATGAATAGTGATGAAATGTTAAATTAAAAAAAAAAAAAAAAAAATAATTCGTATATGAAATATTTTTGGTGGTTAAATGTACACTTAATTATTTATTGTAAATTCAAATATGTATAATGAAAAAAAATTTTCTCAAACATTAAATTAAATATTTTTATTACAATGCAAATTGTGTTCAAATTGTGTTCTATGTCTAAACATTCATTATGTTATTGTATTGTATTGTAATATTGATAAATATCACGTAATTATTCGGGTAATCTTGTTACCAATGTTTTGAAAAAAAAAAAAGAGTGCACATAATTGGGAATATTCTTTAATTTTGGTTTTATTCATTTCACCAATTTACATCCATCGATCATTATAATTTTGTTACTTTCATTTTTCATTGTATCTTTAATTATTATTTTGCTCCGTCTTTTTTTCGCAAAAAAAAAAAAAATATATATTTCATTACCTACTTATCTACATTTAAAAATTAAAAAAAAAATTTTTTTTTAAATTAAATTATTTTCTTTTTAAGGAATGAAAAAATCTTCCATTTTTTTTTTAGTGTTTTTTTTTTTATTCATATTGTTAATAAAATTTTCATATAATGTGTAGTTTGATTTTAAAATTTATTATTACATACTTATTATTAATTAAAATTTTTTTAAGTAAAATTTATTTAAGTTTTTTTTTTTCCTATTATATATTTTTTTTTAATTATTAATACATATATATAATATATATATATATAAACTATTAATTTGTATTTATAAAGAAAAAAAAAACAAAAAATTATAAAAAAAAGTAATAAGAAAAGAAATGAAATGAATAATAGACTTTTTATTTTAGTCTTCTAAGTTACAATTAAATTAATTTTTAAATATAATATAATATAATATAATAACACATAAAAATATATAAATATACATATATTAAATAATAAATAATAAAAAATTACAAAAACAAAAAAAAAAAAAAATAAAATAAATAAATAAATAAAATAATGATAAGGATATGAAATGGAAATAAATTAATTTTAGTTTAGACATCAATAAAAAACAAAAAACCATCATATTATAACACTTGAGAAATTGAGAAGAATTAAACAAAAAAAAAAAAAAAATTAAAAAAGAAAAAAACATTAAAAGAAACAAATTGGATTTCAATTAAAATGTTGCTAAAGAAATTAACAAACAAATAAAACAAAAAGTATATAAATTTTTTTTTGTGTTTTATTTAAATATTTTTTGAGTTATTTTTATGCTTTTTGTTTGTGGATAGTAGATTGAAAAAGCTAACCCTAGATAACTTAACTTTTTAGAATATTTTGCTTTTTTATTAGATTTTAATTAGAAAAGTTTGCCAATAATGCCAAATTTAGTAATAATTTTTAATAATTTTATAACTTGTACAGGTTAAAATACTTTTTTTTTCTCTCTCAACTACACCCACCTTTGAGAAAGAATAGATGATAGGAGTAAAATCAAAAAATTGTGTTCCATTTACTAAACTACTAAACTACTTTTTAACTACTTTTTTCGTTTAAAAAGAACGCAACGCAAACGCGTAATAACAATAACCGATGAGATGAAGGTTTGTTAAATAAAATTTAATTGAACAAAACGTGTCATTTTGTACCATTGTCTATTAGTATCTTCCAGCGAAAAGTGTTTTTTTATTTTTTCATTAAAATTACATTCTCTCAATTTTGCTTGAACAAATTTGTTTTAATTAGATATTACGTATTTTTGCTAAAACTAGGCTTTTACAAACAAATTCAAACTACTAAACGAATTAAGTTTTTTATTAAAAATAAAAAATAGTTAAGTTTTTCTCTAATTTTAATACTACAAATGTATTTTATTGTAGTTATTATAAGTTTACAAACAAAAAATAGTGGAAGGTTCAAATCATGCATTAAAATATGTGAAGCCTTATTCTCGAGATTTTCAAACTAATTTATTTTCAAAGCTATTATGTTTTTTTCGGTGTGAAGTAAATATTTCATTAATGATTTGTTGCGTAAGAAAAGCGTATTGAAACAGGCTTTCGTTTGCGTTTTTTAATCAACAATTTCTTTATATAAAGCAAAATTCATTTTTGTCCTCTGCATTCCTACACTATGTATAATCGATTGAAATCAAATTTTGAAGAAAGTTTCTCAGAGGCTGGAAAATGTGATTTGTTTTCGGATCGTCAATTCATTTCGGCACAAAATCTTCTGCTTTTCCGTTCTTCTGGTGAAAAGAAGTCTCCAAGTTTTTTTATTTGAATTCAATTAATCGATTGGAGTACAAAAAATTTTTGGAAGCATTTTTCATCTTTTTGCTCAGTTCACTTTAAATTTTGTATATTTGTTGTTCCTTAAGACAGTGGAATTGACAACAATATACTTGAATTTTTTAACTTGTTTCTGAATGACAATTAACGAAAAATGTTTTTACTATATTCGGCTTCTTGACTCAAAATATGATGCAAAATTAAAAAAATTTTTTTTAATTTTTTGTCGTATTTCATTAATCCGTTGCGGCATAAAACATTTTGAAAGATTTTATTATTTTTTCGCCCACAACTTTAAATGGTTTCACCGATTGACTTCAAACTTTTTAAATATTCTTCGCTTTTTTTTTTTTTTTTTTTTTTTTTTTTATTAATTTATTAATTCTATATTGTTAACATTTAAATTTTTAATTACAAAATAACTATGTGGATACAGTGATAAATCCAAACAAAGTAATTACAATATTGAATACAGTTTTATAATAATTTATATGTGATATTTTAGAATAAGGTTTTGTTTTTTTTTAATTGGTTATGCGACCTTAGCCGATATCGGCTGTCTGATCTTACTATTTTTTGCTGTTTTGTACAAATAATTCTTTTTTAATTTTCAAACCAAATTCAAACTAAAAAATCAATTAAAATGATTTTATATTATAATTCCAACGTATTAGAATATTATTATGTGGTTATTTCGTTATGCTAAAAAAATTTTAATTAACGGATCTTACTTTTCAAAGAGTCAATGCTGTTAAAACTATTTTTTATTTGTTGGACAAGAGTTGCTTCATATAAGTTTCATACGATTACCTGAGTGATTTTCAAAATAAGCATAAAAATAAATGATTCAAAAATTTAAAATTAAAAACTTTAAAAAATATAATCAGTATTATTTTATAAAAGTAAATATAATATCAACGAGAAAGAATACAGTTGCCTTTGTCAACTCTTAGATACCCGTACGAACCGTTAGTATGTTCACAGCCTGTCACTCTGCTTACAATATTATTTTTTTAATATTTTAGTATTTTAAAATAATTTGGGTGAATTTTATAATTTCTAGAACTTATGGGTTGTACATATATTCAAACTATATGTTTATATGTACATTCTTCAAAAGCAGATTCTAACTTTCCACATAACGATTATCAATCCAAAACTTTTTCAAATATTCTATAGTACCATTTAATACTAAACGGTAAATGTATATTAAATTTACTTAGTACAAAATAGTAAATATAATTTTAAATATTATATTATATTATATTTAAGTATTCCATTGACAGAATAATAAGTACAAGTACAATAAAATACATATATGTATGTAAATACGGCGCTATATAATATACATCTATACTCTGACCATTCATTCACTAGTGACATATACGATATGTAAAAAAACATGATATTATGTAAGTATGTATGTATATCAATATCATATAAATAAAAATTGTACATAAAATACGATAAGGATCGGGTATATTAAAATTGCTAATCCGTTTATAACACCTCGATATAAGCTGGATAGATATACCTTCAAAGGTATGGATCGGATTAGAATCAAATTCTAAGTCGATTAAGCTTTGTCCGTCCGTCTGTCCGTCAGCAAGATAACTCAAAAACTAAGAAAGCTAGAGTCTTGAAATTAACGCAAAATAGTCTTACAACAATTTGTAGGTTCCTTATTTTGTTTGGTTGAGATCCGACCAAAACTTCGGGTAGCTCTCGAACACCTAACTTTTAGATCCCCAAAATTTTTTTGAAATAGAGCCATGGAATTTTAACTGGTGGTAGATATCATAAAAATATTAATTTTATGATAACAACTTTTTTTCTGTAGGCCCACGGAGCTACAGCACCCCCAAAGTTCGAAAAACCTCTATATTTAAATTGTTATAATCCAAGTTGTATAAGGTATATCTTCAATTTGAAAACGCCAAACGATTACTAATTTTATTAGCTTTAAAAATATACATACAATAAATATATACTTGTGGCATACGGTGTCTTAATTTACCGTTATATGAAACTCAAATTTTGCTAAATTCTTGATTCTTTCTATCTTCCAAACGGTTTAATGAAATTTTGAGAGAAGTTAGGTCTCTGAAAATAAGTATGAGTCATTTCAGAAAATATTTTTCTATCGCCCCCCGTTTCGGAACTGTATGGGATCAAAAACTAAAAAATTTCTTATTTTTAAACACCTGTAACTTGAACACTTGTCAAAATTTTTTTGAAGTAATATACAAAAATGAAAGCTCCAACATTATATTTTTATTTCTATCAATAACTTTTGTTAATAATATAGGGTTGCCTTAAAATTGACGAAGGTTTTTCTAACAAATTTTTTTAACGATTTTTTTGCATTTTTTTTTATTCGATAATTTGAAATTGTTGAGGATGATGCGTAGCACAAAAAAAAATTAAATAAATAAAAAATATAACGGTTGCTTGAAGAATTTATATTCATATGATATTAGTATACATACTCATATGTATAACTCATGTTTATTTATATATCGTATATGTCAATGATGAATGAATATGTATAGTATAAATTATTATACATTTGCCGCTTAGTATTAAATGATACTATAGGATAGCATATCGGAAAAAGTTATGGATTGATAATCGTTATGTGGAAGGTTAGAATCTGCTTTTGAAGAATGTATAAACATATAGTTTGAATATATGTAAAACCCACAGTTCTAAAAATTATAAAATTCACACAAATTATTTTAAAATACTAAGAAATTAAAAAAATGATATTGTAAACAGAGTGACAGGCTGTGAACATACTAACGGTTCGTACGGGTATCTAAGAGTTGACAAAGGCTTGAGTATCTAAGAGTTGACAAAGAACTGTATTCTTCCTCGTTTTTACATAAATTTATTTTTGTTTGTTTCTGTGATATCAAAACATTTTTGTATAGAATATAAATGTAATGTTTACTGAAAAGTTGCAATATATTTTAAATATTAGTAATAAACATTTCTCTTTGGACATGCGTAATTTTAAAAATCAATCTAATTTTTCTCTCTTTAGTATAATTAAAAAAAGAATTCTCTTAAATTTTTTTAAATGATAAACAAAAAATAAAATAATTTTTATCAGATCAGACATAATTTCAACCTTAAATTTGATATTTTTATAGAATTTCATTAATTCCATTCAAAAATACAAAAACAAGGCAGTATGTAAAACTAAATAGGTTTTTATGGGCGCACATTTTCAAAAAGACCATAAAATGTTATTCTAGAATTATGACTACTTTTGCATCAAAATTTATAATTTTTTCTTGATTTGGAAGTTTTGCATTTCTTCTTCAGTTTTAAGGTTACCTGACACGTAACAAGACACTTTCTTCAGTTTTAAGGTAACCTTATACGACTAAGAAAAACCGTTAATAATATTGAAGTTTTAATTTTTATGTCTTACTAACGATAAATTTGTATGGGTATTAAAAGTAGAGAATTTTCAATTTTTGACATCTACAACCATAGTATTAAACGGGGTAAGAAATTCAAGTATTTTTTCTGAGCCATCTTATGCTAATCCTCTTAATCTTTCTCCTTTAAAAATTTCCAGGTACCGCCTAACAGGGTTCCGCAAATTTTTAAAAATTTTGTTTTGACTACATGAAAAAAGTTTTTGCATTGCAATATTAATTTTTTAATGAGACCTATCCATGACTAAAATTGCATTATTTCATCTTAAATGGTTTAGAATTTTGTAAACAGACGGACAAACAGACATATAGTGCAACAAATAAGTGAATATTAAAAATATTTTTTGAATATACTAAAAGCAATTAATACTGAGAAACTGAAAAAAAAAATTGTTAAATGACAAAAAAAATTAAATATTTACTCTTTTTCAGTTTTAGATACACCACGTGTTTTTGTTGCGAATTTCTATAAATAATTTTAATAAACAAAATGGGAAATTTTATTAAATTATAAGTTTTTTATAAAAAGCAAATGATAATCATACATTATCATGTTGAGGTACTGTTAATTTCATCAATTTTCAGTTAATTTTCAATTAAAGTTGATTTAATTCAAATAATCGGCAGCAAATGCTTAACAGTTGAAAATCTTTCATTTTTAAAAATGGTTTGAAACTCATTCATTGTGACAATAGCTAAGGTATGGAATATGATTCTATCAAATGTATTCGTCTTTGTCAATAATATTCTTCTCTGCAATTTTTTGGTAGTTTAAGTGGCTATGTTATAAAGGTAAGTAAGAAACTCATACAATGAAACTATAGATGTTTTTTTTAGTCTCCTAAATTTGTGCCTCTATCCTCCATAATTCTAAATTTTTCAAACCTTAATTCTCAAGCATTTTCTCCACATTATCTCCAAAACTTAAGAGTCCATATATTTGCATTAAAAGTCTGATTCTAAAATATAGTTTTAAAGAAAGTGCTTTTGAGTGGTTAAAGTCGAACACTATCTAGATTTTAGAATAATCAGGTCCGGCTTCTCTGGGTGTCTTTCAATATTTACCGCTAACCATAGTTAAAAAAAAATGAACTACACAAAAACATTGAAATTTGTGAATTATAGAAATCGTAATAGATAAATTTGATTTGAAATTTAAATTTTGACATGATAAACATATTCCTGTCCAAGGATAAAGCTTATAATATGAAAGTGTTAATTTCATCTTGATCATTATAAATTTTTCTTTTATTTAAAAACAAGTTCTATTGAGTCACCATTTAGGAAACTAAAGCTAAAGGTTATAAAAACTTCATTTTAATTATAAATTTAAACTTTTTTAATAAATTTTAAATTTAGAGTATAGAAAAAAAAAATTTTTTTTCAAAAAATCATGTTTAAAATGGTTTTTTATCTATTTTGCTATTATGTAATAAAAAAGAAAATTGAACCACATATAATAAATAAATTTAAAGAGTTGGTTAAATTACTTGAATTGATAATGGAAATATCCATTGTTTTTGAATATTTCCGATATCAATTCATACATAAAAGTGCTCACGTACGTTTTAGAAATTCTTTTAATGGTAATAATGGCATAGCACACATCTAATAAAAATCCAATTTGGATAATGATAACATATTTTATGTACGCTTTCTTTTATGTTTTTTTCTACAGTATATATAAGAATAGGATAATGGATTAACCAGAAAAAAAAAAATTGTTATTTTGGTAAGTTTTAGACCACTGCTTAAATTTTTATTAAAATTTAATTTAAATTGAAAAAAAGATAAAAATACAAAATATATTAGAATTTAATCTGAAGAAATGGTGTTTAGGGATACCCATAAAAATATATTGATACTTTACCCCATCAAACATTACAATATCAGCTAATGTTTTTTTCAATGTGGTGATCAGCTGTTAATAACAGGAAGTACTTAAACTCTTTTAATATTTAAAATATCTATGGAAAAAGAATAATAACTGATTTCCATATTTTCAAAATTTGCAATCATGTTAAATTAAATGAAGCTTTATTTATTAACTTTAGAAGCAAAGTCCTTCTACACTTGCCTTCTATCACTCCATATTCTATGCCATATATATTACACTTCTTTTCACCCGATATTTTAACATTCCACTAATTAGGTACCTTGTTCAATAAATTTGTGGTATCAAATTTCAAATTGAAGATGTTATGGAACGTACGACAAATCCGATTCTATTTATAACTTAAATATTTATTGCTATTGGTTTTTGGCGTTACATAAGATCTTGTCTGATGCTATTAAAATATCATAAAAATTTTACATATTTGTGATTTATTTGTGAAGTTCCGAAATTTGTCTTAGGGGGGACCTAGTTTTTCATTTACATTAATTCTATTTGATTCGGTCTTTTAATAAATATTTGATATGGCAGTTGTATACGGTGCAATGACAGAAAACCCGAACAGATAAAGCCCGCAGGCTTTAATTCCTCTTTTAGAGTTTTGAATAAAAATTGAGGTATCCCATTTTTTCAAAAAATTTACTGATATGTATATATGTGCGAGATTCTGAATTGGGAGGGATTTTAGAGTTGGTTACAAAATCAGGGTTATATGTTTTTTTCCAAAATATGTATATAAGTAATACTCGTATTGTCAGGGATTTTAGAATTGCATTAGGAGGATTAAATACATATTCTGGAAAAAGCGTATAACTGATTTTGTAACCAACTCTAAAATCTCAACTAATTCGGAAACTCACATATGCATGTATTTAAATATTCTGTAAAAGGCGAAAAATGGGACTTCTGGCTTATTGAAGTGGGTCAAAAGTCCTAATGCGAATTCCGATATATCACCAAATAAGATCCAGTCAAATGATGACAGTAATTTTTGTGTTACTCAGTGGGCTTTAATACTTTTTCGAAATTGACTTAAAGCCCACGATCTAGTGGAATTAAGATCCGTGGGCTTTAAATCCTTTTCAAAAAAGAATTTGAAATTAAAGCTCGCAGGCTTTATTTCTTCGGTCGTTCTGTGACTGTACCGTTGTATACAATATGTACTAATTTGTTGTCATTAAAATGCAGGCAAAAAGTATTCCTCGTATTCAGAACATAGCTAGGTCATATAAATTAATAAAAAATAATGTGGATTCTTCTTAGAGTATATATAATTACTGTATATAATATAATTAAACAAAAATTAAGAATATATTTAATTAATATCATATTAATATCGAAATATATAATAAAATAAAATAATTTTTGCACAAGATAATAGATGTCGCACAATTTAAAAATATTTATTAGCGTTCAATACTCTTCTACAATAGCACAGCCAAGTGTATTAAACGGTTTAGTTAATTTAATAACGGTGGGAAGGACACAAAAATATATATTGTAAAACATTATAGAAGAAAAGATAATATAGTGACAAATTAAATTTATATGGGATATCAAATTTAATTAAAAAAATTTATTTTACTTCCAAAAACGTTTTTTCTTTATTAAATTTCTTAAATGAAATCATACACAATTTTTTCGTGTCATTTAAAAAAAAAAAAAAAAAAATTCTATTTATTGGAATTTCTGATAACGTTTTGCAAAAATTTTGTACCTAAGAGTATTAAAATTGTATATTTTATACATATATAATAAAACTTGTACGTATCATAATCAAATTAGTATCAAAATCAAATAAATTGAAATTTTTTTATTACTTTTCTATTTGATGGTTAATAACGTAAACGATAACTTTTCTATATAATAGTCCAGTCGTACAAAATTTATAATGTTTTTCATTTTAAAATGAAGTGTTCAATAATTGCTAGGATCAAAAGGATAAAATCAGTTTATTTTTCTTCTTTCACTTTTTAATTTTTTTACTTAAGATAAGGTAAACAGTTCCATATATATTTTGTGATCATATAGAAAAACTAGACTGAATAATTTTTTCTTTGTTTCCTTTTTATTAATTTTTTTGATAATAGGAGATTTTTATAAATGATTTGTTATATTAGTACCTAATACGATATATTATTAAAGAATTGTTATTTTATTATATTAAATGATTTGATGGGTCGTCGCATTTTAAATTGATTTTTTTTTTATATATTTCTCTTTATTTGAAAATTATTAAAGTAAATGTTAAACAACGGAATTATAGATTTAAAAATAGTCCTATCTAAAAAAAAAAATTTATTAAATTTTGATGAAATATTTCTGGAAAGCATCAAAACCTAATAAGCTGAATAAGTCTTATTAATTCTAAATAAATAATTTCCGAGGCCTATTAAACTTACCAATTACACTTATCCAAGCCTATTAAGCTTACGTGCGCCAAATTACCAAATAAAGGAGTTTAGACTTACCTATTAAATTTACATTTCAAAAAAATATCAGTTCTGCAGGAAAGAAAATATTACATTATGTTGTTGAAATAAAAAGATATTCTAACTTAGGAACGCGTTTATAGTTGGTTGTAAAATTAGGTTTCAGCTCTTCAGAAATGCTTTGCTACCCTACTATTGTTACGTCATATTACATTGGGTCAATAATAACACATTTTAATATTGTTTACCAATTTTTTATTAAGAACTTTTTTAATCAATTGAATGATATTGTTGTTAAGACGTTGAAGACAACTATGTTGGACTGAATTTTATGGGAATAAATTAAAATGAATTTAAAATTTTTATATGCAATCAAAAGGATGTACGAATTAACTCGTATTGGCAATACTAACACCCATTTTAATTTTCATTACCATCTTCTAGTTAACTCGTGCATATACGGTGGTATAAGTAGCTTACTACGAGTATACTCGCAGTTGACTTCTCAGTGCAAATGCTAATTACGATTATATTCGTAGTTGGAAGCCCAACCTAAATGCTAACTATGAGTATACTCGTAGTTGGCAGTCAACATGCAACAAATTAAAAATTTATTTTATGTTAATTGCTTTAAATTCTATGAATATATAACGCTGCTTTCAAGAACTTCTTATAAATCCGTAGCACGATTTTTAGCACATTTCCAAAAAAATTTGCCTATTAGTTTCGCTCTGTCCTTCCGTATGTCCGAACGTCTGTTTACAAAACTTTTACACCAATAAAGATAGAGAAATGAAATTTTAATCATGGATAGGTCTCATAAAAAAATTAATTTTGTAGAATAACTGTAATTTGGTAGAATAACAATATGACAATTATTAATCTCACCTTAATTTTTAATTAGGGAATGTGTTCCTCTGTTTTGAAAACTTTAAGTTTGACTTTTGACTATATTTTTATTAATCAATACATTTCTCGAAGTTTCAAATTTATTTGCAGGTTTTTTGTTTTATGTGTTGCTTACAGATAAGTCGTTCGTCCATATGAAGTTAGAGGAACTGAAAGCTGAGTTAGCTTTTGGCAAACATATGCATTGTTTAGATGAGTTTGTATAGTTGTACATATACGATTTTGTTTTATTTATCGTTATATGCAAACTGATTTTTTCATTAAGTTTAATTTTCCGTTGGTGATTTGTTGTAAGCTTTTTGTATATAAAAATGTGAAGCATATAAATTTATTTATTTATTTAAGTTTAATCCCCTATCGCATACAATGTGGTAGGGGAGTGGAGTGCGTCTTTTCTTACAGGTATGGCTGAAGAGCATATAAATAATAATTTAAATATAATTTCAAGTTAAGTTCATGTCACCTAAAGTATTTACTGAAATATTAAACTATACATAAATTGTAATAACGCTTTTTTTAAATATCGTTTGTAAAGTTTTTTAATATGTAGTGCTTTGGAACGGTATCGTATAGGGAAAGGAATAATATCTGTTCGAAATTAATTTGTAGAAAATGCATATAATCTACAAATAGAAAAATAATATTCATCATATTAGAAAAATATATGTAATGTGCTATTAGCTTTAAGGACACTGAAACTTCATTTTCTAGTAAACTTTCTGTCCAATATTCATTTCTACCAATGGGATTTGGAGCCATAAGGAAAAAAAAAAGTTTTAATTTCAAGTGAAATTATTAAATTTGAAATAATCAAACGATTAAAAATTTTTAAATTGAAGCGTACATATTATACAACGATAATTTTTTAAATAAAAAAAGTCATATATTTTTATTGTGTAAAAAGAATTAAATAGATTTTAAATTTTTCATCTCAATTCAAATTTATCATTATGTTTAAAATATGAAATCATAATAATAATAATAAAATATGTATCACATTTCATTTGCGTGTGTTTTGTATTTATTTAGGACATAAGTTTAGGAGTTTAGGACATAATAACATAATTTTTTATTTTTTTTTTATTTCAGTTTTTAATACATATGTTAAATATTATTATTATTATTAATTATATATGTGTATATCTATAATGACACTCTATATATATACAAAAATATATTTCATAATTTTTATTGTCAGTGTAATCAAACAAAGTAAATATTTTATTTTAATACATTAATAAGTAAATAATGAAATAGCCTAAAAGTATGCAATTTTTGTATACGTTAAACATTTTATTTTAAAAAAGTCGCAAATTTAGGGGGCTTCGGTAGCCTAGTGGGTAGGCGTGTGGCGTATTAACCGAAGGAGTGTGGGTTAAATCCCTGCACAGGTCGTAAGTTTTTTTCTTTACATACCCCCCTTACGACCTAATATAATGTAAATATATAGTATCTAAATATAATAAAAGACAAGTTGCTGCTGCTGAGTAGCGTGCCCTACTGTTATGTTAAATGTTAATTTAACAAATGTTATACTATGAAAAGAAAGAAACGTACATCTGATATTTACCCATATAACAGATAGAAAACAATAAATATTATAATATTATGCTATGAAATGAAAGAAAAAACAAGGCAGTGTATAAATCAAAGTTTTTAGAGGGTCGTATTTTTAAGTAGAACATTATAAAATTGCAATAATATTTTTATTTAAATTTTGCTAAGTAACATTTTCTTAATTTTTTAAAAATTTTGCCATAATATAGTACAATTTTAGAATCAGAAGTTTAGCCCATAATATAGATATATAAATAAAAATATGGGTATACATATATTAGATTTATTATTTTTTATATAGGCAACAGTTATTAATATGAATGAATGGACGGTAAACATAAACTAACAAAAAAAAATTCAAAATGTTCTATAGGTTATAATTTATATTTTTTAAATAGACTGATGTACAAATTTCATATTTAAAAAAAATAACAGAAAACAAAAAAAAAAAGTAAAATGTAATACTGCGAAGAAAAATAAAAACGAATAGAAAAAAAAGAGAACAAAAATGTTACTTTGATTGTTTTTAAATATTTTTAAAGAAAAAAAGAACTATTAAAATGTTATGATTTTAAATGAAAAAACATACCTCTGATATTTACGTACATAACAGATAGAAAAAAGAAATATTAAATGTTATGCTATGAAAAGAAAGAAACGTACATCTGATATTTAGGTACATAACAGATAGAAAAAAAGAATTAAAATGTTATGCTATAAAAAGAATGAAAAAACAAGGCAGTGCATAAATCAAAGTTTTTAAAGAGTTGCATTTTTAAGTAAAAATTATAAAAAAATAAAGCGGTGCGTAAAACCAAAGCTTTTAAAGGAGCGCAATTTAAATTATAAAATCACAATTTTCAATTAAATTTTGAATGTGTAACATTTTCTTAATTTTATGCTTCTTTTATGATTTTTATTTTCTAAAACTTCAACATTATATGCACAGCCAATTTTTATTGTTTTACATAAAAGGTGCGTAAAACTTACGGTGTGAAGATTTTGTAGAGAAAGCGATAGATAAAGAGACAGAATATTATTACGGATAGAGTAAAAATTTGTTTGAAAAATATAACAAAGAAAGTTTTGAAGCATTTGCTATGGCAACCATAGAAAAATATAACAAGTGTACTATATATTATAATTAGGTAAATGCATCAGATCAGTGTAGTTTAGTTTCAAAATTATAAAGTTTGATACTGTATTTTTTTCGAAGCGAAAATTTTTGTTACTATTGGCAAAAAATTATTTACCATTGGTTTTTAATCCAACCTTTGGTTTTTTAATCCAAAGCTTGACAAAGAAATTTACAAGAGATGAGATTTATTAAATAGTCATTTTTATTACATTTTTGAAAGAAACTACTTCACAGCAACATTGAGGTTTTTCATTATTTAAAACACTTTAGCAATAAATTTTACATTTATCAATATCTAAATATAATACATATAAGTATTTCAATAAATTTACTAAAATTAAACTGTTCATAAAACTGAGGAAACTTTCACAAAAGCTATATTTTTCTACTTATACCCGTCGTAAGACGGGCTTTTTTACTAGTATAATATATACAAAATAAATAATATTAGTATATAATTTAATAATAGTATAAAAACCTATAATGGCCTTAGTAGCCGATGGTTCAATAATATTGCACTACATTAATGTATGTAATATTAATATAAATAAATAAATAAATAAGTCGCAAATTTACTTCCCTGGAGTAAAAGCGAAGGAGATAAGTTAACAAATTTTAACTAATCAATTAAGATGGAACTCCTCAAGTAGTTTTCTTAAATGTCACTGGCACACAGCAATCCGCAAAATATGAGATTGGAAAAAGAGCACTAGAAATAAAAATATGTAGAATTCGTCTAGGACATACCATTCACACAACATCTATTTGTAAATTCCCCTGTTCTCCCCTATGTCCACACTGTGGCATTGTTATGCCCATTAATCATATATTTCTTGAATGACAGATAACGTTAAATACAATACAAAACTATAACAAAAATATAAACACACTGTTAGTCCTTAAATTAGAAAATCTAGTAATAGGAGAAATATGTAAAATGTTTAATATATGGTCCACTATCTAGTAATACTAGCAATATTAAAATAAACGTAAATTTTAAATAATCAATTACTAGTATTCGCCCGCCCCTTGAAATTCGAGGTGTTTTAATTAGCAATTACAATACAGTATATACAGTACAGTTTGTTTATGATTTTATTTAAAATGTAAAAATACAATTTTCAATAATTAAAGCCTTTATGAATTTAAAATTTCTTTGCAAATGATATTTTTTGTAAAAAAACGGTTATTATAATCGTTTAGAAGTTGCCCTTGATTTATTGAGTATTGGAAACTCAATATATACCTATTATATATATATTATAAGAAGCCTAAGATGGTAAATCATTGAGTAAAAGGGTTTTAGATGTCTATCAATACAGATTAAATATTATGATGATATTATGATATGTAAGAATTTATTTCGTTTAAAATATAAAAAAAAAAAAAACCAAAAAAAAAAAAAAAACAGAACTGAATCGAACTTTAAAGATTAAAAAGCAACTATTAATAACCCCACACTCTACCGCTGTGGGGTTATTAACCTAAATCTACACTGAAATTTAAATGTTCATATTCAGTTATATTGTGAAATTCCTACTCCCACCATACAACCAATATTTTAAAATTTTTAATCGAAAAGAAAAAATAAAACAAAAATTTAACGGAATCAAAGAGCGTCTTTTTTAAATATGTATATTATAGGTATAGATTATATATACTATATGATACATATGTATATACTTTACATTGGTTTTTTATAAAAATGGAAAATTATTAATGAAAATCATAAAATTTTGGAAAAATATTAATCTTGTAAGATGGCTGTACTGAATATTTATCATTTAAAAAGAAAAAAAATGATAGTTGGTTGGTAAATCATTGAGTAAAAGGGTTTTAAATGTCTGTCATTTACAGATTAAATATTATGATATTGTATCCATTACATTATTTAATTAAGCTTAAGCAATAAGCTTAATTAATATAATTAATAGCAATAGTTATTTTAACATTAAGAAATGTGTAGTAGATATTATTTAATTATCAAGTAACTTTTTCAAGTAAGTGTATTTTCTTTTACTCGCACCCGTAATAGCCTCAGTAGCCGAGGGTAATACAAACATTACTTAAACTTTTTATGTAATATTAGAAAGCTAAATAAATAAATAAAAAAAGTCGATGATAATCATAAGTTATTTCCATAATTGCCAATGTAGTAATACTAACATTGCTTAAGTATTTTTTTGTAATACTACAATTTAAATTAATAAATAAGCCGATGGTTTTTTAATATTTCAATATCCTATGGGATTTGTAATATTAATATAAAATAAATTTTTCATTTTTAAATAAATATATTAGTTAATAGGAGTTATTGATGGTTGGAAAATATTTATGAATAGTATTACAAATATTTTAATATATAGATATATATCATTTTTAAGTAGGTTAAGTCAGGTTAAATTAGGTTAAGCTTTTATCTTAATATATGGACATTACTATTGGTTTTAAATAACTAATTTTTTTCCAATATTAAAAATATTAAAATTGTAAAAATACATTATACATTCCATAAGCTATATAATAACAAAATTATTACACAAAATTATCTTTCTAGTTTATATGTTAATCAAATAAGCAACAAAGCTATTTTTGTAAAACCTTTTTTTAGGCTAAGTTAACTTAAGATTGTTAAAAAAGGTAAAAAAAATAAAAAGTTTAATTACAAAAGAAAAAAAAAATTTTTTTAATGTAGAAATTATCCTTTATTAAAATTTATTTTCACTTGTTTTTTAATTTTTTAATATTTAATAAATAACAGTTAACAAACCAAAAAAAAAATTTTTGTTTTTAGATATTTTTTAAATATTTTTGTAACAATTTTTTTATTAAACCACATTTTTTTTATTTTGTTGCATTTTTTTATATTGATTCCACATAAGTACGTATACTTACAAATCACTTTGTTATCTTATACCAACATTTTCATTTTATAGTTTCAATTGAAACTAATATAAATATGAGCAGTTGTTTTTTTTCATTTTAACAATAAAAAAAAAAAACAATCTATAAAATGTTAGTCCCCAAGGATCGACGCCATTATTTGTATACATCATAAAAATAAAAACACTTTACTTTTTGAATGAATCAAACGTAATAAAACATTGTATATACTTTTATTAAAGGTGTGGTGAACGATTTAAAAAAAAAAAAAACTAAATGTAACTTTTAAAGCTTTTAATAAAAACTTAACTTAAAATTACATTTAGTTGCTGTTAATCTTTTGATGTGAGCACACTTCGTATTTAAATAAAAAAGATTCATAAAAAAAAAAAAAAATGTCATATGTAGCCAATATTATAAATGGATATTTATTAAATGGTGGAGGTGAAGAAGGATTAATGCGAATTAGTAAATATTATTTTTTATAAAAAAAAAAGAAAAATTATAAATTGATTTATTGATTTTATTTATATTTTATATTATGTTTTCATATCATTTAAAGATAATCAAAGGGAACGGATAAGAAAGAAAAAATTTGCTATGGAAGTTGAAGAATGTCGGCAAATATTAGAGCGTCTCGAACAGGAAAAATTAAAATCAAAAAATATTGATAAAAATCATTTAAAAACAAAATCTATTATTATTAATAAAACATCAGAAAATTTAAATACTGAATAATATTTGTAAGAATTTGAAGAACTTCAAAAAAATATTTTGTAATATGACAATGATTGAGTTATAATTAGAAGAAGGAAAAATTTTTTAAATGTATGTACATAACATACATATATTTATATAAATATTTGTAAAAATTAATCTACAACCAGAGACATACACACAAATATAAAATTGAAATATGGGGCTTTAGAAGTTCGAAACATCGAAAATAATTAAAATCTTCAAATCGAATCACGAGAATGTAAAAACTTACTATGTATTTTAATTTATAATATAAAAGTGACGGCTCGTCCTACTAGACGGCGGCTTTAAATGTAATATAATTTATATAATCTTTTTACATTAGGCATTGTTTTTCTATGTTCCAATCTTATTGAATCATTTGAATATAGAAAAAGTAAAGACATATAGTACAGAATTCCATTTTATATTAATTAACTTTTAACAATTTTTAAATACAAAATAACTTTTATATACAATCAGTTTTAAGGGTTTTCAGAATTTATAGCTCATATATAAGAAAATAAAATCATAATTAAAATTTGAAATCAACAATTTTGTATTCAACGAACAAGACGCTTATAAAATATTTGAACATTTTTTGGAATAAAATATGGCTAGTTTTGGAGTAAAATGTCTAATATTACTTTTTTTTTAGGAGTAATAACAGCTTATGGAAAAATTTTTAAATAAAATTTTAATTTAGTATTGAGTCAATATAAGCTTAGATCATTTTTTAAGGATTCAATATACAACATTTGTTTGTAATACGAAAAACTATAGTGTAACCAATAGAATGAAATAAGTTTTTTTTAAATATATAAATTCTTTTTTATGAATAACCATAAAATATTTGATATAAAAATGAATATATTATATTTATGTATGTATTTAAAAATTTTATAAATATTTTAAAGTCATTGGAATTTATTTTAATTTAAATTGTAAAATTTTATATCAATGTTTGTTTTAAAACGACGGCGTCGTATTGGAAAAGAGAAGAGACAGTCTGCAGTCAACTGAAAAATTCAATTGTAAGAAATGCCTCATTTGGTTGATTTCTATTGGATGCTTATATGTATTAAAAAAAAATAAATTATGTACATTTAAAAACACCTATTACATATATCTATGTATAAACATATTTTTTTTCCTCTTTACTCATTTAAAGAGTATAAGGCATTCAATAAGTCGTTTATTATTCATATTAGTTTAAGCTTCAGTTTCGCAAATAATTATTTTCACTAAACCGTTATGATTATTCAGCTGTAGCTATACTGTATAAGATTTTGTAATACATATAAAAATTATATTTGTACGCCATCTATTATCTTATACAATAAATATTTATTTATTCATTTTATATTACGATATTAATTATTATAATATAAAAAATATTACGATATATAAATTACTAATATTGGATATTACCTGACCGGAATTTAAATCCAAAGTCTTTCGATTGAAAGGGTTCGCTTTTATAACCATTATATCATTGGAACATCATTTTATAAATATTTATTATCAGACTAGGTGAACAATGAATATTGTGTATCAATGAGATTTCAAGGTTTAAAAAAAAAAAGAAGTTTTAAAAAAAAAAAACTCTGAGGAAAATTTTTAAATATAAAATTTTTTGAGCTGACAGCAATACGATAACTTTTTAAATAAAACAAGTGAAAGCAAATTACATTAAAATATATTTTTAATGACTTCAAAATTAAAATGAATTAGAATGACATCAAATATGTATACATGATAAAAGTATATTTTCAAAAAAAAAAAAAATAAGTGCTTCATTTTATTGTATTTATAACAAAAAAAAAAAAACTAAATGTATTTTATATATTTTTAATTCCACATTACCATATTAACATTAACATTATGAAATCATATAATAAAAATAAAATCTCACATTTTATATGCGTGTATTTGTATTTATTTTGCCATTTATCCTTTTTAGTACACTTTAAAAAAAAAAGATTTAATAAAAAGATTCTTATTAATTTTACACTGTCCTTTCTTACGTCCGGTTTTGCATCCTTACTCTTGTTTACTTTTATATCTAATTTAAAAATCATTAATACATTTTAAGGATACATACTCGTATCAGAAATTTTAATAGAAAAATTAATTTTGTAGAAAAACTTTTTGACTAACTTATACAGGATGTTTCCGACTCGATGATCTTCCTTGAAATGGGTGATCGGGTATCCGTCTCTAGCAAACCCTGCAAAAGTTATAGATTTTTTTATGAAAATTCGCTAAATCATTTTTAACCCCTCATATCTGGAATAGGGTCCAGAATAGGCCCCGTCCTCCAATACAATTTTTTGTTCGTCTCGATATGCCCGATCACCCGTTTCAAGGAAGAGTATCGAGTCGAAAACACCTTGTATATGAAAAGTCATTATCTGTGTGAAGAGACTTTTTTGATTTTCAACTATAGCACAAAGTAAATTAAAAGTAGATTATGGTGTAGTAGGTAGGTCATTGATTAGCAAATTTGTGGTGTCAGGTTCAAAGGTTAAAAGTTGATTGCAATTTTTTTCTTTTGTATAATATATTTTATAAATACATTTTTTTTTGCACTTTTAATAACAGAGCCATAATCGATCACAATATTTTTTTTAATGATTAATAATTTAATTTGGTTAAATATTGAGGAGTTTTTTTTGTAAATTTTTTTAGTCCTAGTTTTTAGCACATTTCCAAAAAATTTTTGAAAAAATGTGCTTATTAGTTTCACTCTGTCCGTGCGTCCGTCTGTTTACAAAACTTCTACACCGTTAAAGATAGAGAAAAAAACTTTTAACCATGGGTAGGTCTCATAAAAAAAATAATTTTGTGGAACAACTTTTTCATGTAGCCCCACCCATTACGGAGCTACAGCCCCTCAAACTTTGAAAAAGCCCTATTTTTAAATGCATATATCTTATGTTCTGCTTAAGATTTTTTCAATATGAAAACGTCATTCAACAGGTATTTTTTTTAACTTTGTAAATTAATATCAAAATTATACAATTTTTTTAAATTTAGTATTTAAATTTACCGTTATGTGAAAACCAAATTTTGCATGATTTTTCTACTTTCATAACTCCGGTACGCTTCTAGATAAAGGCTTGAAATTTTGAGGCAAGAAAAAACTTTTAGAATTAGTATAAGTTTGCTCAGAAAATTTTTTTGGACCACCCCCTGTTTATAAGCTATTAGGGCTTAAAAATTGAAAATTTGCTATTTTTAAACACCTGTAACTTAGGAACCTGTACACATTTTACTTCTGCAAGATATAAAAATTAAAGCTACAGTAATATATTTTTAAGAGTTATTCCTCTTTCCTCTTTAAGAGTTATTACGCCTCAAAAATTGAAAATTTGCTATTTTTAGACACCTGTAACTTAGGCACCTGTAAAAATTTTTCTTCGGCAAGACATGAAAATTAAAGGTTCAATAATATACTTTTACGTGTGTTAACGACTTTCCTTAGTTATATAGGATTCCGGACTTACGGCCCCTCCAAATTTCAAAGATGTCCTATTTTCACATTTTTTCTTATTACATGAAATTTTCGAATTTTTGTGCAAGTCATACTTCTAAACAGTTTTTATTGAGTTTTGGAAATGTGTGCTTTTAAAAACCGTTGGTTTACATTCTACCTTGTCAAATAACAATAAATTATCTATGTATCTTCTTACAAAAAAAAGTTTCGTAATATTACATAAATCCCATTTTTGTTATCTTATTCCAATCTGTAGTAGAGCTCCGCAAATTCACTTAAATAAACTAGACATAATGTATACATGTATACAATACAATTATCCTTTTATTTTTTATACTAACTATGTATGTACTAATTATAATAATTATTACAATTAGTACATAATTAGTACATAGTTAGTAAGATAATGCTAATTAACTAACAAAGTAACAAAATAAATAAATGAGAACACGCATACATATGTAAAGAATGGAAAACTTGTAAGGAAAAAATAAAAATACTTTCATAAAATTTGTAAAATTATAAAATAAGAAAATTGCTAATTTAGTTATTGTGTATTTCAAATTTATTTAAATTTTTTTGCTTTATTAACTAAAAATTATAGGACTACACAGCACTAAGGTCTCAAAAATTGTACATATTAAAATAAAATTTATACTTAATTATATTCAATAAAGAGGAAAAAAGAAACCTATAATTCTATTAAATCATTATTTTCAAGTTTTTCTTAGTCTCGATATTTTTATAAATTTGAAATGGGATTTATTTTATTTCGGTTATTTATGACGGGTTACGAGATTAGCTGCTACGCACCGTTTTTTGTCCACTTTTGTAGGTATGAAATTCAATTAAAAAGCTTCTGTATAGGTTACGATTGCTGTATAGTCTTAACCAGTAAGGATTTAATATAATATTTTGAAACTATTGATTCAATCTTCGTATTTTTTCTGCATACGTATCTTTTAAATTGCTACAACTATTCATCCATAATATTGGATAGTTTCATACCTTAAAAAAAGACATTCAAATTTTTTCTTATTTGTGACCTTCGAAATGTTTTATTATACCCGTATGAACTATGTTCAAGGGTATAATAAATTTGCCATTATGTTTGTGACACCTTAAAGGAGTCGGGCTAGATATAGTGTCAAAGGTATGGATCGGCTCAGAATCGAATTCTGAGTCGATTAGGCCATGTACGTCCGTCCGTTCGTCCGTCCGCACGATAACTCAAAAAATAAAAGAGTTAGGAGGCTGCATTTTTTTTTACGTCACTTTTGCAAAATTGTTAGTTTTGCTATTTAAATCCAACATTTTCGGTCGGCGGGTTCGAATAGCTGCCATACAACTTCTATCTCTATATAGAAATAAATCAGTATCTATTCAAGCTAGGTTTCTGAAATTTTGCAAATGATGATCAAGTTTTATGGCAACAACTTGTGTAAAATTTGGTTGTGGTGGTGCGGCGGGTTCGGGTAGCTGCCATACAACTTCTCCGTTTAAATGAGAATAAGTCAGTCTTTATTAAAGCTAGGAATCTGAAATTTAGTAAAGAGCTGTCGAGTTACATGCCAACAAATTTTGTAAAATTTGGTTGGTATAGAGCAGCCGGTTCAGGCTTCTTGCACCTTTTGGAACTTAATGAAGTTAGGCGTCTGAAATCTTTCAAATGATGATCAAGTTTTATGGCAACAACTTTTGCAAAATTTGATTGTGGTGGTGCGACGGGTTCGGGTAGCTGCCATACAACTTATCCGTTTAAATAAGAATAACTCAGTGTCTATTGAAACTAGGAACCTGAAATTTAGTAAGGACGTGTCGAGTTACAGGCCAACAATTTTTATAAAATTTGGTTGGTCTAGAGCAGCCGGTTCAGTCTTCTTGCACCTCTTGGAACTTAATGAAGCTAAGCGTCTGAAATCTTGCAAATGATAATCAAGTTTTATGGCAACAACTTTTGCAAAATTTGGTTATGCTGGTGCAACAGGTTTGGGTAGCTGCCATACAACTTCTCTTTTTAAATGAAAATAACTCAGTGTCCGTCCGCACGATAACTCAAAAAATAAAGGAACTAGGAGGCTGAAATTTTTTTTACGTCACTTTCGCAAAATTGTTAGTTTTGCTACTTAACTCCAGCATTTTCGGCCGTCGGGTTCGAGTGGCTGCCATACAACTTCTTTCTTTAAATGGAAATAACCCAGTGTCTATTCAATCTAGGTATCTGAAATTTTGCAAATGATGTTCCTGTTTTATGGCAACAACTTCTGTAAAATTTGGTTGTGGTGGTGGAATGAGTTCGGGTAGCTGCCATACAACTTCTCTTTTTAAATGAAAATAACTCAGTGTCCGTCCGCACGATAACTCAAAAAATAAAGGAGCTAGGAGGCTGAAATTTTTTTACGTCACTTTTACAAAATTGTTAGTTTTGCTATTTAACTCTAGCATTTTCGGCCGCCGGGTTCGAGTAGCTGCCATACAACTTCTTTCTTTAAATGGAAATAATCCAGTGTCTATCCAATCTAGGTATCTGAAATTTTGCGAATGATGATCAAGTTTTATGGCAACAACTTCTGCAAAATTTGGTTGTGGTGGTGGAACGGGTTCGGGTAGCTGCCATACAACTTCTCTTTTTAAATTAAAATAATTCAGTGTCCGTCCGCACGATAACTCAAAAAATAAAGGAGCTAGGAGGCTGACATTTTTTTTACGTCACTTTTGCAAAATTGTTAGTTTTGCTATTTAACTCCAGCATTTTCGGCCGCCGGGTTCGAGTAGCTGCCATACAACTTCTTTCTTTAAATGGAAATAACCCAGTGTCTATTCAATCTAGGTATCTGAAATTTTGCAAATGATGTTCCTGTTTTATGGCAACAACTTCTGTAAAATTTGGTTGTGATGATACGACAGGTTTGGATAGTTGCCATACAACTTCCCTTTTTAAATGAAAATAACTCAGTGTCTATTGAAGCTAGCTATCTGAAATTTAGTGAAAAAGTGTCGAGTTACAGGTCAACAACTTTTATAAAATTTGGTTGGTCTAGAGCAGCCGGTTCAAGCTTCTTACATTTCTTGGAACTTAATGAATCTAGGCGCAATAGATTCGGGTAGCTGTCATACAACTCCACAATTTACATAAATATATCTCTGTAGTTTGGTACTAAAACATCTGAATGTTTTTAAAAGATGATCAAGTTTTATAGAAACAGGATATATTACGTTCATACGGGTATCCCAGAGTTGACACAGTTTACTCTACTGCACTCTTTTTCGTTTCTAAATAAAGTCATGTTTTTAATACGAAATGTAACAGTAAATAATTTGATAAAATTGCTTTCAAATTTACGAAATATTTATCAAAGTTGTTTATTTATGAAAATGTTGAAGATTTTTTATGTCGAAAATTTTCTGCTGTAATGGATATGATATTAAAATCGTAACCAACTATTTACTATAATTCAGGAGCTATTTAGCAGCTAGAAAACCAATCAAGATTTTAGAAAGGTAAAAAGAAGATAAATAAAAATAAATAAACTAAAGTATGCCGATATTAAGGATTTTTTTCAAAAATTAAAGCAGCAAATTAAAATTTTTTTGTTTTAAAACCACTCTTTTAGGATAAATAATCACAAAACGAAGTTTAATATAACACCTAAAGACGATCTCAATGACTTTCTTTTAAGGTACCACTTTTCAAAGATATTAAAACTAATATTATAGTCTTAGCAGTTGAAAAGATAACATAATTTGGTATCAATATTGTTAAAAGGTGATATTAACTCCCCAAAACCTCCGCGGCCTATTGGTACTATTTTCAAAATTAATAATTATATTGAATTTTATTTCTGTAAAATTGCAGAATGATCAGAGGTGGAGGCTAAACTTAAGAATTGCCAACTTTTTTATATAATCTCAGTTCTCACCAGTTGTATAGCTACAGCTTCCCAAAAGCTGGAAAATTTAAGTTATATTAAAATAATATTTTATCAATTTGAAAATATCAAACAATAGGAAAGGAAGAAAGCAGTATTAGAAAAGTAAAACATTTTTGAATAAGCAAAGTGTGACATAAAAATTAAAACTACATTATATTTACAATTTACATTCTGTGTTAACAGCTTTTTTTATTTGTACTGAGATTGAAGGAAGTGTCTCTTGATTTTTGACAATCTTTCTAAATAAAATTCGCTAAAAATATTACATATTTTGGGTGCAAAGTATATTAATATTAAAATATTCTTATTGTCTTTTTGAAAATATGCGCAAATTATACCATGATGCTTACACATTACCATATAAATGGCAAAAAATTTAAAATGGTTAACATAGAAAATAGCATAGAAAATTAATGTCATAAATGCAATGCGTTACACAAAAAATTTGGACAACAGATCTAAACATACGTAAATATTAAATGAATTCAAAGTTTTTTTTATATGAGAATAACTTAGTGTCTATATGGTCTATTTAATCTTTCTGAAGATATCTTTTTGAAATCCAAAGAATTTAAGTTCTGTACCAATCAACTCTGCAAAATTTGGTTGGTTTAGCAAAGTAAGTTGGTTGGTTTGGCAGAAATTGGTTCGTTTGACAAAACCAGAAAAAGGAGAAACCCTGATTTTATAGATAACTCTAAAATCTCTGCTAATTCAGAATCTCACATATAGATTCGGAATCTCAATCAGGCTTTACCCTTTTTTCAGAAAATATATATATATCTATATATGAATTAGGAGGGATTTTAAAGTTGGTTACAAAATCAGGGTTATATTTCTTTATACAGAATATGTATATATATATATATATATATATACCTTTATGTATCTATACTGTATGTATATATGGCAAATTTTGATTTTCGTTTACAAAATTATTTTTTATTTCAATGGAATTTTTAACTCATTTTAGTGAGACAAAATTCCCATGGGATTTCTGAGTCATTGAAGTGTATCAAAAGTACCAATTGGACTTTTGACGATAAGAATTCTGACACATTACCAATCTATCTATGTATAATTAACTAGGCTAAACGTCAGAAATTTTCTAATAGATAATTAAAATTTTATTCGAACAATATATATTATGTTTTTCCGGGTATCCTAGAGTTAGAGACACAGTCACAATATCACAATATATACTCGTCCTCTACTTGGTTTTTAATTTAATACTAACATTTTTTTTTATAAATCATATTCATTTTATTGGTGCTTTTAAAATACGAAACGTATAATTGTGAATCACTTTAATAAATTGTACCAAATTATTTGTATTATAATTTCAATAGAAAATTAACTAAAAAAAATATAAGTTTTAGTCTCTGTAGACTGACGTCACCTTCCTTCAACGTAAAAATTTAAAAACCCTTTTCTTCCAAAATAAATAAAACGTAATAAAACACTGTATTTTTTTTAAGGTGTGGTAAAATTAATTTTTAAAACTTTTATTAAAAACTTAACTAAAAATTACCTTTAGTAGATTTTAATCATTCGATGGCACAACTTCGTCTAAATATAAAAATCATTCATAAATAATGTCATATCTAGTTATAGGTGGATATTCATTAAATGATGGTGGTGGAAAAGGATCATTGCGAATTAGTAAATAATATTATTTTTATATAAATTTTTAATTAATTATTTTTGAATGTATTTTATATTTTGCATAAATTTTTTCATATTATTTAAAGATAATCAAAATGAAAGGATAAGAAAGAAAAAATTTGCTATGGAAGTTGAAGAATGTCGACGAACACTAGAACGTCTTGAACAGGAAAAGTTAAAATCACAAAATATTGATAAAAATAAATCAAAATCAATTTCTATTATTATTACTAAACCATTAGAAGATTCAAATACTGAATAATTTTTGTAATATTTGAAGAACTTCAAAAAAAAAAGCAAATTGCGTAATATAACTATGATTCGTTTCGCAGTTATCAGAATAATATGGAATTGATTTTTTTCTAAATTTCACTATGTATCATCATTTTCATAGAATATGAAAATATTGAAATTTTTTTTGAAATTAATTGATTAAAAAATAAGTTAATTTTTGGATATTCAAAAAATTTTGGAAAAAACTATGGAGAAATTAAAAGTTTTTATTTCCCATATGTATAAAGCAAAATTTTGCAAAAACTGCGAATATTCAGCCCAATATAAATTTTCAAAAGTAAAATATTAAATATGTATTTTAAATGTACGTTATAAACATTTCATTTTATAAATCACAATTTTTTATATATATTTTATGTAACACATCAATTCAATTCAATTAAATATTTTTAATAAATTCAATTTCAAATAATAAAAAATATTCAATTTTTGGGTTTCAATTTAAGAATAGCAGAAATGGGGCGTCGGTGGCCTAGTGGGTAAGATTGAATAAAATATGCTGAAAACAACTGGGGAGTGTGCGTTCGAACACCACACATATCGTAACAATAATTCCCCCTTACGACATTTACAGCTACGCCTGAAAAGGAAAGGCTTTGTGGCAGGAAAATGAACTAAAAAATAAAAAAAAAATAGCAGAAAGAAAAAAACATTCGAAATCGCTTTTTTTGTAGGAAAAATTTGTGTAAAATAAATTTTTTGTTTTTGTAATAGGACACAATAATACCAAATCCTTTTAAAATCCTGTATGACGCAAGATTTATTAATATGGTTTTAAAAACCAAAAAAACAGAACTTTCTTTTAAATTCAACTTTTATTTCTGTATGCAGATAATAATGATTTAAAGTTAATAAATTAAAAATTTTTGGATTCAAAAGTTCGTATGTGTTGTGCCTTTTTTATATAATTCAAAATTCAAGTTTAATTGTGTTAACTCGCTACGATACTCGTACGAACATATTATATTATGTTATGCTGTTACTATTAAATTTAATAATCTTTTACAAAACTTCTGACCCAAATCTGTTGGGTTAGACTAATAAAATTTTGCAGAAGTTGTTGGCATACAACTTAACTTTTTTCACAAAATTTCTAATAATAGACGATAGACAATAGCTTTAATATAGACACTGAACTATTTTCATATAAAAAGAGAAGTAAAGAAGAAGTATGACAGCTAACAAACTTGATCAATTGCCATAGCAAATTGAATTCTACCTTCATTATTTTTTTGAGTTATCGTGCATACGAACAAACGGACGTATACATAGCTACATAGATTGGGAATATATATAAAATATATACTTTGCCATATATATCTCGTCTCCGTTAAGGTGTCACAAACGTGATGGAAAATTTATTATACTCTGAGAACTTACGGATATAATAAAAGTTTCAACAAAAAAATTGCATCCTTCGCAAAATTACATTTTACTAAATACTGTTTTTAAACATTCAATTATTGCCATCTATTACATATAAAGATGGCATTCGAATTTATTTGTGGTACAACGGAATAATAATAAATTTATCTAAGTAAACTATATGAACTTTTTGAAAAGAACAAAACTCCTTTTGAAATAAACACAATGGTGTTTGTATATAATAACGGATCAAAGGAGTAGTATATAAAAAATTTAACTTTTTGTTCTAGTTTGAAATTTGTAAAAAAATCGTTTATCAATTTCACTTTGTCTGTGCGTTGATCCATCTGTCTGGTTGGAAAAGTTCTACACCATTTAAAATGATAAAAAAATCAAATTAGGAGTAGGCAGTACTTATTAAAAAATATCAGTTGTATAACAAGTTTGAAGAAAAACCTTGTCTTCAAATTGTTATAACTCAAGTTCTAACAAATATATATACATATATATATATATATTTTTTTTTTAGTGCATTTCTCTGCCACATAAATGTGAACAAGAAATTACACAGCCTTTGCTTTTCAGGCGTAGTTGTAAATGTCGTAAGAGGGAATAACTCTTACGACGTGTGTGGGATTCGAACCCATACTCTCTCGGTGTTTACAGCATATTTTATACGCTATTACTCACTAGAGTACTAGACCACCGAGGTCTCCTAACTAATATATTTTAATGTTAATCTGATAATAACAAAATAATAGGGTGCTAATGGGCTGACTAATTCGTTTCGTCCGTATCTCAAAATCAAGTTTAGTCGCTTAAAATTTATAGAGTCAAATCTTTCAAAATAAATAATTTAAAAAAAAAAATTTATTTTCTTTGCCGTTCGAGAGCAAGAAGACGAAAATAGAAAATTTTCTGATTTTAGGCACATGGAATCTAGACACTAGGACTAGATGAAAAATTGAAAGTCAAATATTATATTTTCGCATAAATGCGTTATGTTTAGATACCGCTTTTCTTAATTATATAGGGTTTGTTTAAAATTGAAAAAAAAGCATCTGTTAAAATTTCATAAATTTCTTTATTATTAAAAAGTTATTCTACCATCTTAATTTGGATCAATATTTTCGTCATCATGTAACCAAGAATGTCATCATGTAACTAAGGATTAAAATTGATGCAGGAAAAAGTCTAAATAAAAAAAGTTTATTTTAACCTTTTTTTTTTAGGAAAGGTTGTAATTTTTCCATCCAGGACTTTTTGTAACAGCAAGGAATATGGGCCTAATGCATAAAATTAAGTTTGAACTCACATCTCACTTTTTAAAATAAATCCTAAAAGTTCATGAGCAATTTTTGTTTTAAAAGTTGAGATTTAAGTTCAAGTTCAGTTTTATGCATTCTCGACCCTATGTGTGGTACCTACCACCAATTAAATATTGGCCAAATATTTTTTACTCGTAGAAACAAATTTTTTTTTTGTTTTAAATATTGAATTTTAATAATTTAAAAATTATGAAAAATGTTAATTGTTAAAAATAAAAATCATTACTCTTGGAAGAAGTTGGAAAATAAATAACAAAACAAAATAAAAAAAATCGATCGAAAAATTCATGAAAAAATAAAAAAATTAAACATATTTTTACAAAACAAATAATAATACGTGGCAGACATTTTTTTTTCCTTATTATACAAATTTGCTAATAATGATGGATTGAATGCCATAATTTTTCAACAGATACATACGTACATACATTTTTATTTTTTACAAAACTTTGACAAATTACAATATTTTACACGTATTTTATGATGAATTTTAAAACATTTTTAAAATTGTTGAATGTTTTTTGTTTGAATATTAATATGAAAGTAAACATAATTTATGAATATATGATTATTTTTTTCACAGACAATAGGAAACAATTTCGATTATTGTAAGATATTTTAAAAATTTATGTTAATATTACGGTATATAATAACTTTAAAAAAACGGGAATACATAATTTTTTTTTAATAAAATTTTTGTGACAAAATTTAAAGAAAAAACTGAAAAATATGATGTGACTTTAAAGATAAATGTAGGCATAGTTTAGTTTTAAGAGAAAGAAGATGAAGGGAGCTGCTTAATGTTCCAAATCTAGTTTCAAAAGTTAATTTATGTAACAAAGCTGTAACATGGGACCCCAAAACTAGATTTTGTATATATTATGTATATATACGTAATATGTTATGGTATATATATATTTCCTTTTTAATTTATTTATTGTAAAAAGGATATAGATTATCTTCACATTTTAATCGAACTTAAAATTTTACTTGTTTTTCGAGATAATGACTTTGAGAAATTGTTAGCAGATTATACAAATCCTTTGTCATAATTTAATTATATAAAATTTACTTATATAGAATTCAAACAGTATTCTTACCACACGTGTACAAAAACGATATGATCCTTTATATGTTTTCTAAAAATTGCATTTTATTATAATGAAATTTGAGGGGCAACAAAATAAAACTTTACAAATTAAATACGTTGCTATATGTGAAAAATACAAAAAACATTTTTTTTTATATTTTTTATTTAAAATGTTTAAAATCTTTATTTAAGAAATAATTAGAAAACATTTTGGTATTTTGGTTATAATATCTGAGTTTCACTAACTTATTAATTTGTTAGCAGGTGGTTTGAAGGAGACAGTCCTAACTATTTTAAATGAGTTATTTTTAAGATATACACTTAAAAAAAATTATTGGTAGAGATCATAGAAATTTTTCTAAATTTTTATTCTATTTTACATCTCGCAGATACTAAAAGTAAAATTTTAATTTTTAATCTATTTTTACATCTTATATAAAGTACTGCGGTGGATAATAATTTAGTTGGAGTTGTCTAGGTAGTCCAACACTACAAGTTACCTAATGAGAAGTGCAGTGGTGTTTGAATGGACGAAACACTCCAAAATTAACTTCATTTTGAAGTTTAAAAAATAAGAATGTTAATGATGGCATGAATATCATGTTGAAACGCATTCGCTCATACTGAAAGTTTTTTCTTTCATTTATATTTTGTGTAAAACCTTAAAGGTATTATAAATTTTTTTGTATATATTCAAAAAATTACATACTTAACTTGTATAGAGATCATAGAGGTGGTTAGAAAATCAAGGTTTCAATAATTTGTTTTGTTGCAGCAGTTTGGGAACAGAGTAGCATCCCTTATTTTGTTGGTTGCTTAGAAGATTGGATATTTCATTACAGCAATTAATGCCATATAATATTAAAACAGAATTAGTGTTACCGTAATATGCATTTTGAATTTATATCATAAAATCAGGGTTATACGCAGGGTCAGGGTTATTTTTCAGAATAGGTATATCATGCATATGTGAGATTCTGAATTAGAAGGGGTTTAGAGTTGGTTATAAAATCAGAGTTTTAATAATTTGTTCAGCGACGATTTGGGTACAACAGTTCTCACTATTTTCATTACTTTGTTGATAAAAATATATATCAAAAAAAAAAAATTATTAGCGATTTTAGAATTCGAAACAAAATCAATGTTTCAATAATTTTTTTAGTAGGGAATTAGAAATGGCTGGTCTCTCTGTATTCAATTTTTTGTTGTTAAAATGTTAATCCAGACATATATTGTTCAGCTAAGGTTATTTAAAAAATATATATTTGGCTTTGTTTATAGAAAGAAAATAAAAACAAATTAATATTATACTTTTCAAAATTTATATTTAGAGAAAAAACTTTTCATTTTCAAAAAGGAAATTAAATAATACGCGAAAAAATTAGCGATATGGCTTTAGTTCCTATTTAAAAGCTTGTAATAAGATGATTTATGACTTTATTGTGTATGGCTTAATTTTCTGACGCTGGATTTGAAGTCTTTAAAAGTAGTGGGCTGTAAATGTAATTAATAAACAACAATTACAAATAATGAGGTTATAATAATTTACACTACATGACAGGTTGTCAATTATATTATAAAATTATGTCAATTTATATGTAAGCACCTATCATTCTACATACATAGATATGCCATTTTTTATCAAATTTCATAACTTAAATTGTCGTGAATTGATTGACAACATAATTGGCAACATGTCATTTAATGCTCAGGAGCTTTTAATGGAGTAATTTGAGATTATTTGAAATAAAAAACCTTTTTATTTAAAATAAAAATATCTTTTTAGCCTAATAAAAGTCTGGAACAAAACTTTGAATAATATTGATTTTATTTTATTGCACATAAAATTTTCATTCTTTAAATAAATTTATATAGAATTTGTATTTCAGAATAAATACAATTAAATTTTCGTTCTTTTGAAAAAAAAATTAAAAAAAAAGTATAAAAATCTTTTCTGAGCTTTTATCAGGATTGTAATGTAATTTAGAATAAAAGGGACAGAAAAATTTTTTCCCTAATGAAAATTGCTGACAAATCGAATTAACATTTATTCGTTTTTATTATGGTTGTTTTTTTGTTTTTTTTCCTCTTTCATAATAAATATTTGAGACAAGGACATATTGGAAACGGTTTTATTTTTTCACTTTCATTATCAAAAAAAAAATTTTCAGCGATTTTTCACCTGAGATTTTTTTTTTTTTTTACCAAAACAACAACAATAAAAAATATTGGAAGTGGCATAAATCAATTTAAAAAAACACTTGACTGTTATTGTTATATAGTTTTTTTTTTTCATTTTGACCTTTAAAGGATTCTTTATAAAAAGTGTGCGTGTATAGTTATTTGGATAGGTACAAGCAATTTTATAATGTTTTTTTTTTTGAATTTTTTATTTATAATGAATTGATTTTTTATGATCTCTTTAATGGTTTGGTTACAAACCTATCTATAAATATTTTTTAAAGGAAATTTTAAAGAAAATGAGAACTCTAAGTAATTATAATTTAAATCGTCGATTGAGGGAGATATTTAACAAAAACTAAAAACTAAACTTCAAGTATAGAAAGTAAATACACGTCTAATATACTTTCAATTAAGACTATACTTTAAGGAAAGTTGTATCATATACTCAATATGAATATTTTGTTATTTTGTTGAATATTGTTTTTTGTTACTTTGAATTAAAATTATTATTAAACTGTAAATAGTTTTTAAAGATTTGTGTAATAAATAATAATTCTTCTATTATCACCTCAGGCCCGAATGGGTTATACATATGTAGTACATATTGTTAATGTTGGAAATGGATGGTTTCGTCATTGATAGAATAATAGTAATTATAATAGGTGAATTAAGCGGATGTTCAATCAAGTTTCCACACTGTTCAAGTTTTCGCATCCCTATCCTATACTTTTCTATCCCTAGTCTCTAACCAATGTACTGAGTTTTGCAGTTAGGGGCTTCATTCTATTATATTGGCTAAACTGGGAGGTAGATCTAGTCAGTAAGAATCTAACACTATCAAGGAAGTACTCTTGGTGTCTTTGGAAGATTCCCAATATCCCTAGATGCAAAAAAAGAAAAAAAGACAATAGCGATCTTAAAGTTTTGTGACTTTTTAGCTTGACAAATTTCCAATTCATGAAATTGTTGTTGTTTTTTTTAAATACCTTGACAAAATGAATTTGTCAAACAATTTCCAATAGTTGTTTCCTAAACTAAAATTTTCTACATTTTAGTCTGTCAGAAATGTGTCTGAGAAATTTCCTTCTGTCAAAAACAAATTAATCTCATCAAGCTTTATTAAAGAAATTTATTTCGCACTTTTTCTTGGTATTTCAAACTAAAACTTTATAATAAAAAATTTATTTTTATATTTTTATATTTATCAATTTTTATGTTTTTATATTTTGACACTTTCAAAAATAAATTGACATTTTAGAAATGACGTTTATTTTCCCTGAGTAAAATTTAGATGTTGATGTTATTCCCAATAAGTTGTCCACGTGATATGTAAATTTAAAATCTTGGAAATTTATCACGTTGGAAAAAAGTCACAAAACTTGAAGACCGCTAATACTTTTTAAATATTGTATTAGAAGAATTTTATGGCATAATTTAATTTGAACTAACATTTTCAAAAAACTGATGATTATGAAAGGAAATTCTTGATTAAACAGTTTTAGGTAATAAATAAAACACTGATGAATATTTTCCTATTAGACTTTTATTACTTTAACTTTATAAATATTATATTTTATTTTTTAGTTACTTTTTATTATATATTCAAATTTATTTTTTAGACCAATAATAACAGTATCGGGTTCTTTAATGGTAATATAATCTAATATATTTTATAGATTCTTTTATATTTAATATCTTAAGATGTTCATTTTTATCAAATTACAAAAAAAAAATAATCTTTTTAAAAAGAAAAATATATAAAAAGATTAAAAATAATTTCTTTGTTATGATATATATGAGAAAATAAATTTTAAATACATATGGATGTATACAATATAGTATCTTAACTAATAAAAGAAGTACAAGAGCAAACAAGTAAAGGGAATTTTTTTTTAAATTTTTTTAGTGTGAAAGTTTTATCCTATTAAAGTATCCTTAATGATACGAAATATTTGTGTTAATGTTATTAAAAGAAACCAATTTAAATTTTTGTCTTAAAAACTCTTTAATTATAGTATTTGATTTCTATTTACGTCTTTTATGATGTTAAAATTAAAGCCATTTAATAAATTAAAGTATCTATAACCTTTAATAATATTTCTTTAAATTTTTTAACTTTTTTGCCATTGTGATATATTTTATTTTTTTTCCTCTTACTCCTCGTGGGAGCATAGGACATCAACCTGCCTCATCCATTGGTCTCGATGATTAGTGATGATTTTTATTTTTTCTCAAGTTTGTTGGTTTTTCGCTAGTTCGTCCACTATTGATCGTTGCCAGATGTTATTGAGTCGACTTTTTCTTCGGCTTTCTTGGGTGTTTCATTCTGGTCCATTTTCTGGATTTTGATATAGGTGTAAAAAAAATTTTCAAAAATCTTAAATTTCTAAACAAAATATTTTGAATGGCTTCAAATATTTTTTAAGCAACATTGGTTTACTTTAATTAAAATTCAATTTTTTAAACTTCAAATTTAATTTTGTAAAGTTGAAATTTAATTTTACAAGCCATAGGCAAGTTTTTCTCCACCCAACTAGCCAATGTAAAATCCATTGAAAAGTCTTCGGAGAAATAAAATTTAGTGCAACTTGGAACACGCAGCTTGTAAATTGTGATCATGAATTAACAAATGCTATTAAAAGATCTATGATTACTATGGAATCTGTCGTTGATGTAATATGGGGTACTGTTTCTTTCACTGTTTACTTTCACTGTTTTAATAAACTTTTTTTTTCTTTTTTTTTTTTTAGTGCATTTTTGTGCCACATAATTGTGAACAGGAAATTATTACACAGCCTTTCCTTTTCAGGCGTGGCTGTAAATGTCGTAAGGGGGAATAATTCTTACGCTCGCTTGGTGTGTACAGCGTATTTTATAAGCTTACAACCACTAGGCCATCGAAGCCCGTTAATAAACTTTTTTCTTAAGTTCAGTTCACCTGTCACCAATAATTCGTTGTCCTATTATAAATTTAAATAATTTTTTGAAATAAATTTTTTAAATCTTGCTTATTAATAATGATAAAATTTATTTGAAAGAATTTTTGAGGTTTTTTTTAGGCAATTTATTTTAAATTATATTTCAGTAACTTATTTTTTCAATATTTTATTCTTCAAGAGCTAATTTTTTTAAAATCTAATTTTTTTTTGAAAAATCTTAAGTTTTTTCTTAAAAATTGTATTTATTACAGGGTTTCAAAAATTTCTTTAGCAAGAATTTGGGCTGTCGCTCCATACCTTAAATTCTTGAGTGCTGGAAAAACATAATTTGGGGGGGAATTTTTAAATGGGTTAGAATATCAGAGTTTCAATAATTTGATAATTGTTTTTAAAAATCTGAGTTCCAAGGTCGCCCGAGCTCACTTTTTTTAAATAGTTTGTTATCTACGTGTTGTATCTACGTGTTTTGTAGTTGAAATATGAATGTACAAAAATGATGAGAAACGATTTTTTAGTTGGTTACAAAATCAACGTAATACGCTTTTTTCAGAATTTGAATATTTATGTGTATTATATACGTATGTGGTTTAGAATAAATTCAAAAAAATTAAATAGAATAAAAGAAAAAATAGGTAAAAAAGTATTTTGAAAAAATAAGATTGATAATAATAAGATTTCGGTGTAGGTCCTTAAATTTTTTAAAAATTGAAAAATATTAAAAAGTTAAATTCCAACTTTCAAAAATTGAATCGGAAAATTCGAAAAAAATATGAATTTAAAGACAAGAAACTATCTAACAATAGTTTTTTAGTTCTCTTCAATTAGAATTCTTAAAATAATTTGAAACTCCTTAATTTACTGAGTTTAAATTAAGGAATCACTGAAAAGCGTATCATCATCGTCAGTGACAAAAATTAACTAATAACATTTGGATAACGTTCTATGAAAAGATTTTGTTTTTGGTCTTCTACTTTAGTTCCTCCTATTTCTTTTGCACCGTTTTAATGTTCTACCAGCGATTTTTTAGTTAAAATCTTGTTAAAGAATGTTTTTTTTTATAATACAAAGCATACACTGATCTTAAAAAGAAACAGCTAAAGTCTGAACGAAAAAATTTAAGAATCTAATAAGAGGTTCTTTTATGTTTTGTTCAATTTTTTGTCAATTTAAAATAAAAAAATCCATAACTAGAACTAAAAAAAATTTGTCATTAAAGTTTTAACAAATTTTTTCAAGATGCCTTTTTCCTTTTTTAATTAATTTTTATAAAATTTTACTCTTTATAAATAAAACATTCTTTTGTCTGAATTAAAAAAGAAAGAAAAATAAAAAAAAAAAAGAAAATTCCAATCAATTAAATCTAAAAAAAGATGTAATTTAAAGAATTTCAATCAGAAATCAATTTATAAGAAAAAGAAAAGTCTATATCTAATTTCAAATTATTTTCTTTTTGTCTGTTTTCTTTTCATTGTAGCTTTTCTTTCTTTATGTACAGAATTCTTAAGATTTCTTATTGAATACCAAAATAAGAAAAGCTGTTTATATTGGATAAAATTATTTAATTAATCGATTTTTATACGATATCACCGCTTGTGTCAAAACTTGTATACTACCATAATCTATTAATGGAAAATCTTATAAAAGTAGAATCAGTTTCCAATTGAGACAAAAAAAAAAAGGAACTAAGACATACCTTGAATATATTATTTTTTTTATAGATTTGAAAATATCTGGTATCGTTTTCAATACTGTTTTTAAAATTTTCTATATATGATAGAATCTATAATTTAATTGAAGACACGTGAGCAGACAAAATTGTAAACTGTATGTGAATTCAAAGTTCTCTAATATCAATTCTATTATCTCTAATATATATTCTAAATATCAATGCGTTCAAATTGAAACAATACTTGGTTTGTTTAATGGTTAAAAAATTTAATAATAAAACTTCCTTTCGATTTACATACTTATTCAGGGTTACAATGGATCCTTAGTGTAAAAAAATCTATGTGGGAAGATGTTATAATCATCCTATTTAAATTATTTTTTTCTCACCGAGCTCTCCAGTTAAGAATTATTATCTTCCCAATGAAGTTTCAAACTTTTTCGGCTTAAAACAACAGAAATTTAAAATAATAAATTTTTTGTAAAAAAAAATTGACTAATACTTAAATTTTTGGTTTATATGGCAATTTGAAATGTCACGTTTTACCTTTAAAAGGATACATTTTCTTTTTCGAAATAATTTTATTTTTGTTAAGAGACGGGAAAATTTTCAAGAAAATTTTCTTTGTAATTCAAAAAAGAATGAAAAAGTAATAAAAATCTAAATTGGAATACAAAGACGAATATATTAAGGAGGAAAAGAAAATGTTTTGTTACTTGTTTTCATTACACATTTGTATATATTTTGTAGATTATTGATTGGTTCAAAAAAGGATACTTTTAATAATTTAAAAAGAAAAGGACAAGTTGTCATGTTGTATTAAACTACTTTTAATTCAAAACTTCTTTTTAATACTTATAAAATGTCAATGGTATTTTTGAAGGTTTTTTTCACATATATCCTTTTTAGATAATAGTTTTATGCCATAATTTTAATGTCAAAATTGAAAAAATATCGGAATCTTTATGATAAATTATAATAAATTTCATTAAAAATGTCTTAATATAAAAGTAAGTATGTACATATTTTGAAATTCTATCTGAAAATAATTTTTTTGTTTTAAATAAAGTTTTGGGTCAATATAAATTTGTAAGATTTTTATTTCACAATAAGAACTTTTCTAGGGACCTCGTTGTCCTTGTGGATAAGAGCGTATGAAATACGTTGTAAACACTGAGAAAGTGTGGGAATAAGAAAAAAGTTTTTTTTTTTTCGACAAAAAAAAAACAAAAAAAATTTGCTGTTTCTTATTTTGTTTTCTCAATGATTTTCTTCTAATTTTTAAAGTTCTTTTAAAGGTTGAAGTTAAAATGTTATGACACTAGGTGTTATATTATACATAATATGTTATTAAACATTGTTCTTCAATACGCGAATAAGACACAAACAAAGGCTATTATAATCATAGATTCTAATAAAGTAACAAATGACTTTACATTTTTAAGTTATCTCCGAAATGCAGAAGCTAGGAATTTATTTAAACAAAGATAATTGGTAATACCTTGTAATAATTTCAATTTTTCAAGCGGAATACTCATTGAGAAGTATATTCCTTTAAATAGTACACATGTGGATGATACAGATGTGGTATATATTATTTATATAATGGTTATTTAACTGGGGGAGAAGGTCTATATCGCTTAGTTTCTGGGATAACTTAGTTGTTTATTTAGTTCTTATTTATTTTGATTGTATCTTAAAAACAACGCAATCAGTTTATAAATTCAAAATACCTTAAAAAAATTTCACATCTCATTTTCTTAAAATAGATGGAAACAAGACGGAATAAAAACCAACAGTTTTTAAAGGTGCACATTTTCTAAAAAGTAAAACAGCAATTTAGATGCACCAGTTTAAATATACTTGCACCAAAATTTGTAATTTTTCTTAGAATTTTAGTACCAATAGAACCAACAAATTTTTTGAAACAATTTATTCTATAATTACGAAACATCTTTCTCCGCGATAAAAATTTTCCAATCTTCAAGCGTTACGAACATATGAAGGAAGCCAAATCTTGGTAAACGGTAAATTTAAATATTAAATTTAAAAAGCCTTTTGGAATTTTAATATTGATTTATAAAGACAAGAAAAAGTCGTGTCGTTTTGAGTTCGAGATATACACATCGGAGATAATACGCATCTAAGTATCCGGCAGAATCGGAGATATACGCATTTAAAAAAAATAGAAAACGTAGAAAAATATTCATGGAACATTATTTTTTTTTTAGAGACCTTATCTATTGTTAAAATTTTATTGTTCTATCTTAAACTGTGTAGAAGTTTTGTAAACAGACGAACAGACAAATGGAGACAAATGGAAGGACAGATTGAAACTAATAGACAAATTTTAAAATTTTTTTTTAATCTCGGTAATTGTTAAAAATAGATGTCCTTATTCCAAAGAATTTTTGTTTATTTCAATATTCTCTATCACATCCTTCTATATGTAAAATTTATCGTTCGACTTCCTCTTGTATACCACTAATCTAATTCATATTCCGTTTTATTTAATTCTTTTAGTTAGTTTTTTTTTGAAAGGCCACTCAGACTTTGTGTATTTTTCATATATGACTTTTTGAATGTATTGCTTATGTTAAAAAAAACTGATCCGTCAAAAGTCGATTTATTATTGATGGAAATCTATTTTGTATCCATTGTTTTGTATTATCATTAGTATTTTATTTCTATTATATTGTCAAAGAATATTTTGGTATCCGTATTAAAGGTGTAAACTGAAATTAATATAAAAAAATCATGTTAAATATAAATTAAATAAAAAGGAGACTAAATAATAAAATTGAATATTTATATTTTATTTTCTTTACATTTTGCCTTTTTCATTTGACAATACAATATGTATTCGAAACGTTTGATAAAATCAAATTTGTCGTTTGCCTAGATATGTTACATAACATACGATGTTAAATAACACTGTTTTTTTGTTCACACTATATGATACCCTTTTTACATTTTGGAATTTGTAAAATACATATTATTCCAAGTCATATGACAATACATATAGTGTAAAGCAGCCTTAATATATTTTCAATATAAAATTAAAAGCGAAAAAACCTTGTGTAGTTTTTTTTTTTTTGGCAAATTAAAAATTCTAATAATCTTAATTAGTTATTTAGTTTATTTTAAATATTAGGATTCTTTTATGTTCACGATGATCACGAATTTCTTGATGTTCTTTCTCTGATATCCATCACAAGATAAAAAAAAAAAAGATCTTTTTAAAAATGTGGTTTTTACCTTTCTTCCTCGATGACAAACAGGTTATAATATATGGTTTGTTCGAAAATGACATTTGTGAAGTTTTTTATATGGTTTGTTCATGGTAATTTGTCAACGTCATTTACACGTTTGATGAAAGTTTTGCTTCTATACAATTTTACTTTCTATCCTTTTATTCCTGAAAGTTTTATAATTAAATAAAAGAAAAATTTTTGTTTTTAAAAGAAAGAGAGAGAAGGAAAAAGATCAATCAGAATTTAAAAATCATATAAAAACAAAAATTTGCGCAACATACAATAGTACATTAGTACCAATAAGTTTATAATCTATATTGTTTAGTGAAAGAATGGTGGTGATGCTTAGAGTATTAAAGTTTCACACACTATTAAAGAAATTGTACTAGTTCTACTCCTTTAGATGATTATAATTAGAAAGTTTTTTTTTGAATTTTTCCTCAATAATTCATTTTAAAATCCATTAATTAAAATGAATGAACAATTCAAAAAATTTTCCAAGCAATACTCTAATAGTCTAATTAATTAATTTTATTTTTAGATTGAAAAAAATTAATTTTTATTTTAAAACATATTTGAAAATTTATTTTTAAGATCATTTTAATTAGGTGAAAATTGTTGAATAACAAAAATAAGTCCTTGATGATGAGAATTAAATACATATATATATAATTATTTTATATAAAATATAAAATCTTTTGTTTCTATACTCTTTGTTTTAAACTTTGAATTATGGTTTTGAATTTAATTAACCTTTTGAATTGGAACAAATATTTCACTATACTCGTATATATAAAATCAATAACATTCCATAATAATTTGTATATTCTAATGAATATTAAAATATGATGTAAAGTTTGAAATCGTATTGCAAGTAAAATAAGAAATGCTATACATTTGTAGATAAATAAAAGAGAAATTATATATGCTTGGTATGGTTCGGTTTGTATTTTATATCAGATTGCTTAGTACAAACATCAATTAATTCAAAATTTTGAGAATTATCGTTAACTAATGAAGTCATCATTAATTTGTTACTGTATATCAAGATTAAACTACTTATTAGACTAAATTTAATTACTGTTAGTGAAGTTAAATGATGGTTAGAAACTGAAAATGTTATAAAGAAAAAGTAATCTCCTATTAGTTATGCATTGTAAAGGTACGAGTGCAAGTTAAATTATAAATGAGATAGACATAGAAGACTATATCTTAGGCCGAAACAAAGAAAAATATAGGATTTAGATCGCTTTTATTTGGGACACCTGAATTTTGCCACATAAGTCGCAGAAATGTTAGATCTAAAAAGGACTTTATAAGTCTTATATTATAAAATTTTATATGACATAGATATTAATTAGGACTATATAACCAATAAGTCCTATATGACAGACGAGACAACTAGACCGATAATTTTATAAGGAATTATATCGAAATCCTTACTGACATCAGTAAATATCACATCTACTTCTTTTTGTTAGTTTCCGTGGTATTTAAAATATTAGAAACGAATTCCGTTAGATTAAATGATCTATCTTTTTTGGAAACCAGTTTAGAGTTATTGAGTAAATATTGGGTAAATAAACAAAGAATTGATCAAAAATAACTTGTTATTAAAAATCAGTTTGTTAAGTTGATAATATATATCGACCAATATTGAATCTTTAAAAAAACGGAATTTGAATTTTAAATTATTTTCATTTAATTGGTATAACACAAAATTACTTGTAAATTTGTAATATTTTTTTTTTGCTATATAAGGCTTTAAAATTTCAATTAAACTTTTATAAAAAAAAAAACATGGTTTTTTTTTTTTAACTTTGTAAGGTTTTTTGAAGTGTTTTAAGTTTTTCAGCACTAATTTATTGAAGAGCACTTAAACGAAGTACATCACTTTCTTTTACAATCTGTCCTGTAAAATGTTTTTTGCTTTTTTTTTATTGTTTTTTATTACAAACGAAAAGAATAAAAAACTATTTAAAATGATTGGAAGGAAAGGATACAAACTATTATATATAGTATTGTATAAGTTGTCTTTTCACTCACTCGTGTAAAATAAATTGTACAATTTTAAATGATGGGAAAATAAGAGATGAACACTATATGAAAGAGAAATTACACAATTTTGTAGTTAAATTTTTTTTTTACCGACCTCATACATTAATGTATAAGGTAGCTATTGTTTTCATACTAAAAATTTGTACCCGAGATTTTCGCAAAAATGCACTACTCCGGTGTGGAGAAGGCTGTAAAAAAATTTTCGGCATGATATCCGTCTGTGTGTGTGTGTGTGTGTGGGTGCGTGTGTGGGTAAGTCTGTAGGCACGTGTACAGCTTAAACGACTGAGCGGAATTTTTTGAAATTTCATATTTAAGGTTTTGACGTAAATATCTCGGATTGATAAGCTTTTGAAGCAAATCCGACAACCGCAAGTGGTAGTTTACTAGTGTACTTTTTAAGTTTTTTACGAATATTTCGTAACAGAAAAATTTTGTGAGAAAAATTATTAAGAAAAAGTTGTTACACAAGTAAAGAGAAACAACTTTGCCATAGAACATTTTTTGATCCGACTAACTTTAACTTTTATTTAATTTTTTTTTTAAGTCCAAATTTCATACGTAACACTCCATATGAATTTATATGAACAATTTTTTTTTGTTTTTTTTTATATCTCTAAAAATTTTTATACATACATATGTATGTACTTATATCTATGCCAATGCATATTATTCATTTGTTGATGACATAAAATTAAAACGGTAAAATTTTTGTTAGCAGATTTAATATTAATCTTATGTTTGTTTTGTATTTGTTTACAGTTTTTATTATTTTTTACTTTTAATATTATTTTTTGAATGAAAAAAAAATCATGTATCTACATTACAATAATAATAATAAATGGATGTATGAATGAATGTACATATATTTTTACGGTTTCATTGCTTATAATTATTGTTATTGAATAAAACAAAATGTTATTAAATTATTAGAAGTTATTTTACTTTGATATAAATTATTATGTAAAAAATCTATAAATTTTGGCATTGTACTTTTTGTGTAGTGGCGGTCGGTCCTGTGGTGGAGACGGCTGATTTTTTTATATTGAATGTCACGATTTATTATAAAGTATTAATTACTCTATATATGTATATGTATATTGTTGATGAAAAATCGTATTGAAGGATGCTTGTTGGTTTTTTTTTTGTTTTAAGTTTCTATGAGTTTGGATGAAAAATCTTTAAAGTAAAAGAGAAAAGGGAGTACATACACACAAATTTATTTACTTCCTATACATTTAATCTCTATATTTTACATATTAATTAAAATAGATGCAGATCAGAAAACTAATTCTTAAATAATTCTTCTTTTGTGGCACATTTTTCCTTAAAATTTAAGTTTTAAAACAATTTAAAAAAATCCGTTTGCCACTTTTAACAAGGAATTTTAAAAAAAATTTGCTTGTAAGTTTCACTGTGTCTCTTTCTGAAGATCTAAATACTTGTTAAAATTTCCGGCTATCAGCCCATTTTAGCGTCTTCCAAGCGGAAATTATGGTAATCCAAGAAGCCTTTACTCTGCTGAATAGAAGCGTTTTAACTGTAAAGCAAGTACGCATTCTTTGAGATAGTCAGGCGGCGCTAAAATTACTGGAATCAACATGTACAATCTGGAAGACTGCAATAAACTGCCGCAAATTTCTTAACGAGATGGCCAGGCAGTTTAGCTTTCAGCTTTGCTAGGTACTAGATCATCGAGGCATTCCGGGAAATGAAAAAGCTGATGAAATTGCATGAATTGGTAAAATTGTACAGGTTCTGCCTGATAAAGCGAGACTAGAGATAGCGAGACTCTATCCATAAGCAAAATGTTACTTCGAAAGGAAATAACGGATATTGTAAATAATAAATGGTCAAACTTGACCTCATGCAACATCACAAGACCGATATGGCCCAAAACCGATTTAAGATGATCGAATGATCTGCTTTTTGAATCACAGGGGGTATAATCACCGGTCATTGTCTAATAGGGAAGCATGCCAAAAGACTTGGCTTATCCGCAAATGACTACTGTAGAGTCTGCAAAGATGAAGAAGAGAAGAAAACGACTCGTGGATAGTTCTCATAAAAAAATTAAGGTTATGGAACAACTTTTTATGTAGACCTATCCATTACGAAGTTACGATCTCTCAATATTTGAAAAACCTCTGTTTACAAATGTTTATATAACAAAAAATTATTTAAACTTTATTAATTATATAATTTTCTGCAATTTGACATTAAAATATATGTACACGTATAAAAACTTGTTAAACCACGGAAAACGTAAAACCACTACGTAAAACCAAAACAATTATATAAAATTATAATTTTGCGAAATCTTCTCCGTATCTCCGGAACGATTTTATACAGCAGGTTGATATTTTAAGAGGTGGAATAAATCTGAGAGTTAACATAAGTTACTTTAGAAAAAACTTTTTTACTTCCTGTCTTTTAAGAGCTCTTCGTAATTAAATATTGAAAATTCCTATTTTTAGAAACCTTTTATTTGGGACACCTGTACAATTCTCTAATAAATAAGGAAGAAATTCTGTTTGTTTGTTTGTTTGTTTGTGCCCTTTTCACGTAAAAACCACCAGTCCGATTGCAACCAAATTTTGCAGGAACGTTCCTACGACCCCGGAAAGTGTTATAGGCTATATCACGTTTCGGTTCATTAACCCATTGCGACCCGAGAGCCATTTAAAGTCGTTTCGTTTTTTCGTTGTCCTGCCTAAACGGTTCGATCGATTGAGTTGAAAATTTGGACAAATATTCTTCTTATCATTGGACGGATACCATATGGTGGTTTTATGGTTCGAAAAAAAGCCTGTGACAAATTTTTATGAAGTTCCGTTAACCCGTTTGGGCAGGAGAGCCGAACGAAGTTCATTAAATATTCTGTTGTCCTGCTTAAACGGTTTGACCAATTGAGTTGAAAATTTATAATAGTGTAGCTCTTTACCACAGGAGCTCACTAAGGTGATTTGGTTACAATCCATTAACCCGTTTTGGCACCAGGGTTCAATAAAATTTTTTAATTTCTTTGTTGTCGCACTTAAACGGTTTTACCAATTGAGTTGAAAATTTACAAAGTGTAGGTCTTTATAACAAAAGCTTTCTGAGTTTATTTGGTTACGATACATTAACCCATCAGGCTTCAGGCCATCACATTTCGGAACGATACACTAACCAAAATAAAATTTTTGTTTCTAATTTCTGTCTAATTTGGCAGAATGAATTTGTGGTTCTAAATTAAGCCTGTGACAAAATGTTTGTTAACGTTTGTTAACCCATTTCGGCACGAGCACTTATTAATAATATTTTGCCTAATTTTGTGTATTGTTATTATTATTAAAAAGATATTTCCAACATTCTTTACTTTTATCTATACTGTTTCTAATATTCCATAAAAACCTTTCAATGCAAATTTCTAATATAGAACAGTAATTAAAGTAACCTTATTAAGTATCTTAAGAATACTGTGTTTAAGTCTTAACAACATAACATTTTCGGCCGTTGTTTAAAAACAGAAACAATCTCCTACATTAGACAATCATCATGTCATCATTCAGAAATGCATTACTTACATGTGGTCTTTACATGTGGTCTATCTATATAAGATGCATGTGTATAACATGTTTCCCATAAAATATTGAAATATGTGCATATAGTATGTATAATATCCGTATATTTAAAAATACTATAAACTTTATCAATTAAATTAGAAAACATATTCACATTTCTGTACATCATTTAATCAAAAATGAGTACATACATATTTAAAGAACAGAAAATCTTACATTCTTATCCATATACAATTTTTACACATTTTTAGCCAATCAATTTGTAAACATAATTAGAAAAACTAAACGTAAAAAAATTCTGGTTGATTTATAAAGGTAAAAAACAATCATGTATTTTTTATATTAAAAATATGTTAAGCAGAACCGAAAATGTACACATTTAAAAAGAAGTTTTTTCAAAATTTGAAGAGCTGTCGGTGCTGTAGGATCTCCAACGGTGAGGGTACATAAAAAAGTTGTTCTAAAACATTACTCTTTATTAAACAGTATATAAGTTTTAACAGACGGAGGGACAGAGCGAACTTAATAAGAAATTTTTCAAAATGTGCTTAAAAGGATAATTCACCAAAACATGAAGTGATATTACTTACGAAAAAAAACAAGGTAGAATGTAAACCAACGGTTTTTAAAAGCGCACATTTCCAAAACTCAATACAAACTGTTTAGAAGTGTGACTTACACAAAAATTTGAAAATTTCATGTAATAAGAAAAAACTTGAAAATAGGACATTTTTGAGATTTTGAGGGGCCGTAAGTCCGGAATCCTATATAACTAAGAAAAGCTGTTAACATACGTAAAAATATATTATTGAAGCTTTAATTTTTATGTCTTGCCGAAGAAAAATTTTTACAGGTGCCTAAGTTACAGGTGTCTAAAAATAGCAAATTTTAAATTTTTGAGGCGTAATAACTCTTAAAGAGGGGGCGTTACCAAAAAATTTTCTGAGGAAACTTATACTAATTCTAAAAGTTCTTTCTTGTATCAAAATTTCAGGTTCCTGTCTAAAGGAATGCCGGAGTTATGAAAAAAGAAATTTCATGCAAAATGTGGTTTTCACATAACGGTAAATTTAAATCGTAAATTACAAAATATTACATAATTTTGATATTGTTTTATATAGATAATAAAATTTTCGATCTTCTACCGGTTTTAGATTGCAAAACTATTACGCAAAGCCCGAGATATATACATCTGAAAATGGGGCTTTTTTACAATTTTGAAGAGCTGCAGCTTTGAAACCCTTTACAACTAAAATAAACCTTTCACACACGTAAAAATATATTATTGTAGCTTTAATTTTCATGTCTTGCCGAAGAAAAATTTTTACAGGTGCCTAAGTTACAGGTGTCTAAAAACACCAAATTTTCAATTTTTGAGGCGTAATAACTCTTAAAGAGGGGGCGTTACCAAAAAATTTTCTGAGGAAACTTATACTAATTCTAAAAGTTCTTTCTTGTCTCAAAATTTCAGGTTCCTATCTAAAGGGGTGCCGGAGTTATGAAAAAAGAAATTTCATGCAAAATGTGGTTTTCACATAACGGTAAATTTAAATCGTAAATTACAAAATATTACATAATTTTGATATTGTTTTATATAGATAATAAAATTTTCGATCTTCTGGCGGTTTTAGATTGCAAAACTATTACGCAGAGCCCGAGATATATACATCTAAAAATGGGGCTTTTTTACAATTTTGAAGAGCTGCAACTTTGGAAGCCTTTACAACTAAAATAAACCTTTCACACACGTAAAAATATATTACTGTAGCTTTAATTTTTACACCTTGCAGAAGTAAAATGTGTGCAGGTTCCTAAGTTACAGGTGTTTAAAAATAGCAAATTTTCAATTTTTTAGCCCTAATAGCTCATAAACAGGGGGTGGTCCGAAAAAATTTTCTGAGCAAACTTATACTAATTCTAAAAGTTCTTTCTTGCCTCAAAATTTCGAGCTTCTATCTAGAAGCGTGCCGGAGTTATGAAAGTAGAAAAATCATGCAGAATTTGGTTTTCACATAACGGTAAATTTTAATACTAAATTTAAAAAAAATTGTATAATTTTGATATTAATTTATAAAGATAAAAGAAATAGCTGTCGAATGACGTTTTCAGATTGAAAAAAGCTTAAGCAGAACATAAGATATATGCATTTAAAAATAGGGCTTTTTCAAAGTTTGAGGGGGTGTAGCTCCGTAATGGGGGGGGCTACATGAAAAAGTTGTTCCACAAAATTATTTTTTTTATGAGACCTACCTATGGTTAAAATTTTTTTTCTCTATCTTTAACGGTGTAGAAGTTTTGTAAACAGACGGACGGACGGACGGACGGACGGACGGACAGAGTGAAACTAATAAGCACATTTTTTCAAAATTTTTTTGGAAATGTGCTAAATAGAATATAAACTACCAGCATCTGTAAATGCATAATAATAAGTTAACTATATTAATTAAATTATATTAACGCAGAAACAAAAGTTAATAATTTTTATTTCATAAAGCCAATAAAATACTCCGGGCAACGCCGGGTACTCTGCTAGTTTGTTATAAGTAAGAAATGAAGCTCCAATTTTTTTTAAGTGAGCTAACAGATTTTCTTAATTTTAAAGCGTTTCTTTAAAATTGAAGAACATGTCTCTTGATTTTTCACAATTTTACTTAGATAAAAAATTAAAGTTTAAATTCAACAGCAGTAGAATCCATTTTTATTTTAAATTAACCATTTACCACACTATTTTTTTTTGTTTTTTTGAAAGGAAGTTGTATAAGTTTAAAATGTTAAACTTTAGGAAATAGATGAATGAAGTCGAAGGAAAATCAATATAAAATAATTAAAAAAAATTACAGTGAACGAATTGCAAACATCACAAAACATTGGCTGCAATTTAAGAGAAACAATAGAAATTCAGTTTTACATTTTAGCCTTATATAATTTTTCAGATTGTTCAGTTAATTTAAAACCCTATTTTCATATTTAAAATGAAATAAAAATGTATTTTCTTTTCAGAAAAGTTCATATAAATAAAAAAAAAATTAAAGAAAGTTCATTTTTATTTTTATTTATTATAATTTAACAAAAACAAAAAGTAAACCCTACGGAATTCCTCTATATACATATGTTTATTCATTTCCAACAAAAAAAAAAAAAATTCTTTTTATAAAAACCAGTTAATCGAAAAATGTATAAAGTCTTTATATTTCGAAATACATTCAATAAATTTTTACCTGCAGAGATTTTAGTCCTTGAAGGATAGGAAGTTCTTGATGTGCTCTTCCTTCATACAATTATTATATCTGTTTTAATAATATTTATTATATATATAATCATACATGAAATCTCCTGGAGGATAAAAAATCAAATTTTCTTTTTTTTTTTTGTATAATTTTTAATTTCCATTATTTTTTACAAATTCAATAAATGGAAATTTGTTCAATTTAATGCAATTATTGGTGTATAGATAAGTAGGAAGTAGTACTAATGATAAAAATAAAGCACGTATTTTTTTATAAGGATTTCTCTTTCTTATTTTCTTCCTTTGTGTATAAATTATAAAATCAGATATAATAAAAGTGTATCATACATTATGTGTATGGACTACTTACAAATTTACAAAAAGACTGAAAAAAGTTTTAGTACAGTTGATTTTTTTATAATCAAACTATGAACAATCTAAAAGACTTCGTATTGAACTTGCAAAAATATAATATTCATAATACCTAAATGAAAAATTATTTTATGTTTTGAAATATTTGTTTTTTTAGGTAACTTGTAGTGTTGGGCAACCTAGACAACTCCAACTAAATTTTTATCCACTTTTATTACCTATACTGAGGAGTCCAGTAATTGTTTGGATGGACGAAACTCTCCAAAATTAACTTTATTTTGAAGTTAAAAAAAAAAATAAGAATGTTAATGATGACATGTATATAATGTTGAGATGTATCCCCTCATAAATGAAAGTTTTTTCTTTCATTTATATTTTGTGTGAAACCTTAAAGGTGTTAAAAAAATTTTTTTTTTGAAATTCGGTCAAATAAGTTAACAAAATTTCAAAAACGGGTTAACGGATTTTAATTTGTTATACGTATATATTATTTATAATAAATATATATATATATAAATATATAAATATGTATATATTTTTTTTGACCACGAAGAAGACATCTAAAAAGTTTAACGTCACTTTGGCAGCCACTTAAAAAAACCGAAAAAGATTTTGCGCCTCAATTGGTTTACAATTAAACATTTCTTCACACTTTCTTTTGCATCAGAACCCTGTTCAAAATTCAACATAATTTGCTTACAAATTTTTTTTAAAGTGGTTGACTTAAGCTCAGAAAAACATTCCTACTAAGTTTAGTTTGAATCGTATATGTACAATGTAGCTTATATACGATAAACATGTAGAAACTCTACTTTATAATAATAGAAGAAGAAAATAATCTTATTTATTTAAAATTTAATTTTTGTTTTACTTAATAAAAAACAAAAAAACATTCACGCTATATCTAAACTCTTTTTTATCAGAGTTATAAGAGTCCTATAATTAGGACTTTTTAATTAGATATTTTGAAGTCGATTGTATTCAATTTTAATAGTAATTAAATTATTTTATTCTTCTTTCTAAAGAATTATTTTCCTTAATTTGATGCTCATTATACCCGTACGAATGTATTTCTCAAGGTATAATAAATCTGCTATTACGTTTGTGATATCTTAAACAAGACAACATAGATATGGCAAAATATTTATCTTCTTGATCAAAATCCAATTCTGAATCGATTTAGCCATGGTATTTTCATTCGTCCGTTCGTCCTCACGATTTGTCAAAAAATAAAAGAGCTAGAATTTTGAAATTTTTACCATGTTACCATGTTTTGTAAAATTGTTAGTTTCGCTATTTAAATTACACAAGATCGACCGGTGCGTCCGTATAGCTACCATAAAACTTTTTTAGCACATTTCCAAAAAAATTTTGAAAAAATGTGCTTATTAGTTTCACTCTGTCCGTCCGTCCGTCCGTCTGTTTACAAAACTTCTACACCGTTAAAGATAGAGAAAAAAAAATTTTATCCATAGGTAGGTCTCATAAAAAAAATAATTTTGTGGAACAACTTTTTCATGTAGGCCCCCCCATTACGGAGCTACAGCCCCTCAAACTTTGAAAAAGCCCTATTTTTAAATGCATATATCTTATGTTCTGCTTAAGATTTTTTCAATCTGAAAACGTCATTCGACAGGTATTTCTTTTATCTTTCTAAATTAATATGAAAATTGTACAATTTTTTTAAATTTAGTATTTAAATTTACCGTTATGTAAAAACCAAATTTTGCATGATTTTTCTACTTTCATAACTCCGGCACGATTCTAGATAGAAGCTTGAAATTTTGAGGCAAGAAAGAACTTTTAGAATTAGTATAAGTAAAATTTTTTCGGACCACCCCCTGTTTATGAGCTATTAGGGCTTAAAAATTGAAAATTTGCTATTTTTAAACACCTGTAACTTAGGAACCTGTACACATTTTACTTCTGCAAGATATAAAAATTAAAGCCACAATAATATATTTTTACGTGTGTAAAAGGTTTATTTTAATTGTAAAGGGTTCCAAAGTTGCAGCTCTTCAAAATTGCGAAAAAGCCCCATTTTCAGATGTATATATCTCGGGCTCTGCGTAATAATTTTGCAATCTAAAACCGTCAGAAGATCGAAAATTTTATTATCTATATAAAACAATATCAAAATTATATAATATTTTGTAATTTACTATTTAAATTTACCGTTATGTGAAAACCACATTCTGCATGAAATTTCATTTTTCATAACTCCGGCACCCCTTCAGATAGGAACCTGAAATTTTGAGACAAGAAAGAACTTTTAGAATTAGTATAAGTTTTCTCAGAAAATTTTTTGGTAACACCCCCTATTTAAGAGTTATTACGCCTCAAAAATTGAAAATTTGCTATTTTTAGACACCTGTAACTTAGGCACCTGTACAAATTTTTCTTCGGCAAGACATGAAAATTAAAGGTTTAATAATATATTTTTACGTGTGTTAACGGCTTTTCTTAGTTATTTAGAATTCCGGACTTATAGCCCCTCAAAATTTCAAAAATGTCCTATTTTCACGTTTTTTCTTATTACATGAAAAATTCAAATTTTTGTGCAAGTCACAATTCTAAACAGTTTGTATTGAGTTTTGGAAATGTGCGCTTTTAAAAACCGTTGGTTTACATTCTACCTTGTTATTTATATGAAAATAATTCATTGCCTATATTGAAGTGCCTAGACATCTGAAATTTTTTTTGAAAAGAAGTCAAATTAAAAAGGCGAACAACTTCTGTAAAATGTGGTTGTGCAAGTGTATAGGATAAGAAGTTGCTTCAGGTAGTTGTCATATTGGTACTGGATTAAACCGGACATCTGATATTGGTATTGTAATATGACTCGAGTAGTGTTATCATACAACTTCAAAATTCATATATATGTGTTAGTATCCTAGAGTTGACAGAGTCTATTTTATTCACTATTCTTCGTTTAAATTAAAAAATCCTTTTAAAATAATAACACAAGAAAAATTATTAACATTTATTGTATTAAACAAAACAATAAGTATATCTTTTGTTATCTTTATTTTGTTAGCTATTTAATGAATAAATTTTAGAATTTTATAGATACTTTTAGTACTCGTATTTTGTTACTTGAATTTCTATTTTTGTTTTTTTTTTTGAAAGTAAAAATAAAATTTATTATTTTTGTTAATTAATTTCGAACAATTAACTTTTAAAATTATTAGATGTGCTAATTAGTTAGTGTAAACATATTTTTTTGTAATCCTTTTTCATACAAAAAAAAAATAAAATGTTTTTCTTTGTACCACAAAAAAAAAAACAGAAAAGTTTCTTCAACTTATAATACGCTTTTAAAAAAATATTCAAATTGAAATTAAATATAGCAAATATAAAACAGCATGATTTCAGCCAATTATACTTTGAACTGGTATAGGATATAATAAGGGTTTTTTTTTTAAAATAATTATTCGCTTAGTAAATTTTAGTAAAATATTATTTTTCCTATAGAGGTAACACGTAGTGTTGCGTTGAAAATCAAAATCAGTTAGCACAATATAATTACATAGTATAGAATTGAAATTAAAAGTCTCATACTGTTTCTCCCGGTATTGGATTCAGACCCTAAAATAATAAAATATAATCCATATTTTAGAAAAAAATTTCTTTTTTCTTTACAAAAATATTGAAACTAAAAGGATATTAATAATATAATTTATAAGGATATGTTTTGAGGATTTTATAAAGTCATAAAATTTGTATTTGAAACAATACCTGAAATATGAATAATCACTTAAGAACTTTAAATCAAAATTTTAATTTAGTTAAAAGTTTAATTGAAATTCAGAAAGTTCCGTTAACCCGTTTCGGCAATGTAACATTTTAAATGAATTTTTATCTTTTTATATAATCTTGTATATACGTTTCATTCGATAAAGTTGGTAGTTTCGATAAACATAGTTAACCGAATCGTTTTCAATTTTTCTAAGTGCTTTAATGACTTTGAAAAAATCCAATATGAAAAGTTTTGTAAAGTTCTTAAAGTACGAAAATTTTATCAGAAAGTCGCAGTTCCAGAGACTTTCTCATCACATTTTCGAATTTTCATTATACTGTTTGCGTATTTCAATTGATTAACTTCAAACTTTTTATAAAAAATGTTCCTTATTAAAGGATCAAATGGATTTTGTTCTTTTAACCTGTTGCGGTACGTCGTTTAATCAAATGTTCTACTATAATCTAATTGTGTCAATTTTTTTTTGCAGAGTAATTTTGTTAAATGAGTTCACCAGATCAATTTCATTACTTGCATTAATTCATTTCAACATGGAGAAATAACCCAAAAATTTTAGTTTTTAGGAACTTTTATAACTTTAAAAAAGTATAAGTTGTAAAAAGCGATATAAATTTTGTAGTTTCCTGCTATATGATTGTTATATTTCATTCCAAATTCCATGTGAGAACTGCTGTATTGTTTCTATTTTGTTTGTTGAACTCGCTTCCATTTAAATGTTACTTAATTTTAGTTTGTTGTGGACATACTATTTACAATGTGTTTTATTGTCAGCTGTTCGTTCGAGAATAAACATTGAGTTGAAGTTGATTTATTAAAGTAAACTTTGTGGAAGGCTAGTGTATAGCCTAAACTGAATCGAATTATTTTTATTCCAAGATTTCTGGTTAAATTTTTACTAAAATTTGCTTATAAAATATTGGAGAGTGGCTTTCTATAAAGGAGGTGGAACTTAATTGTACTTAATATATATTGAAATAAAAAGCACAAAAGTTAAATTAAAAAATAAATGACACTCGAAACTACGAGAAAATTTATCTGAAAATTTTATATTTAATATTTGAAATACCATAAAATCGCATTTGAAACGATTACGATTTGTACAACTTTAGCATTTGGAAACATATTGTCAAAATTCATTTGGCACTCAATGTGTTAAAAGGTTAATGATATTCTTAAAGATTTTGGGTTCAATATATCCAATTATTCGTTCATATTCGTTTTTAAATTTTGGGCTGATTTTATATTCAATTATTCGTTCCTTTTATTTAATTTTCAGAAAAAAAAAACAAGGTAGAATGTAAACCATCGGTTTTTAAAAGCGCACATTTCCAAACTCAATACAAACTGTTTAGAATTGTGACTTGCACAAAAATTTGAATTTTTCATGTAATAAGAAAAAACGTGAAAATAGGACATTTTTGAAATTTTGAGGGGCCGTAAGTCCGGAACCCTATATAACTAAGAAAAGCCGTTAACACGCGTAAAAATATATTATTGAACCTTTAATTTTCATGCCTCGCCGAAAAAAAATTTATTACAGGTGCCTAAGTTACAGGTGTCTAAAAATTGCAAATTTTCAATTTTTGAGGCGTAATAACTCTTAAAAAGGGGGTTCTACCAAAAAATTTTCTGAGGAAACTTATACTAATTCTAAAAGTTCTTTCTTGTCTCAAAATTTCAGGTTTCTATCTAAAGGCGTGCCGGAGTTATGAAAAAAGAAACTTCATGCAAAATATGGTTTTTACATAACGGTAAATTTAAATAGTAAATTGCAAAATATTGCATAATTTTGATATTGTTTTATATAGATAATAAAATTTTCGATCTTCTGGCGGTTTTAGATTGCAAAACTATTACACAGGGCCTGAGATATATACATCTGAAAATGAGACTTTTTCGCAATTTTGAAGAGCTGCAACTTTGGAACCCTTTACAACTAAAACAAACTTTTAACACACATTAAAATATATTACTGTAGCTTTAAATTTTATATCTTGCAGAAATAAAATGTGTGTAGGTTCCTAAGTTACAGGTGTTGAAAAATAGCAAATTTTCAATTTTTAAGCCCTCATATCTCATAAACAGGGGGTGGTCCAAAAAAATTTTCTGAGCAAACTTATACTAATTCTAAAAGTTCTTTCTTGCCTCAAAATTTTAAGTCTCTATCTAAAAGCGTGCCGGAGTTATGAAAGTAGAAAAATCATGCAAAATTTAGTTTTCACATAACGGTAAATTTAAATACTAAATTTAAAAAAAATTGTATAATTTTGATATTAATTTACAAAGATAAAAGAAATACCAAAGATAAAAGAAATTTCAATCAGAATGACGTTTTCTGATTGAAAAAATTTTAAGCAGAACATAAGATATATGCATTTAAAAATAGGGCTTTTTCAAAGTTTGAGGGGCTGTAGCTCCGTAATGGGAGGGGCTACATGAAAAAGTTGTTCCACAAAATTATTTTTTTTATGAGACCTACCCATGGTTAAAATTTTTTTTCTCTATCTTTAACGGTGTAGAAGTTTTGTAAACAGACGGACGGACGGACGGACGGACAGACGGACGGACGGACAGAGTGAAACTAATAAGCACATTTTTTCAAATTTTTTTTGGAAATGTCCTAAAAAGTGAACAAAATCTATTCAACTACCAACATCTGTAAATAATTGTTAATCATTTAAATAAATGTATAAGTAAGATATTGTAATGGCATTAAAATTTCAAAGCTCAGATTTTTGGATATATACATTTTTCTCGTACGTAGAAACTTGAGTTATGCGTTTTTGGAATGGTGTTTGTCTGTGGGCACGTGTACAGCCCAAATGTCTGAACTGAATTCGATCAAATTTTATTTCTCTAGATTTAGACGAAAATATCTCGAATTGAAAAGCTTTTAGTAGAAATTCATGAGCCTAATAAAGTGCTACTTTATAATGATCATTTCTATATTTTTTATGAATATTTTTAAACAGAAATGGTTATACATAAATGTATCTACTTATTTGCAACAAGGATAATGTTTTCAGGCCTACGTAAAGCGCATCAAATGTCTATTAATATTTGTAAACAACCTTATTAAAAAAAAATATTAAGTTTTTCTGTCCGGGTCTTCGGTTCTATGGTGAACGTAACTGATTTTTTTTTATTATTTATAGAATAGAAAATATTTTTTGACAATTAAACCCTATGACAAATGGTAACAAAATCAAATTAAAAAATTTAATCTTATGATCCAAAAATGATATGTTGAATTCTTAGATATTGAGAGATTCAATTTTTAAAATTTGAAATTTATATCCCAGTTAAATTCTTTAACAAAGGGATATATTTTTTTCAAATTATTATTTTAAATTCAAAATCAAATCCTAGAGACTTAACAATTAATTTACTCTAAACAAATTAAAATGTTAAATTGAAAATTAATGGAAACATTCAAAGGATATCATTACAATATCCTTTTAATTAACATTCAATTTGTTTTAAAATTAGGAAAATAAATCTTTGGTATTATTTTTTAATATTATTATTAATTTAAAAATATAATCTATTTATATTGGCTAGGCACATATAATATAATTGCACGTATTAAGGATTAGTTATGACATTTTTTTTGTAGATAGACTCAAAATGTTCACAATGAAAAATTAATTTAAATATTTCATTATAAATGTTATGCTGAAAAGTATATATTTTAAAATAATATTATAAAGCTTAGTCAAAAAAAAAAAAACGATAAAGGAATAAATTTTAAAGGTATTTTGTATAGTATAAAATATGAATATAAAAATAAAGGACAAAATTTAATTAAGGAATAAAATATTTTAATTATTCTATAGAAAAGGATCAGTATAGAGTTATATAAAATTCTAATTGTCTATAAATGACCAAAGTTATTTTATTTTTGTAGTCATTCAATATTTTTGTTTTTGGAAAATTCATAACTAAAAGTCGTTTCATTCTTTAAGGTTAATATAGGTGATTTTTTCTTAAGGTTTGATTTAATATGTTGGTTCATAAATAATAAACAATATTATATTTGCCAAACAAAATCTTAGATTAAAATTAAAAATATTTTATTTCAGATTTTTACATATGTGTATGCGTATATACACAAAAAAAATTTTATTTTCGTTATATGATATAATCAGTTCAATTATCTAGCATGCAAATATAAGTCTTAACAAATAATATAAGCAATAGAGAGAAGTTTAACTAAACCTGAAACAAATAAGGCAAAATGCCTAAAGCTACCTAAGGACCTTTTCAAAAGATGAACTTTTTCAAAAGGCCATTGTCTATTGTATAACAGCTTAGAATATTGTGACTTAATTGCAGCTAAATTTGTCATTTTTCTTAAAAGAAAACAGGGTGGAAAATCAAGAGACATTTTTGTCAATTTTAAGGAAACCATATAATCTATAATTATAGTAAAGAAAGCTGTTACCACATATAAAATTATAATGTTGAAGCGTTCATTTTTGTGTTTTACATATTTGAAAAAATTTCTATAGATGCCTAACTTGCAGGTGTTTACAAATAACAATTTTTCTATTTTTGACCATATAATAGCTCTTAAAAGGGGGAAGAATTTTCTGAAGTAGCTTTTACTAATTCTTAAAGATGTTTTTTCTTCTTAAAGTGCGGTTACATAAAAAAAATTTTCTACCACATTAATTTAATTAATTAAGACCTATTCATAATAAAATTTAATTAAGAGATCCACGGTTAAAATTTTATTGTTCTTTCTCAAATTCTGTATTTTGTATACAGACGGACTGAAAACAAAGTGAAATTAATAAGTAAATTTTTCAAATTTTTTTTGTAAAATGTACTGAAAATGGGCATACAAAAAATACATAAATCGGTATACATCTTTACAGTGAATGTCGGAAAAATAACCAAATAAAAATACAAACTTAGTTATGAAGATTGATTTGGATTTTACTCATATTTCAGAATTTTTAATGCTTAAAACCAGTGTCCAGAGGTATTGATAGATATGCGTATAAACTAGTTAATTGTAAGTCAAAAAGAATTTCAAGAGTTTATAGAAAAATTAGAAAAAGGCATAAAGCAAACAAAGTAACTCATACTAATAAAAACTGATACTATGGAATAAAGCTAAATTGATGGGAAACTACTTTTGTAAAAACTTTTAATGAAAACTTTAATTCACAGCAAAGAATTAAAAATCCTTTCAAGTTACATTCACCAGAACATCAACACTCATCTATTTAACATTTTCATAAGGTATAAAGAGGGTATAAAAAATTCAATGCTTGTAACACATAATTAAACTTTAAAAAAAATAAGTGAGCGAATAAACTGCAAAATTGTATCGGAACACATTTAAATGGTTTTAGGATTACTTATGGAATGGCTTACGTATGAAATAGAAATAATAAATTCTAACAAATATAAGTTAATTATAATATATCTTAAAATATTACTTTCTTATTTTTCCTGATGTTTTGATTAAATATTATATGTTTTTTTAATTTAAACTTTATAAAAGGTTTTTCGATATTTTTAATTTATTATTTTTTTTTTTATTTTCATTATCTAAAATAATCGTTTATTATTTATTTAGTAATATATTCTTTTATTACATAGTGTTATGACTGCCCCTAGAAATATGCAATTTTTTGAAATATTTATACAATTTGTTGGGTTTTGGAGGGTTTATATGTAGTATTAATATAAATAAATAAATAAGCAAATAAATAAATAATCATTAGATTTTGAATAAATACTGGAAGTTTTAATAAACCCTGTAATGTTTTATCTGTCATTATTTAGAACTATTTTAAATTAGACTTTAACATCTTCAATATAAGTATAGATCATAGCAATATAAGATGGAAGAGTTAGTAGAAAAAAAAATTTGGCATACAAGACCTTAATTTGGTTATCAAAACTTTTTAAAATTAAATAAAGGAGTGGAATAATGGAATATAAAAATTCTTCAAAACTATACCACCAAATTAATCATTAGGGAAGAAATCCTAAATTTATGCTCAATAAATTCATGGGGGCTCGCCATCTTACTTAGTCTAATTTTGAACATTAATATTTTACTTGTATTGTACTGTTATTGTTGTTTAAAAGAGAGGATAGACAACTATCCTTATACTAAGGCTCTACGACTCATATTAAACAAATTTTATTGAAAATAAAAAAAAAAATTGATTAATACTTAATATGTATTTAAAAACAAAATGAATCTTTAATTCTTTAATAAATGAAATTACAATATTGTAAAAAATATTCTTAAATTCTATCTTTAAAGCATAATTTAAAAAAAAAAATAAAAATTTTCACAAATAAAAACAAAATTGTTATAATGGAATAAAAGACTTAAAAATTGATTTTAGAAGAAATTTTAGACATTTTTGTTGTAAGTAGGTGTAGCAAAACTTTTAAACTTACAAAACAGACTTTTAAAAAATATTTTCTTTTATTTGGAAATTTTCATCTTGAACAATAAAATACATAAAGTTTTGACAGGAAACATTAAAAAACTTTTTAAATTTTTGTATTTTTTAAATAAAATAGAATGTTGTATGGAAATTGTTTTTTAAAGATTTAATTTTATTTAAAGTAAAAGTAAATATTTATGTCAAGGTTTAATTTTCTTCAAAGTTTTGAAAAAGAAAATAAAATATATATATACGATAAAGACGATAAAAAGAAAAACAAATAATTTTTTTAGTTTCATTCAGACATATGCCCATGTATTTATTTAAAATTTAAGTAATTATTATTGATCATTCTTATAACAAATATATTTAATAGATATTTCAGTATTTGTATTTGTTTTTAAAGCTAAAATTAAATTTTCATACATATCTATATTAAAATTCTTTAAATTTTATTTTTATTAATAACATTTACAAGATAATTTAAATTTAAAATATTTTTTTTATAAAATTTTTAGAGAAGGAAATTTAAAATTTTCCAAAATTTTCTGTGTCTTCGATAAAGGAAATAAGTTTATACATAAACATTTTTCATTTTCAAACATTTTTGGGCATTTAAAAAGGTAATAAATCGACTGAAATAAAAATTGTAATCAGGCATATATGTATGCAGAAATATCTGGAAAAAATATGTAATTGTGAAAGGATTTAAGAGTTGGTTACCAAATCAGGATTATTCGCCTTTTCCAGAATATTTATATCGTGACGTGAACTAAAGTCCAAGGAATTAAAGTTCGTGGATTTGGGAAGTCCAGACTTCAGAAATTTGTAAAAGGGTAATAAAGTCCATGAACCATAATTCTATTTCTAAGTTGTATTATAACACCCTTTAAAAATGTATAATATCCTTTTGAAAGTTCACTTAAATAAGAAGCGAAGCCCCTTACGGTTTTTCCAGAATATTTAAGCATAACATGTATATCCGAGATTATGGATTAGGAAGGAGTTTAGAGTTTAATCCAAAATCAGAGTTAACGCTTTAATACGAGTTAACGCCAGAATATTTATATATATGAATATGCCATATTCTGAATTAGGAGGAATTTTAGAGTTGAATTCAAAACCATTTTTCCGGAATATATTTGTATATGTATATGCGAGATTCTAAATTATGAAGGATTTTAGAGTTGGTTACAAAGGTTTAAATAATTTGCTTAGCGGGGGTTTAGCCACCGAATGTTGTTTTCATTTCCTGTAAGCATCTGAAAACAGGTTCACAATGTATTGAACAATTGGTAGTGTCAGATTCATTAAACCTAGTCAAACTGATTAAATCCTCTTCCCCCTTTGGTCAATATAATGGAATGGAATGAAAACCTTAAATACTAATATAGTATATTGGCTAAGAAGTAGAAGTACGAAAGTATAGAATAAGGATGCGGAAACTTTGAATTGGCAATGGTATTATAGGGGAAAAATGAATCCATCTATTATTCTAAGTTATAACTATTTAATATAATCAGATCCTAAAAAAAATTTATAGAAAATTATATGGGAATAAAATATGAAACTGATTCCATACAAAACAAATATTATATTAATATTAGGACTAAAAAAATTATGACTTTTGGCAACAAAACAAATGACTTTCTAAAAATTTGTTGGAAGCAAGTCTATACGTATACAATATTATGGATGATATCACGTTTTTTGTGTTATTCTTTTCACTTAATTTATCTATTTATAAATATAAAAAAAATTATATCTCCTTTGTAATAGTATTTATTTTTTTTTTGCGAGGGTTAGTGTGCATCATCGAAAGACACTATAGAGGAGTGAAAAGAGTACGAGTTCTCTATGAGTATATGGGGCTTTAACCCACTAAACATCGCCTCCCTTTTTTGACCAAACAATAGGTTATACAATCTTTGGTATTCATGTATTGCCAGGTCAAAGGAAGTTGAGTTAAAGAATGAAAATTGATTTCAAATTGGCAGGCATATTGTGAAAAAAGTTGTTAGTATTCACCTTAAATCTTTGCACGTTGTAAATGTAATCATCAACAATTCTGGGAAACACATGAGATGGAAAATGGTTCAACATTCGTCATATTATTCGTACTACAATAAAAACGAATTTCGTAGTAATTACAAACGAATGTCATAAGCCGATTTATGCCATCTGGGAATTTGTACAATTAAACTTATTGCATTGCTTCAAGCATTTACTATTATTATTTATTAAATATTAAAAAAAAAAAACGATTATAACATTTTAATTTAATTATCTGGAAACTTAAGATAACTTTTTTTTTTCTTTTCATTGAATTTCATGAAGTCAATAACATTTTTTTTTTATTTTTTTAAACCCATTAAGTCTTATTGTGTCTGTTTATATTGAAATAATATTTTTGTAAAAAGTTACTACAATCTTTAAATCATTTAAAAACCATTTTTATTGTACAATAAAAAAAAATAAAACAAAATTTAGTTTAACACTTACTTAAGATCACTCACATTTACTTTATGTCAAACCCTTTTCATCAAAAAGCATCGGATCAAACATGGGATATCTGATATTTTCCACTTTGTATGTTTTTCTATCATTATCATTTTTTGTCTCTAACCAAAGTACAAAGCTAATAAATATATAAAAGTACAAAAAAAAAACAATATCATTTGATGTTAAGACTTAAATAATACAAAAAAATTAACCTTTTTATTACTATACAATTTTTTTAGTTAAAGTGATTTATAATATAGTCGAATATAATAAGACATACATACACTTATTATTATATACTTAATATCAAAATCTTAAAATATTAAATATTATTTTTATAAAAGCAGTCAATTTAGTTTAAAAACACTAACTCGAAAATAAAGGATCATTATAACAGTATACATAAATGTTAATCCGAATATTTTTGATTTTTAGTGTTCAAGGTTTTATGTCCTACAACCTGAAAGCTAGAGATAAAGGGCCGACGAACTTGGAATAGTACCATAAGTATTTTCCTAAACATTGTCAAGAGAATCGAAATAACGGTCATACATACTAGAAATCTAATCGGATTAAGACGACGGATGGAAATATGGAAGGTCTGTTAGTATTTAAGTATTAAGAAAGATGGAACTGGTAAAGTTGATTGTCCATACAATGAAATCAAAGAATATTAAATTAAATGAAAGGGATTACCCTTTCCACTTGTATACTATTAAAACAATTTTACTCATATGTCATTTTCTCAATAAAATTTGTTCAAAATTAAAGTTTTATTTCTCACTTCAAGCCGTATATGGAATGAATCGTCCAAATAAATAGTGTAAAATGAATCAATCTTTAATGTACACAAAAAAGGAAAGTATAAAAATAATTTTCTTTCTTTAAATTATTTTTTTTCTTTAAATTATTTTTTTTCTAATCTACGAATTTTGATGGTATATATGTATAAGTATTAAATTATTGCATGATATGTCCAGTTAAAAAATTCCGAAAGGACATATTAGTTAGGCTTTTAGGATTATCTCTTCCTATTTAAAAAAAAAGAAACATTGTTGTTTTTATCTCTATATTCTCTTCACTTATTTTTTTTTTATCTTTTGTTTGTCACTTTTGTTAATAAAAAATAAACAAAAAATTTATTTTTATGTTTTTATTTTTATTTTTTTTTTTACTCTTGACTTCCTTAAAGGACTAGGAAAGAAATAAAGAGAACAAAAAAAAAAAAAGGATACTGGGTTTATTTATTCTTGTACTTGTACAAAAAAAAAAAAAAAAAAAACAAACTTGTAATTTAAGAGTTGTTCAAAAAATACAATCTTATAGTTTAAAGTTGATCATATACACATATTAAATCGTAAGAATGTCAATAACTGGTATAAAAGTGTTGGACATATAATTTTGAATAAAATTTTAACCTAATTTTTTCTATTAAATTTTTATTTGTTAATATAAGATTGTTAATGAATCTTAAAATTATGAGATTGCATATTTAGACTGTGCCCAAAATGTTAAATGATTCCTTGTCTTATTCCTCTAATGATTTTCACTTCATTTATTTCTATCAGATACTTATATTTTCTAATTTTAAATCTGCAGTTCTTTTATGTATTTATTTCTTTATTTAAAACTAAAGTAGTATTAACACTATTTACAATAATAAACACTCTTTTCCTTTATGGCGTGTGAACGAGCCAGTTCTTTTAATCTTTCATCTTTATTTCTTTTAAGATTTAACATAATATGCAAAAGTTTAACACTCATTTTATTTTATAAAGATTTTGTTGTTATAGGAATCTGTTCAGAAGAAATAAAAACCTTAATGCGTCCTCTAAGAAATTTCAACCGAGATACAAGCTGGATTGCACAGGTTTATGCTTTAAAGATCCCTACATGGAAATTGATTAATGCGTATACAGCGCGAATATGGATTAGTTTATCACCAGAAAGTATTCCAAAATATGTGTATCATATCGTAAAATTCAAGAAAATCAATATTTAAGTTCTAAATAAACCTAATAACTTACCATATTTTCCAATTTCAATTATTCTTATTCCCTCATTTGTATATTCCTAATCCCAAACCAAACAGTACATTGTTTCATAAGTTTTAACCTAATGTTTGGTTTAAAAATGCGTTGCCGTTTGATTGGTTAAAGTCCCAACACTATCAAAGAGAATTCGTGTTTTTATTTCATTGGTGTTTTTTGAGGTCTCCACCTATCATCGAAAAAAAAAAACAATGTCCAAATTTTATACAAAATACTCAATATTTTGACCGTAACTGTATACAATGTATTTGTGTATAACATAAAGCAAACAATTACAACAACCAATAAAAATTTAAAGGACTAAAATCTTTTCGTAAAATTTATTTAAGAACTTTGCATGTGTTTACTTTTTTTTTTTAAAGGATAATAAAAATAAATAAATAAGAAAAACATAAAAAAAAAAAAAACTTTTGTTATTTTTTGAAATTGAAAATGTCGTATATAATAGGTATATAGGTATATAATAAAAAAAAAATGTATGCTGTAAATGTAGAAAAATTTTAAAAATATAAAGTAGGGAAAAATAAATTTATTATTAAATTATGTAGAATAAAAAATTAGTTTCTATCAATAAAATAAACTAAAATAAAATAAAAATATAATAAATATAACAATAATAATGCATTAACAAACAAAAAAAAAAAAAAAAATTATCTATTATTAAAAACCTTTTTAAAAAATTTAAAGTCCGGAAATTATGTTGATTTCATCAAGTGTATTTTCACCCAAAGGAAAGAATTTAATTTTCTTTTTTTTTTTATTTTCAAATTTCAAACTATTAATTTTTATTTTAAATTTTGATTTAAGATCGGAAATTAATTTTCTTTTTTTGGGTTATGTATTTTGAAAGTCAAAGGCTGACATAAAGATATTGTATATGACATTAAAGTTTTAACATGAAAAAAATATTAAAATAAAATAATGTATGGAATAGTACCAAAATGTGTATTTACAGATTAAAAAAAAAAATTTTTAATTGATTTGAGTATAAATTAAAAATAAAAAAGTTTTTATAAAGCTGATTCCGAGCTATAAATAATTTTATTTTAAATTTTTTAATGTTGTTACCCTATCTAACAATTGTACTTATGTAATTTGCTTTATTCATTTGCAGAAAGTTCCGACTATTGAAAGATTAATTATTATTTATTTAATTAATTTTTATTTATTTAATATTTATTTACTTAAAATGGTTTTAAGTCTAGTTCATCATTCCTTTGAACGAAATCGCTTTCTTTCGAATCAAATTAATTAGCTTTCAAATTTTTATTAACTTTTTTTAGAGATCCAAAATTGTACATTTGTTAGTTAAAAATTTAAATTAAAATTAAGATTTCTGAAATTTTTTTCATTTTCCAGGAAGTTTAATGACATAAATGTCATAATATCAATACTGTTATCAATAAAATTCTCTGGATTCTATCAGGTTTAACTCTAAAATATGTAAGTGTAAAATCCCTTAAAATAACTTTTTTTTGGATAAGCGAATATTTGCCTTTTTCAAAATATACACCTTATCGATGAATTTTGAAAAAAAACCTCTTAAAATCGTGGAAGATATTATTTTTGTTCAATTAATGGAAAAAAGAACGGAAGAAGTAGTTTTAGTTTTAATGTGACTGTTGACCACTCATTTTAGTGTGTCAGAAGTCCCAATGGAATTTTTGACTATGGGACGAATGCATGTCTTTAGTAAAATCAAAAAGTAATAAATAAAATATTAAATAAAATGCAATACGAAAGAGTCTATTTGTTGGATATGTTCATGTTTCATGTTTTCAATAAACGAAATACAGCAGTTTTGTCTTAGCATTATATAAAATATTGAATGTCTTATATTTAAGAAAATTAACTAAATTTGGCAATTAAATTGATAATTTTTTCTATTTTATAATTCATTTAAGTATTTTCGACGTTAATTGTTTCTACGTTAGTTCTCCCCGTCTCTGAAAATCACTTTTCTGTGTATCCAGAACTATTTTATTGCACAGTCAACAAAGTATCATATATAGGTTCAACTTGATTTGAGTCCCGGGTTATGAGCGTAATACAAAAACGAATTTGCGGATGAGTTGGTAAAGGTCAGATCAGAGCTTCATCTAACCGTTGAGAATAATTTATCTGTTCACGTTCCTATAAAAACCCTCAAATTCAATATTAAAAAGAACTGCCTTAAGTTGTGGAGAGGAACTAAGAAGAACTTCCTCTATTAAGAAGAACTTTCTGTAGAGAACGTGGAGTACCTATTCCAGCTTGTTAGGAAAATAGGTAGAAATATCTCGGTGGTTTTCTTTTCCAAGGTTTAGCTGGTTAACTCTCTGATAAGCTTCTTCCATCAACGTGGTATCATCGTGGCGTAAATTTAGGGAAACTTAACACCAATTCTAGTCGAATAGATTCTCCTACGTTTTTGAAAGAGCACTTCAAACTTAGAGTATACTGATTACGGGTAGTCTGTATAAAAAAAAAAAAACAAAATCATATTGGACTCTTCAAAAATATTAGTAAACAAGGTAGAATGTAAACCAACGGTTTTTAAAAGCGCACATTTCCAAAACTCAATACAAACTGTTTAGAAGTGTGACTTACACAAAAATTTGAAAATTTCATGTAATAAGAAAAAATGGGAAAATAGGACATTTTTGAAATTTTGAGGGGCCGTAAGTCCGGAATCCTATATAACTAAGAAAAGCCGTTAACACACGTAAAAATATATTATTGAACCTTTAATTTTCATGTCTTGCCGAAGAAAAATTTGTACAGGTGCCTAAGTTACAGGTGTCTAAAAATAGCAAATTTTCAATTTTTGAGGCGTAATAACTCTTAAAGAGGAGGTGTTACCAAAAAATTTTCTGAGGAAACTTATACTAATTCTAAAAGTTCTTTCTTGTCTCAAAATTTCAGGTTCCTATCTAAAGGGGTGCCGGAGTTATGAAAAAAGAAATTTCATGCAAAATGTGGTTTTCACATAACGGTAAATTTAAATAGTAAATTACAAAATATTACATAACTTTGATACTGTTTTATTTAGATAATAAAAATTTCGATCTTTTGGCGGTTTTAGATTGCAAAATTATTACGCAGAGCCCGAGATATATACATCTGAAAATGGGCCTTTTTCGCAATTTTGAAGAGCTGCACCTTTGGAACCCTTTACAATTAAAATAAACCTTTAACACACGTAAAAATATATTATTGTAGCTTTAATTTTTATATCTTGGAGAAGTAAAATATGTACAGGTTCCTAAGTTACAGGTGTTTAAAAATACCAAATTTTCAATTTTTAAGCCCTAATAGCTCATAAATAGGGGGTGGTCCGAAAAAATTTTCTGAGCAAACTTATACTAATTCTAAAAGTTCTTTCTTGTCTCAAAATTTCGGGCTTCTATCTAGAAGCGTGCCGGAGTTATGAAGGTAGAAAAATCATGCAAAATTTGGTTTTCACATAACGGTAAATTTAAATACTAAATTTAAAAAAATTGTATAATTTTGATATTAATTTATAAAGATAAAAGAAATACCTGTCGAATGACGTTTTCAGATTGAAAAAATCTTAAGCAGAACATAAGATATATGCATTTAAAAATAGGGCTTTTTCAAAGTTTATGGGGCTGTAGCTCCGTAATGGGGGGGGCTACATGAAAAAGTTGTTCCACAAAATTATTTTTTTTATGAGACCTACCTATGGTTAAAATTTTTTTTCTCTATCTTTAACGGTGTAGAAGTTTTGTAAACAGACGGACGGACGGACGGACGGACGGACGGACAGAGTGAAACTAATAAGCACATTTTTTCAAAATTTTTTTGGAAATGTGCTAAAAAGCATTTTATTAAAAATTTTAATATATTATATATTATGATCTATATACCATGAGCGTCAAAAAACTGTGATATTAAACCACAATTTTTATAATTCAATTTAACCCTAGAGAAAATCGCTGAAAATGTTTTGATAGGAACATTTAGAAATATCAGAATTTAAAAAAAATATCTATTAAACCATTATATCCGCATTATCTTAAACCAATGGGATAAAATATTTCTTGATTACATGAAAAAGTTATGTGAATTTATTTGTAGAAGATTGGCCCGGCCACCGTAAACGAAATCAAAGGAATATAAACAAAATATTAAGGAACTTGTTCCTTGAGAAGTTTGTAAATCCATTTTGTAGGGTAAAATTATTGATTTCAAAATTGAAGCAGTCTAGCAAATATTTAAAAGCAAAAAATCGGACTGCAGCTCATTTTTGTTATTGTTTGCATTTATTATTTTTTTAATGAATTTTATTAGTAATTACAATGTAATTTTAATTTTGTGATAAATATTTAGAACAAGTATATTATATCCTATTATACGTTTAAAGAACAAAGTCAAAGGATTTTCTAAAAGTCGGAAAACAAAGAAAGCTCAGCTATACTTATTGCTTGCTCACGTAATGATGCATCCAAAAAAATATAGTCTTCTAAATCTCATTCTTGAAGGCAAAATACAAGAAAGAAGAAGGCCAGGAAGAAGAAAAATATCTTGGCTGATATTTGTATCTCAAACTATGGTTCATTGTGTTAATAAAATCTTTATTTTGAACACCAATAGAGTTAATTACGATCACCAATATGATAGTCAAATATTCGATAACTAACAAATATTCGAACAGACAAATATGTAACCCTTAAAGAAGAAGCACTAAAAGATACATAGTTTGAATAATAAATAAAGAAAATATTAAAAGTGAAATAGAAATATTTTAAAGGTCTACACTTTTTTTTTTGGATGTTTAGTGTATATGTGTATATATGACAGTGTATATGTATTATGTAAATGCATGTATATTTTGTTAATTTACTTATTAATATCATAATTACACATGACAAAATATTCTTAAGTGTAATTAATAATATTTAAATAATATCCTTAAAATAAATGATAGAAAAGAACAAAAGACCAAAAGGAATGTGTTAAAACATGAATATAATAAGTTATTATTATATATTTAATATTTAATTTGAAAATTTTGATTTATATCGTACAATCTTGTATCTGTACAATAAATAATATTAATGAAATAATTCTAATTTATAGGTTATATTTTTCAATTTGAATTACAACAGATGTTAAGTTTTTTATTTCGGTTTTTGTTTTTTTTTTAATTATTTTCATAATTTTGTTTTAATCACATACTTGTAAGAAAATACAATAATACGTACTTATATTTTGAAAAAGAAATTTTTTTGTAAAAATTTAGAAAAAAGTCCATATGTCAAATTTTTATTTTGTATCCGTTTGCTAAATTTTCAAATAACATCAAATAACATAGGTTTATATATATTGGGGACATTAGATAAACATAAAAATGCGTAAAACTCTGATTTTATAACCAACTATAAAGCTCCTCCTAATTATTTTTTTTACGTTTATTTAAACATATAATGGGGGCAGTAACTCCCCAGTCCCCTCTAATTAAATTATTAAAACCTTGATATTCGCGAATTGCAATTTTTTTAAGTGAGAAATTTTCTAATTGTTTTTTGTTGAATTTTGAGTGCTAAAATATGCTAAAATATTGCGCTTAATAAAATTTTCCCAAAGAAAATAAATAAAATTAAATACGGAATTATTTTTTTGTTTTTTAATGAATTTATGATACATAAATGTGGACAGGTAATTACACAGCCTTTCCTGTTCAGGCGTTTTATTATTGTCATAGAATTACGTTACAAAAAAAAGCCAAAAATTTGGAATCAACAAATAAAAATAAGATATGATTAAAATATGATTAATTAATCAACATTTTTTAACTTTAAATATGTTTTTTTTTATTTCATATTATCATGATTAAATTTGCTTTCCCCACATGATTGATTAAAATCTTCGAATCCTTAAATAATTATTAAAATTCACTTCTTTGCTTAAAAATTACAGATGACAGAAATATTAAATGGTTTATGATGTATCTACAACTAGTTTTCTCGTCATGCCCTCTTTAACGCAGTGACAAAAACAGTCTTCACAATGAAATCGTAATTTATAAAATGTACTTAGACATAATTACTTAATAAAATTGCATTCTCTTTATCTTTTATTTTAATACGATTCAATTATTTCACATTTCAATACGTAGAAAGCGAAAAAAAGTTAAAAGTTGAACAAGTTTTTCATGACTGCGTCGCGGTAGCGTTTATTGTGATTACTTGAGGATACAATTTAATACATTTAACTCTATTTTGAGATTGATACAGCGCTCTCATACAGAGAGCGTAATGGGAGCGTGTATTGTAGATAAAGTATTAGAAAAATGTTTATTGGTATCTTCACAGAAATGTTTGATTGCTAAATAGGTATTACTTAAAAATGTCAAATTTAATAAACAAACTTCAAAAATAAGCAAGAGTAAATATTTAAAATGAGTTGAGAGCTTGGATATCTTATTATCTTTTAAGATAAAATATCTGTGCATATTTTTCGAGGATAAAATATAGGATAAAATATCTTTGCATATTTTTTATATACCTACATATATGAAACAACAGCCGTTCTATCAAAAATTTCCACTCATATTTCGATTTTAGGATGCAAAAAATATTATGGCGTTACCAGTTTGCATTTTTACTAGAAACCCCATAATCTTTTTTGTTGTTAGTAATTTCACAAATATTTTATTATGTAGTGCGTATTTCGATGACATATTATATTATAAATAAAAATTTTCAAGAGAATTTTAATCTGGCAATAAGATCTTCTTTTAACATGACATCTAATTAAGCGATTCGAAAAAGTTTTGAAAGAAAAGTTCAAAGTTTAATTTTAATATTCTAATCTTTACCATATGTCAATTTTACTTTATTCAATACTTTATTTTTTTTTCTATTTTCATTCAAAACTTTTCACCATATATTAAATAAATAATTTTATATTGATTTTTAAATCGCAATTTTCTACATCATAAAAAAAATACAAAAATTTAAATATAACCTATACATAATAAAATATTTAAAACTTATATAAAATGTTTTCCTTTCGCCATATTAAAATTAATATTTAAATCTTGATTTTTCTTTATTAATATTTTAATTTGAATGTGTTTTATTGATTTTCTAAATTATTAATTATATTTATAAAATGGAAATTTAAAAAAAAAAAAAAATTGTATAAAATGACAATTAACATCGAATCATCAACAAATCGATTTTATATTATATTACGTATTCTGATTAATACATATACGTATAAGTACATATTTATGGAAAGCACGAACAGTATTTTACGGTTTATTTAGTTCAATTTTATGGTTGTGTAAAAGAAAAAAAAAAGGAAATGTGCTAATAAAGAAAAAATAACAAGATTAATTTTTAATTTGTTGGGGGTATCTAATTGTTATTTTTATATATGTATAAAAAAAATATTTGATAAAACTCTAGACTCTATAGAGAATTAAAAAAAAAAAATCAATAAAGTAATTTGGGTGTTTAAAAATGTTTTATAAATGAATTAGAAAATATAATGTTCAGTTTAACAATCAACAGACTTGTTAATTACACATAAGGAAAATGTATATACATTATAATATGTTTATATTGTTGTAAGTTGTAACCTAATTAACATATTCGAACATGATATTATGAATAAAAACATAATAATTTTTTTTTTTTTGTTATACACATTTTATCCTAATTGAAAATTAATTTTCTTTTTCGAAAAAGAATATTTATAAATATTATTAATGAATTTATTAGACAGAGTTAGCATAATGTTTGTAGGGACGAGTTCTTTTTTTTAAAATATAGTATTTGAGGTTATAATGCCTTAAAAATAAAACCTAATAAAAAAAGCTATAGGTACGTGTGACACGGCAATTGTACTTTGATAGATTGATATTGTTCTAAGACGATCAGATTATATGTTTGGATTTATAAACAAATTTCGGATTCAAAAATAGTGTTTATAAACATAGTTTTTTTTTAAAGGGAGGTCTATATAGCTATCAAGAATAACGACATATCTTCCAAAGATATCAACAATAAATATATTGGTAGTGTCAGATTTCCACTGATAAAACCATCCTTCCAATTTAGCTAATATAATGAGATGAAACCCCTAACTGCTAACGCAGAATATAGGCTAGAATAGGATAAGGATAGATAAGGATGAAATAATAATAGGAAATGATACGATAAGGGTGCCAAATTTTGAGCTGAAAAGTTCAACTATAAGGAAACAATGAACACGTCTGTTATTATTACTATTTTGATATTAGTGATGAAGTCATTAACCAGTCACTAACATGTAATAGTAAATAAAATCTTCCTGCATGATGTAATAATTGCAGCCAAATCCAATCTAGCAACTATTATTATTAGAATTAGTATCAATTATTGTTATACATTATTTAGGATATAAAATTACTATTTATTTTGTTTCGTATAATCTGATAGGAGTGCGAATCCAATACCTAACGATTGGAAGACTGATTAAATAACCAATACGCTACTTTTATATAAAAAAAAATTAAATAATTTATCAGTTTTTGTTTAAAATAACCATTTTTTAAATTTCATTATTTCAAAAAAATTTCAAATAATATTTCTTTTAAAATTACAGCCTTCCCAGCAAACACGAATTTCTAAAATTTTGTGTATGTATTATGGACTGTTGAGAAATTTTATGTAATTGTTATTTTTAAGCTTAAACTGTTTGATATACTGTTTGTTTGACTGTTTAATATAAATTAACGAAATTTTAACCACATATATGGATAAATTTTATTACAAAAAATTCTACACTTTAGCCAGCTACAATCCTCCGAAGTAGGTAAAAGTTCCATATTGAGGATCTATAACAAAAAACTTGAAAAATTTGTTTTTCGGAAATGTGAGCCATTTGAAACATTATCTTGTCTTGTTGCAATGTTTTTTTTAGTAGTTTAATTTACATAGTTTAAGTACATATTTCTAAAAGGTATATGACATTTTATAATCCGATTTGATTTAATTCGTAATATTGTCGTTTCTATATGATTTAAGCAGCAAAACTGTCCTGTGTCCTTTTTCTAAACATTCACTTTTCTTTTTTAGTACTGTGCAGTAAGAAAAATTGAATTCTTTTAAACCTCTTAACAATTTTAAAAATCTGGAGACTCTTACCCACTAGTCTTTAACGTGTATAAAATACGCTGTAAACATCGAGGTATTGTCACACGTCGTAAGAGTTATTCCCTCTTACGACACTTACAGCCACACCTGAACAGGAAAGACTGTATAATTTCCTGCCCACATTTATGTGGCAGAGAAATACATTAAAAAAAAAAATTAATTTTAAAATATAATATCATATTTAAAATTATTTTCTTATTTTCAAATAAAAGTAACAAAAAAGAAATTATAATAAAACATTCATTTCTTTCGCAATATCGTAATTCCATTTTATTTTCCAAATATCTCTCAAAATCTAAAATTCAATTAAAATGTAAAAAAAAAAATTTAATTTTAATTTTCAAACTGCCAAAGTACTTTTTCCTTTAATCAGTAAACAATTTTTTTAATTATTAAATTTCAAAAAAATAAAATTTTCAAAAAATGTTCTCATTCATAATTGCACAAAAATATAAATTTTGTGGAAGAAAAAATTTAATTTTTTTGTAATGGTGTCCAGTTTTTGTGTTGATTTAATTACATTTTAATTATTTCGTATTATTCTCATTATGAATATCATATTTTTTTACTTTTACCTTATTATTAAAACATTTTTAGAAAGGTAGAAAAGCTTATTATTGAAACTTATATTAAAAATATAATATTTTTTTTAGAATACTATGATACTGTATAATAAATTGTTTCTGTTTAATAATTGGTTAAGAATATTTAATTGTAAAAAGTTGAAATAACATATATAAGTCATGATAATATTAAAAAAGATATGAAAGTACTGCACATCCAATGGAAGACTCAAATGAAAGCCAAATATCATGTATTATATTAGTAAAAAAGATGTGTATTAAATATTGTAAATGAATTTTAACGACTAACAATTCTATGAAATTTTAAAATTTTTTATTAATAATAAAAAATATATGATCGTAATCTTGCGGCATTACTGTCCATGATAAATCTTTACTTGGTTCATAACTTTGCATTTCCTTTTAACTGCTTTTGACATTAACACCTTATCTCTAACAAAGTACTTCTCTTAATGTTCTATATAATTGTTCTTTTCTACTTCATTTGTTCCCTACATTGTCGAATGATCGGATTACTTAAACACGTTTTCACAAAATCCCTTTTTTCAAAATCATGGTTTTTATAAATTTTTATCTCGTTTTTTTTTTCAAATTCACAGTGGCCGATTTACTGTTGAAAAATTTCTGAAAAAAGCAGATATGTATAACAAGATTTAGAAAAATTTTGAGAAAAACAAGATTAAAAGGAAGATTTTCAAAACCGATATAAAAAGATTTGGAAAAAGCGACATTTTATAAAAAGAGATTTTGTACAAAGAGATTTTGTGAAAATGAGAAAAATAATACGAGCATTCGGCCAGGGTCCTCTATTTTTTTTTTATTAATGTTTCGAATTAATATTTTGGCTATGTTTAGTTTCCGCGTTCAAATTTTTGTTTAATTTTACACAAACATGCTTAGGTATGAATAAACATGTTTTATAATGGTCGGATTTCGCAATGACGTCATTAAGGGGTTCAAATGTCCTTCAAAGTTCAATTTTATGCATTGTAATTTTTATCATATCTCTTAAAATATAAGAGACCTCAACAAAGTGTATACTATTCGGAGGAAAATCTTAAATTTTGTAGGGAAATTTGACCCCGTTAATAATATCATCAAACATTTGTATGTGTGAGTAAAGTTTGAATAAAATCGGATGCAGAATCAGAGAGATCAAGCTAATAATGTAATGTCGAATAAAATACAAACAAAAATAAAAATTATGAACATAATATTTTATAGGTACCTTTGTTTTTTTTTTTATCTTGTTAATTTTTAAACTATTAATTATATAAAAACCATTAATTGTATTTATAAAACTTTATAATTTTTTTTAAAAAATTTCACAAAAGAAAATTTTAAATACATACACATATATTAAAATAAAAGATATTATCATGTCAAAAAAATTTTGAAATATTTTAATACAAAGCAAAAATAAATATGTAAATTTACTATTTTTTATTTTACATATCTAACAAGTGACATAAAAGTTAAACGACATTAAAGACTTTAGTATTTTGCATTTAAATTTTGTATTTTAGAATGGAAAATTTTATTCTACATATACAATAAGGAATTTTTAATAATAAAATATTTAAGTATAAGAAAATATTATTTCGTTAGTACAATAACAGTAGTCGCAAGACTATTCAGAAAGGATTTGTATGGACAAAACCGAGTTTTGGAAAACTTGAATCATAGATTATTAAGATTAGTTGAAGCATAGATTATTGTTAGTGATCTGTTGGCACTGCTTAGCTCTTTTCATAGACATAAGCATATTGTATTCATGTAGTTGGGTCTATTATATCTTCTATCCTCTGTACGTGGATTTGTTATCTATCAGTTATTTAAACAATTTGTCCCATATTTCTCTTCTTTGTTTTAAACTATGTATTGCATATATCATATCATGTCATCACAGAGTGATTCTCTGTTGGTCTCTGAGGGACTAAACATCTTTTCGTTTAAATGCTCATTATTTTTGAACGAAAAGTATCTAAAATATGGAAAGACATTGTTAGAAATGCAAAGTTTTCTGACCGTATATCAAACTTAGTAATTAGTTGCGTAGTTAATAAGATACAAGCAAATTAAATTTACATACAATTAAAAAAAACTATAGTTCCCGTTATCGTAAGAAACGAAGAACAATTTTTTACTTGTTTTGGTCTTCCAAATACGCTCTATAAATAAAGAAAGAATCACTTTGTAAGTAATTTTTTTTCTACTTCACATTACAATGTTGGATATTTTTTGTTTTATTACTTTCTGTTAGCTTTAGCGCCTCAGCTTAAGATGTTATCACATGAGTCACATGTTGGTTAAGTATCACATATCCGATATCACTTCCTTTCCTTGTAAATATTTTATCATTTTAAGTTATATTATGTTTTAAATTTCCAAAACCGTCTGAATCTGAATCTAGGACAGACAAAAAAAAATATAATAACAAAAATATCATTAAATACAAAACTTTTTTTTTTTATTGTTCTTGAAAGTATTCATTATGTAAATTGGTATTAAAAAATAATATTTATATATAAATGTATGTATATATGCTAAATATTTATTTTATAAATTTCAATGGAATAAAATAATGTCTAATTCATGTGAAATTTATGTGAGTCATCATTTGAATTCACACATTTTTCATATAATATCGCTTTATATTCAAATAACTAAAAGGATTTAAAATTTTCTCAAACAAAAACAAAAAGGGACATATGAATATAGTAATGCGTTTTGACTTTTTATTTTAAAGGATTATTAATGTCATAATGTACCTATAGTGTTAAGTATTAGTTTAAGTGATTTTTGAAAAAAATAATTTTTTTCTTCATAAAAGTGAAAATAGAATTAAATTCACGCGATCTCAATAGTTTGAATTGGGTTGCCTGCGAAATCTTGTGTCTTAAAATCTTGCGTTTTAAAATCAAAAAACTTTTTGTTATTTAAATAGATTGGGTATGTATGAAAATCCAAAAAAATAAAATTTATACAAAAAAATTTTACAAAAAATAGTTCACAAAAAAAATTTTCATCTATAATCTAAAAATCTATATAAATTAATGTTGTATATTCCATACAACTCTAGAACCCCTCTAATTCACAATTTCACATTTACATATTCTGGAAAAGCGTATAATCCTACTTTTAAATCCAACTCTAGAATCCTAATTTAGAATTTCGTATATAATATAAATATTTTATATTATAGAAAAAGCGAATACCCTGATTTTTAATATAACCCTAAAATCCTCTTAATTATATGTAGATTCATATTAAAAAAAAGAAATTTTTAAAATAATGAGGATGCAAAATCAGGAGTTGAAGGCAAAATCAGTGTTATCAACCTATAATTTTACTGGATAAAATAATTTTTGCACTCCTTTTTGATTTCAAACGGATTATTAATATCTAGATTTACACCTTGTACATCCAATGATACAAACTCCTTAAAGTCTCATTTTTTCCTTTTTTTTTTGTTTCAAAATATGGGCGTTCGAGATTTTTGTAAATCAAGATTTTGATAAAAACAGTTTTTAAGAACAAAATTTAAAAAAATGATACTCTGGAAAATGTTATTATAAAAACCGAGTTTTCATCCTAAACCATATTTTAAATATTAAGACATAAAACTGTATGGAAGAGATTCACAAAATAGTGTAAATGATATTTTTTTATTACCAATAAAAATTTTAAAATGCTTAAAAAGAGATTTAATAATTTAAATTTATTTATTTTAAAACCATATAAGATGGAAAACTTTTCAAACTAAACAATTATCAATCACACGTAAAGTGTTTAGGTATATATACCCGCTCAAAATTGAATACTGCGTTGATTTAGTTCTTTCGGTACGTCCGTCAGTACCATAAAGGAACAAAGTAATAGAGGTAGGATGCTAAATTTTTTAGTTTCAAATAAATGCCATATTTTTTCTATTAAAATTTAACAAGTTTACTTGATTCGATTATTTACCATATACAACTTCTTTTTTTAGATGAGCATCAGCAATTAAACTTTATAATAAGTATTTGAAATTTTCTCAAAAGAAATTTTATGCTAAGGGCTTGTGAAAAAAACTTGGTTGTTTTAACTGAACAAGGTCACGTATCATTCATAAAACTTCGAAATTTATCTCCTCACATTTTAGTACGTTATTAAGCTAAATATTTGAAATTTTGTGGAAGATGAATAATTTTTATGGAAACAACATATATTATATGTTAGTGTAGTCAACTCGGCTTTCTTCCTCTTTTTAATTTATTCAGTTAATTTTAATTTTCACTTAAAATACGAATTCTAATATGAGAGGCATTACATTAATAACTTTATCCATCCATCCATTATATAAATAAATAAACATAAATGCAAAAAAAAAGAAAATATGTGGTGAAACGCTGCAACTTATGTACATGTTAAGTACAAAATAAAATAGTACCCAAATTACTAAAAATTATAAAAAAAGAACCATAAAGTCCTTATGGACTATGCTAAAAATTTATAATTTATATTACTTAACAAACTGATTTAAGGTTTTTAAAGCCTATTTTAAATAAGATTTTATATCGTTGAATGGATTGTGTGCAGGAGGCTTAAATTTATTTAAAATAAGAATTTGTAAAAAACAGGATCTATAAATTCTTCTGCAATGGATCAAAAAGTGATGTTATAAATAAATCTGACTATAAAATTATTTATTTTTATAAATTATATTTATTCAATTTAAATATTTCTAATAAAAGACTTAAAACGAAATTGTTGCATGCAAATAATGCCATCCAATTTTAATGCATAAATAGTTATATTAACTTTTTACCTTTTTTTTTTCTTTTAAATGGTTTTGATTTACCCTCATAAAATTCTTTTATTTTGTTATATTAATTTTCTTTAATATCAGCTTTGTAATCCAGAAAATAAATTTTAAAAGTTAAAATAATAATTGGATAACAACATGCAATAATAAATTATAATAATTCAGCGCCAATTTTTGCAGGAATAATTAATTTAAAAATGGGTGTAGTTTATATTGAAATTGTGCTTCATTGCGTTCAAATTAGAGCAGAACAAATAGGATTGGATAACAATTTATTAAGTAGATCCTAGATTGCTTTTAATATATATTATATTAAAACTTGCAGTTAGAATTTTAAGGATCACATTAATACTTATTATATACTGTGTTCCTTCACTTTGATTAAATTATAGTAGTTAAGAAATTTAAAAGTTGAGGAGCCTCGGTGGCGTAGTGGGTAAGAGCGTATAAAATACACTGTAAACACCGAGGAAGTGTGGGTTCGAATCCCACACACGTCTTGAGTTATTCCCCCTTACGACATATACAGCCACGCCTGAACAGGAAAGGCTGTTCACATTTATGTGGCAGAGAAATGCAATAAAAAAAAAAAAAATTAAAAGTTGAAAGAAGTTAAATACTTTTTTTGTCTTTGTTTTGACAAAATGCTGTTAAGGATGATTATACTCAAAAAGTTTGCCGAACTTTTATGTTTTTATACGGCAAATTCATTTTTGCAATAGTTGTTTTGCACAGTATTTGTGTGTGTTTTGCACAGTATTGTAGTGAATTCTGCACAGTTTGAAACATTTTCTTGACGAACAAATCTTTGACATATTGAAGTTTATGATAAAAAAATTCGAAGGAAATTGATAGAGTAAAAAGGAAGTGGGTCAGTGGAAAAAAAATTTGCAAAGGATGAAAGGAGATTTTTGTGAAATTGAATATAATTCGTAGTTGTAGTTCGAGAAAACTGTAGCAAACAGATAATAATAGCTGACGTGTCGTAGTATGCCATAACATATGTATGAACATTTTTACCTCATTTTGAAGGTTCCTTGTAAATGATTATTATAGATTTTACCAGATCAGCCAAAACAAATTAAAATTTCAACAGCATCATTATCTTTTTATATTTTAGATAAAACTAATTTATATTTAATAATTGAAATACACATATATATATATATATATATGTATGTATTTTTCTATAAGAATATTTAATTAATTATTTTACCTTTTCAAAACAATCTGAAAATATATATTATACACATAATAACTAAAATAGTAAATAAATATTTATGCTTATAGACGTTAAAAAGAAAATCCTTTTTAGAATTCCAAAGAATATTTTAAAGAACAAAAAACAGTAAAAAAAAGGCATATCGTTACTAATAGTGAAGAAAAAACTGCTGATTAAGACGATATTTAATTTATTTATATGTATAATTGAAATAGGTACAGTACACTTGGCAATTTTAACTTCAATGGTATGAATATGTTGAATAATGTAATTTTCAAAAAAAAAAAAAATATATTTATAAAATTACCCTTTTATATATTCATTTTAAGAAAACTTTATAAATACTTTATGCATTATTTATATTAAGCATCTTATATTTTGTTAAACATTACATATGTCAATCCTAATTGGGGCAAAGCACCATAACATTCTCTTAATAAATTAAATATTATGCATGAAAAAGAAGTTATTAAAATAATTCATTACTATTCTAACAGACATCCAACAAATATGTTATATTAGCCTTTCTAACTTTTGCACCTATGGATGTTCTACATGACAGCTTTGAAAATTATAAAAAACTACATAAAGCATCAATTTATTTTAAATACAGGAGGACGGTAGACATACATACCCATAACACGAAGAAATAAATCAAACTTTTATTTAACTTTATTTAGAAGAAACAGAATATTGTAATGCGTTTATCATAAGGCGTTTTTTTTTGTTTTTAATCAGACCATAGCATGGATCTATCAATTTTATTTTTACAAAAATTTTAATATTTGAATCAACGTTCGTTTAATGAAGGTGAAATTGAACAGCTAATTTAAATCGCGCGTTTTTGAGATCTGAGCTATCTGTGGGTACTTTATGTATATTAATCAGCTTATAACGTCAGATTATTTTAATCAGAACATGCTCAGACGATGAATATGATGTCAAAGGTACTCTACAATATACTGAATTAGGTAATATGGCTACGATATTATGTTTTAAAAGAAAAATATAAAATGACATATCTTTTATATCAATAAATATACTTAATCTGATCGAATTATGGAATTTAAAAAAACTGTTAAGTAAATAAAATTGTTTTATCTTTCAATTCAATAATAAATAAAGAAATAAAAAAAAAAGAAAGCACCAAGCAACCAGACATTTGATCAGTGATATTTCTCAAAAAATCGGTTTGACAAAAAAACATCCGAACAAAAAGACAACTCAATAAAATATAGTTATCCATTTCGAACGGACTTGGTAAGTCTTCAAATTGTTAAGAGTTACCAAATGTTCATTTCCTAATAGTTTTTTTCCTAAATTAATTTTTTTTGTCAAATTGGTTTTTTATGAAATGTCCGTTGAACAATTGTCCTAAGTTGCCAGTAGGTGTAGACTACCAGTAGTTGTAAACCAATTAAATTGCATGACCGTAAAAATTTTATATGTATGTATATATTTTTTATTTTTTTTTTTTGCAAAACTTTCCCATTATCGTTTATTATTAAAAAGTTTTTTTTTTTGCCCCCCGATAATTGATTACGCATTAGTTTTCTCATATATGGTAACTAAATAAATAAATTGACTAATAAATAAATGGAAAAATCTACAATGACCTTCAACAAAAATTATTTCATATCATTCCATATTTTACTTTCCTAATTATCGATAATTGGTAAATAATTAAAAATTATACCGTTATAAATAACATTTCTATTATTATATGAATTTAGTTCTGGTTTTATAACAAAAAATAATTTATTTCATTTATGAATAAAATTAACGATCATATAACAGAATATGTGAAAGGAAATGTATCGTATACAATATACATACAAGAATATGTAAAAGGAAATTATATAATCGAAAAGAAAAAATTACTTCAAAAAAATCGTTTTTATTGAAATTTTCGTGTAAAACGAATTAATGAAATTCTTAATTTCTTTAAACATAAACGTAACACTAAAAACTAAGTATTTTTTAATCTAGCGTGAAATAAAAAAAGTTTATCCCATTACTTTAAATCATAAAATATTTTATATCTTAAAGCATTATATTTTTTGATACCCACTCATATGTTTTAAGGTGAGGACAAAATAAGCACTGAAGATTTAAATATTGGAGATATTGTGCTTCGATATAAAGTGTCTACTTTCTATCAAAAGATCTCTTAGCTATTTTTGAAGCTTTAATAAGGTTCAAAGTGGTTAATGATGCTGTATACATATTTGAATTATGGCACTCTAAAACGGAATTGAAATATCGTGATTATGTGTAAACAGTAGAATTTGTTTACTAAAGGTATTCATTTTACCTCAAGCTATTTCTTAAACGTCTTTCTCTCAATGTGCAGTAACAGCATTTAATTTTATAAATCTTTATTAGGTAATTAATTGTAATGTCATGTACTTTAACTTTTATACGAGAAAGAAGAACCTTATTAATGCATCTTAAAAATTTATATCAAGTAGTTTCACGTTTACAGTGAATACTCGTTAGGTGAAACTGTCTGTCATAACCACAATAAGTCTTTGAATAGTCTTCGCAAAGATTGGCAAACATTATGCTTGGAAATTTTATGTTACTTCTTATCTCAACGATCGTATAATACCTCATTTTGTTCCCTATTTGGATCTTTGTTTCTTTTGAATATCAACTAATTCAAAAACTTCCACCAGATGTTCATTTTTCAAATTATATATCTGTAATTGTTTATAGTGGTTTTCTATGAGATAAATATGTGGAGAGTTGTTCTGTAGTATGAGCTCAAAATATAAATCAAAAATGTTGTCACAAAATATTTCTTAAAATATACCTATAACAAAAAAAATGAAATATAGAAATATAAAAATTGAATATAAAATAAGAAAATTAAATATACTAGAAAAAAAAAATAGGAAATACACAAATTTCCGTTTACCGGAACCAAAAAAAAAAAAATAATATTCTTCCTGTCAGAATTATGGTCATTTTTCTTTCCATAACGGTAAAAATTGTTCATTTCATTTTCTTTTCCATTGAGTGGTTTTATTTTTATATTTGCAGCACATTTTTTCGTTACCACATTTTGTGGTGAAAACAATTACCCTTTTCTCAAACACTGCCTTAAATTAATAGCAATTTTTTTTTTTTTTTTCTGTAAAAGTGTGCATTTAATTTTAAATTTATTCAATAATAAAAAAAAGAAAATGTGGAAGCAAAAAAAAGAAAAATTTAAGATAAATTATGAATGATTTGGTTTTATATTTTACATAAAAGATTTTATGAATAAAAATTTAAAGGAATTTTGCATAACGAGTAGGTGTAAATATGAAAATTTGAAAATGAGAAAAAAATACGGTTTTTTCTTTTCCTATGATCTTCCTTTAATTTTAATTTTTTTAATATGTCATGGTTTTTTGAATAGAATTTTCTCTGAATGAAAATTCAATTTTCTTTCAAAAATTTTAATAATATTATAAAATGGAAAAAGCTTCTTCCCTTCATAATAAAAATTAAAGATTTTTTAATTTTTCTACGAACTAATACTGACTTTAACATAAACATTTTTAATTGTAGACATTTTGATGATTTATATTGAAGTTGACACGAAGAGCAACGCTAATATCTCTGAAAATAAAAAGCGTTAACCTTTATACCACAATCATGGCCTATACACTCTACAAATCTATATACCTATAGATAAATATACTAATTTTAACAAATTAATTGTAAAAATGGAGATAATTTTAATTTATAAAATAGGTTTACATTAAGAATTACTAATTTATAAATTGTTAACCTTTATACCACAATCATAGAGACTGTTAACAGTTTTATTTAATGGGAAATAATAATATTAACCCACACTGAATACATTAGCTCAATGTGTGAAGATAATTCTATGCCTTTGCTAAAACAACTTCAACGTTTTTAGTTTAAAAGCTCATCAAAATATAAAATCTTAAGTGGCAATTCTATAATAGAAATTAAGGACAGACAATAACAGCATCTGATTGACCTTAATAAAATTCAGTTTTAAGTTCTGATTCCATGGAAGAGGTAATATAAATAAATCATAAAAAAACCAAGAGTTTTTAAAAAAGTACATTCCAAAAATTAAAAAGTATTCTAGAATAAGTTCTGGGTAAAGAGCACATAAGTAAGCATATCGAATAAAAAGAATTTATAATTATAAAAAAATTGAAAAAAATCATTAGAAAAATTTGTTTGAAAACATTGGGTAAAATCAAGTCACATTTTCATCAATTTTAAGGTAACCCAATATTATTAAGAAAAGTTGTAAAAGAAATAAAAATATAAATTACAGGTTTTTAAAACAGCGGAATTTTCAATTTTTCACCTCTTACAGATCCTAAACGGGGGGCGACTCAAAAATATTTTCTAATATACTCATATAACTCATACTTATTTTCAAAAATCTAAGTTCTGTCAAAATTTCAATTTTCTTAAACTTAAACTATTTGGAAGATAGAAGGGGTCAAGAATTTTGGAAAAATAGAGTTTCGAATAACGGTAAATTAAAATACCGTAATATGTATTTGTAAAGCTAATAAAAGCAGTTTAGCGTTTTCATATTGAAGATATACCTTATAAAACTTGTGTTATAACAATTTAAATATAGGGCTTTTTTGAACTTTGAGGAGCTGTAGCTCCGTAATGGGTGGTGCTACAAAAAAATTGTTTCATAAAATTAATTTTTTTGTCCATCCATCCTTAGTTAATACTTCATTGCTCTACTTCAAAAGGTGTATAACTTTTGTAAACACCCGGATAGCAGACAGACAGACAGGCGGACGGACGGAGAAAGTGAAACTAATAGTCACATTTTTTTTAAAATTTTTTGAAAATATGCTAAAAACAATCAAAAGGAACTGCATGTAAAGAACATATAGAAATAATGATATTTTCTACATTAACCAAATTAAAATAAGGAAAATTTAAATTAAAAAAAAAAGGTCAAGATTATTTATAATAATATTAAACAAAAAGTGGGGTTTGTATAGTTTTATAAGGTAAACCAATCGTTTAGCTAAATCCATCATTTTGGAATTTTACTTTTTTTTTACCTTCCTAAAGAGGGAAACTATTCATCCGATATAATTTGAAATTAAACTAATAATAGAATAGAAATTTAAAATCTATGATTATATCTATGATGATGATTTCATTTTTATATTACCTAACGGAAAAAAAATTAATTTTTATATACAAAAAACTCAACTTATTATCCAAAAAGGATACGTAGTATAACTATAAGAATACATTTACATTTCCTCTTTTTAACAAAGCGTGTAATTTAAAAAAAAAAAAATTTTTTTGTAAATTAGTCATTTTTAATGTAAATCTATTTTATAAATTACAATTATCTTCATTTTCCCAATTAATTTGTTAAAATTAGTACATTTATCTATAGATACATATAGATTTGTAGAGTGTATAGACATATGATTTTGATTTTAAAATAGTTACTATATCTATATTTTTATTTGAACTTAGTAAAAAATAAATGAAATTTCAAAATAAATTAAGGAATTCCTTTACCTTTATTATTATTAAAAAAAACTAAGTAGAAATTTGTTAATTGGTATGTTTGGTCAGTTCAATTATAAGATTCATTCATACAAAGTATTTAATAATTAAAACTGAACTTATTTTATAAAAAAAATTTTTAAGTAAAATTTTATTTATTTTTTTTAAAAATCGAAATTTGGTTGTTAGAGACTCTATGTAAAATTATTTCGCTGCATGTGCATGTGTTTAACATATTTATATGGTTCCTGCATTTAACAACTGCATTCAACAACTTGCATGTTACGTATTTTGCTGGATTTATAAAATAACTCTCAAAAAAAAAAAAAAATTAAATAATTTCTCAATAAATAAATAATTTCCACAAAAAGATGGTATAACTCTCCATTTTTATTTATTTTGGAAGTATTTTTAAGATGTGTTCAACTTTGTTTTTGATTATCAAAAGGGTGGAATTTTTAAATTTGATCTTATTAAACGACCATTGTATGCAGTCGTTTGGAGTTTGGAATAAAAAAAGTGCCATAAATTTATTTACCTTTCAACTTCGAATATAAGTAAGAGTATTATGCTTTGTAATAGTGGAAACCGCCAAAATGGTTAAAATAAATGGTTAATTTAATTTAAGCTTTTCCTACATTTGTTATATGACGTATGTATATATAAGATGCTTTTTATCTTATGAAACAGCAAAATACTGAGTACAGAGTAGGTGTGATGTCGGTGGTGCGTTTGTATGTTTTAGTGGCAAGCTATTATTTAATTTTAACAAATAATTTTTACTTTTCGAAATATTCTATATATAAAACAATTAGTAATTGTTTATAATCTAAAGGCACTGTTTTGAAAGTATCGCGTCCACTAAATATTTACGATGATCTGATAGAATAGAGTATCGTCAATTAGTTAGCAAACTTGCTTCGTACAAAAAAACCAAAATGGATTGTTTCCTTTCTATATGAGAAAATTTCTTGAGTTCTTTTCAATCTGTGTTTTTTTTCCAAATTGACCAAAATTTTCCCAAATGAATACAAAATTAAATATAGTGCTCTATAATTTCTTGAGCAGTTTAAAACAAAAGGAAATCATTTTCTAAAAACTTGAATGGGAAATAACTTCCTAAAATAATGAAATAATTTCCCAAGTTTGCGAATTTATTCTCATATAAATTTTTCAGAAAATATTTTATATTTGCTGGGATGTTATTGCTTTGAGGAGTTATTTCATACAACATATTTTACTACGTATGATTTAAAATTCAAAAGAAATATTTTATTTATAATTCAACAGATCCTTTCGTATTTTCAACTAGACAAAAGTTATTTTTCAATAAAGTTTAATTCTCATAGTCAACGAATTAAAACCTTAATATTATGAATAGGATTTGGATAGGACCCAGAAATATTTTAATGACCAACATTTAAAAAATTTTTTCCCTGATTATATTTTTAATAAACTCTTTTGGTATTATAAATAAAATTTCAAATTCGAAATACATATACCATGAAAAGTAATTTTTTATTAAATAGAACTTTTAAACTTAAAAATTAAGAATAAAGTTTAAAAGTCCTTGATCTTTAAAAACTTTTTTATGTATATTTTTAATTATATCGCATCTATATATTATTATATACTTATACAGTCATATTATGTGCCATATATGTGTATATAAAAGAATTTTGATTATAAAAAATTGTTTTAATTAATCTTTATAAAGTTTTATTTTTGTTTTTTTTTGAACTTCCTCCGTTTTTCATTAAAATTAAATTGAATAAAATAAAACTTTCGTTATTCAACACGGGTGTGTTATAATGACACCTTAAAATGCAAAAAAATTAAATAACAAGGTAGAATGTAGAATGTAGAATGTGTTAACAGCGCACATTTTCAAAAGGCAATACAAACTGTTTAGAATTGTGAATCTGTAACAAAAATTTGTACAGGTTCTTAAGTTACAGGTGCCTAAAAATAGCAAATTTTCAATTTTTGAGCCCCAATAGCTCATAAACAGGCGGTGGTCCAAAAAAACATTTTCTGAATAAACTTAAACTATGCAATTCTAAAAGTTTTTCAGCCCTCAAAATTTCAAGTCGCTATCTAAAAGCATTCCGGAGTTATGAGGGTAGAAATATCATGCAAAATTTGGTTTTCAACTAACGGTAAATACTAAATTTGAAAACATTGTATAATTTTGATATTAATTTACAAAGGTAAAAAAAATACCTGTCGAATGGCGTTTTCAGATTGAAAAAATGTTAAGCAGAAAATGAGATATACGCATTTAAAAATAGGGTTTTTTCAAAGTTTGAGGGGCTGAAGCACCGTAATGGAAGGGGCTATGTGAAAAAGTTGTTCTACAATATTAATTTTTTATAAGGCCCATGGTTAAAATTTTTTTTCTCTATCTTTAATGGTGTAGGAGTTTTGTAAACAGACGGACCGATGGACGGACGGACAGAGTTAAACTAATAATAAACTTTTCTCAAAATTTTTTTGCAAATGTGCTAAAAATTTAACGATTTAGACATAAGATAATTTGAATAAAAAAGAAAATGTTAAATTTTGAATAAAAAAAAAACAAAAAACTGATTTAAATGTTTAAAGAGTCAAAAACTTATGTACTTTCTAAGAAATATTTTCAATGTTTGAAATGTTTTAAACATCAATTTGAACAGAGTATTAAAGTTGTATTTAAGATTTCAAAAGTTTTAATTAATCGGAAAAATTTAAACAATTTTTAACGGGAAATAGGTTTTTAGACTGGAAATTTACCGAAATCAAAATTTTCAAATGGAAATGGGTATTTTTCAAAGCAAATTCGGTTTTACTTCAGCAAATAAGAAACTTTTGTTTCTAAATAATTTTAGTAATTCAATTGGAGAAATAATGTAACCCTGTATATAATGGAATACATATATGCGTAATATAATATATGTTTTTATGTGTAGAATAATATATGTGTAGTGTAAAATATGGTTTTTTAAGCTCTAAATCAGTTGAACTTTAAAGATATTTTATACAAAAATCGTATTGGTATTACATATTATTGTATACGGTTAAAGCAAATAAGGTGACATTAACATTTAAAAAGCATAATATTTTTTAAGGGTTTTTCGAAATATAAATAAGTTAATTTTCGACTTCATTTCTGTATAGATGCCGGACCGATCTTTTTCAAATGTTCAGCAGTGATAACGAAAGTTTATATTTATGTTCACCGGTGAGCATGGGATTTTGAAACATTTGCGTACATATATGTTATAATACAAAAATATGTTTTAGGAAAAATAATGAACTCCTGTGAGATCCAACTGAAGACCCTTGTTTTAAGTTTTTTTTTCGTTTATTCGCCTGCTACATAAATGTGACAAGGATATACAGCCTTTGCTTTTCAAGCATAAAAAATATGTAACAAAAATGATGAACTTCTATGAGACTCGCAATTGGCAAGGGAGAAAAAGTTAATACCGACTTTTGAAGTATTTGAAGTATGCGAATCTTAAATAACTGTATATATATTTTGAACTGCTAAAAGTATAAATGTTGTAGATAACTTAAAATCAGGGGCCTCGGTGGCCTAGTGGATAAGAGCTTATGAAATACGCTAGAAACACTGAGGGAGTGTGGATTTGAATCCCACACACGTCGTAAGAATAACTCCCCCTTACCGCAATTGCAGCTATGCTTGAAAAGCAAAGGCTGTATATCCTTGTCACATTTATGTAGCAGGCGAATAAACGAAAAAAAAACTTAAAACAAGGGTCTTCAGTTGGATCTCACAGGAGTTCATTATTTTTCCTAAAACATATTTTTGTATTATAACATATATGTACGCAAATGTTTCAAAATCCCATGCTCACCGGTGAACATAAAAATAAACTTTCGTTATCACTGCTGAACATTTTTATAGATAAAAACAAATACATTAAATTGATTCGAAATTTTGAGAACATATCGGCAATATTTACCCGTGATACACTTGGGACTCAATGTTTGATCATATCTGTAGTTTCATTCATACATCAATGTGTTATGTGAAAAATTTATTTTAGATCTTTCGCATAATATGTTTAAGAGCTAAATACCATATTTGCGACAACTGAAATTAATATTTCCAATAACTAGAAGTGGTTCTTTATATAAACAGCTTTTCCGATTTTGATTTTAAATGGAGCTTATTACAATATTAAGAAGTGGTTAAAAAGTCATTCTTTTAACCATTCATAAAAATAAAATTTTATTCTTATTTATTAACCTTGAAATCAAGTTATACTGGATTTAATATTTATTAAAAAAATTTATTTTATTGTAACTTTAACAAACTTCCATCTAACAACAAAATAAGGATGCTAAAAATCATTTTTAATTTAAGATTATTACCATGAAAATTTCTTTAAATTTCATATTATCATAAAATTATGTGAATATTAATGTATTTTGTACAACAAATAAGCATTATTACAACATAATATTTAGATTTGTTTATTTTTTTTACAGCTCATTTGCCTTTTATTATTTAATAACAAGAAATTTTATGGTAGCTTTTAGTCTTTTGTCTGAAAAAGCTAAAAATCATAAAACAAAAAAAAAATATAATGAAAACGCGTTTTTGGTGATGCCAGGAAAATTGCGTTTATTCTAGAATAACAAAAATATGAAAAACTCAACCCATTCGATATTATTTATATAAACCCTAAAACTCTTTTTGTGTATTTTAAACTTAGTGTTTTTATTTACTTGAAATTTTTGGGTTGCGTTCTTTTACTTTAGTTCTTTTCACTATATAAATTTTACTGTTTTTTCTTTTTGTGATTCAGCTGTAAATCGTGATTTGTTTTAAAATCGTCGAAGTGGAGCGAGAGATTTTGGTTTCGTTTTTATTTAGTGGAGAGTAAGCAAACGAAAGTAAAGGGTATTTTATAAAAGAAAATCTTTAAAATGAAATCAGACTTTCACACAAAATTAGGGTTATACGCTTTCTTCAGAATCCCTCTCCTATTTCAGAATCTCGCATATACTTACATAAATACACATATTCCGGAAAAGGGAGAATTCTGATTTTGTAATCAACCTTAAAATATCTCCTAATTCAGAATCTGCGAATCTTCAGAATCTAATTCAGAAGCATAATACATGATATATAGGTATACATATTCTGGAAAAAAGAGCAGCCTTGATTTTATAACCCACTCTAATATATCTTCTAATTCAGAACCCCGCACATATATATATTTTTCAACCAAATATACAATTTACCCACTATAAAATTCTATCGAATTGGGAATATATTATTAAATAAGAATGCATTATGCACCATGCAAATAGTATGCGGGTCCGACAGCCGGCGAGACCTCTGTTCGCGTTTTGCTTGGCTGGCTAGAATATAAAAAAAAAAATTAATCGGCATTCTACTTTATTTCATTTTCAAAACGGTAATAAGGAGGAATTCTCAAAATATGCGATTTCGGCTTTATTTCGGATTACGAAGTCAAATCGGCTTTATTTCTGGTAACCCAACATGAAGTGAGTCAAAAGTCTCATTGAGATTTCTGACCATTGGTGAATTCTGACACATATAACCACTGAAAACTAATAATAAGATCTGAACTTCAGAACTAAATATTAATAGGTCTAAGATAAAAAGGTTTAAAGTGGTAAGTTAGGTTGAGTTAAGGGTTAAAAAAGATTATATATAACAAAATATAAGTTAATAATGTTAAATGCCATAATTTGACACTTATGACATAATTTTTAAAGATAATATCAAAAAAAAAAAGTTGATACATTTTTTTATTTTATAAAAACATGTTTCATGGTGGCAATTTAACATGTGGAAAATTTGATGTGTAAAGTTTAATATAGAAAGTGCAAAAATGGTTATTCTTTATTTGTTTTTTTTTCTTTAAAGTTTAAATGTTAGGAATTTTTTTTTAAATTATTATTTCTTTTTCTATCCTATAAGAATCCATTTATGCAGGAAATGTTTTCTTCTTAATGAGAAATAAATGAGTTTCAACTTTTTTTTGCTTTGTATTCTTAGAAATAATGCTTCCAAAATGTTCGTGACCATTTTAAAAATTGGTTAAAAAAAGGATCCGTGAGAATAGAATTTGTTATATGTCGAAATATTTAAAAGAGTAAAACCTATTTCTAGATTATATAGTATATGAAATACTTATGCGTTTACCAGTAAAATCATTAATTTCGTTATGTTTTACAAAATGTAAAAGGATATTTTTCTTCGGGTATCATAAATAGACATTCGTGTAAAATTTTAGTTTAATTGAAATATGATGTTTTAAATCGATAAATAGAAAATGGAAACAAAAAATCGGTTGAGATTATTTAATATTTGCGGGTACAAATATCTTATGAACCTGGCCAATATTTTTTTTTTTTAAATTAGGGAATTTACTTAAAAGTTAACTTAACTAAATCAAAGATTTATAAGATTCTTAAATAGTTTTATGATAATTATACATGTTATATAAGAGGTGCTTTAATGGAGTAATGATTAAGTTGCCGATTTTTTAGTTGAAAAGTTTAAGATCCAAATTCCGATTAAATCACATCTAGGCAATAACCTATCAGAATATTCTTTATCGTAAAATCTAAAAAAAATGTATCGTAAAATAAATTAAAAAATAATTCTTGTATAAGAGTGTGTTTTCATTGGAGTATCACTTTGGATTTTGATCATCGATAAACAATAAGAGCATAGAGAAACATTATTTAATTTTCTACGGTCTTATTTTGTAAATTTTTTGTTTTTTGCTTTGCTCAATGTCAATATTAATCACTCCAAAATTCTCCTGTAGAATTTGTGTACAATAGCGGTTGCGTCATATTTTGTTCAGTTTTTTCTTAGTTTTTGATAAAATCAAATCACCTTCATTCACATATATTCAGCAAATTTAATTAGATGTTGTTTTCAATTTTTATAAAGATGATTAAACCACCTAAACATATATCTTTCTCATTCTTTATAGAATGGTTATGAAGTTTTCATCTTTTCGTAAAGTAATAAGTTGTAGCACATAATATTTTCTCGTCTTCGTTAATATTCATTTGTTTGCGATTGTTTTGTTTTGTTTGTAATAACTTTTTTTACAATTTAAAATATACCTTCCTTTAATTAAAAATAAGATTTTATTTAAAACATGGACTATAGAGAATTTGAATGCTAGGTGGATTTAACATAAACACAATATAAAAGCATATACAAGAGGCAAGTTCATATCGATATTCTTATCACTTATAGCTGTTCCAATATAAACACACCCTAAGATACTGATGGCGCAATTATTTGTGTTTTATTATTTTATAAAAAAAGCTACAGTCTTTAAATAATAGTTATACAGCTAATCAAAGGTTAGAAAATAAATATTTAAGAAATTAAAGCTTAGTCTAATATTTGTAACTTTGTGTATACCCAAATGAACGTGGAAAGGTAAAATATATAAAAACAGTGTTTATAACACTGTTTATACTAAAATACATATTATATATTATAATGTACGTATGCTTTTAAAAATGTTATTAGGTAACTTTTAAAATAAATTAATTTCTATGTAAGATAGTAAAAAAATTGAAATCATTTTGTGTCATTGCTTGAAATAAACTTTTTGATATTTCCACATTGTGACCATAAAACCTTTTAAAGAAAAAATGAGCAGACTTTGAACTTGAAAAAATTTTCATTGTTTATAATTTATATGTACATAAGGAATATTTTATATAGAGTTAACATTAAACAATATAGGGTATTATACATATGTACATATGTATGTACTATAAAAAAAAAGAAAATACAATATCATTATAGAATTAATTTTTTATAAAACACAAAAAAAAAAAGAAAAGTATTTTGTCTGGTTACATCAGGCAACATATGTTTAAAATAAACGACCGTAAAATGAATTTTTCTTATTCTAAGATATTGGAAAATATTATTTACAGTATATTATTGATATTTAGATTTTACTTTATAGTTTTATGAACATTAGAAATTTAACATATGTAAGAAGAAGAAGAATCTCAGGACATCCTATGGAAATTTGTCAGTAGTAAACTTTTTTCAAATCTTTAGTTTCTTAGAGGCAGTAAGGCCGTCAGAAATATTATAAGTGGCGAGACGAAATCCACAACGCGTATAGTAATACGGGAAGGAAAATCTACATCAAAAAGACGCAATGTTGTCAGTACCCCTTACATAATTTAATCTAATCTAACTTAAAATATGTATAAAGTATCTAGGTATTCAAATATAAGATATCTATATATAAGAAATATAAGAAGAAAAATATCATTTTTAATACCCTATCACCAAAAATTACTTAACTGATGGAGTAGTGGTTAAGTTGTCAACTTTCTAATCTAAAGGTCTATGGTTCAAACTTCGGTCAGATCATATTTAATATTACTAATTTATATAGATAATATAAAATAATTAAAAAAATATAAATAATTGTTGTGTAAAATGATATATGTCGCACAAATATAATATGTATTCTGTTTCATATCTGCAACAGCACAACAGTAATAATAATGATTATAAAGAAACTAGAACTTTCTCAAATATAAATAATAAGTAACTATCAAACATCTACTAACCTTTGTCTCTTATTGTAGTAGAGAAAAAAAACTTATAAGTTTTATAAATATGTATTTAAATCAAAATTTTTTTCCACTTTATAGAGTACATTATAAACGAAGTTATCAAATTCACAATGCTATGTCCACATTTGGGAATATGTATACATATATTTATATATAAAATAATTATTTTATTCATGCGTTCTAATACAAGGTCAATTACATTTAATAACAAGATAGTATGTAAAATGAAAGGTATTCAAAGGTTCACATTTTTAAAAGGATAAATAAAAACAATTTAAAATTGTTACTGCTGTAGCATTAAAACTTACAATTCTTTCTTTCAATTTTTTATGCAAAAAAATTTCCCAAATATCAAGAGATATTTTCTCCAACTTTAAGTTAACGCTATATATATAAAAGTCCTTAACACTTGTAAAATTATAATGTGGGAGCTTCAATGTTTACTAGACTTATTTTAAAGAAATTTGCCTATAGGTGTCAAAAATTAGCCAATTTTTAATTTTCTTGAAACCTCCGAATAGCTCGTAAACAAGAGGAAGTAGAACAAAATTTTTCGATGTAACTTAATCTTTCTTTTAAATCCTACACTCAAAATTTTGAAGTTCTACTACGGAGGAGAATATCCGGAGGTTTTTGAAGATACGGAGGAATTAAAATTTTATAAAATTTTAGCTTCACATAATGGAAAATTTAATTTTATATTAATTTATAAAACTTAGAATAAGTTCAGTTTCTGGGCGTTTTTAAATTGCAAAAATAATTTGTAGGATTTGAGATATAAGCATTCGGATATAACCATGAGATCTAACATCAATGGTGGGTCAACAACTTTTGACGTTTGTAGCTCCCCAAATCCACTAAAAAGTTGTTTCACTAAATTAATTTTTTTCTTATTCCTATCCATGGATAAAATTCTATTATTTCATTTTAAACTGTGTAGACGGATGGACAGAGTAAAACGAATTAGGAATTTTATGAAAATTGTACTAAAAAAGAAGAAGAAAAAAGAATTGTCATTTTTTTTTATTAAAGAAATTGAATGTAAGAACATATCTTGAATCACCTTTTTCACTTGTAATGCAAGTTTGTAAAAAAGAAAAAACAAAATATAAAGGATCACTGTAAAAAAATAAATTGTTTTTTTTTTTAAATTAGTCAAAGAAAATAAAATAAACAAAAAACATATGACATGTTATCTGATACAATTTATATTTATCTAAATTAATGTAATTTTTTTTAACTGAATTTTTTATAGAATGAAATGAAATAAATTTTTATACAAAGATATCAACTAACTGAAAAAAAACATTTGGAAGAATAATAGTTATTTGTAATATCAGACACATAGGAACATAAAAATAAAAAATAAAATCTCGTAATTAACTTTACCATATACCATTAAGCTTACAAGTTTTTGTGTCTATAAATTATTAAGAAGCATTTTTAGTAGACTTCTTAGGCAGGCAGGTCTAATATACAATATATTGGAAAATATTCAATATATTCCAATAATTATTAAAAATTGAGGCATATCAGCGCATACTGCTTGTTTACCTTTTTATTTATCCCTTGTATTTCAAAAATGACGCAAATAGTAAAAGTTCTGATTTAATGAGTCATTATGTATGACCGTCATTAATTATTTCAATTTTACGTTAAATTCTAGGATTTTTTTTAAATAATTAATTTCATTCAGTTTATAATTTGTTCTAAAATAACTTTAAAAATTCCTTTTAAATAAATTCCTTCAAATAAAATGTTATTATTTAAAACAAGGCAGAATGCAAAGCAACAGTTTTTAAAAACGAACATTTCCAAAAGATAATAAATACAAACTGTTTAGAATTGTGATTAGCACAAAATTTTGAAAATTTCTTATAATAAGAATAAATATAAAATAGGACATAAAAATAAAAGCTTCAATAATATATTTTTGAAGCTTTTGAATATAATATTTATATATTAATATATTTTTGAAGCTGAGGAAAATTTGTACAGGTGCCTAAGTTACACGTGTTTAAAAATAGCAAATTTTCAATGTTTGAGCCTTAATACCTCATAAACAGCGGGTGGTCCAAAAATATGTTCTGAGGAAACTTGTACTAATTCTAAAAGTTCTTTCTTCCTTCAAAATTTCAAGTCCCTATGTATAAGCGTGCTGGAGTTATGAATGTAGAAAAATCTTGCAAAATTTTGTTTTAAAATAACGGTAAATTTAAATACTAAATTTAAAAAAATTGTATAATTTTGATATTGATTTATAAAGATAAACAAAAATTACTGTCGAATGCCGTTTTGAAAATAGGGCTTTTCAAAGTTTGAGGGGCTGGAGTTCTCTAATGGATGAGGCCACATAAAAAAGTTGTTCTACAACATTAATTTTTTTATAAGACATACCCATGATTAAAATATTTTTCTTTATGTTTGTGTAGAAGTTTTGTAAGCAGACAGAAAGACGGACAAATTGACGTACAGACGGTTGCACAAAGTGTGAAATGAATCTAAGGGTTCTCAAGTGCGCTCAATTTTGAAACGTTAACATAAATCAACCTAAGATTTAATAAGGTAGAATGTAAACCAACGGTTTTTAAAAGCGCACATTTCCAAAACTCAAAAAAAACTGTTTAGAAGTGTGATTTGCACAAAAATTTGAAAATTTCATGTTATAAGAAAAAATGTGAAAATAGGACATTTTTGAAAATTTGAGGGGCCGTAATTCCGGAATGCTATATAACTAAGAAAAACCGTTAACACACGTAAAAATATATTATTGAACCTTTAATTTTCATGTCTTGCCGAAGAAAACTTTTTACAGGTGCCTAAGTTACAGGTGTCTAAAAATAGCAAATTTTTAATTTTATCTAAAGGCATGCCGGAGTTATGAAAAAAGAAATTTCATGACAAATGTGGTATTCAGATAACGGTAAATTTAAATAGTAAATTTACAAAATATTACATAATTTTGATACTGTTTTATATAAATAATAAAACTTTCAATCTTCTGGCGGTTTTAGATTGTAAAACTATTACGCAGAGCCTGAGATATATACATCTGAAAATGGGGCTTTTTCGAAATTTTGAAGAGCTGCAACTTTGGAACCCTCTACAACTAAAATAAACCTTTAACACACGTAAAAATATATTACTGTAGCTTTAATTTTTAAATCTTGCAGAAGTAAAATATGTACAGGTTCCTAAGTTACAGGTGTTTAAAAATAGCAAATTTTCAATTTTTAAGCCCTAATAGCTCATAAACAGGGGGTGGTCCAAAAAAATTTTCTGAGCAAACTTATACTAATTCTAAAAGTTCTTTCTTGCCTCAAAATTTCAAGCCTCTATCTAGAAGCCTGCCGGAGTTATGAAAGTAGAAAAATCATGCAAAATTTGGTTTTCACATAACGGTAAATTTAAATACTAAATTTAAAAAAAATGTATAATTTTGATATTAATTTACAAAGATAAAAGACCTGTCGAATGACGTTTTCATATTGAAAAATCTTAAGCAGAACATAAGATATATGCATTTAAAAATAGGGCTTTTTCAAAGTTTGAAGGGCTGTAGCTCCGTAATGGGTGGGGCTACATGAAAAAGTTGTTCCACAAAATTATTTTTTTTATGAGACCTACCCATGGTTAAAAATTTTTTTCTCTATCTTTAACGGTGTAGAAGTTTTGTAAACATACGGACGGACGGACAGAGTGAAACTAATAAGCACATTTTTTCAAAATTTTTTTGGAAATATGCTAAAAAACAAAAATAGAAGTTAATTTATTTAAAATGTTTTCTGGTAAAAAAAAGTTTGAAAATCAAGAGTCATTTTTCACTTAAAAAAATATTATATTTTGTGTTTCACTATTAGAAAATTTGCCAAATTTCGAGGTGTGGAATTTCTCAATTTTGATTACTCATATACTTGACTCTTGAAAATGTTTATTTTTTGACCACACATACACTTTTACCTCGCTTTTCGGTCAGCATTAAAAAATCTTACTACCCTCTTCAGGTCCTCTACAATGATTCCGATAAAATTTACTGAGTAAAACCAATACAAACAATATCAGAAAGAAAATATTAATAAATTTTTTTTAAAAACGCTATGAATATTTATGCCTATATATGTTTATTGATTGAATTTTAATAATAACAATAACATTTTCTTTTTAATATCATCTTCAACAGAATTGATTATAATATATTTTCAATCAATAATCATCAAACTTATATATTTTTAACTATATAGAGCTTTTATTCAAAAAAATAATCTTTTTAAATACCCTTAAAATGTTGTACTTTATATTATTTTACAAATATAATATGTATTACACAATATTGTATATTTATTTACATAATAATGAATTACAGTATAAAACAAATTTCTATAAATTTAAATATTAAAATTGATTTTTTCTCTTATTTTTCACCATTCTACCGTTACCATATTGTTTTTGTTTTTATTGTTATCATATGTGACAGAGAGTTATTAATACTGAAGAGGTTCAAAATAGATTTACTGTCTATAAGAATATCATTTCATTATATTGACTTCTTTTTATTAAGAACACTTGTGATTTTATGTTGTTTTTCTTATACATACATAACATATATATACTAATTGTATATATATATATATATAATAATGAGTATATATAAAATTTACACTGAGTTTGAGTATTTTGTGTATGAATATTTTGATTTTTATAGTCTTTTAAAAATTAAAATTAAAATTCTTACAACAATTCTTACAGTTTTTTTTTTTTTTATGATTTGAAGGGAAAAGTTAAACAGAATATAAAATTCATTAACCTATTCAAAGTTCTGCATAACAAATTATTTTGAATTTATTATTGGCCATCATTAGAAATTTCTATGTACAAATAAAATCAAATACATCCCAAACCTACGAAATCCTAGCTGGGTTACCACAAGGCTGATCATTAAGTTCAACACTCTTTTCGATTTTCGTTTCTAACCTAGCTATGCCAAATGAATGCAATATTGCCAGCTTCACTGATGATACAGCCATATTTTCATCTGCTTTACTGGCAAATCACATTTTAAACAACTTAGAAAACAGTTATAATGTTATATATACGTAACAATTTTAAAAAGTCGAAAATCCTGATAAATTAATCCAAAACCCAATCAATGTTTTTTACGCGTAAAAGAGCCGTCCGATTCTTGCCTCAACGAAATTTATTACTAACAGACCGCGAAATATCTTGGCAAAACGAAATAAAATACATAGGTGTTACGTTGGATCAACGGTTGACTTTCAAAAATCATATTAACAAAATATTAATCAAAACAAATAATTTCATGAGATTTTTGAATTCACTTCTCGGCAGAAACTCCTTATTAACTTTATCAAAAACATTACTACTTTACAAAACAATTTGTTTGCCTATGTTGCTATATGGCTGCCCCTGCTGGGGAAACTGGGGAGAAACTCACCTGAAAAAACTACAAATCCAACAAAACAAGTGTTTAAAGTTGATTTATCACAGACACGTTTTACTATACCACACGCAGATTACACGTGCTAAGCAACATTCAAACTATAAAAGAAATGATCCAATCAAAGAATATCACCTTTGAAAAGTCATGTGAATTCTCATCAAATCCCTTGATTGAGGCCCTGGATACTGGATTAATTTTTAATTTATAAAAAATTTTAATTAACCTATATTTTATTTTCCTATTTTTTTCTTTGTAGGGCTTATTATCATAATCGAATTCCCCAAAAACTTCAGGTGTAAATCATAATATTTAATCTGTAAATGACAGACATTTAAAACCATTTTACTCAATGATTTACCAACCAACTTTCATTTTTTTCTTTTTAAATGATAAATATTCAGTATAGCCATCTTACAAAATTAATATTTTTCCAAAATTTTCTGATTTTCATTAATAATTTTCCATTTTTATAAAAATCCCATGTAAAGTATATACATATATATCATATAATATGTATAATCTATACCTATAATATACATATTCAAAAAAGACGCTCTTTGATTCCGTTAAATTTTTGTTTTATTTTTCTAAAAATTTTAAAATATTGGTTGTATGGTAGGAGTAGGAATTCCACAATATAACTGAATATAAACATTACGATTTTAGTTTAGTGTTTAGTACAGCGGTAGAGTGTGGGGTTATTAATAGTTGCTTTTTGATTTTGCAAGTTCGATTCAGTTCTTTTTTTTTTTTTGTTTTTTTTTTTTATATTTTAAACGAAATAAATTCTTACATATCATATCATCATAATATTTAATCTGTATTAATAGATATTTAAAACCCTTTTACTCAATGATTTACCATCTTAGGCTTCTTATAATATATACATATATAATAGGTATATATTGAGTTTCCAATACTCAATAAATCAAGGGCAACTTCTAAAAGATAATAATAATCGTGTTTTTACAAAAAATATCATTTACAAAGAAATTTTAAATTCATAAAGGCTTTTATTATTGAAAATTGTATTTTTACATTTTAAATAAAATCATAAAGAAACTATACTGTATATATTGTATTGTAATTGCTAATTAAAACACCTCGAATTTCGAGGGGCGGGCGAATACTAGTTAATCATTAATCTATTTTGAAATATTTTTCTTTTTTCTATAATTATATAAAATAAACAATAAAAGTAGAATATCTATTGTTTTTTAAATTTAATACTTTGTTTATGTTTTATAAATGGCTTTTATTATTTATAATATATTAACATATGTATTTTTAAATAACCTGTTATTATATAAGCTATGAACGGTTCAACTGACATTTAATAATTGACGGTACAATGTATAGGTACTTCACGTAAATTAAATTTTTTTTTTTTTTTAAATTTTATATAAAGTAAATAAGTATACATAAAGTATAACTATAACATATATTAGGTTTGGGTCTATCTAATATGAGCAAATCAGTAATAGCGAAGAAACAAAATCAGATAAATCAAAAACACAGCAAACGAAAAAAAAAATTAAGGATTAAATGGAAATGAAAGAATTCGTTCAATAGAATTGAGTTCAGATTACGAAGGTTAGCAGAAGGTATAATAAAGTTATACAATAAAATACCTATAAAGAAGTTTCAAAATTGTAATGTTTTAGGTGAAAAATTCTTATGATCTGATCAAAAACATGATGACTTTTCAGAAGAGCATAGAGATAAATAGTAAAAAGAAAAGTACAGGAAAATTTGAAGTTTAACTTAAATTAACAACATTGTAAAGAACAAATATTTAAATATAAATTTGTTTCAATTGTTAAAGGCATCAGTAACTATTCATATACTGCGTCAGAAATCACTAAACTCTAGGTACATAGTGCACTACTGTCAAGCGTAGAATAACAGGTCAAAAAAAATTTCGTATCTGTACGCGAAAAAAACAACTATTTTCTCAGGAAGCCATGTATTAAATCTCTTGGTCAATAAATATAATTATTTATTTATTTTAAAAAGTTTATACTTTAGTTTTAGTTAAAATTAAAAGAAAAATAAGACAAGAAATAGAATATTGCAAATACCTATGCATAATTTTTAAATTCTTTGATTTACTTGTTTTTAATTTTTAATTGCTATTTTTGTTTATGCATCTTAAGCTAAAATTACACTAAAAATTAATAAGTAATTTTTAAAAACATTAAATTAAATTCAAATTTTTAACATTTTTCCTAATAATTTTACGAGTATCTCTTTTATGTTTTGTTAAAATTAATTTTATTTTATTCCTCAAAATATTTCTAAGAAAATTTTGTTTTTAAATCTCAAAATAAAAAGGAAAATATTGACATTAATATTCATAATAAATTACCATTTTAAATACACAAAAACTTTATAAAAATTATTATAATAAATATAACCAAAATGTTAAATAAAATGAAAGAATTGTGTTTTTCATTCATTTTAATGAATAAAGGAATTCCGTATTACTAAGGAAACAAATCAATGTTTAATTTTCAAACAAATTCTATTAAAATTAAATTTTTGAGAAAATTTATTCAACATAGTCAGATACATATTTTTATTTTTTTCCTCCTTATGTTAAATAAAAATTATTGTTATTTTTTATGTTGATTTTAATATTCTATATATATTTATTAGGGGGCGGTTATAAAATCCCCAAGATAAAATCCATAAAAATAAAATCAATAAAGAAAAAATCCTCAAAAACCAAATCTCGAAGGAAAAAAATCAATAAAAAAAATTCTTTATTTAATGCATTTAAAAGTTAAAAATAATCAATTACATTTTTTAGAGTTTTTTTAGTGGGGTCAACACTAATATTTTAAACAACTAACAAAAATCTCTAATAACTCAGAATATCGTATCAACCCTATATAATAAATATTCTGGAAAAAGGGAATATGTACTCTGATTTTGTTTTCAACTTTAAAATTCTTTTTAATTCAGAATCTCAAATAAATATATACATAAATATTTTGGAAGAAGCGAGTAGTACGCTATTTTTGACGAACTCTAAAATTCATCATATTAATGTAGTAGTAAAATAATAATAATATTAATAAGAATACTAATACCAATAATAATAGCCGCTACAGTGACATTGGGGGTTACCTTCAATAATTACCTCATGTAGTAAGGTGTTATATACTACTACATGTTGTAACTGTTGTAACGGCTACAGTCACTGTTAGCAAAATAGTAATAATAATAGGCGGATTCATTGTTTCCTTACAGTCCCACTTCCAATTCAATGTTTCCGTATCCATTCTCTATCCTTTCCTATCCCTACTCCCTAGCCAATATATTGCGTTCGAAGGAAAGGGTTTTATCCCATTACATTGGCTAAATGGGAAGGTGGGTTTAGTCAGTAAGAATCTGACACTACCAAGGGGGAAATTCTTGGTGTCTTTGGAAGATTTCCACCTTCCTTAGGAAAAAAAAAAAATCCTGAATTCCGCATATAACCTAATTTTGCAATCTCATATAATTGATTATGCTTAACTTTTAAACGCATAACAAAAATTATTGTTTTTAGAGATTTCGTTTTTGGCGACTTCCTTTTTGAGGATTTTATTTTTTCAGATTTTGTTTTAGTGGAAATTTAGTCCTAGGGGATTTTATTTTTTGGGTATTTTTTACGTATCCCATTTATAAGCAATTGTAATTAAATTATTAATATAGAGAAACTTACTTTATTCAATATTTTTACAGGATATAGTATTATAATAAAACATGTATAACTGTAAAAAAACAATCAACAAAATATATATATGAGTATTTCAATCATGTTAAAGTTTAACAGACCTGTACAAACAATAATCTTACGAATAGATTTTTTTCATATCTTTCATTTAATTTTTTTTTATCTTCATCAGTTAATTTATTGTTTTGGAAACGGATGTTTATAAATATTGGTATATAATGTAATTGTTCACAGTTCACATGTTATAATGTTAAATTACTGATTTATAAAATATAGAATATCTAAGAATTTGATTGAATTCTTTTGCTTTAATATAAATTTGATTGAGTGTATCTTTCTATACTTGTATATTGTTGAAAAAAAAAAAAAAGATTTATAATGTTTTTACTTGAATACACTATAAATAAAGTAAAAAAATAAATAAAATAACAATTTGAAAAAATTAAAATTATACAAGTTGGCCAACTAAAGAAGGTAAAAGTTTTGAGGTAAAATTGGGTATTTCTGTAACTTGCGGCGAACATCTATTCAAATTTGTTAACACATTAAGTCCCACGCTCACCATAGGGAACATAAAAAAATACTTACGTTAAGTCCCACGTGTATAACCGGTGAACACCACTCAAATGTTACAAAATTCCGCACTCACCGGTGAACATAAAAACAAAGTTGCGTTAAGTCCTAATGTATCTCCGTTGAATATTTTTGAAAGTACAAAATAGTATATTAAATTTGATTCGGGCTTTTGAGAACATTGAGCAACATTCAGCGGTGATACATTTGGGACTCAACACAAGCTTATTTTTAGGCTCACTGGTAAGTACGAGATTTTGAAACGTTTAAGTGATGTTCCCTGGTGATATACGTGGGACTCAACATCTTAAAGTAAGACATAAAATTAAAAATAAAGAAAATGTCTCTTGATTTTTTAAAATTTTTCTTATAAAAAAAATTTTAAAATAAATTACATATTTTTAATATTTACTTCTAATGAAAAAGCAGACGCAATATTTTGTTCTTTTTTTAAAATCTGCCCCTTTAAAAACCTTAATTTGTTCATACTTAGTACTCCATTATTGATTAAATTTTATTATAATTATTTTTTTTAATTTTAAAAAAGTTGTAATAGTTTTAAAGTAGTTTATAGTTTTTCATCAAATTTTATACAGTTTCTATCGAACTGCTCATTTTACAGAAGTTTGTACTAAAAGTTTTTTGAAACTGACGACATATTAAGTCTATTTGCAATTTTTTTTATTAAAGTTTGACAATTATTTAAATAAAAATTTCAGGTCAATAAAATGACATTTAAGAGATGACTTTAAGAGTGATTATTGAGACTAAAAATGTTTAGTGGCATTATTTAATATAAATGAATGGTTTTATGAGTGAATTTCGTTAAAAAAAATCGGCTCGTTATGTAACATGGAAAAATTTTTTTAATCTGTGCTGAAACTTTTGTGTTTACCCTACCTACACATGAGTAGACACAAAGTTTGTAGGAGCAAACTATAAAGTGAAAAATCCAAGCTCAGACAATTTAAGAGTTAAACTATCTACACGAAACTATAACCAAAGAAATCATGTAGAATTCTGTAAAAATAAACTGATATTTCTAACAGATTTATTGTGGAAAAACTTTTGATTAAAGGACCACACAATAGATCTACAATACTTAGAAATTTTTGGCAGAATTATTAAAGATTCTTGAAAGTTTTTTAACATGATGTATTCTTATTTATGGATGTAAGAGTGCAAATATCTCTCTAAATCAACAACAAAGTTTTTCTTAAAGGAATATAAATAATAATTAGCCTTTATAGGTAAAAATAGATATTATGAAAAAAAAAGTTTTCAAATGGCAATCAAAATTCTATATTTTACAATGAATAATAGATAATATATTAATTTTATCATAAATCTGCCGCAATGAAAAAGCATAAAATTTGTACTTTTTAATATTTAGTTATTTTGCACATTTGTGTGATTATTTCTATGAATTAGTTTTTCTTTTTTCCTAAAGGAATTGGGAATCTTCTAAATACACCAAGAATGAGTGTCAGATTCTTACGAAGAAAAACGCACCTCCTCCTTTAGACGATATAATGGGATGAAACCCCTACCTACTAACGCAGTATATTGGCTAGGGAATATGGATACGCAGTATATTGCCTAGGGACATTGAATTGGGAGTGGGACTCTAAGGGAATAATGAATCCGCCCTATTATTATTACTATTTTGCTAGTGACTATAGCCATCAATAGTTGCAACATGCAGTAGTATATAATACCTTCCTGCATGAGGTAATATTAAAGGCAATCCCACTGTCACTGTAGCAACATCTATTATTGGTATTAGTATAATATATATATATATATGTATACATATTTTCATTCATATAAGGAGCAAAGGCTCATCAAAGTTGTTTATTTTTTATATTACACTAAGTTTTAACTTCATGGATAACTAAGGTGACGCCACGCTTAAATCTTTGATTTCTAAGTAGAATATTATACATTCAAATGATATCTGACGCAATATCAAGTGCGAAGGAACGTTAAAGCTGATATATTTTATTCTTTTGCATGCGATTACAGTCCTTTGACAATTACAAAAAATATTGTACAAAATTACAAAATCTATAATTTCCTCTGAATTTATTTTTGTTTTTATTTGAAATACAAGATTATCAGAACTTCAAACTAAAATTTGAAATGAAATTTCATTATTCTGAAATATTTTTTTTAGAGAAAAACTTTTGAACCTGACTTATGTTATTTTTGAACTGACCTATTTTGTAATATGAAATATTTTTATATTAATTTATTACTTTTTTTTTCGTGGTGCATTTATCAAATAGCTCACAAATTTTTGTTATTCAGAAATTCTTCATAAGATTCAATGAAATTCTGTTATGAATTTAATTCAGGATAAACCTGACCAAACTGACAAAATATAAAATTTGGTTTATTTTCAAAAAAAAAAAAAAACCTTATATAATAAGAATCATTTATCATTTAATTTTTTTTTCTAACGTCCAACGTTTATGACAACTTTTTCATTAAAAATATTTCTTGTTGTTTTTCATATTATATATCTATGATCTTATTGTATTTTGATATTTATTAAATTTTTAAAAAGATTTTATGTTAGATATTTTATTTCTGCTTTTCAAAGAAGATAACTATTCAAGTTAATCTTCAGTTACCTTTTAAAAGAATTTAATAAATAGGAAGTTTTCTTAAAGTTCTTCTAAAAGTTATACAATCTAAATATTATTGGGAATAAAAACGGAAGTACGCAAAAAAAAAAAAAACTTTATTCAGGAAAAACTTTTATTTTCTTTTATTATATTCCCAAAAGAATTTTCGTTTGTAGTAAATGAGAACTTCAATAAAAAAAAATTTCCTATACATAACGGTGTTTTAGTGATTTTGTTATCCTTTGTCTTAAATTACAAAAAAAAAAATTATTACAGGATTTTCTTTTTTTAAATTTACGAAAATTATTTGAGTTTAAGTTTTTAAAGATTTTGAGTTATTAGATTTTAAGTTGTTAAAGAATTATCAAATCATATAAATTTTGTGGGGAATGGTATACAAAGATTAATTTTTGTAGAAAAATAAATTTTAGACAAACTATTTGTTTAAATCTTTTTAATATATTTATATTAAAACGAACAGATAAAATCTTTTTTAATTTTTTAATTTTTGGTGTCATTTTGTTGACGTCTAATTAAAAAATTTGACACCGATTTTTTTTACATTTTTAAAATTTACGGCTTTTCAATACACTTTCAATATAAATTTACGGCTTATATTATACAAATCTATTTTTATATCATAAAAAAAAAACACTTACGCCTAAATATATGCAATTGAAATTGAATTTTATCTTTTAAACATAGTAATCATGTGGCTGAGGGACTTCGGTAGCCTAGTGGGTAGGCGTGTGGCGTATTAACCAAAGGAGTGTGGGTTCGATCCCTGCACAGGTTGTAAGTTTTTTTCTTTAGATACCCCCCTTACGACCTAATATAATGTAAATATAAAGTATATATAATATAAACAAAATAAATAATATTAGTATATAATTTAATAATAGTATAAAAACCTATAATGGCCTTAGTAGTCGATGGTTCAATAATATTGCACTACATTAATGTATGTAATATTAATATAAATAAATAAATAAATAAATGAGGCTGATTAACCGACGGAGTGCGGGTTCAAATCTTGCACAGGTAACAAGTTTTATTAATTCAAAACAAATCCCCCTCGATACCAAATATAGTGTAAATATATAATATATAATAATATAAACCAAATAAATAATATTAGTTTATAATTTAATAATAATATTCAACCTGTAATTGCCTTAGTAGCCGATGGTTTTGTAATATTGCAATATGCTATGTGATTTGTAATATTGATATAAATAAATAAATAAATAAATAATCGGAAGAAATTTATTTGAACTAAAAGGAATCAAATTATTGTATGTTTGACCTAAATATGTTGTTAAAATCAAAGACTAAATAGATAAACCCTTCAGTTTCGTTAAATACATAAACAGGTTTGCACACCTATTGATATGTTTAGAAAGAAATTGAAACATATACGAGTATATTTGGTTGACTTTAAAATAACTACAATGGTTGGAATGAAATTGTTTTAACCTACAAATGATAGATGTCTTCAATTAAAACGTTCATCAAATATAAGAAAAGAATATGCATTCTTCTCAAAGTTGTAATTGAATTTACATGGAAAAGAATTGAATTTTCATGGTACGATGTTATTGCTTTGATAGAAGAACTTTTGAAAGTTTAATAGATCCGTGTCAAAGAGTTCACTTTAATCTTGAAAAAAAAAAATGTACCGTGATATTTCAGGCTTTTTCTTGACTGCCTGGGATAAGTGCAGAAAGAGTGCTCGACGATCATTTATAACGTCAATTGCTCTGCAAAATATACTTAACCATTTAGCAATTCTACTGATCAGACAATATCCCGTAATTACACCAAGAAATTGTTTTATTTGATGTTTTGTAAAGAAAGAGTATACATTTAGATCTTTTTTAATTTAAATCCAATCAAATGTTTTGCAGATTGCACCTGCAAGACACTACTTTTTGTCTGTCCTTAACCACCTTACATTTGAGATAACTCTTCCAGTTTATATAATTTTATATCATGATATCAGAAATCTAAAAATCTGAAATAATTTTCTCTTTTACTAAATCCCTATTAATAGGAGAAAAACTGATATAGGGCATCATAACGGGCATAACCTGACCTTAATGTGGCTCTGTAGCTGTTTTATATTTACTTACCTAGCAAATACTTAATAATTATTTTATATTGTAAAAGATAATTTTATTTTACAGAAACTTTTAAATATTTAAATTCAATGTTTATGATGAACTAATATTTCAATTCCATAGAAACTTAATTATACCATAGCAAAAGCAATTAAAGCAAATTTTTCCAGAAAGTAAATTTCCGATTAATATTCCATATACATTTTTTTGTTCATAATATTCACATTATAATAAAGGGTCCATTTTCTTTCGGATGCGAGTCATTGCAGAATATAACAGTAACAGTCTGATATAAAATAAAAATAAAATAACAAAAAAACACAAAACAAAAATAAATTGAAATCATAAATAAAATGAAAACTACAAATAATAACTTTTCAACTTAATTAAAATATTTTTTATCAATACGGTTTTATAATTAATCTAAATAAATTATTAAATAAATGTTTTTTTTTAATTAATTCATATCTTCATTTTTCTCTAAATAATTGTTAATATAATTGTTTATTCAACTGTAATATATTTAATAAAGTCTACATGCCACATGCATAAACTTAATTGATTAACAAATCTAAAATTCCCAAATTTCAAAAATGAATAATCACCAAAATATATAATCTAATTTTCATTTTACAAAAAAAACAAAAAAAACATCCCCAAAAATCTCCCCAAAATAAATGATGAAAAATATCAAAAGCAATAATTAAAATTCGCCCAAAAATATTGGATTATTGACTATTGTTAAAATGAATTGAAGACAAAATATTAATTCTTTTTGGCGAATTAAGTGTTTAGTCGCGTTTAAGTGTTCCCTATTGTCACACAACGTTGATGATTAAGTGTTCAGTTGCTTCTAAGTGTCCCTTATTGTCAGACAACGTCGATGATTAAGTGTTCAGTTGCGCTAAAGTGGTCTCTAACTGTCGGTCATAGTACGTCGATGTACCTGATAAGACGTTGCACATCATCTATTTTATAAAAATTAGTTTTTCTATAACAAGTTTGTAAGAAGTTGTTAGTAACAAGTTGTAAAATTATTTTGAAAAAAGTATTATAATTTTTTGTACGTTTTAATGATGCCTTTAATAAAGCCAATTTTAATTATAACCAATTTGACTTTAGTGCTTGACTTTATTCCAGATCATTTATTTTTGTCGCCTAAGGGAGATGGGAATCTTTCAAAGGCATTAAGAATTCCCCATTGGAAGTGTCAGATTCTTACTAAATAAACTCCCCTCCGCCTTCAGTTAATATGATAGGGTGAACACCCTAACTGGTAACCCACTATATTAGCTATTGAGTAGGAATAAAAGAGGATAGAACAAGGATGCCGAATTGCAGTGGTACTTTAAGAGAACAATGAATCCGATAATTATTATTACTATTTTCCTTTCAGTGACTAAAGCTCATCAATAACTAATTTCATTAGTCTCATAAAAATAATTTGTTTTTTATATTGTTTTCTAAATAAAAATTTCTTAAAAATTTAAAAATAGACAACTCAAAAATTAAATGGTAAATCCTCCAAAATTTGTAACACTTGTTTTTGGACGATTATACATTTTGACTTTTTGGTGTACATTCTAGTTTTGGGTGATTAAACATGTAGCCAGCCAAGTGCAAATGGGTAAAAAAATAGTAGTTCATAACGAAAATATTCAAAACAATCTGTTTATTAAATCCAATATTATGCTAGTACGATTAGGTATTGTATTTTGTATCATTATTTCACTTTACGTTTAATATATTTTAATTATAATTAAGTTACATATGATTTAAAGATTTTCTTTTTAATAAATTTAGTTTAATTAAATTAAATACTGCAACAGTATAAATGTTGTATAAATGATCATAAAATAAATTTAAATACTTATAGTAATGAATTAAATTTAATTTTCTTTACATTAATGCAATTGATGTAAAAAAGCAAAAGAAAAAAGTATCAGATATCAGACAAAGTAATGTTAATATCAAGATCTTTTATATATTTAGCATAATTTTATATTTATGCTAAGAGTTGATGTTTTTCAAAAAAATTAAAATATTTTCAAGCCAAATAAACAATATTTTTCATTAAGGGAATACGGGAAATCCTGGATCATTTGATTTATCAGATTATAATTTATTAAACGTAGCTACACCGTTAGTCTTTAGTAATTTTCATACCATTTTTTCAGTTATTTTTATTTTTATGTAGTTTTTTATAAGTCGTTATAAATATACCCATAAAGGGTGGGTCCTTTTCCTTTTGGATGTGAACCACTCTTGCCAGTTTTTTTACATCATTATTGTAATAATTTTACATTATTAATTTTCTAATATATATTATGGAAATGGAACACAAATACATAGTTTAAAAGTATTTATTTTCCATAGTTATATTCAGTGCCTATAAGTAGGCTATAGACTTCAAATACTAAAATCAAAGTGATTAGTTTTAATGAAAACAATGATTTAAGAGCAGGGACCTTGGTGGCCCAATTGTTAAGCATGAAGCTTATTAGGCGAGTGAGTTCGTGTTCAAATCCTACACAGGTAACAAATTTTATTTATTGAAAACAAATCCCCTTTGCTACCAAATTTTATGTAAATATATAATATGTATATGTAAAATGATATAAATCAAATAAATAATAGTATTGTGTATAAATTGATAATAGTATTCGATCTATTATAATGGTCTTACTAGCCGATGTTTTTGTAATATTGCAATATATCAGTGGCTTATCAATGGAAAGAATTCTGCAAAGATCGTCAAAATTTTTAAGAAAACTAAAAATTACTGAAAAAACATTTCGTTAATCAGAGGGAGACACCATACTTTTTACACTCTCTTTTTTCGTCCATTTCCTTATAATTTCTAGGAATTTTAGAAGAACTATGAAACTTTTTATAAACTTTCTGAAAAAGATTGGATTAGTGGTTTACAATTTTTGGAACATTTAAAAAATAAATTTGAAAAATAAAATAAAACCAATGTTGACATAATTTCAGAACGTAATAATAAAACTCGAAATTTTAACTGCAAACATCGAATGATCCAACTTTGTCTCTCAATTTAATCGAAAATCAATTTCTAGTACATTTTGAATATGTATTCAAATAAAAAATCACATGACCAAACATTTTAAATTGATGTTGGATTTTTCAGAAATACCCTCTAGACAATCATGTATAATACTTTACTCAGTATTATTGTCAACGGTATATTTCCTTAAAATTTGAAATTTTTGAAGGAATTATGTCAGAAAAAAACTACTGAAAGTAACCACATATTATTGTTTTATAGCCAGAGATTTTTTTTAATTATATAAGCATATTTTGCTTCTAATATTTTTTTCCTGTTCAGGCGTAGCTGTAAATGTCGTAAGGGGGAATAACTCTTACGACGCGTGTTGGATTTGAACTCACACTCCCTCGGTCTTTACAGCGTATTTTATACGCTCTTACCCACCAGGTCACTGAGGCCGCCTGTTTATAATATTTATATTTATTTATTTTTTTTTTTTCAAATTTTTTCTTAAGATTGAATTGAAAACCTTGAAGAAAACCTATGTACATAATAATAAATGTTGTTTTATATTTCTTTTGGTATATTAAAAATCAAAAGATGTGTTGTATAATAATGTAAATATGTATATGTAGGAAAATATAAATATAATTTTGACTATATACATCTTTGATATTCTTTTCAGTGTTTTTGAACCAAAACTAAATCAAATTATTGCGATTCTATTTAGGGGTTTGTTTCTATATAATATAATGTACAAAAAAAAAAAAAAAAAATATAATATAACTTATATAAATTAAAAAAAGGTTCTATAATTATTCAGGCCAGTATATGATATAATATAAACAAGTAAATAAAAATAAATAAATTAAATTAATATTTTTTAAATTAAATAAAACAAAAAAAAACCATAAAATTTCTTTTTAATACAATTACAATATATAAACTGATTTAATCAAAAAAATGTCAACATTGAAACACAATTTATTTTATATACATATACAATATGCATGTATGTACTTTGTAAATAAAATTTTTTATGCTTCTTTTATCCGACAATAATAGGTATATATATATATATAAATACAATTGTGTCAAGGACAAGATTTTCTTCAAATTCATAAAAATTTTAATGTTATTTTTTGTTTGTTTTCTTCAGAATATTTTTTATTTAAAAGGATTATTTTATTTTTTTGTTTTTTTTTGCTTTTAAAGGATTTTAAGATTTTAAGAAAAAAATTTTTTGATCAAATGAAATATTAAAAAAAAAAATATATATTTTTCATAAGTTGAGTGTTTACATTTAAAATTTTTTTTTTTTATACTTTTTATTCCTTATTTAAGTAACTAGTGTAGTAGTAAAATAAAATACAGCTAGAAGAAGATAACAAATAATGGTAAGGAACAATATACATTAAACAATATTCAAATCCTTTAAAAATAACAAAGTTATGATGCAGAATGAAGAATATTAAATAAGGACTAAAACAAAGACTGTACATTAGTACATATGAAAAAGATTATAATGAATTTAATATTAAATAAATTTTTAGAAAATATGAAAAACAAAATTTATTTTTTTTAATAAGAAGAAAAATAATAGGATCTAACATATGAAAGTACTTTGAATTAAGAGTTTTGAACTATCAAAGAAAAGAAATGAAATAAAGATTAAGTTTTTTTTTGGTTTTATATTCCAAAACTATTATTTATTTATTTCATTTAATCTAAATTATTTAAATGGATTTTCTATATATGTACGTACTTATGATAGATTTTTAATAACTAAGAGTGGGAGCTTGTTCCGATGAAATAAAATATATACAGTCTCTACTTAAGATTGTCCAAAAAGAAACAACAACTACTGTTCACCTTTGCTTGGTTCAACTCCCTATAATTCCCCATAATTCAGCATATGGAAAATTGTTAGTGAATATGCCAACAATACTCGAAAATCACGAATGTGGAATCTTCGTGAAAATTTTTTATTTACAAAAGTTTAAGGTGAAAGAATATGAACATCTTTGTTTATCACATTGCTACAAATCTATTTTACTCTATAGGAGAATCTTATCTTGGCGAAACAATGCAATAGCACTAAAACTTCTCTAACTTATTGTTTTATGAAAAATGCAGGTGAGGTTTATTGGGTTGAAGTCTGCAGTTTGGTAGAGGAATCGTGGTCATATACTGATCATTTTTAATGTTTTTAAATGATTCCCAACTATCTCAGTAAAGAAAAAAACTTCGTATACCATTTTTATACAAGTACGAACATAGTTTTAATTTCTAAGGGTATAATAAATTTGCCTTTACGATTATGATACCTTAAATAAAGAAAAATGGAAAACGATTATGACACCTTAAAGAAAGAAAAATGGAGATATGGAAAAGTATATATTCATATATTCTTGTTCAGAAGAAATTCTAAGTTGATTTAGTAGAATGTCATTTTATTTTTGTATAAATGGTCCGTACTGCTATGAAAATTAAACAAATTTGTTTTTTTTTATCTATGAGAATAACTTAGGGTTTAATTAAGTTAGCTGTCTAAAAAGTTCAAATGAATTTTTGTTTTGTACCAAAGAATTCAGCAAAATTTAGTCAGTCTAGCGCAACATGTTTAGGTATCTGTCAAACGACTATTTTATTTTTATCCTCATATCTTGGTACTTAAATTAATTAAGTAGACATTCGAAATTTTGTAAAAAATTATTAAATTTGATCAAAATAGGTTATAGCTGTTGTATTTATTGTATTCATGGAAGTATCCTGTAGTTGAAATTGATACAGTCATGCGTCAACTATTCACCCTTCTTCGTTTTAATTTAAAATGATACCAAATATTATTTTCTAAGTTATTTATATAGTTATTTATATATCTACGAATTTACGAAAAATTTATTACCGCGAAAAAATTCGTTTTCAATAAATGATGCTGCGGTTTAAAATCATTGAATCATTTTTGTGGTTAAGTGTATTGAAATGTCTTTATATATGTATTTATATGAATAAGTGGATAAGTCTGTATATAAATACAATAAATCGAGAATATATAATTGTTCAAACTTATAGTTTTTCATTAAAATATTGGGTAGATCCAATAACTTAAGAATGCGTTTATATATAAAGTAAAGATAAAATCGTTTTAACTCAAAAACCTTATCATTTATGTATTTTATAATATATAAATGATCAGGTTTAGTATATTTAAAAAAAATTAGTTTTCTATCAAATTATGTGACACATGTTTTATTACAGGTAATCGGATTCCATAGAAAAACAATTCAAAACTTTCTAGTATTTCACATTATAATTAGAAAAAACGTTCACAAAGTATACCTAAAGTTAAAGAAATTTTTTGTGAGAAATTTTTTTTGATAACTTTAGCAAGATATATATATATATACCAATTATTAATTATTAATTGCTTCAGAAGAAAATAAAATCTTTGGTCCGAAGCCTTTTAATGGAACACCATTCCCATATAATAAATTACCTCATTAACCAAAAGGAAATGTAGTCAATTCAATTATGTTAAAAAAGATATATTTGTATAATTATAACAGGATTTGACATTAACGGGGCAGTGTTGTTATAAAGAGATATCTTTATCTAGAAGCAAATCATAAAAATTGCTCCAATATGCAATATGCAATATGCTTTACTTAATTAAATGTTAGAACATATTTTTTTAATGTTTTGATTTTATTTTTGTTCTGTTATGTTTTTGTATAGTTAATATTTCAAAACCCAATTAAATCTCTAAACGAATATTCCTCTTAAATTAAGGACATAAGAAAAAAAAATGTTTTATAACTTCCTGTACTTTAAATTATACCCAACACAATTCGCAAACAAACCTCATATTTCTTTTTCCCCTTTTTATATCCGTATGAACTATGTTCAAGGGTATAATAAATTTGCCATTACGTTTGTGACACCTTAAAGGAGTCGAGCTAGATATATTGTCAAAGATATGGATCGGCTGAGAATCGAATTTTGAGTCGATTAAGCCATGTACGTCCGTCCGTCCGCACGATAACTCAAAAAATAAATGAGCTAGGAGGCTGAAATTTTTTTTACGGCACTTTTGCAAAATTGTTAGTTTTGCTATTTAAATCCAACATTTTCGGTCGGCGGGTTCGAGTAGCTGCCATACAACTTCTATCTTTATATAGAAATAACTCAGTATCAATTCAAGCTAGGTTTCTGAAATTTTGCAAATGATGATCAAGTTTTATGGCAACAACTTCTGTAAAATTTGGTTGTGGTGGTGCGGCGGGTTCGGGTAGCTGCCATACAACTTCTCCGTTTAAATGAGAATAACTCAGTGTCTATTGAAGCTAGCAACCTGATATTTAGTAACAAGGTGTCGAGTTACAGGCCAACAACTTTTGTAAAATTTGGTTGGTCTAGAGCAGCCGGTTCAGGCTTCTTGCACCTCTTGGAACTTAATGAAGCTAGGCGCAATAGATTCAGGTAGCTGTCATACAACTCCACAATTTACATAAATATATCTCTGTAGTTCGGTACTAAAACATCTGAATGTTTTTAAAAGATGATCAAGTTTTACAGAAACAGGATATATTACGTTCATACGGGTATCCCAGAGTTGACACAGTCTACTCTACTGCACTCTTCCTCGAATTTTTTTTGAAAACAAAAGTTTTCTTCAATATTAATTTTTTTTTTTTATGTTTAATGAAAATTTATGAAAAAATATCCTTATCTTTTTAGATGATATTCAAATATGTTTCATTTTACAAAAGAAAAAAAAAAAAAAATATCAGACCTCAATAAAATTTATTTTACAATTTTTTTGTTTGTTTTTTTTTTTGCTAGTCTTTCCTACTTACGGTCATCAGATGTAAGTTCAACCGCACCGTAATAATTTTTTTTTAAGAGAAAAAAGAAATAGGAAAAAAAAACAGAACAATGAAAAACTTTTATTCCAATAGTATTCAAAAAATTATTTTTTGTATAAGAAAAATTAAGAAAAGGGTTCAATTAGTTTAAAAAACGATAAAATTGCATTGACAGTTTAAAAAAAAACAAACTTATGAAAATTTATGGCATTTAACTTTTGTATCCATATCTAAAAAGGTCCAGATGTTCTGAATGTTAAGAAAATTCTTTAAACAAAATTAAAGATATGTATGTACAGTTTTTTTTTTTGCATTTTTTACTTGTAAATTTTTTCTATGAAGAAAAAAACAAACTCATAAATCACTTTAAAAAATATTTTTCTTCGAAAAAAGACTTTATTTAAATTTCGCAATTTGTTAAAAAAATTCCAACAAAAAAAAAAATGAAATAAGTGTTAGATAGAAAGAAAGTTTTCGCATAAATTTTATGTTGCTGATGTCCTTTTTTAATTATGTATTAAATATTCAATTATAATTTGAAATTTTTTTTTTATTTGTAATGATTCTAAAAACTAATTTTAGATAATTTAGAAATTATGGATTTCGATAAATAGCTTATGAGGTTAATAGCTTTGCCTTTAAAAACAATATTTAATTATTTAGTAATCCCCCAAACTTTAAATAATGTTATAATTTTAATAAAAAAATCCTTTAATCACAAAAATGTTAAGAATTTAAAAGAAAAACTTCATTTTCTTTTGATTTTCTTTAAAATTTTTTTTTTTGGTTTTGTGATTTTATGTACTTTATTGTTTGTTTTCTGAAAAAAATTCTTTGTTAATTAATTTTTGAATTAAATTAAAAATGAGGAAGAGTGAAAAAAAATTTGAAAAAATGTGCCTATTAGTTTCACTCTGTCCATCTGTCTATCCGTCTGTTACGAAATTTGTACACCGTTAAAAATAGAGAAAAAAAATTTTAACTATGGGTAGGTCTCATAAAAAAATAAATGTTGTAGAACAATTTTTTGATATGTAGACCCATCCATTAAGGAGCTACTGCCCCTCAAACTTTGAAAAAGCCCTATGTTTAAATGCGTATATCTCATGTTCTGCTTAAAATTGTTTCAATCTGAAAAGGCCATTCGACATGTATTTTTGTACCTTTGTAAATTAATATCAAAATAATTCAATATTACCGTTATGTGAAAACGGTAAATTTACCGTTATTGTGAAAACCAAATTTTTGCATTATTTTTCCACCCTAATAATTCCGAACTTGCAATTTTGAGAGCAGAAAGAACTTTTAGAATTACCCAAACCTGTTGAATTAGACTAACCAAATTTTGCAACTATTATTGGTATAAAACTTTACTTGAAAAAATTGCAGAATTAAGTTTAATTAGAAATACTGAGTTGTGCTCATAAAAAAAGAGATGTTGTATAGCTGTTCTTGAACTGGTGAGTCGATCTTTTTCAATTTCAATAGCGGAACTGACATTTACATAAAAAATTTAAAAAACCGGGGTAAAAATTTCGGAATCCAAGCTTTATTAATTTCTGACTTACCTGTGTGTCCGGACGAACCATAGCTAAATAATAATGAATACAATCCAAAGTAAGAATATAATATACTGTTCAATATCTATCTGGTCTCTTTTATTATGTCACAAACGTATGAAAATTCTTTATATCCTTAAACTATTTGCCTCCGGATATAAATATGAAAATAAGGTTGGATTGATTCTGTTAAGTCCTGAGTTCTTGTATTTCTATTAATAATCGATCATTAAAGATACAAAAGTATGATTTGAATGTGGAATTAATTTAATTTTAAAATAAAAAAGAATTCATTTACCGAGTTCCTTTTTTTATACCCTACACCTAAAGTATAGGGTATATTAACTTTGGTATGGTGTTTGTAACCACCAAAAGGAAGCGAGTTAGGTATAGACATGTATATATATTCTGAATCAGGATCACCGCCGGAGTCGATTTAGCGATGTCCGTCCGTCCGTCCGTACGCACGATAACTAAAAAAATAATGATGCTATCTTGATGAAATTTATATAGTAGGTTACTAATTACGAAAGAAAGGCTAAGTTCGAATCTGGACAAAATCCGTCCATGGGTTCGGATTCTGGAAGCTTCCGAATGATTCCGGACTTTTGGAGATAATCTCCGCAAACGAGATTATCTCCAAAAGCAACAAAGATAGAACCTTCAAATTTTGTACAATGATGTTCCTTCCCGTTCGATTTATGTCTCTGAAATTTAAGAGGATTTGGTCCATGGGTTTGGATTTGGAAGCTTCCGAACGAGCCCTAGAGCAAATGAGATTATCTCCAAAACCAATAAAGATATAACTTTTACTTTTGGCAGAATGGTGTTCTTTCATGTATGATTTAGGCCTCTGAAATTTAAGAGAATTTGGTCCATGGGTTTGGATTTGGAAGCTTCCGAACGAGCACCAGAGCAAATGAGATTATCTCCAAAACCAACAAAGATATAACCTTTAAATTTGGCAGGGTGGTGTTCTTTCATGTTTTATTTAAGTCTCTGAAATGTGAGAAGATTTGGTCCATGGATTCGGGTTTTGGAAGCTTCCGAACGAGCCCCAGAGCAAACGAGATTATCTCCAAAACCAATAAAGATAGAACCTTTAAATTTTTTATAATGATGTTTCTTCCAGTTTGATTTATGTCTCTAAAATTTAAGAGGATGTGGTCCATGGGTTTGGATTTTGGAAGCTTCCGAACGAGCCCCAGAGCAAATGAGATTATCTCCAAAAACAACAAATATATAACCTTTAAATTTGGCCGAATGGTGTTTTTTCATGTTTGATTTAGGTCTCTAAAATTTGAGAGGATTTGGCCATGGGTTTAAATTTGAAAAAATTTGAACCGTGGATTCGAATTTTGGAAGCTTCCGAACGAACCGCAGAGCAAATGAGATTATATCCAATACGAACAAAGCTAGAACCTTTGAATTTGGTACAATGGTGTTCTTTCGTGTTTGATTTATGTCTCTGAAATTTAAGAGGATTTGGTCCATGGGTTTGGTTTTGGAAGCTTCCGAACGAGCCCCAGAGCAAATGAGATTATCTCCAAAACCAATAAAGATATAACCTTTACTTTTGGCAGAATGGTGTTCTTTCATGTATGATTTAGGCCTCTGAAATTTGAGAGGATTTGGTTCTTGGGTTCGGATTTTGAAAGCTTCCGAACGAGCCTCAGAGCAAATGATATTATCTCCAAATGCAACAAAGATATAACCTTTAAATTAGGCAGAATGGTGTTCCTTCATGTTTGATTTATGTTTCTGAAATTTGTGAGGATTTGGTCCATGGGTTCAAATCTTGGAAGCTTCTGGACGAGCCCCAGAGCAAACGAGTATATCTCCACAACCAACAAAGATAGAACTTTTATTTTTAGTACAAAGGTGTTCTGTTATGTTTACTTTTCTGTAAAATTGGAAACTGACATTTGAAAGAATTTGAACCATGGGTTCGTATTTTGGAAACTTCCGGACGTGCACAAGAGCAACGAGCATATCTCCAAAACCAACAAAAGTAGAACCTTTAAATTTAATAGAATGGTGTTCTGGCAAGTTTTCTTTATGTTCCTGAGATGGATTCGATGAATTGGAGTGGCAATTCGGGTAGCTGACACAAACCTCCCAAGGACTACCAATCTTCGAAAATAATTAAGATAGAAACTTAAAATTTTATACAAGGATGTCAAGCATATCCCAAGCGGATGCCTCTTTTACGTTCTTGAAATTCGAGTTGAATAAGACAGAAAAGGGAAGAAGTTCAAGCAGCTGCCAAAAACACTTATGGATTTTTAATTTAATTCGAATTATTCAGGTGTAGGGTATTAATAAGTCGGTGGCATCGACTTACTGTTACATTTACTTGTTTAAAGTGGAAACTGATTTATTTGAAAGCCTAAAAATGTAATGACAATATTCTGATATTTTCTGTAAAAAAAATTCTTATTAGTTTCATTATTCCAGTCTGTATGTCTGTCTGTTTACAAAACTTCTGCAAAGTTTAAGATAGGGAAATGGATTTTTAATATATTTATATAATGAACCATGAATATAAGTCTCAATAAAAATATTATTTTGTAATAGAAGTAGTTTCTACGTAGTATCACTTTGAGCTAGAGTTTCTCAAAGTTGAAAAGAACCTATATTTTGAAATGCTTATATTTAAATATTTTTTTAGTCTAAAAAAACGTCAAGAAATTTTTTAATCTTCTGTAATTTCTAATTTAGTATTATGTGGAACTAAAATTTTGCAAAATTTTAGTTCCTACATACACCTGCAGAATGCCAATTCTATGTACTTTTCAGAAATTTAGTTTATTTTAGTAAGACCCTTGAAATATTGAGAGGACCAAAATATTTAGGAATAAACTTCCTAAAAAACCATAAGTTTCCTTTTTATCCATTAAGGACTTTATCATATAGAAACATTTGAATCATATAATGGTTTTGTAAATTAACAGACAGCTGAATAGATAATTAGGCAGACAAATAGACAGACAGATAGTTAAATTGACGGACAGAGTTCACCAAAGTTTGCTGGGAATATTTTTGGTACATTCTTTCAAAAATTTTTCAAATGTTTTAAAAAAATGAAATTTTAAGAATATTCTATTCAAAAGAATTTCATGAATTTTTCAAATTTTATTAAATTGTACTCGTTTACAGTTCAATTTAAAAAAGTTGACAAATGACGAAATTGTAGAAATTTTTAAATGTTTTTATACTCATTTTAAATTAAAAATAATTTATTTTTGTAATTTAAATTTTCTTAAACATAAATTTTTTTTCGCTTACGTCTGGTATTTTAAATTCAAGGGGATTATCTATTCCAAAAATAGATTAAAAATGTCCCTTGTCAAATATAAAACTCGTGTTCCTATGCATTGAAGAAAGTTGAATATTCGTCAATGGATAAAACTTTATGAGTTTAAATTAGGGTACAGGTAAAAAATATCTTCTTGCACGTACAAAATACCTTTTTCAATATTCTATTACATCTGAATAGAATTTTTACGAATATTTTTCTAGATTTAATATATATTAAAATTGGATTACGTTTTAGAATAAATTTTTAAAATTGAAATTCAAATCGTTACATACGTCCAATCTTTTTTTAAGCATATTTAATGAAAAAAAACGAGCTATATAATTTTCTTCTTTTCTAACCTTGAAATTAGCAATAAACATTAAAGTTAGATTTAAAAGTGTATGTTTGTTTTATTTATATTAAACTAAGCTTCAATTATTCTTTGAAATCATTTAAAATAATTTTCCCTAAGCCGTTGATTACTCGGTTGTAGCTAAGTACAAGATTATGAAACATAAATATTTTTTATCGGTGCGCCATCTATTCTCTTATACAAGAATTATTTTTTTTTTTTATTTTAATACGATATTAATAATTACGATATAAATTTCTAATATTGCATATAACCTAAGAAGTTAACAATCGGTATACGAAGATATCTTAAAACAAAAAAAAATATATATATCAAAATATTGAATGACCAAAATGACGAAAAAAATTTTTTTTGAAACAAAATTTGAAAAAAAAATTTAATTTTCGAAACAAAATCTATAAGGGGCCTCGGTGGTCTAGTGGGTGGTAAGAGCGTATAAACTACGCTGTAAACACCGAGGGAATGTGGTTTCGAGTCCCATACACACACGTCGTAAGAGTTATTCCCCTTACGACATTTACAGCCACGCCTGAAAAAGAAAGGCTGTGTAGTTTCCTGTTCACATTTCTGTGGCTGTGCAATAAAAACAAATCGAGTAAAACGGCAAAGAATCCTGAATTTAATCTTGGAACTTAATTTCATTTGACATTATTTTTAAAGGGATGGTGTCATATTTTAAAATAAAAATTTAATCCATTTAACACATTTTCAGTTATACTTTAAATTACTTTTTCAATTAATTCCATTATTTTTGTTTTTTATAGCGTCATGAAATTTTCTAACACATTTCAAATGGTCTAATGAAAATGAAAGCCTAATAGATAAAAAAAAAGTAATGAAAAAAACTTTAAAAAGTACCGTATTGGAGACTTTATAATAATGTAAAAATTAAAAAAAAAATGTTAGAAAAATTTGTTACAAAACATTTGAAAAAGTCAAGTAACACTTTCGTCAATTTTAAGGCAACCCTTGATAATCATATGATATTCTTGTAAATAAAAGAATATCATATGACAAAAATATATATTTCTTAAACACATATTTGTAAAGCTAATAAAAGCAGATATGGTTTGGCATTTCAAGATATGCCTCATATAACTTGTGTTATAACAATTTAAATAGAGGGCTTTTTCGAACTTTGGGGGCAGTAGCTCCGTAACGGTCTACAGAAAAAATATTTTCCATAAAATTAATTTAAATTTTTTTGCGATGTCTATCCGCATTTAAATTGTTCTATTTCAAACAATGTGTAGATGTTTTGTAAACACCCTGACGCGGACAAACAGACAGACGGACAGAATAAAACTAATAGGCAAATATTTTTCAAAATATTTTGAAATATATTTAACTAATTTAATACTGACTTTATTTTGGTAAAAATTTTTAAAAATATTTAATAAGTTAAACTTTGAAGTGTTTGTTTAAAACCTCAAGTACTTCAAATTTTTCGTTTAAAATTTACATACTTTGAAGAAAAATATTTATGCAGCACAATTTATCATTATTATAACGCTTTAAAAAATGTCGAAAAGAGTTTTTTTTAAATGTTTCTATAGAAAGTTTATGCAATTTATTATTTTCGGCATAAAGAAAGAATGATAATATGAAATTTAATGACATGAAAAATTTTTTATAAAAAATTTTTTTTGTTAATTTTTTTTTTACTTCTTTGCAACTAAAATTCCATAAATCCTGCCATCTTTTGTCAATGAATAATAATGATTTTGTACATTATGTACATATATATGTATGTATGTGTATACTATATAATATATATGTATAAGCTAAAGAATGTTTTTTTTTTTTGTTGACAGAAATTTGTATTATCGTTATTAAATTAAAGTATTTTATAATTTTTACAAGGACAAGAAATATTAAGTATAGTATTGTAATCGTATAAAACGACTTATGTGAAAGACTTTAAATTAATATCAAGTACCCACTTATATTAAACGTGTACATGTAAGATGTATATTTTAAAATTTTAATATTTTAATTTTGGGGGGAGCGCATGGAGGAACGCGAAATTCAAAAGGAGAAACACATTGTATTTCTTTTAATATAAAATGTATTGTATTTTATGATAATTATTTTATACCAGGAAAAAAATCTAATAGTTTATGCAAAATTTCTTAGAACATCAACTAAATATTTATGAGTTTATATAATTTATTATTGCATGTAATACTGAGTATAATAATAGTAGCTATAGATTCTTATATATAGTACATTTTGGTTTTTTTTTTAAATAAATTATGTTGATTTTGTTTTCTTATAATACCTTTTTATATTCTACACCTGAAAGTATACGGTATATTAACTTTAGTATAGTGTTTGTGACCACCAAAAGGAAGCAAGTTAGATATGGACATATGTATATATTATTAACCAGTGTCACCTCCTGAGTGGATTTGACGATGTCCGTCCAATAAAGCTATAACTTGATGAAATGTATGAAGATGATGAAAACGTAGGTTACGAATTACGAAAGATTACAAATGGAAAAGATCGATGCATGGGTTCGGATTTTGGAAGCTTCAGAACGAGCCCAAAAGCAAACAGCATGCATATCTTCAAAGCCAATAAGAATAGATCCTTTAAACTTCTTTTAAGGGTGTTCTGTAAAGTTTTCTTTAAGTACCTGAAGTTTGAGATGGATTGGGGTGATGGTTTGAGTATATCTGACATATGCCTGCCATGGTCTAACAAGCATTTCTTCAAGTTTAATAAAGATAGAAACTTGAAATTTTGCACAAGGGAAATTAATAAAAATTATATTACTTAATTTTGTATGCGTTTATATTTTTAGTTTATATTAAATACGTATCTAAAATAACTTATGGATTTTTAATTTAATTTAAATTTTTCAAGTATAGGGTATTAATATTAGGTCGGTTGCATCGACTTACTGTTACATTTACTTGTTTTTATTTTGTTTCTTCCTTTTCATTTTTTCCCTTTTTTTCGATCCAATAATGAAAATATTACGATTCATAAATACTTATAAAGTCACTCCTATAATCAGAACTAGCATTTGTATAGCTCATTTATCAGTAATTAAAGAATGAATAAATTAAAAAAAAAAAATAATTATAATAATCTTTAGTTAAAAAACTATAAAAGAAGAAGAAAATGGTCTTAAATTGTATCTTAAATTAATATGCACAAAAAAATGTGACAAAAAATGAATCACAATTGCTTAGATTTTCTTTTATTTACTTACTTTATTTTTAGTATTGAGGGAAAAAAAAATCATTAGTATTATTAGGAAATTTATGAAGAAGAAAATTCAAAAAATATTCTTTCCTATTGAAGGATGTTTTCCCATACTGTTTTTTAAAAGAGATATTTCAAATTTTATATGAAATTAAAGAGTTATGGGTTTCTATTTTGCTCCAGTTTTCAGATTTAATCAGAAAAGAATATTTATAAATGTTTAAAAAATCTTTCTGAAAATCTTTCTGCTACAAATTAAAAAAATAAAACTAAATTTATACAAGATAATACGAGTATACAAATAATGCATCCCTTAAATACTTTTGAATTAGTTTAAAATTATCTTAAAGTCATAATAAAGACGCAAATATATATTTTATTTATTAAAAATGTAATATGATGTATTCATCTTTACGTATATATTATTATGTAGGTTTCAAGGATAAATTATATCCTTTTGAATTTGTAATAAAGATTTTGTAGTAAAATAAATTTATTTTGAATGTAATTAGTGAGATAAAATAATTTGAAATAATATATGATCACACTATATTATAATAAATAATATAATAATTTTTAATTAGTATTAAAATTAAAAGTTTACACTAAAAATGAATACAAAATGAAGAAAATTCTAAAACAATTTATGACATCTAGATTTTTATTTTTTTTTTTCATTTTCTATTGAAAAATAAACAAAGCACTTTGACCTTAATTTAAAAAAATTAAGAAATACTCAGTGAATTTAATATACATTGTGGCTCTGTGAAATAACTCCTAATGAAATAAATTCTAATATTTGTAATGAAATAACTCCTAATGAAATAACTCCTAATGAAATAACTTCCAACAAAATGAAATAATTCCTAATTTAAAAATGAAATAATTCCTAAAATTTTAGGTATTATTTCATTTTGAAATAAAATCTAACATATTAAAATAATCTCTAACATTTTAGGTATTATTTCATTTTAGGTAATTATTTTTGACATTAGCTTAAGCACTGATATTCAATATTAGGGGGCATATTAAAGTTGGATTCAAAATCAGGGTTATACGCTTTTTCCAGGATATTTATATATATGTATGTAGGATGTCAATAATTAACAATGAACTCCAATACTATATGACAATACTATCATACGACAACATTATTAACATACGACAACATGAACCGTACGATAATGATGAGAGAGAATGATAGCAATCACAAAAAAAAGACAAGAAGTTCATTCTGCATTAAGATGTGGTACATCATAGTCAAGATTAAAAAAGGAAGTTAACCAGTTGTTAAATAAACAGTTTTATTTAAATAAAATAAAACAATTTTTGAACTATAATAAAATATTTATCCAGAAAAATTGACCGAACTGTTTTTTTTCAATTGTAATCCCACATGTATATGTGAGATAATTGTCTATTAGGAGGGATTTTTAGGATGTATATAATCCTCCTAATTCAAAACTCGCATATGCATATATCTAAATAAATATTCCGTAAAAGGCGTATAATCCTGTTTTTGAATTCAATTCCAAAATCCCTCCCAAAATCCCCGACAATAGGAGTATTATTTATATATATATTTTGGAAAAAGCATATAACTCTGATTTTAAATCCAACTCTAAAATCCCTCCTAGTAAACAATGTCATACATATACATATATATAAACATTCTGCAAAAAGCGTATAACCCTGATTTTGTAACCAACTCTAAAATATCTCCTAATAGACAATGTCACAGATATACATAAACATTCTTGAAAAAGCGTATAACCCTAATTTTGTAACCAACTCTAAAATCTTGCCTAATTCAGAAACTCGCATATGCATATATCTAATATTCTGCAAAAGGCGTATAATCTTGATTTTCAATTCAATTCTAAAATCCCTCCCAAAATTCCTGAGGCCTTAATAATGAGACAAATGAAATAAATCCTAACAATTAAAATGAAATAATCCCTAACAATGAAAAAATTTTAATTAAAAAATGAAATAACTCCAAATTTAATGAAATAATTCCTAACAATTTAGAAATAATTTCATTATAAAATAACTCCTAGCTTTCTATGAAAAAATGTTAGGAGTTATTTCATTAAAAATTTTAGGACTTATTTCATTAGGAGTTATTTCACGGCGCCATACATAGTATTTAATTATAATGCAAAAACTGGGTTTACCAAATGTGACATTTTGATGGAAAACTTATTTGTATTATAAAAGTTTATGATATGTTGTCATCTCGAATAATTTTGGTTATCACAAAGATATTTGTATTTATTAGTCATAAAAGGTGGTATATGGCATGTAATTTTCATAATTCGAACGAAAGATTTTATCACTGTCTATTTTTTCACTTTTTTTTAACCCAATTGTGTGATTTAAAGTGTATATTCTGTGACACTTGATCAAAAGCAATAAAATTTAAAATGTTAAATATCTTGAATTTTTTCTTTTAATTTTTAATACTAAGTGGTAGTTTGTATAGGACTATAATGATTTCAGAAATGAAATTTGCGTCATCTTTTAAAGTACAGTGTTTAGGTAAACTATTTCGAATAATTTTCTGATCTTTCAATTCAACTTTTAATTCTAAAAAGCAAAACAGTGCCTACAAGTCAGTACTTAGTACTGCCTGTTTGAAATTTTAAAGCTTATATCCTTTTTATTAAGTTACTCATTTTCCTCAAACTTATAAAGTTTTTCTATTTTGAAATTTTAACTTATAGTAATAAAAAAATTTTTTTTTTGAATTTTTTAAGTGATAATAAATATTTGAGTTTAATGGTGAATACATAAAAAAAATTGCATACCACATACGTCGCTGTTGTTCGTTAATGCTAGAAAATTGTTTGTGCTTTTTAAGGTTATGTTTTAACACAACGCTATTGATTTATTATAAGTAAATAATATATGTATGACTTGCCAATTTAAAATTAATTTTGTGAACAAAAAAATTAAATTTAATATTGATCTATTAAATTTTGTCGATCTGGTGTTTAGTACGAATATTTCAGACAAGGATAAAAATAAATCGGTTAAAAAAAACTTGTTTTTGGTGGCTTGAATTCACATAAAGATAAGAACATAAGTATTCTTCCCCATATTTTAATTTTCCCATATCCCTTAATCTTACCCGCTTTTCCTCTTTAATAACAAGTTTTATTTTAATAAAATCATAATATATTCCAGGATTGTTTTTCCGTTTGTCATTCAAAAATAATTTAAATTTTTAGCTGACTAATTTCAGAATTTGTAAAAAATCTAATCATTATAAGAACTAGTGATTAGAGTTCCCCACTGTAGGACAGTAGATAACATATATTAAATTAAAATGTAATTCACTTAATTATAAGTTTAATTATGTAATTTTTTAAGTGTAAGAAAAAAAACTATCAAAAATAAAGTGACACTTTCTTTAATTTATGGAGGAAACGCTATATAATTATGAAAAGTCACAATTAACACAGATAAAATTATAAAAATTGTTTTTAAAAAAATCTAGAACAGAAAAGTACAACCTACAACACTTTCGCACAAACTAATGAATAGAAATTAGAACACTTTCGAACAAAAATAGTGTTTATAATAAATACACCTATGATGTTGAAGCATTAATTTTTGTGTTTTTGAAAACAAAAACACAAAACAACATTTTGAAAAAAATTTTACACGTTGTCTAAAAATAACAAAACTTAAATTTTTGACCTTTAATAGATCATAAACAGAGTGTGGTAATAAAAAATGTTCTGAGGCATCTTATGTTAATTCTGAAAGATATATTTTTTCTCTCAAGTTTCTATCTAAAAGCATTGCAGAGGCATGAATGAAGCAAAATCTTGCAAAGTTTAGCTTTTACATAAGGTAAAATGACAAATGGAAATTGAAATGACAAAATGGTAAATAATAAGAAACACTTATTAAATTGAAATTCGCATTCTAGATTCTTATCCCATCACTTTTAAAATGCATTTTTCAACGAAAATGTTGTATAAAATAATGAAAAATCAAAGACCACTACTATAACGTAGAAAAATTCCAATGGGAAATTAATTCTAAATTAATTTACACTAAATAAATATGTGTAAATTTTTGAAAATTATTCATATACATTATACATATATTAACATTTAACCTAAAATTAAGGATAAACTTAACTAAAATAAAAATGTTTACAAAAATTTAAATACCAATGAATGGCTTAGGTAAAATCTAATACATTACTTTTTCTAGTAACAAAAACGCTGAAAACCATAGCTTGATGCAACTTTGATATGACATTAAATAATCACAACAGTCGGATTTAATGCAATCCCGAAATTGTTGCAAGCCATGTTATTTCGAATTCATTATCTACTTTAATAGCGACGCAATAACAGTTTCGATCAGATTTTGAAATACTTGATTCTTATATCATTGGATTAAATTTGTTTTTATCGATAAGGCGCAATTGAGTATCTTATAATATAACTAATAAAAACTGTGTTGCAAAATGTCAAACTTACAAGTCATACTTTTCAAATAGAATAAAATCAATTTATATATGTGACATCTTAATATTTTAATTTTTGAGGCACACGGAATTTTTTCTTTAACATTTTTACTTGACCAGCATTTACTGATTTTTTTTTTTAATATACAAATAATAATTTTAATAACAGATTAATAAAACGCATTTTTAATTTTTACTTTATTATTTTAATATATTTTCAATAAAAAATTTTTAGTCCTTTTTTCCATAAAAAATTTTCTTCGTTTTAAAATGATTCTCAATTAATTAAGTCTTTATTCTTTAATGATGACAAGAATCACGAAAATGAACTATAATATTATTTTAACCCTTGATAAAAAAAAGTGAGAAATAAAATTAATTTTTTATTAAAAAATAAAAATTTAAAACAAAATCCGATAAATAACCATCATCCGTTTTCGCAATTTCATTTTGTCAGATAGTCGATAGTGTAGAAAAAAAATATTAAATATTCAAATTTCTATTAAACTTTGGCGGGTACATCCATAAAAGTGATAAAAATTGTTTTTTCCTTTATGTATTTTTAAAAATAAAAAAGATTTAAATTTAAAAAATATATAAAGGAAAAAACAAAAAACGTGGAAACCAAATTATGTAGGTATCTATGTATTAAAATTGATGAAAAACTTTTTCAATTTCTCTTTTGAAAAGTTCAGTGTAAAGTTAACTCCTTAAGTTTGATTACTTCATTTTCTTTTACCTTCTTTTCGATTATTTTCATTTTTCTATTTTTTGATCCTTTTATCAATTATTCAGTCAAATATACAATTTAAAGATTTTAAGTATATAATAGAATTGAAAAGTTTTTATTTTTTGTTAAGATGATTAAAAAAATAAGACGATGGCTAACTTAATTTACAATTTCCGTTTCCTTAAAAGGTTTTGCAAAAAATAAAAATTCCAGTGAAACTAAAATTTTTTATCTATGTTTTTGTAGTACCTACCTAATGATATTTGTAAAGTGTTTAAAACTAATTTGTTAAACTCATAAATTATAGTTTTGATAAATATTACTATTTAGAATTCTATAACACTAGTATTAGCAACCCATAAGTTTGATATAATTCGGTAAAGAAATGTAAAGTGAAATCAATCTGAAAAAAACTCATGTGGAATATACTAAAGAAATGTTCGACTAAAACAAAAAACAGGAACACTGCCTAAATCTTTAATTGTCGAAAAACCGGAATGCATTTTTTTCCAGTAAAAATATAAAAGATTTAAATGGCACAAGCATTCTACAAATTTTATTTAATAATAAAATAATGAAATTGACAAATAGGATATCGATATTAGATTATAGAATATTTTAAAATATTTTCTGAATATTTAACATTACAATATCTTATTTGATAGAGGTAGACCAGAGTAAAATTTAAGATATACAGAACTACAAAATACCACATGCGGTACAGAATACATCTATATAAAAATAGTATAGCAGTATAACAATCCTTTTAGTATGAAAGATAGATCGTTAATGGCAGTTAAACTCGTGGTCTAGTAGTCGAACGAATGCGGAGACAAATCCTGCACAGGTAGCAAGTTTTTTTATTTGGAAAATTTTTTTGGATTTGTTAACTGAAACAGAAATTTTTTTTAACAAAATACAATTGCTACTAAATATAGTATAAAATAATATTACATTACATTATTATATTACATTATATTGTACTTAATGGAGTAAGTTGTAGAGAATCCAATTTTACTATAACCTAATTTTTGCCAGATTGCACACTTGCCTTTCTTATGTCGAGCCATAATACAAATAAATAAATAATGAATAAAAAATTAACATAGTTTTAAGTTTGCATTTAAAATTAGAATGAGACGTGAAAGTATGTATATACAGTCTAAAATAGCACAACTATTTATTAAGTTATTGAGCGGACAGACGTACATAAGTAAATCGATTCAGCATTCGATTCTGAGCAAGAATATATATATACTTTGCCATATCTATTTCGTTTCAAATTTGTTATATCCTGAGAATTACGTTCATAAAAGTCTCCATTTAATTATTTATAAAAATTGCATACTTTTAGGTGGTTGGTAAGTGTTGCTATTTCGATGAAAAAATATTTATCACCATTTTAAAGATTCAGCATCAAATTTATAAATTTAAAAGATGAAAAAAATAAAAGAAAAATAATAAAAGTCAAAAATATCGTTAGAATAAAACTATAATTCTTCTGTTCGAGGACAAAAATAAACTTAAATTATTATCTATTGTTTTAAAGATTTCATTTCATTTTATTAATAATCACAAAAACAATATGATATTTTCGAAATGAAAGTACATTTTTGTTTATGAAATTATATCTTCTTTTTTAATCAATTAAATTATATTTAAAGGAGTTAAATTATATTTTTTGTTTTGTATTTTCATTTACATTATATGTATGTATAAAAGAAAAATAAATTTTAAAAATATTTGACTAAAAATGTTAATTTACGGTATTATTTTTCTAAAGATCAACTTTTCATCCTCTAAGACATTAGAATAAGTTTTAAGACTTGTTAAATGTTATTTTGTTTATTGTTTTTAATTTTTTCAAAACAAAGTAGTGTCCTTTTTTCGCTACCTAAATTTTAATTTGAAAACTTTTATTTTTTTTTTTTAATTGAAATTCCCTAATTTAATAGAAAAATTGACGAAAAAAACTTTTTCTTGTTTTTATATTAAAGAAATATTTTAATAAATGTCCAACATTCCTTCTTGATTTATTGACATTAAAACAAAGAACGATCTCCTCAAGGGAAAATACTTTTAAATTGAACATAACATAATATAATAAATTATATAAGAATAAATCATTATAAAAAAAAAAAAATAGTAATAATAATATAAAATAAAAAGTTTTGAATTATTCTCGCTTGCAAGTTTTAGAATGGTAATTAAAGTTTATTATTAATAAATTATTACTATTATATATTAAACCCTTGAGGGATTTGTTCTATAAAAAAAAAAGTGAATTTCTATTTAAAAGAAAAACAATTATTTTTTGCTAACATTGTTTACTTGAGTTTTCAGTACAATCTGTCCAATCTGTTTTTAGCACATTTCCAAAAAAATTTTGAAAAAATGTGCTTATTAGTTTCACTCTGTTCGTCCGTCTGTCCGTCCGTCCGTCCGTCCGTCTGTTTACAAAACTTCTACACCGTTAAAGATAGAGAAAAAAAATTTTAACCATAGGTAGGTCTCATAAAAAAAATAATTTTGTGGAACAACTTTTTCATGTAGCCCCCCCCATTACGGAGCTACACCCCCTCAAACTTTGAAAAAGCCCTATTTTTAAATGCATATATCTTATGTTCTGCTTAAGATTTTTTCAATCTGAAAACGTCATTCGACAGGTATTTCTTTTATCTTTGTAAATTAATATCAAAATTATACAATTTTTTTAAATTTAGTATTTAAATTTACCGTTATGTGAAAACCAAATTTTGCATGATTTTTCTACTTTCATAACTCCGGCACGCTTCTAGATACAAGCTTGAAATTTTGAGGCAAGAAAGAACTTTTAGAATTAGTATAAGTTTGCTCAGAAAATTTTTTCGGATCACCCCCTGTTTATGAGCTATTAGGGCTTAAAAATTGAAAATTTGCTATTTTTAAACACCTGTAACTTAGGAACCTGTACACATTTTACTTCTGCAAGATATAAAAATTAAAGCTACTATAATATATTTTTACGTGTGTTAAAGGTTTATTTTTATTGTAAAGGGTTCTAAAGTTGCAGCTCTTCAAAATTGCGAAAAAGCCCCATTTTCAGATGTATATATCTCGGGCTCTGCGTAATAATTTTGCAATCTAAAACCGCCAGAAGATCGAAAATTTTATTATCTATATAAAACAATATCAAAATTATGTAATATTTTGTAATTTACTATTTAAATTTACCGTTATGTGAAAACCACATTTTGCATGAAATTTCTTTTTTCATAACTCCGGCACCCCTTTAGATAGGAACCTGAAATTTTGAGACAAGAAAGAACTTTTAGAATTAGTATAAGTTTCCTCAAAAAATTTTTTGGTAACACCCCTTCTTTAAGAGTTATTACGCCTCAAAAATTGAAAATTTGCTATTTTTAGACACCTGTAACTTAGGCACCTGTACAAATTTTTCTTCGGCAAGACATGAAAATTAAAGGTTTAATAATATACTTTTACATGTGTTAACTTTTCTTAGTTATATAGCATTCCGGACTTATGGCCCCTCAAAATTTCAAAAATGTCCTATTTTCACATTTTTTCTTATTACATGAAATTTTCAAATTTTTGTGTAAGTCACACTTCTAAACAGTTTGTATTGAGTTTTGGAAATGTGCGCTTTTAAAAACCGTTGGTTTACATTCTACCTTGTTTTTTTTATTTTTGTCTTAAACATTTGTTTTAGACCATTTAGAATAGTTTTTTGTTTGACATAATTGTGTAACACATTGCTAAAGTCACTTAAATTTAACTTACAAATACAAATTTCGTATTTCTTCAACATTTTTATTTATTATTACATTTCAAATCAGTTTTTTTGTATTTATTGAATTCTTGTATTCATTAATTGTTAGTTTTCGTGAGGTAGAAACTTATTTCAAAATTTTTGTACCATCTTTTTATCTGTTCTTTTTTTTTTTTTTGCGTTTTAAATACTTTTTTAGTTTTAATATTTTTATTTATTTGCTGACGTCATTTACTCTATATGCATAACACCTAATGTATAGGGACAATATGAAATTTGTTTAATTTTATGTGAACTTAAGATTAAATGTATTATGAAACGCATCAAAGAAATTGATTTATGAAACATAACTTTTACATCTAAATTAATTGTCTAAAATTCTTATATGAACTTGAATTATTTGAATAAAAATAAATTAAAAATGTTAATTTAAATGTTAAAAATGTTCATTGTTCAAAAATTGAACTTTTCATTTTTGAAAAGTACTCTTAAAACATAAACAAATTTTGTTTTGCTCAAATCCAAAATAAAAAAACACTCAAAATGAAAATTTCTCTTTACTCATTCTTTAGATGACAAAAAATATTCATATATACAAAAAAAAAAAACCGGTTTAATTCTGTTCTCTTATTACAAAAATTTGAAAAGGAAAATTAGAAAATAAAATAAATATACATAAAAAATGGAAAATTAGTTTTTGATATAAAAGTTCATTTCACAAATCTTTTAGAGTTAGTCGGTGTTGATATTTTAAAGGTGTCGGAAAAAATCGGAAAATTAACTTACTTTTATATTTATTTTTTCGAATTACTATTTTTACTGTGCTATAAGATTCCGTTACATTCGTTAGGTTGTAAATAACTGTATTTGAAATACATTTTTGGATATAAACAATTTATTTTTTTTATATATTTTTTGTAAATACTTATTTTATATATGTATAAATATATATATAAATATAAATATATTATTATGTGGTTAAAATAAAAACAAAAGAAAAATTTATAAAATATCAAAAAGAAAAAGGATACAAACATTTTAAAGGAGACAAAACAAAAATTCAAAAAAAAAATTCTAATCAAGTATAAACCAAGTCCTTATCTGTAAATATTTTAGTTTTTTTTTTTTTTATAATATAATTTAGTATATAATATTAAAAGATGTATATATGAACATATATAATATATGCAATAGTAAATTTAAAGGACAACAATTTTCGAAAAGTTTTTTTTTTATCTGATGTTTGTTTTTAATTGATGTTTGTTATAAAAATATAAAAATGTTTGTTATAAAAATATATATTAAAAATATATTTTTGATTTTAATTTTTTATATTTTTATTTATTTATATTAATGTTACAAATTAAATAAGTGATAATACAATTTTTCTAAAACTATCGGCTCTTATGGTCATTATACAATAAATACTATATTAAATTTACATAATATTTGGTAGAAAATTGAGCTTGTTTTCAATTAAAAGATACTTGCTACCTGTGCAGTAGTTGAACCCGCATTCTCTCGGTTAATAAGCCACGTAATTAACTACAAGGCCACTTTATTTTATTTATTTATTTATTTATTTATATTAATATTACAAATCACATAGGATATTGTAATGTTACCAAACGATTGGCTATTAAGGTCATTGCAGCAGATCGAATACTATTATTAATTTATACATTAATATTATTTAATTTGTTTATATTATATATTTACAATGTATTTGGACTTAGAGACTTGGACAAGGAGACTTGTTTCCAATTAATAAAACTTTCTACCTGTGCAAAATTTGATCCCACACTTAATTAATAAACCACCTATCTAATCTAACGGCCCCACTTATTTTATTTTAATTATAATAACAATAATTATTGCATATTTTTAGGCGAATTGACTCCTCTTTCCTTTTTTCTTTTCATGAACATGAAAATATTATTGATATTATAACGAAAAAGTATTTTCCTATTATTTATGGAATTAAAGGATTTAGAATATATTTTAATATAACTTTTCTTATATAAGGCATATTGTACGAAAATTATTTCTTACTAAGGAATTTTGTAATAAGGATTTTTCTAATTAGAATTAATACCTTTTTAAGTTATTTTACTTGTTATTTTTATTTTTTAAATTATTGTGCACGGTAATTTAAAAAATATTGAAACGTTTTTGAACTAAAATAAAATAATAATCATAATTCATAAAGTATACCTATATCTACCTAATATTTTAAAATATAATATCTAAAATATAAAATTTAACAATAAGATTAAAAAAACGTCAAAAATTCCGTAAGGTAAAATACAAAAAAAAAAACAGAGTTCTAAATTTAAAGTGAATTATCTACTTATTTCTTTAAAAAGAATCAAAATAGAATCGATTTATATAAAATAAATTCCTGAAAATTATTTTGATAATAGAAATAATAGAAAATTCTTAATCTTAATTAAAATTTTAAAATAATTTTGAAATTCCAGATCAAATGTTTATTTGAGTTATTTCATTGTTTAAAAATTGTTAATATTGTTATTCATTATTAATATTTTATTAATTTCCTTTTCTAATGAATTAAAATCTCTTGTTTTTAAATCTGGTGTCTAAAAATCCCTTGTTTTCTACTTTTTATTTGGAAAAAATCTCGCGAAAAAGTAGAATTGGAAAAAATATAAGAATTATTGGAAGTCAGTCTTTTGTTAAAAAAGAAAATGTCGTATAAAAAAAGTCGAATAGCCAAAAAAGTTAGAAAAAAAAAATGTCGAATTTTTGTATTCAAAAAAGAGGTGGTTACAATAATTTGTGCAGTAGGAGTTTGGGGCCAGCAGTTCTCATCTCAGTTAAAAGTTTCTTTTTTTTAAATATGCATGTAAAAAATATAGTTAGGGGGAGTTGTATTCAAAATCAGAGTACATATTTGCATCAGGGTATATAAATTTTACAGAATATTTATATTATATGTGAGATTTTCAATTAGGAGAGGCTTTAGAGTTGTTTTGTATATACAACATTAATTTAAATTTGAAATTTTTCTAATTTTTTTTATGGAATTTTTTTTGTATAAATTCTATTTTTTTGGATTTTCATAACCCCCCACCTATTTAATTAATGAAAAAAATATTTAATAAACGCGATACTTTGAGACATAAGTTTTGATACGCTAGATGTCCTAAGGCGACATTTTAAAACGCGACATTTTGTAGTCAAACCGTTTTTCTTTTCATCTTAATGGCTTACTGTTTTATATAATTAAAAAAAAAAATCCTTAAAATATATGATTAAAAATTTTTATTTATTATTTATTTTGGAATTTAAAAATTTTTTTTTTACATGTTTAACATTTTAAGTGAAATTTGTTTACATAAAAAAAAAAAGAAAAGCACTTATTAAATTTTTTTTTGGTTTTTTAAAGATTTGTTATATTTGTTTATAAAATTTTGTCGTAAATTGTTGTGCATATAAAAAATTTGATTTTTTTTTGTTTTTTTTTTTTTTGTTGTGTTTTACTTGGGTAAATAAATAAAAAAAAAAATATTGAAATTTTTAATCAAATAAATTATATTTTAATAAATAAAATTATAAATTAATAATAAATAAAACAGTTTTAAAAAAATAAATCAGTTATTTGCCAATAAATGGAAAATTTAACTTAAAGAAATGCTAAGTCCATTTTTTTAACTGAAAACTTTATAATTTTTTTAATAATAATATTGTTAAAAAAAATTGATTTTTTCAAAAAACGTGTTTTTCCCTTTTGATCCTTAAAATGATGAGTACTTGTTTGTTTGTTAGTGGAATGAAGACTTAGAATATTTTTTTCTTTTCAAGCATATTTATTAAAATTTATTTTTTTTACCTTACTTAATTACCTATATCAGAAAGAATAGTTATTTTTTAATTTTTGAAGTAACCTTGATTTGCTGTATTTTTATTAAGTCCTTTTAATAAAAGTCAATAAGAAAGACACTCTAAGAAAAACTGACCCAGGATCCAAGATTGGGTGGCTTTTTTTTTAAAAACTTCTAGAGATGTACTGGATCGTATATTAACAAGCAGTTTCATGTACAATCTAAGAACTGTAGGTATCAGGATCTGCATATGTTTGTGCGTTCTGCTGAAGAGTAAGTCTAATAACGTACCTGATCTATTCACCTTGTTTGCGGCACTCGACCTGTTGCAAACGTGGATATTGGTTTTTTCTAAGATTAGATTATTCAATTAAAATTTAAAAAAAAAAAAAGAATTTTTTTAAAAACCAAATTTATCTTAGTTCGCCGTAATACTTTTGGGTCTTAGTAAAAACTTATATCTGAGCAATTATGTAGGTAATCTGAAGGTAATAAGTTAATTAAAAATCGTTTCGACTAACCGTAACACCTTTTAGTCGTCTTAGTAAACACAGATCTCTGAGAATTTGATATTTGATAAAATATTGCTTTTTAAAAAATCACTACTCAATTTTACAATATTATATATTTTGTAATATTTCTTTTTCAATTGTATTTTTTGAACCACCAAACCTATTTGATTAGTGAAAAGAATTATTTGGTTTTAATATCCGAAATTTTAAGACACGAGATTTTTAGACATGATATTTTGAGACATGATATTTTAGCACGTTAGATTTAGAATCGTGATATTTAAAAACGCGAGATCTTAAAACACGAGATTTTGAAACGCGAGATTTCGTAACCAACCCTTTAAATTCATAATCAAAATAAAATTTAACTCATACTATATCTAATGAGGGGTCTGGGTGGCCGCCTAGTGTGTAAGAACACAAGTCACATATACACACGTACACAAGTCACGTAAGAATAATTCCTTTTTATTCATTTATAGCCATACCTGGAAAGGAAAAAAATTTGGAATTTACTTGTCACATTTGTTTATGTTGCAGGGGAATAAACTAAAAAAAAAACAGAAAAATATCTAATTTTAGTTTATAATCTTTTTCTTTTTACTACAATTTTAAACTACATAAATATAAATAGAGATATTAGTCAATAAATACAAATAATATTTAAAATTTAAATTTTCATTTTCTGTTAGATTAAAAGTTATTGAATCGTAAAAATAACCCTGCCAAATTTATAAGACTTTAGAGTTTAGACGTTAGATTAAAATAAATTCCAGAAAATTTTTTTCACTTTTTTTTTAATAATCTTATAATCCTTCTATTTAAGTAATATAATTTAATCTCTTCAATATCCATATGTATAGGAATATTCGTATATATTAAAGCAAATCATCTTTTTGTTTTTAATTTCTATAGTATTTCTGAATCTTAAGTCTTAACTTTGATAATCTTTCTGATTATTAATTAGTTTTTTAAGAAATTTGGAAATGAAAAAAAAAAAAATATAAAAATTCATTCTTAGGAAAACTAAAATCTATTGAGATTATTTGGAAGTGAATTAATTGTATATTTTTTAGATCTTGTAGATTTTATTAAATTGTTTTTATTGTTGAGATTATATTAAAAATATATATAATTTGTATTACCAAATATAAAAGAGATAATATAAAATTTTATAAATCTTCTTATAATATGTAAGAAAAAATTTTATAAGTTAAAGTTTTAATTTTAGTGGTAAAAATTTAATCTTTACGGTACAAACCTAAGTTACAGATGCCTAAAAATAAATAAAATAAAATTTTTAAAATTTTTGAGCCCTAAAAGCTTTTAAATGGGGGGTGGTCTCCATTAATAATTTTCTCAGGTAACTTGTTCTAATTCTGAAAGCTCTTTCTTCTCTCAAAATTTCGAGATCCTATTTTGATATTCTATATAACTAAAAATTATGCTGTAGATTGGTGTTTTTAGATTGGAAAACTTTCAAGTAGTAGCTGAAATATACACATTTAAAAATAGAACTTTTCAAATTTTGAGAACGTGCAGCCTCGCAATGGATGGCATTACATTAAGTTTTATAAAAGACTTATCAATGGCTAAAATTTCATTATCATGACTTAAATCGTTTATAAGTTTTGTAAACAGATGAACAGACGGAAGGGCAGAATGAAACTAATAAGAAAATTTTTTAAAAATGCTCTTTTATAATTTTATTATTATCATATTCTTTTTCTTTTGTCTTCTGGTATTATATTTTTTTTTTTTCTTGTTTTTATTACTAAATTTAAATAATAAATTTAATCTTCTTAAAACTAATACCTATTTTAATTTTTAAAATTAATTTATGCTTATGTTCAATAATATATGGTTTATCCTAAATTACCTAGAATTTTAAAGAAGATCTTTTTGCAATTTTTTTTAAATTCATTTTTTTATGTTTAATTTTTAGCATTTATCAATTTACACAATTATATTTATTATTAGACCTTCATGACACAAACAATTACCGGCCCATTAATTTATTACCGAATATCAATAAAATCTTCGAAATATTAATTAATGATAAAATCACAACCTTTCTAAGGAATAACAAGATCCTCCCAGAGAACCAGTTCAGATTTTGTTTCAACCAAGCGCGATTCACGCCATAACCCAACTCACTTCAGACATTTGTTGGAATATAAATAGAAAATGGGCAGTTGGGGCCTGCTTGGTTAATTTGGAGAAGGCATTTAACAGTATATGGATAGTTGGACTTATATATAAAATGGTCAAATGTAGTTTTCCTATTAACTTAGTAGAATTAACTGACCAAATTATAAGAAAAAATAAATTCTATGTCTCACTCAACTAAAGAATATCCAGAACTTTCCTATTAAACAATGGATTATTGATAACGATTTGATTTTATAGTTTTGGATTACGTCCACCTCTAGAGCCAAAGAGATTATTATAAAATTTGGCTGTTAAAAATCAATTATAATAAATGTGAGACGATATTGTTTAGAGATACTTACGCACACTGCAACGAAAATACAAAACAAAAAATTGGAAACGTTTTGTGATTAAAGATCCTAATTATAATGTAAAAGCAAATAAAACTGTTATGAAATACTTAGGTGTTCATTTGCACTATTTACTAAATTATACTCAACATGTAAAAATGGCAATATCAAAAGAAAATAAAGCATGACGTGCAAAAAGTTATTTTACAATAAAATATCAGTCATTTATCAAACTCAATTCTAATATACGGGGCAACTATTTGGTTTAACATAAGTAGTAGTGTAATGGAACTTTTTCGAAAATTTAAGAGGAAATGTATAAGATTATGTATAAATAAAATTAGGAAACCTGAAACCAATTATTTGCTTTTCTATTCTAATAAATATATTTACGAGCAAGCTGTATACCGTATCGATAATTTCATTATCAATCTTATTAGAAAACATGTCAATACATCACAACCAGTTGAAAAAAATAACTTAATTTCAAAAATATATTATCACAACAATGAATATATTCAAGAAACGTTAAATATAGCGTTCACCGTACCGGAATATTTTATATTCTTAGATATACAGGGTTATATGGGGCCTCGGTGGCCTAGTGGGTAAGAGCGTATAAAATACGCTGTAAACACCGAGGGAGTGTGATTTCGAATCCCACACACGTCGTAAGAGTTATTCCCCCTTACGACATTTACAGCCACGCCTGTAAATGAAAGGGGTATATCGGATAGGGGTAAAACATTATATAGAAGTTATTGGTGGTTAGAAGATACTTATTAGTGTACATAAATTTAAAATTAATTTTAGAAATAATTTTGTTAATTGCAAACCCCATCTAGTTATAATAAAATCTAACTATGCATTAAAAATGGCAACAATAACAAAGGGGGCATTTCCTTTTAAATGTACTCTCATGATTTATAAAATTTTATTTAACTAATAAAATAGCTATCATTTTTCAAAATCAATTTTGTATTTTTAAATTTTTTAATATTTTATAAATGATATCTATTGTATCTTACACAACCGAACATTTTTATTGCTTTAATTTTTTTTGGAAAAATTTACGGAAAATTCTCGTATTTTATGTCTTTATTGACTTTAATGTGTTTTTCATTTTTTTACTTTTATTTATATTAAGTAAAGTATTATTTACGCGAAAAAATTCAATCTAAGATTTTAATTAGTATTAAAACTATCAATTTTCCTGAGAGCGAATCAAACCAATCTTTGTAACATACTGGGTTTTATGGGTTAATAAAAAGGAAATCCCTCATCAGAACTAAATTAGGTGAAATTTGGAATTAAATCAAATGAATCGTTTAACGAATATATCGAATGATATATTTGATATTCAGATACAAACTGAGGCCTAATTTTGGAAAAGATCTAATTTCTTATTCGAATGCGAAATAAGGGCTTAAGGTTTTATTTCTCAATTAAAAAATTTATCTAATATGATTATATGTTATGATATAATAAGTATTTGTAGGATTCTGAATTAGAAGAGATTTTTCAGCTGATAATAAAGTCAGGGTGTTCCCTTTATCTATAGAGTATTTATATATTCATGTATGCGAGATTCTATATTAGGAGAGTATTCTATTTATTGAGAACTTTATAGCATTTTATCGTAGTTTTCAAGGATATTTAATAACAAAAAGTTGCTTATAAGATAAAAATTAGATTGACAGTTTTTATGCCCAAACCTTAGTTTTTTTGGCAAATTTGGAAGGATATCGAATAAAATTAAAAAAAACTTAAGATATAATATTCTAAATTTAAACGGAAAACGTAATAGAAATCTTTATATATTTTAAACATTCAATGTAGCTTTAGGGACCTCGGTGGTCTAGTGGGTAAGAGCGTAAAAAATACGCTGTAAACACCGAGGGAGTGTGGGTTCAAATTCCACACACGTCGTAAGAGTTATTCCCCTTTACAATATTTACAGCCACGCCAGAATGGGAAAGGCTGTGTAATTTCCTGTTCACATTTATGTGGCATTACAAAAACAAAAGAATATTCAATTTAGTTCCTTATATATATTACATACTTATTATTTCTCTCGAGACTGTACCGAAAAGGCAAAAGGAGTACATACTCGGTTTTATTTTTTATGTTATGTATTTTCTTTTATATACTTTGTGTTTATTATTTTTAGAAATTTCCAAGAAGTTCAATTTTCTGTTTACGGAAATTTTGATTGACTGAAATTTTTATTAATTTTTCATTTTTGTTTTTTTTTTTTGTTTTTATAGAGACTATAAGATAATATTTAATTAAGACTTATTCTTTTGTTATAGATTATAGTCAAAAACACAAAAAAAAAAAAAAAAATCAGATGAGAATTTCTAATTTTAAAATAAATCCATAAAAGTCAAAAGATTATAAATATTTAAGTATTCTTTTAAAAATATAATCTTTTCATGGAAATAAAATTCGTAATATATTTCAATTATTTGTATATATATAACAAGAAAAAGAGAAGTGGAGAATTTGCAGTTCTTGCTTTTACGAAATATTGTTATTTTTTTTTTCCTAATGAAGGTGGGAATCTTCCAAAGACACCAAGAATTCCCTCTTGGTAGTCTCACATTCTTACTGACTAAACCCACCTCATCCTTTAACCAATATAATGTAATGAAATCCCTATCTAGTGCAGTATATTGGCTAGGGAGTAGGAATAGGAAAGGATGCAGAAAAATTGAATTGGTAGCTGTGAGAGTGCAAGGAAACAATGAATCTGCTTATTATTTTTAATCTTTATTAAGCAAATTAATAAAGATGATGCATTGAAATGCTTTAGAGGTATTGTTTATTAGTTTTCCTTTTCGTCTATTTGTTTCTCCGTTCCTTTATTTACAAACCTTCTATACCGTTTAAGATGAACCACTAGAATTTTAATCATATATGGGCAACAACACCTTAAAATTCCTTAAATTTTTTTTATACTTTTGAAAATTTTTATAAATTAAAAACTATTTCTGAATATTTTTTTCATATTTTTGAAGAGATTTCATATTGTATAAGAATAATAATTTAGTAAGATACTTGGTAAAAAATAATTTTCGTTGAAGAATACTTGAAATTTTAAGGTTTATGAAAAGTTTTTTAATAATTAGTATTAGTGTACTAAAAAATTTAAATGTTTTTCTCTAATATGTTGAAATCCAAAGTTTTTATGTGTATTTTTGTTTATTTTTTTTCATTTAATACTAAAATTTTAAATTTTCCTCATAAATTTTCATTAATATCAATTTTTCTAAACTACTTAATACCCGTTTTTATATAAAAATAATTTTTTTTTGTTCTCTTTAAGTACCAATTTAAATATTTTTCTTGTAAATAAATGTAAATACCAATCTTTTTATTGTTATTTGGAAAACATTTAAAAACTAAAAATTTAATAAGTAAAAGAAAAAAAGCAAAAAATTAAAGGAAATTTTTTTTTGAACGCTTGAAAATAAATATAAAAATCTTTAAAAAAAAAAGAACTTTTTTTCCAGGTCAGTTTTTAAGTCGTAGACAAAAATTTTTTTATTACACTTTGAGGTTAGTGCTGTATATTGAAAATAGAAAAATAAATTTTTATCTTAATTTCATTTTTCTTAGAAAAGTATCGAAAATTTTTCAAATATAAATATGATTATAATACAAATATGTTAAGGGTCTTTCAAATTGAGTTTTCAAAAGTAAATAATTAAAAGACATAGAATTTGAATTGAAACTGGAAAATTTTTTATTTATTTTTGAAGTACTGCCATGTGACCACCTCTTGCGTCTCTACAGTATTTGATTCTTTTATCAAAATTTTCATAAAATAATTCAATAATTTCAACATGTTGTTGTAATTTATACGATTCCATTTTTATAAATGGCAAACCTTCAACTGTCAAAATGACATATAATATGGGTGCGTTCAATGCTTGAAGTGTGTTACACAGGCGCCTACTTTTGAAAACTCAATTTGAAAGACCCTTTACATGAAAATTAATTCCGAAAACAGTTCTAAAGCAAAAAAACCTTATTATCACATCTAAAACAAAATAAACTGATTTTTTTTTTTAATATCTAATATTGACTGTGAAGTCAGAATATCAGGATGAAATCATTTGTAACAGTATAGATATATTTAAAAAAAAATTTACAATTATTGTATAAAATATAAAAATTCTGTGGATTTTGAACAAATCAGAAAATGTTTTCAAGTTTTTACTTTTTCGTTGTCCATGAAAAAATTTTCTTTATTCCTAAAGATTTTTTTATATACTGAAAAATGTATATAACGTACAACATGATGATCTAAAAATATTAGGAGTTCGAAAAAAAACTCCAAAAAAAAAAAAAAATAAAATAAACAGTATATTTTTTTAACAAAACTAACTTTGTTTTAAAAATCCACTGGGAAAATAATTTCAAACTTAAATACACAAAACTCCATCTCCGTTAAACTTTGTTGTTAAAGTACAAAACAAAAAATAAATAAAACACTATTATAGTCCTTGAGATACAATAGATTTTGTTTCAACTTTGATTTATAAAGGTAAAATCTTTAAATCATAATTTTCTTTTTTTTTTTAGGTAATAAACTTAAGTTGTTGTTTTCTAAGAAAAATAATAATAACAACAAAAAACAAAAAAAGGATACGTTTGATTAAATGTTTGAAAATTTATCTTAAATTAAGAACATTGATAACTTCATTCAAAATAAAGGAAAATAAAAACACTCAATACATATAATTTTAAAAAGGATTTTAAGAATAATGAAAGAAAATTAATCTTTAATATTTTAAAGGTTAATAAAAAAAATTAAAAGGCCAATTGAACTTTATCAGTATAATAAAAAAAAAATACCCTTCAAAATTAAAAGTAAAATCATTCGTTTCCCATAAAAATGCACTTAGAATTACTTTAAAGATTTATTGTAAACTTACCTTTTATGATTTAAAAAGAAAAATATATATGTATATACATAAACAGAATTATGTTATTGTTGATGATTTTCAAGGATTAAAGAATTAAAATTTATTTTTTTAAATTAAATTATTTTCAAAAATCTAAAAAGGACAAGTATTTATATAAATTCTTCAATTAAATGAATTATATCAGCATCTCAGTGAAGCCAAAATTTAAAAAACTAAATCTAGCCTTATTTTGAGATTTCATGCAACAGAATTAAGTCCTGAATGGTTGGTTGGGCTGTAAGACAAAGAACAAGTATCCTTTAAAGACTCACTAGTTCAAACTTTGGGATGAAAGACTGTACCTCAATAATGGATAAGGTTACTTAAAAAAAGTTCATCAACACAATTAATTTTTTAATGAGAGCTGCAATTTTATGGCTTTATTTTAAACTCAAACGGTGTACCAGTTTATTTTTAACAAATACATCAACGAAGGGAGAGACAAATAAAGTAATTTTTATGAAAATGTGTGATGAAAAAAATAATATTTAAAGATCACCATTTCAGAAATAAACTAAATTAAATGTGCATTAAAAAATAATGTTATAAATTGCACATTATATATTTATATTTTTTTAGTACCTATATTTCTAAATAGGTACTGTGTCTAAAACTTCTTATTTGATATTGTACAGAAATTTTCGACCACTGAATCTTAAGTTACCTTCAGAAATTATACCTTAAAATTTATCAAAAGAATTGTAAATTGGGAAATGCTCATGAAAGCATTTCTTAAATTACCAAAAAGCAATAAAAATACAAATTTTTTGCATTCCATTTATAAAAAGTATAAGTTATGATATCGCTAAAGATTAACACTATGTGAATATGAAAAAATGTTTAAATGAAAGTGCTACACGAAAAAAATTTCTTGGTAAATCAAAGAAACCAAGATCAAAGTTACTTTTTAAATATTTTACATACATGTATTTTCTTCTCAAATATACCATTTTACTTTTTATTTTCTAAAAATAATTCAAGTAAAAAGCATAGTTTTTATTGTACCAAGAAAAGAAAAATAAACAAACCATATAAAAGAAATTTTTAATTATTCAGGAAATTTCCACAAATCGAACATATTTTTATTTTTTTGTTTTTGTCAGTAAAGTTATCGGAAAATGTTTATTAATTTAATTTCTTATGAACGTTCCGGAAAAACTATTCATATAAAATTGAAAAAGCAATTCAGGAAAAAAAGAAAAAAAAAGTTTTTTTTTTTTGTTGAATATTTATTTATTTTCTTTTTAAGTTTTTACCCAAAATTAGCTTTAAATTACCTTCTTTCAAAACATTATTCAAAAATAAATCTATAAAAACCACTGTGATAAATTTTAATGGAAATCAATTTTATAGCTTTGAATCATATTGATTAAATTAAAAAATGTATACATTATATAAACATATTTGTTATATATATAAAATTGAATATTGTAATTTTGGTATATAATATAATAATATTTAAAATTTGGTTAGATAATAGAACATGGTGTCCCGCGATATCTTTTACATAGAGCAGGAGGTGATGAAGAGCATCACAACAAACAAAAAATTCTATGGAAGGAGGGGCGGTATATCTCGAACCCCTAAGGAGTTATGAAAAAAACTTCAAAAACTTATAACTTTTAAAATATGACCTGCTATAGGCTTAAAATGCGGGGGATATAATTACAGAAATAATTTAGAATTTTAAAATGTAGTAGTTAATAACGTAACTTTTTGTTTTATGAATGTTTAACCCATTTTTTTAATTGATAAATTTTACTTTTAAGTCTTGCTTACTTCAAAACTAAAAAGTCTACAAACTAAAATGATTATGGACTATAAAGATAATTTAATTAGCTTTAAATTCCTTTGTCATATTTTTTCAATATCTTCAGTAGTTCTAATTCTGGAGATATAACTCCAAAATAACATATTTTAAAAGTTATAAGTCTTTAAAGCCTCATAACTCCTTAAGGGGTTCTAGACAGACACCCTCCTCTCACAGAATCTTTGGTTCGTTGTGATTCTCCCATCACCTCCTGCTCTATGTAAAAGTTACCGAGGAACACCCCTGTATATTCAATTTTCATTATAATTTCAATTTAAATGAAATTTCAATGAGCCAAAATGATTATAAAACTTTAAATAACAAATTAAACAAATATATACAATTAATGATACAAATTAAATAATTTTTTAGGCTAACTTAATTTAAATTTATAAAATTTTTAAATTTTATAGTATCTAATTCTTTAGGGTTGGTGTACAATATTCTAAAAAAAATGTTAACTTTAGACAATTCATTGGAACACTGATTTTGCAATCAAACATATAAAAATGATTTCTAATTAAAAATCTCATTAATGTACATACATACATATATGTACATATTTGAAAATATGTGAATTGTATAACTCTGATTTTGTAACCAACCCTAAAATCCTTGGTAATCATTAGTCCATTTTTCAAAAAAAAAATTGTAAAAATTTGTTTATTAGTTTCACTCTGCCGTCTAACCGAAAGTTTGTTTACAAAATTTTTACGCCATTTAAGATGAGGAATAAAATTTTAACTATGAATAGTTCTCATTAAAAAATTAATATTGTGAAACAATTTGGAGTAATGGCCTCTGAAAGCTCTATTTTCATCTGTTCATATATGAAGTTCTGCCAATTATATTATTAAAAATTTCCTTTCTTCATAGATTCGGCAAGATTTTAGATAGAACCTTGAAATTTTGAGAGAGGAAGGATTTTTTAGAATTAGCATAATTGTTATCTCAGAATTTCCTTTGTACTTGCCTCTGTTAAACGTCGAAAATTAAAAATTTGTCATTTTTAAACACTTATAACTTGGATATCTATGCAAAAATTAAAACTTCAACATTACATTTCTACATGTACATCTGAACTAATGAAAGTTTCTTTAAAATTGAAGAAAAGTCTCTTGATTTTTCACAATTTTTATTGCCTTTTGGAAAATGTGTGCTTTTAATGTTACTTTTACTTTTACACACTATTAGCGATTTTAACTTTTAAAATGAAATAAAAAAACTTTTGAATTATATCGAAATTAATGTAATTTAACATTTTTTTTTCTTAACCCCTAACAAAATTAACATTTAATATAAGGAATACGAAGGGCATGCTGTGAAAATAATAATAAAAAGCGGTAATGGCATGTGTTTATTAAATTTAAAAAAAAATGTGAAAATAAAATTTCTAGATTAACGAAAAAAAAATTACATGCAGAGGGTAAAAAGAACGTAGATTTGTGTAGATAGTAATTACAATAGGTAGAAATGGTAATAAATTTTCAGGTTGAAACGTAAAAGGTTCTTTAAGGCATCTATTGCTTTAAATATATGTAAGTATCTTAAGTTTTTTATTAGTTCAATACATTTCATGGGAGCGCTTGCCTAAAATGCTCGTATCTCAAAAGATCCTTTTATCAATATCTTTCGAATAATAACAAGGAGGGATTTTAGAGTTGTATTCAAATTCAACGTTTTACGCTTTTACCAGAGAATTTTTTTTATATATTAAATAATATGTATATGAGAGATTTTGAATTTGAAGGTATTTCAGAGTTAGATTTAAAATTAAGGTGTCAATGGTAATGGTTTGAGAGCGGCAGCTCCACCTTTTTAAAGATTTTAATGTTGACATATGTATGAAGAAATATAATTAGGAGAGAGCTTAGAGTTGATTACAAAATCAGGGTTTCAATTTGTATAGCGGGGATTTGAAGACGGCAGTCTTCACTACTTCAAAGCATTTCATCTTCATCTTTCATCTTATTTTCAAAAAAAAATTAGAAAGTATTTTAGAGTTTCAATATCCTACACCTGATATCCGTATCTTTCTTTTTAAAAATGTACTAAAATTAAAAAAAAAGCAAAAAAAGAACGAGATTTTAAAAATGAGATTCGTACCCAACTCACACTTCAGAAGTCTAGAAACAGAAATTTTCTTTTAACCGAAAAATAGATAACCGTGAGTGAAAGAGTGAATATAATATTATGTACCTATTATATCTCTGTTCTAAAATTATATTTTAACTTACAGAATTAAAGTTATATTATTACAATATGTGGTAAATTTTCTGTAATCATATATCTGTATATCATCAATATTTATCTATAGATGTTTAAATACTAATATGTATTTATATATATTACTAATTTGTCTCAATATTATGTTATGTTTATGTACATAATTAAAATGCTAAAATGTAATATTCTACTATAGTTATATACAAAATATTAAATAAAAAGTATTATATTATTATTTTCATTATTTTGGTGAAACAAATTTATATTTTCTAAGAATTTTTAAATTTGTATATATATTGAATACAAAATAAAAGAAAAAAATTTTATACTTCAATTCCAAATATTTGGTAAATCTGATACTATAGTAATAACATTACATACTACGGAAAAATGAAATGGTAATAACAGACTATAAAAATTTATTAGGTACATTATTTTTTTTCTTTTTTTGCTTTTTTATTCTAACTAAATAGCGGTGTTATCGAACCAGAAGCAAATTTTATTAGAACAATTTGTTACAATTTGTTTCTATTTAATGAAAATACGCACTGATTTTTTTCCTTTCTTTTATTTTTAGTTTTTTAAATGTTGAAATTTAATGAACTACAAAAATTAATCGATTGCACTTTATATATAACATTTTATTTTATATCAAATTTGGTATTCATCTGAAATAAAATGGTACAAAGATCAATGCTTATTTCATAACGTGTATTTGTCAGATACAAAAAGTGAACGAATGATAATTTTCAGAAATTTTTAGGGTTGTTTTTTTTTTTGGTTCTTTAAATTTTTCAGATTTATTCTAGATTCTCTATTTCCTTTTATTTATTTACCTGTCTATTTTTATTTACCTGTCTACATACTTACAAATTCAATTTAATTACTATGGAATCCTTGATTTTCCACATAGAAATTTATATTATAAATTATCAAAGATTGTAAAGGAAAAAAATAATCCTAAAAAATAATCCTTTTATATATTCCGCTATATTATAATGTTAAAATAACGTTATTATAATATTGTAGATGTACTTCCAGATAGGTTTCATACGCGATTTCTTCCTAAATTTACGCACAAGTCAAAATATCTATTGCATTTGCATATATCGCATTTGATAAATTTCAGTTTATGTCGTTGTTGATGTAAAAGTTAATAAAGGCCTCTAAAGATACTCTCAAAATTTAGATAATAAGTTAATTTATATGTAAAAATATATTTAATAAACTAGAAGAGGATATTAAACTAATTCTAATCTACATCCTATTAGTTGGTTTAACTACAGAGTCGCATAAAAGAGAAATTACTTAAAATACATTTTAATATTTTATATATTTTAATTTGCTTTGTGATTAATTACAGGAAAATAATCAGATATAACGTTACATTTACTGTTATCTATTTGTTTTATTTTTCTTCTGATTTTTCCAAAATGGTCTTAACGGTTTAATGATTCAATTACGCTTCAACAACTTTTTATAACTTTTCTTTTTATGACATAAAGCCTTGGGTTTCTCTTTTAGTTTAAAAGATATTTACATATAAATTATAGCTTATAACCTAAATTTTCAAAGTATCATTATAGAGCTGCTCTTTAATATGCGTTTGCGACAACTGAGACCGTAAGTTTATAAAGTTATGATAAGTTCGCAAAAACTTACTGTCTATATGTGTGTTAATTTATTTCATAATTTTATAGTAGAAATAATGTATTTTGTTTTTTTCGGCCAATTTTTAAGAATGTTATTTTCTAATTAAAAATATATAAATTTCAAAAGACTTCATTTATTTTGTATTAATAACAATCAACTGAGATTGTCAGAGATTGTCTTCATTTAAAAGTTAAAGTATCGCTATATACATGTATATATCATGACAACGGATGTCTTACAACAGAAATATGTAATATTTTAAATTATTCGAGAATGATTTACACCTTTTCTTTTCTATTTTTTTCCTTTTCTCATTTAACTAGAGTTGGCTACCTTTTTATGTAATCATCAACATAATCATCATCAATTATTAGTTTAGTAATTTTTACTGATATTATGTATTGATAATAGTATAAGCTTTTCTATTTGAATATTTTTATAGCTCCTTTGTGAAAGCCATAATTTAATAGCTGTTCGAGCAATATGTTACAATAGGCTAATATTATTCTTTGATTTTCCCCGTATTTTAAACATTATTTAAAATCGTACATTTTTCTGGAATTTTTTCCATATGCTTATAAAGAATTTTTTTGTCTTCTTTCAAGCTTTGGTCTATACTCGTAATTGTATTTATTTCATAAAGAAAAACCTTTAATGATTTTTATATAGTTATTAAAAAGGGAAGATTTGGCTGCGAATTCTATACACATATTATCAACTCTTAATGAACTTATAAACAAAAACGGCCCTATATATAATCAAACAACAAAACTTATTACGTGAATAAAAACTAACTAGTTACAGTAAATACATTTTTGTTTTCATTTAAATATTTTAAAAATAAAAATAAAAAATTACAAAAATTTATATTAATATTCAAACACATTTTTTCTTTATTTGTCTGTTTTTATCCTTGCTAGAAGGAAATACATTTTTGTATATAAACCGTTAACATATAAACAAGTTTTCATTTAAGTTCAACAATCAAAGGAAAATACAAAATTTTTGTAAATATTGAAATAACATCCAAACGAATTTAAAAAAAAAATTTTAAAGGAATTTCATTAGAAATATTTTATGTTTAATCAAGTAAAAAAAAAAAAACAAATAAAATTTTAATATTAACAAAAAAAAAAAAAAACCTAGACTTACAAATCCTTGACTTGGAACATTTGTAGTATTAAATTTTCTTAATGAAGCGATCCATCATTATAACAATCAGCCTAACAAGAAATGTTAAAAGAGCATACCACTTTAGAAATAAAAATATCCTGTAATTTCAGAGTGTCATATTATGACTTAATGATTTTAAAATGTAGCTATTTAACAAATATCTATTAAATTTAAATGCAAATAATATATTTTTTTACTTATTATTTTTTTTTTTTAACAAATATAACACAGTATCTATGATAATTACCTTAAGATATTTTTGATTATTTTTAGTCTACTTCACGTTTTTTTTAACAATAACTCATTATTTGGATAAAAATGATATACTCGTATTTTTTTTTTATAATTTATAATCAAATCATTTATTTTTAAATAAATTTACCATAGTTTCTTTTTTTTAAATAATAAGTATGACCCTTTTTATCACTGTCATTTACTTTAGCAAATTTTTTTTAAAAAAATTTGGAAAATTTGTTCACATTTATATGTTCACAAAACTTCTACATCTTCTATTTAAAATAAAACAATGAAATTTTAACAATTTTAATATTCTAGAACAACATTTCACTTCAACCCCATCCATTAAGCAGCTACAGCCTTCAAAGTTTGAAAAAGCCCAATTGTCAAATGTGTATATCTCAGATTCTGCTTAACATTTTTTGTTCAATTTAAAAACACTATACGACAGATATTTTTTTATCTTTATGTGAAACCGTTATGTGAACCGTTATGCAAAAACAAAACTTTGCAAGATTTTGCATCCTTCATTACTTCAGCACACATTTCATTAAAGCAGAAGTCAGAAAATGTCATTGTACCACATCCTGCTTAAGAGGTATAGACATAGACATAGGGACCAAAAAATAAGAATTTGCTATTTTTGTTATTAAATTTGCAGACACCGGTTCGTAACACCTGTAAAAAAATTTAAGGTAAACATGCCATAACATTATTTTTTTTTAATGCATTTCTCTGCCGCATAAATGTGGACAGGAAATTACACAGCCTTTCCTGTTCAGGTGTGGCTGTAAATGTTGTAAGGGGGAATAACTATTACGACGTGTGTGGGATTCGAACTCACACTCCCTCGATGTTTAAAGCGTATTTTATACGCTCTTACCCACTAGGCCACCGAGGTTCCTGCCATAACATTATATTTTTAACAGCTTTTCTTAATTATATTAAAAGTTTCCTTAAAATTGAAGAAGGTGTCTATTAGATTTTTACAACTTTTTTTTCATAAATAAAATTTTGAAAAAATTTGCAAATTTTGATGGAAGTCATAATTCTGAATTGTTTTTATTGTCTTTTCGTGCGCCTTTAAAAACCTTTGGTTTTACATTCTGCCTTGTTTTTAAATTCAAATAATTCTTCTATCCGGAATTTCTTAAGGTTTTTTTACAATTTCGAATTGGCTGTATATCTATACTCTTTGTTTTACTAATTGTTTTTTTTTTTTTTTGTTGATACAGAAAAAACTTCTAATCCCATAATTCAATCAATTTCAAATTTAAAATTTTAATAATATGGAGTGACTTTTTAAAGTTTTTTCTATAGGATTTAAAAAAAAGTGTAATTATGAAGAGATAATATAAAAAATAATAATAAATTTTCATATAAAATAAGATCCAAAAAGTTCAGTACTTCAGTCCATAAAATATTCAACGAATACAGAAGAAAAAATAATTTTCGTCAATCAAAAACCTAATCACGAGTTTTGAAGGGTATATCCTTTTTGCCAGCATATATACAAAATAAATTATGAATTAAACCATATCTATATATAACTGATAGAAAAATTATAGAGTCAATAAATTACAAACAATATAATGAACATATTTAAAACACTTAATGTACATTTTTATTTATAATCTGACGACAAAGGATAAAAAGGACAAAGGATATTTTTTAACTGATTATAAAAAAATTAGTACAAATGCCATTTATCAACACCAACCAACATTTAAAAATATTAGATTAGTACTATAGAAGGCATGGAGAAGATAATCATCCTTGACATTTAAAATTAATTTTTCAAATAAAATTTTAAGAATTTTATTTCGTCCTGTAATTTTAAAAAGTAGGTTGAATTTTTGAAAGGTATTCTCTGTACTTTCATAAAAAATGTAATAAAAGTTTTTAATATTTCAAAAAATTATTCTTTTCGCACAAGTCTTCTACAATAATCAATAGATTTCTATTTAAATTGCTTAACATCAGACAATTAAGGATGGAAAAAAAAAAGGAAAAAAATTAATAATTTTTTAAACTTTTCCTTTAATATTAATTAAATCTAAAAATATATTAAATTAATTTAACGTAAATTTATTTTACTTAATAAACGTTAACTTTTGACAAAACTGTTAGAGAATGTGCAGTAAAGTAGAAGTCTATTATAATTGTACATCAGATATTTAAAACAAAAGGTGAATATCCTTTTCAAGGACGAAAAAATAATATTTTAGAAATAAATAAAAAGCAAAACAAAAAATAAAAAATAAACAGCTAAAATATATAAAAATAAGGCAGAATGTAAACCAACGGTTTTTAAAAGCGCACATTTCCAAAAGATAATACAAACAGTTTAGAATTATGACAAAATTTGAAAATTTCATATAAGAAAAAATGTGAAAATAGGACTCTTTTGCAATTTTGCAGGATTGTAAGTGGGGAACCTTATATAACTAAGAAAAACCTGAAAACTAATAAAAATATATTACTGAAGCTTTAATTTTTATATGTTGCCGAAGAAAATTTGCACAGGTGCCTAAGTTATAGGTGTCTAAAAGAAGAAATTTTTAATTTTTGAGTCCTAATATCTCTTAAGCAGGGAGTGGGTACAAAAAAACTTTCTGAGGAAATTTATATTAATTCTAAAACTTCTTTCTTGTCTCAAAATCTCAAGTTTCTGCCTGAAAAGTGTGCCGGAGTTTTTTATGAAAAAAAAATATTATGCAAAATTTAGTTTTCATATAACGGTAATTTTTTTTTTTTTTATTGCATTTCTCTGTCACATAAATGTCGTAAGGGGGAGTAACTCTTACAACGAGTGTGGGATTCGAACCCACACTCCTGCGGTGTTTACAGCGTATTTTATCCACTAGGCACGATCTAACCCACTAGGCCACCGAGGCCCCATAACGGTAAATGTAAATACTAAATTTACAAAAATTATATAATTTTGGTATTAATTTGTAAAGGTAAAGAAAATTCCTGTCGCGTTTTCAGATTGAAAAAATTATAAGTAGAACATGAGATATAGGCATTTAAAAATAGGGCTTTTTTAAAGTTGGTGGGGCTGCAGATCCGTAATGGATGGGACTATATGAAAAAGTTGCTCTACAAGTTTTGTAAGCAGAAGAACGGACAAAGTGAAACTAATAGGCACATTTTTTTTAAATTTTTTTAGAAATGTGCTAAAAAATGGTATTCCTGAACTTCTTCTTTTAGTCTTATTTTAACATGACATTAAATTACTTTTTATTTATATTATGACATAAACAAATAAAAAGTTTATAAAAACCATTTGTGTTTTTACTTAAACTTTTAAAGTTCAAAAAAAGTTGTTATATTTCTAACATAAAATTACCGGATGATTTGTATATATATATACATATATATTAGAAAAAAGTTCCATTAAAATTGAAAATCAATAAAAACGAGGGAATATGAAAAACTAAGAGTTTTTAATTTCACACATTTTTATAACATTGCGGTTAATACTATAATTTTATCCAGCCAATGGGAACGTGGTTAAGGCACCGGTCTTCCAAATAAAAAATTAAAGGGATTCAAAACCACGGTTAGGTCATATAAATTAATAAAAAATATTACAATATAATTATTTAAAAAAAAAAAAAATAAAATAATTCTTGCAAAAGATAATAGATGGCGCACAAATAAAAATATTTCAGTTCATAAACATGAACAATAGCTATGATTTATGATCACAGCTGGCTTAGTGAAACTTAAGATTCTAGAAACTAAAGCTTAATCAAATTTGAATAATATATGACTTTGTAAATGTTCTATGTTCCCTATAGTAGTGGAAAGTGGTGAAAGGAGAAAAAAAAAGAAAAAATATTGTAATTGTATTTTTTTTGGAGTAAAAATTTAGCTAATTAAATTACAGAAGTTTTAAAAAGGTAAATCAAATTCGAAATTTGTGACTGAAATGAGTGAAGTTAATTAATTTCAGTATTATCTGAATTGAAAGCATTTTAAATTTTGATTTCTTTTGGAAAATTTCAATTAATAATTTGTTAAAATCTTTTTTATGAAAAAATTTGTGAAAAATTAAGTTTTTCATGTTATAGTCATATATAGGAATTGTAGATTCCTAACGAGTCGTGATGTATCAATAATCTCTCCAATAAAATTAAGTTTTTAATTGAATCTTTGGTTAAAATTTCCTTACTTTTTCAAAAACAGTCCAAACAATTTTTTTACAGATAAACATACAAACGGACAAAAATTAAATAAAAACTTATTATATGGTTCTTTTAAAATTTTTTTGAAAATATGCTAAAGAGTTTTTCTTATACAGAAGTATGTATAAATTACCTTTGTATAATTTGTATTTTCCCATCAATATAATATTCGTTTACAATTAAAACCATTAAAACCTAAATTCGTAAATTCTATACTAAAAATTTTTACAATAAAAGACTTGAAACTTTTTTATTTTTAAAATAATGGCCAATAAATTAAATTAAGTAATGTGAATTTAAATGGTATTTTTTTTATGTTAACTCAAATTTTATTCTTAAATTTTTTATTAAGTAAAAATATTTATGTTATAAAATTCTAAAATATTTAATGTAATACAAAGTAGATCTGGAAACTTGTTATTTGTTACAAACAACATTTAATTAAAATTACAGGTACTCTCAATAAAAAATAGAAAGGTACCATAAAACACTTAAATCCATTTTTTTAAACCACCAGACACTTAAATTAATTATTTAGAGTGTAAAAGAGAGAGAGCTTTGCAAAACTATTTGACAATTTTTTTTTTAAATTTTAAATAATTTATTGGTTGTCTAAAAATGTATCTTGTCTCTTTAGGTTTACAATATTTTGTATAAACCCCATAAAGTTAATTATTAAAACGTTTTATTTGTAACCGACTCTAAAACCCTCAGTAATTATTTATTTTTTATGTACATATCAAATAATGAACACTAAAACAAGTGGGAGCTGCCGCACTCCGAAATTTGCACTGAACAAATGATTGAAGTCTTTTTGCAAACTATAATATTCCTCCTGTTTTAGAATGCGCATTATTCATTCTGGCAAAATCGTATAACTCTGATTTTATAACCAACTGAAAAATAATTAATTAATAAGAAATTAATAAAATTGAATATAGAACGTAAAACCAATCCTTTTTGTAAGAAAAATTAGTTGACACTAACACTAAACAACAAAAAGAAATTATTTAATTTCAATTTTCTAAATATTTTAAATTTTATTATTCACAATTTTTAAAAGTCTGGCAGAATGCATTTCAATATGTCTTCATATTATTGTCAGGGGGCCTCGGTGGCCTAGTAGGTAAGAGCGTATAAAATAAGTTGTAAACACCGAGGGAGTGTGGGTTCGAATCCCACACACGTCGTAAGAATTATTCCCCCTTACGACATTTACAGCCATGCCTGAACAGGAAAGGCTGTGTAATTTCCTATTCACATTTATGCGGAGAAATGCATTAAAAAAAAAAAATATTATTGTCAGCTGCAGTCTGATTTACAACTCTTACAACGTAACACATGCCCAAAGACATACACACACACACACACATCACGCTAAAAATATTATTTTCAAATTTGTACGCACTAGAGATGCATATTTGCAAAAATCTCGGATACAAATTTTTGGTATGAAAACAATACCTACCGGCTCAGCCTTCGTTCCAACATTGACCATTTTACTGATATTGTACTTTTTGATCTTGTAGGTTTCTCTTCTTTGTAGGTTTCCTCCTTTCAATTCTTATAATGGCCATTTTCTGAGTTTTCTCTTGTTTTCTCTTGGCTTCCTTCTTTCTCTTATACTCCTTTGAACTTTTAAACGTGGAACGTGGAAATATCAAAATAGTTTAAATTAAGAAACGAAAATAATTTCAGTATAAAGGTCAGAAATTTTATAGGCTAACTCTAGCATATTTCATATCTGTTGATCTAGATAACAAATTGTATAAACTGCATTGTAACTATACTTATATATAAAAAAAAAATAAAATTGCTCAATTTCAAATATGTAACATAATTTATACAACTGTAAAAATTAGTAAATTTTTAAATATCCTACGGATTGCCAATACTCTGACAAATATGTAAGTTTATTTCTTTTGAGATCTACAAAACTGCCTTTAAAATAACCAAAAATTAAACATAGTTTTATGCTAAATAGAAAACCTTATATATGTAAACCATACATATATAACCACAATACTCGAAACAAATCAAATTTTTACCCTCTCACTTCTTAAAACAATTCATAAAAAAAAACAATTGCTTAAAATAAAATTAAATATATATTATTTAGTAAGTAATTAACCTTTTATTTTTTGTACTAACTATCTACTAATTATAATTATTATTATAAATTATACTAATTAACTAACAAAGTAACAAAACAAATAAATAAGAACACACATACATATGTAAAACATGGAAAACGGTGCAGTGACAGAACGCCCGAGGAATTAAAGCCCGCGGACATTAATTCGTTTTTGAATTGGAATTAAAACCCATTAGCTAAAACCCGCGGACTTTAATTCCTTTTGAATTGGAATTATGACCCACACTATAGTTTGTTATTAAAAGGAGAGAGTAATAGAATATGTAGAGCAAACGTATTAGGAGGGATTTTAGAGCTTTGAATAAAAATTTCAGAATATTTACTGAAGAACATTTACTAATACGTATATGTGCGAGATTCTGAATTTGGAAGAATTTTAGAGTTCGTTACAAAATCAGGGTTATATGCTTTTTCCAAAATATGTATGTAAGTAATACTCCAATTGTCAGGAATTTTGGGAGAGATTTTAGAATTCAATTAAAAATCAGGATTATACGCCTTTTACAGAATATTTAGATATACGCATATCCGAGTTTGGATTAAGAGGATCATATGCATATTCTTGAAAAATTTTCTCGGGTATTCTGTCACTACACCATGGAAAACTTATAAGGAAAAAATCTTTTCATACTAAAAAATGAATATTTAGCAAAGCTTATATGAAACCAAAATATATTAAAATCTAAAAATATGATTTTATGTTTGATCTTGTTTTCTACAATATGTTGATACAACATAATATAATATAATTTATTTTCTATATATATGTATAATAATGTAACATATACATATATTTTTTTTTGTGTTATGATGTATAATAATATTTTTTTTTACTTTTTATTATCCTTTTGACAAATAAATTTTATTTTTAGACTTCTTCTAATGTTTATGTGTAAAATACAACACCTTAAGAACGATTTAAATTTTTTGTAACCCATATATTTCATTATTATCAGATAAGTATCAATTGTTTACATATGAGTACGCTTATACTTTTATAAAAGGATTTTATTTTTAAATACTTAAGTACTCAATATAAATATTTAAAAAGCGCGCTATTAATTAATTCTGAAAGGAATAAGTTCGAAACCAAAATTGAAATAAATTTGAAAAAATTGAGTTTATTTTTTGGTTCTATTTTATAATTTCGAATAGACTTAATTTTCTGATTGAAAATGAAATACATAGGTAAGAAGGGGTTACAGATGCACACTTAGGCCGAGCGATTGTGATACGTTGGATCAGCATTGTCCTAATTAAACAATGAAGAGTTTTGTACAAAGCGCTGTAGATTGATTATGCTTGCCTCCGACAGATCGAAAAGGCAATTAAAAATAATTCCTCTAGACCGTTTATTTTTTATCTAGAAACTTAGAGCAAGAGCCGGGCATTCACACAATCGGTGAAAAATTGTTGTCTCCTCCTCTTCATCTGAAAATCAAATAAGTTTGTTAAAATTCATATTGATTTTTCGGACATATTTAATTTTTAATCTTTTGAACTTATTTCTTTTGGAATTATTTCATAAAGGTTTTGAAAAGAAAGAAAAACATACTTTCAAATTTTAATTTTTTTCTTTTACTATTGTTTTGTTATTAAAGAAAAAAAAAATTAATGATTTAATATCACATAAATAAATGGTTCACATAAATAAATGGGTCAAAGTAGATAAATGTTTGGCCTACACCTTACCTATAATAAACAATTCTTTAATTTTATACAAGAAAAAAAAAAACAAAATGATAAAAATAAATGTTGTAAAGTTTTAAATTACAAAATAATGAAAAAAAATAAGTTTATAAAAAAAAAACCTTTTAACATATTGCTTCTATCTAATCTAATTTAATATCTGATTTAATAAACAAATCAATAATAAATGATGAATGCATAAATCAGAAATGTGGTATCCCTTTACAACAAACATGTATGATCCATCATACACCCCTAATTTTGCACTAACTAAAGACTTCATGCCCTACACTTGTATATAAAGTTATCTACAATGGATATTTTCTGTTGGTATTTAAAAAAAAAAAATTCAATAGAAAATATATTATTACCCATATGTATAATAACGAAGATTATAAAAAAAAATCCGAATTTTTAAATTTGAAATTATTAATAGAAAAACAGACAAAAGTCTTAGAGGAGCAATGCTTACCGATAAAATCATGTTTTTCGAACGTTAGAAAACACTGCTACAAGTAAAATAAGCATTTGCAATGGAATATCTAATAATTTTTTTTTATTTACTCCTCTTGAGAGCATGTCTCCACTAGATATTGCCATTGAACTCTATTAGGTGCTATAGTTTTTGCACTCTCTCAGGTTATACCTATTGAGTTTCGCTCCATTACTATTGTTCTGCGCCATAGGTGTTACTTGGCGACCATGTCTTATGGAGCCTTTCGAATTTCATTCAAGGGTTATTTTCGCTTTGTTTCCTTGGTGTTTTCGCAGTGTGTGCCCTATCCATCATTTTCTTTTCTTATTTAGATCGCTATTAGTTGCTTTTCTGTTAAGTTCCATAAATCTCTTTTCGTGATAGTTTTAAGCCAGAATATTCTGCATATATTTCTAAGGCATTTTTTTTTTGAATGCCTGTAGTCTGCTGTTTGTAGTACTCGAACCAGGTCTTGCTATCTAATAATTAAAGAAAAATTATGAAAAAAATTTAACAGAAACTGTAATGATGAGAAAGAAAAAGGGTATAATAATTATTTGTATACCAACAAAGTAATTTTTTTAATTTTGTTTTCTATAGAATCAGACATATTGTTTAGTAAAACAATCAGTTAACATTTTAAGAATTATCGCTAACCGATTTTAGTCAACAGTTACTGGAGTTAATTTGTTAGTAAAAAAAGACTAAGCTATATTTAATTACTGTTAGTAAAGTTAAATGATTGTTAGGAACTGAAAATCTAATCCGAGAAAAAGTAAGCTGCGATTATATTTAAAACATGCAAGTAAAATTACAAGATTAGATTTATAATGCAGACTACAGATATGGGGTAATTATGTTAGCATAATGTTTAGCTCCTAATTTAATAAATAGCAAAAAAAAAAATAAAAGCCTATTTAATAACATTTTAATAAATTAACTGAAAAACTGAAAATTTTCCAACAAAAATCACAATATTTCAAAAACAAATAAATTAAAAATTGATTTTCTTTTAAAAAATTCGAAGATTCTTATACATTAAATGAAAATATAATATTTTAATTTTTAACATTTTTAATTAAAAATTACGAAATTTAATAATTTTCAATATTTTTCTGTTTTATATGTGTGTAATAAATTTTCCTTTAAAATGTAACATGTGTATATTAATTTTTATTTTTTTTTTATTTTAAAGGTTATTAAATTTATATAAAATTTAATTTTTTATTTTTATTTAATTTTTTGTTTTTTTTTGTTTTATTTAAAAATTTTCCACTTCACAGAAGATGAATTTTACACGAGGAGCACACCAAAATATTAAAGTGTACATACCCATAAATGTCTTCCTTAAATCAAAACAAAAAAAAAAATTAATTTTACTGTGAAATAGATAGGTGGTATTAAAATAAAAATGTAATAAATAACATAATTAAAATTTAAAAACTGTTGCAATTACCAGGGAAAAAAATTTTCATGAGGTGTTATATAAAGTTATATAATATTGTAAAGAATCATTGCGGTGGCCTCATTAACTTTTGTAATTTTTGTTTATCGACATATAATCGCTTTAATTATACCTTAGAATAACGAAGGGAAATGTGTAGTAATTGCAATGCAATAGTCCAAATAGTTAGAGCTTAAGTGATTTGATCCTTATATACACACCTGATTCAAAACCAAATTATCTGCTTCTTTGTGCAAATTATGCGCTTCTTTGATTAAAACTGAAAATGGTTTTAATGGACTTTAAAAAGTTTAAAAGATTAAAAAAGCTTTTCTTTCGTTTATAATAAAGAAGTTTTGTTTTTCATTTTGCCTATTTTCAAGAATTTTGTATAATAAGGCGAATTTTATACATAAGAAAATTTTAAATTTAGATTTTTTGCCTCAAGATTATATTTTTCAATTTTTATTCGGATTTTTTTTTTTAATTATCATGTGCTAACCGTGCTGAAAAATGTATAAAAAATTTAAATTATACATATTAAAAAAACTCGTTCATGGGTAAACCATCTCGTGAACTCAAACCCGTTCATGGGTGGTAGCAAAACCAATCTTTTTGAAAGAGCACATTTAAATTTATAACATTTCTAAAATCATTATCAACAATTGAAGATATTTTGCATAAATATTTGTAAAATTTTCGAATTTTTTCTGTAAGGAAAATTATGATAAGTCATTATCCATAATTTTCTTTATGGGTCTAAATTAAAAAATATGTTCTGAGATAATTTTTGGTTATCCTTAAATATCTTATTCCTCTAAAATGTGCAACTACAATTGCCAAGTTAAAGTTTTATTAAAATGAAAATAACTATAACTGTTACCTAGTGCTTTTAGGTTAATAAAAATCAATAATAAAATAATATTCGATATCTTTCTAAAAAAAATTTTTAGTTATATATAAATAAAATGTATGCTATTAATTTCACCATTAGTTTAAATATAAAAAGTCGTACTATTGTCGTCTAAGCGATATACCCTGGGCAACTCTACTCTGAATCGCAGGGAGAATACAGAGGGGGGTTGTCCAGTGAAGAAGTATATCTCTGTATCTAAGTGGAGGGAAATAATAGATGTCCCTTTTTAAGCCAAACGTATGCAGGTACACTTGCCTACGACTGCATGATCAGAGAGAGAAAGAACCGATCCTAAACCTAAAGGGAACTGATCTCTAACGGTCCATCTTCAAATTTGTAATGTTATGCGAACCATATCCAAAACCTATTTTACAGCTGAGGATATTTCTTAGATATATTGAAAGTTGTTTCTCTGATACCAGGCCACCTCTGCAGAGAGTGTATTTTTGGTCTTACTATTGTATGCGAGTCCTGCCATTGCGGACCAACCTTTCCCTTGCTATTCTTGCGATTTAAATGGATTCAAATAAATTAGAAATTTCACCATTCTCTTATATATCAAATTCTATTGTACTAAAATCTCAAATGTGTAAAAAAATCTGAGAAACAGAGAAACGGAATAACATATAATGTATATTATTCATTTTGAAATCTTTTGTTATTTAGTTACTTTTACTTGTATATCTTATTAATAAAAAAAAAATATTTAACCATGCGATTATATTAAAAAATAATTTAAATTCAAACAAATTATTTTTATTAAGAAAAAAAAGAAAACTCAAAAAAAAAACAAAATTTTTTTTTTTTATCTTTTGAACTTTTTCAGAGCAACCACATAAATTCGTAAAAAAATACAAAGAAATAAAAGAAAAAGAAAAGAAATTAAAAAAAATTTTTTTTTCCATTTTTTCAATGTTTTATTATTTTTTTTATCAAGAAAAAATTACATAAAGATTAAAATGCGACGCAAATTAAAAATAAAAATAACTAACTTTTCTTTCATTCTGATTTTATTTTATTTTTCAGTTTTTAAAATTTTACGAGCACTTATAACCCCTTATGAATTTTAGACGATTTTTATTTATTTTCATAAATGGATGGTATGTATTTGACTGTTTTGTTTTAAGTATCAATAAAATATAAAACAAAGGAAAACATTTTAATGCATTTAATATGTATACAAATATAACATATAAATGGTTTTTCTTTTTAATATAAAAAGCCTGACGTCTTTATCACATAAAAAATTTAATAAGACTATTAATATTTTTTTTGTTGTTTTAAGCCAACATAAAAATGATTAAAAGGACTGCATAGAACTAAAAGGACTTTATTTTGAAATTTTTACTTTTCATTCGAATTTTATGTATTCCATTGTTTTATACCATACATTAATTACAAGACTTTAGAAAATTTATAATTTTTCATTTTTAAAATTTAAAACTCATATACGTATATGAGACCATTGTTGTGGTGGCGACCATCACTCATCAATGATTCTATTTAAAAAAGAAATATATGTTTAATTATTGTTAAGCCTGGTTAAATTAAAAATTTTAAGATTAATTAAAAATATTTAAAAGGTTTTTTTTTTTTCGAAAATCTAAAATAAGTCATTAAAATTATAAGTTAAAAAAAATTTCTAGTAAAAATTACCAGAATTTAATTGGGTGTATGATTTGAACCGAAATATTCAATTTTTTAGGAAAATAAATTTTATTTTATTTGCCTAAATAGATAAATGTTTAATTTAAAATCAAATATGAGCACATTTAAAAAAAAAAAACAAAAATGTTCTTATTAGTTTAACTTTGTCTATTTGTCGGTTTACAAAAGCTTTACACCATTTCAGATAGGACAATAAAATTTTAACTAGGGATAGGGGTAGAATATCTTTAAAAAAATTAATATTATGTTTATGTAGTTGCACTCGCAGCTATAACCCTATGACCTTAAAACTATAACCTAATAATGCTATAACCTTAAAAATTGAAAAGTCCTTTATTTATATGCTTTTGTATTAACTTGTCGGTGTTTGTTTTTCTGTCTGTCATACACTGTAGCCACTTCGTAGAGTACAAAAAAGTGAGCCATCTTTTATATTAACATGTCGGTGTTTATTTATATATTCATTGGTTACTCTTTTCTTGTACAATATCAGTAAAATCTTTTCAGTCCATAATTATTTTATCTCAACCTCAAATGATTTGCGACGATCTTATAACAATTTGAATTGCTCAAGGTCTACCAACAATTTTATTTTTTACTTTTTAAATAAGCGGTGTTTGTTTTTTTTTTGTGAGGATTTGTTTTTTAATTTCAATTTAAGGTGTATTTGTAACCATCTATAAATTAGTCATCTGTAGAAAGTAAAAGTTGTAAATCGAAGCTTAAACATTGTATTTTGACACAGCTTTTCTTAATTTCATACAGTTTTCTTAAAATTGAAGAAAGTGTTTCATGATTTTTGACAATTTTTGAAAACTTATTTGCATCATAATTCTATTGTGCTTTTATTATGTTACTTGAAAAATGTTTATCTTTCAAAACTTTTTGATTTTACACTTTATCTTTAGATTATTTTACGTAAAAATTCTATTCAGTCAATTGAACCAGTCAATTTTTATTATCAGTTTATTTTCTTTCTTTTCTTTCTTTTTTTTTTTTGTTTTTTTTTGTTATACATATTGCAAAAAAATTTTCGTTCCATGGGGTGGTTAAAAAAACAAGGATGTTTACAGTATAGATAAATATATATACATATATATAAAAAATCTGTGATACTAGGTTTTGGTTTAGAATAAATTAATTTGGCAACAGAAATACTTATACACACTATATCGCCTTTATTCCTTTTTCAAATTCGTGAGAAAAAAAATACCCAATAAAATTTTTCATTCTAATCGTTTTTCAATGGTGTGTTTTCAATTATTCACTATCCACTCTATGTAGCCATTACGATTTTAAGATTCTTGCTATATTACGAGTATTATTTATTTTATTTTTATAATAATATTTTTTTTTGTTGCTTAATTATTCATAAGAAGTTTAACAATTTCGTTTTTAATTGTTGAGTTATACTGTTTAAGAGTTTTGTCATGTCATATTTAATCATTTAAAATAGTTACTTAGCTTACTAACTTCACAATAATTCATTTAAACTGTACCTTAATTTCAATTATAAGAGATCAAAAGTTGACTATAATTTTTATTAAAATAAAATATATAAAAGATGTATCACATAAAAAAATAAATTTATTTTTTAATAATACAATTTTCTTTACTTGAAATTCGTTTGCCAATAGCTCTAATATAATACAAGTAGATATTTTAATTATAGTTGAAACCCCAACTATTTCAATCATATTAAAAATCAATTAATTGCACTTATGTGTGAGCAATAGAATCTTTATTTTAATACCAATCCCCAATAATTTTTTTTTTTTTTTTACCTAATAATTGAAGCACTATGTATTTTTTCATTTATTCGCTTTTCAGAAGTGATAATTTAAAGAAAACTCGTACTTGAATGAAGATATTTTACTTTAAAAATTTTCATTTAAAATAACTCTTCAGATATAATTTTATTTTGTCAATGTAAAATATTTATTTTAAGTAAACATTGATCAATTATTCTGTAAAATAAACACCTATTTGAAAATAAAATAAAACTCTTTAAATAATTGTATTAATTTTATGTACTCACCTTTTTTTTTTTTTTTTTATTTGTCATCAAAAAAGGAAAATTTATTTATCTTTGAGGGAAAAAGTGAAAATTAAAAAGAGAGTGAAAAGTGAATTGAATTGAATCATTTTTTTTTTTTTTCTTTCTATTTTAATAATAAATTTTCAATTTGTACTTTATTTCCCATTTAATAGGTAAAATATAAAAATATAAAAGGGGGTGCTCTATAAAATTAGAAATTTAGTACGTATATAATCACTATTTGAAACAATTCGAAAATTTACTTGTAAAATATCTTCTTGCATTTTATAATTTTAATAAAAAAAAAAAAACGATCAATGAAAACTTTAATTTTCTTTTTAATTAAATTATTTAAATTAAATTTAATTAAATTGGATATTCATTTTATTTCATATTAACACAATTATGGGCTATTTAGACCATTATAGGTCGTATATTATTCTTGATTTATATCAAAACATAACATAATGTTATTTATTTTATTTATATAATATATATATATATTTTTTTTTTAATACATATTTTATTTTTGGTGTAACAAGGAAGATTTATTAAGAATTTATTTAATATATATTACTTTTTTCGATCATTTTTATTTCAATTACCCCTGCTTTTTTGTTTCTTTTTCTTTTATTTAATTTTTATTTATTTTTTGTACATAATCTTATTTTATTTTACATAGATTACATCTTATACATTTTTCCAAAAAGCATATTTTCCTTTCTTTTGTTTTTAAAATTAAAAGATAATGTGTTTCTTATATTAAATTAGTATGTGGAATCAATATTGTATTTCATTGTTAATATAATTAGTGTTGTTATCTTTTCCTTTCATCATTTAAAAAAAAAAATTAATGTACCTTCAATTTCGATTCTATAAAATTTAGCCTAACTTAATCTACTTAAACTAACTTAGACGAATTTAATCTACTTTATTACGATTAATCTTTACAAAAATATTTTGTATTTTAATTTATAATGATTCTACCCATCAATAATTTCCTTTTAGACAATTGGTTTTTGTAAGGAATACAATGATTTTGTATGTATTGAAACATGATTTTGGCTGATTGAACAGCTCAATTTTTGCAAAAATATCATTTAACATCTTTATTCACTTACCCTTTCACAGAAAAAAAAGTAAATTAAATTTAAATTATTATTTAAAAATTATAACCGAAATTCTCAATAAATGACATGTCATCGCTAATACGGCTATAGGCTATACTAATATTATTTATTTTGTTTATGTTATATATTTTATATTTTACGCTATATTTAGTAACAAGGGGGATTTGTTTTCAATTAATAAAACTTGCTACCTGTGCAAGATTTAAACCCGCACTCCCTCGCTGAATAAGCCACGTGCTTAACCACTAGGCCACCGAGGCCCATAAAACACTTGTAACCTTTGTAGGATATTAAAAAAAATTAAAAAAATTGCATACTTATAGAGGGAAAACAGGCAAATTTAGGGTTTGATACATTATCTTTTACGTCAAAATCGAATGCGACAAAATCTTGCATACAAAATTTTCTTTTCGAAAATCTTTTAAAACAAAATCTTTTTTCAAAAACCTACTAGGAAAAAATCTTGCATGTAATTCAAAATGTCACATATTTTTATATTTAAATAATCTGGAAAAAGCGGCAAACCTGCTTTTGAACCCAACACTAAAATCCATGTTAAAGCACAATTTGATATACATTAAGTGTCCAAGTTGCGAAGTGTCCTGCTGTAAAAGTTGTTAAATCACATATACATATATATATACATATTCTGTAAAAGGCGAATAACAATACTTTTGAATCCAAATCTCAAATCCTCCTTAACAATTTGTTTATACATACTTTAAAAACAAAGCCACAATCTATTACCTTTAAAAATATTTTGCAAGATTTTGTCCATGAAAGATTTTGTAATGTAAGATTTTAGAAAGATTGATTTTGCAATGCAAGATAAAAAAAAAGCAAGATTTTGTCGCAGATTGGCACCTTTGGCAAAAAAAATTTCTAAGGAAACTTATACTAATTCTAAAAGTTTTTTCTTGTCTAAAAATTCAGGTTCCTATCTAAAGGTGTGCAGGAGTTATAAAAAAAGTAATATTATGCAAAATTTGCTTTTCGCATAACGGTAAATTTAAATAGTAAATTACAAAATATTGCATAATATTATTACTTTATTATTAATCTTATTGCATAAGATATTGCTTTATGGAGATAATAAATAATATATAATATATAATAATAAGATTTCGGTCTTCTGGCGGTCATAGATTGTAAAACTATTACGCAGAGCCTGAGATATATACATCTGAAAATGGGACTTTTTTGCAATTTTGAGCGGCTGTAACTCTGGAACCATATACAATTAAAAAAAACCTTTAACATACGTAAAAATGTATTACTGTAGCTTTAGTTTTTACATCTTACAGAAGTAAAATGTGTACAGGTTTTACAGGTGTTTAAAAATAACAAATTTTTAATTTTTGAGCCCTAATATCTAATAAACAGTGGTTGGTTTAAAAAAAGTTTCTTATACTAATTCTAAAAGTTCTTTCTGCTCTCAAAATTTTAAATTCCTATTTAGAAGCGTTCCGGATTATGAGGGTAGAAATATCATGCAAAATTTGGTTTTCATATAACGCTAAATTTAAATACTAAATTTAAAAAAATTGTATAATTTTGATATTAATTTACAAAGTCACAAAAAATACCTGTCGAATGACGTTTTCAGATTGTAAAAATCTGAAGCAGTACATGAGATATATGCATTTAACAATAGGGCTTTTTCAAAGTTTGAGAGGGCTGTAGCTCCGTAATGGATGGTGCTACATGAAAAAGTAGTGCCACAAAATTATTTTTTTTTATGAGACCTACCCATGGTTTTTTTCTCTTTCTTTAACGGCTAAAAGTTTTGTAAACAGACCGGTAGATGCCCGGACGGACGGACAGAGTGAAACTAATTAACCCATTTTTTCAAAATTTTTTTGGAAATCAAATTAAGAAATTGTCATTATTGACATCATAAATTCAAGGTGATACTAATTAAGATGTATCACCTTGAATTATTAAAATGTTTTGCATAAATTTAAAGCATGAAAATATCAAAAAAAAAACGTAAAGGTAATTCAGATAATTTGAAGGATTAAAGGACTTATTTATTTAATACAATTTGTTAATCATTTTTTAATCTTCTTCTGAAAAAAAAATATTATAAGTCTGACAAATGTTAACAAAAAAAAATATATATACTATCTTTACAAGGTAACATATAAATATTTCGATTAAAAACATTGTTTCGAATTAATATAGTATTGTTTTTTTTTTTATCCATGTTCGGTTTTATATTGAAAATTATTCTCTTTTCAAAGAATTATTTAATCAAAACCAGACCATTATTATGTTTTATTAATATCTTTTAACTTAAATTATTTCCATATAAATTAAAAATATTAAAAAAAATGTTATTCTTAGTTATGGAATGACATTTTAGTTAAAAAATTATATTCGATTTTTGTTCCAATTGGAACGAGTAAAATATAGAACCTTATATTTGAGTATCAAGTGTACTTTTCGTATGACACGTTTCGCTGTTGTTTAATTTATCCTTGACGTATGACAATTGTATGTTATAAAAAATTATAAAAAGATATTTATGACATAAAGACAATCCCAATAAATTTAAAACTTATATTCTTAATTACGGTGTGTTTTTTAAATTATTTACAAAATTTATTCTTATTTATATGTTTGCTATTTTCTAACACAGAAGAGGCTATCATATTTACAAATTTCAAACAAAGATATTTTTAAATGAATATCGTAACAGGAAAGAATTTTTTTAGGCAAGTATAATACAAGTCTTCCGTTATAAATAATAATTAAAGGTTTCACTTTTGTAATACACTATTCCAGTTATCATATCTGAATTATTTTATAAATTTCATTTTAGATATAACTAAATTATAACATTATGAAAAATATTTTAATTTTCCATTTTTACAAGGATATAAACTTGTAAAATCGTATTTTTAACAATAAATGCATTAAAAGTAAATGCATTGAATGTTTGAATAAATTACGTGAAAATTATAATACATATATTTTAATATCTTTAAAATTAATTTCATTTTTTATTCTTTACTAGATTATGTTTTTAAAAATTTAAAAATTTATAAGGATTTATTCTAGTTTATTATTTTTTTACATTTTTTATATTAATTTGCTTTTTGCAATCATGTTCTTTTGATCTATAAAATGTACTGCAACTAAAAAGAAACCTATATGTGTATGTATTTCCAATGGCGCTATGAACTAAATCCTAAGACTCTAAACCCTCAAGTACAAAAATTAACTAATCCCAAATATATATTTTTTTTTTTATTTTTATTTTACATTTATATTTTAAATATTTATAACAAAGTACTTAAAATAATGGGCCTTTCCCCGCTACGCAAATTATTGAAACTCTGAATTTCTAACCAACTCTAAAGTCTCTCATAATTATTTTATTTTTTTTACATGCATATTTAAACAATAAAATGTATATAAAAAAAAAATAATTAGGATGGATTTTAGACTTGAATTCAAAAGTAGGGTTATACGCTTTTTCCAAAATGTTGGGTGATGTATGTGTGACATTGTGAATTAGGAAAGATTTTAGAGTTGGATTCAAAATCAGGGTATTCGCTTTTTGCAGAATATTTATATATTATTGAGTTAGAAGGATTATATACATATTCTGGAAAGGGAATTCATAATTAATATTGAGCGTTATTTCATAATGAACTAAGAACCGAAATATTGGGGATTATTTCATTTTTGACTTGGGGGTTAATGACTTGGAGTTTAGTTCGTAGCGCCATTTCCAATTTTTATTATTATCAATACACTTTTTATATCAATTCTTTTATTTCTTTTCTTTGATGCTAAAGATTTTTTTTTTTTTTCAATAAATATTCAATAAAGGGGAAAAAATACATTATTTATTACCTTTAAAATAAATTTTTATTACAAGAAATGTGGTTCAGGACATGATTTTCTTACATAGTACATAATGGATAATAGTTATCCTTTTATAATACTGAGAATATAATTTATTATGAGTTTATATAGTATTTTAATAATAGTTTATATCATCGTTTTTATATTAGTACATTTTTTCAAATTATTATTTCTAAATCTGTCTGTCCGTATGTTTATAACATTTTTACACAGATTAAGTAAAGTAGCAATGGAATTTTAAGCATAGACAGGCTTCACAAGAAATCTGTCTTACTTATTTTTTAAAACAAACTTAGAAAACTTATTTTTTAAAACAAACTTTGTGCTTAGACTCTACCCATTACAGGAGATAAGAATATCAATTGTACTTTTTCGATGGCACCTAATCACGGTTCTTCAATTTATTTTTTACGGCAGTCGTATATGTGTTATATATTACCGAAGAATATTAAAAGCAATCAACAAAATAAAGACAATCCCTATATTGTATAACTCTTATAGCATTAGTATGTGTTCTTACTAATCTATAAATAATTTTGCTAGTTTTTACCCCAGCAGAGCCTTCCATTGTTATTATTATTTTTATTACGATTTCATTGTTATTATCTTCAAATGTTGATATGTATCAAATTCTGCAGAATATTGTTTTAATCTAAAAACATCAAACGACAGCAATTCTTTTAAAAATTTGATATTTAAATTTACCTATAATTATGATTCCTCCGTAGCTCCCAAAATCTTTCATTCAAAATCTTGAAATATTGAGAGAGGGAAAATTCTGGTACTAGTATAAGTCACCTCAGAAAAAGATTTTGTATTTTGTACTCTTTAAGAGCTGCTATTGGGGTCAAATATTGAAAAATTGTTTTATTTAGACACCTTTACAAGTTTGTTTAAAGTAAAGCACAACACAATTAAAACTAATGCTGAAAATTTAAATTTTGATGGAAAGTAGTTACAATTCTAAAATGTCCAAATTTATTTTAAAAATTCATTCATTTTTTAGTAGACATTTTTTTTTGAAGATTATGGCAACTCAAAAAAGCGCCATTTAAAATGTCTTTTCATATTGAAGAACCAAAGAGTAAATCCTTTAAAGTTTTTTATTGCCAAACCATATCTACGGAATTATTTATACTCGTATATAACGTGAAAATAATTGATCATAGTGGTTAAGTCACAAGTTTTTTAATCTAAAAATCTTGGTTTCAAATTCCAGTGAGATCATATCTAATAGTAGTAATTTAAATCGTAATAGTTTATATTATGATAGTCTATATCGAATAGTTTATTTCATAAAAGTCTATATAGTAATATAAAAAATATATAATATTTTAGTCTCATCACAATATAGCTAGCTAATGCCAAGCAATGAATGCCTTAGCGAAAATACCTATTCAAGAAACTCAATCTAATTTTAATATGAATAATAAACGACTTAAGGAATATCTTAAACTTCTTATGGAGTGAAAGGTAAAACAAAATTCGAAGATAAAGTTCTTAAAAAAATTATAATATACATAACATGATATGTATATACCAATAGTACATAAATTTCATAGAAAAAATAAATTTATTAAATATGTATATGGAATTTGAATGATGAACCGGCATTTTTACCTTCGGATGTCATCTCACTTGACATTACCTTTCTTTTCATCGTTTATATAATTATCAGTGCTTGCTTCAACAGATATTGTGGTTGCTTCAGCTTCTCCAAAAAGTTTAGATGAAAATCTTACAAATTATAATATGGTAAATTGTTTTTATTTTAATTTAAATAGAACGAAACAACTATTCATACCGAATTGATGCCTTTCGCTTTGAATTTTTCCTAAAGATCTTAACATAAGTTCTTCATTATTTAATTTCTAAACGTTTGTGTCACATTTAGTCCTACATTTTTGTCTTTAATTTGAATTTTTTACCTTAATATAGCTTTCTCAAACGACAAATTGTATTTCTTATTTTCCTAAAGCAGTTAAGCAGTCAGCAGTATAGAATGGTAGAAATTAGTTCAACTGAGTAAAAATGTAGAATAGACTGTGCCAAATTAAGGATACCCACACGAACATAATATATGCTATTTCCATAAAATTTAATCATCTTTCAGAATTTTTTCTTTTTTTTGTGCATTTTCCTGCCACCTAAATGTAACAAAGAAATTACACAGCCTTTCTTGTTCAGTCGTGGCTGTACATGTCGTAAGGGGGAATTACTCTTACAACGTGTGTGGGATTCGAACCCACACTCCCTTGGTACAGCGTATTTTATACGCTCTTACCCACTAGGCCACTGAGGCTTCTTTTAGAAAATATTAGATGTCTATGGTTTTATTAAGTACGAGATATTTATATCGCAGTTACTCGAACCTGTTGCTTTAGAGTTTAGACTAACTAAATTTTATAGAAATTGTTGCCATAAAACTTGATTTCTTTTCACAAAATTTCAGATATACCTAGCTTCGATAGACCCTGATGAGTTATTTCTATATAAATAAAGAGTTGTATATCATCACTGGTATGGCATCTAATGTATGTGCTAAAAATAACTAGTATGATAGCTACTCGAATGTGCTGACTGAACTTGCTTAATTTAAATAGCGGAACTAATAAATTTAAAAGGGGGAAATGGAAAAATTTTAGAATTCTAGCTTCTTTATTTTGTAAGTTATTGTTCTGGCGGACGAACGTACAAGTCTAAATCGACTCAAGACACAAGAGAGTAAAAATATGTATGTACGTTGTCATATCTAGCTCATCATACAAAAAAATTTATTAATTGTTGGTTAATAAAATTATACCAAATGGCCAGAGAGTATAAAGTTACTTTTCAATTTGTACAACGCGGCATTTCTAAATCCAATTATATGTCAGTGATATGATTCCTAATATTATCATAAATACCTAATAAGTTTTAAATAATTTAAAAAAAAAAACTTTTTAGACCATTTTTTTTCTTCACAAATTCTTTTTTCCAATATTATTAAAAAAATTAAACTTTTAGAAATTTTCTTGTTATAAAGTTTTTTAATCATTTGAATTTTATAAAAATTAAAATAATTTTCTTATTGGAAAATTTAAAAAGAAATATTTAAAAATATTACTTTGGCATTTGCCTTTGCCTTTGACAATAAAATTTTGCCATCTGTCTTTTTATGAATACAAATTTAGTAACAAAAATTTTGTAAATTTCTTTAAATAGCCTTCATTGTTTCATTAATTTATTATGACCTTGAATAAGTAACGAATTTTAAGATTATATATCTATAAAATAAATCAAAAAAAAGAAAAAAAAAATTAAAAAAAAAACAATTTAAAAATTTATTAAAAGTTTAAAAAAGAAACATTTAATTAAATGTTCATAAATAAAAAAGTTTAATACAATACACACTAATAAAAAACATCAAAAGTGAAATAATTTTTTTTTGGAAAAATCGTATAAAAAAATTTTTTTAATTTCTTTTACAGTTTTTGAAAATTTTTGCAATTTATTTTAATTTTTCATCATCCCCCGCCCGGCCCCCTTTTTCATAAAAATATTACTTTGTTTCTTTTTGTAGAGCTTTTTATTCTTGGAGTGAATTTTAATTCTGTTATGATAATTATTGTTAATTCGATGACAAACATCTTAAGACCAAAGAAAAGTAAAACAACAAAATATAAAATTAATTTTTCTTTTTTAACATTATAAATTTAAATTATTTTGAAGTGCGCACTTTTTTTGAAATTGATTCTAAGAAATTTAATGGATTTTAATTTGCATTTAAATATTCGTGTTTTTGGTGACGTGTCACAAGTCCCATAGTCAAAAGTGCCTAAGAGACTTTTGACTCATAGTAATGATAGAAGGGATTTTAGGGTTGAATTTAAAATCAGGGTTTTATACTTTTTCCAGAATATTAATATATATGTATATACAGTACATTAGTACGAAATTTGATTGTTTAAATGTAAAGAGACTTATGACTCACTTTATGTGGGTAATAACTCCCTAATTGACTTATGACTCTTTATCCCTTTATGTCTCACTGAAATATATTACTACGTGTCAAAAGTGCTTCAAGAAATTATGTTTCAATTTGTGGGTCATAAGTCCCTTAGGGCTTTTGATCCTGACACTTGTGACACGTCACCGTGTTTTTTTTGTTTGTTAATAATTTCTTTTCCAAATTTTTCTGTGATACTTTTTTGTTTATTTTAATGATTTCATTCTTTCAATAATTCTAAATATTATGTTAATTTCACTTTTATACCAGTCCATCTAATTAAATCTAATCTTCAAAATTATTATCTTTTAATGATCGACTTTGGATGATTGGTTTATTAAAATAATTCGGATACTCATTAAAAAATCCTTTACTGTAATAACTTTTTTGTATAAATTATCCTTTTTTTTCTTCTTAAATAAATTTTGTTAGAAAGTTTAATATTATTATGTTCATAGGTCTTATAAAAAATTATTTTTGAAATTTAAAAAATCATTATTAAAACTTGCATTGACAATACTAAAAACGATTCATTTAAAGAGCTCATTACTAAAACGATAATTTTTAAAAGGGCATATTACGTATTATTCAAGAAAAATAAAATATCACAACTCAAGGCTTACTCTACTCTGCTTTCACTGTACAGTAGGGTCATTAATCTTGTTTTACAGATACATTCTGCAGGATTAAATACTTATTCTAAAGAAATAAAACAGTTAATAACTCCACTCAAAGTTTTACCTACAAGAAACAAGGAGTCCAACAGATGCCTTTTCGTACACGGTAGAACTGTGGCATTAATATCGCGTTATACAGCGTATGAAAAGTTTGTTATTCGCATGTCGCGTATATTAAATCGTATGCTACCTTATGTGTTCTCGAAAGCTTTTGTCGCTTTAGTCGTTTGTTATTTGCACTTCGTGCATATGAAACTACATGTTATCTTATGTATTCTTAAAAGTTGATAATTCAAATGTCATCTTAAATTCTATTTTAAAAAGGTTGTTTTAGTTGGTTAAAATCCAAAACTATTCAAAGGAACCAGGTGAAATTGCTCTGGATGACTTTTAAAGTTTACCAAAGACCCTCATAAGAAAAAAAGGCAAACGCTATTAGTTTTTCATTGATCAAGAAAACGTATATTTTACTAAATTAGTTATAAAAAAGTCTATAAGAAAAAGTGATTTATTATTATTAGAGAACATAATTAAAGTTTCCAAAAGAACATATTTTAAGTTTTGATGTATCAAATTTTAATATACATTAAATTTTAAATATAAATACTTCAAGTTTCATGGAAACATTACAATTTTATTTTCAATAATTCATGATTATTTTATTTTTATTAATTAAAAACTAAAAAAAAATTGTTATTTCTTAATGTCCTCGTTTGAAAAATTCATCAATTTCACTTGAGTTATTTGCCTTAAATAAATTGTATCATGATTATTTGTTCTCTAAGTGTGATGATAATCTTCAAAGGGTATCATAATATAATATATACCAGATTGTCATTATAAGTCTTTTGTTCGATAAACTTTTGATTCTTTGTAGTCAGAATAATAGGATATACACCCATACTATTTAGGTATACATATAGTAAAATAGGAAGGTGAAAGATATTTTGATTGGTAAAGGTACATTTTTAATTGAAATTTAAAAAAAAAAACAAATTGATTTTTTCCTTCATAATACAATCAAATGTTTTTGAATATTACAAATTAAAAACAATACAATGAAAATAATTACTCTAAAAGTTTTTTATGAAAGGAAATTAACAAATTCAGTTTCAGTTTTCTTTTGGAAAGTCTATTTTTCAATAGGTTATAATTAAGTATACGCTGACCATTGCTGACCATTTTACATGTAGTTAAGCTAACGTATATCTAATGTATCTAATGTATACTACATTTTCATATTTTTGCTTTTTTAAATCATTCGGAAGGGGACGGACATTCTTGGCCTAGTAGGTAAGAGCGTATAAAGTACAGCCGAAGGAGTGTGGGTTCAAATCCCACACACATCGTATGAGTTATTCACCCTTACGACATTTACAGTCACGCCTGAAAAAGAAAGGCTATAGTAATTTCTTTGGCACATTTATGGGGCAGGGGACTAAACTAAAAAATCCAAAAAGATTCATTCCTCATTTTAAACTTGGATCCAAGATCTAATATTTGCTACTAGAAGATTAAGTTTCTCAAATATAATTTTTAATTATTTGCAACGATAATTAAAATTTTTTTTTTATTTTTCAGATTTAATACTTCCAAAGGAGAATTAATTTCAACACCTACTTTTAATTTACTTGTAACTATCATATCATTAATCAAACTGTGATAAATAATTACTTATTCTTATTGAAATTCTTTCCAATAAAAAAAAAGCATCGTTTCAATTATTTTTCTTGAAAAAATATAACTTTATCATTTTAAAATATGTACTTCGCTTTGAAACAGTAACCCTTAAATTGATCCTTAAAAACATACAAACAAAAAAAAAACACAACTAGAGTGAAAAAGCAGAAAAAAAAACTTGAAATTTTTAAAAAATTGTCTTGTATATTAAAAATGATACAAATATAATTGAAATTATATTTTGGAAAAATTAAAAAACAATTTAAATATAGAAAATTCTATGAAAATATTGGTTGCAGTCTATTCAATATAAAAAATTAGTCGTCAACAAATTTCCTTTGAGCAAAATGGGAGCAAATTCTTCCAGTCGGACAGATACAAACCTTTTGTCTGATGATGATGGTAAGTTTTTTTTTCTTAAAATTTTTATTTCTTTTAAGTTTTCTTTTTGAAAATAGAATAAATTTATTTTTATATACTTTTTTTTAATGGACTATACATACATACATACAAACATATACAAACATAATTTAAGTATGGTTACAAATTTTAAATAAATTGAATATTTTTAATATTTTTCAGTTAATTTTGATCATTTTCAAATTTTAAGAGCTATTGGAAAAGGAAGTTTTGGAAAGGTAAGCAAAATGTAAAAAATTTTATTTATAAATTTTAAATATTTTATACTCAATTATTTTTTTCTGAAAACTTTCTAGACTGGAATATTTATTTTTATGCTTAAGATTTAGTTTTGAAAAAATTCACTGAAATTTGAATTGTTTATTAGAGTGTAAAAAGTACAAATAATAAAAAATGTTTTTCAGTTATGTGTAAAATAGATTACAATATCTATTGGATGTACATTATATTAAGGGAGAAGGCCCCAACTGCCTTAGTATATTAGTAGTGCTATTCACCATTTTTTTTCATGTACCATTTTGTCATTGTATATATAGCATTCAAGTAATATTAAAAAGAAATGTGACACAAGTGGGATAGACGCTTTTAAAGCTTTGGGGATTTTCTAATTTCAATTGTTCAAAAATCAAATTAGAAAAACCTTTACCCCTTGCCAGCAACAATTTTTTTTTAACCAAAATGTTCGTTTTGCTTTTCGGTTTTCCTTTCTAAGAATTTTTAAAAGAATAGTTAAACTTTGAATAATTTCCGATACTCCAAAAGGTAATGTTAATAGCATCTTCCTTTTTATTTCAGTAAATCAAATCATATTTCAAAATATAAATCAAATTTTAGCAAATAACTAATGCCGTGTAATGTTCAAATTATTTATTTTGTTTGATATCTGTCAGAAAAAGAATACGAGATGTTTAAAAAAATCTGACGCTTCTTTTGTATTATTTATTTGGTCGTGTTCTCAGTCACTTCAAAATAAAACAATATTCCAACTGTTATAAAATACGTTGTCTGTCCGTCCATATATTTTTAAAATATATATATGCAAGTATAAAATATATATATGCAAGTAGTAGTGAGTAGTATTCCAATATTTTGTTCAATTTCTTTTGTAAAATCCTTTTTAAGTATATAAAAACTTCTAAAATAACCTTTTTATAAGACTTTAAAATTAAGTGGGTATGAGCGGATAAAATACGCTGTAAACACCGAGGAAGTGTAGGTTCAAATTCCATACACGTGTTAAGAGGTTTTCCTCCTTACGACATTTACAGCCACGCCTGAACAGGAAAGGCTGTGTAATTTGCTGTCCACATTTATGTGGCAGAGAAATGCATTAAAAAAAAATAAATAAATTTGTTCTATAAGGGAGAGGGGGTTTATTTCCATCAGTTCTTAAGATAATGGGGTCTAAATTTTTTTTAGTTTTAATTGAATTAAGTTATATCTCAAAAACTACTCAACTAATTAATAAGTTTGATAGAATCGCAGCAACCTTAAACTTCATCTTTCCATATTTTAGATACCGATAGTTCAAAAATTTTGAGTATTTAAACGGAAAAAAACTTACCAATTATCCAATTTTTAAGATTTTTTTAAAAGAGAAAGAATTACCCGAAAGAAAATCACCCTGTATTAAATTAAAGTCAAATAAATTTTATTTTAAAAAAAATGTTAGTTAAAAAATACATTGATTACACAATCATTAAATAAATAACACATTAACAAAAATAAATGTTTAAATAAAAAAACCAATGAAAATTGATTGGAAAAAAAACTAAATTTTAAACACTTTGAAACCCCAAACAACATAGTTCAATTTCAAATACAACAATATTTGGTTTAATTTACAGGTGTGCATTGTACAAAAACGTGATACTGGTCGATTATATGCTATGAAATATGTCAGTCGTGGAGTATGTGAAAGTCTTGGTGCTCTTGGTTGTATACTTCAAGAGGTGGAATTACTTGCAACTTTAGAACATCCATTTTTAGTTAATTTATGGTTTTCATTTCAGGGTAAGAATAAAAAATATTATTTAATTAAAAGTTATTGTACAGAATGAATTTTTTTCAAATTAATTAAAATAAATATTAACATAAAAAATGAAAAGTAAATAATACATTTGAAGTACAAATAAATGTGATTGATTTAAATTTAGCAAGTATTTTGAAAACTGAAACGGGGAATATTGAAAGCATTGACCAGTTGTTGTGCATAGTCAAATATGGTTATAGCTTCGGTTGTTTCGTTCGCTTGTCCTTGTTTACAAAACTTCAATATTGTTTAAGAAAGAACAATGAAATTTTAATCGTGGGTCTTAAAAAAATAATATTGTAGAACAACATATTTATATATAGCTGCACTCATTATGGAGCTTCATTCCCATAAAATTTGAAACCCTATTTATAAATGTGTATATCTTAGGTTCTGCTTAACATTTTTTCAATTTAACATCGCCAAACGACTGGAAACGCTTGTAGATAAAACTTTCAAATTTTAAGAGAAAACATAAATGTGACAAATAAATTCGACAGTCTTTCCTTTCTAGGTGTGATTGTAAATGTCGTAAGGAGGAATTTAATGACATGTGTGAAATTAGAACCCACACTTCCTCGGTGTTTATACGGTATCTTATATGTGGTTACACACTCTTAGTCACCGAGGTCTCATTTAAATTAAATTAAAAAATTAAATTTATAATATTTAGGCTAAAAAAAAAAAGTTAATAAAGATTTTTATAACCATTTTTCGTTTAAATAATAATTTTGTTTTTTATATATTTTAACATCAATTTAATTACGGCAATAAAATAAACGAAAAAATTATAATATTTATACCCTAATGAATCAATGGTATTTTGAATGAATCCTTGTTTTTGATTTTTGAATTGAAGTAATTTTTTTTAATATTTTTTTTTTTTTCTTTTTTCTATATAGATGAAGAAGACTTATTTATGGTTTGCGACCTTTTAACAGGAGGTGATCTAAGATATCATCTTCAGCAAAGGGTAAATTTAATTTTCTTTATTATTTAATTAACTTTTAAGGTTCTTAATAAAACCAAAAAAAAACGCTAAGATGTAATTTTTATATTTTTTTATTTATTTTTTTTTTTGCTTTTTTTTTTATTATCTTCTAATTTTTTGTTTTTGAAACAGGTTGAATTCAGTGAAGATAGTGTTGCCTTATTGGTCTGTGAACTGGGATCAGCTTTAGATTATTTACAATCACAAAGAGTTATTCATAGGTAATTTTTAAAATATTTAATTATAAATTACTCATCTGCTTTATGGAGTAGTGGTTAAGTTAACGGTCTATTAAACAGAAAGTATTGTTTGCAGACCCCGGTCACATCATATAAAAATTAATAGTAATTTTATATTGTAATAATATCGAATAATATCTTAAAATAATAATAATGATAATAAAATAATTATAACAATAATAATAATATAAAATTATAAAAATTTTTTTTTTTTTTAATGCATTTCTCTGCCACATAAATGTGGACATGAAATTACACAGCCTTTCCTGTTCAGGCATGGTTGTAAATGTCGTAAGGGGGAATAACTCTTACGACGTGTGTGGGATTCGAACTTACACTCCCTCGGCCTTTACAGCGTATTTTATACGTTCTTACCCACTAGGCCACCGAGGCCCCCATTATATAAATTATATAATAATAATATTAGTTGCAATGGAGCTGTCTTCATTTAACTCACTGTTGGTGACTTCGTCACTGTTAATAGTAATAATAATAAGAGGAATTGATCAACCATTACATCCCCACTCCTAAAATTTAAAATTTTCCACAACTCTATTCTATCCTTTCCTATTCCTACTCCCTATAATCAATATACTGCTTGAGTAGTTTATGGGTTTTATCCCACTAATTTGGCTGACACTACCAAAGAGATTTTCTTTTTGAAAAAACAAAAACATTACTTAAAAAAAAAGTTAATTAATAATCCATTTTGTATCTGAAGCTAAATAAAATTAACCTTTTAATAATTAAAACCATATAAAGATCAATTTATACACCTAACACTTTTATTTTTTTTTTCTCTTTTTACAGAGACATAAAACCCGATAATATTTTATTTGATGACGATGGTAAGTAAAGAATTATATTCATATGTTTACCTTTATAGCATTAAGTTAACTTTTATCTTTATCTCATATATATTTTAATATAAACGTTAAAACAAATCTTTAAGATTATGATACTTTAAAAAAAAAACATATTTAACTCAATTTATTTCTAATTGATTTTCCACTTAATTTATATAATGTGTCTAGCAATAGATTAATAATGATCAAATGATCAAAAAATTCAAAGTATGCTTATAACTATGGAATATTTTATTACAAAATTTTTTTAAATTTTTTAAAACATAGGTCATGCACACTTAACTGACTTCAATATTGCTACTAGATTACAAAGGGATGGATTAGCATATAGTATGTCTGGTACAAAACCGTATATGGCACCAGAAGTATTTTTATGTGCTTTAGATGAAATTGGTAAGTATAAAAATACCAAATTTTAAAATTTTCAACAAAAATATTATTCAAAGCAAAAGAAAATAATTAAAACTAAATGGAGGTTTTTTTTTCAAAAACTGAAGATAGATAACAAATAGTTCTTTAATTGCACTGAAATTAACTCAAAATTATGAAATTAAAAGAAAATATCGTAAGACACAAAATATCACACAAAATGCCGAAACACACTTTTCAAGATAAATTATATATTTTGTCTTGCTTGTCATTAATTTGTCTAATATTATGACTTTTTGATACCTACTTATTTATCTACATTTCAAAATTTATTTAAACATTTTAAAATAAAAATTCCCAAAATAAATCAGATCCCACAATCATCATCTAAACCACAATTCATAATCAAAATCAATGATTTCATATAAATAACAGAAAATTTTATTATCCTTAATATAATACTAATCTTGATACTTAAACAATTTTTATGCTTTCTATCTTCTATTATATAATATAATATAATATAGACAATTTACTTTAAGAATATAAAAAAGTTCTTCAGAATGAGTTCATTATCATTAAATTTACATTTATTTCAATTTCTTTTTATAAGATTAACTTTTTGATGAATGGACATCTTCTATAACATGATAGTATTGCCTTTAATAAAAATCATACGAAAAAAAAGTTTTTTTTTTTGTATCCTTCTCCTTATTTTTCATGTTTTATAAAACAAAAAAAAAAAAAAATATTAAAAAGGATCAAAAAAAAAGAAAACGGACATTTTCAGCAAAAATAAAAAAGTGGTAAAAATGATTAAAAGAGAAAAAACTGATAGATACAAATATATCCATTAAATATCACCAAATAATCACAAAATAAATTAATTTTTAAAGAAAAATAATTTCCTTTTTTAAAAAGTTACCTTAAAGTTAAATCAGTAGTCTAATTTTAATGTACAATGAAACATATAATATATTCTTTTTTTATATATTTCACAAATCCATTCTTTCTTTTTTTCTAAAATAGAATAATAATGAATCAAAAAAAAAAATGAAAAGAGGATAAAATAAAATAAAATTTATAAAAGAAGGATGGTAAGAAAAAAAAAAAAACTAGTGAATATGTAAAATACAGTTTAGGATTAAATGTAAGATGTAGGGGCCTCGGTGGCGTACTGGGTAAGAGCGTATAAAATACGCTGTAAAAACCGAGGGAGTGTGGGTTCGAATCCCACACATGTCATAAGAGTTATTCCCCCTTACGACATTTACAGCCACACCTGAACAGGAAAAGTTGTGTAATGTCCTGTCCACATTTATGTGGCAGAGAAAAGCATTAAAAAAAAATGTAAGATCTACTAAAATTAGTAGTCGGAAATAAATTTTCAATTTTCACTATATAATATATTTCTTTTCAATATTTCTTTAATTCATTAAATCATACTCCTTCATGTTAAATCTGCAATATATATGATTTCAGATAGACTGAAAAATATTATTAAATAAAAAAGTTCAAAAGGACGAAATTTTCGACTGTAATTTTGATTAATAATTTAAAGTTTAATTCTTATGTTATAAGTCGCAAATAATTTTTTTAATTATTAATTCTTAATAAAAACATAAATTTAGGATTTGACATATTTCTTTTGAGCGGTTCCCCTACAAAATCCCAACTCACAAAATCCAAAACTTCAAAATCCAAAACACAAAATCCAAAACACAAAATCCAAATATCATAAAATCCAAACACGGCAAAATTCAAAAACCTCAAATTCCAATTGTTTTTTCTACAATATTCCAATTTTGGATTGAATTAATTAAATAAATAAATAATTATATAATCCTTCCAAATAAAATCCTTCTTAATTATTTTTTTATATAGATTTTTTAACAACAAGGCATTCAAAATGGTGACCAAACCCTCGCTAAATAAATTATTGAAACCCTGATTTTGTAACAAACTCTAAAATCTCTTCTAATTATTTTTTCTTTCGTACATATCTGAACTACAAAGGTTTGAAAATAGTAGAGGCTGCCGCCCCAAACCTCCGATAAACCAATTATTGAAATCCTGATTTTGAAGCCTCCTAAAAGCTCTATAAAAGCTCTTCTAAACCTGATTCTGTAAAGGACCTTTAATCATGATTTTGTAATCAACTATAAGGTGCCTAATAATTATATATTCAATTACAAAGCATTCAAAACTGTGGGGACTATCACCGTCAAAACGCAGTCTCACATTTGGATCTATGTAAGTTAAGATTTTGTTATGTTATAGAATTATATAGATATAATTCTATATATTTGGCTTTTACTATGTTTGGATGCTTTTTCGATTTTATGAATTTCTGAAAATAAAAAATGTTTAAATTTTGAGAATAGGGATTTTGTAGGATTACCCTTTTGAGTATGTAGTAGAGTTTTCTTATAATTTAGTTTAAATTTTGTTTTTAATTTCATTGCAGCTGGTTACAGTTTTCCAGTTGATTGGTGGTCATTAGGTGTTGTAGCATATGAAATGTTATCCGGTGCAAGACCCTTTATAATTCATTCGAATACACAATTAACAGAAGTAAAAAATATTTTGAATTCTCCATTGTATTACCATAGACATTGGAGTAATGATTTTGTAGATTTATTGAAAAAGGTGGGTGCAATTTATGACTTTAGTTCCATCTAACTTTAATTTTAATAAATTCGGTTTTAGTTACATATAGCTGCCATAAGGCACACTTTTATGAAATGTCCAAATTTTACATATACTTTCTTTATGCCAAATTTGAAAAAGATTGGTCCTGGCAGATTTATGGAACTAAAGCCCAATTTATTTAAATCTTATTTAAAATTTTAACATTATCAATATATGTAATTCTTACCTTGAAATATTTCTAATTTAATTTTTTTTTTTTTTGTTTCTTTTTTTTTCATTTAAGCTTTTAAATACATCACCAGGCGCTCGTTTAAGTTCAGAAAATGAATTGAAAAAAACACCTTTACTTCGTAACATAAATTTTAGGGCAGTTCTTAAAAAGCGTATACAACCACCTTTTAAACCACCGCAAGATCATTTAAATTGTGATCCTTGTTTAGAATTAGAAGAAATGATAATTGAACCGAAACCATTACATGAAAAGAAAAAACGTTTAGCTAAACAAAGATCTCTGCAACGTGAAGGTTCTTCAGATACAGAAAGCAATTTAATAAAAGAATTTTTAGTTTATAATCGTTATAAGGAAATGAAACGACGTACAATGGAACAAAAAGAAAATGAATGGCAAAAAGAATTAGAAAATGCAATGGCGAATTCAGTAGTTAGTTGTTTGGCACCAATTATAGAAAAACAAGAAAAAATTCAAATTAATCATACAAATAATGATAGTGATAACACTAAAAATAATTCTAATATAAGTGGAATATCAACAAAAATTGACGATTCTTGTTGTAAAGGCCCCATTATTAGTATAACCAAAAAACCAAATATACCATCTTAGCAAATTTAATCAATTCAAAAAAAAACAAAAAGAAAAAACAAAGATAAGTCTTCTGATCATATTGATCAAACTCTATCAATAATTGGATTATGCTAGAATCGTTTTAAAATCAGTCTTCCAATCAGTATTGTATATAAATTGAAAAAAAAAGAAAATGGAAATTAATTCTATATGTTCAAAATATAACAATATAAGTGACGAAACGAGGAGGTTCTAATTTTCTTCAAATTCTTCAAGATGACACATTAATTTAGTAAAAACAAAAACTTGAAAAAGAAAATGGATAAATAATTAATAAAATAAATTACAACAAAAACTTTGGTTCATATTAAATTTTTTTTTTCTTTTAATTCAGGTGTAGAAGATCACAAAAACTGACATTATGGTGATAAAAGTGAATATTAAATACGGTATCTGTTATTAATACTGCGTGGATTACATAATATAAAAATATACAGTAGAAACACGTCTTTAACGAACATGATGTTAATCTTCTAACAAAAAATAAAAATTTTATTTCTAATAAAAAAAATTAAGATAAATAAAAATGTCTGTGTTTTATTCAACACTATTCTTATAATGGTAATCCCAATAATAATTTAATCTACCCTGTACAACACTACTTAATATTTTTTTTTTTTTGGTTTCTATTGGGACAAAGCTTTGACTTTTAAAATTCCTAACGAAAAAAAAAAAAAAATTCTGGAAACATTTGGAAAATATAATTTGTTTTAAATAAAATTTTTGAAAATTTTAAATATTCCACATCGGAATTCTTTTAAAATTCTATTGGTTGGCAAATCAATACTATCTGAATAATAGCGTAATCTTCCAATTGAAAGATCCCGCGTTCAAACGGCAATCAGGTCATATCCGAAAAACAAAAACGAGAAACAGTGCAGTAGACTAGACTGTTTTAAGTCTGGGATACCCTTATACATATACATACATAACCTAATATATGCTGTTTCTATAAGACTTGATCATCTTTTACAAAATTTCAGATGTATTAATCACTTAATTAAATACCATAATGTATTTAGAAATAGACTGTTGGAAATAATAAATAAATAAATAAATTGTATGACAACTGGGGATGTGCTATTATCCTTAAATATGGTTACAATAAAAGTGTACACAAACGGTGGGACACAATACCTCAAACAGGAGTTAATTGCTCATCTACAGTTGCAGAGGAATATAGCTATAGGAAACACAACACCGTGGCTGCCGCCCAAAACCCCTCCTATACAAATTACTGAATCCCTGATTTTGAAACAAATTCTAAAATCTCTACTAATTCTTTTTCGAACATAAATATTTTAACTACTAAGCATTTGTTGGATTACACTGTTTAGAATTTCAAAATTGTTTAGTTCAATTTTTCATAAATATTGTTTTAATTTTAAAATTCGTCCTAGCCTTAACAAAAAAGTTAAAAAAAAGTATTTTTTTAAAGAAGATATATTTTTATTAACCTTCAGGATATAACTCATTTTATGTTTATGGTTTTAAAGTTCTTAACCATATTTCAGTTTCATTATTTTAAGAACAATCGTCGACACTTTTATTGTAAGACTTGAAAAGAAAGAAACAAAATACTCAAAATCCATTTTTCAAAAAAACCTTAATTTAGAATAGTGTGAAATGCAAAAAAAATGAAATAAAAAAAAATTAAAAAAATTTTAAATAAAGAAAAAATATGTATAAATAAGGTAGAATGTAAACCAACGGTTTTTAAAAGCGCTCATTTTTAAAAGGCAATACAAACTGTTTAGAATTGTGACTTGCACAAAAATTTGAAAATTTCATATAAGAAAAATTATAGGATAATATGACTTCTTTGCAATTTTGAAAGGCTGTAAGTCCGGAACCCTATATAACTAAGAAAAAATTGTTAGCACGCGTATATCTTGGCGAAGAAAAATTTGTACAGGTGCTTAAGTTACAGGTGCCTAAAAATAACAAATTTTCAATTTTTGAGCTATAATAGCTCTTAAGCAAGGGTAGGTACAAAAAATTTGTCTCAAAATTTCAGTTTCCCATCTCAAAGCGTGCCGGAGTTATGAAAAAAGAAATATCATGCAAAATTTTATTTTCACATAACGGTAAATTTAAATAGTAAATCACATAATATTGCATAATTTTGATAATGTTTTATGTAGGTAGGAAAATTTCCGGTCTTTTAGTTTTTTTAGATTGTAAGACTACTACGCAGAGCCTGAGATATATACATCTGAAAATAGGGCTTTTTTGCAATTTTGGTGGGCAGTAACTTTGGAGCCCAATACAATTAAAAGAAACCATTAACACACATAAAAATATATTACTGTAGCTTTAATTTTTTTGTCTTGCCGAAGAAAAATGTGTACAGGTGCCCAAGTTACAGGTATTTAAAAATAGCAAATTTTCAAATTTTGAGCCTAAATAGTTCATAAAGAGGGGGTGGTACAAAAAAATTTTCTGAGCAAACTTATACTAATTCTAAAAGTTCTTTGTTGTCTCAAAATTTAAAGCTCCTATCTAAAAGCGTACCGGAGTTATGAAGGTAGAAAAATCATGCAAAATTTGGTTTTCACATAACAGTAAATTTAAATACTAAATTTGAAAAAATATATATAATTTTGACATTGATTTATAAAGCTAAAGAAAATTTCTGTCGAATGGAGTTTTTAGATTAAATATGTTAAGCGGAACATGAAATATGAAATATGTTAAGCGGAACATGAATTATACGCGTTAAAAAATAGGGCTTTTTCAAAGTTTGAGGGGCTGTAGTTCCCTGATTGATGGGGGCTACATGAAAAAGTTGTTCCACAAAATTAATTGTTAAAATTTTTTTCTCTATCTTTAACGGTGTAGAAGTTTTGTAAACAGACGGACAGACGGACGGACGGATGGACAGAGTGAAACTAATAGGCACATTTTTTCAAAAAATTTTTTTTGAAATGTGTTAAAAATAATACTTTCTTGTACATAATCAACTTAAATTTATTAATATTTACATATATATAATATAATATAATATAATAATTACAAATATCATACATTATTTATTATGTTACAAAGTTTGACTCTTGCATATAATATAACACATTTATATTTTTGTCAAAAAAAAGTAAAAAACCTTTAGGACCCGCCACTATTTTAAATATTTTTAATATGCCTTGCCATTCTAAATAGTCTGATTCAATAATACAAGGGTCAATTTTTTGTAGAATTTCAGAAAAAAGAATCATTTTATAATAATAAATTATTATCGTAATTTTTTTTTTTAATACAAAGCAACGATAGAAAACGTTTGTGGAAATCTGTAATTTCAATCATTTGGTTCTATAAAATATCTAAGTATGACAAATTATTACATTTTCATTACAAGATAAAAATTAAGTTACATATTTAATTAAATCTTCCACCTGAATTTGAAAAATTTTTTTATTAAAACGATAAAATCATGAAAATATATTTATTAGTCAAATAAAATCATTAGTTTCACCATATTTCAATAACCACAAATATCATACTAGTACAAACTTAATTCTAAGGGTATAAGTAATTTGTCATTACGTTTGTGACACTGTAAAGGAAATGAGATCGATATGAAGAATTTAATTATAGGTATATTCTTGCTCAGGATTGAATTCTAAGTCAATGTAGTTATGTGCATCCGTCCGTTTGTACGATAACTCAAATCGGCAGATTCGAGTAGCTGTCATACAACTTCTTTTTTAATACGAACATAAGTCAATGTTTAATTGAGCTGGAATATCTGAAATTTTTGTAAACATAATTTAAGTTTTATAACAAACTCTGTAAACTTTTGTTTATTTAACACAATAAGTTTGGGATGCTATGATGCAACTGTTAAATATATATCCCTATATTATATTTGTACTTAATTAGCTAAACATATTCAATTTTAAAAGGAAGTTGAAAATTAATGATGATAACTTCTGTAAAATTTCGTTGATTTATCGTAACAGAATGGATGTAGCTACATATCATACAACTCCGAAATATAGGTACATAAATATATCTATGTAGGTACTTATAATAACCAAGCCGAATATCTGAAATTGTGAAAAAATTATTAAATTTATTCGAAGTAGCATATATTATGTATGTCCTATTATAGATTTTTGTTTTTATACCCGTACGATAGGATCGGGTATAATAAAATTACTCCTCCGTTTGTAACACCTCGAAATAAGCGAGCTAGATATACCTTCAAAGGTATGGATCGGATCAGAAAAAAATTCTAAGACTTTTGAGCCAAGTCCGTCCGTCCGTCCGTCAGCACCCTAACTCAAAAACTAAGAAAGCTAGAATCTTGAAATTTACACAAAATATTCTGGGAGTAATTTGTCGGTTCCCTATTTTTTTTGGTTGAGTTTGGACCAAGCCTTAGGGTAGCTCTCGAACACCTAACTTTTAGATCCCGACATTTTTTTTGAAATAGAGCTATAAAATTTTAACTGCTGATAGATCTCACAAAAATATTAATTTTATTTTTAATACTTTTTTTTTGTAGCCCCACCCGTTACGGAGCTACAGCTCCCCAAAGGCTCAAAAAAGCTCTATATATTTAAATTGTTATAGCAAAAGTTGTATAAGGTATATCTTCATTTTGAAAACGCCAAACGATTACTACTTTCATTAGCTTTAAAAGTATATATACAATAAATATATATTTGTGGCATATGTGTCTTAATTTACCGTTATGCGAAAGTCAAATTTTGCAAAATCCTTTAACTCTTCTATCTTCTAAACGGTTTAAGTTGGAAACTTGAAATTTTGACAGAAGTTAGATCTTTGAAAATAAGTATGAGTCATTTCAGAAAATTTTTTTGTATCACCCCCGTTTAGGAGCTGTAAGGGGTCAAAAACTGAAAATTTCCAATTTTTAAACACCTGTAACTTGAACACCTGTTAACATTTTGTTGAAGTAATACACAAAAATTAAAGCTTCAATATTATACTCTTATTTCTGCAAATAACTTTTTTTTAATAATATAGGGTTACTTTATAATTGACGAAAGAGTTACTTGATTTTTTCAAATTTTCTAACAAATTTCTTTAACTAATTTTTTGCATTTTGTTTTACTCGATAATTTGAAATTGTTGAGGATATAATGCGTAGTACAAAAAAATGTAAATAAATAAACAATATAACGGTTGCTTGAAGAATTTTTATTTATATGATATTGATATATATACATACTTATATAATATCATGTTTAGTGAATAAATGATAAGAGTATATGTGTATATTATATAGCGCCCTATTTACATACATATATGTATTTTATTGTACTTATAAGAAATTATTCTGTCAATGGAATATTTAAATATAATATAATATAATATAATAATATAATTCGCACAAAATTATATTTATTATTTTGTACTAAGTAATTTTAATATATATTTACCGCTTAGTATTAAATGGTACTATAGAATATTTGAAAAAGTTTTGGATTGATAATCGTTATGTGGAAGGTTAGAATTTGCTGTAGAAGAATGTATAAACATATAGTTTGAATATATCTACAACCCATAGTTCTAGAAATTATAAAATTCACCCAAATTATTTTAAAATACTAAAATATTAAAAAAATAATATTGTAAGCACAGTGACAGGCTGTGAACATACTAACGGTTCGTACGGGTATCTAAGAGTTGACAAAGGCAATTGTATTCTTCCTCGTTTTTTTATAAAATTTTGTTCCATCTTCTTCTTTTTATAAACTTTTTTAATTTTTATATGTCATATACCTTTAAAACTTTTATTTTGTAGAAAAAAAAGTTTTTATCAAAAATTTTGAATATTAAACACAATTTTTATTTTTAATTAACAAATTCACTCAATTCCAAAAAATAAATAAATATCTTCTCATATTTTATATATCTGCAATACTTTTGATCTCACAAACATGCATGAAATTTAATTTTCCGGTTCACAAAGTGTATATTTGTCATAATACATTTTGTTTTTTTTTTTACTAATACGAAAGTATATTGTATTCACGAATTTTATATATTTTGTCCTTTTCACATTTTTTATTTAAATTTTATGTGAGTTATGTGAGTTTGTGAGTGTGTTTATCTTATACATATTATATTTTTTGCCAGAAATAAGTATAAATATTAAAAGATAAATCAAATTTAATTACTGATTGTTATTACATTTCTGGCATCCTTTTTATTACATAAAATTTTTAGAACATATTTTCATTTTAATTATATTGCATTGCCTAGTTAAATCTTTCATTTGGCGTCTAAAGTCAATTGACATTAAGTCACGTGGCATTTGAATTAAGTCACCTTCACCAATTTTTACAATAAAATTAAATTATAATGAATAGTATTTAAAAACTTAAATTATTTGACCAATGGTGCAGTGCGTAAGTCACCGGTCTTTTAGGCCAAAAGTCTCGGGTTCAAACCCTGGTCAGGTCAAAAATAATATTTAGATATTTATATCTGGACAATATAATATAAAAAAAAAAACTTAAATTGCTAAAATTTTTACATGTTTAAACATTTTACATATTTTTTCACTTTTAATTATTGGTAAATTACATAAAAAATGAGGAAGAGTGCAGTATAGTAGACTGTGTCGACTCTTGGATACCTGAAACCCATTACTTTAGCCCAATCAAATTGTACAGAAGTTGTGGACATGCAACTTGACAACTTTTCACAAAATTTCAGTTATCTAGAGCCACAATATGTACACTAAGTTATTTTCATTTAAAAAAAGAAGTTGTGTAGGAGCTACTCGAACTCGGCGGCCAAAAAATGTTAGATTTAAATAGCGAAACTAACAATTTTACCAAAGTTATGTAGTAAAAATTTCAGAATCCTAGCTCTGCTATTTTATTGTCAGCGCGTGGATGAACAGAAAGGTATACATATATGCTTTAATCAACTAATTTTTCGATTTGATATGAAAAACAAATCATAACTCAGAAAATTTTCATAAAATTCTTTAAAATTTCCAAAGCTTAAATCTTAAATTTTTTATTTAATATCCTGATGAAAACTACAAAAAATTTGAAATTATATATTAACAACTCCATGTGGTATTTTACAACATTGAAAGAAACATTATAAGAAAAATTTAAATAACATTAAAACTTAACCAAGTTACTGACAGCTTTTGGTTAAGTGAGTATCTAGTTCATATAAAGCTTTTAAGGATTCACATTTTTCCTTTAGCATAAACTTATTATTAGTTTTTTAACTTTTTGATTTTAATTTCCCGTTCTAATTGTGTAATTTGTTTTTTGATGATTTTTATTTGTATTTTTTGATTTCTAATACACATTAGCAAATTAATGACTACTTCGTCATTTATTTTGTTTAATTAAGATGTTAAAATTAGTGAATGAGAAAATTGGAAATAATAATGACTGCCAACATAATTGTGTATGGAAAATAAATATCAATGCGCTGTACTTGTACATTATAAGATAAAAATATATAAAAAAAAAAAATCATAAGACCTCCAAATCATAAGACCTAAGATAATGGTTTTTTTGCTCATTTAATGGATTTTTATACCCTATACCTAAAGTATAGGGTATATTAACTTTGGTATGGTGTTTGTAACCACCAAAAGGAAGCGAGTTAGGTATAGACATGTATATATATTCTGAATCAGGATCACCGCCGGAGTCGATTTAGCGATGTCCGTCCGTCCGTCCGTCCGTCCGTACGCACGATAACTCAAAAAATAATGATGCTATCTTGATGAAATTTATATAGTAGGTTACTAATTACGAAAGAAAGGCTAAGTTCGAATCTGGACAAAATCCGTCCATGGGTTCGGATTCTGGAAGCTTCCGAATGATTCCGGGCTTTTGGAGATAATCTCCGCAAACGAGATTATCTCCAAAAGCAACAAAGATAGAACCAGAGACTACATAGAGATGTACAAATTCATACAAAAATTTGTACTAATTTTTTTTCAAACGGGCCAGCTAAAACTGGCTAGTTTTAAAAATCTTAAAGCACAGAAATATTTAGTTTGTGTCATAGCTAAAAGAATATAGCGAAAACCAGAATCTTCTGTAAAATCTGGTGTAAAATGATCATTCATATATTTTATGCATTTACAAAATTTTTTTATCCTTGTGATTATTAAACTTTTTAAAGCAAAGCGATGACAAAATAACTTTTAAAATAGAAAAATAAGGCAAAAATGGGAAAATATATTTGAGAAAATATATATTTAATATGTCGAGTAGAAACGTAAATTTTCAATATGATAAAGAAGACATTCTAAATACCACTTTACAAAAAATATGGAACATTTAGCTAAATATTTCATATAGAAAAAAATTAAATAAAAATAGATTATTTTATAATGTTGACTTTTCTAAAAACAACAAGAAAAAACATTTCAAGGTTATCATTCATATGCATTCAGTATTTCACTACTACAAGCAGAATTTTTTGAATGTATGAAATGGTATATCGTATATTATATGGTATCAGATGGTATGAATGTTATCTATTTTATGAAAATCATCTGATTTGTCTGCATTATTTATTTAACTAGATTTAACTGATTTAATATACAGTATCCAGCAAAAGTAATGGTAATTTAAAAAAATATATATAGAAAAGCAATAAAATAATATAGGCGTTCGAATTTTTTCTAATAATATTTTTAACTTTATAACTTCAGGGAAAAACAAACAAACAAAGTAACAAAATTTTTTGTATTATGATTTTATTTTATTTTTTGATCTCATGACTCATATTGGTATATTGTTATATAACGGTATAGCTACATATATAAGTGGGTATTTTTTGAAGATAATATAATATACCTAGGTATCAAATAAAAATAACTGAAATAAAAAATAATGCTTTAAAATTCTTCTAAACATTTTTTTAATTAAAAATTATTCCAATTAGAAAAGTGGCATGACATTTGCTGGATACTGTACATATTCATAAAAATTATCAAATCATATCAAATTGGAACATAATTACATTTACACAAAACAAAATATAAATATAAATATGTATTGATTTTTGAATCATATTGAAATACATATATAAAAAGTGCCGATAGTATTTATGTGTATTTCTATTTATATTTAATTTTGATTCACACACACTTTCACAATTTAATAAGCATGTAGGCAAGCTGGCTCAAGTAATATAAATGCATAATATGGCATAATGCATATATATGTAATATAAAAATTATATTAGATACTGATCAGATCATGTATATCATAATATGTCATCTGATATCATATGATCATATTCATATATGTATGTTACTTGTTATTTCTATCATCCATACCAATTATACGAAAGTTCATTTATGTACATATATGAAAAAAAAAAATATCCGAGACCAAAACTTGCTTTAAGAAACTTTAAAAAAAAAAGTTGAAAAATGAGACTAAATTTCAAAATCGATATTGTAGCGACATCTAAACTTTTTTGTTGCCATTTGGACATCTCTATGTAGTCTCTGATAGAACCTTCAAATTTTGTACAATGATGTTTCTTCCCGTTCGATTTATGTCTCTGAAATTTAAGAGGATTTGGTCCATGGGTTTGGGTTTTGGAAGCTTCCGAACGAGCACCAGAGCAAATGAGATTATTTCCAAAACCAACAAAGATAGAACCTTCAAATTTTGTACAATGATGTTCCTTCCCGTTCGATTTATGTCTCTGAAATTTAAGAGGATTTGGTCCATGGGTTTGGGTTTTGGAAGCTTCCGAACGAGCACCAGAGCAAATGAGATTATTTCCAAAACCAACAAAGATAGAACCTTTAAATTTTGTACAATGATGTTCCTTCCCGTTCGATTTATGTCTCTGAAATTTAAGAGGATTTGGTCCATGGGTTTGGATTTGGAAGCTTCCGAACGAGCCCCAGAGCAAATGAGATTATCTCCAAAACCAATAAAGATATAACCTTTACTTTTGGCAGAATGGTGTTCTTCCATGTATGATTTAGGCCTCTGAAATTTAAGAGGATTTGGTCCATGGGTTTGGATTTGGAAGTTTCCGAACGAGCACCAGAGCAAATGAGATTATCTCCAAAACCAACAAAGATATAACCTTTAAATTTGGCAGGGTGGTGTTCTTTCATGTTTTATTTAAGTCTCTGAAATGTGAGAAGATTTGGTCCATGGGTTCGGGTTTTGGAAACTTCCGAACGAGCCCCAGAGCAAACGAGATTATCTCCAAAACCAATAAAGATAGAACCTTTAAATTTTTTATAATGATGTTTCTTCCAGTTTGATTTATGTCTCTAAAATTTAAGAGGATGTGGTCCATGGGTTTGGATTTTGGAAGCTTCCGAACGAGCCCCAGAGCAAATGAGATTATCTCCAAAAACAACAAATATATAATCTTTTAATTTGGCCGAATGGTGTTTTTTCATGTTTGATTTAAGTCTCTGAAATTTGAGAGGATTTGGCCATGGGTTTAAATTTGAAAGAATTTGAACCGTGGATTCGAATTTTGGAAGCTTCCGAAGGAGCCGCAGAGCAAATGAGATTATATCCAATACGAACAAAGGTAGAACCTTTGAATTTGGTACAATGGTGTTCTTTCGTGTTTGATTTATGTCTCTGAAATTTAAGAGGATTTGGTCCATGGGTTTGGTTTTGGAAGCTTCCGAACGAGCCCCAGAGCAAATGAGATTATCTCCAAAACCAATAAAGATATAACCTTTACTTTTGGCATAATGGTGTTCTTTCATGTATGATTTAGGCCTCTGAAATTTGAGAGGATTTGGCCCTTGGGTTCGGATTTTGAAAGCTTCCGAACGAGCCTCAGAGCAAATGATATTATCTCCAAATGCAACAAAGATATAACCTTTAAATTAGGCAGAATGGTATTCCTTCATGTTTGATTTATGTTTCTGAAATTTGTGAGGATTTGGTCCATGGGTTCAAATCTTGGAAGCTTCCGGACGAGCCCCAGAGCAAACGAGTATATCTCCACAACCAACAAAGATAGAACTTTTATTTTTAGTACAAAGGTGTTCTGTTATGTTTCCTTTTCTGTAAAATTGGAAACTGACATTTGAAAGAATTTGAACCATGGGTTCGTATTTTGGAAACTTCCGGACGAGCACAAGAGCAACGAGCATATCTCCAAAACCAACAAAAGTAGAACCTTTAAATTTAATAGAATGGTGTTCTGGCAAGTTTTCTTTATGTTCCTGAGATGGATTCGATGAATTGGAGTGGCAATTCGGGTAGCTGACACAAACATCCCAAGGACTACCAATCTTCAAAAAAATTAAGATAGAAACTTAAAATTTTATACAAGGGTGTCAAGCATATCCCAAGGGGATGCCTCTTTTACGTTCTTGAAATTCGAGTTGAATAAGACAGAAAAGGGAAGAAGTTCAAGCAGCTGCCAAAAACACTTATGGATTTTTAATTTAATTCGAATTATTCAGGTGTAGGGTATTAATAAGTCGGTTGCATCGACTTACTGTTACATTTACTTGTTATATAATTAAATTAACTAGGTTTTTCTGGTCGCTCAAAATTCGGAAGACTCTAGATTAATATACCAAAGATCAGGAAACAAAAGTTTTTGATGTGCATGCGTAGGATGTGTAGAATTGGTTTTACAATCGGATTACGAACTTAATGGAACGGCGTTTGCGTTTTCTGTTGAATGAATGGCGTTTTCTGTTGAATGGAACGAAAAATTTTATCATCAAAACGTTAAATTAAATAAGTATTAAGTACCTAAACACTCTGACAAAAAGTAAAGTACAAACCTCTTAAATTATAAAAAACAAATTTTTAAAATTGAACTCCATATAGTATGCATATTATTGATAGATACAACTTTGCAATTTTTTTATTACACAACTAAAATATTATCATAATATGCATAGTATATAGAGTAATACCTAGAATAAAATTAGTTGGTTGGTTGGTTGGTATAAGTGGCTGATCCGGTCGGTCGTGACAAAAACTCCAAGTAGCTTGTTAGCACCGTTTTGTTACCACTTCCGTGATCAGAAAGCAGAATGTAAGCCAACGGTGATAAAACAAGGCACAATGTAAACTAACGATTTTTAAAAGCGCACATTTCCAAAAAACAATACAAACTGCTTAGAATTGTGACTTGAAACAAATTTTGAAATTTCATATAAGAAAAAATGCAAAAATAGAACTTTTTTTGCAATTTTGAGGGATTAAAAATCCGGAACCCTATATAACTAAGAAAAACCGTTAATATACTTACGTAAAAATTTATTACTGGAGCTTTAATTTTTATATCTTGTCGAAGAAAAATTTGTACAGGTGCCTAAGTTACAGGTGCCTAAAAATAGCATATTTTCAATTTTTGAGCCCTAATACGATTTAAACAGGGGGTGGTACAAAAATATTTTCGGAGAAAACTTATACTAATTTTAAAAGTTTTTTCTTGTCTCAAAATTTAAAGTTCTTATCTCAAACCGCGCTGGAGTTATGCAGAAAGAAATATCATGCAAAATTTGGTTTTCACATAACGGTAAATTTAAATACTTAATTTAAAAACTTTATATAATTTTCATATTAATTTACAAAGCTAAAAAAAATTTCTGTCGAATGGCGTTTTCATATTGACAAAATGTTAAGCGGAATATGAAATATACGTATTTAAAAATAGGGTTTTTTCAAAGTTCGAGAGGCTGTAGTTCCCTGATGGATGGGGCGACATGCAAAGTTGTTCCACAAAATTAATTTTTTTATGAGACTTACCCGTGGTTAAAATTTGTTTTCTCTATCTTTAACGGTGTAGAAGTTTTGTAAACACACGGACAGACGGACGGACAGAGTGGAACTAATAGATACATTTTTACAAAATTTTTTTTGGAAACTTCAGAAAGCATTTGAGGTTATTTTAATGATTGTGATTTTTATCGTAACCTCAAATGATTTGCGAAATTCTTTTATTATCTTATGGCAATTTGAGATGCTCTAGATCTACCACCAATTTTATTTCGACTTTTTAGGAGGTTGGATTTGTTTCGATAAAAACATATCTACTATTAAAAAAAAAAAATTTTATATTGTTTTGTTTTTAGTTTACAATTTTATTTTAAGTTTTATTTTTTTAAATAAAAAAAGTTTAAAACTAAATTTTAAGAACTAATTAAAGAGTATTTAAACTAATAGGCAATAACAATAACTTAATCTATTATTTTTTCTTCTCGGATCCTATTTAAAGAAAATCTTTTAAAATTTTGTTTTTCTAAACTTCTAAAGGAAAAAACATGTTATAGGAAAAGTTTTAATTTTTTCTTATAAATAAAAAAAAATATTATAAATTTTTTTCTGTTAATTAATTTTTTCTGTATTTATAATCATCCATTTATTTAATAATTCATCTTTACCTACAAATTTATTTTTGTTTTATATTTTTTGTTTTCTTTTTATTTTGTTTAATTCTCCGCCACATAAATCTGACAAGAAAATTATCCAACCTTTCCTTTTCAGGCATTGCTGTAAATGTTGTAAAGCGAAATTATTCTTGGTGTAGGATTCCAACTCACACACCCCCCGTGTTTACAGCATGTTTTATTAGCTCTTACTCACAAGGCCACCGAGACCCCTGTTTTATTTTTGCTTTATATTTTAAATGTTTTGTCTTTTCTTTAAATTCTTTCCATTTTTCTTATTGTAAATTATAATATTATAAGTTATAGTATTATAATTTTATACTTTATTAAAAAAATCAATAAATTATCATAAAAAGAGAAAAAATAACTATTTATATCCGTTTTATTCCATTTTACTTCCTTATTATTTTTTACAAATTAAGTTTACATAAAAATATTATAATTTGTATATATATGGATATGTTTATACCAAAGATGACAATGACCTGGCAATTTTTAAAAGAAAGATTATGAGAAAAATTTTTCAATCAAGGGGACTAAATAATGGAAGATATATTAGACGTAGTAATAAGGAAATAAACAGTTTAATTAATGAAAAGGACATAGTGAAATTTAAAAAAAAATAAAGACTAATCCGCTAGTCTAAGCGAATAAGTACAGGAAGAGGAAGGCCACGCATATGAATAGACAGTGTACGAATTGACTTAAAAAAATGATGTGTACAAAATTGCCAAAATGTAGCTCAAGATAGAGATTGAAGGAGGCAAGTCGTGAAGAAGGCCAAATCGCATAATAGCGCCAAAAGAAGAAAAAGATAGATATATATATATATATATATATATATATATATATATTGGAATGCAAAATTTATGTATATTCTTCCTAAAATTAAAAAATCCAACTTACTATTAAGTTCTTGAAAACTTTTAAAACCAAAATTAAACAAAAAATAATATTTGCCATAATATATTTATCTGTCGTTAAATGCCTTCACCATTAAAAGAAATAAAATTGTTTGCTTTTTTTTGTTGATTAAACCTTAAATATTCTGAGTAACTCACTATGAACTTATTAAATTATAAACTGAAATAGGAGTTCATTTTTAAAACACACAAATAAAAATAAATTATCAAATTGGTTTCATAAAAATCTTTTTTCTTTATGTTCATTTATTGCTAAATTAATTTAAAAAATAAAAAGCCTGCTGTTTAAAAAATTGAAAAACGAAAACTTCAATTGATTTTCCTTTTTTTGTTTTCCAAATAAATCCAATAGATTTTACCTTTGATCTGTAGTAGGATAAAAAAAAAAGGAAAATTTTTGGTATTTTATTATTTTTATTTTCACAGAAAGAATGTTTAAAGGCAATAAAAAGCATTTTACAATTGTGATTACTTTTACACAAAACATTTTTAATTTTTTTAGAATTTTTTCAACAAATTTAGTAAAATAAAATTGTTATAAATCAGGAGACACTTTCGTTAGTTTTAAGTAATTCCTTAATGAAAAACTGCTGCTAATATGTATGTAAAAATATGATATTGGTGCTTTAATTCTTATGTCTACATACGACACATGTACAGATGTATAAAATAGCAACTTTTTAATTTTTAACCCTCAAAAGGAGGGTCTTAAAATCGTAATCCTGCAAATTACAAGCATTTTTTCACAAGTAAGTTATGCTAATTCTCAAAGGTATTTCTCTTCTCACAATTTCAAGAATCTGACTAGAAGCAGTCCGGATATACAAAAGCAATAAAATCTTGCAAAATTTTCTTTTTATACATAATGATAAATTTAAATACTAAAATTGTCAAATATTACATAATTTTTATAACGGTTTATAAAGCTTGAAAAATGTTCTGTAGTTTGAGGCTTTTAGATTAAAAATATTTAGTATGGAACTTAAAATGTAAGGATTTGAATATAGGGCTTTTTCGAATTTTGGGAGAGGCTGTAACTGTGTTAGGGTTACAAGAAAAAGTAGTTCTATGGTTAAAATTTCGTCATGAATCTAGTTTTAACCGTGTAGAGTTTTATAAAAAGCCAGACAGGCGAACAAACATAGGGATATAGTGAAACTATAAATTGTACGTAATATATTCAAAACTTTATTTAAAAAATGTTCTAGAAGAAAGATATTTAAAAAAATAATATTCTACGTATTTTTCCAAAAGATTGAAATTACTTTTTTTTTTTAATTTGTGGAAGAGGCAGATAAATAACATTTTTCAGTGTAACATAATAACCTCTTAATCAGCAGACACCTACCAATTATAAAATCTAATTTGGCAGCATATCATAGCTTTTTCCCAAAATTGACGAAAATCGAATCAGGCAGCTTTTCAGGACATTATCCTGAAATAATTAAAAATTGCACAATTGAATGTTGTGAAAAGTTTTAGTTGCGAAGTGTCCCATTTGATAACATTCTGATTATTTTATAAATGAAATTTTTGAAATAAAAAATTATGCCAAAGTATCATTAAAAAAAATTGGAAGTTTTATATGAAAATTGTAATCTTAAATATTTCATTTATCCCAGACGACTTAAAGATAGGTATGTAAACAATGTAGGAGGTAAAATTTAGTTATTTACTTACTTATTCCTAAAGTCAAAGTAATAAACAAAAATTTCAAAAATATAGTCTTAAAATATATTTCCGTTTTCTTTAGACGAAGACCTTTAATTCGAACAGAGACTTTTAAACAAAATTTTATTTAAAAATACTATTTAAAAAAATAATCCCATATAGGATATATTAATCCAAAACTGGAAACAACGATTTTAAGAATAGACTAAAGCATAATAGTAAAATATGGTTTTTAAGGATAATCGAGATAGAAAAACCTCTTTTGGCAATGCATTTGAAATGAAGAATCACAAAATGCGATAATTATCAAATCATGGATCATTAGGCCAATTAGGTTTACATTCAGGCTAATTAATTTTGAATAAACCACAAAATTGCATATACACATTCAATTATATATATTAATGGTATTAAAAAATGAAAGAGGTATAACTAGGTACCTATAGGTATAACTAAAACTTGATTTAATTGCCAAAACCACTTTTCCCACTCCACTTGATAAAAAGAAAATTATTTGGACGCGTAATAAAATGTAAAATAATCATTCAATCAATTATTTTAAAAATTTAAATACAAAACATACTTACATAGATATTATATAAATTTAAATAAATGTACTAAACTGTCATCATCAATTTCCTGCTTTTAAGAATAATATTTTAAATTTATAACATAGTTTTTTTTTATCTTAAAAATATTTACAATAAATGATAAAAGTCAACAATATTAATAATAATATCACCTTACCAGCTCGTTAAAAAGGAAAAAAAATCACAAAAGTGACCGTAATAAGTCAAATGATGACATTAATATGAATTTTTTTTTCCAATTTTCTTAAATTTTATTTGATAAATTATCAAATTTTGATATGAACATCAATCTGAAAAATTTTCCACTATGACGTAATTGATTTTTTCTTAAAATATCTCTATTTAGAAAATTTTTTTTGACCTTTTAAAGGAAAAATTTTATTTAAATACGTAGTATAGTACAGAAAGAAAAACTAACAAGGCAGAATGGAAATCAAGGGTTTTTTTAGGTGAACATTTTTTGAAAGGACAACAAAAATAGATTGAAATTATGATTTGTTCCAATGTTTCTAAGTTTTCTTCCAATTTTATATATTCATATGAAAAATTGTGAAATTCAAAAATTTCCTTCAATTTTAAACGCTTTATATTTAAGAAAAACTGTTAATACAAGTTATAATGTAGGAGTTTTAATATTTACGTTTTACTTTGGAAAAATTTGTACAGATGCTTAAGTTATAGGTATGTTTGAAAATAGGAAATTTTCTCTTTTATCTCTAAAAATTTCAAGGGTAAAGGTTATCTGAAATGCTTCCGGAGACATGAAGACACCAAAATCTTGTAAAATTTTGTTTTCACATAAAGGTAAATTTAAGTACTAAATTTTTTAAAAACTTGTAAAATGATGATATTGATTTATAAAGATAAAAAAAATTTTTAAGAAGCTGTACGTCCTCAATCAGTCGGGCTACATACAAATGTTGCTCTTCAACATTAATTTTTTTAAAACATCTATGGTTAAAATTTCATGGCTATATATTAAATGGTGTAGAAATTTTGCAAACAGACGGTTCTGTAAAGCCTCTGCAAAGACTTCGTTTCTGCAAAGCCTCTCCGTTTATTTCTGTACCAACCAGTCAAATTATCTTTTGACAAAAGAAATGAAATGAAATAGTCAGTTAAATATAAACAAATAAGGATTTAATGCTTTTATGGAACTTACCCTAATGAAAGGGACTCATCGCGGTTATATATTTACCAATATATATTTTTATATTTCTAAGCTATATTTTATATTTCAGAATATAACAAAATTTTGACCACACGACCCACAAACTTTAAAAAAAAACTTTTTTAGTTTACAAACAATAAAAAATAATTTTCCAAATTAAACTTTTAAGGATGTGAAACAAAAAAAAAAACAAAAAATGCGAATTATTATCAATAATGAATATACTGTGATTTTTAGTCTTTATAGCATGGTTTTTATATCATTTAATTTTGAACTTTTTGTTTTCTGTCCAGGTCTACTTTGATGAAATGGTGCTATTCAATAAAAGTTGATTGTTACAAAAAGAAAAATGATATATTTCCTGAAATGTTTTTCTTTAATTTTGCTGTGTCTTTGAAGGATTTACCTGAAGAAAATAGAAATAGAATTCTTGCTACCCAATTATCAAAAACCATATAAAAACAAACAAAAACGAATTTTGTTAAGAGCATTAATTAATAATTTTGATACCAAAATTAATTTTAAGAAGTATCTTGCTGAGTTAAATAAAAATGTCATAATCAAAACAACATGAAAATAAAATATTGTTAATATAGTTGTTAATTCATTTGATGTCACCCAAAAATGTTTAAAAGTAATGTAAAAAAAAACATGATCAAAAATATGTTTGTCCATCTGCCTTTTTCCTTTTTTTTTTCGTCATCTTTTCAATTACAAACAGCTTGTACAAATTGTTTTAGAATATATGTCTAAATCTAGAAAAAGGTGAGCACTACTTTACTTATATCTATTCGTTAACATATTCAGACACGAGACCTCTTCAAAAAAAATAAACGTTATCTGAATAAATGGTTTCATCGTTTAGATTTAAACCTTGGTACAAAATTTTTTGTTTTCTTTTATTTTTTTTTTTTTTGCCAAGGATATTTTTGTGTTATATATAATTTAGTTATGTATGATCTTTTTTATATTAAAATTTAAATAATGATTTAATTATTATCATTTATATTATTTTTATTCAAACTTATTGTACTTATTTTATTTGATTTAGGTCAAAATGTATCGTCCAAGGGATGTTTTAAACGACGCTATGAACTGACCACCAAATTCTTAACCCTCTAAAGAAAAACGAACTAATGCCCATTATCTTTGCTAAAATTTAACTTATGGATAAATTAATTTTTTGTTTTTGGGGTTAGTTCATTTTTAGATTTTGGCAATTATTTAATATGAATTAGACCTCAAAAATTCAACAAATATTTTTGGGGATTATTTTTTTTTTTTTGATTAGTTTATTTTTTTGGGCGGTTAGTGCCTTTTTTTTTTATTTTAAAAGTACTTAATAGAAAGCTGCGGGAAGAAGAAATAATTACGAGGGATTTTTAAGATTCAAAATCAGGATACTTATTCCCTTTTTCATGAATATTTATTTATGTATATGTATTTGCAACATTTTGAATTACAGAAATTTAAGTGTTGGATTCTGTAAAAGCATATAATTTAATTTTGTAATCAACTCTAAAATCATTCCCGATTTTGTTTTTTTCAATATATATTATTTTTCATCAAATTCATTATTTTTAGTATCAAGTTCGTTTTGTTTTTTTGGTGGGGTTAATAAATTTTTTTTGGAGTTAGTTCATAGTGCTCTTATTTTATTTTATTATTATTTATTTATTTTCAGATATACTTCAATATTAACATTTTATTACTTACTAAAACTTATGATTATAATTAAAGAAAAAGCGAGGTTGCCATTGTGTACTCTACTGTACTCTTAGTAGAGTACACAATGGCAACTGTGGGATACCCGTATGAACGTAATATATCCTGTTTCTATAAAACTTGATCATCTTTTAAAAACTTTCAGATGTTTTAGTATCGACGTTGACTTCAGAGATATATTTATGTAAATTTTGGAGTTGTATGACAGCTACCCGAATCTATTACACAATCATAACCAAATTTTTCATAAGTTGTTGCCATAAAACTTGATCATCATTTATAAGATTAGACGCCTAACTTCATTAGGTTCCAAGAAATGCAAGAAGCCTGAACGGGCTGCCTTAGACCAATCAAATTTTACAAAAGTTTTTGGCATATAACTCTACATTTATTCACTAAATTTCATATATCTAGCTTCAATAGATACTGAGTTATATGTTCATTTAAAAAGAGAAGTTGTATGGCATCTACCCGAACTTGTTGCACCAGCAGAATCAAATTTTACAGAAGTTGTTGCCATAAAACTGGATCGTCATTTGTAAGATTCCAGGCGCTTAGCTTCATTAAGTTCCAAGAGGTGCAAGAAGTCTGAACCGGGTAATTTAGACCAACCAAATTTTACAAAAGTTGTTAGCATGTAACTTGACACCTTTGCACTAAATTTCAGAGAGCTAGCTTTAATAGACACTGATTTATATACATTTAAAAAGAGAAGTTGTATGGCAGTTATCCGAACCTGTTGCTCCAGCCCTATCAAATTTTACAGAAGTTGTAGCCATAAAACTTGATTATCATTTGCGAAATTTCAGAAACTTAGCTTCAATATATACTGAGTTATTTCCATATAAAGATGGCAGCTACTCGAACGCGGCTGCCGAAAATGCTAGATTTAAATAGCGAAGCTAACAATTTTGCAAAAGTGACGTAAAAAAATGTTCAGCCTTCTACGTTTTTTATTTTTTGAGTTATCGTGAGGACGGACGGACGTACGTGGCTTAATCGACTCAGAACCGATTCATACCTTTGACACTATATCTAGCTCGACTCCTTTTAGGTGGCACAAACGTAATGGCAAATTTATTATACCCTTGAACATAGTTGATACGGGTATAAAAACGATGTTTCATATTCAAAAATCTCATCTCAACATCTAAAATAAAAGTTTTACTTAAAAATTATTTAACATAAGAGTATGAAGTGGGATGTGTTTAAAATTTTAACAAAATGAGATATTATAAAAATTTCCATTAATATTAACTAAAGCTAAATAGTATTTAAATACATATACCACCAGCACATTACAAGCGATAAATATGTGCAAGATACAATTATAATAAATTTTCTAATTCATTATAGTTGAAATTAATAAGCCAAAGTTTAATTTCTTTTAAAAATTTTTTTACGTTTCTTATTGAGCGAATATATAATGGTAACTTGTTAAATAATTTACATGATGATACAATGAAGAGACGCTTATGAAGTGTTGTGCGAAAAAAAGGAATTGTTACAAAAAATTTGTTATTTCTTTTAATATTGTAACCTTTAACAATTCTACTATTTAAATATCCTGATTTTAAGAAAATGAGTTTTTGTCATTTAAAATAATAAAGATGACATTATAGGTAGAATATTTAGGTTTTAAAAAAGTTGAATGCTAGAGTGTATTCTGTTTTTTATACATATTTTTGTCACAACATATTTTTACAGTAAGAGCACAGACTAAATAATATATTATACAGACGAACAGTTTCATATAAAAATTTTAAGTCTTTTTTAGGAGCGAGACTAAGTATTTTAGATATTTAAATAGCAAAAACAAAAATTTATAGAATATTATTTTGTATTTTCTATTTTTGTAATTTAAATATTGTAAAATACTTAGTCTAGCTCCATAAACTGCTTAGTCTGGCTCCAAAAAAAAACTAAAAATTATTATATGAAACTGACCGTCTGTATAGTTTATTTAGTCTGTGGTAAGAGTAAAGGAAAAATTCTATTAAAAGACGATTCCCCCAAACAAAGTAAACCATACTGCAATTTGGAATATATTTTTTATAAAAGCAGAATAGAACATACATTTTGAAGGTTATAAAATCCTCTAATTATCGAACGAAGATATTTGTTTAATTTATTAATGTGGTCACCCCATGATAGTTGTAAATCAGTTATCACACCCAAGTACTTAAACTTTTTAACGACTTCAATAACAAAACACGTTGTATCATCCGAATATTTATATCTGCAGTATAGATCAGGATATGTACAATTTCGGATCTTTAAATCGAAAAACATAATTTGTGTTTTGTCACTTATTACCAACTGATGGTTTGCAAACTATATTCTTAATAGTTCAAGATCATGATTTATGTCTGCTATTAGGTCTAAAGGACTATTTAACCAAATCATCAGTTAAAGTCCAAATCCTCAGCTAAAGGTTGTTGATTCATCCATAAAATTTAAGCTTAACAAAGAGTTCTTTTAAACAAGTTAATAATTAGTTGGCAAATTATTTAATTTATTTTTAAAAACTTGTCGTGTTAATGAAAAGGGATATTTTTTAAGTATATACATATTTAAATCTTTAAATATTACAAGTTTATCTCGAATAATTTTTAATATTTTTAATCATTTAATTTTAAATTAATGTTATTTTTTGTTTGTTATTTTTTTTATATCCTCTGGAAAAAAATATCCTTGAATGATATGAGAAAAGTTTTTTCAAGTTAAATACAAAGTTGATGCCTTTTCAAAGAATAACCAATCAAACCATAAAGAAATTTTAATTTATTTATAATAAATTTTATTTTTAAATTTATTATAGATAAAATTTACAACAAATTATAAAAATATTTGATATCATTATAAAACAACAAGCCGGCAACCAACATATTGGTTTTGGGTTTTTGTTTTTTCAAGAATTCTCATATATACTGAAATTTTCAAATTATTGTTTTTATTTACCAACAAAAAATAAAATTTACAAAAGAGAAATATTTATTAGCTTTAATTAAATTTTTGATTTTATTATGTTTAAAGGAAAATTGTTTTGTAAATGAAAAATGGAAAACAGTTATGCAATATAATATTTTGTACTCACTCACAATTTCACTCAATAAAAGAAAATATTTGAAAAATTAAATTGTATTGAGAGGAACGAGAGCGAAACACACAGGTTTATAAACGAAGGGGTGACTTAACTTCCATGGACATAGGTTCCATGGAAGTAATGTCCATTTTTAAATGGATTTAAGTTGCATTAAAATACAGACAACAATTCCATGGAACTTATGTATGACCAATTTCCTATGAGACATAAAGTTCTATTGAAATTATGAACATTTTTTTTGAGTTAAAAGTTTCATTGAACGAAATAAAGTCAAATTTAAATATTGTAAAATTTGTGGAAATATCAGAAATATATATACATTATATTATATGTATGTGAGTTGGGTGTATATAAAACTTTACCGAAAAAAATTCCGAATTTAAATTTTGTTAAAAAAAATTCCGAATGCTGCAAAATTAGGATTGTTCTGTTTTCCAGAATATAAATATGTACATATGTGTATACGAAATTTTGAGTTAGGACGGATTTTAGAGTTAGATTTATATGCGAGATTCTGAATTAGGAAGGATTTTAGATTCTGGAAAAGGGTATAACTCTGATTTTACAACCAACTTTAAAAACCTCTCTAGTTATTGTATAATTTGCATACATATTAGATAAGTGAAATTTATGGCTATTTTATTTGAAACATAACTTCCAACTGAAAAATGCAGAACTTGTGGCCATTTTATTTGAACTTAACTTCCAACAAAAAGTCAGAACTACAAAGTCCAAAAGTCAGTCAGAACTTCCATGTAACTTAAGTCCATTTAGAAATAACCATAAATTCAATGGAACTTAAGTTCATTTAAGACGGCATTAGGAACCTATGTCCGTGAAAGTGAATTCATCCCCCCTTATAAACCTTTTCTAAAATTGTTCATAATATCAGGAAAATTAAGACAATAGTGTGCATTTAATATAAATTTTAAGGCAAAATATTAAAATATTAAATTATATTCTCAATATTTTTTAAATATTGTTTTAAATTTACAAAATATGAGTTCTTTTAATATTTATTTAATCTACAATATAGAACTCTAACTAAATATTATGTTTGGTTTTAAATAATAATTAGATATGTCTGACTTTAAAGTTTATTTTTAAATTAATATTAATTATTATAGTTTTATTTTTCATTTTTATTTTCTGTTCTATTTTATTTATTATTTGCTTTTTATTATTATTCCCAATGGAGACATTAGTTCTCTAAAAAGTTGAAGCATTCAACTCATATGTACATAGGCTTGTAAAATTCATATGTACATAGGCTTGTTTTGTTTGTTTGGTATTTACTCACTATATTATAAGTATACCATTGTATATTATATTGTAAGTAAAATAGCAAACTATAGGATAAGAAAATATGAAAATTGTCCAACAAAAATATTCAAAATTAAAATAATGCTCCTAATCTTTTTATATTTTCAGATTTAAGATAATTTTTTTTTTCATAATGTTACAAAAAACTTCACAAGGAAACAAACTTAATGAAGCTTAATTTTTTAATTCAGGAAAATAATTTTGAGTCGGTACAAGAGTTTCATTATAATTTCAGAATGGAAACACAAGGCCAACACCAACAGCTACACTAATGAATTCTCATTATAGACATACGAAAGTAATAAAGTCTAAAAGAGAGCGGGTTACAAGCGTGCATGACAAAATTCACCTAAAACAAAATCTAGTATTTTTATTTTTATCTTGCATTACAAAATCTATCTTCTTAAAATCTTGCACTACAAAATCTTTCAAGGACAAAATCTTGCAAAATATTTTAAAAGAAAGGGAAGAAAAATAGATTGTTATTTTGTGTTTAAAGAATGTATTTACATATAAACAAATAGTTAAGGAGGATTTTAGAGTTGATTTCAAAATTAGGATTATACACCTTTTCCAGAATATTTATATAAATGTATATGTGAGATTCTGAATTATGAGGGATTTTAGAGTTGCTTTTAAAATTTTTTTCTCATACAGGTCTTTTTCTAGAATATTAAAAAAAAAAGTTGTTTTTGATTAACACTGAGCTTAATTTAAAAAATCTGTGATACAGTTTTTCCAAAATTTTTAGAAAATATACCTACTATTTCTATAAATTATTCCTAATCTATATTATTGCTATAAATTATTATGTAACATGAAAGATGTATGTAAAAAAAATAATTAGGAGAGGTTTTAGAGGTGGGGTACTTTTTTAAGTACTTAAGTACTTTGTTGTGACATAATTAATATGTAACATGCAAGATTTTGTCCTAGTAGATTTTGGTGAAAAGATTTTGCTTTGAGAGATTTTCGAAAAATAGATTTTGTATGCAAAATTTTGTCGTATAACATTTTGGCGGATAAGGGTTATAAGACAAACCCGTTCAAACTATTATCGAAAAACGTTAAAATGGAAATATGTGCATATCTCTTTTATTAGAGAAATACTGCAATATGAGTATGGCAGTATATGAAGTCAACAGATTTGATAAAAGAATTCTAAAAAAGAATGCATTTATTTATATTATATTAGCAAAAATGAACATAACTTTAAAATAAGGTATAATTTCATGTTACAGAATCCTTATGGAAATAAGAAATGTAAGTAGAAATTAAATAAAGCGCAAAGCCTACAACATTAAATTATTAGCGAAGTGAGTGAACACAAAAGATCTAAAACGTTAATAAGAGTTTGTATAATTTTTTCTTAACCTAATTAGTTTCCTTTTTAATTAGTGTTCATTTTTTTTTATTTAGTTGTTAACTCTCATTAAAAATCTTTATATGCTTGATTAAATTATGTTTTAAATAAAACTAATAAAAGTAGAAAAAGGGTTCAATATCTTTTATTAGTAGAAGTATCAAGTTTTTCAAAATGAAAAAAAAAATTAAAGAATTGTGTTTAACTGTATTAATCTCTTTAGTACATTTCGAAAATTTATTTTTAAAATGTGCTTATTATTCCTTTTGTTTGTTTGTCCTTATGGGTATTTACAAAACTTCTACCCAAATTTAATTTTCTATCCAAATTTAAACAAAGAATGTTTCTTATAAAAAAAAATAAGACTTTCAAAACAACAATTTTGTTCTGTAATACTATCCCTTATAAGATTAACCTACATCAGATCGGAGACATTTGGAGAAAATCGTATTTGGAGAAAATCCTATTCTCAAAAGCTTATATGGGAACTTGGAGAAAATCTTATGTTCAAAGGCTTGTATTTAAAGCTAAATATTATTTTAATTTCAAAATGTCAAACGTCATGATCCCTCGCTTTTTAACAGGTATTAGGGATCAAATTTAAAATTCCTTATTTTAAAATAACTGTTAAGCATATAACACGCAAACATTTAAGTTTCAAAAAATAAAATTTTTACATAATTATGTTAACGGTTTTTATGAGTCATGAAAGTGCCTCTTCATTTTCCACAGTTTTGCTTTACATAAATAATTCTAAAAAAACTTTCAACTTTAGTTACCAAAGTTCTCATAATTGGTGTTTTTGTGTGTTGTATATGTAAATGTGCATCTCTGAAAATTTTTGATTTTATATACTGACTTGTTTTTTTTTTATTCGTTCCTCATGAATAAATGTAAAAGTTTTGACTGAAAGTATAAAAAACTTTTAAATTTTTTTCTTCGTATGTATATACATATCCATTTATACCCATATTCACATCATATTATATGAATATATGTAAATATATATATTATATATATATTATTATATAAATTATTATTAAATATATATATATATATTTAATATCATAACATAAAACTAAATGTTTTATAGAAGAAAATTGTGTCAAGGTCATTTTTGTTTGACTTTTTGAAATAAAAAGAAAATGTTTGTTTTTTACCATTTATATATTAGCATATATTAGTAATATGTGTATAACATATACTCATATTAAATTATAAATGGTAAACATATTTCTATCCAAACAAAAAAAAAACAAAAATGTTCTACTTGTTTGTTCATGGCATATTTTTATCCCATGATTATAAATAATTATAAGTTAAAAAGTCAAGAATAAATGAGAACCGCTTGAGTGGAAGTAAAGAATATGGTTTGAGCAGAATTAGTTTATCATGTCTATCATCATTCGCTCAATGCTATTCTTTGGAAAAAAAAAATGTGTATGCAGAAGCAACGAAAAATAAATTGTATGCAGTAATGTGTATGCAGTAAACTCTGTATGCAGAAGCAACGAAAAATAAATTTATTAAAACAAACAAATGTATTCCTCTAATAAATGTATTTTAATGTATATATTAAATTCTGTTCCCGCGCCCCATTATTAGTTTTTTTAATTTTGGAATTTTTACTTTGCTACTTAAGCCATTGCCTTTTCCATTTAAAATTTACTTTTCTGATTAATTTTGGTTAATATGTCATCGAAATTTATTTTATCAGTTATCGTTTTTTATATAACTTTAATCAGTTTCAATACTTTTTATCAGTCAACTTTTGTAAGTTATTGTAATCATTGTTTCAATATGTTAAATCAAATAGAATGAAACATTTTGTCTGTTCCTTTATTATTTTTCTTTGTATTTATATAAAATAAAATATTTAAAATAATTTTGAAACCAGAACTAATTTTCAATATGTCTCTATCCTGCCGGTCTACCAAAAAATGTTTTTAAATAAAACTGCAGAATAATTATGCACATCTATAACTTGCTAGAACACTTGGATTCGTCAGGCTAATAAAAAATATTAAGAAACAATGTAGATTTAAAGAGACAAATCTTAAATAATTAAAAGTCTGATTTTCCATGATAAATATTTCAATTGTGAAAATTTATGCTTTATGTACATCAAAATATAGTAAATAAGTAAAATAAGTAAATACGTATATATATTGATTCTTCTTCATCGTCATAAATTGAATGTCATCGTCCAAATGAAACTGGCGTAACTCTTTTACTAATGAACGTGACTAATGCGACTAATAAACTATAAGAAAACTATATTTCATTAGAAATAAAATTTGACACTAAGAAAAACTAAGAATCAATCTAGCTTAGTTTAGATTGATTGAAGTGTATGACTTCTTTTGTAATTTCATTCGTTAAATTGATTGCCAAATATTTTAAATTTCGATGTAAAATAATAATAGGAATGGATAATAATAATTTTTCGCATTAACAATATACAAAGTAATCAAGACATCAAAATATCAAATTAATTGCCTGAAAATTTCACTAAATTTTTTCTCATCTCATTGAATTCCAATTAAAAAAATCACAAAAATATATTAAATAAGTTTCATCTTATGTTTTGGCTTTGGCTGAAAATGATATAAAAGAACTTCAGAAACTTATACCTATGGAAGCTTGACGGTTCATTTTAACTGTATATTAAACTGAAATAACTAAATGGGAAAATAATTTTCTATACTTAAAGTGCCTAAATAATTTCAAAATTATATAAATGGAAAATCTCTATATGCTCCTCTAGATGGTAAGAAATAGTAACAGTAATATAATACATATAATAGACTAATGCAGATCGCTGCGGAAAATTATGCAATTAATTTAAAGTTCAAAGAATCTAAAGGCAGTAAGAAGACTTGGCAAAGACTAGGAATTTCCTTACATAAATGAAAGTACAGAATCAGATAGGATAAGAAAATCATCTGCTTATATTATTTTGCAAGGTTTTTTAAAACTAGGTCAGTGGGTAAGATTGTATAAAATAGGCTGTAAAAACCGAGGGAGTGTGGGCTCGAATCCCACATACGTCGTAAGAGTTATTCCCGCTAACGATATTTACGGCCACAGCTAAAAAGGAAAGGCTATGTAATTAATTTCCTGTTCATATTTATGTGGCACTAAAAAAAAAAAAATTTTACAAATCTTCAATCACTAATCACTATAACTAGCAGAATGGTCTGGTTGGTTCCATAAGTATTAAAAAAAGATATAAAGTATTATAAAAAATTGCTTTGATATATGTGTACTTTGATATTGAAAATATAAATATATAATACATATTATCTATAAATGATTTAATGATATTGTCAGTTAAAAGTTCATATTATAAGACATTTTATTCTTATGATTTTATGAATATTTTTTCGTTATTTCAAAATAAATTTTTATTCTTTTTCTTTGTTGTTTCTGCTGTTTATCACTTTTCTTAATAAAATAATCAAAAAATTATTTTTATAAACTTTTGTTTACTTATTTACACATAAGTTTCTTATAGATACAGCAAAATTAAAGGACACGAGGATATTAGTTAAATACATATATACATACAATATATATACATATTTTTATAGAAAAAACAAACAAACAAACTTTTTATTTAAAAATTGTGGAAAAATATATTTTAGGTTTAAATGTTAAAGATACAATATTTATATTTAACCAATATTAATTCTCACAAGTACGAATTTAAAGGTTAAAATTATACTAGGAATAAAGGCGTAAACTAAACAAAGTCATGATTTTTTGTTATATCAACATAAAAAAAATCAATAAACTTCATAAAATTAGTTTGAAGAATGAAAAAAACCCATGACCAAACATAAAATTTTTTTTAATTACTTATAAAGTAATTATTTTGTTATATGTAAACGAATATAAATAAACAAAAATATTTTAAATACATATCATAAATAAATAGTAAAGCTTGTACCCCTTAGTCGACTAGTTTGTAAAACCTTTACGTATTAATTAAAGTGTGGTCTACTGGTATTTTATTGGTACAGTGACAGAACGACCGGGAAAATAAAGCCCGTGGGTTTTAATTCTAAAACTTTTGGAATTAACGCCCGGGGTCTAAATCCTTTTCAAAAAAGAATTAAAGCCCACGGGTCTTAATTCCACTAGATCGTGGGCTTTAAGTCAATTTCGAAAAAGAATTAAAGCCCACTGTGTAACACAAAGGTTACCATCATGAGTGTGTATTTCATTTGACTGGATTTTATTTGGTGACATGTCAGAAGTCCCATGGTCACTTCAATGAGTCAGAAGACTCATTGTTAAAACTTTTGTGTCTCATTGTTAAAACTTTTGTCTCATTGTTAACATGCATATTCATATATAATCTACATATTCTGTAAAAGGCGTATAATTCTGATTTTGAATTCAATTCTAAAATCCCTCTCAAAATCCCTGACAATAGGGGTATTACTTATATACATATTTTTGAAAAAAACATATGATTTTGTAACCAACTGTAAAATCTCTCCCAATTCAAAATCTCGCAAATATATGTATTAATAAATATTCTGGAAAAAGGGGATACCCAAATTTTTATGCAAAACTCTAAAATCCCTCCTAAACGCATTAGGCTCTACATATTCTATATTACTTTCTTCTTTTAATAACAAAAAATAATGTGGGTCTTAATTTCAATTCAAAAGAAATTAAAGTCCGCGGATTTTAATCCCTTTAAAATATGAACTTTAATTCCAATTCAAAAAGAAATTAACTTATTTGCTCGGGCATTCTGTCACTGCACCATTTTATTTTATACCTTAAAATTTAAACCTTACGAACATTTACTCAAAATCGCATTTACTTATTAGATTTACTATAATAGGTTCACTTAAACTTAGGTTCGTTCTCCTTAACGAAATTCTTTCTAAGAATTTTTTCAAAAAGTTGAAAAGTTTTCGTTATATGGTCTAATTATTTTGACCAATTAAGAGCTTTTGTTTTGCCAAAGAAATTTACTATAAATAGAAAAAAATCCTATATATACTAACTATTATCTATTAATAAACTTATATATTTTTCCAATGACAAATGTTTTCAAAAAGTTTTCAATACCAAATTTAAAGATTATTTTTATCAAACTCAAACTCTTTTTTTTTTAATTAAGAAAATGTATCTCTTGATTTTTCACAATACTTTTCCTTACATATGAAAAACAAAAATTTAGGAAAATTACAAATTTTTGTTACAAAAATAATCACAATTTTAAAAATGTTTTATAATGTTATTATGAAAATGTGAGCATATAAAAACTTTTAGTTTCACAAATTACTTTATTTTTGGTTAATTTGCTTAATGATACAAAAATTACTTATCAAATTACAATCAACAGTTTTTAAAAAGGATAAAATTATTATCCCTAAATTAAAAATGTAACAAAAAAGTTTTGACTTCTCCAAAAAAAAAAGGGGACCTTTAAAATGTTTTTGTTTAAAAGTAGTTTTGGGTGCAAAAAATAAATTTTATAAATATGTTTCAATTTATGTTTCAATATACATATACCTGTAAACTAAATGATTAGTCAGAGAACCCATAATTATATAATATATTCCACATATATTATATAAAAACGTAACATCTGGAAAATTTCTCAAATTATTTTATTTCTTCTAATTATATTAATTTTGATTCACACAATTAAAAACTCAAAACTCAATCATAAAACTAGGATCACACTTAAAATCCAAAAAGAAAATATTCAAAACGTCAAAATCCAAACTTTTACAAAAATTCATAAATGAAAATCTAAATACATCAAAAGTCAAATTTGTATCACAATGTAGAACTTTTTTGTTAGAATATATACGATATTATTTAGAAGAATCCAGTTTTTGGGGGGTTTGTTGTTACAAAATAAATTACAAAATAACAGTTTCAATATAATTATAGTGATCTAATGATTACTTAGCGGGATAGCTTGGAAGCGGTAGTCCCCGTAAATTTTGATTGCTTTGTTATTGAAATATGATTGATCATAAATAATTATGGGGTGTTGAATAATATTATTTATTATTTTGATTTTAATTGAATTTCGAAAGTTTGGATTTAGAAACTTTGGATTTTGATATTTTTCGGTTTTGGAATTTTGTATTTTGATTCATTTGGGTTTTAAAATATGGCTTTTGTAGCAAATCCATAATACTAATGTGTATAAACTATAAATGTATTAATATTTATAAAACAAGGTAAAATGTGTGAGTAGGGTATTCAGTAGATTAGGACTATTACAATGTGCCAAAGGTAGTAAAGGAATAGTCAAATCAAACAAAAAATCTATGATAATTTAAAAATAAAAAAATTAAAATAAATTTCTATAATAATAATATTTATAATGAATTTTTAAAATGTAAAATGATTTCATAAACATTTCTTAGCATATTTCCAAAAAAAATTTTGAAAAAAATGTACTTATTAGTTTCACTCTGTCCTTCCGTCCGTCCGTCTATTTACAAAACTTCCACACCTTTAAAGATAGAAAAAACAAATTTTAACCATGGGTAGATCTCATAAAAGAAATAATTTTGTGGAACAACTTTTTCATGTAGCCCCATCCATTACGGAGCTACAGCCCCTCAAATTTTGAAAAAGCCCTATTTTTAAATGCATATATCTTATGTTCTGCTTAAGATTTTTTCAAACTGAAAACGTTATTCTACAGATATTTTTTTCAACTTTATAAATTAATATCAAAATTATACAATTTTTTTAAATTTAGTATTTAATTTTACCGTTATTTGGAAACCAAATTTTGCATGATTTTTCTACTTTCATAGCTCCGGCACGCTTTTAGATAGAGGCTTCAAATTTTGAGGCAAGAAAGAACTTTTAGAATTAGTATAAGTTTGTTTAGAAAATTATTTTTAGACCACCCCTTGTTTATGAGCTCTTAGGGCTCAAAAATTGAAAATTTGCTATTTTTAAACGCCTGTAACTTAGGAATCTGTAGACATTTTACTTCTGGAAGATATTAAATTAAAGCTACAGTAATATATTTTTACGTGTGTTAAAGGTTTATTTTAGTTGTATAAAGTTCCATAGTTACAGCTCTTCAAAATTGCGAAAAACCCCAATTCTCAGATGTATATATCTCAGGCTCTGCGTAATAGTTTTGCAATCTAAAATCGCCATAATACCGAAAATTTTATTATCTACATAAAACAATATCAAAATTATGCAATATTTTATAATTTACTATTTTAATTTACCGTTATGTGAAAACCATATTTTGCATGAAATTTCTTTTTTTATAACTCCGGAACGCCTTTAGATAGGAACCTGAAATTTTGAGACAAATTTTGCATGATTTTTTTAGTTTCATAACTCCGGCACGCTTTTAGATAGACGCTTGAAATTTTGCGGCAAGAAAGAACTCTTAGAATTAGTATAAGTTTCCTTATAAAATGTTTTTGTACCAACCCCTGTTTAAGAGGTATTAGGGCTGAAAAATTGATTATTTGATATTTTTAGGCACCGGTAATTTAAGAGCCTGTACACATTTTTCTTGGGCAAGACATACAAATTAAAGCTCCAGTAATATATTTTTACGAGTGTTAAAGGTTTTTCTTTGTTATATAGGGTTCCGGACTTACAGCCCCTCAAAATTTCAGAAAAGTCCTATTTTCACATACTTTCTTATTGCAAAAAAATAATTAAATTTTATTTTTTAAATTTTTCAAATTTTTGTGCAAGTCACAATTTTAAACAGTTTGTATTATCTTTTGGAAATGTGCCCTTTTAAAAACCGTTGGTTTACATTCTACCTTGTTTTTTTTATCATTTAAAGTATTATTGAAAGCAATATTGATTTTTTAAATTTTATTGAATTGATTTGTATAGCCTACGGTATATAAAACAAAAGTACATGTATTTAAAATTTTAGTATTTTATTTTAATTAAACAAAAACAGAAAATTTTAATTTTTCATTCGTAAACATAGTGCTGAAAATCCTACATTGTACTTGGAAAGAAAAGTATTGTAGTTACGAAAAATTTGATTTCAAAAATACTAATGTGAAAATCATGTATGTTAGTCTTTCGGTAAACAAAGAATCATTCAATGTTATTAAATCGAATATAGACAACTTTATTTTTATCAAAAGCTTTCTTTTTACCAAATTTTAAAGTACATAAATTTATAAACGTGCAGGTATTTATAATACTAACAATATATTTGAGGAATACCAACACCAAGAACTCATATTTAAAATAAAGGTAAACAAGGCAGAATGTAAATCGAAGGTTTTTAAAAGCAGGCATTTTCCAAATGACATTAAAAATAGTTAAGAATTGTAGTTTGAAAAAATTTGTACTTTTTACTTTGACTAAATTGTTAAAAGTTACAGGTAATTCCAAAAGATCTTTCTTCTCTCAAAACTTCAAGATTCTAGCTAAAAGTATCTCGAAGATATGAAAGAAGCAAAATCTTGTCAAATATTCTTTTCACATAACGTTAAATTTAAATACTAAATTTAAAGGAAATTGTACTTTTATGAAGATTTATTTCTTATGTATTATTTTGAAAAAACTGTAGAGGTGCCTAAGTTGCAGTTGTCTAAAAAAAAGCAACCCTTAAATTTTTGAACCCTAATAGCTGTTCAACACGAGGTGGTGTAAAAAAAATTCCGAAGTAACTTATACTAATTCTACAAGATTTTCCTCAAATTTTCAAGGCAGCATCTAGAGCCGTTTCACAGATATGAAAAGAGCAAAATCTTGCAAAATTTTGTTTTTACGTTACAGTAAATGTAAATACTAAATTAAAAAATATATATATATAAGTTTTATATTGATTTATAAAGATAAAAAAATGTCCTGACGTATGACCTTTTTTAGATTGAAAATATTTTAAATAGAACCTGAGATATTTAAAAATAGTATTTTTTTAAAGTTTGTTTGGTCTTTGGCTCCGTAATGGATGGAGCTTTTGAAATTTTTGAAAAAACGATGAAAACAAATAGTGGGGAAGGTATAAATTTCAGTACCCCAATTTAAAAACACATTCATCCAACTAAATAAAATTCAACATACCTGTCCTACTTGATTTGTTCAAGATAAAAACTTAATTTTTCCTGGAAATTTTTAGGCCGAAAACTAAAAACTTAAAAGCAAAACGGAAACACAACTTTTAAACGATTTATTCAATAATAATACAATATTTTAAATTTGGCTGATTTTAAATATGAGATTTCCCACTTTTTATTTTTAAAAATTACTATCTTCGTTACGTGTATTTTCACATTAATAATATATAACTGAAGGGGGATAGGCCATTTGATGGGCTTATTTAATTTTAATTTTTATTATTAAAATTTTCAATTATGATTTGGTTATTTTACAATTTAGTATAATAAAACTTCAAAAACTTTTTCGGACATTAATAATTATTGTAAAGTTGAAATTAATTTCAAATCATTTCTAGCTTCTATAATTATATTTTAACAATAACAAAATAGTTATGAATTATCATTCATGACTATTATTTAAAAGCATTGGTTTTAAACAATTAAAAAATATCTTGGTATTGCCTTCAAGGAATTAATGAAAATTATTCAAATTCTCTTTTATATTATAAAAAAAACATTAAATTAAATTTAATTAAATTTAGCAATCATTGATTGAAACAATATAAAAATTTTATTTTTAATATAAATTACCATAAATTTAAAAATTAAAAATTTTTTTTGTTATAATAAATAATTAAAATAAGGAAAAATTTTTTAATTAGTTTGATATAAATTTTCCAATAAAATTATTTTAATGTTTTCAATTTTTAATTTAATTGAAGGACTGAAATTGTTAATGTATTAAAATTGATAAGGATATGATTATTAAATTTTACTGAAATAATATTATGTTTAAAAATACATAATAGTGGTTATGAAATTTTTTTGCTAACGCGTAATCATTAGTCTCTAAGTCCTGCATCTTCAAAACATAGGACAACCTATTGATAAGAATTTATGTTAAGTTACACTAGAATCATGCTACGATGATATCACTCTGGTAGAAGAAGCTTTGATAACTTTTAGATCCATATCAAAGAGTTCACCTAAATTTTGAAAAAAAAAAAAAAAAATATTGGAGATATTTCCACGTCTGCCTTGACAGACTTAGACAGGAGAAAAGAAACTGCTTCACGCTCTCTACAGCGTCAATTTCTTTGCAAAATCTACAGTTAAAATTCGCATTACTACCTAATCTTATAGGATACCTACCGATAATACAATATTGCTCGTAATAACACTAACCAATTATTTTAGTTCAGATCTAGAAAGAGGAAGTTTACGCATTTGGATCTTTTTAAACACAAATTGGATCACATGTTTCTGATTGTATTGCAAGTTCCACCTGCAAGACACTACTATATGATCAAATTTAAAGATCTAACATCAAAAATAAATGTCATAGGCAAATTGAGACTTCAAAATTTTATCAATAAAAATGCTTCTGGAGTAAATTTGGTTTCGGTCTTTCAGACGAAAGTTCTCGAGTTCAAACCCCAGCCAGATCAACATATTAAATATAAAAATTAATCAACATAAAAAATATAATAATATACAAAATATATAATATAATTATAATTACAATTTTAATACTTGTACCGTGCCTATATCTGAAAGGAAGGTTGATTTATTGTTATTGACTCATCATATTGTATGTATGATAGGCAGATAAAATAAATAAATAAATTTATTTGTTGGTATTATCATTTAACTTGCAAAATTCGATGTTTAATTAAAATCACTATAAAGAAAATAACAATGATATTTCTTTAGAATCTGGCCAGTATGGAACTGTAAGGAATTTTAAAGTGTACATTTCCGAAATGTTAGATGAACTTTGCTTTATTTTAGAGCAATTTATGAAAATGGGTATGGCATTTTCGTTTTGCATTAATAGTGTATTGCAAATGTTCATCCGAAACACCGAAATCAAATTTACTACAGAAGTATTTTTATTGATAGAAACTAAGCTTATCTCGAAGTCAATTTTTTTATTTCTGGGTTATCAGACCAATATAAATAATAAAATGTATTCAATGTTATGGAAACTTAATTTTTTCTTAGAATATTATATTTTGTCTTTTGACTCACATAATTTTATGATTAGAAAGGGCTTGATGTCTAAATCAGTTCCAAATTGTGAAGTTTTTTCACGCGTCTAAAAAATGTTCAGATATTCCAATTTTGAAAGTAATTCTTTTCATGTTAAATGAATAAAAGATTTAAATTTTTTTTGTCCGTTAGAGTAGAATGAAGGATAAACACTTTAAAAGTAAGTTTAATATTAAAAAAAAATATAGCGTTTTGATATCTTTACTAATCCAACATTGTAACACAAGTAATTTCAAATTTTAAAATTATTCTTTATAAAACATGATAATATTTTATTTAATAACTTTTTTCTTTATAATATAATTAAATTAATAACTTTACTTTATTTGTTTTCTTCAAATTGCTTAACTTTTGACAATTTATTGTTTAAATATTTTGAAATATTGCTCAACTTTAAAATATAATAATTTAAAAGAGACTCACAAGTTTAAAATGAAATTTTATCATTTCTTTTCGAGCATTTCAAAATTTTTCCTCATACATTCTAGAAATATAAACATACGTACATATATGTATAAATTTTATTAAAGCATATCCAAAATGAGTGTTAGCTTGTAAAGAATATAAAACTTTTACAATAATTTATGTACCTACATATTTGTAAGTAAAAAAGTTATGAAAGTTTTATTTTCTAAATAAATACTAAAAATTAAAAAAAATTTTTTTTTAGTTTCTAAAATATTGTTGCTGAACTTTAAATATTGTTTGACAATTAAATTATAACAGTTGACATATTTGATTAGTATATTATATTAGAGTCAACCTTTGTATCATTAAATTTACTATTTACCACTAACTTACGGGGTTACGGGACTTTATCAATTACTAATCGACTGTCGTAAGTGATGAATTCCAAGTAGCTGCAAGCTTTGCATTTGTTAAAAAGGCTTTCACATAACAGAATTGCATTCCAATTTTACTATAAAGCTACAGTCAAACCTTTTTTTTTTTTTTTTTTTTTTTCTTTATTTCTATTAATTATTAATACTTAAAAACTAAAAACATTCTTTCCTACCTTTAGTAGGAAGAGTTACAAAATCTAAAGTGGACTAAGGTCTATCGACAAAACTTCAAAATACTATTACTAAAGGACGCTATTAATTTGATTTGGGTCCCAAGATGTAAAATCTAGCAAAGCACGGATCAGCACTTGAGTAAAACGGTCATAATACTCTATCTCTCCATGTTGTTCAAAGAACGGCTACTTGCAAGTACAACCTGGAGGATAACCAGAGCCATGTGGTTGAATTTGACTTTAAAAATACCCAAATGTATACTCTCTGTAGATTTAAAATAAGACAATAGGTTGGTCTCGGGTAATTGTCTGATCTGTAAACATGCTAGAAAATTGAGTATGCATGTAAATCTTAACTGATTTTGCAGAAGAATTAAAAATTTAGAAGGAACACTTTCTCTGCAGTTGTCCTTGTCAGGGCGAAAATATCACGGCAGCTTCTTTTCTACGATTAAGGTAAACGCTTAGATATAGCTTTCTTAATTGTGCCGACAGAGCAATATCATTGTGGCATAACTTTAAAAAAAGATAACAACAACTCTTTTTATGTAGATTTAACTATAAGGGACTAAGAGTTTTGTGATGACTGACGAGTGACGCATTTGCTCAACCTTCACCAATAAACATATGTATGATTAATTGCAAGTTCCAAAAAATTTACTTCTTTTCCTACCGTTAGACAGGCAAATATAAAAATTATAGTAATTTCTTAAGATTTAATGTTTAAATCTTCGGTTGAAATTTATTTTTATTATTCAAAATTTCGTCATGGTTCAATAAAATAATTTAAATACGCAACTTTACCATATCTTTTTAAACTTTTACATATATTTATATTATTTATTATGTTTGTTTTAAGTTTAAATGTTCGAAAATAATTTTTTATTCAATTAGATATGGCATTGTTATAAATATTATAAAACTAAAGGACTTTGGGTTTTTATAAGGATATGAAAAGAACTATTACTTCAAGTGTAACACAATTTGTTATTGTTGTAACAGCTTTACAATATAAGATGATACCAATCTAGGTACATAGAAGAGATGAAATTTTTAAAGCATTTTTGGAAAGCAAAAATGTTGAAAGCGTTTTTTCAAAATGATTCAATAACTTAAATTATCGGAATTATTGATTAAACTTGATCATGTCTATGTTAGCTGATGCAGAATCTCATTCAAACTTGTCAAATTCAGAACAGATGAAAAAATGATTCCATTTTTAATTTCTAATTTGCTAGAACTTATCTCCTATATCGATTACATTGCCATGACTACCAGATCATTGACTATTTCGGTAATATTAGATAATTATGAAAAAAAAACGTGTTTTACAATGTTGAAACAATAGCCTTTATCCCAAATTAAACTTTCCTTATCCTCTTTTTAAAAACAATTACATTAGATTACAAAAAAAAAGACTATATTCCCTTCGTGCCATAAATGATATGCCAAAATAAAATTTGAAATAAAATAATATTTTTTTAAATATTATTTTTTGTTAAAATTCCTTTAACTCATATTTACTGCAAAATTTTCTATTTTAAACCATATCTTATGTAAAATTCTTATTTAAATCAGAATTTAACAAATATGTAAGTATAAAAATCCTTTATTTTCTCTTCCCTACATTTTCTCTGCAAAGAAATATTTAATTGTAGAAATTATTTAAATTTCTAATTATGTACCAAATTTCGCAATTCTCCTTTAAGTACCACTGAAAAAATTGTAGTAATTTATTATTTAAAAAAAAAAAAATTGTTACGTTTATACAAAATGAAAGCATGTACATTTTAAGAATTTCTCATTTAAAATAAATGAATAGCTAATAAAATCTTTATCCATAAGCTTTTTATTATTTTAATTTTTAAACAAAAGAGTTATTGAGTACAACATCCCAACAAAGGAAAAAATTGAACTAATACCACAGTTTTAAAAAAAAAAATATTTTTTAAAGAATATCTTAAAGTGTAGTTTTTTTTATAACGCAGTTAAATTACGCTGTAATACTTAGTAAAGCATGATTCACACTAGAACAATGAGACCATAATGGCAACGTTTTTCTGTTAACATACCAACATTTAACGTGATGACAACGTACTTTTATTCATAAAGTTGCTGACAAATAATATTAAATCCACATTGCCGTCACTTTGTCCCGTTCACGCATAACGACAACGTGAATTTTCTTTTATTTTCAATTTTTATTTCGATTGAAAATATGCATTTTTCTGAATTTATTCAAACTATATCAAAAGACGTGTTGAAAAGAATAAGAATAATTGAGAACGATATTTTAAATCAGGGTATGGCGTCGGTACATTGTTATTGCCGCTTTAAAAACGATGTGACCACGTGACCGTTGTAGTGGATATAAACTTTTAAACTTCGCTTTTCTTCCCACAATAGGGTTCTATTATAGATTTTTAATACAGCAATTTAACGAGACAATTAGATAAATCAGCTATAGAACTTTTCCAGCAACAAATCGTTCATATTTTTAAACACTGTTTTAAGTAGAAAAATACCTTTGATGGCATAAATGGCATGCTATTATAGCCGAATTATAGTAACTTAACTTTGATTATAGCTATAACTTTGATTGTAGCTTATAAATTTGTTGAAACAAATAATTCTAGTTCTGCAGCTAATTATCATCATTCATTACTATAATTAAAGACAATTTTAAAAAGAAAATCTAATTCGGAATACACTATAAATATAATAGGATACATTTTCTTTTAATTAAACAAAACAAAAATTAAAGTTGATAGATATACTTAAAATTTAGTTAAAGCAACCTTGATCTTTAAAAGATTTTATTTATTCAACGCGTAAAAGATGCCTCTTGTCACGTGTGTAATAATGCAGAAAATGATTAGCAAAATAAAATTAAGAAAATAATTTTAAAAGTTCTTTGAAAACACCAAATATTTAAAATATTATTCAAATTATCTTTTACTTTATACCTCTACGTGGTAGATACTATAAACAAATATACGTATATAACATGAATTACTTACTTACATACATAATAATAGTTTCACAAATATATTATATCTACTATACAAATATATATAAAACCAAAATTTCTCTTTCTTATACGTAAAAAAGAATGTTAATAACCTAAATTCCAACAATCTTTTCTAATTTTTTATATTTTCTTTCTGTTTTTTAACTTTCATTTCGGAATACATATATACATACAAACAAATGTATATACGAATAAAATAAGGAAATTCTTCATGATAAATAAAAAAAATAAAAACACGGTGCATGATGAATATAAGTTACCTTGTTTATATTTTTTTGATTTTTTAAATATTTAAAAACATACCTAGTTTGTATTGGGTAAGTATTGTATTGGCTTTGTATAGTAAGTAAGTCAAGAAATATACTTTTCGTCAGCTTTATAAAAGCTTCATATACGCCATTTTCTTCTATAATTGGTTAAATATTCAATGATGACCATCTCTACGTATTGACCATCTCTAAAAGTTTCCAGACCCTTGAACATATAGGAGTAATTTATTTTAATATTTTTAAAAATAAATTAATTTTTACTTCATATACTTCTTATACTTTAATTGAAGAATTTTTTGTTCTCTAATATCATATTTTTTTATTTAGACAAAATTTTAAAAGAATTAAATACAAAAAACTTATGCTACTGAGTGTCTTATTCCTGGTACGCTATTACCTACATTTGTAGTTTTTAAAATACATAACTATATATAGAATTCGGTGACAACCCCGCGTAGGATTTTTGGAGTTTCAATAATTTGTTTATTAGGGGTTTGGGGAAGTCAGCTTCACTGTTTTAAATTCATTGTTATTAAAATATGTGTGAAAGAAATAATTAGAAGGGATTTTAAACTTTATATCTCTTTTCCCAAAATGCTTATAATTATAATATGTATATGCGAGATTTTGAAATAGGAGAAATTTTCGAGTTGGATTTATTGTTGTTACTTATATATTTCAATATTTAAAAGAATATGGGCTGCCGCTCCCAAATCCTCGCTCAACAAATTATTTACATCCATATTTCAACATCAAATTCATTACTTTTAAGTTCATTGTTTTGCGGCGTTATTTTGTTTTGTTTTTTTGAGGTTAGTTCCTTTTTAGAGTTTGGGAATTAATTCATATGAAATAAACCTTAAAAATTCAAAAACTATTGTAAAAAAGTTCGGCTCAGAACAAACTTTATTTTTAAGTGTTGATTCATAATGAAGTAAGGACTTAAAAATAGTTGAGATTAATTCTTTTTGATTTTACAAGATTTGTGAGTTGGGGGTTAGTTCATAACGCCGCGCAAAGGTATAAAACAAATATATATCTTTCAGATAAAAGATTAAATAAATTTGCACGTACTTTTAATTATTGCCCATTAAAATTACAATAAACATTAAAAATAAGTAAAGATTTAATTAAAAAAAAGAAACAAATTTGTATTATCCCGTTTCTTATTGTTTTAAAATTTATTGAAACATTTACATTGAATAAATTAACTATATATTAACAAAATTAGTTTTATTTTTGAAAATTTATTAGGATATATATTTTGAATTAAAAATTACTATGTAAAGCAATATTTTCACCAAATAATACTTTTGTATTATTTTAAATCAATAAAATTTTGTACTTAATTTTTTCTTACTTTACTAAAAATTATAAAATACATCAAACCCTTGGTCTAGATATATATACAAACATATCGACATTATCATAATATAAATATGGGAAAAATGTTTGTTACCAAAATGTAATTATTTAAATAGCTTTTACGGAAATTATTTCAATTAGCTTTTATATCTCACAGATGATTTTTACAGAATTTCTTTTAAATATAAAACTAATAGTAAGTTTAAATTAGTAGTTGTCTAGACATTTCAATACTAGATGCCTATTCATCAGTCTAGTAGGACGAACCACTCCTAAAATAATTTTAATTACTTTTAGTATATAATCATACTTATATGTATCAATTTATTAATAAATAAGTTTACCTATTTATTATTACATGAAACGGCACTTATGAGGACCTGTTCCTATCGCAATAATTTAAATTATATTTATTTATTATAATATAACATAAAAATTATAAGAAAATGGTGAACTTATTAAAACACTTTTATTTAAATCAAGTGTAAAAATAAAACTTTATTATTACATAGGAAGCAAGAAATACTCGTTTATAAAAAAGAATCTCCTAATACCACCACCAAAAGCTAAAGTAAAATGCCGAAAGAAAAGATTTTATTTAATATAATATTACCATGAAAATTTCTTATAATTTTAAATTTATATAAAACATGGCAGAATGTAAAATCAAAAGTTTTTAAAGACACACATTACCCAAAAGACAAACAGTTAAGAGTTAAAACTTTAATTACTATGTTTTAATTGTATAGGTTCCTAAGTTACAGATGTCCAAAAATAGCAAATTTTCAACTCCATAATTTAAGTCTTAAACAGTGGAAGTTATAATATGAAATATTTTCTGTGGTAACTTTATGCTAAATCTGAAAAATTTTTATTCTACCAAAGTTTCAAGATTCTAATTAAAAAGGTGTCGGAAGTAAGCAAAATTTTTCAAAAATTTGTGTTCAGATAACGGATAATTTAAATACCAAATAGTAAAAAATTGAATAATTTTGATATTTATTTATAAAGCTAAAAATATATCCGGACGTTTGGCTTTTATATATTGAAAGTAGAACATGAAATGTACACTACACATATTTAAAAATAGGACTATTGAAAATTTTCGGACGCATCCATTATATGGGCAGATTTATGCTAAACCGTGTAGATGTTTTGTAAGCAAACGGACCAATGTACATAATGAAACTAATAGGCAAATTTTTCAAAAATTATTTGTAAAAATATGCTAAAAAATTTGTGTATGCTGGTATATAACATACAATTGTACACAAAGTACATTTTATTACATATTATGGTAATCTTTAGATTTTTTACAACTAATTTAAGCCTTTTTATCTCTTTTATTAAAAACTCTATAAACCAATGTATTACAATTTTTTTTAGGTAAAAGCCATTAAAAGATATATAAAAAAAAAAAATATACAGGCGCAGTAATAAACTAGGTATTCCAAAAATGCAAGAAAGATTTCGTTTTTTCCTATAGAATAACATAAATATGAAACACAATTCAATAATTGTATATACGAACATTTTATTCTATAATTTTTCCATTAACAAAATTTTGGAAAGTTAATGCCAAAATTTGACACTTATGACACATTTATTTTTAGAATAATGTTAAACTAAATTTGAGAAATTACTTTTCATATTTTTTTTTTTTTTTAATCTAAATCTTGTTTTATATCGTTTTTTTTTTGTCCACGAGAATGAAAATTTGATGTAGAAGATATATTTCTTTTATACAAAAGTTAGGATTTAAGCCAGAAGCAAATTAAAATTTATTTAAAAAAAGGAAAATGATTTTTTACTTTTTTAATAGATCGGTTCGTTTAAACCTTTCACTATACCTTCTGTAAAAATAAAATTACATTTGGAAATTGACTGTATTCACATGAATAAAGTATAAAACACTTTTAATGTTGATTATTAGGTCATTATTAACAAACTAGGTTATAAAACTGGAATCAAAAGAATTTAATATTTATTTTTCTATATACATATAGAAAAACAGGTTTTTCCTTGATATTTTTCAATTCATGATTACTCATACATTTTCGATTTCATCTTTACCTAAATAATATTAAAAAAAATCAAGAATATTGTTAATTCTAAATTTAGTTGCATGTAAGCGTTTTAAACTGATACTCAACTTTTAAACCTACTATTACCATTTATTATTAGTTATCCGTAATGTTTTAAGCAAGGATACTAATTAAACATTAAAAAACTAAATGGGTCAGCATCAAAAAATAATGCAAATACTAATTACTAAATAGAATGTGATCTTAATGTGATCTTTTCTTTCTGAAATGTTTCATCCAAGGTGTTTTTTACTCTAAACAGTTAAAAAAAACTATGCTTACCATTAATCACTTTTCTTTTTGCTTTTGAGATCAGCAACATTTTGTTGTATTATTTTGGTTTCTAGATAACACTTTTTCAGTCAATTTATTTAAAAAATTCTTATATAAACCATTTTTGGCAACCTAATTCATCGTTTACTTGTATCACGACAATCAAAAAGGAAAACTGCTATAAAAAAAGATGTGTCGTAAATATTCCAGAAACTTTTACTTTAAAAATAAGTTATTAAAACAGTGTTGTATATAATTTCACAGTTTAAAATATTGCCTTTTTTTTTAAATTGCTCTATTAAAAATCCATATATTCAAATTTTTAAACAATTTTTCGTTTTAAAATCTCAAGTTTACCAATTTTTTCCGCACAAAACTAAAAATCAAAAAATAATACAAGAATAAATTATTTTAAGCATTTTTTATTCTATTTTTTTCGTTGTAATATGAAAAATTAAATAAAACAAAGATTTGAAAGTTTCTTACAACATTTCCAATAATTAAAAGCAAAAAAAAAAAAATAAATAAATTTACATTAATTCTAAGAATTATTAAAAAAGTGCATCAAAATGTTTTTTTTTTGTACTTTCATTTCTAAATTTTCGCATTTCCACACACTTTAATTTTTAATACTTATCATGACATTACGATTCAATAATTAAACACTTATGTGTACGTTACAGTAGAACATAATATATACATACATATATCTACATATAACACCATATTTTACATTAATACATTATATTTTATTTAGATCGAAAAATATAATTTTTACCTATATATGTATATTAAATCTAAAAGGTTTTTTTTTTTCTAAAAAAAAGTTAACACTTATAAATTCAATTATAAAATATAATATTTTCCTTTTTCAAATAAAATACCGTTATTGCGTCTCTTTTATTCATTTAATATTACAGTTAATTCAATAACTCAAAAATTTTAAAATGACTTCACCGTCTGGCACATAATTTTATTATTTTGTATCCTTTTTTTTTCAATCCAATTTTATATTTTATATAAGTTTATATATATTTTATATTGCATGTATATAGAAAAGAATGTTCTTATTTTATCGTCTATCAAAGATCAATAATTTTCAAGAATCCTCTGTATCAGTTTAGTATGTATACATGTATATTCTGCTCGGTATTTTTCTTTTTTTTTTTTTCAAAATATAAGTGAATTCTTTCTTCAACATGGATTTAAAAAATTTTCAAAACTAATTCAGGCAAAGCAACATTATTGTGAAAAAAATCCTATAAGAAACTTCACAACAACTCTTTGGTCTAGCAGTCATTTTCTTGTTAGTTCATAATTTTATCAGAATTATTTTAACACACTAACCGATAACAATATACATATATACTTTCAATAATGGAAATTTATTTTTTTATTTTACTTTATGAAAATAATTATTTTGTTCTAAAATAACACAACTCCAATCAATTTCGAACTTTTGAGTACAGTTTTTATTCTCACATTAAACGATTTTACTTCACATTTGAGAAAATTCTATTTTCTCTTTGAATATTATTGACATTTGATTGACATTTTAAACTACATTCAAAAAATGTTTAGAACTTGCACGCAATATTATACCAGAACTTGATTATTGAATTATACATACATACATATATACACACATACGTATTTACAAAATACTATATATACGATTACGAACTATGTAATTATTAAGGGAAATAATTTTAGCAATTTTACTATTGCTCTTGGTTTGTTTATTTTTCTGAAAATTTTGGAGGTTGTCAGTTGTCACATTTTTTTAACATTGTGCTACTTATCATTCTAAGTAATATTTGATTCATTTTATGTAATATTTGATCAAATGAACTCTGCATTCTGGACATAATTCAAAAAATCTATACAATTGTTTTCTTTTGTTTATTGCAACAATCTCAAAGAACGAAATTTTTAGATACCAATTTGATAAACCCTTTTACCCTAATTGTCTCTTGTTTTAAAATAAAAACCTTTGGACAACTTTCTTATTACTTGTATCTAAATATTTTTTCTTTTTTATAAGTGAAATATTTTGAATACACATCCTTTTGGAATGGATTTTTTCCTTACTTTTAACATTAATTTAAGTTTTAATGACATAGAAAAGTAAAGGAGTTCGACAAATACAAAAAGAGACAGTATTCGTATAAGAGACATTTAAAACTTTAGTTATTCACGTACATATGTGTATATGTAAGTACATACATAAATATTTGACAAAATATATATGGAAAAGAATTAAATATAAATCTTATAAACTATTTCCATACAACTTTCTAGTAATTTTCAAAAATTCTTTAAATTAAAATTGTTGCATAATATTGAAATCCTTGTTAATTTTTGTAATAATCAAATACTAAAAACGCTTATTTTAAATTTTTTATAAATTATATAACAAGACAGACAAAATAATATTTAGTAAACATTTACTGACATTTATTCATGAGTGATTGTTTATCTGTTTAAAAACATTAAATTCAACAATTTACTATGAATAAAAAATAATAGAAAAAAATGTTATTTTAAATATAAAGTGAGAGTAAAAAAAATGATGCACAAAACATAACTCTATCTGTCATCCATTAGTAAATTATGTTTTTGTTTTTATCATTTCAGACATCAAAAATTTGCTTTAAATATTTTTAAAAGCTTAAACTGTGCAACATTATTTAATTCCCTAGGTAAAGTTTTGAAAATTTTTACTCTTTTTTTAATATTATTACAAAATACAAACTTTTTTCCTTTATTTATGTTCTTATTTTTTTTTATTATATTATAAAAAATTTCACAAAAAAAAAAACCATTGTTTTTCGCTTCTGTTGTTATTTTTATATGACATGCAGATGATGTGACTTATCACACATGCTGACTATTATTTATTATGATTTATGAATATGACATTCACTTTGTTTTCTCACAAGTTTTATTTAACACAAATAACATAATATGGTTTTTGTTTATTTATTTTTTTTTTTTGTATAAATTCATATTTTAGGGGATTTAAAATAAATGTAGTAATAATGGTAAATAAAAGACTTGATTTGTATTTTAAAACACAATGTGCATTAACTTTTTATTTGAAGCATCATATACTTATTTACTAAAATATAAAAAAAAACTACTAGATAATGTTTTTTTTTATATTTTACACTTATTTGTCATCAAGTTACAGCAAAGAGCTAATTTTCAAGTATAGAACGCAATTAATATGAAATTCTTTCACTCATGAAAAATCAGTTTTAAATTAGGTGCAGTAGCAAAACGCTCGAGGAATTAACGCCCGTGGACTTTAAATCCTTTTCAGAAAAGAATTAAAGCCCACGGGTCTTAATTCCACTAGATCGTGGGCTTTAAGCCCATTTCGAAAAAGAATTTAAGCCCACTGAGTAAGACAATGGTTACTATCATGAATCTGTATTTCATATGACTGGATTTTATTTGGTGACATGTCAGAAGTCGGGACATCGGGACTTTCCTATTTTTAAAAACATGTAATTTAAGCACCTGTACACATTTTTCTTCGGCAATACATAAAAATTAAAGCTCCAGTAATACATTTTTATGTGTGTTAATGGTTTTTCTAAGTTATATAGGGTTCCCTACCTACAGGGAACTTGATTTTTTTTACGAAGGTTGGTGGAACACTCGAAAGTCACCAAGAAGAACTGCACGTGCTTCTTCAGGGTAGTGTTGGACTTTAACCGAACAAAACCAGCCCCCTTTTAAAACCAAACTTTAGGATGGAACCTTTAGGATAGGGATGTGGAAGGACAATTGGGGGAATTGGAATTAGGAAATTTGGATTATGAGGGATAGGTAGGAAAATTTGGAGGGACATTTTGAAGAAAGATGTTAATGTTCTTCTTATTTTTACATTTTTTTTTATATGAAATTTTCAAATTTTGGTGCAAATCACAATTCTAAATGGTTTGTACTATCTTTTGGAAATATGAGCTTTTAAAAACCGTTGGTTTACATTCTGCCTTGTTTTTTCTTTTGATTTTATATTTTTATCAATGTACATATTTTCTTTGAATTTAACCTATATGGATTTTATGAATCATATATTTATTACCACATTCTTTTTATGTTGTAAAATATGTTCAGAGAAAAAATTTAATATTCTACCAGATGCTGTAGAATTCTAGTAGTAATCAGTTCATAATTTACCATCAACTTGTCTTAATATCACAGTGTCTAAGAATAGTTACTTTTTATCATATCCGATTTCCATGGTAAACTGTGTATTTTTTCTTTAAAACTATTGAAAATTGACAACATGTTATTAATATGTAGGTCCTGTTAAAGAAAAGTCACCGACATATATTCTAAAAAAAAAACAGAATAATGAATTTAATAATTTTCTTTATGTCATTTATTATGCAATTCGCATAACTAAATTTTTCAGATATGGAGTTATCGATTTTTTCACTGCACTTCCATCCAATTGTTTGTATATTTTAATTTTACCATCAATATTTTGCTTAAAATACATAAAATCTCTGTTTTAAAAGAAAATTATTTTTATATAAAAAATTCATCCTAGAAATACTGCACCAATATTTACGTGATTAAAGTGATTTTAAATAAATCAATATTAGCTGATATAAATTTCAAATAACTTTATTTTTTAAAGCTTAGATACATCACACTTAGGAAAACGTGTGCTTTTTTTAGAATATAAGAATATTTGAATCAAGAATTATCAAACAACAGTTATAATAACCTCAATAATTTTAGGAATTGATCATCTTCTCTTAACCTATTGTTGTCCTACACCTTCATTTTCTAAATTTATTTTATATCCTTTTAAAAAAAAACGATTTTCAAACAGAGGGAATTACACTTGAATTACTATTGATAATTTAAACAAAATTGGTAAACGAATGAATAGCACTAAGAGTTCTTTTTGTTTAAATTTAACCGAATTAGGTTTGACTAAAATTTTAAATGCTTTTAATAGAAATTGGAAAGCTAATAACGGGAAGATAAAAATTAATTTTGGTACAAATATTTTCTCACGTTTCTAATGGTAAGTTAATCGGTTATTCAAATGTGAAATAAAGATTATATCAAGTTGCTTATGTTGAAAATTAAATCTATGTAAACGAGTAACTAAATTATGTATTTGGAATTAGAAAAGGTTCTTCGCCATACCACGATTTATTTAAGCATCACACATATTATTATTATTATTTGTTAATGTAAAGGGAAGGAATAGAGTGAGAAGGAATATAACAATCTAAGAGAAAGATATTTTTAATACCTATATATTAATCGGTGAATATGAAACAAAAGTTTTGAATTAAATAGTATATGATTTTTTATTAACAGTTGATACAAAAAAATACAATTTAAACCAATATTTCTATCACTTTTAGACAAATTTCTTTTGTTGTAGTTGGTAGTCCTTTGTAGCTGTATTTATCATTGGAGCTCGTAAACATCAACGCTCCATTGCTCCGTTAATTAAGTTTATTAGACCTTAGTTCAATCTTATTAGGCCGATAAATTGTTAGTAATTTATTTTTAGACAAATATAAGTATTTTTTAGGTAATTAAAACAACATAGCAAAAAAAAATATATTTTATGTCATGCTATCTCAGAAAAGGATTATCGAATTCATTCCACTTGAATTATCTCCATTCGTCATTTTTATATATGGTAATTAATTCATTCTAGAAATGAATTTTCTCCTCCAAACCGATGTTTTCTCTAAATTATAAATTCGTATTCTATGAGGAATCACTTTATTCACGACGTCTGTTCTTGTAAGATAACTTTTTTATGTAGCCACATCCATTACGAGCTGCATCCCCTCAAAATTTGAACAAGCACAATTTTCAAATTTGTGTATCTTAGATTGTGCTTAACATTTTTTCAATCTAAAAATGCCAAATGATAAGTAATTTTTTCGTCTTTCGCCTACATTAAATATGGCAAATCTATCAAAATTATACAATATTTTGAAAGTTAATATTTAAATATACCCTTACGTGGAAAAAAAAAACTTTGCTATATTTTGCTCCCTTCATAATCCCGACCTTTTGAAATTTTTTTGTTTTTCATAAATTACACCATCAATTTTTTGTACCTCTCCCTGTTTGAGAGTTATTAGAGATCAAAAATTGAATAAGATTAGCATAGACGCCTGTAACATAGACACCTGTTCAAATTTTTTCAAAGTAAAACAAACTAAATAAAATAATAAAAAGCTATTTTATAGTTCGTTAAAAAATCTGGGTTATGCATTTTTTCCAGAATATGTATATAATATGTATATATATGTATATGCGAAATCCTGAATTAGGGGAGATCTTATAGTTGATTGCAAATCAGGGTTTCAAATTCATTTTTACTTTCTTGTTCTCTGAATTACACAAACTTGCTGGTAGGAATGTGGGGTGTACGAGATATTATGATATATAAAGTATTTATATATGGCGATGTATGAATATTTTTTTTTATATTATAATTATTGTACCCAGCCGGGAATCGAACCAGAGACCTCTCATTCCCTTATGAATGACAAGCGGTGCGTCAACCACTGCACCAATGGCTGGATATTAATATTATAATAATTAATGTAATTTATACCCATATTATTTATAATATTTTTATTAAAATTCATTTCATAATAAATTCTTTTGGTATGCATATTTGCACACGTTATAAATATAAAATACTTAAAAATTATTTAATAATTTATATAAAAATCAATTAAAATTTCACTCTACTAATTAAATTGTTTTTTACAATCATTATAAAAAATCTCTTTTGTTTTCTTTTTATTCTGTAATTTTTTAATTGAATTTTATTTAAACACATTTTTTATATTTTATGCATAATTTAAATGTACATATATACATAATATCCATTTATAAAAAAAAAATGCAACTTTAATTTTCCTATGTTATTAATTAAAATGAAATGACAGCACTCTGTTGGCATCCTACGATTTCTTAAGAAAATCTAACACCACACCAGCTGCAATAAGTTTAAAGAAAAACGTTATGACTTGGTCAATCACGATGTAGTCAAAATAGCATAATGGGTTTCAGCAAACAGAGTTTTGTAATTTCTTGCAAGAGAAATCATCTTAATCTACTCCTGTAATTTAATATTTAAAGAAGGAATTATATAACAGTCTAAAAATCTTAATATTTTAATCATGCCGCTAAATCAAAAAATGTTGGGAAATGAACAAATAATTGATTTTACTAAGAATGCTTTCAATGTTTGGCTTTTCTTTATTGTTGTAAAAGGCTTATTTTTCTCCTACAGATCTGTGTAATATCTATAAAGCATGCATTCGAGATGGAGTATAATTCACATATTTGAGTTGCCGTACCACAAACTTCATTGAGTTACCTCGAAAAAATCCAAAATCATGCGTTTCGCTTAATAGGTGACCAAAAGCCATAAAAAAAACCATAATTTTTAACTCTCACTTCTCTCAACATTCGTCGAAATATTGGAGCTTTATCTCTTCTTTTATAAATATCTCGTAGGTAACGACATTTGCTCAAATAAGTTAAAATTATTAATGCCTTGTTTCAAACAATTCCAACATAAGATGAGGAAGGCAGAAAGTACCCATATTTTATACTGTGGAAATTCCTGATTTTAAACTGATTAAAACGTGGTTTAAAACTGGTTATGAAAACTCATTTCTTGTGAGTACTATTAAAATATAGAATTTCACTCTCTCGAATCGTTTCTTAGATTAGAACAGTATATTTTCTGTGTCCTGTTCTAGAAACATGACATTTAAATGCTTAATGTTAATACATAAAATGTTTTATTTTATACTACGCCGCAGTGTTGGGTTTAAATTTTTAGATTGTTAACTGTAACAAAGCAAAAAATCCAAATCTTAAATTATAAATCTAAATTTTAAATTGATTTAAATTACATGATTAAAAAGAGAATTTGAATAGTTTTATGGATGCATCTTCGACTACAGACATTTGAATTTAACATCGATCGTCAACCACAAACGATTATAATATCTTAAATCTTTTTAAAAGTCTGATATTATGATAGCCATAAAAGTAAGTTTTTAATTAAATATATGAAATTAAGGTACTCTGAACTGATAACTCTTTTCTTAATACAAAATATCTTTTAAAGTTTATAGAAAAGTTTATTAAAATATCACAAATTTTAAGAATATATGTATGTATTACTTTCAAATAAAATAATTACCCAGCTTATAATAAAAAATTTGTACATAAGTTTTTAATTTGAAACTTTATTTAGTGACACTACTTGTTGATAACTCAGATTTTTTAATTGAGTTATACCAGAAGGACTTTCATCTTCATTTATAAAAAAAAAAAAACAGTTTTTCTTTTAACTTAATTTTAAAAGAAAACTTTTATTAAGGAACTGAAGTACTCTCAAGGCATTAATTATAGTTTTGTAAAAGAAAATGGAATGTAAATAATAAATTTTTTTTTTAGTTTACATTTTTAATATAATTTAATTTAAAGAATATAAAAATAAAGATTAGATTATTTGAGATAGATATTTATTTTATAATTGTCTGCCATAATAAATTATAGTCTTATTTGTAAAAAAAAAAACGAAATTCTTTGTGTCAAGGGGTTTGGTAGAATGCTTGTACATTTAAACGAAAATTTACTTATTGTTTCAACAAAAAAAAATTACCATTTGCTTCAACTGTCAAAGTTTTCTCAATTCCGAATGTCTTAATGACAAACGATAATATCCGTTATTAAAAAATGACCTTTCAAGTAATGAATGAATAAAATCAAACAGCAAATTTATATAAGCTCATAACATTTTCGAATTTTTTTATTTTAAATATCGGTATAAGGACAATTCCATTTAATTTAGGATTATTTCAGAATTCAGTAGTATTTTTGAATACTTTGGTAATACAACTTCGTATATAAATGCTTTTGGGAACATTTTTATTATAGTTTTTTTCAGTTCGAAAGCGAAGACGTTGCATATTAAAATATTCTTAATATAAATGGCTTTAATGTAAAAATATAATTGTTTTTTTTTAATTTACCTAGAATTTAAATAATTACAAATGTTTTGTTAGGATAATAAATAAATTTTTCTTTACCAATAATTACGAAAAGCAAAAACATTACAGAATATAAATATCTATGTATATATTTCCTGTGCGATAAAAAATAATTAAGCAACTCAAACATTTCAAAACAATAAACTTGTTAATTTTAAGCACAAACTGTACAAAAAAATACAAGACTCGATGGTCGAATAATTAGACTTTTTGGAATTTTGATATCTGTATTTACAATGGAAGTGTATATACGTAACAAAACATAGTAATCATATAGTTTAAATCCATAAAAATCGATTGATATTATCGAGACTCGAAATAGATGATAAATGATGACGGTATGGGCGGGATAGTTTCTAAATAAAAAATAAAGCCTTTAATGCATTAATTAATTTTTTTATAAATTGAAGAATATTCGAATATGATTTAAAAACAAACAAGCATACCTTTAGTTTGAATAAATTATTGTCAATTTGAAAGGTTTTACTCTTTACATTTGCGTATTTTGAGAGAAAAAATAAGTTTAATTATAAATACAGTGTATGTATGGTATACTATCCAATAAATATTTTAAATAGTTAATTTTTAATTAAGAATGATGACACATGATGAAAACTTCATGGTGCAAATTCTATTGTTCGAAATTTGTAATTATTTTAATTTATTAAAAGTAGCACTTTAGATGAGTGCATTTCGTTTCTTACTCTCAGCGTTTTAGAGTTACTTTACGACAGATAAAGTCGTTCCGCAATGACAGAAGTAGAGTTTAAATAACTACATGACGTCACAATTAGCGTTTCGAAATGCCCAATTGAGTTAGCAGAGTTAAGTTTTTAATTCTAATCTGGACTCTGGAGAAGAGCTAACGAGTGTTACAAATGTAAAAATCTTATGATCTTATTTTAATATTATAAACTTACATATTGAAATAATTCGAAACGAAATCGTTCAATCACAATGAACTTATAATACTTCTTAAAATTAACATTTTCCATTAATTGTTTGAAATAAATAAATATTTTCATATAATTTTGACAGTTCAAAAATAAATATTTAATTCTAGTCATTTCGAAATTGCAGATTAAAGTTAACTCTGCATGTGAGTATGATATAGTTAATCCTATAAACGAATAAAACTATACACAGAGTAAGAAACGGCACGCATTACAGTTGTATTTTATTAACCAAGACGAAAAATTTTGTGAGTTGTTAACTTTAGAATAAAAACGCATAACAAAGATGTATATAATTATACCCGAGAATGTAAAAGCATTGATAATAAGTAGAATAAAAAACAATATTGACGTACTATAATAAGGATCAAACATAAATAGAATTAAATTACTTACGTAAAAAATTAAATAATAAGAACAAAATGGATTGGCATTCATAAGAATTATGAAAACCTGACAATTAGCACAAAAAACTTAATAAATAATTAATATTAATTGCAAAAGTTGGTATTCTGGTAAAAAAATGTAGTACATACATACATACATGTAAATAAATTGTCAAGATAAATTCTCGGGAATTAAGAAATTTCAAATAAGAAATTAGACCTTTTTTAATTAAAAACAAACTTTCTTTAAAAATAAAATAAATATTTATTTATTGTCTTTTATCTTGGGAGTAGTACAAAATATCGCTGTTTGAAATCTTGACTAACTAAACTAAAAGTGGTATATCACAAATTTATTTTAATAAGAGTTATGAATTTTAATTAATTTGATAAAGGGTTTTGAAGCCGTCAGCCCCAATTTATTATACCCGTATGAATGTTCAAAATACCTATGTTCAAAGGTATAATAAATTTACCATTACGTTTGTGACACCTTAAAGGAGTCGAGCTAGATATAGTGTTAAAGGTATGGATCGGCTCAGAATCGAATTCTAAAAGAGCACCATAACTCAAAAAATAAAATAGCTAGGAAGCTGAAATTTTTTTTACGTCTTTTTTGCAAAATTGTTAGTTTTGATATTTAACTTCAACATTTTCGGTCGGCGGGTTCGATGAACAAGTTTTATGGCAACAACTTGTGTAAAATTTGGTTGTGATGGTGCGGCGGGTTCAGGTAGCTGCATTACAACTTCTTTTTTTAAATGAAAATAACTCAGTGTCCGTCCGCACGATAACTCAAAAAATAAAGGAGGCTGAAATATTTTTTACGACACTGTTGCAAAATTGTTAGTTTTGCTATTTCAATCCAGCATTTTCGGCCGCCGTATTCGTGTAGCTGCCATACAACTTCTTTCTTCAAATGGAAATACCCCAGTGTCTATTCAAGCTAGGTAACTAAAATTTTGTAAATGATGATCAAGTTTTATGGCAACAACCTCTGTAAAATTTGGTTGTTATGGTATGACAGGTTTGGGTAGCTGCAATACAACTCCTTTTTAGCACATTTAAAAATTAAAAATTGAAAATTTGCTATTTTTAAACAACTGTAACTTAGGACCCTGTACACATTTTACTTCTGCAAGATATAAAAATTAAAGCTACAATAATATATTTTTACGTGTGTTAAAGGTTTATTTTAATTATAAAGGGTTCCAAAGTTGCAGCTCTTCAAAAATACGAAAAAGCCCCATTTTTAGATGTATATATCTCGGGCTCTACGTAATAGTTTTGCAATCTAAAACCGCCAGAAGATCGAAAATTTTATTATCTATATAAAACAATATCAAAATTATGTAATATTTTGTAATTTACGATTTAAATTTACAGTTATGTGAAAACCACATTTTGCATGAAATTTCTTTTTTCATAACTCCGGCACCCCTTTAGATAGGAACCTGAAATTTTGAGACAAGAAAGAACTTTTAGAATTAGTATAAGTTTCCTCAGAAAATTTTTTGGTAACACCCCCTCTTTAAGAGTTATTATGCCTCAAAAATTGAAAATTTGCTATTTTTAGACACCTGTAACTTAGGCACCTGTACAAATTTTTCTCCGGCAAGACATGAAAATTAAAGGTTTAATAATATATTTTTACGTGTGTTAACGGCTTTTCTTAGTTATATAGGATTCCGGACTTACGGCCCCTCAAAATTTCAAAAATGTCCTATTTTCACATTTTTTCTTATTACATGAAATTTTCAAATTTTTGTGTAAGTCACACTTCTAAACAGTTTGTATCGAGTTTTGGAAATGTGCGCTTTTAAAAACCTTTGGTTTACATTCTACCTTGTTTTAAATGAAAATAACTCAGTGTCTACTGAAGCTAGGAATCTGAAATTTAGTAAAAAGGTGTCGAGTTACATGCCCACAACTTTTGCAAAATTTGATTGGTCTAAAGCAGCCGTTTCAGGCTTCTTCCATTTTTTGGAACTTATTGAAGCTAGGCGCAGTAAATTCGGATAGCTGTCATACAACTCTACAATTTACATAAATATATCTCTGTAGTTAACGTCGGTACGAAAACATCTGAATGTTTTTAAAAGATGATCAAGTTTTATAGAAACAGGATATATTACGTTCATACGGGTATCCCAGAGTTGACATAGTCTACTACTGCATTCTTCCCCGTTTTTAATTAGAATACCTACATGAAGTATTTAAAAACACCTGATTTTGAAATATTAGATTTTTAAACACCAGATATTAAAATGGGAAATTTTTTAAACCCTAGAAATTAAGCACGAAATTATGATACTCGAGATTTCGTACACAACTCAATTTATTTTCCATTTAATAGTAAAACGATTTATGCCACCAATATGTACACATAATCCGCTATATGTACATGTAGATATATATAATAAGCAAAGTAACTGAGATTTTTTTTATGAATAATAATAACAATTATCACCAACTTAACAAAATTAAAGATTTCGAAACTCAAACAAAAAATTTCTTTTTCTTTATATAAAAATGTAAATTAAGTCTTCTCCCTATTATTCTAAATCGTAAAATTTCCAAAAGAAAATCTAATACCTTTAATTAATTCCAATTATTTTTTCTTTCTAATTGTATTTATAATTTAGAATGAAATATAAAACAACATACAACCATAACCAAATGTTTAACATAAAATTTTTGTTTTAAATTTGTAAACTTTTACGTCGCTATTTTCGTCCTTTTTCTTTTTTGTCTTTTTAGCGCATTTACAAAAAAATTTTGAAAAAATGTGCCTATTACTTTCACTCTGTCCGTCCGTCCATTCGTTCGTCTGTCCGTCTGTTTAGAAAACTTCTACACCGTTAAAGATAGAGGAAAAAATTTTTAACCGTAGGTCTTATAAAAAAATTAATGTTGTAGAACAACTTTTTTCATGTAGTCCCATCCATCAAGGAACTACAGCCCCTCAAACTTTGAAAAAGCCCTATTTTTAAATGCGTATATCTCATGTTCTGCTTAACATTTTTTCAATCTGAAAACATCATTCGACAGGATAATTTTTTAGGTTTATAAATCAATTTAAAAATTATACAATTTTTTAAATTTAGTATTTAAATTTACCGTTATATGAAAACCAAATTTGCATGATTTTTATACCTTCATAACTCCGGCACGATTTTAGATAGGACCTTGAAATTTTGAGGACAGAAAGAACTTTTAGAATTAGTATAAGTTTTCTCAGGATATTTTTTTAGACCACTCCCTGTTTATGAGCTGTTAGGGCTCAAATATGTAAAACTTGCTATTTTTAAATACCTGTAACTTAGGCCCCTGTACACCTTTTTCTTCGGCAAGACATAAGAATTAAAGCTAGTGTAATTTATTTTTCCTTTATTAACGGTTTCTATTAATTCTATAGGGTTACGAAGTTACATTTCTTCATTACGAAGTTACATTTTCTTACCTCTATAAAATAATATCAAAATTATGCAATATTTTGTAATTTACTATTTAAATTTAACGTTATGTGAAAACCAAATCTTGCATGATATTTCTTTTTTCATAACTCCGGCACACTTTTACATAGGAAATTGAAATTTTGAAGCAAGAAATACCTTTTAGAATTATTATAAGCTATCTCTGAAATTTTTTTTGTATCACTCCCTGAGCCAATAGGGATCAAAAATTCTAAATTTGCTATATTTAGACACCTATAACTTAAACACCTGTACAAATTTTCTTCGGCAAGACATAAAAATTAAAGCTTCGATAATATACATTATATAACACACACACATGTATTTGATAATATACATTCGTTAACACACGTATAATTTTACGTGTGTTAACGAATTTTCTTAGTTATATAGGGTTCCGGGCTTACACCCTTCAAAAATTTCAACAAAATTCTAATTTCCCATTTTTTCTTATATGAAATTTTTAAAATTTGGTACAAGTCACAATTCTAAGCAGTTTGTATTGTTTTTTGGAAATGTGCGCTTTTAAAAATCGTTAGTTTACATTGTGCCCTGTTTTTTTTTTTTTTGATCATTTTGTTTTGAAACCCATGAAAACCATAAGTCAAAAGAATTTAAAAAAATAAAAATTGACCGCAATTTTTCATATTAAGGAAATATTTATTTAAAATTCAAATTTTAATTCTCATTTTCAGTATCTTTAACGTTCTTTTTCTTTTTTAAATTTTATGCTAATCTAATTCTTATGACAGTTTTTACGAAAATTAAAAAGAAATAAAACAAAATAATAAAAACAATAAATTTGAAAAGTTTTTCAAAAAAAAAAATCATTTTTAAATTTCTTGCTTAGATCGCCTCTTTTTTTAAACGCCTCTTTTTTGGAAAAAAATGGAAAACCACAAGTTGTTAATTTTTGTTTATTTAATATTTTTAGAAAATTTTTTAAATATACGTACATTAAAAAATCAATATAAGGATATTAAACTAAAAATTTCTTTATAGAAAATTGTAAAAGTTGAGGATTATTTATAATTTTCTTTTTTTTATGGTTCAGTTAATATGAATAACAAATGTTTTGGTTTTTCTTTGGAATAAATTCAAAGGAAAACTATGAAAAAAATTGAAAAAAATCAAACATTTTACTTTAACTCATTATTGATAAAATAATTATATATAAAAATATCCTTTTCATCCCTCTCACCAAATATAGACATAAATATTGGCAGTTTATTTTAAAAATGCATTCTACTATGAATATATTAAGCTCTGCTTAATTTTTTTTTTTTTAATTTAAAAACGCCATTCTACAAATTTGTTTTTACCTTTATAAATCAATATCAAAATTATACATTTTTTTACCGTTATGTGAAAACCAAATTTGGCATGATTTTTCTTCCTTCATAACTCTGCGACACGCTTTTAGATATGGATATAAAATTTTTAGAGAAGAAAGAACTTTTAAAATTAATATAAGTTTCCCACAAATTTTTTTATGTACCACCTACTTTGTTTTGTATAAGAGCTATTTGGGCTCAAAAATTGAAAATTTGCTCTTTTTAGACATCGGTTTACTTCGGCACTTGTACAAACTTTTTCAAAATAAAAGGAAAAAATAAAAGCTTCAACTTTATAAATTTACATGTTAAAGGCTTTTCTTAATTTTGTAAAGTGCTCTGAAAATTGAAGTGAATGCCTTTTTATTCTTCACATGTTTTCTGATTATATGAAATTCTAAGAAAATTTTCAAATTTTGGTGCAAGTCACAATTCTAAATGGTTTTTATTGTCTTTTGTAAAATGTGCGCCTTTAAAAACCGTTTGTTTAGATGCTGCCTTGTTTTTTATACGATAATAAAACTTTAAAAAAGGTTTCCTTTGTAAAAAAACATTGTTATAGGTTTAGGTAAGAGCAAGCAAACTGAAGGCGGTTCGTCATTTTAGCGGTTCTAAGAATAAATAATTGAAATTTCCATTGAATTGAAATGGGCACTTCAAATGGGTACTGTGTTAAAATTGTTTAAAAAGAGGTATTATTGATTTTAATTTTAATATAATAAGTAGCGTCATCTACAAGATATCTATAAAAAAAAACGAGGAAGAATACAGTTGCCTTTGTCAACTCTTAGATACCCGTACGAACCGTTAATATGTTCACAGCCTGTCACTCTGCTTACAATATTATTTTTTTAATATTTTAGTATTTTAAAATAATTTGAGTGAATTTTATAAATTTCTAGAACTATGGGTTGTACATATATTCAAACTATATGTTTATATGTACATTCTTCAAAAGCAGATTCTAACCTTCCACATAACGATTATCAATCCAAAACTTTTTCAAATATTCTATAGTACCATTTAATACTAAGCGGTAAATGTATATTAAATTTACTTAGTACAAAACAGTAAATATAATTTTAAATATTATATTATATTATATTTAAATATTCCATTGACAGAATAATTTCTTATAAGTACAATAAAATACATATATGTATGTACATACGGCGCTATATAATATACATCTATACTCTTATCATTCATTCATCAGTGACATATACGATATGTAAATAAAGATGATATTATATAAGTATGTATATATATCAATATCATATAAATAAAAATTCTTCAAGCAACCGTTATGTTGTTTATTTATTTACAATTTTTTGTACTACGCATTATATCCTCAACAATTTTAAATTATCGAGTAAAACAAAATGCAAAAAATTGGTTGAAGAAATTTGTTAGAAAATTTTAAAAAATCAAGTAACACTTTCGTCAAACCCTGTATTATTAAAACTAGTTGTTAACAGAAATAAGAGTATAATGTCGAAGCTTTAATTTTTGTGTATTACTTCAAAAAAATTTAACAGGTGTTCAAGTTACAGGTGTTTAAAAATAGGAAATTTTCAGTTTTTGACCCCTTACAGCTCCTAAATGGGGGGTGATACAAAAAAAATTTCTGAAATAACTCATACTTATTTTCAAAGATCTAACTTCTGTCAAAATTTCAAGATTCCAACTTAAACCGTTTAGAAGATAGAAGGGTTAAAGGATTTTGCAAAATTTGAGTTTCGCATAACGGTAAATTAAGACACCGTATGCCACAAAAATATATTTATTGTATATATACTTTTACAGCTAATGAAAGTAGTAATCGTTTGGCGTTTTCAAAATGAAGATATACCTTATACAACTTGTGCTATAATAATTTAAATATAGAGCTTTTTTGAATCTTTGGGGAGCTGTAGCTCCGTAACGGATGGGGCTACAAAAAAAAGTTATTAAAAATAAAATTAATATTTTTGAGAGATCATCAGCAGTAAAAATTTCATAGCTCTATTTCAAAAAAAATGTCGGGATCTAAAAGTTATGGGTTCGAGAGCTACCCTAAGTTTTGGTCCAAACTCAACCAAAAAAAATAGGGAACCTACAAATTACTCCCAGAATATTTTGTGTAAATTTCAAGATTCTAGCTTTCTTAGTTTTTGAGTTAGCGTGCTGACGGACGGACGGACGGACATGGCTCAAACGTCTTAGAATTTTTTTCTGATCCGATCCATACCTTTGAAGGTATATCTAGCTCGCTTATTTCGAGGTGTTACAAACGGAGGAGTAATTTTATTATCCCCGATCCTATCGTACGGGTATAAAGAGATAATGCTTTTATATTTCAATTTTCGATATGTAAAGTAAAGATTTTTTGAATGGTGGGATGCTCAATTAGACGTAAAATGTTGAATTTTAATTTTGTTTAGATAACCTAATAAAGTTTGAAAGCCGCCAACTCACATGTGGTATAGTTGTACTTTATTATAAGACGAATATAACATGCTTTATAGATATTAATCAGATCTCTGAGCATGATTAACACATTTTTTATTATTTAGAAATAAGCAAACAAATTAGGATCCACTATTCTCGAATAAAATGAAAAATTATTTAATCAAATCAAATATTTTAAAAAGTGACTAATATTTAAAAAAAGAATACATATAATATGTAAGTTCGTTTTTATACCAGTACGAACATAGTTTATTTTAAAGGTATATAATAAATTTACAATTACGTTTGTGAGAGAACACTATAGATAGATATGGAAAAGTATATATACATTCTGGCTTAGGATCAAATTATAAGACGATTAGGTATAAAAGTTTGTCCGTAAGTTGGCATGATAAATCAAAAAACAATTGAGCTATGATTCTGATTATTTTAACATTTCATTTTTATGTAAATAGAAAGGTTCGCTATTGAATTAACCAAATTCGACCGATGGATCCGAATACCTGATCTTTAACACCTATGGGTTAAACTCTGTGTATACATGTAATTATTTTGTGTTAATTTTGTGGATAATATTGTCATTGTCTAATTGTTTTAAAACTAAGCTGCGACCTCCGTAAAATTTTATTGGTCTAAAACAAGAGTTTCGTGAAACTTCTCACTTTCTTCTTTTTTTTGTATGGGCATAATTCCGTATGTATAATAAGTTGGGTATTTAAAATTTTCTCAAAAGAGTTAAGTCAAAAGGTTAAGTTTTATGCGAATGATTTCTATAAAATTTGATTAATCTAATGCAACAGGTGCAAAAGTTATATGCACACATTTTGACACTTAATAAAGCTAGACATATGAAATTTGGCAAAAGATCATTAAGTTTATGACAAGAATTTCTGTAAAATTTGGTTAGTTTAGCTCAATCGAATCGAGTCGTTCAAATTTAAAATGAAATACAAATATATCTCAGTATGATACTTAAGTTAGATATCTTAAATTTTCTAGAAAATGATGGAACCTTTTTAGTAATTTTATGAAACCAGCATATATTATACAAATATCCTAGAGTTGACACAGTCAATCTTACACTTTCCCTTGTTTGAAATAATTTGTCTATTTTTATACATATATGGGTTATTGTAGTTGTATAAAACAGTATAAAAAATCAGTTTATTGTGTTACAAAATATTTTTTAGATAAATAAGTCAGCTTATGTATGTGTTTGTATTTTACTATTATGTTTACCTTTATCGAATTTATGTACGAATCTCTACCAAAAAGAAGAAGGACACTATTACTAGATTATTCTATTAAAGTATGTTTCTAATAAACTATTAGGACGGAAATGAAATTTTTTTTTCTCTTTCTTTTATTTATCAATTATTGTTTACTTTTTCAAATTTGATTTACTACTCTGAAAACGATTTTTCTTTTTTTATTTATTTTTACTTATTATTTATTCCTTCCGTTTCTGTTTACATCCTTAAAAAGTTTACAAAATTGGATTAACTTAATGTTTAAATTGATTTACATGTAAAAATAATAATTTTTTATTTTGTAAATTTTTCTTTTCTTAATTTACTCTTCTGTATTTAACAAATAATAATTTTATATGTATTTTTATTTCTTTTATATACTAATTGTAAAAATCATATCTAAAAACCAATTAATTTTTCTTATGTGTAAAAAATAAAAGACTAAAACTATTTTAAACAAAAAAAAACAAAAAAAACAAAAAAAAAACTGTAATATGAAACTATTACAGAGTCAATTTAATTTTTTAACCACCAGTAATCTTTATAGACAAACATACCCCTTTTTGGAATATGGGTGTCGTATTTTAAACTACCATAATGTCAACATTATTTGGATCAAACTCTATTTTAGTACATGTAGCACTTCTACCATAATGAAATAGTAGAGGAACGTGGTTTTGATTTTGTATAAAACCTACTTTATCTAGGTGGATAAAATGTTCGGGTGCTATGAATCCCGATTTATATTTTTTTTTAATATACTCATCGTTATGGTAGAATAAATGAGATATTAAACCATTTTCGGGAGTGTTAATTGCTCTATCAAAATGATTGCGAATCAATTTAATTATAAAATTATCGATTCGGATTAATTTTGATTTTCTATATATGTATTTTTTTTTTTTTTTTTTTTAATGCATTTCTCTGCCACCTAAATGTGGACAGAAAATTACACAGCCTTTCCTGTTCAGGCGTGGCTGTAAGTGTCGTAAACGGGAATAACTTTTACGACGTGTGTGGGATTCGAACCTACACTCCCTCGGTATTTCCAGCGTACTTTATACATTCTTACCCACTAGGCCACCGAGGCCCCAGATATGTATTTGTTTGAAAGATAATGAGTAAAATTTGTTTCAGGTTTTCTACTTTCATTTAAACACACTATTATGCAATTTCTCTCAAATTTTCTTAATTTTTCCATCAAGTTGGCACTTATGTTGTACCAGATTGATGCTGTGTAGGATAATGTGGGTCTGATAAAAGCTTGATAACTATAAGGATTTTAACTCTTGTACTGATTGTTTTATTGAAAAATAGTTTCTTGCATGCCATAAATGTCTATATTCTGAAAACGGCGATGTTCTCGAATATATGCACCGAATGAAATTAAGTATTCCTTCTGCAATTTAAAATTTTTTATTTTTTGTACCTATACAATACCTATACAATACATACATATGTATGTAGAAAATGTAATTATTTTCTATTTTTGTTTTGTTTGTTTTTTGGACTTTTATGTAATTTTTAAATATAAAACAAACAATTTTGTTTCGAAGTTATATTATTTAATCCTTTTTTTATTATATTTAACAAAATTTCTGTCCTTTTAAAATTTTTTTTTATTCAGTTTTTGTCTTTTGCTCGAAATATAAAAATTTAGTCCTTTGAATTGGAATATTTTTCATTCAGTAAATTTGGACTTCTCAATGTCCTTTTAAAATTTGTTAAACTGAAAATTAAACTAACTGAAAGCTGACTCTTTAATCCAACCGAATGAAAAAATGTAACTGATTAGGTAGCTCAAATTAATGACCAATTTAAAAGCATCTAATCTAAAAAACAATTTAATGTACATAATCTTCTATTTTAATGTAAAACATATTTAAAAACAATTGAAGAGATTTTATTTTGTATTAAAATATAATGAAACATTGGTATTTAAGGTGTTAATTTAGAGATTCTTGCATAATTTTTAATATTTTAGTGTATATATAAAGTTAAACTTATTTTACATAATATGTTTTAATTTTATATTTTTTTTTGTCACAATTCAGATTTTCTTCTATATCCAAGATATTTTACCATTTTGTTGATTATTCAATTTTACTATATAGTTGTTTTATAAAATTTTCTTTTGTTTATTTTTCCAATTTAAAAAAATGTTGATTTGATATTTTCACTAATTATCAAAATATTACAGAATAAATAATCTTTTTATTTTACTTTTTGTAAATAAAAGAAAAGTAGAAAATAATTAAACGTTTATTATTCTCTCTTTTATTTGCATTTAACTAATTATTAAGTCTTATAAAAAGGTTATTTTGATAAATTGAGCTATAAAGAAAAAACCAAAAATATATATTTTTGTTATAATTTATTATTTTAATATATGTATTTATTTTTATTATTTTAAATATGTTTTATGATTATAAACTAATAGATTTTGTTTTAAATTTATACTCAAATTCTAAGACTATTTCATGTTCAACTATGTCAATACGATCAAGCACAGGATCTGTCTGTTAAAAGTTTCGTAATTATCCTTCAGTTGAAGAGACCGAACCATTCATGTTTCTATAAGGCTTTGTTAAAAGATTAATATTAAGATTTACCGTTATGTCTTCCATTGCATTGAATTATGCAATTTTAGATTTTTCTTTTGTTTTTTCGTTTTTTTTTTTGGTTCTACCAGTTAGTTAAGCGATGTTCCTTGAAATTACCTTAAATAATATTTCTATATCAGTCATCGACTAACCTCTGCTCAGTGTAGACATCCTTTTCTACTAATTTTTTGTTTTCTCTTTTTTTTTCCTTTAAAAATAAAATTTTTTTTTTTTTTTTTTCTTCTTTTTTCTTTTCTATCCCTTTCTTTAGAAAATTGTAATTTAATTTTTTGCCAATCAAGCTTAAAAACATAACCTAAAAATAAATATAATAAGAATATATCTCAAATAACATATAGTGCAAGTGTAACTAAATCCTGAGTGTATAAGTGAGTGAAAAAATGTTAGGTGCCAGACCGATCCCTTCGGGGAGTCGGTTTGCCGGGTTGCCAGACAATGACACCGGTCAGTCCGACGACAACGGTCAGCCAGGTCCAAGACCAAAGAGAGGAAGAGGTACAGACATCACCAACGACATTTTCCCAGAATTGCCACAGGTAAATATAAAGCACAACTGTCCTAAATTTGTTGTCATAGAGTCCACGGATAAGGATAAACCACTTTCTTCCTTTAGCGTCTTTGCTAAAAAAAAGGCTCTTGATAGCATAAGCAAACAAATTCAATCTGTCAGCCTCCTTCGAGATGGCAATCTTCTTATACTGGTTGAATCTGACAAAGTGGCATATAAATTTCAAAAAACAAAAAATTTCGGTGGTTTATGTAATATTTCAGCCAAACTCCACGAGACACTAAACTCCACAAAGGGCACTATTTTCGATAAAAATCTCATTCCAACCAGTGAAGAAGAAATCCTAAACGACCTAAAAAAACAAGGAGTTATCAAAGTACACAAATTTAGTCGTTTCATTGATAACAAAACAAGTTATACTGGCTTAATACTTCTTACTTTCAATTCCTACAAAGTGCCAGAAAAAATTGATATCGCTTGGTACCAGGTAAAAGTAAAAGAATATTACCCAAATCCTATGAGATGCAAAACTTGCCAAAAACTAGGGCATACACGCAATAATTGTAAAAACTCCTCTACGTGTGATAATTGCAATCTTCCCCCACACACTCCACATCAATGTACAAGAACAATGTGTACTAATTGCCTTGGAGAGCACCCATCTTCTTCCAATAAATGTCCAAAATACATGCAACAAAAAGAAATTTTAAAGATAAAAACACAAAAGAAATGCACTTACGCCGATGCCCGTAAATTATACAATCAACATAATCCGCTACCACCACATAACTTCGTAACTTATTCTTCTATTGCCAAGAATTCAATACCGTCTGATAATGAAAAAAATAGTAAACAAAATCCAAAAGAAAAAACTTTAAAATCCAATAATTTTTTCACAATTTCTTCCAGCAACGATCAAAACACTAATATAAAAAATAAAGTTAATGATAACATAACCTCTACTTCTAATACAATAGACCCGTCCTCTTCTAATTACAACAACAATTCTTCCTCAATTTCTCCTAAAAATGAACAACGCACAAATCGAACTAATAATGCCAATAATAATCTAACCTCTACTTCAAACACAATAGACTTGTCGCCTTCCAAATACAACAACAACAACATAAAGACAAATGAAAAAGAACCACCAGTTAATGCTATTGACACTAAAAGAGAAAACAATACTCGTAATTTAACAAAAAATATTCCAAGCAATCAAACTTCTTCTTCCAACCAAAGCAACTTTTCACTCAATTTTTTTAACTCAAACCAAGATTCCAAGCAATCAAACATAACTGCTGACATAATTAATACATCCAATCAAACTACAGCTTTATCTAACATAATAAACACAGATTTACTAGAAATTTCAGATTCTTCTGACTGTTAATTTGAAGCACTTCTTGTTATTTATAATAAAATAACAATTCAAGTTTCCTTCAATTTTAACAAAAAAGGTTTCTTATTCACTATTTCATTAAAAAAAAAGAAGAAAAGAACAAATACTTAAAATATATATTTAAATTTAATCAATAACAACTACTTTTTCTCGATTCTTTATATTCGATTATATATCATGTTTTTGTTTTTTTCTTTACTCTTAATAAATATTACATAATTCATATTATTCTTAATTTGAATAATAAAGACAATTATAACAAACAAACGAATCTAGAAACCTCTCATAAACATTATAACATACTTTCAACACGCTCATCTGCCTCTATACCTTTTCGTTTTTCATTTCATTTCCACATAAATAAAAATTTTATAAAAGTTAGCTAATTTCAATGGCCATCAGTCTCCTGCAATGGAATCTAAATGGCTACTACAATAACTTAGATGAGCTTCAACTGATAATTAAAAATCAAAATCCAAATATTATTGCTTTACAAGAAACCCACCTACTTTCTCCCCCTAATACGTTAAAAATTCCACGGAACTTCTCATTCTATCATAAAAACGATATCAGGGCAAACGACAAAGCAAGTCGGGGGATAGCTCTCTTAGTTTCAAACCATATTAAACACAAAATATTCAACCTTAATACAAATATCCTGGCAATAGCTATCGAAATCAATATTAATTTACCATTTGCAGTTATTAATATTTACAGCGCCCCCAACGAATCGATAAGCGAAAATGACCTACACTGTCTCCTCTCAAACTTTAATCAACCGATTTTAATCGTCGGAGATTTCAACGCCTGGAGCCCTATGTGGGGATCCCCTAAATATAATAAAAAAGGCAAAATAATTTCTAACTTTATAAAAAACAGTAACTTAATAAACTTAAACACAAATTCACCAACCCATTTTTCAACTCACGCTACTTTCACTCATGTCGATTTAGCTTTCTGCACCCATCCTTTAAATCTATCTTCTTCATGGAATGTCGATCAATTCCCACATGGAAGTGATCACTTCCCAATAACAATCAAACTCTTCAACAACATCCACCCCCCAACGCAATCCAAACTCAAACCCAAATTCAAAATAGACCAAGCAGACTGGTCAAAATTCCAAATTTCAATCAATAATAAACTTAAACATTTTCAACACATAAACAAAAATATCAACCAATCCGTAAGTCAATTTCAAAAACTAATAATTAGTAGTGCTAACGAAACTATCCCAAGAGCACAAAACAAAAAAATTAGGAAATATACTTGCTGGTGGAACAATTCGTTATCTCTACTACAAATGGAGAAACAAAAACTCTGGAAAATCCTGAAGAGACACCCAAGTAACGAAAATATAATAAACTATAAAAAAGCAAATGCACATTTTAAAAGAGAAGTCAAACTTGCTAAACGCCAATCCTTCGTTAACTTTACAAAAGACATAAATCCAAACACCCCTTCAAAAGTCCTGTGGTCAAAAGTTCGATCGCTTTCCAACAAAACTATATACCACAATATTTCCTATATAAAAAAGTCCGATAACACGCTAACCCAAGATCCAGTAGAGATAGCCAACACACTGGGCAATTTCTGGTCACAATATTCAAGGGATGAAAACTTCTCTAACTCATTTATAAACGGGAGAAACTCCCTTCCACTCCGGATTGCTCCGCCGTACACACCAAACAAGCGCGCTAAACAGATCGAACAACCAATAACAGTATTAGAGTTGCAAGCCTGCTTGAACTCTCTAAAAGGCAAGACTCCAGGTTATGATAACTTGTCATACCCTATTTTGAAAAACCTTACTATTGAAGCGAAATCTAAACTATGTGAATTATATAATATCATTTTCCTTACAAGTACCATTCCACAACAGTGGAAAATCGCAACAATAGTCCCCATAGCTAAAGAAGGTAAAGATCAACACTGTCCGTCCAGTTATCGCCCTATATCGCTACTCCCATGCGCCAGCAAAGTCTTAGAAAAAATTGTAGCAAAAAGACTCTTTTGGTTGCTAAAGGAAGGAAATCTAGTAACAAACAAGCAAACGGCCTATAAATCTGGCAAAGGAACTATGGATGCACTACTCCTATTAGATCAAAATATCCGGGACAGTCTAAATGCAAAAAACCATATTTCAATCATATCAATCGACGCAGAAAAAGCCTTTGACCGTGTGGGTATGCATTCAATTATCGAACAACTAACTGAATGGAAAATCGGGGGGAACATAATTAATTTCGTAAAAAACTTCTTGTCGAATAGAAAAATAAGAGTCAAAAATAACGAATTCTATTCAAACATTTGGCCACTAAACAATGGAATCCCTCAAGGATCTCCATTATCAGTTCCATTATTTTTAATCGCCTATAATAAACTCAGCAAAATTATAGATGATCAAAAATTTTTTAAGCACGTGCTATACGCCGACGATCTTTTAGTTTATTCCACCATTAAAAACTTTGGACAATTTAAAATCAAACTTGAAGATCTAGTAACAGAACTAACAGATTGGGGAAACTTCAGTGGCTCAAAAATATCAATAACAAAATCAAAACATTTGCACATTTGTAAAAAACACAATTGTAATAACTTTGTAATAAACACTAATTCCTTAAATTTACAAAATGTTTCAAATTTAAAAATATTAGGGCTTGTTTTTAACTCAAGATACTTGTGGAACAGTCATATAGAAATGTTATGTAGTTCATTAAATAATAGACTTAATTGTATAAAATGTTTAGCTAGCAAATATCTAGAAAGTAACACAAAATCTTTGGTTGATGTAGTTAAAGCAGTTATTCTCTCCAAAATCGAATATGGACTTCCCATTTATGGAACAGCAGCAAAAACGGAGCTACAAAAACTTAAAACAATATACCATGCATCAATACGCTCAGCACTTGGGGTTTTTCGATCCACGCCAATTCCTATTATCCTCGCAGAGTCAGGACTTGCGACCTTAGAAGAAAAAATTAAGCTCTCTACCAGGAAGCTATTAACCAAAATTATTTTTTCAGAGGGAGTTGAACTATATGACAAATGCAAAAGAGTTATAGCAAGAAAACGCATACCAAAAAGACCATCAACACTACTTCAGGTCATTCTCTTTGCCAAAAAGAACAATATGAATTTCAAGCCCATCAGCAACCCGAGGTTGCGTTTCCCTCCTTGGGAACTGAAGCTGGATAGCGTTAATCTAAATCTCAACAACTGGAACAAAAGCCAAACCAACCCAAGCCTATTTCAACAGGAATTTCGATCTTTAAGAAATAAATATGCTGAATGGAATCTCATATTCACCGACGGTTCAAAATCCCCCTTTGCAACAGCATTTAGTATCGTGGATGAAGAAAAAAATATTTTAAAAATAGGAGCCCTACCCACATACTCAACATCCTACTCTGCTGAGGCACTTGCGGTACTAGAAGCAGTAAAATTAAAAAAAAATCCAAAAGAAAAATACATAATTTGTTCTGACTCCCTTTCAACAATGAAAGCGGTCATCAATGTTAACAACACCGAAAAAACCATAGAAGAAATACGGGACACCCTAATAAAAAAACAAAAATCTCTAAAACTTATGTGGGTCCCAGGACATGCGGGCATAGAAGGAAATGAGTTTGCCGATAAAATAGCAAAAGAGGCGGCAAATTCCCCTCTTGTATCACTAAACTTCACAAATAAATCAGACCTAGTCGAAGAAATAAAAAAGATAACGCAGCATGAATCCTTACATACCTGGGCAAACTTTACTCACTTCTATAAACACATCAACCCCAAGAAAGAACCATCATCCTTTCCAGCAAACGCGAGCAGAAGGGACCTTACGGTGTACACAAAATTTAGAACTGGGCACACTATACTCACCCACCAACACCTATTCAACAAAGAACCAGCTCCAACTTGCACATTTTGTAATAATCAAGTCATTACAACTGAGCACATAATTATCGAATGTACAGAAATTGATGCCATAAGAATTCAGCAAAATATAAAACCGCTACACTTACTTTTGTCGGAAACCACAGCGCAAAATGTCACAACGTTCACAAACTTTCTAAAAAGATTAAACATTTACAATAAAATATAAAAAGCAAAATATAAAAAAAAAAAGGGTAGGGTACTGTTCCACATAAAAAAAAAAATAGTTTTATCAAAAAAGAAAGTACACAATAAAAAAAAAATAATTATAAAAATAAAAAAAAGATAACATGTAACTTAGGTTCAACAATTTTAATTTTTGTTCAATTTTTTGTTCCCTAATAATGTACTTTATTAAAAAAAAAAATAAAAATAGCCGAAGGCCTCAGTTGCTAGTGCTAGAATTATTATGTATAATAAGTAATTAATTTTAGTTATTGTATAAGTTGAATAAATAAATAATAATATTTCTATATGTTGTATTTTATACTAAAAAAAAAAATTTTCTTTAATCATTTTCATCATTACCTTTATTGACCTTTTATCAACTTGTTTCAATATGTCAATAAGTTAAAAGCATTTTTCAAAAAAGTAATCGAATTTATTTCGACATATCAACCTTTTAAAAAAATTGTTCTTTTGTTTGTTTGAATTTTTTATCAATTTAATATTTAACAGATTTATTCTAAATTTAAGAGGTTCAATTTATTTTTGCGCCACATTCCATTACTTTTCGTTAAATGAACCAATCGAAAATTGTTATGTGAACAGATTGTTTAAATTTTTTTAAAGAACTTTCTATTATATACCTTAAAATAAAATCATTGTCACATTGTTGTTTCGGTAACTCAATCAATTCTGACATTTTAACCTTTTAAAAAATTTCCATTTTTATGTTGTTTGTTACACCATTACACTCTATGCATAACTAAATAATAATGAAAAAAAAAATTTTAAAATAATGCTATATTTAAAATAAAAATAAAATTTGACTATTTGATTTTGTTAAATAACTAAATTGAGAAATTCGGACATAATTTGAGTAACGATGAACTGTAACTGTAAAACTGAACTGTAAAAACTAAAAAACTATTTTATAAAACCATAATAAGAATAATCTAATTAGATCTTTTTCTAGAGATTGAATTATTTTGTAATGTATAAAATATTTAATTAATAAAACTGAAACTTAATTTATTCTAATTAAAAAAGGTGAATTTTGTGATAGGATGTATTTTTTAAAAAACGAATAGAAACAGGTTTTTCAAAATGTTCATTTTATGAAAATATTAACCTTAACTCGAATACATACATATACATATCGAAATACATACACATACTATTATAACATAACAACTTACTCGAATCTGTTACACCAAAAAAACGAAATTTTACAGGGGTTAATTGTTTGCTATAAAACTAAATCATTTTTAATAAAATTTCAAAAGTTTAGCTTAATTAAATACCATTAGATATGAAGATATTAAATTTCCTACTTGGATGACAGTTACCCGAACCTGTACAATCAAATCAAATTTTACAAAAATTTTGCAGTCGTTGACAAAAAATTTAATGTCTTTTGACAAAATTTCAGAAACCTAGTTTAATTAAACACAAAGTCCATTTTTAATAAAAAAGAAGGTATAAACAGAGTTGATTTCAACACCAATAAAATGCAATGCTGTCTGATCTCGCGAAAAATTGCCACTACTATTCAAAACGTACTATTTCATGGAGAAATTTTGCAGCATTCAACAGATTTAAACATGCTGGGGTTAAACATATCGAGTTAAACCAAAAATTGACTTGGTCAAATCACATTTTTGGTATATTTTTTGGTATGGTTTTTTGTATGGCTGCAAAACTTACTTTTCCGCATCTGTTTTTTTCTATATCTATAAAACGTACATTACGCCGAAAATTGAGTATAATGCACACATTTGGGTTGCAGCCCCTCACACAGCGCTGGGTTATGTAGATAATATGTCAAATGGAGCTATTCGTCCTATTAATGACTCCAATGTAACTTCAATGCTCACTCCACTCAGCAATCGTCGTACAGTTGCGTCACTGACCTTGTTTTATATATATCTCGTAGGGATTAACACCTGTTCCAAAGAAATAAAACATTTAACGCCTCCACTCAAAATTTTCCCATGAGAAAGAAAAACGGCAACAAGTAATTCATATATGTACGATTTACTTAAGTTTAAGTAAATATAATAATCGTACACAATTTACTTTCTTCAAAATATCCCTCCAAATTTTCCTACCTATGCCCCATAATCCCAAATTTCGTAATTCCAATTTCTCCAATAACCTTCCCTACATCCTTATCCCCACAACCAAACTGTATATTTGTATTAAAGGTTCCATCCTAAAGTTTGGTTTTAAAAGAGGGGTGGTTTTGGTTGGTTCAAGTCCAACACTACCCTGAGGAAGGACGTGCAGTTCTTTTTGGTGACTTTCGAGTTTTCCACCAACTCTCGTAAAAAAAAAAGAAAAACTATTATGTATTTACATAAAAATGAATGGACAGATAGATTTTACTAAATCGACACAAAATTCAATACTGAGTAAAAACATATAATATACTTTTCTATATCTGGCTGTTTTACATTGTCACAAACATAGCGTAAATTTATTATATCTTTTAGAACTATTTACGTATGGTTACAAAAAAGGCATAAAATAAATAATGAATAAAAATTTGTTTAAACTGTAAATTGAAAAGATGTCAATTAGAAAGGGTATGTAATAGAATATCTTGTAATTTGGTTCAAAATTTATTAGCTCTTATATAAAAATCTTAACTTTTTATGTTTTTACGTTTTTAAGTTATCAATTTTATTAAAGACCAACTATGTAATATTGGAACATTTAATTTTTCTTTTAATTTATTTCCAAAAATGAAATCAATTTTTGCTTCAACCTTGAATTTAAATGTTTTTTAATTGAAATGTTTATTTATTTTTTATGTTCAAGGTCACATATTAGGTTTATTTTTGAATGTTTGTAAAAAAAACAAAAAAGTTTCCCTTATGTATACGTATGATGAAATTTATATTCATTTTCAATTTGATTTATTTTACGATTTAACAATGATCAAATCTAAAATTTTTTGTAAAGAACAAACAGTTAAAGCTTAAATAAATTTATAAGGAAGCTTCAACCATTTTAAGAATATCCATTAAAAGAAACCAGAAAAAAATATCTATAGTTAAAATAATAATACATATATGTATATCAAGCATTTTAAGGATGGTATTGAATATCTGTTTAGCAATATGGGTGGTTCGAGGTCTACGAGTACAGAAGTCTATAAAAGTAGATACCACTACAATATGCTCAAAAAGGTAACTAAGTACTTGTAGATAAATTTCTTGCAATATTTTCATTTTAATTTAATAAAAATTTAAAAAAAATTGTTGTATAACAATCATCTGTCATCTAAGTTAATTTTATTTCATCTGACATTTATGACAACTTTTCCATTAAAAACTTTTTCATTTTTTTTGTTTTATTTTTTTTTTTTTTTATTTGGTTAATTTATCATGATTTTTTGTTGAATTCTGTTACCGAAACTGATTTTAGAATAGATTTTGTTTCTTTATAGAAGAGATAACTTTAATCTTTAGGTAACTTATCTTGAAAAAAATTAAAAATAAAAAAAAAACAAACAAAGCAATAAAAAAGGTAAATCTGGATTTAATTGAAAACAAACAAAAAACTTAGAAAAAGTTTTTTTTCTTCATATAAATACTATTTTTATTTTCTTGAAGAAAAAAATTTTTTTCTTAAGAATAGAATAAAAATTTTATTAAGAAAAATTAAAGAATTTCTATTCAAGTTTTCTTTCTTAAGAAGAAAAAAAATAACTTCTTATATTTCTTAAATATAATAACAATTGATTTAAGAATAAAAATAAAAAATGTTAACAATGTGGCCCTCGGTGGCTTAGTGGGTAATAGCGTGAACACCGAGGGAGTGTGGGTTTAAATCCCACACACGTCGTAAGAGTTATTCCCCCTTACGACATTTACAGCCACGCCTGAACAAGAAATTTCCGTATGCCTCTTCACTTCATTTGTTTATTAAAATCGTCATATGTTCTGCATGTTTTTTAGATATTCTGAATAAAATGTGAATTATTGTAATTATCTAATTAAAATTTATCTCTTCATACATTCAGTCTTCTAAATTTGATGCATCATTCTAATATCTTATATTAAGGCACTCATTACATTGGTTATTTTGTTTATAATATTTTTTTTTCGAGTTGCCCATGCACGATAAGTTGAAGAAGTTGATTGTTTTTATTTCGCATTTCAATTATTTACAAAATTTCAGGAACATTTTCATATCAGTAACTTGAAAAAACCAAGACACAACGTTTGATGGTAAGATGAACCATATTATATAACATTTTATGATTTATGTAACATAAACATGTCGTAGATGTAAATTAAAATACCTGCAGAACATTTTTGTACTTACCAAACATTTCTATATATTTGATATTTAAATTTGTTTTGTCAACCAAAATATTGATCAACTTGAATGTTGCCAACTTTTATTCTAACTATTCTTTTTTCTTTTTAGTTTATTCCCCTGACACATATTACAAGGAAATTAAAACTAAATTTTATAATTCTAAGGAAATTACAACTTATTCCCCTGACACATATGACAAGGAAATTACAACTCTTACCAACTAAACCGCCAAGCCCCCGTTAGTCTTTTTATATGCTATACAAATTACAAATCGCAATTTTTGTTTCAGTTATTAACTTTTTCTACTAAACACTGCACTGCTACTGCTAACTCTTTTTCTCAGAAGACGAATAAAAATTTCGAAATTTCTCCAAACCAAAAATATTTTAACTCCTATTTTTAAAAAATTGAAAATTTAGGTGAATTTGATTTTGTGAAAAGACGAATTTGATTTTAAAAAAGCAAGAAGTGAAAATATACTCTTTTGATTAATTTGGTGTCACCGGCATATTGAAGAAAATGTATTCTAATAATTTTATTCTCTACTGATTATATTTCAATTAGAATGTGTAACTATTAGAATTAATCAAGAAGAGAAAGAGATTATTTTAAGCTCAAAGATTTTTAAAAATTGTTCAATTAATAAAAATAATATCCTTATACTGCTAGGTTTTAATTATTGTACTTTGATTATATTACTGAATAACGAGACACAAATAAACCGATTTCAAGTTTTACAAAAACCGAATGCTATAAGAATCACTTTAAAATACAGTATTGAAAGCTATAACTAAAATATGTTAAGTATATTGAAGTGACATTATTTCAAGTATAAATTAAAGTTCAATTCAAAGGTTCTATATATTGACAATTATATTTTCCAAGAGTTACTGCCATAAAACTTATTCATCTTTTAAAAATTAATGATGCCTAACTTGATTAAGATGAGTTGTATAACAAATACTTGATCCTGGTGCATTAGACTCACTAAATTTTGAAGAAGTCATTGCCATAAAACTTGACGTAACGGACGTAATTGTTTAATTCCAATAGAAAAACTAACAGTTTTTACAAAAATTTCAGAATCTTCGATTATTTGTTGAGGTAATGAACGTATAGCCAAATCTATCTGGTCTCCTTTAGAATATCATAAACATAAAAATTAATCGTAAATATAACGTAATGTTTTTAATATCTGAAAGTAAACGGAATTTATCCACATGTACAATAACACACAATCATTAATAAAATCAATAAAACACACTACACAATAATCCTCAGTAACGTTAATGCAACAGGATTTCCATAAAATTATTGTTATATATTCTTTTTGTATAACCAGAGTATAAATTTATAATAATTTTTCTTACAACTGTAAAAATACTATTCTCATAACCTGTCATAAATGACGGAAGTAAAATAAATAATATTTCAAATTTGTAGAAACATTAAGAATAAGAAAAACTTGTAAATAATGATTTTATAAAATTTTATTTTATATTATGGGAGCTTTCCTAGTTTATTTATAGCTTTTTTCTTTTTTTTTGACAAATATTTCTTATAACCATAATATTTTTTCAATATCTTAGTCATAAATTTAAAAAAAATGTAAAAAAAAACGCTGTGGAATCGAACCCCCTACATTTATATTTTGTTAATAGTTTGAATCAAATTCGTTCTGTTTAAAGTGTTAGTATTGTCATGAAAAATATAATTAACAGAATATGTATAATCGAATAATAATATATAATTTTTAAAAAAAGATATAGGCATCGCAATCTTTTTAAGAAAAGATTAAAAGATATTTCGAATGGATTCAGCCAGATAAATCGTTAATAAATTTACAAAAAAAAAAAATTATTTAATAAAAATCATTAAGATGAAGATTAAAAAAATAAAATGCTTTTATCAAAACTGAACCGCTCTCTAAAAAGTAGAAAATAAAATTATAGAATTTTATAGATTGTAGAAGAGATTGTAGAATATCTTGGACTGTTAAAATATAAAAATAAAGTGCTGCAATAAGGTTAACCGAAATCTGGGAAATTTGAGGTTTGTGGTTTTTTTTTTTATGGTGCGGAGTAAAGTTAAAAAGTATAAATTTTTTAAAAAAAATGTTTAATATTTTGATCTAATCTACAAACTAGACAGTCAACGCTACACCTACTACACTATAACCTATTTTAAGTTTATTTTGTTTCTGTAACTATAGTTAAAAATCCAAAAAGTCTTAACATATAGATACATATATAATGGATTTTATTATAAGATTTCATATATATGTAAGATAAATTTATCATTTGTATTTCGAAATAAATTACAAAATTTACTCAATGTTACAGTTATTCAAACTGTCAAAAAAAAAAAAAATGTATACAATATTTGCATAATTTTGCATATGTATATAATACATTATAAAATTCAAATATATATTTTCTAAACCATTTGTTCAAAATTTAATCGAAAAATTAATTATTACAAGTAGCATTCCTTGTTTTTCTACTTTTCTCTATTTTGAATATTAAAATTTTTAATTAAATGTCAACAAAATGTCGGTTTCTTATTACATATACTTTACCAAAATAATATAGCACTACTGATGATATATTTATAAAATAACATTGATGTTGCATATATACAGCAGTATGCATTTAAGTGTTAAAATATTTTCGAACCTTGTTAATACTAAAAGGAAATCATCTATTTCCACCACAGAAGTGATCGCAGGAACAGAAAAAAAAAAGTAATATTTCTTTTTTTAATAGAGTTATTCACATTATTTATAAGAGTTATATTATATAAATATATATGTACATATATAGGTATATTATCTGTATATTTGTACGTTTTATAATTCATGCAAATTATAAAATTGAAAAAAAAAAAAAATGTTCACGCAAAACAAATTTTTGTATTTCTTAGAAGAAAATCATATGAATATGAGGCGACAGTAAAAGTTTGTCGGACCATAAAGTGTTCTATAAAAAATGTTCTTTGAAAATATTCGTAAAATATGTAAAAATGGCGCTGGTATGAAGTGACATTTGGAGCTAACGGATTTCTATCAAAAGCTTTTTTCGAGATATTTAGATCAAAATATTAAATATGATATTTTATTAATTTCGGTTCAGCAATTTGTGCTGCACGCGTTCTCACAGACATATAGACAAACAGGCTGACACACAAACAGACAGACACCACTCTTATAGAAACACTTAATTCCGGTTTCTACGTACTTGAAATTTAGTATACCATTACAATATCTTCCTTATACATTACATACATTACACGTATGCGATCGGTAAAAATGAAATAATAAAATTTATATTAAAATTTGAAGTTTAAAAAATTAAAATTAAAAAATTCTTATAAATATTTATATGTAGGTATATATATATACATTTAAAGAAAAATTTGTTTAAAATAAAAACTAAAGAAAATCCATAAATTGTAAAAATATATTTTCATAATTTCTTTAAATAGAACCATTAAAAATTGAATGTGAAATATTTTTTTTTATTTACATATATACATTTCATATAAAAATGTTAAAATAACTTTTTTATTATTTTGTAAATTATATCAAATCTCTTCGTATTCTGAATGTAATGTCCATAATATTACTTGACTACATATGCACATCTGCAACAAGTTTTAAAAAATTGTCAAGCAACAATTTTTAACTTATATATATACGAATTCAGTCCTTGCAATGTTTCTTTTAAAAAAAAACTTTTACTTTCAAAAAAAAAAAATAGAATTTCATAGAAATGGACAAATTGCATATAGAAGAAATGTTGAAATAATAAACTGTGGGGCAGTAATAAAAATGAATTAAAAAAAAAAAAAAAAGAATTTTAAAGAAAGTTAAAAGAATCCAGTGAAAGAATAATTTTATTATTCAGAGACTGTACATTTTTAATTTAAGTGAATTTTGTAAACGTGATAGTTTTTATACTATACACATGTTTCTAAAAAGGTTAAATGAATTTAATAAAATGTTCTTAAATGTATTTAGGACATCTTCTTACCTACATTCATAAAAAATAGCAAAAAAAAAACAGAAAAAATATAAAACAATGAAATTGTTATAGTGTTTAAATATTTTCTTTTACATTGTATAATAATGAATGTGAATGTTTTTGGAAAATTTATGATAATTGTTTTTTTATTTTTTTATTTCGTTGTACTCATATCACCAAAGATTTCCTTGTATGCCTCTAAGCCAATTAAACTTAACATGCCATTTAATTGGTTTTAACATTTTTAAAATCTCAATTTACTGTATCAGTACATTCTCAAAAAAGTTTCACTTGAAATTATTAATTAAATTTTTATACAAGACAAATATAAGATACAAACCTTAAGAAAAGATAAAACGAGAAATAGTGCAGTAGACTAGACTGTCAACTCTGTAATATCCTTATAAAAATAATATATGCTGTTTCCATAAAATTTGATCTTTTACTAAATTTCACATATTTTACTTAATTATGTACCGAGATATAAATATGTAAATTTTGGAGTTGTATGACAGCTACTTGAACCTGTTGTCGTCAACCAACCACATGTTACGGAAGTTATTGCTATAAAACTTCATCATCTTTTACAATATTTCAGTTTCCTGGCTTAATTATGTTCCAAGATGTACAAGACTGCTGCTAAAACCTACTGCTGCTGCCTAAACCTGCTGCTCCAGGACAATTAAATTTTAAAACACATACACCTTAACATATTTTCACAAAATTTCAGATAGCTTCAATAAAAACTGAGTTATTTTCATTTAAAAATAGAAATTGTATGTCAGCTTCTCCAATCTTTTGCACTTTCTTTAGACTAAGATTAACTTGCAAAAAAAAACTTAATTACTTAAATAGTCAAATAAATTTCTAAATTCAATCTTTTCAATTTTCAATATAATGATTTGATTGTCAAGTTTGGATATACTTGACATAGATGAAAATGATTACCCCTACAAATGTTTATACATCACTTAAATTGATGACGTATGACGCAACAATAATTTTTATTTTTTATGAGAATGTTACAATATAACCTATCACAAAAGAAAATAATACTGTAATTTAAGTATCATATTATAACATACCGGTATTTTATATACATCTATATCACGTTAGACTTGTGATATATCACAAAAATCGTCCACATATTAAAATCAAATCACCAAAATTTATCACCATATTAAAACTCGAACTAAAAACTTTTAATTCTAGTTTGACACAATAAGTCATATTTAGCCTTTTATTATACCCGTACGATAGGATCGGGTATAATAAAATTACTCCTCCGTTTGTAACATCTCGAAATAAGCGAGCTAGATATACCTTCAAAGCTATGGATCGGATCAGAAAAAAATTCTAAGACTTTTGAGCCATGTGCGTCCCTCCGTCCGTCCGTTCGTCAGCACGCTAACTCAAAAACTAAGAAAGCTAGAATCTTGAAATTTACACAAAATATTCTGGGAGTAATTTGTAGGTTCCCTATCTTTTTTGGTTGAGTTTGGACCAAGCCTTAGGGTAGCTCTCGAACACCTAACTTTTAGATCCCCACATTGTTTTTGCAATAGAGCTATGAAATTTTAACTACTGATAGATCTCACAAAAATATTAATTTTATTTTTAATAACTTTTTTTTGTAGCCCTACCCGTTACGGAGCTACAGCTCCCCAAAGGTTCAAAAAAGCTCTATATTTAAATTGTTATAGCACAAGTTGTATAAGGTATATCTTCATTTTGAAAACTCCAAACGATTACTACTTTTATTAGCTTTAAAAGTATATATACAATCAATATATATATGTGGCATACGGTGTCTTAATTTACCGTTATGTGAAACTCAAATTTTGCAAAATCCTTCAACCCTTCTATCTTCTAAACGGTTTAAGTTGGAAACTTGAAATTTTGACAGAAGTTAGATCTTTGAAAATAAGTATGAGTTATTTCAAGAAATTTTTTTGTATCGCTCCCCGTTTAGGAGCTGTAAGGGGTGAAAAACTGAACATTTCCTATTTTTAAACACATGTAACTTGAACACCTGTTAAAATTTTTTTGAAGTAATACACAAAAATTAAAGCTTCAACATTATACTCTTATTTCTGTTAACAACTTTTTTTAATTAATAATATAGGGTTACTTTATAATTGACGAAAGTGTTACTTGATTTTTTCAAATTTTCTAACAAATTTCTTCAACAAATTTTTTGCATTTTGTTTTACTCGATAATTTGAAATTGTTGAGAATATAATGCGTAGTACATAAAAATGCAAATAAATAAACAACATAACGGTTGCTTGAAGAATTTTTATTTATATGATATTAATATATATACATACTTATATAATATCATGTTTATTTACATATCGTATATGTCACTAGTGAATGAATGATAAGAGTATAGATGTATATTATATAGCGCCGTATTTACATACATATATGTATTTTATTCTACTTATAAGAAATTATCCTGTCAATGGAATATTTGAATATAATATAATATAATATTTAAAATTATATTTATTATTTTGTACTAAGTAAATTTAATATACATTTACCGCTTAGTATTAAATGGTACTATAGAATATTTGAAAAAGTTTTGGATTGATAATCGTTATGTGGAAGGTTAGAATCTGCTTTTGAAGAATGTACATATAAACATATAGTTTGAATATATGTACAACCCATAGTACTAGAAATTATAAAATTCACCCAAATTATTTTAAAATACTAAAATATTAAAAAAATAATATTGTAAGCAGAGTGACAGGCTGTGAACATGCTAACGGTTCGTACGGGTATCTAAAAGTCGACAAAGGCAACTGTATTCTTCCTCGTTTTTATACAAAATTTAAAATTCCATGACCCGAACCACAATAAAATGTCAAATTTTGGCGATACGTATGACAAGTCTAACATGATATGGGGAATAAAACTTTTAATTATTGGGTGTTATGATCTATAATACCTAAAAAAACCTAAATAACAATAAATTAAAGAATGACAGTTCCTTCAAACTTTTTTCTTTTTAAAAATAAAAATTGTATATAACATATGATGTGTAACTGACTTATGATGAGCACTAGACTAACTAGACATATTCATTTATTTCAGAAATTTTTAGAGAAACAAAGATTGTTAAGTTATATAGTTTTGATGATATTTTTGAAGAAATTGTATAATACATTTTATGATCTTAATTTCTTTAAATATTTTTAAGTTTTTTTTTATTTCGGTATTTTTAGTTCTTTGTTAGCAAATTGTTATGTTCCAGTATTTTACGATGTTCTGTATCACTGGCAGTGAGTAGGAATTCCGAAATAATTTTAGACATTATTATTTCAAAGTTAAAATTATCTAAGGTGGTTTATAAACTCCCAATTTTTTTTCCTCCTAATTTGTCGCTGGTACTATAATAAGCCTTCAAATCTTAAATACCTTTACAAACCTTTATATAACGTTCAAAAAATAGTAAATTTACAAATTGTTCTAAAAATATGTTGAATTCATTTTATGATTTTAACTATCTTAGTTTTTAAGTTATCGTGCTGCCGAATGGACGGACATAACTTAATCGACTAATTTATCGATTCTGATCCGATCTAAACACTTGAGTTCATATATATTCAGCTCGTTTCGATGTATTGCAAACGAGAGTTAATCATGTTCCCGTAAAGTCTCTGTCTCACAATATTAATTTGCAAACGTTAGTATTAAAGAGCTCAGATTTTGAGTTAATCTCTCTTAATATGTGCAAAATTGGCACAAATTTGCCATAGTTTGTAGAATGGAATAACACATTAAACACCTTATTTTCATTTAAAAATAGAAATTTTATGTCAGCTTCCCCAACCTTTTGCACTTTCTTTAAACTAAAATTAGTTTGCAAAAAAAACTTAATTGTGCTTAAAAATTTCTAAATTCAATCTTTTCAGCTTTCAATATAATGATTTGATTGTCTAGTTTGGATATACTTGACATAGATGAAAATGATTGCTTCTTCATGAGGTTGAAAATGTTTCGGATCAGCACAAGTAAGATTACTTAAAGAGAAATTCTTTTTAAAGTGATTCAATCCATCGATTAACTTTAACTAAAGATTAACTTAAGATATACATATTTAATTTAAGATTAACTTCATTAATTATAATTAATTTCATTTCAATTGAAAACCTTCATTTCTGTCCTATATAAATCGAAACAAAAATAATTAAATACATTGCAAATTTGATCCAAAATTAATTCGGAAATCTTAACTAAACAAACCATAATCTAAAGTATGCTTTAACAATTTATTATAAGTATAATGAAAAGTGATGAGATAATTTAGAAGATAAATATCAACATTTCTATATAATTTTATATAACATGCCTAAATTAAACTAAATATAAGAAAAATCTTATTAATATTAATAAAAATTAATATATTTTGATGTTTTCTCGTTTTTATGCTTTTTTATATATTTGACAATCAGAAACAATATTATGTCAAGGATAACACTTTTTTTTAGATCAGAATATGTTATACTAATAGTGATGAATACACTATTAACCCAAGGGTAATAATAGGTTCAAAGAAAATTTAACAAAATCTGTGGAAATTCTGTTGAAAAAAAAAAATAAATATAAAAGATTGAAAAGTATTCTTATTATTTATTATTCATATATACCTACTTATATTTATATACTAAACTTATATTTTTTTACAAACTATATTTTGATCTAAAAAAAAAAATTACAATAATAACAACGTTTTGCAAAATGTCCTATACTTTAAAAATTCTTGGTTTTGGCAAACTAATTTTCTTTTCAAATCTTTGATTTTATATCAAATCATAATTCCACAAATTGAATATATATGCACTTAAGAATTCAATATAGTATAAAAATCTTAGAAGTTCTTATTTTATTTTGTATATAAAAAAAAAAAAAAACTAAATAAATAAATAAAACACGTATATTTAAATAGTATAATATTAATATATTAAGGATTTAACTTATGGATCATGATAACAAGTTTTTATTTTTAAAATCCATCCAGATGAATAGATTATTTTTATCTATAAGACCATAATATACAAAAAAGAATATTTTTTAAACGATGTTTTTCAATTTCGGTTTTATTTATTTAGATATAAGCTTTAATATATACCAATATTTTAACATTTATGTCAATATCTTATAGTTAAATCCACGAAGATAGATTTAAGATGAAAATGAGATAAGAATTTTTTATGTTTTTTTTTTTTAATATTAAAATTAAATGAGATCTAATTTTTTATATATTAAAAAATATAAAGAATTCTCATATTGATTGTTTCTTTTTAGCACATTTTTCAAAAAAAATTTTGATTATTAGAATGACTCTGAATGACGCCCTCCTGTCCCAAAATTCCATTTTCAAATGTTTAATTTTCAAATTCTGGCGAATGAAGTTTTCAGATTGAAAAATTGTTAAGTAGAACATGAGATATACGGTTTTAAAAATAAAGCTTTTTCAAAGTTTGAGAGGCTGTAGCTTTGTAATGGAGGGGGCTACATGAAAAAGTTGTTCTACAACATTAATTGTTTTATGGTTAAAAGTTTTTTTCTCTATCTTTAACAATGTAGAAATTTTTTAATCAATAAATAAATAATAATAAGTTTTGTAAACAGACCAGATGAACGGACGGACGAACAGAGAAACGGAAAATAGTGAAACTAATGGGCACTTTTTTTCAAAATTTTTTTGGAATTATGCTAAAAATGTATTGTTGTATTGTATGTATTGTTTATAAAATGTTTACGTCGTATATTTGATACATCACTTACACATATTATCTAAAATGTTAAAGTCACAACTCATAACACAACTTTACACGTATTATAACATGTGTGTTTGTGTGTATAAAACAAAAAGAAATAGAGAAACATTTTTTAAAACAACTACATAGTGGGTATAACAACAATTTTGTTATACATATTATATTTAAAATAATTTTGTTATACATATTGTTTAACTTAACTGTGATAAAACGAATTTATTCTCTGTTACATGAAAATAATTGTATAATTGGTTATTTGTATGATTTTTAACCTGTTCAACTGCATTTTAACCAAAATTGATAACTTTAAAATATTAATATTAAATTTTATTGATCAGTAATTATTAAAATTTCAAAAAAAATTTTCTAAATCATTTTATTATTTAGCATAGTCATTTCGGAAAGTAAAGCCAAACACCTATCGCGTGCTCAGTATAAAAAACAGAAATTAGCAAAGGTAAAATCGGGAGAAAGAAATGCTTATTTTATGTAAATTAAATTAATGTTATAAAAATAAAAATTTATTTAATGCAAAAGAAGTACAATCCTTATTATATTTTTATTGTTTTTTTTTTTTTTGAAAATATGCATCTTTAAAAACCTTCGATATAATACTGCCTTATTTATTTTTAAGCTGGAAACTAAAAATAAATAAGTCCTGAGATTATAATTATTTTAAAAGATAAACACTGACAATTTATTATACTAAATGGTTTAAATGGTTCTAAATATTGTTTAAAATTCTAAAATTTCTTAAATTACTCGAGTGAATTAATCTGGAAATCTTTAATATAAATATAAAAAAAAAAAATTAAAAATAATATATTGTTTAAATAAGAATTTAAAGAATAATATCAGCATTAATATGTTTTTGAAGTAACTGGAGACAATACTTGAAACTGCTTAAATTCAATTAAAATTTTCTAAATAAAATACAAAATAAAAAAAAAAATTCTCATTAAATTCACTTTATTTTGTGTTTATTATTTTGAATGTGAATTATTATTTATTTTAAATTTTTTTTTTTATTTCCTTTCAGATTCATTCACTAATAATATCGTTCTTTCATTAAAACCGATGTATAATGCAGTATCCCACAGTTATTTACAATATTCTTAAGGAAAAAATCACTGAAAAGTGTTCTCTTTGTTATGAGATCCCGCATTCTTTACAGTAATTTAAAAAATATTGCATTATTGTATTTTAGAGATAACTAAAATTTTTAAATTTAGTCTTTCACAACAGGTTGAGAGTATTAGAGGATAATGATTTTTTTGAATTTAACTTGTATAGTAAAAGAAAGAGCATTATAGACTTAAGTTCTTATAACATGTGAGGTCATTTAATTTAACCCTCATTTATAAGAAAATAATTAATTTTTTGTTTCAAAATCCTTAATATTTACCATATCCTTATAAATAAATCATAACGGTATCTGATATTTAGATTTATTTTTGAAGAGATTTTTTTCCTGTAAATTCTTAATTTTTGATTGATTAATTCATCTCCTGTCCCATTAATTTATGTACAAAAAAGTTAATAATGTCTACGTTACAAGTGTCTTAAGTTACAAGTGTCTAAAAATAGCAAATTTTGAATTTTTGAGTCTTGATAGTTCTTAAATAGGAGTTGGTCCAAAAAAATTTCTAAAAGAAACTTATACTAATTCTAAAAGTTCTTTCTTTCGTCAAAATTTCAAGTTTCTATCTAAAAGCGTTCCGGAGTTATGAAGGTAAAAAAATCATGCAATATTTGGTTTTCACATAACGGTAATTGTTTTTTTTTTTTTTTTTTAATGTAAATTTTTTCCTGTTCAGGCGTGGCAGTAAATACCGTAAGGAGAAATAATTCTTACGACGTGTGTGGTATTCGAACCTACACTCCCTCGGTGTTTACAGATTATTTTATACGCTCTTACCCACACCGAGACCCCTATAACGATAAATTTAAATATTAAATTTAAAAATATTGCATAATTCCGATATTGATTTACAAAAGGCAAAAAAAAATTACCGTCGAATGGCGTTTTCAGATTGAAAAAATGTTGAGCAGAACATGAGATATAAGAATTTAAAAATAGGGCTTTTCCAAAGTTTGAGGGGCTGCAGCTCCGTAATGTTGTAGCACAATTTGAAAAAGTTGTTCTACGGTATTAGTTTTTTTATGAGACCTACCCCTGGTTTAAAGTTTTCTTCTCTATCTTTAACGGTGAAAAAGTTTTGTAAAGAGACGGAGAGGCAGACTGATAGAGTGAAGCTAATAGGCACATTTTTTTTAAATTTTTTTGAAAATGTGCTATAAAATTATAAGGAGAGATTTTAAAGTTGATTACAAAATCAAAGTGTATTTTATTTTTAATTTTAATTAAGTTAAAAGACCTTGGCTTACAATGCAAATGTAGACATAGAAGATACAATTGCTTTTACGAAACTAATTAGAAAAAAAAAATATTAGAATATTAAACAAAATTATTATTGAAATTAAATATAAATTAAATTTTTTATTTGATATTTTTTTCCGGCATTTTATTCTTCAACGTTTTTTTCATTCAATATTTTTTCTTTCAACATATCGACACAAATTCTAAAAATGTACGCATATACCTACGTAATAAATCGTAATCTCATTAAATAACACCAAAGCTTTTAAAAAGAAAAGATTAAAAAAACACCTATCCTATAAGAAATTTTGTTGTAGAGTTTTACACCTTTATCTAATCATAAAATATCCTACATAAAATATATTCTATTTAAATTTATTTTTTTAAGGAAAAATTAAATTGCATTATTTTAAAAAAAAAAAATTTTTTTCAATTAGTCCTTTTTATAAACTTTTAAATAAAATTATCACTTTAAGCATATAATAATTTAAATAATTTTGTTTTTATTTTTTTGCGGTTTTTTTCTGCTTTTAAACGTGGAAAAATAAATATGATAAAAAAAAAAAAACATTTATTTTTCTTTCCAATTCTTTAGAAAACCTTTTTTCAGTTCTAACTTTTAATTAATTTGTTTTTAAACTTTTCAAATTTTTTTGTCTTTTTGTTTTCTCTCTTTCCATTTTCTTTTAACTTTAATTAATCTTTCAATTAAACTAAAAATCTATTTAACGAATCAAATATGAAAAAAAAAAAAAAAAATATTGGGCTGTGCCATTCAAGGCAAGTAAGATTAAAAAAATATAAAGACAAAATAATAATATTCACCTTTGACTTTGTAATTAAATGATTCAAAGGTTGGCAAAGTTAAATAAAAAATAGGTACAAAAAAAAAAAATTAATTAACAAAAAAAAAAAAGTAAAACATCAATACACACTGGGTACCAACATTAAATAAAAAAAATAAATATCGTGAAAAATTTGCTTTAATGTTGGAAAACGAAGAAAATGCAAAAAGTGTTTTTATTTTCCTTTAACTCTTTAGCACACACATTGAAGTAAACAAGTTTCTGATGACTAAATGTGATGAATGATAAAAAGTATTTAAGATATTTTGTTGAAATTTTTATATTAAAAATAAAAAAAATTAAAACATTTACTATACCTAGTTCTGTTGGATTAAATGGACTTTTCCTCCTCACTAAGTGGAGAATCAATATCGGTAATTCAAGTGTCCTGAAGTAAAAATCATTTACTTCAGGTAATATAGTTGCGTCCTATAGTCCTATATTTTCAAAAAACATATACTTGTTAAAAGTAAAAATTTTTTAAATAAGATAAACAAAGTTTTTATATTTGTTAGCACATTTTTCAAAAAATAGAACTTTTAAAAATTTGTTTATTAGTTGCACTCTATCCGTCCCATCGTCGGTTTACAAAACTTGTGTCATGTTTAAGATAGAATATTTTATTTTTAGAATAATGACATTTTAATCCAAGGATAGGTTTATTAAAAAAAAATTAAAGTTCTAGAATAACTTTTTTATGTAGCTGAATTCATTTTGGAACTAAAACCCCTCACAATTTGAAAAGTCCTATTTTTAAATATGTACATTTCAGGTTCAGCTTATGATTTTTTTAATGTAAAAACGCCAAACGACGAACTTTCTTTTATCTTTATAAATCAATATAAAAATTGATTTAATTACCGTTATTTGAAAACTAAATTTCTCAAGATTTTGCTATCTTCAATGAAAGATCTTTCAGAATTAGCATAAGTTACCTCGGAAAATTGTTTTGTACTTTGTTTAAGAACTTTAGTATTCAAAAATGGAAAATTTACTATTTTTAGACATCTGTGAAATTTTTTCCAAAGTAAAACACGAAACTTAAACTTCCAAGATAATGCTTTTTCATGTATATATTAGTTAGGTAGAGTTTTTCTCAAAATTTATAAAGTGTTTGATTTTTCTTTACATATAAAATTAACAAAAAAAGTACAAATTTTGGTACAGAGTGGCAATCTTCTAAACTATTTGCCTTTTTGAGAACGTGCGTCTTTAAAAACTTTTGGTTTGACATTCTGACTTCTTTTTTATCAATTTTCTCTTTCTTTATTTTCTTTCTTCTGCCATTATATTAATGCTTGTTTTTGACAGTTTAATTGCTAATTTTTATTTTTGTGTAAACAGAATACTAAACAAAACAAAACAATTACTTTCATTATTATTTTAAAATAAACGGTGAAGAGTATACAGTAAATTGTGTCAACTCTAGGATATCCGTATGTAACATAATATATGCTGTTTGCATAAAATTTGATCAGTTTTTACATAATTTCAGATTTTCAGCAGCAGCAGCTCAGTTCCTTTAAGGTGTCAAAACGTAATGGCGATATTATTATATCTTTGAACGGGTTTGCCACGAAACCCCAAATACAAAATTCCAAATACCGAAATCCCAAAATTCCAAAATCCCAATTAACCACTTTCATAATTCGTTTTCAATTTTTTTATTTCAGATGTCCATTTAATTATTGAAAACCAGATTTTGAAACTAACTATAAAATCTCACCGAATTATTATTTTCTTACATGTATGTTTCAACAATAAAATTCTTATAATAGTGGCGGCTGCCGCCCCCAAATCCCCGCTAAAAAATTATTGAAATCTTGATTTTCTAACCAACTCTAAAATCCCTCCTAATTCAGAATTTCGCATATACATATATATATATATTTTGGAAAAAGCGGCAATCCTGATTTTGAATCCAACTCTAAATTCAAAACGAACTATAATATCAAAACTACTTTGGGATTTTGGTATTTTGGGAATTTGAGATTTTGGTATTTTGGGTTTTTGGAACTATGGGATTTCATGGCACTCTCCTTTGAACTGTGTTTTAAACAAGGTAGAATGTAAACCAACGGTTTTTAAAAACGCACATTTCCAAAACTCAATACAAACTGTTTAGAAGTGTGACTTACACAAAAATTTGAAAATTTCATGTAATAAGACAAAATGTGAAAATAGGACATTTTTGAAATTTTGAGGGGCCGTAAGTCTGGAATCCTATATAACTAAGGAAAGCCGTTAACACACGTAAAAATATATTATTGAACCTTTAATTTTCATGTCTTGCCGAAGAAAAATTTGTACAGGTGCCTAAGTTACAGGTGTCTAAAAATAGCAAATTTTTAATTTTTGAGGCGTAATAACTCTTAAAGAGGGGGTGTTACCAAAAACTGTGTTAACAAAATTTCAGGTTCCTCTCTAAAGGGGTGCCGGAGTTATGAAAAAAGAAATTTCATGCAAAATGTGGTTTTCACATAACGGTAAATTTAAATCGTAAATTACAAAATATTACATAATTTTGATCCTGTTTTATATAGATAATAAAATTTTCGATCTTCTGGCGGTTTTAGATTGCAAAATTATTCCGCAGAGCCCGAGATATATACATCTGAAAATGGGGCTTTTTTGCAATTTTGAAGAGCTGCAACTTTGGCACCTTTTACAACTAAAATAAACCTTTAACACACGTAAAAATATATTATTGTAGCTTTAATTTTTATATCTTGCAGAAGTAAAATGTGTACAGGTTCCTAAGTTACAGGTGTTTAAAAATAGCAAATTTTCAATTTTTAAGACCTAATAGCTCATAAACAGGGGGTGGTCCGAAAAAATTTTCTGAGCAAACTTATACTAATTCTAAAAGTTCTATCTTGCCTCAAAATTTCAAGCTTCTATCTAGAAGCGTGCCGGAGTTATGAAAGTAGAAAAATCATGCAAAATTTGGTTTTCACATAACGGTAAATTTAAATACTAAATTTAAAAAAAATGTATAATTTTGATATTAATTTACAAAGATAAAAGAAATACCTGTCGAATGACGTTTTCAGATTAAAAAAATCTTAAGCAGAACATAAGATATATGCATTTAAAAATAGGGCTTTTTCAAAGTTTGAGGGGCTGTAGCTCCGTAATGGGGGGGGCTACATGAAAAAGTTGTTCCACAAAATTATTTTTTTTATGAGACCTACCTATGGTTAAAATTTTTTTTCTCTATCTTTAACGGTGTAGAAGTTTTGTAAACAGACGGACGGACGGACGGACGGACAGAGTGAAACTAATAAGCACATTTTTCAAATTTTTTTTGGAAATGTGCTAAAAACCACCTATTATAATATGAAGGATAAAATAATAAATTTTCTTTAGTTATAATATTGCGCCATTTACAATATTATTTTTTGGTATATAGGTATACGGTATACCAAATAATATTTTATTGCCGTCAAAGTAAAAATCTACTTTAAATATTGAAAATATATCAATAGAAAACTTTTTCCAATTTAAAACAAAAAAAAATAGTTTTTTCTTATTTTTAAACATTGATAGTAAAAGGCAAAAGAGAAATTGAAATTGATGTGGGAATATTTTTTAACAAAAACTTTAAGTCCCTTGAAAAAACTTTTTCGTCCTTGAACTTTAATTTTAATTTTAATCCAATATTGGTAATCTATATAAACAATTCAATTTTTATTTCGAACTATTGCCCTCAAAATTTTATTAAAATGACTTTGAAAAAATTACTTCAATATTTATATAAGGACATAAATTTCATCATTTATTTTTTTTTAGTTTTCATAATTTAAATGTATCCTTTTAAATTGTTTAACAATCTACATTGAATTTTTTTTAAATTTTGACAGTTAGATATTTTCTTCATGTATAAATTGACTAAAAAGATGCCAGATGGCCATTCTAATTTAGTGTGTCTCAGTTACGAGATTACTTTTCTTTTGAAAAATTCTGACTTCTGAACTGATTACACAATTAATTAAAATTACGATGTTTATTAAGTTCAGTGATTAATCAAAAATAAGTGATTAGACTTTTTAATTCTTTACATACGGAAATATTAAAATTTCAATAAAATTTGACGTTGTAGAAAATGATAGACTTCGATAAAATTTGACGTTGTAGAAATTTGGTAGCATGTCAATCTTATTGGAGATAAAATATGAAAAAAAAAAACAATACAACTGATATTTTTTTAAACTATGTATAGTTATTTTATTATATTAATATTTAATTTTTATCTCTATACAATCTTTATCTCTACTTCTTGTTTAAGCAAGTCCGTTAAAATAATTAAAATGTATACCGAAATCTAAGCTGATCAAATCGAAATGTTTGTTTTGTACATCTAACCTGCAAAAATTTACTGTGTTCTAAATATCGCCAGATATTAGTCCGATCTCAAACTTAAACTTTAGTTTTATTACTTAAAAAATGTCAATTTTGATTGTTTAAAGTGTTCAAATTTAAGAGTGATTGTTCAAGGTTATTATAATTATATTGTTATATCTTAAACGGTGTAAAAGTTTTGTAAACAGACAGACGGAAAGTTGAAAGTATACAGAGCGTAACTAATAAGGAAATTTTTTCAAAATTTTTTTTAAAAAATGTACTAAAAAAAACAAACCAAGTACAAATTCTATTGGGTTTGGACCAACTTTTTAATTTTAATGTTTGTTCTTTTTTTACCTAAATCAAAAACTTTAACGGTATTTTATCTTTTTCAGATTTTTCTTAAGTAAAATAAAAAAAATTTTACAATATATTTAAAAAAAAAATATATTCAGAGGTAAAATAAGTTTACAAAATACTTTTACCATATGGACTTATAAATAGTTTAGTATCTAATTTTAACTGTCAATGAAATTTCCATTTTTCTTTTGATTCATATCTGAATTTCCAGAAAAATATCCAGAATATTATTTCTAGAAAAAAATATTAAATGTTAAAAGAAAATAAAAGTTTAATTTCTGAAAAAACATATTTTTTTTTTTAAAATTGCATAAGAGTAATCGAGATATTACCCTTACTCTTATGGAAGTGATCAAAATTAATAACATAAACTGAATGTTACTTGCCTTTTTTTCTACATATTTATTATGTAAAGCAAATTTAAGTTTTGTTTGTCTTCTTTGCATTGCTAAAGCTTATATCCCATTAAAAGTGAACTTCGCAGGAATGGTCCTTTAAAAAATAAGGGCTGAAGACTCAATTGAAATCGACGAGTATTAAAAAATGATGAAAATATCAAAATCTTATGGAGTTCCCATTAATTAAAAAAAAAAAACTGTAGGGCAAATCCATAATCTTTATTTTTCTACTTATGTAAAACGAAAAAAAAAACAAAGTTCGTGTCATAGAAAATAAATTGAAATAGAATAAAATTAAAATATGTAATTAAAAAAAAAAGCTGTAGGCTCTTTAATTATTGATAAAAAAAATCGATTATATGATTAATTATAGACGTAAAAACAATTTTTGACTTGTGTCTTAGTTTAGATTCTTATGTAAATAAAAACAAAAGATGATGGTTATTAATATCTTGAGATTAAATATGTGTAGGTAAACGTGTTATTTATCAAAATACGAAAAAGCTATTTTCTCAAATAAAAATTTCCCAAGTTTATTGGAAGTTGTTTCGTTCTTCTTTAGTTCTATTGGGCTTCTGTAGAAGTGAACCTTAGCTAGAGAACTTCCAAAAAAATTTCTTCAACTCACAAACCTTTATTAAAAAAATTCATAATAAGGTCGGTGAGTTGAAAAATTAAATTAATTTAAACTAAATCATAAAAAAAATATAAAAAATTAATGAACTTCCGTGGAATGTCCTGTGAAGCAATTAAAAGGTGGACATCGGATTTTGAAAATATTGATACTAATATTGAAAATATTGATTTTTTACTTTGAACAAATAAATGGAAATATCTTGATTATATTAATGATTATTAATCAAATTATCAATTACCAATCGAAACAATCACAAACTGAAAAACACCGGCATCAGTAGCTATACATACTCGTATGCCTGTATACCCATTTTATTTTACCTTATTATTTGTCTGAGTAATAACTAAGAATTGTCTTTGTGTAAATTCTTGTTGGTAAAAGCCCTCGTAACTATAGGAACAAGTGTTCAGATTTCTTTCACTTTATGGTTTCTAGGACATTTTTTTCTACATGAAGAATCGTGTTTATGTTCCAATGATTTTGATTGTTAGAAGTTTCTGTGTATCCTTGATCAAAATAATTGTAAATATACTATTTTAGATAAAATTTAAAATAGTTTGGAATGAAGAAATAAATATTTTAATAATTTTATCGAATGAAATACAATATATTAATTTAATTTAACTGATGGCGTAGTGAGTCATCGCCCTTTCAACGAGGAACTTCTTGAGTTAAAATTTCGGTTAGATCACATAAAAAAAATAAGTAATAATTTTATATGGTATTGGTACTAATAATACTGATAATAGGGGCCTCGGTGGCCTAGTGGGTAAGAGCGTATAAAATACGTAGTAAACACCTAGGTAGTGTGGGTTCGAATACAAGACACATCATAAGAGTTATTCCTCCTTACGGCATTTACAGCCACGTTCACATTTTTGTGGCAGAGGAATGCACTAAAAAAAAAAAATACTAATAATAATACATGTTCTAGCAATAATAATAAGTGCGACTAATAATAATAGCTGCTATAGCAGAGTACTCAATTATTACTTCATGCTTATTGGCTTCGTGGCTGTTAGCAAAATAGTAATAATAATAGATGAATTCATTGTTTATGACTTGTTATGAATCACACTTCTCTATTCAAATTTTCCCCATTCATTCATATCCAATCCTTTCTTGTCTCTACTCCCTAACTAATACATTTCGTTAGCAGTTTCGTTAGCAAGGTTTAATTTTATTATATTGGCTAAAGGAAGTGAAGGGTTTTGTCAGTAAAAATCTGAAAGTATCAAGGAGGTATTCTTGGTATCTTTGGAACTTCCCCATTACCCTTAGAAAAAAACAAAAAAAAAATCAATACACGCTAAAGAATTAAACATCATTTTACTTAAATACCATATTATTTAGAACAAAACTTGTACTCTCAAAAATTTTATGTTTCAAATATTATATCTATAGTATTTTAAACAACAACTAGTGTTCAATTAAAGCAAAGTAAAATTGAATATTTAAATATTAAAGACAATTTCCCAAAAGTTGTTAAGTTAAATTAAAAAGTCTCTAACCAAACAGATAAATTTCAAAAAAAAAAAAATTTATTTTAATATTTTTATTAACTCTTTTAACAGTTATTTACTTTAAAACTATTTGTGAAAAGAAAATTATGCACTCTATGTATTGTAAGCAACAAAAAGAAAAAATTACAATAGCACGATAAATGACATAAAAGATTTTTAATATCACCCATATAACCCAATTTTATTCCATTTTTATTTTTCAACATATGCTGTTATGTGTTAAAATATTTATTAAATTTATTTATATTTTTACCGACCGCATACAATTATGTATAAGGTAGGTATTGTTTTCATACTAAAAATTTGTACCCGAGATTTTGGCAAATATGCACTACGCCTGTGTGGAGAAGGCTGTAAAAAATTTTTTAGCATGATGTCCGTGTGTGTGTGTGTTTTTGTGTGTGTGTGTGTCTGTTGGCACGTGTACAGCTTAAACGACTGAGCGGAATTTTTTGTAATTTCATATTTAAGGTTTTGACGTAAATATCTCGGATTGATTAGCTTTTGGAGCAAATCGGACAACCGCAAGTGGTAGTTTACTAGTGTACTTTTTAAGTTTTTTACGAATATTTATCTGACTCATGGCGCAGTGGTTAAGTCGCCAACCTTTCAATCGAATGGTCTTGGGTTCAAACCCCGGTCAGGTCATAAATAAAAAATATGTAGTACTTTTATATCGTAATAATGTATATCGTATAATCAATAGTAGTAATAATAACAATAATCATATTAATATTAATAATAATAATAGTAATAATAATAACAACAATTATAATAATAATATTAATAATAATAGCTGCTACAGTGGAGCCATCTTTGGTTATATCATGCAAGTAAGGTGTTATATACTGCTGCACGTTGTAATCCACTGATGGCGCTGACTCTGTAGTAAAATAATAATAATAATATTAATAAGAATATTAATACCAATAATAACAGCCGCTACAGTGACAGTGGGGGTTGCCTTCAATAATTACCTAATGTAGTAATAATATATATACTACTACTACATGTTGTAACTGTTGTGACGACTTTAGTCACTGTTAGCAAAATAATAATAATAGGCGGATTCAATGTTTCCTTACAGTCCCACTCCCAATTCAATGTTTCCGTATCCATTTTTCCTATTCTTTCCTATCCCTACTCCCTAGCCAATATACTGCGTTCGCAAGTAAGGGTTTCATCCCACTATATTGGCTAAAGGGGGAGGTGGGTTTAGTCAGTAAGAATCTGACACTACCAAGGGGAAATTCTTGGTGTCTTTGGAAGATTCCCACCTCCTTTAGGAAAAAGAAAATTTCGTAACAGAAAAATTTTATGAGAAAAATTATTAAGAAAAAGTTGTTACACACTTAAAGAGGAACAACTTTGCCATAGAACATTTTTTGATCCGACTAACTTTAACTTTTATTTAATTTTTTTTCTAAGTCCAAATTTCATAAATAGCACTCCATATGAATTTATATGGAAATTTTTATCCATACATACATACTTATATCTATGCATATTATTCTTTTGTTGATGACATAAAATTAAAACGGTAAAATTTTTGTTAGTATATTCAAATTATGTTTGTTTTGTATTTGTTTACAGTTTTTATTTTTTACTTCTAATATTTTTGAATGAGAAAAAAATCATGTACATTGCATAATAATGTAAATGGTTGTACATATCAATGAATGCACATATATTTTTACGATTTCATTGCTTATTATTGCTATTGAATAAAACAAAATGTTGTTAAATTATTAGAAGTTATTTTGCTTTGATATAAATTATTATGTAAAAAATCTATAAATTTTGGCATTATACTTTTCGTGTAGTGACGGTAGGTCCTGTGGTGGAGACAGCTGATTTTTTTTAATGTAAAATGAATTTTGCCTTTACCAAATATACAAAATTTAGTATAGTATAGTAAAGTGGTGATAATTCGACAGGTATATATCATATATGACATCCTATAAATTAACACTAAAAAAACCGAAGAAATTTGTAAAAAATGTTACCATACTTAAAAACTATCTTCAATTATACGTAGAATATGAATGAATTTTGAACATTCAACCTAAACTTTTGTAAAACTTTGTAATATTTTTATTTATTTGCAAAAACCCGTAATATTTTTGCAAATATGTTATTTCATAAGTTAAAACAAATCTAAATATCTATTATGATTTAAAAAACATTAAAATTAATTTTTATTAAAATTTAAAAAACATTTGTCTGTAAATGACATCGAGGCAAACGATAAAACATGCAAACAAAATACAGTCAAAAGATAATCAGGCATATTGGGAGCGTGTCTCACCCTTTATCCCTTTATGTAGTCATACGTAATAAACTCTTTATATTATGGTTTTTTAATTTCTATTACATTTTAAGTTCTAAAAAAATAAATCTAATCATAAATTCTTATTGGTTAAAACCCTATAAAGTCTGAAATACTAAAAACTTTAGTTTTAGATGTTAAATTGGAAGCTTCAAATGCATTTAGTTCAAATTAGAGTATCAAATCTTTTTACCCTACAATACTTTTTAATAAAAAAAAAAAAACAAAAACAAAAAATTTGATATATTTTGTTAAAATGTTATAATTTTAATTCTTGCTTTTAAAGTTCATCTCTTAGGTCGTGAAATACATAGGGACGGATAACATGTGGAAATTTATCGCAGTGCGAGGTTGCCAAATGTAATATTTAATTTACTTCGTTAATTTTTTGAATTATTTGTTACAATGTTTACTTAAACAAAAATTACAAATTACAATTTATAAAATATTACAATTTACAAATATACAAAGAATTTCCTAAAAATGTAATCATTTGTTTCTGTTTTTCTATGATGAAAGATGAGTGTTAATTTATATAGTATATAAATGTATGATAACTGTTTCAATTTTGTGTCTTGCTAATAAACATGCTATAATAAAATGAAAATTATAAAGTTATATCGTGCACCCAAGCTCACTTCCAACCTGACAAAGATGCTTAATCTAATCATTATAATTGTAAAAATTTAGTCTTACCATATGTCGTAACTAAAGAATTTTATTTATGTATTATGTTGGTAAATAATCAATAATTATTTTGTCGGCATATATTATTTTATTATACTCGTACGAACGTAGTTTTGGGGATATAATAAATTTGCTATTACGTTTGATGCGCACCTTAAAAGAAACGAAATAGATATAGCAAAATAGATATATATATTTTTGTCATTTCACCGTTGTTAAAGTATTTGTTTCGCTATTGAAATTGAGCAAGTTCGACCTGCAAAGAACTTCCATACAAATTCTTTATTTGTATAAAAAAATATCTTGCTATCTGAAATTTAGAAAAAAGCCAAGTTTCATGCCAATAACTTTTCTACAACTTGGTTGCTCTAGTACAACAAGTTTGAGTAGCTGGTACACAACTTCTTTTTTTCATATAAAAATAACTGACTATCTTCAATATACAACTATATTTAGGAAAGGACTTAAAACTTATGCCAACTCCTATAGATATATTTTGTTGGTCTAGAGCAGCAGGATCGAGTAGCTGACTTTTTTTATATGAGCATATAACTGATTGTCTATATTAGCTGGGTATTTAAAATTTTCTTAAAAAGAGGTAAGTTTAATGCCAACAACTTCTGCAATGTTCGCATTTGTTTAACGCAACACCTTCAAGTCGCTGCGAAATTTATATTCTCATATCATTGGTACTTAATAAAGCTAGATGTCTGCAATTTTGTGAATTTTGACAGCTAGACGTCTGCCACAGATTTTGTGAAATTTGGTTCGTTTGGAGCAACGGTTTGAATAACTGTCATATTTAATTGAAATTGTTTAAAAGATTTAATGGCAACATATTTAATGGCAACAGAATACAATTTCCCTCGTTTTACAATGGAAATGAATTTGTTATTATAGTGTTACCTTCATTGGTTTTAAACATTTGAAACAACAATAATTTTCTATATCCTTCTCGTACTTAAATTAAATATGTACACTATGTACCTATGTATATGGTATACCTTCAAATATATGTAAGTTCTGAATATGTTGCAATATTATTCTTAAATCATACAAAGATTAAAAAAAAAATGATATAAACTTTATTTAAATAAAATTTAAAATTCATAATATAATTTAAAAATTTACAAAAAAAAACCTTTTAATTTATTTATGTGTGGATGACGGTATAATGTAATTTTTATAACAAAAATCCCTTAGATATTAATTTATTTTAAAGGTAATTAATGAGAAAAAAAATGCATTTAGATTATGGTACTCTCATAATAAATAAATATGTACATGTGTATAGGTATATAATACATATATATATATATGTATATAATTTTTAATTTATATTAAAATTAAGAATATTTTTTAAAGGTTGAAGAACAAAAATTTCAAATTACCTTTTCATATTTATATAAAATTAATGTTTAGATCGCGTAAAAATGGGGGTGTTAAAAGGAGTAAAAACTAAAAAAGTAACCAAAAAAACAAAAAGATATATGAAGTACAAAATTTTATATTTAAAATTTATTCAAATTTATTGAAGATATTATAATAGTAGGTGTCAAAAATAAACCCATACAAACAAATTCAGCATTATATTTAAAAAGATTTTTGTCTTAATTTATTTGAATACCATCGAAAAACTGATTTTATAGAGATGATAACGTTATCTTGGACAGAATAAACTTGAATTGACATATTCTTAATTTTTTCATTTTTAAAACCTTTTCGGGACAAATTCTTAAAAGAAAAAAAAAACCTGGAATGATAAAATCAAAAATTTTATTTATAATTTTCAAAAAGAAAAAGATATTTTTTTCAAACATTGAATGGAACCACTATTATATAGGTTTTACTTTGTTTTTAAGAAAACAGATACCATATCACACAAAAATCCACTGGGAAAAAAATATTATTTTAAAAGTATTTCGAAACAAGTAAAATCTGTATAATAGTTGTTTCATTTATTTTTTGGAAAAAAAAAAACAATGTTCTCCAAAATTTCATTAAAAAAGGGTATTACAGAAAATATTTTTTGATTAGTCTTATACTTCACAGATAATTTATATAAAATTTGATATACATTTATTAATTAGAGTTTCAATAATTTGTTTATCCGGGTTTTATAGCAGAGGGTTTTAGAATTATTTGCAAAATCAGGATATGCGTTTTACAAGAATATCTACCAGTTTTCAAAATTAAATAAGTTAAATAAATACAAAAAAAGTACAAATTCAAAGAAATTCAATTTAGGTTAGTTTTTATTTTTTTAAGATTTTATCTCAAAAAGATTCTTTTTGTCAATATTTTATAGAAAAAAGATTTTAGCTTTCAAGATTTTTTCCTGAAAATTTTTTTTTTAAAGATAAGAGAGATGATCCGAATTCATATCATTAAATAATTTTGAACATAGTAATATACTATTTTTGGCCTTGGTGACCTAGTGGGTAAGAGCGTATAAAATACGCTATAAACTCCGAGGAAATGTGGGTTCGAGTCCCACACATGTCATAAGAGTAATTCCCCCTTACGACATTTACAGCCACGTCAGAGGAATGTGTAGCAGAGGAATGAACTAAAAAAAAAAAAATCAAATATGTTTTATTGGAAAGAATCACAATCTGTGCACAGAACAGAAACACACATAAGAATATAAAATAATAAAAAAATCCCAATTTAAATAAAGTTAATTTCTCTATTTCTTTTTTATATCTATGAGTTATAAGTTCAACATAAATTTTAAATATAATATAAATTATAGATAGTATCATTCGAAAAAATTTTTTTTCCTTCTGTTTTATTCCTTTATGAAATATGAGACATTTACAAACTCTATTAAATTTTCTCTGTCTTGCGTTATTCTTTTAATTTTTCCCCAATATGTTCTACTTCCATCTATCTCATTCCAAATGTTTCTTCTCCAGATCGTTTTAAGGCTTACAACGTTTTCTCTTGCGGGTTCCAGTGCAATGCGCCGATCCATCTCCATTTTCCTCTCCGAATTTATGTTTTCTTTTTCGATTGGGGCGATTCGACTGAAGTGATTAAAATTCTTCTCGGCCAGAATATTCAATTATAATAATATTAACATTTACTTTTGAATCTAGTATTAAGTGTGTCAAAATGGTTTTTATGCAACCATTAAGTTTAAATATTAATTTAACAATGATACAATTGCATTGGCTTTATAATGAAGAATATTTTATTCGATTTTAAAACCAGACGAAATAGTTCTCCAAATTTATGCTATAAAAGAATTCTTAAAATTTAGACTTCCTATGGGAACACTATATTATACATTTTATGAGAAAAAATTCTCTCTTAGCATCGCAATGAATTAAATACCGGTTGATCTTTCTAAAATAAATTTAAAACATTTGTTTTAAAATCTATGATTGTAAAAACCTCCAAATCCTCCAAATTTCCTTTAAAATCTCACTACAATTTAATTTTCTATGATTTTTTAATCAGGACAATGCAAATTAATTTGATCCAAGTCTCATAAAATTTATTATTTTAATCAAAAAAAAAAATTAATGAAACTATTTTAAATTCTTTCTAAGTACCTTAACAATTTTTTAATAGATAAAAATTTATACAAACCACTGAATCCATTAAAAAAACAAAAATGGATAACAAATTTTTGTTCTGGATGATAAATTCTTTTGTCTCTTTTTCTTTTATGCTTCCAAAAAACAAAAAAAAAAAATAAATCTCTTTAAAGTCCATTTTGTTAAATAAAAACCTTTAAACCATCAAAAAAATTAAAATAATTTTAAAAGGGTGTTAAATTGTCGCCGAATGTTCAAATTTCATAAATAATTTTTTCTTCTGTTTGCAAAAAAAACAAAAAAAAAATATGGTTTAAGTAAAAAAATTTTAAAAAAGTATTAAAAGTATTATTTAGAAATTTTTATTCGCTTTTTATATTTTTATTATATTATATTTAAAAAAAATATTTCCTTATTTACGTACTATATATAAGGAAATATTTTTTTTTTAAATATGCTTTGAAATGCTCCAGGAAAGGATTACAATTTTTTTTAACGTCATCTTAAGTTGTAACATAATTTCCAAATTTTTATAAAAACCAAAAATATTCGTTTTTGATTTATGCCAAATACCCCAGTAAATTGTAGAGTTCAACTTTGCCATAAATTCAGTGTTTTCTATTCTCACAAAAATATAAAAAAAAAATATGCTTAAGGAAATTTATTTTTTGGGATAATTAAATAAACCGTTACATATATTTTTAAGGACAATTACAATTTTAAGGATCAAAGATATACAAAAAGGATTACAGAACTTGTTGAAATAACAAAAAAAAAACTTTTCTTTTTTTTTTAAGATATATATATATATGGGATTGTATAAGCATGACTCGATTACCAACTTAATTAATAAAATTATATGGGACCAAACCTTAAAAAAGGAAAAAAAAAAAAAGGAAAATAAATAAATAATGAAAATTATTGTATAATGGCTGTTATAATTACATTTTACTTCACTTTAAATTGAAAATTTCATTTAAAATTAAAAAATTAAATTATAAAAACATTATCAAATTCTGAATTTTGAAAAATTTCTGTTTTGTTTTTTCTATATAAGAATTAAAAGTCATTTTGTAAATTTTTAAAAAGATTTTTCAATCATAAAACTAAATTAAGTTATTTTATTTTTAAAAAAATACCTATGTATATGGTGGAATAAAAGAACGCTGTAAAAAAAAATTAAATAAAACCCAAAAATTTTGTATGTAAAATAACGCCGCAAAAAATTAAATAACGGGGCAAATATTTTAGCGTTATTATATTTTTTTTGCCGTGTTATGTCGGCTCCTTCTGGCGTTATTTAATTTCTATGTGGTATTATATCATTCTTTGCGGCGCTATTTCTTTATCAGAATGTTCATGTAATTTACGCTGCAAATAAAATAAATTAACGCCGCAATTAAATGAAATAACGCCACAATACAATTAAATGAAAAACAGAAAGAAAATTAAATAATACCGAAAAAAAAAAATTAAATTTGTGACGTTGTTTTGTTTGTGGCGTTACTTCATTCCACCAAAAAATGGTACAGCAATGTGACAAAATATATCACGTTGCTAAAAGCATCAATAAACTATTTTCGCACAAAAACAAATTCTAATGAAACTATTCCATATTAATTTGAGAAATGTGAAATATCGGAAATATTTCATAATTGTAGAATATTTCTGAATATACAAAAATGCCTAATCGACAAATGTGTTTTAATATAAATTACTGGACTTATAAATTCAATTTTTGGATTATTTTTGTTTTGAAATTACAATATGTAAAAAAATTAATTAGGAGGTGATTATTAATTAAAGTGCTGCCATTAAATTTTTTTTTAAAATTTTTTTTCTGGAATTTTATGGAATTTTTTTTTTTGGAATTATGTAAAAGATAGTTTAAAAATGGAATTATGTAAAAGGTAGTTTGAATATTTCGTACCCAACCCAAAATAAAACAAACTGCACAATCTAAGACTGCATATTTATAGAACTTGATTAGAGACTAGACATTAAAGAATGAATTTTTTTATATAACTTTAACGGAGTTACATAAAAAACAAGCAAATGTAACAGTAAGTCGATGCAACCGACTTATTAATACCCTACACCTGAATAATTCGAATTAAATTAAAAATCCATAAGTTTTTTTGGCAGCTGCTTGAACTTCTTCCCTTTTCTGTCTTATTCAACTCGAATTTCAGGAACGTAAAAGAGGCATCCTCTTGGAATATGCTTGACACCTTTGTAAAAAATTTTAAGTTTCTATTTTTATTAATTTCGAAGATTTTTAGTCCTTGAGAGGTGTGTGTCAGGTACCCGAATTGCCACTCCAATTCATCGAATCCATCTCAGGAACATAAAGAAAGCATGCCAGAACACCATTGTACTAAATTTAAAGGTTCTACTTTTGTTGGTTTTGGAGATATGCTAGTTGCTCTTCTGCTCGTCCGGAAGTATCCAAAATACGATCCCATGGTTCAAATTCTTTCAAATATCAGTTTCCAATTTTACAGAAAAGGAAACATAACAGAACACCTTTGTACTAAAAATAAAAGTTCTATCTTTGTTGGTTGTGGAGATATACTCGTTTGCTCTGGGGCTCGTCCGGAAGCTTCCAAGATTTGAACCCATGGGCCAAATCCTCACAAATTTCAGAAACATAAATCAAACATGAAGGAACACCATTCTGCCTAATTTAAAGGTTATATCTTTGTTGCTTTTGGAGATTATATCATTTGCTCTGAGGCTCGTTCGGAAGCTTCCAAAATCCGAACCCAAGGACCAAATCCTCTCAAATTTCAGAGACCTAAATCAAACATGAAAGAACACTATTCTGCCAAATTTAAAGGTTATATCTTAGTTGGTTTTGGAGATAATCTCATTTGCTCTGGTGCTCGTTTGGCAGCTTCCAAAATTCAAACCCATGGACCAAATCCTCTTAAATTTCAGAGACATAAATCGAACGGGAAGGAACATCATTGTACAAAATTTAAAGGTTCTATCTTTGTTGATTTTGGAGATAATCTCGTTTGCTCCGGAATCATGCGGAAGCTTCCAGAAGCCGAACCCATGGACCGATTTTGTCCAAATTCGAACTTAGCCTTCCTTTCGTGATTAGTAACCTACTATATAAATTTCATCAAGATAGCTTCATTAGTTTTTGAGTTATCGTGCGAACGGACGGACGGGCATCGTTAAATCGACTCAGGAGGTGATCCTGAGAATATATATACATGTCTATATCTAACTCGCTTCCTTTTGGTGGTTACAAACACCATACCAAAGTTAATATACCCTATACTTTAGGTGTAGGGTATAATAAGCTATTACGGAGTCACAGCTGCTTAAAATTTGAAAAGGATTATATTAAAATATGTATATATATCAGGTTTCGCTTAAATCTATAAATGTCAAACGACAGGAGATTTTTTAGCTTTATAAATAAATATCAAAAGTTTATAATTTTTCGCAATTTAGAAATGAAACTCATATATCCGGAACGTTTTAGGTATAGACACTTTAAATTTTAAGAGAAAAATGATCTTTTAGAATTAGCATAAGTTACTCTAATATACTATCAATCTAATATACCTCAATCTTTAAGATCTATCAGCTGCCTAAAATTGAAAATAGGCCATTTTTAAAGATATGTAACTGTAAGCAAATCTGTCAAAGTAAAACATAAAAATTAGAGCTTCAATATTATGCTTATGTATATACATATATTATTAGATTTTCTTAGTTATGTAGAGTTTTCTTAAATTCAACGAAAGTGTCACTTGATTTTTTACAATTTTATTTACATTATAATATTCTAAAAAAATTAAAAAATTCAGTGTAAGTCATAATATTCTAAAAATTTTTTTATTGTCTTTTGAAAATTTACGCGTCTTTAAAAACTTTTCCTTTTTTCATTTTGCGCGGTTTTTTTTTTCCTAAAATTTGTTTGACTTTGATTTTCTATACAAAATCTTAATTTTTTTTAAATCCTTTTTATATAAATGAAAAATTTTTAATTTAATTAACATTTAAATTAATTTAATTCTAATTAAATATTAAATTGCATTATATTTTTGTTCTGTCAGGATATTCAAGTATAGTTCAAAATACAAAAACAAAACAAACAAAATGTTAATGACAAAAAACTGAAAGTGACATGCGGAAAATTTTATCTTTATTTTTATCAATAAAAGTTTTTGCTAAGAAATTTTGAAAAAAAGTTTCTTTTTTAGTAATTTCTTTCATATTAAATATTTATAACCCACACTTTACCATTAACTATAAGGATATAAGAATACAAAACTATGTTAAATTTTCATTTAAAATATTTTAGATAGAATTTTCGCTATTGTTTAAATTCAAAAGTATATACAAGAGTTTATTCTCGGTTTTATCTCAACAAAATAAAAATAAAAACTAAAAATTATTAGAATAAAAGAAAAACCGCACAAACAAATATTCAAAAATATTTTATTTATCATGAAATTTATTTTATTATAACAAAATTTATATCAATTTTTTTTTTATGAATTATACAAAAAAAATAGCATACTTTTTGGCTAACTTTTTTATAAAACAGAAAATTGAATTTAATATTTTGGAAGTTCAACTATTGGGAAGTTAAACCTAACTAAATTGTTTGTTTCAATAACAAAAAAAAAACTAAACAAAAAACTTAACCATAATAATAATTAGATATTTATTGACTTTTGGGGCATTTAAAATCAAATATACTTTTTTTAAACTTCGAATTAATATTATGTATTATGGTTAGATATTTATGAACAATTTTTTTATGTAATCCCAGCCGTTACGGAGCTACAGCACTATACAATTTAAAAAAGTCGTATTTTTTATTCACAGATACATACACATATACCTTAGATTCTGCTTAACTTTATTTAAAACGAAAAACGCCTAAAGACAGGTTCTTTTTTACACAATGTTTTTAAAATAAGTATTTAAACTTAATGTTAAATGAAAACAAAATTTTACAAGATTTTTTCATTCTTCATGTCTCCATAACCGGAGCGATACGAAATCTCGTTCTACAAAATCGCGTTTTTTCAAAATCTCGTTTTTTCGTTTTACAAAATCTCGTTTCGTTTTCGTAAAACGAGATTTTGTAAAAACGAGATTTTGTAAAACGAGATTTTGTAAAAACAAGATTTTGAAAACCGAGATTTCGTATTAGTCCCTTCCATAACGCTTTTCTTCGAATCTCAAAATTATTAGATTAGAAAGATCCTTAGCATAATAATAAGAATTTCTTAGTCCCACCCTCTGTTCAAGAGTTATTATAGGATTCAAAAATTACAAATTTCCTATTTTTAAACACCTGTAAGTTCGGCACATGTACAAAATTTTTTAAAATAAAATCGAAAAATTAAAGCTTCAACATTACAATTTTATGAGGACGTATCGTAATCTCGCTTTTATAAATCTCGTTTTTTAAAATCTCGTGTTTTTAAATCTTGCGTTTTCGCAATATTTTTTAAAAAAATCTCGCGAAAAAAGTAGAAATTAAAAAAATTCAAGAATTATTGGGAGCCAATTTTTTGTTGAAAAGAAAATGCAGAATAAAAAACTGTCGAATAGCCAAAAAAATTTAAATATAAAATGTCGAAAAAAAAGCCGAATTTTTATGTTAAAAAAAAATTTTGACAGTTTTTTTAAAGTATATTTTAGAATTGGTTACAAAATCATCTTTTATCAATTACAAAATATGTATGTATGTACAAAATACAAATATATACAAATATATACGGATACAAAATTTGGGTTCCAATAATATGCTTAACGAAGGTTTGGGGCGGCAGCTATATTAAACGCCTTGTTATAGAAATATCTATATAAAAAAATTATTTTAGACGGACGATTTTATAGTTCGTTACAAAATCATTGTTCCAACAATTTATTTAGCGGTGTTTTGTGGACTGAAGCCTCCGCTATTTTAAGTTTATTTTTAAATATGTATATAAAAAATATAATTAGGAGAATTTTAGAGTTTTATTCAAAATCAGGGTATAGCTTTTTCTAAGATATTTATATTATGCGAGATTCCGAATTAGGAGAGATTTTTGTGTTGGATTCAAGAGAAGTGTTATACGCTTTTTTCAGAATATTTATATATTTGTATATGTGAGATTTTGAATAAGAAGGGATTTTCCAGTTGTATTCAAAATCGGCGTTGTAGCTTTTCATAGAAAATACCACCAAAAAGTAAAAATGGAAAAATACAACAGATATTGCTTTTTAAAAAAACATACATAAAACTTTATATAAAACAAGGAAGAAGTTGGGGTGCTAGTTAACTGTGTTCACTCTAGGATACTTGCACGAGAATAAGTTATTTGTTACCGTAAAATTTAATGATTTTTTACAAAATTTCAGATATCTGATCTAATTAAGTATCGAGATATATTTATGTAAATTTTGTAGTTATGTAATAACTGCTTCAACCCATTGTCCCGAACCAACCAAATTTCAAGGAAGCCATGGCCATAAATCTTCATCACATTTTACAAAATATTAGATATCTAGCTTTATTAAGTACCAAAATATGAAAATATAAATTTCGCAACTACCGGGAACCTGTTAAAATAACCAAATTTTACAGAAGTCGTTAGCATAAGACTTAAAATTTTAATAACGGGTACTGCATTCACTTATTTTGTTGCAATTTTATGAAATAAGTGAATCATTTTATATTGAAATTCAAAAATTTAATAAAAAAATTACATGATTCATAGATAATGTTCAGCATTTACATACTAAAAGAGCATACGAACCTTAATAAGAAAGGGCCAACAAAAGTTGTTAACCAATGAATGCAAATAAAAATACGTGATAAAACCAAAATTTATTTGAACAACTTATTTATAAAAGAAAATTATAAACCTGATGTTCTACTTTACTTGAAGACCAGATATCCTTAGGCATTATAACTCTTCTGGTATAATATTACAATTTTTGTACTTTCACATAGAGAGCCTATAAAAATAAAATAGCTCTTAATTAATACCTAAAATAAGTAAACAGTTACAATCATTTCGGCCACAATTTGTCGAAGCAAAACGAAAAAGTGTTACTTAATTAATTAAGAAAACCAAAAGAGTTTTACAAAACTCGTTAATACTTAATACTTTGCTACGCAACGATATTTACCTTGCTCAGAACAATCTTTTGAAGTTGTGCTGTACAAACTTTTCAAGGATTTCTTCTAAGTTCGAGCAAATACAAACTTGAAAATGATAATACATAAGTAATTTTGCCTTTATAGCAAGCGCCCAATTTTTAAAGCAAGCATTTCAAAAGCCCAATTTTAATATAAAAGAAGTTATGTATATATAAGTATACAATATGTACTTCACCTATTCCAAACCGTTGTCGTCTTTACAAAAAAAAAAAATTCAAAATAAATATCTAAAATTTAAAACTTTATAAAATTTCAAATTAAAAATTTGTCGCGACATTTATAACAATTTGAAATTAAATCCCTTTACACTCGCCTATAACACAATATAAAAACAAGAAAGAGTGTTGAGTTGACTGTGTCAACCCTAGGATACCAGCACGAATATAATATATTCTGTTTCTATAATCATCAGAATATATGTATATAGTTTGAATCATCTTTAACAAAATTTCAAATGTCTGATTCAATTAAGTACCGAGTAATTAGGACATAAGTTTTGCAGTTGTATCAAAGTTACAAGGAACCGGTTGTGTTAAACTGACCATAATATCTCAATCATTTACATAAATGGTCGGTATAAAACTTAACTTCTTTTGAGAAAATTCAGATACTTAGCTGAATTAGACACTGATTTAACTACTCGAATCTGCCGGGTGGTATTTTTATAAAAATTATATGATAAAGAGTTCAGAACCCTAGCTTCATTATTTTTTGAACTATTGTGCGGAAGGATTGACTCGCTAAATCGACTCAGAATTTAATCCTGATCAAAAATATATGTACTTATACTATAGTATATAATATATGTATAAACTATAGTATATAATATATTCATTTCGAAATCTACCTCGTCTCCTTTACAATAGAACAAACGTTATGGCAAATTTAATATGCCTTTGAAATATTTTTGTACGGGTATACTTTTCAGACTACTTTTTTTTTTTTTATAATAATTGATCATTTATTTTTTTCTTCGTTAAATTTTTAAGGTTAGCCCATCCCCTTTCAAATATTTTAACTCTCATTCTAAAAAATGTAATTATTTTTTCTTTCTTAAAAATTCTAAACAATCCACAAAAATTTATGAAAAGTCTTCTTTTTAAATTTTTAAATTATCTTTAAAAGTTATGTTTTTTTTTTTAAATTCAGTAAATAAATTTAATAACAATTAAATGTTTATAAATTTATTTAAATTTTATTTTTACTTGGAAACCACCGGAATTCTTTATTTAGGAATCAGAACTAGAAATAAGAATTATTAAAAATATGTATACGAAAAGGTAACAAAATATTTAATCGTTAGTATAATTATGGTAACACTCAAGTTGAAAGTTCCCTAGAAACTTATTGAATATTTTAAGAAAAATTTAAATTTAATCCAAAAAGTCACTTAATCTGAACTATCCTGCAATGTTAATATCTGAACATTCTGGCTTCAGGTGTTTCAAAAAAAATAATGGTAATTATTTATATTATGTAAATATAGTACATATAAATAAACAGGAAGGTGGCCTAGTGGGTAAGAGCGTATAAAATACGCTGTAAACACCGAGGAAGTGTGGTTTCGAATCCTACACACGTCGTAAGAGTTATTCCCCCTTACGACATTTACAGCCACGCCTGACCAGGGAAGGTTCTGTAATTTCCTGTTCACATTTATGTGGCAGAGAAATGCATTAAAACCAAAAAAAAAAAATCAGGAGATTGAATTTTTTTTTTTTTTTTTTAAATGCATTTCTCTGCCACATAAATGTGGACAGGAAATTACACAGCCGGCTGTAAGTGTTGTAAGGGGGAATAAGTTTTACGACGTGTGCGGGACTCGAACCCACACTCCCTCGGTGTTTACAACGTATTTTATACCCTCTTACCCACTAGGCCACCGAGGCCCCTAGGTTGAATTTTTAAGTTAATATTAAAAAATAATAAAAAATATTATCTGAAATGACTCATACTTATTTCCAAATTTTAAGTTTTTAACTTAAACAGTTTAGAAGAAGAAAAATCAAAAATTTTGCAAAAAATGAGTTTCGCATAACGGTAAATTAAGTTACTGTAGGACTAAACTAATATATTTTATATATTTGTTTTATATATACCTACATATTTAGAAAGCTTATAAAAGTAACTATTGTTTAGCATTCCCTGATTGAAGATATACCTTAGAGAACTTGTGTTACTTATAAAGTTATAACATATAATTGAAATATAAAGCTTTTTAGAAATTTGAGAGGCTTTGCCTTCGTAACGGGTGGAGTTACAGAAAAAGGTATTTCACAATTTTTTTTGCTATACTTAGCTGTATTTAAAATTGTTTTATTTGCCGAACAGACACACGGACATGTGAAACTAATAAAGATATTTTTTTAAAATTTTTTGAAAATATACTCAAAACCAAGAATGATAACTAAAAAAAACTCAACATTACATGACATTTTAGTTAACAGTTTATGTACGTCAAGATTCGTTTGATTTGGGTAATTCTTTATGAACAAATAAAAAAAAAAAATAGAATGTAGACAAAACTTTTGTTTATTATCTTTTTTAGCATATATTTCTCAAAATTGTTAAGAAAATTTGACTATTAATTTCACTTTGTTCGCCTATCCTTCTGTCTGTCTGTTCACAAAACTTTTATACCATTTATGATTTACTATACTTTTAAAATTATAATTTATTTTATGAATATATCATTAGTTTTATTTAAAATTTATTTATTTATTTGTATAATAATGGCACCTAAATAAAACAAAAAACAAAAAATTAAGTTATTAATTTTTAATTAAGAATACATCTCATTAAAAAATAAATACTTCAAACTTATATCTTTGCATGTATTAATGCCTTTTCTTAATTACATATGGTCGTCTTAAAACTGAAGAAAGTGTATCGTAATTTTGAACAATTTTCGTACAAAATTAAAAATTTTAGTGAAAAAGTTCTAAAGTCCGTATTCCAAAGTGCTTTTAGTTGTCTTCTAGAAAATGTGCGTCAGGGGCCTCGGTGACCTAGTGGATAAGAGTGTATAAAATAAGCTGGAAACACCGAGGGAGTGTGGGTTCGAATCCCACACACGTCATAAGAGTTATAGCTCCTTACGACATTTACAGCCACCCCATAACAGAAAAGACTGTGTAATTTCTTGTCCACATTTATGTGGCAGAGAAATGCATTAAAAAATTATTTATTTTAATTTTATTGTTATGGTATACATTGAATATTTGGGTCGTTCAATCAAAGAATTAAGTTAACATTTCTAAATTTCTGAGAAATTTTTGTCACCTGAACTGACTGTTAAATATACAAAAAAAAAAACATAAAAAAACACCATCCATACAATCGAAATTTAGTTAGTTCGAATTTAAAATCACTTCAAGAATATGTTGTTATATTTTGTTTTCTCCATTTCCAATTTTCACTTTGTTTTAGAATTTTTTATTTTTAAAACACAATTGTTAAAAATTCAAAGATACTGTCTTTAAATCAAAATAAACGCTTTATAATTAAGAAAAGTCAATAAATAACACATGTAAAGCTATGATGTTAAGCAAGTCTTTAATTGATCTATTGTATTTCAAATAAATTTGCTCAGGTGTCCAGGTTCCAATACAATTATGCTAATTCTCAAAAATCTTCTTTTTTTAAAAACTTTCAAAGTTTCGACAAAAAATTTTTCGGCAGTTTCGGTAGAATCAACATTTTAACAGTAAATTTAAATACCAAATTAGATAATTTTATATTGATCGAAAAAGCTAAAAATAATATCCTGCCTTTTGGCGTTTTTAGATTGAATACAATATTAATCAGAACTTAAGATATAAAAATTTTAAAATAGTATCTTTTACAACTTTAAGGAGGTTGTCGCTCCGTAATGGGTTAGACTAGATTACATAAATATTTATTCAGTAAAATTTTATAAAAATTTTGATTTTTTCCCCAATTTCTAATCGCCATATTGAAAAAATAATTGTAAGATTAAACCATTATAAGATCAGTAATATGTCATTTAGAAAAAAAAGAAAAATAACAAGAAATTTGAAGAAAAATCAAACGCTGTAGAATCACCATCCATTTCCGCTGGTTTAATAAATAACGGAGGATTAAATAAAGGAAATATTTTATATTAAATTTCAATGAACCAAAAAAAAAAAAGAAATTAAAAAAATTTAAATGAAAAATAGAAACAAAAAGGAAAGCATTCAAAATGAAAGAAAAAAATATGAAAATTAAAAGGATAAAAGACTTTTTCAATTTATCTTTTAAACTTAACCACTGTTAAACTTTTTTATTTTATTTATATTTTTTTTTTAAAACAATGAAATATTTAGTAAAGAGTAAGGAAGCTGTTTATAAAAAAGAAATATTGGGTAGAAATATAATTTAAAAAATATCTAAAAAAAACATTTAATTCAGTTTATATTGTTTACAGCATCTTTAATTTATATGTATTTGAAAACTTTCTCCAGGGCGTGTTTATAATTTAAAATAAGAATTTTATTTTATTTTTTTGCTAATACAAAATATCATTGAATTAAGCAATCTCCTAAATATTAATAAAACGTGGGGTTGATCTAAATTTTGAAAAAAAGAAACTAGCAAGGACATTTTCTTATTTTTTTTTAGATAAACCGGTACATGTGGAAAGAAAATGTTCCACGTTCTCTATATCGTTAAAACTACTATATTTGAGGTGAACATCTTCTAACATGTTTAATGATCAGTTAGATAATTCCGACGTTTAAATTTAAACAATTGTACAACTTAAACGTATAATTATTACATTACTTGCAAACATTAATAAGCGAAGAAAAAGAAAACGACTATGTAAGAACCTTAGACCCTTAAACGTTTTTTGAACCTCTATTAATTAGATTGTTTATTCTTAAAATACCGTTTTATACACATACCTTCTCTTACTACTGCTATGCATCCAGTATTAAAAACTGGAATACATTACAATTTGAATTCAAAAATGAGTCAAATATTTTATATATTTTAAATATTCACTCAATTAGATTTTCCATATTAATTCAAAAATTGAAAAACCTACTCAAAATGTTTTTAATTCTCTTAAATAGATTTTTTTTTCGTAAATCGCATGCTCCTTAAAACCGGTTTTTTTTCTCTCTTTTATTATTATTAAAATTATTAGAAATCAAACACAAAAATTTTCTCATATAAAAGTTTACTCTATCATTCATTCACAGTTAGTCGGCGATGATATTTCAATAGTTTCGGAAATTCGGAAAAAAATTTGTTTTATTTTTGTCGAACTTTTTATTTTTATTTAAGCTATATATAATTCCGTTATTGTAAACAACTGTATAAATAATTGTATTTTTTATGTGTTTAAAAATATATATATAAACAACTATATATACATATAGTAAAAAATATTTATATAATATGTAAACATTATATGTATATAAGTATATGTGCATATTTAAAATGTATACTCGTATCTGTATGAAGATAATGTGTATTTACAACGGTAGAAATGTGTATTTTATTCAACGGGTACAATTGCGGTTAAAATAATTAAAAAAAAAAAAAATAGAATAAAGAAAAAAATAATGTGAAGAAAAAAAAAACTGTTAAACAAAATAACGGTAAAATAACAGTAACAAAATATTTAAAGGATATCAAAAGCAAAGTAATATTAAAAGAACAAACAAAAAAAAAACATTTATAATGATAGAGATATCATTTCTCTTTAATTTACATTTTTATAAATATATATTTTTATATACAATCCTGTATAATTGGTATATACATACATATTATAATTATATATTATATATTATTTAGTATATAGTATACAAATACAAATAAATATATGACTATACTACATAATATAATAAAAATAACTTAATGAGTAATAACATCTGTATTAATTTCCGTCTAGAATTTAACAATAAAAAATAATTTGGATAAATTTGAATAAAAAAAAAACCTATATAATAAAGAAAAAAATTATTTATTTATTAATTTATATTAATATTACACAAATTAAATAACAAAGTACAACAATATTAAAATTTGCATATTTTCAGGCGTATAATTATTGATTTTAAATGATAATTTAGAAAATGATAATATTTTTAATATAATATAAAAATAAACAAAAACGTAAATACGTATAATATATTAAAAATTATTTACAGTTAATTGAACTATTTAATTTTCTTTTTTTTTTTTTTTAATAACCCATTCAAAGTAAATGAAAAACAAAAATTTTAAATGAAATCTATCTGACATCATTATATGAAACAAATACTTCATGATTATTTTTTTTTTTTTTTTCATTTTTATGGCGCCAAAGGATATTACAAAACATACTTAATTTCTTTTACTTTTACTGTATATTTGTATATGTATAAATGTTTTTTTTTTTCTTAAATATTTTTTCTTTTACATAGGTACATAATATAACATTATCATTTATTTTACGTATTCGTGATTGTAAATATATATAAAAAAAAAAAAATTGTTTTGCCTTTTTTTCTACTATTTTATTATTTATATCTAAATATAGATTTATGACTGTCTGTCATATATCTTTAGATGTTTTACATACTGTTTAAATATATTATATATTTAAGTATTCGAAAAGACATATTATATACATATAATACAAATAATCATCTTCATATGATACATATTTAAAATGAAAAATTAAAATGAATAAAGCCTTTTTTAAGCTACAAATAAAAGTAAATTTATTAAAGACATAAGTATTCTTTCGAATACAATTAATAATCCTTAAATAAGCATACGAATAAATTTAAATCAAAGTATAAAATAGTAAATAATCAAAAAAAAAAAATTAAATAAGCTCATATTCATATATGTATATATATACATTATGAAAATAAATAATATTATATAAAGCTAATATGTCAAAAATTATTAAACTTTAAAATAAATTAAAAAAAAAAAAACAATAAGCTAAAAGAAAAACAAAATAAATCTGTTTAAAGAAGCCAAAAAAAAAATAAAGATAATTTTTTAAATTGTTTGTTTACATTTTAGATGTCAAATTATAGTCACACTTTTGACATCATACCTTAATAAAAAGTTTTTATTTCTTTTTTTTTTTTACGTTTTTCTTTTCAATTTTGATTTATAATAATGAAACTAATTTTATGAAATAAACTTAAATCGCAAATAACAACAAAAAAATTTTTTTTTTTTTTAAATCTACTTTAAAAATTTTAATGTCTGTATAACTTATTTTAAGATATTTAGTTTTTTTTTCATTTATAATGATCACATCTATTGATTCCGCTAATTTATTATGATATATGATGCTACTTATAATGCGCTAAATCGCAAAAGTATTTATGAGGAATATGAAGAAAAACTACAAAATTGGTTAATAGAAAAAAAGGTATGAAACAAAGAGTAAAACTTCTTCGTCTTAATATATCATGTGACTTAGCGATATGATCGCAAATAGATGGGATCATAATAAGTGGTAGAAATTGGCAGTGGCGATACCAAAGCTCAAAAAAAAATAGCTAAAAGATTCATAAAGAAAAATTTGTATAATGAATAATTTTGATTCAACAATGTTTGTGTTCCTTTTACACGAAAAAAGTAGTAGTTGAGAGTAGTTGGGAGCAGTTACTGGAACGCTAACTTAATGTAATCGTATTCACTCCTATCTAATCTTTCTCAAAGGTTGGTGTAGTTGGGTGTAGTTAGGAGTAGAAAAGAGTAATTTACTCTGTAAAAGGAACGCAAACATTTATTAAATTGCTGAAAATATCAGCTATACTTTATAATATAAAAAAAAAGTTACGATATTAAAATATTTTCCATCTCCTTTTTTCAATGTAACAGCAATTTTTCTTTTTACATATTTTTAATCATTTTAAGAAAAAAATAATGTTAACGATATTATTTTTTATTTGAATTGAATCTTTGAGCCGAATTGTTTGATGTCATATGAAATTCCCTCTGTTTTATGAAACTTAGTTGTTTTTTTTCTTACTTATTCGCTGTCACTGTCAATTATCCAAATATTTTAATTGGAATTAGAAAAAAAAATTAAAAAAACTAATCTTTTAAAGCGATTCGATATTAATGTATTTCGGTTTAATCACTTAAAGATTTCTTACTTGCAAAAACAATTATTAGTAGCAAATAGCAATGCAAGTGGTAATCTTTAAAAAGGATCAATTTAACTCCTCAAAGAAACTCCTCTTTAATAGTAATAACTTTTTGGTACATATTAACTTTATAACATACCTTTCCATACCATTTCTTTTCAACGCTTTTAAATAGTATTTTCTAATATTGTAGAGCTTAAATTTATGTTATAATTTTTATAATTTTAAAGTTAAAGGGAATAGAAAAGTATTTTTAAACAGTAAATGAATGCTCTAACAGTAAATGAATGCTGCATCAGATAATTTATAATATCACATCTAATAATGTTTTAAGAGCGATTCAAGAACTTGTTCCAGAACTTCTAGCTTTAGAGCATAATTAGAATTGAATTTTATTCTTGAGATAGTTGCAGTACTTTTCAAATATTTTTACTGTTACTTCTCTTTCTAGATTCATTTTTGTTTCTCTATTCTAATTAACTTCATATGTCTGTTAATAAGAAAATGATACACTTTGAAAATGATTCGATAATTAGAAAATGAGATTCTTCATTATCATTTTATTACTTTTTTTTTAAAGAAAATCCAACTGTAAAAAACAGATTTTACAGATTAACTTTTTTTTTAAGTTTATTATTATTTATGTACCTATACATAATTAATAAGTTTCATTATACCTGTACGAAGATAGTACTAAGGGTATAACAAATTTGCCATTACGTTTATGGCACTGTAAAGGAGGCGAGATAGATATAATATATTCTTTCTGAAGATTGAATTATTTTGAAAACTTTTATACATTTCAATTTTATATAAAAGTCAGTTGTTCTATTGAAATCGAACAAGTTCGAACGGCCGAATCGAAAACTTCTTCTTCAAATACCAATTTCGTTTTCTATATAAGCATAACTCAATATCTAATTAGGTTAGGTTAGTTATCTGAAATGTTTGAAATGTTGTCAATAAAAATTAAATTTCATGTCTACGACCTTTGCAAAATTTGTTTAGTCCGAAGCAACAGGTTCATTTAGCTATCATACAATTCCGAAATTTACTAAAATATATATCGGTACTTAATCAATCAAATATCTGAATTTTTTTTTTTTAATTTTAAAATAATTTATTTTATTATTTTTGGATTTTCTTTAAGTTTTTCAACTATAACATTGACCATTTTCTAATTATTATAAGTGATCTTAAGATATTTTACTTTTATTTAACTGACATTTAATAAATTCAAAGTTGACAGGTTCGCTAGATATTTTAGAAATAATTGAAGCTGACATTTCCATAATTAACAAAATGTTTTTTTTTTTATATTAATGGCTTAATTTATAATTTTGTTTTTTAATTTAGAAATTAGCATATTGTTTATAAATTCAAATTTTATGAATATTAATTTAAAATTCAATATTGTTTATAGATTTAAAAATTTTTTGTTATATATTTACATAAAAATTGTTTACATAATAGAACAAAAAACAAAAAAAAAAAACTATTTTAGAACTAAAAAAAAAAATTGATCTGAATCTAAATAAATTTTGATAGTGTGGTGTGGTTAATAAAAATTTTAAATTGGAAATTATTATGGTTTTTAATCAAATTACAAAACAAATAAGTGAAATTTTCTAAAAAAAAAAAAAAAAATAGAGGAATATTCCAAAATAAATATAAATAGAAAAATTATTTTCAATTATTAACAAAATAGTAATAATTAAAAGAAAAAAGAAAATGAAAGGAAAAATATACAAATTTATAAAATAATATAATTGAAAGTGGTAAGTTGAACAAAAAAATTTTATTTCTAAAAAAAAAATTAAATTAAAACACACTCCTACAAAAAAAGAAAATTTTTTTTAGTTACCTAGTTATTATAAAAAAAATTTTGAGCTGTTAAGCTTTTGTTGATTTTATCAAATTAAATGAGACAATAGGAACTTTCTATTTTAATATTTTAAATAAAAGACAGAAATATCAATTGGATATGTTTAAAGCAATTTAAGTTATATAATATGCTATTTTACGTTCAATACTTTATTAATTTGTTGTTGTTGTTGTTGTTTTGAAGCGAAGACTTCGAACTTCTCTCACATTTCTACAGGCCCACTCGTTCATTCGCTCACACCTTATAGAATCTCATTGAGACAATCTCTTTATAAATCGTATACATTTTTCCCTAGTTGATCATTCTTACTTCAGAAAAATTCTCTAAACTTCCCCCTTTCAAGATTTCCTCCTTTAGAATTCTAAAGTCAAACATTGGCACAGAGAATAAAATACTGTTTCCGACTCATGCCTACATCCCCTGCAAACATTTTTTTAAATATTCTTGTTCAACTTTTTCAACAGCTATAAAATATGTTTCCTCAAATACATGTGAGGACATATCGTATTGATATTTTTTGGAACGGTAAAATATTTTTAAATCCATTCATAAAATCTATTTCAAAAAAAAATGAATTGAAATGCTGAAAATTAGACCAACTCTTCTAAATAATATATACTGTGTTACTCAATATCTAACAAATATGACATATGTTACAATAACTGTGCATAATTTTAAGTTCTGTTATTGTTTGATGATTATTTAATAAGTTTCGTTAACATGTTTACTTTTATTTTAAATTTTACTAATGTCACAGCGCCTAAGTTGCTCGATTTCTGTCAAAAGATATCAGTTTAAAACGCCAGTACGATAATATTCAAATAAATATTATACTACCCCACAAGTTTAACAGACAAAAGGCTCATAAAATATATAGTATTTATACAAGATAAATAAAAATTAAAATAAAATTAAATAAATACTAAATAAATATTTCAAAATATTATTTTTATTACTAATTTTCCACATAAATGCCCATACAAAAAAAAAATTTTTTTTTTTATTAAAAATTTAATTTCAAGAGAAAAGGATTAAAGCCTATATTATTTGTAAATACATATAGTTACTTTTTTATTCATAAACTAATAAACTAATCTTGTTTTTCCTTTGTAGATACAATTTACTTAATTACTATAATATTTACATAAATTTCCTTTCAACTTTAATTTTTTCTCCTTAATTTATTGATTCTTAATTAGAAATTTCAAAAACAAAAAAACAAATCTTCAAATAAAAAAAAATTTTTTCTTAATTAAATCCTTATTAAATCTAAAAATAAGAATTTATTGAATGTTTTACATATATGAGACAAAAACTATTAATTAATTATGTGATTTTTATGAAAATTTTGAATATTTCCAACAATTATATAAAAGTTATTTGTATATGTATATATGTATAATATATATTTAATGTATATATAAGTAGATGAAAAAATAAAAAGACGGAAAATAAAAAACGAATTTTTGATAGTTAAATAATATAAATATAATGAAAATCAAATAGTTTAGTATTAGTGTATATTAACTAATTGATAACGGTAAAGTAAGTTTTCTATCGAAATTTAAAATTTCCATTTTTAAATAACTATTGTATAAAAATTTCTTTAGATTTAATAATATAGAAATACCGTTATATATAAAATATAGAAATACAAAAGTTAAAAAAATAATTTTTTGTACTCTTTATAAAAATCTTTGTAAACACCCTGTTCGTAAATGTCTTGTAAAACATAAAAAAACGTTTGTATTAGTTTATTCCATACAATTTGTTATATCAAACAACATCGTATATAAAATAATAAGGTATTAAAGGCAGACATTTTTAAAAAGAATAGTTTACTATTGATTTTTTTTTACAACTTTTTATGCATGAAAAAGTAGTGAAAAATTAAGAAAATTTTTTTTATTCAATTTTAAGAAACCTGTATATAATTATTTTGGAACTTTAATATTTGTATTTTACATTAAAAAAATTTGTACAGATGTCTAAAAATATCAAATTTATTAAGAGGATGTTTACTTTTATTTTCAAATATATTTCTCTTCTAAAAATTTCAATATTCTGTTAAAAAGCGTTGCGGAGATAAGAAGGGTTGTGTATGCCTAAGGTGGTTGTATTTACTAAGTGTAAATTTAAATACTAAATTCCCAAAAATTATTTAATTTTTATATATAAATTTGTAAAGCTTCAAATATTTTCTTCATGTTTAACTTTTTAGATTCAAAAAAAAATTTTAATAGGATTTGAGATATAATCATTTGAAAATAGGATTTTTTGCCACTGTCTTTAAGAGACTGTTATACCCCTACAGTACTACATAACACATTTCCTTTAAAAAATTAATTTTATAATGACACCAATAATATGCATAATTAAAATTATATTGCTCCATCTTGGTGTAGAAGTTTTGTAAAGAGACGGACGAAAGTAAAGAAACCGATAAAGAAATTTTTAAAATAAAATTTTTGGTGCTAATAAGCTCTTCAAAAAATTTACATTTTTCCAATACATATATAATTAAAATTACTTACGATCTTACACATACTGAAAAACTGATAGAAGTATTGCGTATTATATCAATCTTAGCATGACACATATCTTGCCTAGTCCTAGCAAGATATGTGCCGTGCTAGAACTAATAAAAGTATTATAGGTAGTAATATCAGGAGCACAATAAATCTACATCCAAAGGTGATAATATTACTTACACCCTTTTAAAATAATTTAATTTAATCTATACTCACGATCTGAATTTATTTCTTAAGTACTTAAATATTTGCTAAACTTTTGTTTCTGATTAATTTTTAACTATTTTTTTTTTTTTCTTTTTCCAATTTAAGTATGTACTCCCGTTGAAGAACTTTTAGAATACATGAATTTTCACTGTAAAATATCTTCAACTATATTGTCCCAATTTGTGGTTAATGTAATATGTACTCTCACAAAAAAATATTTTGAACGGTCTTTTATGAATCAACATTTTGGCCATTCTTCTGCTCCATATTAACTGTTGTCAATGGTATTTATTTGTGTTAAAATTTTATATGCTTATGAACAAAGCGTACAAAAGAATCAATCGAAAATTACATGAATATTATACATATATTATATTCCGGTAAATTTATATTAAAATCATATACAATAACAAAAGTCATCAACATAGTATTATAACAAAATGGATCAACATAATTTTTCTATTCAACATAATTCACAAAAAAAAAAAAAATAAAATACCCTGATAGTTTTTCTAGTAAACAATAAAAAATCCTTACACTTTAAAACTTATTTTCTTATATTGTCTCAATATTTTCCTCACTTTATCTTAATTTATCTTTTTCTTTTCATTCTTGTAAAACACTCCATAGAAATTACATTTTTTTTTTTATTTACGGAAATTTGCTTTAGGACTGATTGACTGACTCTTGATTCATATTTCATGTTTTTTTTTGTTTTTGTTCTTTTTTTTAGTACAAAGAAAGTAATAAATTTTTATTAAAATTCTTTTGCTTTTATATTTTGTATATTTTATATTATCAAAAAATGTCCTTTCTGTTGTCCTTTTTTTTTCTGTTTTATATACAAAGTAAAAGATATTTCAAATTTTAGAAATAAAAAAGAAAAAAAAAAGAAAAAGCATCCCTTAAGGGTTAAAATACTTCTCATATTTATATGAGAACAACATTATTTCAAAGATAAGATTAAATAATTTCTTTGTGTATGGATAATGTATGAATATTTCAGTATAAGGAGTAAGTAATTTTAAAGATAAAAGAATTAAATTGCATTCTTTGATAAAAATATTATAGAAACATATAGTTATTTAGTTACTATACTTAGGGAAAAATATTCATTTTAAAATTCCCAGGTTACAGTTAAAGTATCTTTCAAAAAAAAAAACTAATTTTTAAGAATAAATTTTTTGTTAAAAATTATTTAAGTAACTAATTTCTAAAATATCATTTGCTAACATGTGCAACTAAAAAATTTTTATTTAAGAAAGGAAAAGAAGGAATGAAATGAAAGGTTTTTAAAAAAGAAGAAAACAAGGTAGAATGTAAACCAACGGCTTTTAAAAGCATTTCCAAAACGCAATATAAACTGTTTAGAATTGTGACTTGCACAAAAATTTGAAAATTTCATGTAATAAGAAAAAACGTGAAAATAGGACCTTTTTGAAATTTTGAGAGGCCGTAAGTCCGGAATCCTATATAACTAATAGCCGTTAACACACGTAAAAGTATATTATTAAACCTTTAATTTTCATGTTTTGTCAAAGAAAAATTTTTACAGGTGCCTAAGTTACAGATGTCTAAAAATAGCAAATTTTCAATTTTTAAGCCCTAATAGCTCATAAAGAGGGGGTGGTCCAAAAAAATTTTCTGAGCAAACTTATACGAATTCTAAAATTTCTTTCTTGCTTCAAAATTTCAAGCCTTTATCTAAAAGCGTGCCGGAGTTATGAAAGTAGAAAAATCATGGAAAATTTGGTTTTCACATAACGGTAAATTTAAATACTAAATTTAAAAAACTGTATAATTTTGATATTAATTTACAAAGCTAAAAAAAATACTTGTCGAATGACGTTTTCAGATTGGAAAAATCTTAAGCAGAACATAAATATATGCATTTAAAAATAGAGCTTTTTCAAAGTTTGAGGGGCTCTAGCTCCGTAATGGATGGGGCTACATGAAAAAGTTGTTCCACAAAATTATTTTTTTTATGAGACCTACCCATGGTTAAAATTTTTTTTCTCTATCTTTAACGGTGTAGAAGTTTTGTAAACAGACGGACGGACGGACAGAGTGAAACTAATAAGCACATTTTTTCAAAATTTTTTTGGAAATGTGCTAAAAAGGAAATACTTATTGTAAATAAAAAAACAAAATTTTGTCATGTAGTATTGATTACTAGTAAATACATATGAATACTATATACAATTATATTGATGAACGCTGAGCTAAGGCATCAGCTATCAGGGACGTATATAAATATAAAGGGTTTTAATATTTGATTACAAAATACTGTTCATCAATTATAAAAAACATTTGAATGTATAATAAGTCATTGATCGAGTCACAGATAATGCAAAAAAACAATTTAGTATGTAAAACCTAAGATTTATAAAGGCGGACTATTTCCAAAAGACAATAAAAACAGTTTAGAATATTTTGACTTGAATTTTAATTTGTAATTTTTTCTTAGTTTAAATTAAATATATATAAGAAAAAGTTGCGAAAAATCAAGAGATATTTTGATGAGGACAACCTGACGTTAACTTAAAACAATAAACAATATAAAAACTTATTTTAGCTATTCGGCTACTTTCTTGCTTTACCTTTAATGTTGTGATTCAAATATAGTGATTCAAATTTACACATAAAAACAAAACTAAAATGAACCGCTAAAGGAATTCGCATATTATTTATAGTCGATTGTGACTTATTTTTTTTAGTTTTTTTACATTATTATAAATTTTTTTTTTATTGATTGAATTTTGTAATGTTCTTTTTTTTTAAATCAAAAACTAAACAAAACCATTGTTTTTTTTTTGCCGCATATGCTTTTTTATAATTTCTCTGCATATAATTCTCAGTAATTTATCCGTTTTATTCAATTCAATGTGAAATTTCAGAAATGACCTTTAGAGAATCAAAAATATTTTTTAAAATTACATACGTTTCTAGATTGGATTGGATTTTCATATTTCATAAATCTAGATTGGATTTTGATATTTTGCTCTTTAATATAACAAAATTAATAGCTTTAATTTTACTATACTGCTATACTATACTACAAAAAAAATTTTGGAACCCTAGTTACAGATGTTTAAAAATAGAGAATTCTCAGTTTTTGACCCCTTACAGCTCCTAAACCGGGGGCGACTCAAAAATATTTCTTGAAAAGACTCATACTTATTTCCAAAGATCTAACTCCTCTCAAAATTTCAAGCTTCTAAGTTTGAAAGATAGGAGGGCCCTAAATTTTTGCAAAAAATGTGTTTCATATATCGGCATATTAAAATACCGCATAGCAATCCCACATATTATTATTTTATATATATTTATAAAATTTATAAAACCAGCTATCGTTTGGCGTTTCCAGAATAAAGATATGCCTTATAGAACCTGTATCATAACAATTTAAAGATAGAGCTTTTTCGAACTTTGAAAGTAGTTCCACAAAATTACTATTTTGGCGATGCCTATCCGTAGTTAAAATTTCATTGTTTTATGTCAAACGGTGTAGAAGTTTAGTAAACACCGAGACGGACAGAGTGAAACTAATAAGCTAATTTTTTCAAAATTTTTTGAAAATGTGCTAAAAAACCTGTACCAATCGATAACTTTTTACTCTGCAAAGTACTGACAGCAACTACTGACATATAATTTTCATGGAATTTTATCTCACCTAGGAAACCTATATATAAATGAAAAACAATTTTTGGAATTTTTATATTAATAAGTTTACGACTACTAGAAGGGACCTCGATAGCAAGCTCCAACCATACCGCCGCACGCGCAGCCACGGCAGTGATCACTAAGATCTCGCGGGTGCCACGACCGCTTTCCGTCGGGCTTACGGGTACCGCCAAGGGCTTTTACCGCGGTGCAAGCTTTGTCCACGTTAAAGTGGGCCTGATCAGAATATGGAAAATATAGTATTTCCTTTTCCAGAATATATTTTTATATGAGATTCTGGATTGGAATAGATGTGAAAGTGTGTGAGAGTTGGATTAAAAATTAAGTTATTTTCCTTTTCCGGAATATTTATATATATATGTATTCCAAAGATTCTGAATTAGGAAGGATATAAAGTTGAATTCAAACATGTATATACATATATAAATATTCTGGAAAAAGAGAATACCATGATTTTGAATTCAACTCTAAAATACATTCTAATTCAAAATATCGCATGACACTTCACCTTTGAATTGCAGACAAATAAAAAAAAATAAGTCATATTCGAATTCCTTGTTATGACATAGCTTCTAATTAGAAAAAAAAAATAAAGCCAATTGGTCTTATTTCTTTTTTTAAAAACTTTATTTTAATAATAAAATAAAGCCAAAAATAAAAAAACCATGATTTTTGATTTTATGTCAAATATGACATTGAAATAAAACAATAAATGCAATAAATGTACCCACATAAGACTGTAAATGTAAATACTACCTTATGACTTTTTCTTTCAGCTTTATATTAAACTAATAATAAATCTCTAAACGAATGATTTGCTTAAATTTCCATTCGAATAATTGTCATCGGAGCATATATTCTGTTCATTTTAAAACAATTAATCTAAATTGACAAACTTTAATAATTCTGTCAAAATTTCTTTTTATTAGACACAGACACATTACTAAATTTGTTTCGCCACTTCAGTACATTTCTTTCAACTTATTTAACCGCAAGTAAAAAACTTATCGATTGGCATACAGGCTTTTATAAGAAAATAAAATTGAAATGTTTCTTATTTTTTATTAATATTCATTCATCTTTTATTTATTTGTTTAAATCATCAATTTTTATTTTAAGAATTTTCATTTCTTATGATTTTATTTTTTATTTCATGCTTAATGGTTTAAAAAAAAGAAAATTTCTAATAATATTTCGTATAATAATTTTTTTTTTTAAATTAAAACTCCATATAAATAAGTTAAAATAAAACAGAAAAACTCCATAAATAATTTAAAAATAAAATTTTAAGGTTTTTTTAAAAGCAGATTACTCATAAGATTTTATATTTATTGAAGAGAAATAAAATTGAAAAGGTCCATTGGCCTTGATCAGATACATATTATTAAAATATACCTTTTAAATCAAAAAAAAAAAAAAAAAAAAACCTAAAAGATAAATCGATCGAAGTGAGTTAATACATAAACATTTAGTCTATATTATATTCATATTTAATCAATATGAAATTTTTTAATATATTTGTAAACTTGACCTTGTAAGAGAAATAAATTAAACAAAAAAAAAAATATAAAAATTATTATACTTTTCTTTTCAAATAATACTTAATGATTTAATAGAAATGCATGCATACAAAGTCTGGAAATAAATCAATATCCAAAAATGTACTCAAATAATGACCATTAATTAATCATCCATTTAATTTTTTCATTCATTTATTCATTATTTTTTACAGTAATTACAATTTCACTAAATTCTAATTTTTCTTATTTACTATAACGATGAATTTTGTAACATTTTTAGCACATTTCCAAAAAAATTTTGAAAAAATGTGCTTATTAGTTTCACTCTGTCCGTCCGTCCGTCCGTCCGTCCGTCCGTCCGTCCGTCTGTTTACAAAACTTCTACACCGTTAAAGATAGAGAAAAAAAATTTTAACCATAGGTAGGTCTCATAAAAAAAATAATTTTGTGGAACAACTTTTTCATGTAGCCCCCCCCCATTACGGAGCTACACCCCCTCAAACTTTGAAAAAGTCCTATTTTTAAATGCATATATCTTATGTTCCGCTCAAGATTTTTTCAATCTGAAAACGTCATTCGACAGGTATTTCTTTTATCTTTGTAAATTATTATCAAAATTATACAATTTTTTTAAATTTAGTATTTAAATTTACCGTTATGTGAGAACCAAATTTTGCATGATTTTTCTACTTTCATAACTCCGGCACGCTTCTAGATACAAGCTTGAAATTTTGAGGCAAGAAAGAACTTTTAGAATTAGTATAAGTTTGCTCAGAAAATTTTTTCGGACCACCCCCTGTTTATGAGCTATTAGGGCTTAAAAATTGAAAATTTGCTATTTTTAAACACCTGTAACTTAGGAACCTGCACACATTTTACTTCTGCAAGATGTAAAAATTAAAGCTACAATAATATATTTTTACGTGTGTGAAAGGTTTATTTTAATTGTAAAGGGTTCCAAAGTTGCAGCTCTTCAAAATTGTAAAAAAGCCCCATTTTCAGATGTATATATCTCGGGCTCTGCGTAATAGTTTTGCAATCTAAAACCGGCAGAAGATCGAAAATTTTATTATCTATATAAAACAATATCAAAATTATGTAATATTATGTAATTTACGATTTAAATTTACCGTTATGTGAAAACCACATTTTGCATGAAATTTCTTTTTTCATAACTCCGGCACCCCTTTAGATAGGAACCTGAAATTTTGAGACAAGAAAGAACTTTTAGAATTAGTATAAGTTTCCTCAGAAAATTTTTTGGTAACGCCCCCTCTTTAAGAGTTATTACGCCTCAAAAATTGAAAATTTGCTATTTTTAGACACCTGTAACTTAGGCACCTGTAAAAATTTTTCTTCGGCAAGACATGAAAATGAAAGCTACAATAATATATTTTTACGTGTGTGAAAGGTTTATTTTAGTTGTAAAGGGTTCCAAAGCTGCAGCTCTTCAAAATTGTAAAAAAGCTCCATTTTCAGATGTATATATCTCGGGCTTTGCGTAATAGTTTTGCAATCTAAAACCGGTAGAAGATCGAAAATTTTATTATCTATATAAAACAATATCAAAATTATGTAATATTTTGTAATTTACGATTTAAATTTACCGTTATGTGAAAACCACATTTTGCATGAAATTTCTTTTTTCATAACTCCGGCACCCCTTTAGATAGGAACCTGAAATTTTGAGACAAGAAAGAACTTTTAGAATTAGTATAAGTTTCCTCAGAAAATTTTTTGGTAACGCCCCCTCTTTAAGAGTTATTACGCCTCAAAAATTGAAAATATGCTATTTTTAGACACCTGTAACTTAGGCACCTGTAAAAACTTTTCTTCGGCAAGACATAAAAATGAAAGCTTCAATAATATATTTTTACGTGTGTTAACAGCTTTTCTTAGTTATATAGGATTCCGAACTTACGGCCCCTCAAAATTTCAAAAATGTCCTATTTTCACATTTTTTCTTATTACATGAAATTTTCAAATTTTTGTGTAAGTCACAATTCTAAACAATTTGTATTGAGTTTTGGAAATGTGCGCTTTTAAAAACTGTTGGTTTACATTCTACCTTGTTTTATTTTTAAGTAATAATTATTTAAATTAGTATTTGCCCGCTGCTCGAAAATCGAGCAAATCTAGATTAAAATACAGCTACATAGTGTACATCTTGTCCTTTTTCGAAAGACGAAAATTGTTGTCTGAGTTCGTGATGTGTAAGCGAGGATTCGTTCTGCTTCATGGATAGATTGGGTGTTACAGCAGGACTACCACTTTAGCAAACGACAAATTATTATTACCAAAGCCTTAAACTAAATAAGTACATACTTTAAAGAAAATTATAAAAAAAACGAGGAAGAGTGCAGTAGAGTAGACTGTGTCAACTCTGGGATACCCGTATGAACGTAATATATCCTGTTTCTATAAAACTTGATCATCTTTTAAAAACATTCAGATGTTTTAGTACCGAACTACAGAGATATATTTATGTAAATTGTGGAGTTGTATGACAGCTACCCGAATCTATTGCGCCTAGCTTCATTAAGTTCCAAGAAATGCAAGAAGCCTGAACCGTCTGCTTTAGACCAACCAAATTTCACAAAAGTTTTTGGCATGCAACTCGACACTTTTTCACTAAATTTCAGATAGCTAGCTTCATTAGACACTGAGTTATTTTCATTTAAAAAGAGATGTTGTATGGCAACTTTCCGAACCTGCCATATCATCACAACCAAATTTTACAGAAGTTGTTGCCATAAAACTGAATCATCATTTGCTAAACTTCAGATACCTAGATTGAATAGACACTGGGTTATTTCCATTTAAAGAAAGAAGTTGTATGGCAGCTACTCGAACCCGGCGGCCTAAAATGCTGAAGTTAAATAGCAAAACTAACAATTTTGCAAAAGTGACGTAAAAAAATGTCAGCCTCCTAGCTCCTTTATTTTTTTAGTTATCGTGCGGACGGACACTGAGCTATTTTCATTTAAAAAGAGAAGTTGTATGGCAGCTATCCGAACCCGTATCACCACCACAACCAAATTTGGCAGAAGTTGTTGCCATAAAACTTGATCATCATTCGTAAAATTTCAGATACCTAGATTGAATAGACACTAGGTTATTTCCATTTAAAGAAAGAAGTTGTATGGCAGCTACTCGAACTCGGCGGCCGAAAATGCTGGAGTTAAATAGCAAAACTAACAATTTTGCAAAAGTGACGTAAAAAATGTCAGTCTCCTAGCTCCTTTATTTTTTGAGTTATCGTGCGGACGGACACTGAGTTATTTTCATTTAAATAGAGAAGTTGTATGGCAGCTACCCGAACCCGTCGCACCACCACAACCAAATTTTACAGAATTTGTTGCCATAAAACTTGATCATCATTCGTAAAATTTCAGATACCTAGATTGAATAAACACTGGGTTATTTCCATTTAAAGAAAGAAGTTGTATGGCAGCTACTCGAACTCGGCGGCCGAAAATGCTGGAGTTAAATAGCAAAACTAACAATTTTGCAAAAGTGACGTAAAAAAAATGTCAGCCTCCTAGCTCCTTTATTTTTTGAGTTATCCTGCGGACGGACACTGAGTTATTTTCATTTAAAAAGAGAAGTTGTATGGGTTCGGGTAGCACCCGTCGCACCACCACAACTAAATTTGGCAGAAGTTGTTGTCATAAAACTTGATCATCATTTGCAAAATTTCAGAAACGTAGCTTGAATAGATACTGAGTTATTTCTATATAAAGATAGAAGTTGTATGGCAGCTACTCGAACCCGCCGACCGAAAATGTTGGATTTAAATAGCAAAACTAACAATTTTGCAAAAGTGACGTAAAAAAAATTTCAGCCTCCTTTAGTTTTTGAGTTATCGTGCGGACGGACGGACGTACATGGCTTAATCGACTCAGAATTCGATTCTGAGCCGATCCATACCTTTGCCACTATATCTAGTTCGACTCCTTTAAGGTGTCACAAACGTAATGGCAAATTTATTATACCCTTGAACATAGTTCATACGGGTATAAAAAGTAAAGTAATGTAAAGAACTTTTAAATTATTATTATTTAAACAAATCCTTAAAATTGGACTACAAATTATGCCATGTATACATATATTAATAAGAGAGAATCACATATAAAAGTTTTATAATTGCAATTACTTTTTTTAATTACATATTATTTTAAAATCTTCATGTAGAAAACTTACGGCCCACGCTTTTATATGCACAGTAAGATGACGCAATAGAAAGCCAAAGAGTTCCAGTACGCAAAACATAAATATTATTTATTGCATTAAAAAAAAGTATTAAAATTTTTTGAATTCATAAATTCATATTTATATATGTATTATTAATTCTTATAAATAAATTTGTTATTGAAATAAACCGAAAAATTTATTATTATAATATATAAGCATTTATATATTAGTTCTTAACTGAAAGTCATAAAGTTTGCATTTAATACAAGAACTATTATTTTAAAAATGTTTCAATTCTAAAACTCTCAACATGATGTTATCTACTCATGTTGTAATCATGTATGGTTACATACATTCGATGATTCGAGGTTTTAAAGAAGTAGAAAAAAAGTTTTTTTTTATCCTTATTATACATGCATACATACAGTCATATATATGTAAGTCAAAATAGAATCCATTTTTTTTCAAAAATTTTATTTTCTGATTCATCCAAAACTTACAAACAAAATTTTTTAAAAATGAAAATTATAATAAAATCCACCAATCCAATCCAATTTAAAAATTTTTACACTCTCATATCATATTCATATTCTATACTCAGTGTAAATATACAATACTAAATCATAATATATTCGAGAGACAAACACAAATACATATTTACATTCTGAAGCATAAATAAAAATAAGTACCTACCTCAAAAAATACTACTACGATTTACAAACTAATAAAAAGCAAATACTAAAAAGAAAGAAAAAATTAACATGTAAATACATAGAAAGTCGTGTAAAAAAATGCATATGTGGCAAGAAATTTTAATAACCTGTATTTCCTCAACTACCACCTCGATCAAAAAGATAAAAACATATTTTGTTTTTCCTCCCCTCATTCTTTCTAACGATGCATAAACCATGTAAATCGGACCAGTAGTTTTCTCTTAAAAGGGACCCAAAAAACAATGCTGGCGTATTTATATAATGATGATGATGATGATGATGATGATGATGATAAAAATAGTATCAAATGCTACTCAGAATACATTCAAAAATTTTGTAAGCTATAAATATACATATCCAAAATCATGAAAAACATTATGTGTAGAGATTCATTAAAAAAAAAATAAATATATATATACATACACATACACATATACATATAAATAAATGTTGATATAATTTACAACTGATAAATTGAAATAGTAATTATTAAGTAAATTAAAAACAATTAAAAGAAAATCCAAAAAAAAAATTTAAAAGACCTTAAAATTTAATAGTAAACCTTGTACATAATTTTAGAAAATTTACATATTGTATTCAGTTAAATTGCAATGTTGAACAATCCTTTCACCTCATTATAAATCTTATTTAATAACCAAGACTTTACTTGTTTACTGAATTTGGGCAGATTTCTGACACTATGTGTTTCAGAAGAAAGTTTATTATATAATCGGCACCATGTGACAGAAAAAAAGTTTTCAAAAGCTGTAGTACGAAAATTTGGAACAATTACTAATGGAAGAAAGATATAACGAAGTGCATAAATTTCAGAAAAACTGTGATTTAAGTAACATGATCTTATAAAAAGTATTTTTAGAACTTTATAGCAATATAAGTATCTAATAAATCTAGATTTTTTACATATTATTCTAACTGTGTGTTTTTGAAGAAGTAATAATGGTAATATTTTATTATGGTATGTACCACCCCAGTACGCCAAACCGTATTGCAGTTTAGATTAAACAACACCATAATAGAAAGTTTTTAAAAATTCTTCTGAACATATCTTCTTCAAGTGATAGAAGCACCTTACACTGTACTTAAAGCTTAACATTGCGAAACCCAACTCATTCTACAATCAAGAATTAGACCTAAATATATAAAATCTTTTACAACATCAATCTCAAAACATTGATCACTGCAAGCAAGATTACTATCAAATAAAGTACCAGATAAGTTTTGATCACATAAGCATTGAATATTACTAGTATAAGATTTAAACCTACAACATTCAGGTGCATGATAAACAGCGGGAACTTTTAACACAAAATGAGGAGATAAGTTGAAGTACATTATTTTGTTTTTTTTTTGCTAATAATTAATCTGTGTGTAGTAAACCATTTCCGCAATGTATCCAAGTCGTAATTAATATCAGCATGTAAATCAAGTGCATTTTTTGACTTAAAAACTATACCCAAATCGTCTGCAAATGCCGTGACCTGACCTTTAAAATTAAGTGAAAACAAAAAAGTAATGAATACTAAAAAAAAGTACAGATGGTGCAGATCCTTGAGGTACACCAATTTTTAAAAACGCAATTTTACTCTTTGAACCATTGATTATAACACTTTGTGATCAACTATGTAAATATGACCTAATGGTTTAATAGTAAAACCTCTAAAACCAATTGTACACAATTTTTTTAAAAAGATTTCATGGAGAAACCATGTCAAAGGCCTTCGTGATATTAAAAAACAATGCAGCCGTAGATAGTTTATTTTCTAAATTTCCATAGATATTTTTGCAAAATTCCATAAGGGATTCCAAAATTGCATCAACAACTTATAGACCAACATTTTTCAACGTTATGTTAGAAACCTCATCATTACCACATGATTTATTATTTAAGCCTTTAATTACTCCTAGCACTTCAAAAGAAGAAATTTCTTCAAAATAAAAACTGTTATTTTGATAGGTGTCGTAATAATTCTCACATGAGCAAATAATATAATGATTATTCATGCATCATTTTAAAATATTGTTACAAAATAATCATTAAAATATTATCTATTTTAGAATTATGTTGATTTGAAATATTATCATGAAATACCGAAGAAATAGTTTTCCGATTACACCTGTTCAATATTATATTAACACACCCCACTCTTCTTTCAAATTTCCTTTGCATTTAAGAAACTGAATTTTATAATATTTATTTTTACGGTTAGATATTGATTTTTTTAATTTTTTACGAACATATTTACATGTTTACGAACATATTTACTTTTAAGATTCATAACACTAGAATGCTCTATAAACGTCAGACGTAAATTGAAATCTTTCTATCCTTCTCAGAGAAAATTAAAAAAAATATCTTATTAATTTGATAGATACAATTCTCGAACTAGATTCAGTACTTATTTCGTCGCTTCGGTAGACTAGTGGATAACAGAATATAATTGGTTTACTGGTAATGGGTTTCGAATTCCATACACGTTGAAATTACACAGTTAAAAATAAGTCACCCTTACGTGGAGAGGCAGGAGAATAAACAAAGAATTTATATTTAACTGGAAGTTTCACAACTGTTATTAAACGTGATGTGTAGGTACCTATTGCATATTTATTACCTTTCTTTTATTATCCAGTAAAAACTCTTTTGATGAATTAGAAAACTACTAGCTAGAACATTTTTTTGTTTTTTTCCAGCAGAATGTTTTCGTTCTGTACAGCATCCTTCAACAAAATTCATTTTACACATTCATTAATAAATTTTATTTATTAATCTTTTTTATTCTTCTACATTGTATTTGTACTCTGGAAAAAATAAAGGTTTCAGACGATCAAAGTATATTCAAATTATTCTAAACAAATACACTTTTTTTTTCGATAAGATTAGAGGAGATTACATTTAAATAAAAATTAATAATACTTTAGAAATACTTGAATGAGTTTATGTTTGATTACCTTTGAGGTACCTTTATCAAAGTAAAAAAAAAATTGACCAAACCAAGTATACTAATAAAGAGATTTTTTTTTGGAGCTTTTCATCTATACGTCTATTTCTTTATAAAACTTCTATACCCTTTAAGATAAAACAATAATATTTTAACAATGGAAAGATATATCTAAACAAGGTAGAATGTAAACCAACAGTTTTTAAAAGCGCACATTTCCAAAACTCAATACAAATTGTTTAGAATTGTGACTTACACAAAAATTTGAAAATTTCATGTAATAAGAAAAAATGTGAAAATAGGACATTTTTGAAATTTTGAGGGGCCGTAAGTTCGGAATCCTATATAACTAAGAAAAGCTGTTAACACACGTAAAAATATATTATTGAAGCTTTCATTTTTATGTCTTGCCGAAGAAAAGTTTTTACAGGTGCCTAAGTTACAGGTGTCTAAAAATAGCATATTTTCAATTTTTGAGGCGTAATAACTCTTAAAGAGGGGGCGTTACCAAAAAATTTTCTGAGGAAACTTATACTAATTCTAAAAGTTCTTTCTTGTCTCAAAATTTCAGGTTCCTATCTAAAGGGGTGCCGGAGTTATGAAAAAAGAAATTTCATGCAAAATGTGGTTTTCACATAACGGTAAATTTAAATCGTAAATTACAAAATATTACATAATTTTGATATTGTTTTATATAGATAATAAAATTTTCGATCTTCTACCGGTTTTAGATTGCAAAACTATTACGCAAAGCCCGAGATATATACATCTGAAAATGGAGCTTTTTTACAATTTTGAAGAGCTGCAGCTTTGGAACCCTTTACAACTAAAATAAACCTTTCACACACGTAAAAATATATTATTGTAGCTTTCATTTTCATGTCTTGCCGAAGAAAAATTTTTACAGGTGCCTAAGTTACAGGTGTCTAAAAATAGCAAATTTTCAATTTTTGAGGCGTAATAACTCTTAAAGAGGGGGCGTTACCAAAAAATTTTCTGAGGAAACTTATACTAATTCTAAAAGTTCTTTCTTGTCTCAAAATTTCAGGTTCCTATCTAAAGGGGTGCCGGAGTTATGAAAAAAGAAATTTCATGCAAAATGTGGTTTTCACATAACGGTAAATTTAAATCGTAAATTACATAATATTACATAATTTTGATATTGTTTTATATAGATAATAAAATTTTCGATCTTCTGCCGGTTTTAGATTGCAAAACTATTACGCAGAGCCCGAGATATATACATCTGAAAATGGGGCTTTTTTACAATTTTGAAGAGCTGCAACTTTGGAACCCTTTACAATTAAAATAAACCTTTCACACACGTAAAAATATATTATTGTAGCTTTAATTTTTACATCTTGCAGAAGTAAAATGTGTGCAGGTTCCTAAGTTACAGGTGTTTAAAAATAGCAAATTTTCAATTTTTAAGCCCTAATAGCTCATAAACAGGGGGTGGTCCGAAAAAATTTTCTGAGCAAACTTATACTAATTCTAAAAGTTCTTTCTTGCCTCAAAATTTCAAGCTTGTATCTAGAAGCGTGCCGGAGTTATGAAAGTAGAAAAATCATGCAAAATTTGGTTCTCACATAACGGTAAATTTAAATACTAAATTTAAAAAAATTGTATAATTTTGATAATAATTTACAAAGATAAAAGAAATACCTGTCGAATGACGTTTTCAGATTGAAAAAATCTTGAGCGGAACATAAGATATATGCATTTAAAAATAGGACTTTTTCAAAGTTTGAGGGGGTGTAGCTCCGTAATGGGGGGGGGCTACATGAAAAAGTTGTTCCACAAAATTATTTTTTTTATGAGACCTACCTATGGTTAAAATTTTTTTTCTCTATCTTTAACGGTGTAGAAGTTTTGTAAACAGACGGACGGACGGACGGACGGACGGACGGACAGAGTGAAACTAATAAGCACATTTTTTCAAAATTTTTTTGGAAATGTGCTAAAAATCATTTATATACGTCCTACTTAATATTTTTTTAATCTAAAAACGCCAAATGACAGAAATTTTTTTTAAATTTATAAATTTAATATTAAAATTTTTTGTACTTAAATTTACCGCCATGTGAAAATAAAATTTTGCAAGAGTTGGTTACAAAATCAAGGTTAAAAGCTTTTTCCAAAATATGGCTATAACTAATACTACTATTGTCAGGAAATTTCCGAGGGATTTTAGAATTGAATTCAAAATCAGGATTAAACACCTTTTGCAGAATATTTAGATAATTAGATATATGCATATGCGAGTTTTGAATTAGAAGGATTATGCCCATATTCTGGTTGGGTATAACCCTGATTTTGTAACCAAATCTCTCTAAAATCTTTCCTCATTCAGAAACTCACATAAGCATATATGTATATCCAAATATTCTGTAAAAGGCGTATAATCGTGATTTTGAATTCAATTCTTCAATTCAATTCTAGTGGAATTAAGACCCGTGTTTTAGAACTAAAGCCCGCCCGCTGGCTTTATTTCCTCGGGCATTGTGTCACTGCACCGCTTTTAGTAGTCAAAAATTGAAAATTTTTGTACTAATAACTGTTCTTTTTAGGAGCATTTTAGACACCTGTGCAAATTTTTTTAACAGCTTTTCTTAATTATAAAGCGTTTTCTTAAAACTGAAAGAAAAAAGTGTTTTTTATTAACTTTCTGAAAATATGCGCCTTTAAAAACCTTTGGTCTTATATACTGCTTTGTTGTTTTTTAATTCTGAAAATTAATTTGTGTAGATAGGTGCTTTTGAAATAAGAATATTTTTTTTGAAATTTCAACATTTTATTCAAATTTTTTTGAAATTTCAAATGTTTCAAACAAAGAAATTCTACACATTTCAATTAATTATTCAAATTTTTCTTTAAATTTATATTATGTATATAAGTATTAAAAGTAATTAAGTACCTAAGTATATAAGTATCAAACAAATCACAGAACTTTCTTGATAATATAATTTTACTTTTTCTTTTCTCAACAATTTTCTTTAATAAATTTTTTCAAACTGAAAATTAAAAAAAAATTCTAATCAAAAAAAAAATATCATTGAAATCCAATCATTAATTCTTATTAAAACTGAATGTCTTTTACTGCTTTTTATACCCGTACGATAGGATCGGGTATAATAAAATTACTCCTCCGTTTGTAACACCTCGAAATAAGCGAGCTAGATATACCTTCAAAGGTATGGATCGGATCAGAAAAAAATTCTAAGACTTTTGAGCCATGTCCGTCCGTCCGTCCGTCCGTCCGTCAGCACGCTAACTCAAAAACTAAGAAAGCTAGAATCTTGAAATTTACACAAAATATTTTGGGAGTAATTTGTAGGTTCCCTATTTTTTTTGGTTGAGTTTGGACCAAGACTTAGGGTAGCTCTCGAACACCTAACTTTTAGATCTCCACATTTTTTTTGCAATAGAGCTATGAAATTTTAACTACTGATAGATCTCAGAAAAATATTAATTTTATTTTTAATAACTTTTTTTTGTAGCCCCACCCGTTACGGAGCTACAGCTCCCCAAAGGTTCAAAAAAGCTCTATATTTAAATTGTTATAGCACAAGTTGTATAAGGTATATCTTCATTTTGAAAACGCCAAACGATTACTACTTTCATTAGCTTTAAAAGTATATATACAATAAATATATATTTTTGGCATACGGTGTCTTAATTTACCGTTATGCGAAACTCAAATTTTGCAAAATTCTTTAACCCTTCCATCTTCTAAACGGTTAAAGTTGGAAACTTGAAATTTTGACAGAAGTTAGATCTTTGAAAATAGTATGAGTCATTTCAGAAATTTTTTTTGTATCACCCCCCGTTTAGGAGCTGTAAGGGGTCAAAAACTGAAAATTTCCTATTTTTAAACACCTGTAACTTGAACACCTGTTAAAATTTTTTTGAAGTAATACACAAAAATTAAAGCTCCAACATTATATTTTTATTTCTGTTAATAACTGTTTTTAATAATATAGGGTTACTTTATAATTGACGAAAGTGTTACTTCATTTTTTCAAATTTTCTAACAAATTTCTTTAACGATTTTTTTCCATTTTGTTTTACTCGATAATTTGAAATTGTTAAGGATATAATGCGTAGTACAAAAAAATGTAATTAAATAAACAACATAACGGTTGCTTGAAGAATTTTTATTTATATGATATTGATACTTATATAATATCATGTTTATTTACATATCGTATATGTCACTACTGAATGAATAATAAGAGTATAGATGTATATTATATAGCGCCGTATTTACATACACATATGTATTTTATTGTACTTATAAGAAATTATTCTGTCAATGGAATATTTAAATATAACATAATATAATATTTAAAATTATATTTACTGTTTTGTACTTAGTAAATTTAATATACATTTACCGCTTAGTATTAAATGGTACTATAGAATATTTGAAAAAGTTTTGGATTGATAATCGTTATGTGAAAGGTTAGAATCTGCTTTTGCAGAATGTACATATAAACATATAGTTTGAATATATGTACAACCCATAGTTCTAGAAATTATAAAATTCACCCAAATTATTTTAAAATACTAAAATATTAAAAAAATAATATTGTAAGCAGAGTGACAGGCTGTGAACATACTAACGGTTCGTACGGGTATCTAAGAGTTGACAAAGTCAACTGTATTCTTCCTCGTTAATAATATATTTCATCTAATATTTGTTTTGAATTGGTTCAACCAATGACTAAGAATAGAATCAATTGGAAATTATTTAAAAAAAAAAAAAAGCAAATTATTAAGAAAATATAATTTTTATAGTTTTAATTATAAAATGGACATCAAATACACAATTAATATCATGAACATGCATATTTCTTTAGAATAATTTTTCATTATATTTATTGCAATCTAATTCATGTTAATTAAATAAAAATTGAAAAGTTTTATTTGAAAAGAAACTTCTTTTATTGTAAAATTGATTTAATTGAAATTAAAATTTAATTTAGAAAATAGAAATACACTTTTTGTTTTTTTTTTTTTGACATCAAAGATAAATTTTTCAATTTAAAAAACGATTGAAATTTTTCTGTTGAGCTATATATATATAATATATATAATTCAGACAGTATCGATAAATAATTATATATTTATTTCGAAAGAATTTTTATCAATAAAAATCTTTTAGCTTTTCACAATTGTAACCACATTCAGAAACATATAAAACAAAACATTGCATCTTCAACAAATTAAAATAATTTTCTTTAAAAATAATATTAAATATATATTACAGATACAGTTAGACAATATTACACTTAATTGGTAGATAAATCAAGTGTTTAACATATTCGAAGAAATAACCATTCATAAAAATATCCACCAAAAATAAAAATAAATGTTAACATTAATAAATTGACTAATTGAAGCATACTTTTAGGGGTCACTAAATCGGTACATATTTTTCTTCTTTGATTTTTCTTTCATAAATGTCCAATTTTAAATCTTTGTTAACATATTATGTTTAAGTCATTTATTGTGCAAAATCTGATCTAATATCGTGTGGAACAAAGAACTGAAAAGTTTAAGAAAGCGCGAAAATTAATTTTATGATTGATTGTAGAAGTGGGTCGGTCATACACTTCATAGATATTGTGTAGCTATCGCGAAAAGTTTCCTAGATTGGAATCCTAAAGTTTGGAATCCAGAATCCAGAAAGCGAAATGGTTGAGCTTAAGCTTATGCAAAAGGCAAACTTTGACTGTAATAGAAAATTCGGACCAAATAAAAATACAGTGGTGCGAGAGGAGCAGAATAAAAATTTTTTTAAATAATTCACAACATTTAATTAATTTTATTTAATCAATTTTATTTAATCAATTTTATTTACTAAATTTAATTTAATCTACCACTGTTCAACTGAATATCATATTGATTGATTAGATGGATTGATATGTAACAAATATTAGACTATGTTATTTTAGGTAATGGTAATTTTTTAATTCTCTTCATGATTAGCTACGATTAATAAGGAAAATGTTTTTTCATCATGAATTCTGACCTAACATATTAATTTAACCCTTATCATCCTGAATTGCAGACTGTCAATTAAGCACATATTTTAAGAATTCTAAATTTAGTAAATAAAATTCTTAATTATCTATGAAAATTACATAAATTTGTTTTTCTTTATTTTAAGTTCAACAACACAATCTACATTCTAAAATAAAAAAAATCGTTAAAAATTAAAACATTAATATTGATTTGATAATGTTTTCTTTTTCTACCTACACCTACACTTTTTTCATACATATTCAAAAAGAACCAAAACATTTAATTTCTTGATTTATTTAACCACATATAATTTATTTGTTTTATAAATTATATTTGAAAAAAAAGATAGATTTCAACATACTTTTGCAGAAAAAACAAAAGAATATGATAAAGCATATTATAATCAATGTTATATATAATACAACGAAATCATAAAATAAAATAATGGTTTTCTTTTCTACCAGATTTCATTAAAAATAAAAAAATTAAAATTAAACAGTTTCGTCCTTTTCAATCTTTTCATATATCTTTTCTGATTCAGTTGTTTAATAGTTAGATACCATGTAGAGTATGATAAAAAGAAACCCTAACCTATTTTTTTTTTTTTTTTTTGAATTAAATACTTTGAAGTTTTTATATTTTTTTGTCTTTTGACCATTAAAAGGTCCAATCTATTGAAAGTGAAAACCATTATGGCCACTTCACTTCTTGATTTTTATTTTCTTTTTATTCAACAAAAAAAAAAGGACAGAAATCAAAAGATTGAATAATAAATATGAATTAAATTAAAATTATACACGAACACACATGTACAAACTGACTAAAAATATTTATATATTATATATATATATATTTAATGGCTTTTTTTTATTATTATTTATTTTATTTGGATTTCTATTCGATGAGAATTATTTAAAAAAAAGCGCAACACTCAATTTATTGTATAATATTAATTTTAACAATCTCATACTGAAAACGTAATGAATGTTGACGTAAGGTATAGAATGCTAAATGTCAAAAATGTTTATATTATGTCAAATTTCTGTAAAGGCATTTTCAAATCTTATAACTTTTGAATATTTGTTGGAAAAAAAATTATAAAAACAGTATAAATGAAGATGGAAAAAATAAATATTACCTAATCAAATGTTTTAATTTTAAATATATATTTCTTTATTTAAAAATACTGATTATGATATTGTTTTATATTTAAAAAAAAAAAGAAGATTTACGCAAATGGCAGTCATATAAGTGTTAAATAAAAGTGTTAAGAACGAATTCATTTTCATAAGTAATAACAAATCAAGAAGAGAATTTCAAAAGTGTAAATCAAAAAAAAAAAAAATCTCAGTATTGTGGCGATTTTCTAACTTTTGATTTCGTTTATTTTATCTAAAAATTGTTTGTTTATTTTATTTATTTGGTCTAAAAAAGATTTTCTAATTGGAAAGCCTTCATAATATGGCTGTCAAATAAGAAATTTTAATTAAAACAATGATCAACTTTTGCGTATAAAATATAATAGCTGCTTATAATTACTTTCATTATGACTATTTTTTTCGATATTATAAAATATTAAACTTTTATGACGTAACATTTTTGCGTGATAGCAACTCTCATTGTGTTTTAAGAGTCAGTATTACTGTACTGTAATCCTTTTTTTTTTTTTTCGTTTATAAATCTGTCAAAAAAAGAAAATTCAGCAATAAGATAAAAAAAAAACAATTATATTAAAAGAAAATAATATTATTGATATATTCATGAATAAATGTAATTTAAAATAATGTATATTGTGACGGTTGATATACAATATACTAAATAAATATATGTATGTATTTAAATAACGTTTCAAAAATAATTTATATGCATATAATGAATGCAATTCTAATTTCAATCAACTCTCAAAATGACGAAGCAAAAAATTAAAAGTACGATAGGTACTTATATATTATGAAGTTACAAATTTTTGGTTTTAATAATAATTTTATTAAGCAAATATTTAATTTCGTATTTCCTCTACCTTTTCCTATTTTATACTTTTGAAAATTCTATAAAAAAGGTTATATATAGATAATCCATATTCTAATGTAAATTTTCTGCAACGTAATATTTTAAAAAATAAACATAATTAGTCAAAAGTTTATTTTAAATATTTATTTTGGAAGAATAAACTATGTTCTATAATTTGAAAAATAACTAAAACTATGGTCAATAAATATTTTTAAAATTAAAACTTTTTTAAACAGATGCAAATTCTAATATGAAAAGACCTTAGAGGATTATTAAGAATTTTTAGAATACATACAGTTATGATCAAGTGATTAGAAACGCTAAAAAATATAACTAATAAAAAACTAATTTCAATTAAAATTTTGTTTTTTCTTACCAAACTTAAAAAATAACTAATAAATGAAAATTTGTACATAATAAATGCCTGTTTGTTTCACAGGTACAAAATCTTACATAAATATTTATTATATAAGTACATATAATTGGAATTAATTTCATTGATATACTTAATACAAAACAAAGTCTAAAAAAATCAACGTATTCAAGTTTTCGGAACCGTGCTCTAAATCTATTAATTATCATTATATTGTTTTCTTTTTTTTGTTCTCTTTTCTATATGTGAAGCCTAAAACATATCCACCAAATCGCTGAATATTTGTATTTAACTAATATTCAGTTTCCTTTTTATTAATCATTAGTTTCACTGGAGATACTTCCATATAAGGGGGGTGGAGTTCCGTAATGACTCGGGGGTGGAGTTACGTAATGACGAATAACGGTACTGTATGACGTCACGGTTCCGAATATATATGCCATTGGTTGCGCAAACGCCATCTAGTGGCCAAAAACAGTAAATGGTAGAGAACTCGTTTTTCTTTAAGTTTGTAGATAAAAAAAAAAAATTCTCTACAGTTCTCTTTGAACTGTGAAAGTGTAAGGTCGTTCACACGAAAAGTGTAGTTCAAATATTCTTAAAAGTTAAAAAAAAAAAAAAAAAAACAAAAACAAAAAAGGGAAAAAAATTGAATTAAAATTCATTATTAAATCAAATAGCAATAAAACCAATTATTTATTAATTTTTTTTTTTTTTTCTTGGTTTCTAATTTTTAAATTTCTGGCAAGAGAAATAAACAAAATTAATTACAGTCATAAGTAAAATTTGTGTGCCTAATTAAGTATATAAAAATATAAATAAATATTTAACTTTTGTGCTTGTGAAAATAAATAATATAACTAAACAATAAAAAGACTTAAAAATCAAAATGGGGGAAAATACCCCCCGCGATGCAGGAGGAGGTTTTATTACCTCTGAAATGCAAAAAGACTTTATTAAAATTGACAAAACAAAAAAACTGAGTAACTCTAACCAAGGTGAAAAGTTTTTAATAATGAAAAGAAATGATGAAGATAAAAACATGGCAACAGTTTCTCCATTTTTACTAAAAAAAGTTGTAAATGGCATTGCAGGTGAAGTCCATACCTGCGCAAAACTTCGAAACGGCACGGTACTTATTAAAACAAAAAATGTACTTCAAGCTAAAAAACTCATTCAAATTACGCAGATTGAAAGAAGTATTAGAGTTATTGTAGAGGAAAATAAGAATTTAAATGAAGCAAGAGGTGTAGTGTTCTGCCCTGACTTCAAATCACTCTCTGACGAGGAAATCCTCTCTGAAATGAAAGAACAGAACATTATTGAAATTAAAAGATTTAAAAAACAAGTAGATGGCAAATCAGAAGACAGTGGATTATATTGTTTAAGATTTGCAATGTCGAAAATCCCAAATTTCATATTTGTTGGATACCAACGATATGGAGTTCGAGATTATATTCCACCACCCCTACGCTGTAGAAACTGCTTCAAATTCAATCATTTTGCAGAAAATTGTAAAAATAAAAAAAAGTGTCATAATTGTGGAGATGACTATCATCTTCAAGAAGAAAACGAGAAATGTGACAAGATAGCAAAATGTATCAATTGTGGCGATGAACATCATGCATTTGACAGGCGATGCCCAAGATTAATGAAAGAAAAAGAAATTAAATTAATCAAGATAAAAGAAAATGTCAGTATCAGGGAAGCGATAAAAATTTACAATATCAGAAATCCACAGTTACAGTCATTTTCAAAAGTAGCAGCACAAGCTAAATGTAAATGCAAATGTACATGTACAAGTCCAACTACAAAAGAAGTGGAAGAAACAAATACGGAAGATAAAAATACAGAGAGTATTATTAGTACTATTTTAAGTCAAAAACCTGAAACTACTGATAGCTTTAAAGTTAAAGAAATAGGTAAAAATAAGGTAATTTTATCAAAAAAAATAAATAATAGACAAAAACGAAACATTAAAAAGACTATTCTAAGTAATGCTCAAAAAAAGAAAAGAATTGTAAATTCAGAAACTGATCCAATGTTAGTAAGCCTAGGTGAAAGCCTGGAAGACTCAGAATCAGTTGATGAATAAAAAAACTAGTATTGTTCAGTGGAATTGTGATGGACTTTACTCCCATTTAGACGAATTTAAGTTAATTATTAATAAATATAATCCATATGTTTTATGTTTGCAAGAAACAAAATTTAAATGTAATCATAAACCAAAAATGAATAATTTTCAAATCTTTTATAAAAATTTAATTTCTGATACTGTAGCTCACGGGGGGGTAGCGGTGTATGTTAAAAATGGAATTAGTTGTGAAGAAATAGATCTTGTTACAAATCTACAAGCTGTTGCAGTAAAAATGTATTTTCCACTTAAATTTATAATTTGTAATGTTTATTTGCCTGGTGAAAAGAATATTAAGTTTGAAGAACTAGAAAATTTAATTAAAAATTTTGATTGCCCTTACTTTTTGTTGGGTGATTTTAATTCTCACAACAAATTATGGGGTTCGAAAACTACAGACAAAAGAGGGAAACTAATTGAAAAATTAATTGACACTTATTTTTTAAATATCTTTAATAATGGCAATCCAACGCATTTTAGTTTCGGCTATAAAACCTTTAGCGCAATTGACGTCACTTTGGGTACTCCAGCTTTACAAAACTACTTTTCCTGGGAGGTTGAAGAGGATTTTCATAGTAGTGATCATAATCCTATTATAATGGAAATGATGGGATATAATAATAGTTTTGGTAGTAAGGATAAGTGGAATTTAAAAAAGGCTGACTGGGAGCTATTCCGAACCGAATTAAAATTAGAACAAAAACAGTATAAAAATATAAATCAACACGAACAATATATAACGTCATCTATTATTAGAGCTGCTCAGAAGTCAATCCCATTACAAAATTCTAGTAGTTTAATCAGGAAAGTTCCATGGTGGAATGTAAATATTAAGCAAGCAATCAGAAAACGTAAGTCGCTATTCAGAAAATACAAAAGTTCTCTAAAGTTAGAGGATTTTAAAAAATTTATTGAGGCAAAATATGAAGCCAGAAAATTGATTAGACACTACAAAAGGCAATCTTGGCAAAGCTTTGTACAAAAAATAAACAGCAAAACCACAACATCAGAAGTTTTTAATCAAATCCGAAAAATAAATGGAAAATCTAGAGGTAATGAAATTACATCCCTTTTAGAGAACGGTGAAATAGTTACAGATAAAAGCAAAATATGTGAAAGCTTGTCCAACCATTTTTGTAAAATGTCGAGTTCGGAAAATTATGAAAGAAATTTCTTACGGTATAAAATGAGAATAGAGCAAAAATCTTTGTCTATTTCGTCCTCGTCTAATGAGATATATAATAAATGCTTTTCAATTGAGGAACTTGAAAACGTATTGAAAGATTGCAAAGGCAGCTCACCGGGACCTGATATGGTACATTATGAAATGCTCAAACAATTAGATATAAGCGGGAAAAAAATTATACTAGACTTATATAACAAAATATGGGTAATGGGAGACTTCCCTGAAAATTGGAGAAAAGTTAACATAATTCCCATCCAAAAAAATAATAAAGATTCGAAAAATGTCAACAACTATAGACCAATCTCCCTTTCTAGTTGTATTTGTAAGGTATTAGAACGGATTGTTAACAAAAGACTCTCTTGGATTTTAGAAAAAGAGAATATTCTATCGATATACCAATCTGGATTTCGGAAAATGAGATCAACTCACGATAATCTTTCTTATTTTGAAACAGAAATAATGAAAGCATTCTCAAGCAATAAATTCTTAATATCTATCTTTTTCGATTTAGAAAAGGCATATGATATGACATGGAGAAGACTTGTTATAGATGAACTCATTAAAATAGGACTTAAAGGAAATTTACTAAAATTTATTTATAACTTTCTAAATGAAAGAAAAATAAGAGTAACTATAGGAAATGAGTCATCGGAAGAAAAAGTAATGGAAAACGGAATCCCTCAGGGCTCGGTTTTAAGTGTAGTTTTATTCATTGTTGCTATAAATAGTATAACAAAAAAAATTAGAGATCCGGTTAAGTATATGATATATGCTGACGATATCGCAATGTTTGTTGCAGGGAAAAATGTTAATAAGATTAAAAAAATTTTGCAAACAAATTTAAATAAACTCAGTAATTGGTGTAAACAAACTGGATTTAAATTTTCTAAAAACAAAACAGTTGCCATGCTTTTTTTTAGAAAAAATAAAAATATCAGTTGTCCAGATTTGTATATAGAATCTCAAAAATTAACATATGTAGATAAATTTAAATTTTTAGGAATGACCTTTGATAAAAGACTAAGATGGTCAGAACATATTAATGAAATAAAGGCTAGGGCTAGTAGAAGTTTGAATATTTTAAAAATGTTGAGTCACAGTAGCTACGGTTCTGATAGAAAAATGTTATTACGGCTTCTTAACACTCTAACTCTTCCAATAATTGACTATGGAAGTTTTATATATAATTCTGCTAATGTTAGTACCCTTAAGGTATTAAACAGTATTCTAAATACGGGAGTGCGCGTTTCAACAGGAGCATTTAGAACCAGTCCAATCAATAGTTTATTAGTTGAAGCTGCTCAGCTACCTCTTACTTTAAGGAGGGAAAAACAAATGCTAAAATATGGAATAAAACTCTATTCTTTTTCTAACCACTCATTATCAAAATTTATAAATGATGATTTTCTATTTAATAAATTAAAATCAAAGAAAAATAATTATCAACCATGTTTTGTAAGAATTAAAAAAGCTTTGCTAGAAAAAAAACTAATCACAACAGGAACAAAAATAGAAAAACAAAAGTTTCAAAAACAACCTCCATGGTATTTAAATAATGTAGAAATTGACATATCTCTCAGTTCAAGGAAAAAACAAGAAACGACAAAAGAAGAGTTTCAAAAACTCTTTATAGAAAAAATTCAACAAAAATTTAGATATTTTCAAACAGTTTATACTGACGGTTCCGTTATACAAAATGAAACAGGGTGTGCCTTCACTATAGGATCATTTCATAAAATGTACCATCTACCCACAAATACCACTATATTTTCAGCTGAACTTTATGCAATATTTAAATCAATTCAATACATAAACTTTAATTTTACGCATAAAAACTTTATTATATGTTCAGATTCTATAAGTAGCTTGCTTACTTTGAAGCAGTTATATCCAGTCCATCCAATTGCTCAGAATATAAAAGACCTTTTACAGGGTAGAACAAATAACATTCAGTTTCTCTGGATACCTAGCCATTGCAGTTTGGAGGGAAATGAGAGGGTTGACGAGTTGGCAAAAAATTCAGTTCATGAACCATACCACAATGAATGCTGCATATATTATAAAGATATTTTTCCAAGCATAAATAAAATAATTTGGCAAGAAAATGATCAAATATGGAAAAATACTACGAATAATAAACTAAGAATGATAAAAGATAGTGTAAAAAAATGGAAAACAATAGATGAACTTTCACGGAAAGACTCAATTATTTTAACAAGACTTAGAATAGGCCACACAAAGTTGACACATAGTTACTTATTCAAAAATCCAGTCATAACTCCAAAATGCATTTGCGTCTCAGATCAATTGGTTAGCATTGAACATATATTTAACTCATGTCCAATATATGAAAGGCAAAAACGACTCTATAATATTGAAAATGTAAAAATACTAGGGTTAGATAATCACAATTCCAATGAAGTAATACTGAAATTTTTACATAAAGTGAAATTATACAATCTATTATAGTTTATTTATAAAATTGTTAAAAATTTATAAATATAATATTATATATATTGTAATATAAAGAATAAAACTAGCTTAAAAAAAAAAAAAGAAAAAAAGACTAATTTCAGGTTTTTGGCTCGTACAAAAATATTATTTTTGTTTTGTAATTTAATTTAATAATTTATACCTGCTATACATATTATAATATATTATATTATAGTTGATCATTATCTCTATGTTTTTTTTTGCTCTTTCATTTTTATTTATTTTTTATTTTTTTTTCTCTTTCTAACTACAATACCATATTTTGTTAAGAATAACAGATAAATGTAATTGTGATTAAAATCAAAAACAAGAGGAAAAAAAGAAGAAAAAATACAAAAATATGTTACATACAATATGTGACACACAATAAAAATACAATAAAATAGAATAAAATAAAAATATACCATGCTTCATAAAAATTTGAAAATAATTAATAATTATTGATTGATAAAATTAGTGATTGATTAAAAGATAAAAATAAAAATAATTGATATTGATTGTTAAAAATTTATTTAAGAAGTACAGTTTTAAATAATATGTATTTATAATAGAAAACAAAAAATGAAAAAATTTAATTTGAAAAGAAAAAAAAAAAATTTTTATGTTTGTGGTTTTTACATAACTATTGTATGTATTATCATTTTGTTTATTAAACTTATTAGAATATATTATATTATTATATGTACATATATATTAATATTAATATGTATATAAGAAAAAAAAAAAATATTTTAGTTGAAAAAAAAAAAAAACATTGTAAATAGGGCTTATAAAACCTTTCTGTGTTGAAAGTCCCAATAAATTTTTTTAAAAAAAAAAAAAAAAAAAAAAAATTCTCTATATTCTGAAAAAAAAAAACAATAACCGGTTCTCCAGAAAAATCGGTTTTAATGAAATTTAAGATGCTTTTGTTGTCTTACCTTTATTTAAATAACGGTATGTGCAAATTAACTAAAATTTTTTTCTTCTTGTAGAGAAATGTCCGACAATTTTTTATAAATCAACTTGTCTAAACAAAAGTTGCCTGCGTCTAAAAAACTTTTCTAAAAAATTGCAAGTTTGCGCAAGCAATGGCATATATATTCGGAACCGTCACGTTATACAGTACTGTTGCGTGATGTCGTCATTATGTAACTCCACACCCCTTATGTGGAAATACAGCCGTTTCACTCACTAAGCCGTTAATTATTCGGCTATAGCTATTGTACAATATTTATATTTCTTTGCCATTTATTATCTTTATGTTGTACACCAAATTTTTATATTTTAATTATTTTATATTACGTTATTAACTATTAAGATATAAAATAATTTTTGATATAATCTGATCTTTGTTTGAATCCGAGACCTTTGAATTGGAGAGCCAATGACTTAAGCATTATGCCATTAGTCAATTATAAAGTTATTTTATAATTACATACTATGAAAAATCATTTAAAAAATAGGTACATTCAGTCCCGCATTTTTTATTAGATTAAAGTAAGATGCATTAATTTATTATCCCGTCTTTAATAAATAGATTCTTATTCATCTTTATCTTGGTAAGGTATATGGCATTTTAAATAAATGTTTCATTGAATTTAGTACTGAAGTATATATTGTCTAATCACACCACGTTGCCCTAATTTAATATAATATATATTTTATTTTTAATTACTATAATTTAAATATTGCAAAAATAAAAGCTAATTCAACAAAACTTTATTTAGGTTAATGGTAAGTTAAGGTTAATGGTTAGTTAAAGGTTAATGGTTAGTTAAAGGTTAATGGTTAGTTAAAGGTAAATGATTCATCAGGTTAATATTTAACGCTTAAAAACCGTGTCTATGATGAAAAGTTGGCTAGTGCAAGTGTAGTAGATATAGTGAATCAAATATCTTAACAAAATATTTTCAATATCTCAAATAAGTTCATTTGAAATGATTGTATTACAAATTTATTTTGATCAGAATTGAAATGAATCCAATAAAAATAATGACTCGTTCATGTACCCATAATAAAAAAAACAATCCATATTATACACATAGCATATATAATATTATTTTTATTTATATGCAGAGCACGTAAATTTTTTGAAACATAATATTAACATAATTAAATTGTTTACATAATCTTTAAAATTTGTAATAACATGTAAAATGAACACCATTTTGTAATGTTAGAATACAAATTTTGTTTACAAAAATTTTATGAAATTATTTTTCATTTTAATTTAACATAAAAATTTTATTTTCGGGAAAAAAAAAAAAAAAAAATTTGAATTTTCAAAAAACAAAATTATTACCGTGCGAAAACCTACACTTTTACAAAATTTTACTTAAACTAAATGTTACCTGTTTTGATTTAAAATATAGATAACATGAATACCGCGTGAATTAAAGTAAATTTTTTTTACCTATAAAAAATTGTTATCTTTTGTTTTTTTTTTTTTTTATCAAATATAAAAATTAATCGATTGGAATTTTCATGAGTAATTCACCTGTAATAAGAGATTCCATTTTTTTTTTTTAGAATTAAAAAAAAATTCATTTGATTTATTTTTACAAATATGTGAGGCATATGAGATTTAGAAAATGTGTGAAAATTTTTTTTTTTGCTGTAAGTGAAAATTTTCAAGTTCTAAAAAACAATAATTGGAATACGTATATTTAATACTTGTCAGTAAATCAATCTAATACAAATGTAAATATTTTTGAATAGTTCATTAAAATGAAGATTTTTTTTTGAAAATATTGTATAACTATGGTGTATATATATGATATTTATATATACCTTTACATACGCATATATATAAAATTCATAAGCACTGGAATTGGATTAAATGAACATAAAAAAATAACAATAATTGTTTGTTACTTTATTGATTTTTACAAGTCCTTTATTGTTTAATGGGCTCTTTTAACTTGCAGATTGTCCGAACAATATTAAAAGTGAAAGCTTAAATGGAATTGTACACGGTTTGGCCACGAAATCCCAAATACAAAATCTCAAATACAAAATCCCAAAATTCCAAAATCCCGAAATAACAAAATCGCAAAATTCCAAAATTCCAAAACCCCTTTCGTTATCATAATTTGTTTTGAATTTGGATGTCAGTCAGATGTGGGTCGATTGGGTCCCCATCGATATTCTGAAAAAAAAATCTTAATCTTGAAAAACAAAAACCTGAAAAAAAATCTGAAATCTTGAAAATAAAATCTTGAATTAAAATTATGTATTTTTGAAATGATGATTTGAAAAGAGAAAAATTGTGGCTGCCTCCCCCAAACCTCCGCTAAACAAATTACTGGGACCCTTATTTTGTAACCATATCTAAAAGCATTTTTAATTTTTTTTTACATACATTTTAACAGCAAGGCATTTAGAGTAATGGGGGTTGCTGCCCCTAAACCCCAGCTAAACAAATTACTAGAACCCTGAACCCTTTTGTATGCAACTATAAAATCCCTCCTAATTCACAATCTAGCATATACATACATATGCATATTCTGGAAAAAGCCGCAATCCTGGTTTTAGATCTAACAATAAATTCAAAACGAACTATAATATCAAAACTACTTTGGGAATATGCTATTTTGGAATTTAGGATTTTGAAATTTTGAGATTTTGGAGCTTGACATTTTGTTTTTTGGCATTTTTTGGCATTACGCTCTCATTCTACACTGATGGTAAAATATTCAAAAAATATTAACATTAGTTTTTCTATTGACGTGTAATATTGCTAGTGGTATTTTAAGAAGGATAAGATTTCTGAACTGAGTTTTTGAACTGCAAAAAAATTGATCAGTTTAAATTTTAACATTTAAATTAAAGATTTCGAAAATTTAATTTAGAATCAAATATATACTGAGATTTACCATGTGTATTAATTAGATTCACCAAATGAAGTAATGGTTAAGACGCTGGCCTTTCATTCAAAAGCCCTCGAATTCAAATTCCAGCTGGACCATATGGATTAATTAAAAATAATATTAATTTTTTTATAATATATATTATATACAATTAGTATAAGTATATAAAATAAGTTTATACATATATCATAAAATTAATATCAAATCGTAATATATAATAAAATAAAATATAAAATAAGTCTTGTATTAGATAATAGATGACGTACAAGTAAAAAATTCATGTTTCATAGTCTTGTACAACATACTATCAATCAAATACTGTCAACACCTTATTGTAAAAATAATGATTAAAAGTAAATTGAGTTTAGTGCGACTTAGAGACTTAGACGATGCGCTATATACTTATCATAGAAGTGAAAAGGAAAAACAAAATAAAAATGTATTAGTTACAAGATTCACAGGTATATTTCGTAATTAATTTTCATATTCAAGAAGGCAGGACTCTCAAAATAATGCATCAAAGTAATAATTTCATAAACATTTTTGAATTTTTTACTAAATTTTTATTTCAAATCATTTCTATTTAGAAACTTCACTTCAAATCACTTCTACTAGAATACGCTCTAAATTCCATTTTAATTAAATTCTACAAAATCGTGTCCCATTAGAAAAACAAAATTTTATACTTTTAACATTTTACATTACAAGTATTAATTTTTTTTATAAAAAAACTTTTCAGGATTTGAAAAAAAAAAAAAAATCTTTCATTAGTTTCACATTTCATAACAATTAAAAAAATGAACAGCAATATTCAAGGATTTAATATCTATTTCCCTTATATTTTATAGACTGATAATCTTTCCAATTATATTGTACAAAAAAAATACGACGCAATACTGTCATTATATTGAAATCGATATAAATTTTTAATATTTTAAATGAAATATAAATGAAACAGACAATATTCCATTAGAATCGATTTACTTACATATATATGTAATCATAATGCAGTGAATTAAAGAATTTTCGTTCGAACAAAATATCGAATAAACTTTTAAATATAAAATGTTGAAATTATTTAATGAATTTTCTTGAAAAACAATACAGCTTTTTTTATAATTTTGTTCTTTTTATAATTCATCTGGGTATTTGTATTTTGAAAATATTTTATTCAAAGATATTAGAATAATTAAAACGTTATATTTTAATCTCCTGAACATACCAACCATATATAGGAATTAAATCTTGAAAAATATTTTGAAGAAAGATAAAATGCATTTTGAGATCTAAAAATATCTTTATTTGTCAATAGGTATGTATCCTTCTAACTCAAAATTTTCCAAAATTTTGTTAGTTCCATTCCATATTAAATATTGTTAAAAATGCCAAATATGGAAAAGTTTTTTTTAGTATTATGTCATGTTAATAATGATATCCTCCAGGACTTTTTACATCATCACAAAGCTCTTAACTATATAAAATGCACAAGAAATATTTTGTTCTGCAAACATATTAAAATTTTTGTAAACCAATTCAGACGCATATTGAAGGATATTCCAAAAACACTAACTACATTCCTTCAATAATATTATACTTTTAATATGAATATCTACAGCCAATAAACTTTCAAAAAAAAATTAATGATTACACTGTTAAGAGAGTTACATATATAACTATACATTTTTTTAATGTGCCTAAGAGTGACTAATTAGGATGACTAAGAAGCGAGTAAGAACTAATTCACAAATTTTAGAAAATGGATTAAATCATCCCGAATTTTTTTTTTCATTTTTTGTATTCTTTGTATTACCTCTATCCAAAATGTTACAACCTTTTCTTTGTTTTCCCAATCTATTAAACTTAAAACTTTGTACTGATCAATTGAATAAAATGAAAAATGTATATGTAAAACGAGTTGAAACGTAAGAGTAGTTCAAAATGTGAGCACAAAAAAGTAGTGAAAAAAAAAAAATTGTTAAAAAAGCTTTTGAAAATCGTCAAAAAGTCGCTAATCTCAATTAGATTCAATTTGGCGCGACAAAGATTGCAAAGTCGCTAAATTTAGCAAAAAAAAATCACCAAAATGACAACCAAATATTGTATTTACAAGTTTTTTTTTAACTTATTATACATTATTTTGCTCTTACTTATTGTGATCGCACATCTATAAATATAAATTATCTATAGATAACATATAATTTAACCAGCATATTGTTATAGTATTATTGTATAGGATATTGTAGGAAATTTTTTAATAATACGATCCGTTCAGTAATTTAAAAATTTTTGAGCACAAGTTCAAATAAAAATTTTTTAAACTAAATATTTTTAAAGCTGATGAAAATTTTTTTTTAAATTTAAAAAAAAAAAAAACAAATCAAAAATTACATCTGTCAAAACAATACCACCCAACACTATATATACTTACAAATTAATTTCCTGTGAAATTTTTTCTTTCCTATGAAAATGAAGTGCACATGCACATGTCATCATTTTTTCTGCTTATAATAATTGTCATATTATAAAATACCATATAATAAAATTTTAGATTGGCAAAAAAAAAATAAAAATTAATTTAAATTTAACAAGTGGGATATGTTCTTAGAATTTTTGCGGAAAAATTTTATAAATAATGTTTGGAAAACTGTTTCAAAAAAAACAAAACGGAAAAGAAAAATACTATGACTAATCATAAAAACAAAAACTTATATTCATTTCTGCATATATTACGGTTATAATAAATGATTTCTATTGTTTAAAAAGCATTGTCATAAATATTTATCAGTTTTATGCATACATATTTATTTAATAACAAAAATATTTAACTATAAAACAAGAAAAAAGCATAAAGTAAGAGAAAAGTAAAATAAATTGTATTGTAGAATTTATAAATAGAAAACATGAAAATGCATAATCATAAGGTGTATGGCAAGTAAAAATTCAAAGAAAGTTCCATAACTTAATTATTTTTTTCCTTTTACTCACTTTGATAATATATGTAGTGACCATTTTAATTTATATATTGTCATTTGTGTATCGAAAGGTAGGTGTATACTTTTTTAGTACATATTTATAAGAAGATTTTTAAAAATTCGTTTGACTTTGTTCGTCTTTTCGTCTATTTCCAAACTTCTACACCGTTTACGATAGAACAATGAAATTTAAAACATTATCATACTATTAAGACATTTAAAGACATCTTAAGACATTTAAAAAAAAAAATAATGTTGTGGAAAAAAATTAATGTTTTTATGTAGCTCCCAGCCATTACAGAACTACAACTCCTCAAAGTTTGTAAAAGTCCTATTTTCATGTGTATATTTCAGGTTCAGCATAACATTTCCGAAACGGCAAACGACAAGTCACTTTTACAGCTTTATAAATCATTGCATAATTTTTTGCAATTTAGTTTACTGTTATGTAAAAACAAAATTTAAAAAAAAATATTTTGCTTCTCATAAGTTCCACGTTCTTTTAGTTAGATTCTTGCATTTTTAGAGAAGAAAAATCTTTCAGAATTAGCATAAGTTACATAAGAATTTTTTATTGTTTTCCCCTTATTATAGATCAAAAATGGAAAATTTTCTTTTTTGGACACGTGTAACTTAGGCACATGTACAAATTATTTCAAAGTAAATTGCAAAAATTAAAGATTCTACATTATATTTTAACATGTTATATCAGTTTTTAATTATATAGGATTTTTTTTTAAATTGTAGAAAGTGTCTCCTAGTTTTTCACAATATTCTAAACCGTTGTTATTGACTTTTTATAGAAAAGAGTTTAAAAATAACTTTAGTTTTACATTGTACCTTATTTGTTTATAGATTATAATAAAATAAATTTTAAGAAATTTAAAATATAAGAGAATTCCTTAAGAAAATTTACAAATTTTCTTTTTCTGGAACCATTCTAAAAAAAAATATTTAAATAATGGAACACATTGTATATAAAACAAAAGTTGGTACATTGTACATATAAATCTTTATTATAGATAACAATGGAAAATAACATTGTTCTTTTTTTTTCATTTAAAATTACTTAATAGGTATATATTTTTCCCATGTTTTGTTTTAAAACAATACTTTATAAACTACCTACATATTATGATTAAATTTTAGATAATCACAACATTTTAATTGATTTTTTTTTCCCATCATTTTCTTTATACTCTTTTTAAATTGAACAAAAAAACATAAATCTTTATACATATTTTAACTAAATTATATTTTGTCAAACAATACATGCCGAATCCATACATTCCGAAAAATATTGACATTTCAAACTTCAAAAACATGTTTTTGAAAAAGCCGTATACCCGTGTGAAAGCATGTCCAAGGATATAATAAATTTACCATTACGTTTGTGTTTAAGATGTGACAAACCAACGGGAAGACGTGATAGATATGGAAAAATGTACATATTCTTACTCAGAATTGAATTCAAAGTCGATTAAAGTATTTAAACAATAAAATAATAAGCCTAGGATTCTGAAATTTTTACCATTTAGTTTAGCTATTGAAATTAAGCAAGTTCGACTAAGTTAAGCAGTTACCGGGTTCTTATAGCTGCCATAGAACTTTTTTTTTATAAGAAAATAACTCAATATTTATTGCATCCAGGCATATCTAAAATTTAAAAAAACTAAGTGAAGTCTCATGTCCCAACATTTTAAAAAAATGTAGTTGCTCCAGTGTAACGGGTTCTGATAACTGATACATATTCTTTTTTTTATATAACCACAACTAAGTGTGCATATACGCTGAACATTTTCAATTTTGTCAAAAGAAGTTAAGTTTAATGCCAACAACTTATGCAAAATTTAGTTAGCCTAACGTAGCAGATTCGGGTGGTATAGCGAAAATCATATCCTCATATATTAGAAAGTCTATTAAGAAACCCAGCTTTTGAAAATTTCAGATGCCTAGCTTTAGTAAGTAACAATATTTTGTTAATATATATTGATCAAGTTTTATGGCAATAACTTCTGTAGTAATTTGGTTTTAGTGGCAACGGGTTCGAGAAGCTGTTCTACAACTTAAAAATTTACTAAAATATATCTACATACTTAATTAAGTTAAATATCTGAAATTTTGTTAATGATACTCTAATGATTATGGTATAACTTATATTTACAGTTATCCTAAAGTTGACCCAGACAACTATACACTCTTCTTGGTTTATAATAGTTGACTTACAAAATATGTATTTTATTCTTCATATCCTAGAATTAAAATTACCGACAAATAATGAAGCTGATGCTTATTTCTTTTGTTTTACAACAAACGAGACTTTATGGATGTATCAAAGCATTATAAAATTTAAACCTAAAAGAGTTAATCATTAAGAGAAAATCGCCAAAATGTATTATATAGTAATATAATAATATTTTATGTGCTCCAATTCGAATCACTTTAATAACATAAAAAATACTTTTAAACTTAAAACAAATTTTATTTTAAAAATATTTTTTCAAATCATAATTATATGCATTTATATTTCATACAAATTCTTGAGTTGTAATATGTACAAAGTCTTTGTTTATTTACTTTTCTTTTTAGCACATTTCCAAAAAATGTTTGAAAAAATGTGCTTATTAGTTTCACTCTGTCCGTCCGTCCGTCCATATGTTTACAAAACTTCTACACCGTTAAAGATAGAGAAAAAAAAATGTTAACCATGGGTAGGTCTCATAAAAAAATTAATTTTGTGGAACAACTTCTTCATGTAGCCCTATCCATTACGGAGCTACAGCCCCTTAAACTTTGAAAAAATATTATTTTTAAATGTATATATCTCATGTTCTACTTAAGATTTTTTCAATCTGAAAACGTCATTCGACAGGTAGCTTTGTAAATTAATATCAAAATTATGCAATTCTTTTAAATTTAGTATTTAAATTTACCGTTATGTAAAAACTAAATTTTGAATGATTTTTCTACCCTTATAACTCCGGAACGCTTTCAAATAGAGACTTGAAATTTTGAGAGGAGAAAGAACTTTTAGTAATAAGTTTGAAATTAGTATAAGTTTGCTCAGAACATTTTTTTGGATTACCCCTTGTTAAGGAGCTATCAGGGCTCAAAAATTGAAAATTTGCTATTTTTAAACAGCTGTAACCCAGGCATCTGTACAGATTTTACTTCGGCAAGATATAAAAATTAAACCTCCAGTAATATAGTTTTACGTGTGTTAAAGGTTTCTTTAAGTTGTATAAGGTTCCAGAGTTACAGCTCCTCAAAATTGCAAAAAATCCCATTATCAGATGTATATATCTCAGGTTTTCCGTAATAATTTTACAATCTAAAACCGCTAGAAGATCGAAAATTTTGTTATCTCCATAAAATAATATCAAAATTATGCAATATTTTGTAATTTACTATTTAAATTTACCGTTATGTGAAAACTACATTTTGTATGAAATTTCTTTTTTTCATAATTCCGGCACGCCTTTAGATAGTAACAAAAAATTTTGAGAGAAAAAAGAACTTTTAGAATTAGTACAAGTTTCCTCAGAAATTTTTTTTGTACCACCCGCCGTTTAAGAGCTATTAGGGCTGAACAATTGTAAATTTTCTATTTTTAGACACCTGTAACTTAAGCACCTGTACAAATTTTTCTTTGGCAAGACATAAAAATTAGAGCTCCAGTAATCTGTTTTCATGTGTGTTAACGGTTTTTCTTAGTTGTATAGCATTCCGGACTTACAACCCCTCAAATTCTAGAAAAGTCCTATTTTCACACTTCTTCTTATTTACATGAAAATTTTTGTGCAAGTCACAATTCTAAACAGTTTGTATTGTCTTTGGAAATGTGCGCTTTTAAAAACCGTTGGTTTACATTCTGCCTTGTTTATTCCTTCTTATCCACGTTTTTTATTTAAAAAAATCATTTTCTTTTTTCTGAAATTTAAAATTAAAAAACCTAAATATATTTATTTTACGCTGCAAAATTTCATTCATTTCAATTTATATAAATGAAACCTAAGAGTCGCCATTAGATTATACAAATATAATAGTAATAGTAAAACTTCATTAAAATATTAAATATTATTTAAATACAAAAAAAAAATATTTTTAAGGACTATTTCTTAAAATATTCAGTGACACAATATTTATAGCAATTAAATAGAACAATTTTTTCACCAGTTTAACAAAATATAACTAAAATTTATTATCTCTTTATTCAAAAAATTTACAAAATAAAATGGAAAAAAATAAAAAAAAATTTTAATTTGAATTGCAAAAGCAAAAAAAAAATTTTTAATAAAATATTAAAGTTAAAAATTTTAATGATAATATTTATCATGTTATAAATTTTTTTTAAATATTTTTTAAAATTGCTGAGCCACTAGTCCTTCCACTAGTCATTATTAATTTTTTTTTTCATTTTCTCATTGAAATTAGTTTTAAGAATGTTTTCATTCTACTTTATTATATACTTAAGTATGTATGTCTGACCTAATTTTTATTTTTTTTTTTTGGACAAAATTTTTAATTTTGTTTCATAATATTATATCAGAGCATCGTGATGGTATTTAGTCATTATATTTTTAAAATTTAATATTGACTTAATTTAAAATAATTAAAAACGAGGAAGAATACAGTTGCCTTTGTCAACTCTTAGATACACGTACGAACCGTTAGTATGTTCACAGCCTGTCACTCTGCTTACAATATTATTTTTTTAATATTTTAGTATTTTAAAATAATTTGGGTGAATTTTATAATTTCTAGAACTATGGGTTGTAGATATATTCAAACTATATGTTTATACATTCTTCAAAAGCAAATTCTAACCTTCCACATAACGATTATCAATCCAAAACTTTTTCAAATATTCTATGGTACCATTTAATACTATAAGCGGTAAATGTATATTAAATTTACTTAGTACAAAATAGTAAATATAATTTTAAATATTATATTATATTATATTTAAATATTCCATTGACAGAATAATTTCTTATAAGTACAATAAAATACATATATGTATGTAAATACGGCGCTATATAATATACATCTATACTCTTATCAATCATTCACTAGTGACATATACGATATATTGTAAATAAACATGATATTATATAAGTATGTATGTATATCAATATCATATAAATAAAAATTCTTCAAGCAACCGTTATGTTGTATATTTATTTACATTTTTATGTACTGCGCATTATATCCTCAACAATTTCAAATTATCGAGTAAAACAAAATGGAAAAAATTCGTTTTAAAGAAATTTGTTAGAAAATTTGAAAAAATCAAGTAACACTTTCGTCAATTATAAAGTAACCCTATATTATTAAAAAAAGTTGTTAACAGAAATAAAAATATAATGTTGGAGCTTTAATTTTTGTGTATTACTTCAAAAAAATTTTAACAGGTGTCCAAGTTACAGGTGTTTAAAATTTGGAAATTTTCAGTTTTTGACCCCTTACAGCTCCTAAACGGGGAGTGATACAAAAAAAATTTCTGAAATGACTCATACTTATTTTCAAAGATCTAACTTCTGATCTCAAAATTTAAAGTTTCCAAATTAAACCGTTTAGAAGATAGAAGGGTTAAAGGATTTTGCAAAATTTTAGTTTCGCATAACGGTAAATTAAGACACCGTATGCCACAAAAATATATTTATTGTATATATACTTTTAAAGCTAATAAAAGTAGTAATCGTTTGGAGTTTTCAAAATGAAGATATACCTTATACAACTTGTGCTATAACAATTTAAATATAGAGCTTTTTTGAACCTTTGGGGAGCTGTAGCTCCGTAACGGGTGGGGGTACAAAAAAAAGTTATAAAAAATAAAATTAATATTTTTGTGACATCTATCAGCAGTTAAAATTTCATAGCTCTATTTCAAAAAAAATGTGGGGATCTAAAAGTTAGGTGTTCGAGTGCTACCGTAAGGTTTGGTCCAAACTCAACCAAAAAAAACAGGGAACCTACAAATTACTCCCAGAATATTCTGTGTAAATTTCAAGGTTCTAGCTTTCTTAGTTTTTGAGTTAGCGTGCTGACGAACGGACGGACGGACGGACGGACATGGCTCAAAAGTCTTAGAATTTTTTTCTGATCCGATCCATACCTTTGAAGGTATATCTAGCTCGCTTATTTCGAGGTGTTACAAACGGAGGAGTAATTTTATTATACCCGATCCTATCGTACGGATATAAATATAATGGAAAGAATTAAAAATAAGAATTATCTGAAAGTCTAAAAATCAACAACATTTAATTTTTTTTTTTGTTGTAAGTCTGTTTGTGTTTTTATCATAAATATTGTTTGGCAACAATTTCACAAGATAAATATTATGATAAATTTGGTCGGATGCAATAACACCTAAGGAAATAAGACCTAATTGACGAAATTCCGTTGTTAGGCATTTTTTCCAATTTAAATTGGAAGTAAAGTGTAATTTGTTTTCTTTTTAATAAGAGAAATAAAGCCTATTTATAATTTATTTATTATTTGAAAAGTAAACAACTGTATAATATTTTTCTCTTAATAATTTATTTCACAAATTTTTACTTATTTAGGTAATAAAATGGGAAACCGTCCATTTGGCAATTTTCACTTGAAAACTTGACATGACATTTTACAAAATAGACACTTAACAAAGAGACATTTAATGGAAAGGACATTGAACAAAAATGTATTTTGCAAAATGGATAATTAGCAACAGGGCAATTAACAACTGGGCAACTTGGACACTAAAATAAATCTGTTTAAAACAATGGAAGACAAATTGTAGAAATAAAATTGTAAAAATGTTATTATTTTTATTTCCATTAATATTTGAACATTTGGTAACTCAACTGTCCATTTTGCCAAATATCTTTTTGTTAAGTGCCCATGTTGTTGATTCTCGCTTTGTTAAGTGTCTGTTTTGCTAAATGTCTTTTTGTTAAATGTCTGTTTTGCGAAATGTCCACTGATCAAACGTCCAGTTGCTAAATAAAAGTTTCATCGTGTAGTGTATAAAAGTTTCCTGCATTTATTCCCAATAAAATGACTGTCTGTCTGCCTGTTCACAAAATTTCTACACTGTTTGAGATAAACAAATTAAATTTTATAAAGTAAATAAATATGTTACATAGTTTTAGAAAAATTTTCTTAACTAACCCCAACTATTATTGAGCTACAGCTTTCTAAAGTTATGATAATACCCTATATTCAAATGATTATAGCTTAAGCAAATATTGAGGTTCAAACATTATATTCTTAATTGTGTCAATAGTTTTATGCAATTATATAGGATTTGCTTAATATTGAAGAAAGCGGGATTAAATTTTTGCGCAATTTTCTTCACAGAAAAAACACAAATTTCTGTACAAATAAAATTACAATTCATGAATATTTTTTAGTGATTATGATAACATTTTAGATTCTTTAGTTAATGTGATCCTTTTAAATATGTTGGTTTTTTTATTACTTATACATTTATTACTTTGCTGTATTTTTTAACAGCGAATTCCTTATTGAGCAATAAGGCCTTTATATTAGACCTTATTTCCTTAGGTGGCATTGCTGTACAAAAAGAGACATGTGATAAAATTATGAGGAAATAATAAATTTTGTGTTGACAATTTTGGTAAAAAGTAATTATTTAAAAATAGCCAAAATTACTTTTTATTTCTTTTATTATTTTTCGAATTGCAATGAATGAAATTAATTTTAAGTACATGTAAATTTCTCCATGATTAGGAAAATTTGTCATGGTTTTACTATAATTTTCAATATTTTTATTAAATCGAAGTTAACAAATAGTCAATTGTATAGTTTTTACAATTTTTCGACTTTAAATTATCTCGTTATCAATATCTATAAAATAGAGAGTCTGGTCCTTATTGAAAAATTAAAAGCAAATTTTATAAAAAAATTTAAAATTTTTTCATTTAAAAATAGAGTATAATATTATTATAACACAAAACAAACAGAGATAAATTGACAAAAATTAAATGATATTTTTTATTTATTATATAATTTTGTTTTGTCCTTACAATACAATACATTTTGGTCCTTATTCAATTTTATTTTGTTTTACACACTTCTTTTATTGAAAAAAAAATTTTATGGCAAAAGGCATTTACTATAGAGATTAGTGTGTAACCATCCATAAAATTCTGAAATTGGAACTTTTCGCTTGGAAAAAAGTCATTTTAGCCTTTTGGGGATTTCAATATTTCCCAGCTTGGGCGCTGAGAGTATTTATAAGCCCTTAATATAAAAGTTAGCGATAGATGAGGTATCATTGAAAAACTCTTGGCGAGCACTACAAAATTTGTTGGAGGATGATGATTTCAAGTGGCCCTATAATTGGGTGCTGAGGAAATTTTTAAGAGAAACAGCGATACAATTGTTTTATAAAATGTCATGCAATGTAATCAACTGTTTCAATGCTTTCAATCCTAGCACACATTATTAGTTTTTATATAAAATGTGTATATTAAGAAATATCAAATAATCATTAAACAAAAAATTTTATATTACTCATAATTTGGAACATTCTTACTAATGTTTATAATAATTTTAAAAAATCATGAAATAATTTAATATTTTATTGAATATTTATTAACTAGACTCGTTTATCTGTCATATTAAATATAACGACAGTTTAATAAATTCAATAAATAATACCTATAGTGGCCTCGGTGGCCTAATGGGTTAGACCGTATAAAATACGCCGTAAACACCGAGGGAGTGTGGGTTTGAATCCCACACACGTAGTAAGAGTTATTCCCTCTTACGAGATTTACAGCCACGCCTGAACAGGAAAGGCTGTGTAATTTCCTATCCGCATTTATGTGGCAGAGAAATGAATTAAACAAAAATACTTTATATTACAATTTGCTATAAAAAGTGTTTATTTGTGAATATACACACATACAGTAAATAGACAAATGTAGTATTGTTGAAGATTTTATTCATGGATAAAAAAAAAAATTTATGATATACAGTGAAGTGCAATTTGTAAACGTCAAACATGATATGGTCTATGGTCTCCAATTAATTTCACCACTAAATAAGCAATATTTATACAAGAGTTTAAAAAAAAATTGTAATTTATATAAAATTGTCATATGTTTATTAATTACGAAAATTGTATATACATACTTATTACTTATGTATATATCTAAATAATACAACCAATATCTTAATTTTAATAAGAATTGTCTAAATACAATTTACAATAGCTTATCTTGTTATAGCACCAATTAATATTTATTTATTTATTTAGAGATTTTTACCTAATTATTTAGTATATAGTATATAATAAATACTACTTATTAAAATTTAACCTTTCGTATAAGAATGTGCGGGTGAGGATTTCTGTTTTAGGATTATTTCACAAAATTAAAGTTAGAGCCAAAATAAACGAAACAAAATGAAACGAAACAAGACGCAAAAGTTCATCAGTATGGAAAAATATTTAATAAACCACAATAGACGCCTGTTGCGTTCGTTAAATACGTTAAAATTTAGTTTTCATTGTTACGTAACGGTAAGTTCAGTAAAGATCGAACTTTTCATAAAGAATTAACGTTTAATTATAAATAAATGGATTTATAATTTTTTTAGTTTTTTATTGTTGCTTATTTTTTTAACCTTCCTTAAAAATATATAGATGCATTAAATTTCTATGTTCTTTAAAATTATTAAACAATTATACATTTTTATTGTTTGTTCTAGTTCTATATCAAAATTTTCAAAAAAATATTTTTAAAAATATTTATTTGTTTTGATATTTGATATCAAGTTTATTATGGCCAAATTGTCACTTTTACGTAACGTTAATTTCCGTTCGTTAAATATTAATCCTTTCGTTTCGTTTATTTTGTTTTTCCACGTAAATAATCAGTTTTTTCTGATACCTAATCAAAATTTTTGGAGAACACGATATAGATCTAGATTCTGCTATTAATCATCAAAATTATTGTATAATTGAATACACTAATTATTTTTTATTTCATTTCAATTAAATGACAAAAAATTTTGTTCCTAGTTCTAATGTCTGCATTAGTTTTAATAAACTAAATAATGAGATAAAAGTGACTGTTTTCTATAGTCATTTTTGATATACCTTTTATATATTTGCAATGTGGCAGTAAACTTTTGTGTTGCAAAAACTTTCTTATATTCATTCTTAAAAGACCATGTATTTAGCAAAACTTTAATATCAATAGTATATCACCTTCAATAATAACCAATTGTACATAAGTACATAGTACATAACTTGCGTTTTTTATTTGTCATAAGCTGCATTTTTAGACATGTTATTTTCTCTTTTTCACTTTTATAAGGAACATAGCGTAACCATTAAGTCATTTGTTATTTATTTTTTACTAAGTATTAGTTTCTGGCTTCATTAGTTTCACTAATCTGTTAATTACTCGACTGCATTTAATAGCTACTCGGCTGGAGCTATTAAACTCGAAAGCTTTCACATAAAAGTCGGTATCTTAACAAATACACCATTGGTTGGATAATGTAAATTATGTTGCTTTATAATATGTTCTAATATAGCTTTCAAAATACTTAACACAAGCATAAAAGTTCCACACAAATTTTTTTTTTTTGTCTTAGATTGGTATAAAAAGTCTATGGTAAAAAAAGGTATATGGAAAAGTTTAAAATCTTTTTTCTGATTTTCTTATGAATTTTTCAAAGCTATCACTTTTAATGATGCTTTGATCATTAAATAGCGATATCATTGTTTCACTTTTTCTGACAATTGCAGCATACATGATCTGAAATTTTTGTCATCAGATGTATCAGATGTGAAATCAAATTATGTTAAGTATAAGAAGAAAAAAAAATATTGAATCTTATATACTACATACTACGTAAACACTTTTTTCTAATATAAATTCTATAATATTTTATTACTCAGTCAGAACTCTTTCATAAAAATTCATAAAAAATATGCATTGTTCTACATTTGATTTACAATCATACAAGAAATATAAAAACTTTACTCTATAGGAATTAAAACTCTATATGTATATTATTTCCTTGAAAATTTCTATATTTTAATATATTTTTAATTTTTTTTTTTTTTCTTTCCACACCCAATGCAAAAATTTAATTTATTAAAAATAAATAAATAAAAAACAAAACTGAACAACATTGAGTGTCACGTACAGTCTACACTATAATGTATTTTTTTTGTTTTCTTTTTTTTTAATTATATTTAATTTATATATTAAAGTCAGTTACTATAAATTTACTTGTTAAATTTATATTCTTTAATTCAATTTAATGAAATTTTAATAAAATTAAAAGGTTCAAATAAATGTGAATATCCTTTTAAAGGTTATCAATGAAATTCATTGAAAAAAAAAAAATAAAGATAAAACGTTCGATAACAAAAAAAAAAACAACGAAGTTAAAAATACATAAAATAAAACTGATTGGCAATATTCTTTTTATCTGTTTAATTATTTATTTTATTCCGCTTTAAGATACTTATAAATATATGTATATTTTATCTTAGTCAGACTAGATACTTGATAATTCTTTTTCATTTATACCAAAACATAAATAAACCATTTATAAAGTTCAATTCACTTTTCTTTCGTTTTACGGACCGCATATATGACTGTAATAAGGTAAGTATTGTTTTCCAACCAAAAGTTTTGTACTCGAGATTTTAGCAAATGTGCATTACTTCGGGGTGCATACAAACCTGTAAAAAATATTTTAGCATGTATTAAAAGTTATTTTGTTTTGATATAAATTATTATGTAAAAAATCTATAAAATTTCGTATTAATGCTTTTCGTGTAATACCGGTTGGTTCGGTGATAGATACAGCTGATTTTTTTTTTGTTTTAGTGCACAAGTTTTTAAAAAAAAAACTAAAATTTCAAAAGTTGGAATTAATTATACTGTATTGTAAATGTTGTAAGAAAAAAAAATATGAATTAAATATATTTCAACAGAAACAGTATGTGGTTTGGTTAAAAGTATATATAATTAAAACCCTTTCCCATTAATATTTTCATGATTTTCTAAAAATGAAAAAAAAATGTCTTTTACTTTAGTTAATTATCAAAAAAAAATTTTATACATTAAACTTTCTTTAAATGCACATACATATATGTATGTATGTTATTTAAAAAGAAATATTCGACATTATTAGTTTTTAAAAGTTTTTAAGGATAATTCACTCAAACATACAAAATAAACTGATTATAAATACTGTATATCACATTATGTGATCTTAGTAAACTATTTAAAACTTAAATAAAATCATTACAGGATGAAACCAAATGATATTAAATTTTTAATGTAAAATATTATGCTTTAAGGGAATATGAAAAAAATCAGCTGTCTCAACCACAGGACCGTCCGCTTTTATACGAAAAGTACAAAGCCAAAATTCATAGATTTTTTACATAATAAATATCAAATATAATTAATTATAATTATATCAAAGCAAAATAACTTCTAATTTAACAACATTTTGTTTTATTCAATAACAATTATAATAAGCAATGAAATAGTAAAAATATATGTACATTCATTCATACTTCCATTTGTATGTAAAATAAATATTAGAAGTAAAAAATAATATAAACTGTAAACAAATACAAAAGAAACATAAGATTAATATTGAATCTGCTAACAAAAATTTTACAGTTTTAATTTTGCGTCATCAATAAAAGAAATATGCATAGATATAAGTATATAATTTTTTAGAGATACATACATATATAAAAAAAAATTTTTTCATGGCGTGTTATAATAATATGTATGAAATTTGGGCTTAGAAAATAAATTAAAAAAAACCTTAAAGTTGGTCCAATCAAAAAAATTTTCTATGACAAAGTTATTCCTCTTTACTTGTGTAACTACTTTTTCTTAATAATTTTTCTCTTAATATTTCTCTCAATATTTGTGTTACGGAATATTCGTAAAAAATTAAAAATTATACTAGTAAACTACTACTTCCGGTTGTCCGATTTGCTCCGAAAGTTTATCAATCCGAGATATTTACATCAAAAACTTAAATATGAAATTTCAAAAAGTTCCGCTCAGTCGTTTAGGCTGTACACATGTCCACAGGCACACACACATACACCCACCCACACACGCATGCACACACACACAGACATCACGCTAAAAAAAATTATACAGCCTTCTACGCACCGGAGTAATGCATATTTGCCAAAATCTCGAGTACAAATTTTTAGTATGAAAACAATACCTACTTTATACATAATTGTATGGGGCCGGTAAAAAAGATAAAAAATCTTATAAAAGTTATATGTTATATTCAATATTTAGAACTCACATATTTGAAGTTGTTATAAAAAGTTTTTTACTTCAAAAATAAACAGAATTAATAAATGGCTGTTGTGTAAAAAAGTGTACTTTGCTGTGTTAAAAAGTACTAGTAAATAACTTCCTTATGACGGTATCTTCTCATCAGATTTCAGAAATCTAAATACTGGGTTTTTACATAGAATTCTCAGAAATATTTCCGTTTAAGACCAAGTTTTATTTTTATTTCGTCTAAAAACAAATTTTTAAAGGACTATTACTATTACGAGAGACGAATTAAGCTCCATATGCAAAAGTTCTGGTAAGTGCATAGTCACTAGTTAAAAATAGATAATTTTTATAAATAGAACATATTTTATTACTCGTATATATATCCAACACCCACAATATTCAAAATGTTTTACAACAACAAAAAATCTGTCAAAAGAAAAATAGGTCATAAATAAAAATATGATAAAAACTATACAACAACTTTTAATAAAAAATAACTTAAAGTTATCAATTTTACAAAAAAAAAAAAATAGAAAATATTTTTCCCTATTAAACTAAAAATAGAAATTCAAAATGTAACCTAAGGCTAAACTTAATTAACTTAAATATTATTATCTATATTTAAACTTTAATATTTTTCAAAAATAGCAAAAATTATCTAGATAATAAAGTGCTGCTATAGCATTAAATAAAAAATACTAAGTATTAAAAAAAAACTGAAATTTTATATTTAGAATTAAAAAAAAAGTAGTCAAATTTTTTATTATAAAATACTAAGAAAAGAAAATTTCTTTTTCTTGTTTTTTTTTATCAATTTTTTTTTTAAAGTCGAATGTTTAACTAATTGGAACTCTTTTTCTTTGTGATAAATTTGAATTTTTATAATAGGTGGCATAATTATCTTAAGCAGCCATGATGTAACAGTTACTTAGAAGAATTAAGCTTTACCTACACACATTTTTAAGATCTAAGTATAATTAAGTGCATTGTTTTTATCTGCTATAAACTGAAAACAAGAATATTTTGATTTTTTCCTAAAACGTTTACTATTATGATTAGACATATGTATATATCAAGCAAGTAAATGGTACTCCTTCTTACGAACGTCGGAATGTTGAAGCTCTTTATCCTTCTTATAGATTATTTGTAATGACACTTCCTCAATTAAAATAAATTCAGTGATAGCGCTTTAGTTTTTACTATGCTATGATTAGGGACATAAAGAATGTCCCGCGTTAACTTGCACATAGAGGAGGAGCTGATGGGGAGCACCACAACGACCAAAAATTATATGAGGGGGTTCTATTCTAAACCCTTTTCGAGATATGAGGGGTTAAAGATGTTTTAGAGATTTTTCATAAAAAAAATCTAAAATCCTCTCATATTTCGAAAAGGGTCCAGAATAGACTCACTCCGCTCCTCTCATAGAATTTTTTGTTCGTTGTGATGCTCCCTATCACCTTCTGCTATATGTGCAAGTTAAGGACACCCTGTATATCAAGCAAGTAAATTGTACGCCTTCATATCAACGTCGGAATGTTGAAGCTCTTTATCCTTCTAATTGATTATTTGTAGTGACACTTTTTCAATTAAAACAAATTCAGTGATAGCTCTTTATTTATATAATATGCATATTTATCTATGTAATTATTCATTAACATTGCATAATCATAGGATTATGCAAGATTATTAAATCCTCAACTAATAACGATATTATAGATCGAATGCTATTATTAATTTAAACACTAATATGTACGCTATATATGGAAGCAAGAGGGATTTTCTAATAAAAACTACTTTTTTGCAGAAATTTTCTATACAATTAAAAATATTTGCTACTTATGCAGGATTTAAATCCCCATTTAGTAGGTTAATAAATGCTTATACAAAAAATTAATTAAAATTTAAGATTTAAAATTTAGCTAACATTTTTAGGAGAACGTGTAAATAGATAAATTTAAAGAAAAAACTCAGTACAATGAAAGATTAAAACATGTATCTTTTAATTTGTAATTCACGGATGGCGCTGACTCTATAGTATAATAATAACAATAATAACAATAATAGTAATAATAATAATAATAGTAATAATAATTATAATAATAATAGTAATAGTAATAAAACAATAATAATAATAATAGTAATAATAATAATAAAAACAATAATTATAATAATAATAATAATAATAATAGTAATAATAATAGCTGCTACAGTAGAGCCATCTTTGGTTATATCATGCAAGTAAGGTGTAATATACTGCTGCACGTTGTAATCCACTGATGGCGCTGACTCTGTAGTAAAATAATAATAATATTAATAAGAATATTAATACCAATAATAACGGCCGCTACAGTGACAGTGGGGGTTGCCTTCAATAATTACCTCATGTCTTCAGTAATATGTATATATACTACTACTACATGTTGTAACTGTTGTGACGGCTTTAGTCACTGTTCGCAAAATAATAATAATAGGCGGATTCATTGTTTCCTTACAGTCCCACTCCCAATTCAATGTTTCCGTATCCATTTTCCTATCCTTTCCTATCTCTGCTCCCTAGCCAATGTACTGCGTTCGCAGGTAAGGGTTTCATCCCACTTTATTGACTAAATTGGGAGGTGGGTTTAGTCAGTAAGAATCTGACACTACCAAGGGGAAATTCTTGGTGTCTTTGGAAGATTCCCACCTCCCTTAGGAAAAAAAAAAAATCTTGAAAATAAGATATGAAACATATTATTTTTGGTGAAAATATTTTTCGTAAAGATCATTAGTTTCAAATTAATACGTTTCGAAAATTTTAAAAGAATAAACAAATGGAAAGCAGTCGTTCATATTTTTTATTTAAATTATAAAAATAGACCGAAAATAATACATAGGGTTTATAAACTCGGAATTATAACAACATTTGCAACATTTTCATTTTATGTTTTTTTTTTCTTTTTTTAATCTTTATATGGTATATAAATATACCCATAAAGGGTGAATCCTTTTCCTTTCGAATGTGGATCATATTTTTTATATTTATTGCGACGCTTCTAGACTCTTTGAAAGTATAATAATACCACATTGAAACGAATGCATATAACTATAATAATTGCTTTAATTTTTCTTAAAGAGTTATAATATCAAATGGTATTATCGAATTTTGGAATATCTAATAAGTTCACATATCAGTTGTCACAATAATAGACTTTTTGAAAAACTAATAATACCATAAGGCATTAATTCCTGTGAAAAAAATTACCAATAACTTGGTATAGTGCATATACAACATAAGTTTATTCTATTTCTTTTTGATTTTTTCTAACGTATTTCCTATGGTTAATATTTGTTTCTAAGGTTTTTTTTTTTTTATAAAATTACAGATGACATAATTAATAAAAATAATTTTTGATTGTTTTCCTCCTATTTTTATTGTTTTTATTAAATTTGAATTGGAAATTATATTAAAAAATATATATAAAAAATATCTTGTCGTCTCAATTTTTAAAATTATCCTTAGGATCACATATAAGAATATTTTTCCGAACATTTCTCTTTGTGCAAACCTTATCCTTTTTCATGTATGTACGTCCTGCAGTGCAGCGAAACTTATCAGACTAATATAAATAATTATCAAGGAACAACAAATAAAATTCTTCTCTTTATATTTTACTTTTACTTTTATTATACCACTCCCAAGTTTTTGGATAGCGTCTTAATCAATTCCTTGAAAAAATATTTCCATTTTTCAATTAATTTTTCAATAAACACGATAATTTTATGCCTGTCATTTTATACACTATACAAATATCAATTTATTTTAAATATAAAAATTATATTATGAAAACACATAATAAAAAAATATGACAGCACTTTAAAAAATAAATTAAAAAATATTTTAAAGGTTAAAATAAATTATAAATTTTAATTGAATTATTTATGATATTACATGAATGAATAATAATGAAAAATTTATATGATATTAATAAAAAATGTTTAAATTACATTTTACTTCAAGCGAAAAAAAAATTTATACAAAAACGAATAACATATGCAAATTTTTATTTTAATTAAATGCAATCTAAAATAAAATATTATAATAAAATTTAATAATCATCTTTCTTAAATTTAAATATAATCCAAACTATGATTGCTTTGATAATGATGAATTTTTATATTTTTTGACAACCACTCTTATATACTTAGAGTACAGCTTAGATGGTAATATATTAGACATATCATAAACTAAACTTAAATTTGAAAGGTCCCTGGTTTTTTTTTAACAGAATTTATACTTTTTATGAACAAAAAAAAAAAACAAAAAAGCCAACAAATAGAGCGAAAGATTTAAATCTCTCGAAATTAATATCTACCAAATAAATTCCCAATGTATGTAAAATGTACAAATTATTATTTTAATTTTTTTTAAAAAAATAATGTAAAAAAAATATTTTTTTAAAATATGCTTTTATCGAAACCGAATTCGCCCCCTAAAAAGTAGAAAATAAAATTGATTGCAAAACTTTAGCCTTTTGAACTGTTATAATATAAAAGTAAATTGCTGGAATAAGATTAAATAAAAATCTAGGAAATTTGAGGTTCGTGTTTCTTTTTTATTCCAGCAATTTACTTTTATATTATAACAGTCCAAAATGCTTGCACTAGCAACTCACTTTTATATTATAACAGTCCAAAAAGCTAAAGTTTTGCAATCAATTTTATTTTCTACTTTTTAGGGGGCGAATTCGGTTTCGATAAAAGCATATTTTAAAAAATATTTTTTTTACATTATTTTATTTTATACTTTTTAGTTTTAAAAGAAATATAATTTGAATTTAAAAAAAGATTGGATATTTTTTATTCACACATACATTATTGTTTCTGATATAAAATACGTTTTAGAATTTTATACCAAATGTTTAAGTAAATTAAGAGACGTTAAATCGATTCCATTACAGCAAGAGTAAAAATCGCTTAATAAGATCATGCAGTAAAAAATGTTGACAAATATCTTGATTTAAATTATAAACAAATGGAGCGGGACAAAATAATTTAGGAAATTAGTTTAACATAATATTATGTACGTACGTACATATTTTCATACGTAGTTTTAATTTTTTGTGTTGACAAAATTTTGTTTGTAAATCATAATTCCTAATGCGCAAAAGCATAATTTTGTAATGATCTTTACTTCTTATATTCTTTACTATGTGTATATATACAAAAAAAAATTATGTATGTATGTATGTAGTTTGAATTTGGCAATTGGAATTATTTTAAATAAAATTTTATTTGTATATCTATTGTCACAATATACATAATAAATGTTCCTAAATAAAACACATAAAACATTAATTTTTAACGCCATGCATATTCAATATGCAATAAAGAATGTTGACAACAAATAAGTATTCTGCTTTAAATCCTAAACAAATGTTTTAAAACAAAATAATTTAGCAACATATATAAAAATATTGTATGTATTGTGTTTTGCTAATACAAAAAAAACACCATGTTCAATGGACATCAATATTATACTATTATAGAAGAAAAGATCAAAAATATATTGCGTGTGTATTGTATGCACGAATTTGGAGATAAAAATTTAAGTTTGAAATTCATATATGTATATACAAAATTTATACATATTTTATTCAAAAAATGTTGATGAATAGATAGTTAAAAAAAAACAAGTAAATGTAACAGTAAGTCGATGCAACCGACTAATTAATACCCTACACCTGAATAATTCGAATTAAATTAACAATCCATAAGTGTTTTTGGCAGTGCTTGAACTTCTTCCCTTTTCTGTCTTATTCAACTCGAATTTCAAGAACGTAAAAGATTCATCCGCTTGGGATATTCTTGACACCCACCCCTTGTATAAAACTTTAAGTTTCTATCTTACTTATTTTCGAAGATTGGTAGTCCTTGGGATGTTTGTGTCAGCTACCCGAATTGCCACTGCAATTCATCGAATCCATCTCAGGAACATAAAGAAAACTTGCCAGAACACCATTCTATTAAATTTAAAGGTTCTACTTTTGTTGGTTTTGGAGATATGCTCGTTGCTCTTGTGCTCGTCCGGAAGTTTCCAAAATACGAACCCATGGTTCAAATTCTTTCAAATGTCAGTTTCCAATTTTACAGAAAAGGAAACATAACAGAACACCTTTGTACTAAAAATAAAAGTTCTATCTTTGTTGGTTGTGGAGATATACGTTTGATCTGGGGCTCGTCCGGAAGCTTTCAAGATTTGAACCCATGGACCAAATCCTCACAAATTTCAGAAACATAAATCAAACATGAAGGAACACCATTCTGCCTAATTTAAAGGTTATATCTTTGTTGCATTTGGAGATAATATCATTTGCTCTGAGGCTCGTTCGGAAGCTTTCAAAATCCGAACCCAAGGATCAAATCCTCTCAAATTTCAGAGGCCTAAATCATACATGAAAGAACACCATTATGCCAAAAGTAAAGGTTATATATTTGTTGTTTTTGGAGATAATCTCATTTGCTCTGGGGCTCGTTCGGAAGCTTCCAAAATCCAAACCCATGGACCACATCCTCTTAAATTTTAGAGACATAAATCAAACTGGAGGAAACATCATTATAAAAAATTTAAAGGTTCTATCTTTATTGGTTTTGGAGATAATCTCGTTTGCTCTGGGGCTCGTTCGGAAGTTTCCAAAACCCGAACCCATGGACCAAATCTTCTCACATTTAAGAGACTTAAATAAAACATGAAAGAACACCACCCTGCCAAATTTAAAGGTTATATCTTTGTTGGTTTTGGAGATAATCTCATTTGCTCTGGTGCTCGTTCGGAAGCTTCCAAAACCAAACCCATGGACCAAATCCTCTTAAATTTCAGAGACATAAATCAAACACGAAAGAACACCATTGTACCAAATTCAAAGGTTCTACCTTTGTTCGTATTGGATATAATTTCATTTGCTCTGCGGCTCGTTGGGAAGCTTCCAAAATTCGAATCCACGGTTCAAATTCTTTCAAATTTAAACCCATGGCCAAATCCTCTCAAATTTCAGAGACTTAAATCAAACATGAAAAAACACCATTCGGCCAAATTTAAAGGTTATATATATTTGTTGTTTTTGGAGATAATCTCATTTGCTCTGGGGCTCGTTCGGAAGCTTCCAAAATCCAAACCCATGGACCACATCCTCTTAAATTTTAGAGACATAAATCAAACTGGAAGAAACATCATTATAAAAAATTTAAAGGTTCTATCTTTATTGGTTTTGGAGATAATCTCGTTTGCTCTGGGGCTCGTTCGGAAGTTTCCAAAAGCCGAACCCATGGACCAAATCTTCTCACATTTCAGAGACTTAAATAAAACATTAAAGAACACCACCCTGCCAAACTTAAAGGTTATATCTTTGTTGGTTTTGGAGATAATCTCATTTGCTCTGGTGCTCGTTCGGAAGCTTCCAAATCCAAACCCATGGACCAAATCCTCTTAAATTTCAGAGGCCTAAATCATACATGAAAGAACACCATTCTGCCAAAACTAAAGGTTATATCTTTATTGGTTTTGGAGATAATCTCATTTGCTCTGGGGCTCGTTCGGAAGCTTCCAAATCCAAAACCCATGGACCAAATCCTCTTAAATTTCAGAGACATAAATCGAACGGGAAGGAACATCATTGTACAAAATTTAAAGGTTCTATCTTTGTTGGTTTTGGAAATAATCTCATTTGCTCTGGTGCTCGTTCGGAAGCTTCCAAAACCCAAACCCATGGACCAAATCCTCTTAAATTTCAGAGACATAAATCGAACGGGAAGAAACATCATTGTACAAAATTTGAAGGTTCTATCTTTGTTGCTTTTGGAGATAATCTCGTTTGCGGAGATTATCTCCAAAAGCCGGAATCATTCGGAAGCTTCCAGAATCCGAACCCATGGACGGATTTTGTCCAGATTCGAACTTAGCCTTTCTTTCGTAATTAGTAACCTACTATATAAATTTCATCAAGATAGCATCATTATTTTTTGAGTTATCGTGCGTACGGACGGACGGACGGACGGACGGACGGACGGACATCGCTAAATCGACTCCGGCGGTGATCCTGATTCAGAATATATATACATGTCTATACCTAACTCGCTTCCTTTTGGTGGTTACAAACACCATACCAAAGTTAATATACCCTATACTTTAGGTGTAGGGTATAAAAAGTTGCATGTGAACTGGATTCGAACAACATGACCCCCACTTTTGAAACCTGTACACTTTCCTCTGCACCATACAACACTTATAAATGTTGCTAACAGATTACGAAGATAATAAAAAGCGTGACAGAATGACAAATAAATAAATAAATAAACCGACACAGACGAGTTAATATAAAAGCATATAATAAAGAAAAATTTATATTATATATTTTTCTTCAATTTTGTTCCCAGTTGTTTTCAGAATATAATTACCACTTTAATTCTACCATTAAATTTACAATTTAATATGAGGTATAAATAATTAAAAAAATATTTTCCATTTTAAATTGTTTTCTTCCACGTAAAGGTCATGTAAGAAATTCAATATAATTTTTACGAGAAAAATATTTCTCCTTGAAGTATGCAATAATAAAACCAAAAATATGGAAAGAAAAAATTTTATACGACTAAGCATAACAGCTCTCGGTGATCGTGTAAGTAATGGAATTGGCTTATTAATCGAAGAAATCTCAAAAGTATTAATAAGACCAACATTTGCATATAATGCACTAATATGATACTATATTAGTGCTAGTTTGTATTAGTGCATAAGAGAACGATTCGTTAATTTGAAAAGAAATGATTAAAATTTCTACCAATATAAATTAAAAGTCCGAATCCGACTACAAATATCTTCATTCAATTAAATACTTACACAAGAAAGTAAAAATCATAAAAATTTACAAATTTCTTATAAATATAATATGAAATCATTGTGATAGAGTATTAAAAACTCCTGAAAATTGTTTAATATCATACGTATATTCTACCACAATAAGGTGTACATTAAAAGGACTCTAATCACGGGCTTCATAGTTTTTTATATTTTTAGACTAACATGGTTACATTCAAATTCAAAACCACGCTCTCCCTCCACTTATTATATCACTATAACTATAGATTAAAGTCAGGGCTATAAAATCGGACGAAATTTACAAATAACATGTGATAATTCCGGCGAAAGATAAGTTATTAAAAATATATCAATGGTTGTTGAAAAACACTTACTAGTTAGCTTTAAGTGTTAAATATATATTGTTTTTAAATTCCTTAAGTGGTTAAGTTAGGTGAAGCTTTAGTTTACCCATCTAAATATTTATTAAATTTTTTAATCCCTGCGGTAATGTTTTAATATTAAAAAACACAATTTCTTTTCTTATATAAATATAACAAAGGTCGGTGGCTTAGTGGGTAAGAGCGTATAAAATGCGCTAGAAACACCGAGAAAGTGGGGGTTCGAATCCCACACACGTTGTAAAAGTTATTCTCCCTTACGACATTTACAGCCACGCCTGTGTAATTTCCTGTCCCCATTTACGTGGCAGAGAAATGCATTAAAAAAAATATATATATATAACAGAAAATTAAATTTAATAACAGGACAAAAAGAACATAAAAATTATATTTACAATTTAACTTTTTAAGATTAAAGAGTAATATAAACAAAAAAAAAAAAAAATAAACATGAGTCATGTTATCTCGGGGCTCAAATTCTATACATGTAGCAAGTTTTTTTTTTAATTAGAAGGAAAATATCTGAAAAAATGATTAAAGTAAAATCAATAAAGTAAATTTTCAGAAAAAATTATTATACATTTTGAACTATGTTCGCCTCGGTATAAATAGCTCAATGCAAGAAAAAAATTAAAGTTTCAAAATAAAACAAAAATATTTAAAAATTGCTATAGAATACAAACATTACAATAATTTCATACAAAATTTAAAAACCGAAAAAAATTTTTTTTTATACAAATTTCAAAATTTAGGAAAATAAATACAAAATTATAAAATAAACATACAATTAATTTATTATTTTTAAACAATCATCATACAATCATACATTTTTCAATAAAATAAAATAATATAAACCCTGTTTCAAACTATGAAATAACAAATACTTTAACATACAGTTCAATTCATTCATTCAAACAACATACAAAAATGAATAAAAGAAAACAAAGAAAATTATCATTTCTTTCAATTCTTAAGGGCATAAAGCAGGAACTAACAATACAAGCACTACTTTTTAATAAAAAATAAAAAAAAATAAGATCATTAATGCCTTAAAAAAAGAAATAAAAATAAAAAAAAACAGGAAGATTCAAGGATAATGTAATATTTAACTTAATTGAGAGATAAAAAAAAACAAAAAAAAAACATTTCGTTTTTGATTTATTTTTTTTTTTCCTTTTTTTGTTTTTTAATTTTAAAATTCTAAAGAGTTTTTTATTTTCTTTTGTTTTGTTTTGGTTCCTTTTTTTTCTTTTTTTGAGTAAATACTTTATACAAATACTTTCCTTACATTTCCCATTTTCATTTCTATGGAAAACGAATCATAAAATCTAACAAAAATACGATGTAAAAAAAAAAAACGAAAAGCAAAACATAATTTTTGATGTGTAAGAATATTATTAAAATATTAAAATACAAATCTGAATCACATATCAAATTCTTTATAATGTTGCAAAAAAAAAAAAAAAAACAAGAAAAAAAATTTTACATTTTATTAAATTTATAACAACACACACGAAAATATAAAAATAAAAACAAATATTTAACAACATTGTAATAATATAAAGAAATAAATCCATGTTAAAAATCGCACATTGTTTATTAAGCCATCATTTACACAATATATTAAAATAATGCTTGAAAAAAAAAAAAAAAAACAATGGCAATACATTAACTAACTATATATATACATATTATATATTTGCATATCTATTATTATATAAATAAATATATTCATTTCAAAATTTCAAAAAGATTGCTAACTCGAAGTTTTTTTTAAATAATATTCAATCAAATTATTAAAATAATTATTCGAAAATTTAAAAATGTTGTTTCGAAAGGACATAAATATATGGATAATGGACATAGCCAAAATAGACAATAAAAATGTCAAAAAAACTGCACGAAAAATTATATGTCATATAAATGGGAGAAATGCCACATAAAGTCTCCGTAAAAAGATGACAATACGTTTAATCTAAAAATGTATTTATGTAAAAAGTTGTTTATTTGAGGACTAAAGTTACGATGCACATCTTTATTGCCAATTTTTTTTTATCTATTCTAAAAACAATTAAAAACAGATAAATTTTAAAATTAAATTTGTACTAATTCCACATAGAATTTGTAAAGAAAAGCATATGAATTTATTGTCATTACTTTTTCATTTTTATCGTCTCGTCACGCTATTTTCAGCTATACTTAAGTCATAAGTTAAAAATATTTTATAAAAGAAAATCTTTAATATACAATAAAGAATGGGCAATAATAATATGCAAAGTCAATACAAACTGCACTCAGTAAAAGTAAATTTCGTAGCTTTTAACACTTCGAAATTTTTTACCAAAACATCCATGCCCAGCAATTTATCACCAAATTTTTACTAACCACGGAATCTAAACTAGACAAACTAAAAGATGTTGAAACTTTCTTGACCTCAAATACGGTTTTAATATTTTCAGCTTTGAGCAGCTTTTTTCAGTACTAGCAACTGTAACATGTAATGTTAGTTATTTATTATGAGCTATCGAGAGGTTGGGGAATTCTTCGACTAATTCAGACATGTAAATATATTTTAACACAGCCTTTAGATCACTTTATGAAGTATCTAGTCGTTTCTCTATAACTTTAAATTCGCTCGTAGATATTTGATTGACCATCAGAAAAGGTCACAGTTAACTGCAAGTTGTTAACAGTGTTTTAATAATTCATTATCCGTAAATTGTCTGCTGACGATATTGTAAGGAAACCCAAGTAATTTGCTTAATTTTTTTTTTGCTTTTTTTTTTCTTCAAAAATGACAAAAAAATTAAGATAATTACTCTCAAACTTGATTTTTAACCAAAATACTTGGATATCCTACCCATTTAATTTGATATTTGAAGCTGTATCTTCCAATTTTATCTTTGATTAGAAAGTCTTGATTAAAAACTTTGTTACAAACAAAACCATGGTGCATTTATAATTTTTCTTAATACTTTTGACAAAAACCTCTTAAGAATTTCTATATATGAATTACTGTTGAAGCTCTATAATTGTCTCCCATATTGCCTTTAGTTTACAAAATTAGTTACACCATTAAATTTTTGGAGTTTTTCGTCCTACAATTTTGCTTGATAAATCTTTAGTAGGATAATATTGTATTACCTGGACAGTTCTGGTTTAAAATTTTCGATTAGTCTTATGCTAATATCAATGGTCTTATACTTATATGCTTTTATCAAAATCATCTGCAAAATATAAGATCAATCGACAAATCTTTTTGTCGTATTCATCAAATGAGCAAGTAATGCTATAAACATATGTAGTATATTTATCTGATCCTGAGTTTTAAAACGTCAAAGTTTTCCAGATAAAATTCTTAAAAATTTCAAACACTGCCGACTAAAGCGGTACTCAGAGAAAAGCATTAAACACTGCCAACTAAAGACATTTAATATTAAACACTGCTGGCTAAAGATTGATGGTACATTCAAATTCTGTCAAGAAGAAAAAGAAAAATTTTCTGGAAGCATACTCAAAAATTGCGGAGCTTGATTGAATTTAATTGAGGAGAACCAGGCAATAAAACTTAAACAGATCTTTTGTTTCTATGAGACTGAAGAGCTGACAAGAGTATTACAAAAAGAAACCAAAATCATAATTCGTAGTAATAGGGGGAACACAATAGATCTACATCAAAAGATGGCAGTTTTATTTACACTCCCCTTTAAAATAATATAATCTAACGCTAAGGTTTAAAAAAATTTGAATAGAAATTTATTTTATATTGAATCCGATCTATAGTTTAATGTAAAAACTAAGAAAGCAAATCCATTTTTTTTATATAAAGAAAAGAAAAATTTGGTAACCCTGATACAAAAATCTATTGTATTTTTACATACATATGTACATATAATATCTTCTTAAATTTAAATTTATTTATATCATTTTATTGTGTTATATTTTTCCTTTATAACAGAAAACAATATATATATATTATATTATTATTCGTTATCCTTTTGATAGTCTTGATATAAAAACTGATAGAAAACATGTTTTTGTTTTTTTTCTTTATCTTTTTTATTATTTATCTTTTTCATGTATATATATATGTTTTTAAATGCACGCCTTAACAACACCTTTAGAACACTTTTAATATTTTTGTAACAAATTTTGTTTTTTAACAGATAAGTATCAAACGTATTAATACCCATATATATAAATATATTATATACCTGACACCTGGTACTTCGTTTAATATTTAACTATAGAAAAGAAAAATTTAAAGAACAGGATAAACTTTTCTTTTCTCTTCCCAATAAAATTGTCCTTATATCATTTTTGATAAAATAAAATGCAAAAAAGAAAAATAGAAAAGAAATGAATTAAAGAAAGAAACGGTGATGTAAATAAAAATACAACAACCTACACTTAACCTTTTCCGGTTTTTTTTTATTTTTGTTTTTGTTTTTTTTTTGTAAGTGGAAAAAGAAAATAAATGTTTTGAGGTTTTAAAGTAGAAGAATAAGAAAAGGAAGTGTTTTTTTTTTTGTTAATATACGGGTAATATTATATGTTTAACCACACGCATTCGTTGTTTTTTTTTTTTTTTTTAATTTGTAAAAAAGTTGAAAAGCTATTATAAAAGTCATCATCCAATTTTAATGTCAAAATTAATTCAATATTGGAAGGTAGTTTTAGTTACCGTTAAAATGTTTATCTTGAAATGTTTGTAATCAACTGATAATGGTCGGTGAAGTGGACTTCTCTTGATTTCCTCCCAAAGCAAAATTAAAGACAAATATTTATTATGACGTTTATATATAAGATAATTTTTACAAATAGGGATTATTTAAATTGTGAAATATGTAAAATATGACATATGAACTGACGTTTTTTTCTTACTTTTCTTTTACTCCTATAAAGAGCATAGGGCATTCACTAAGTCATTCAATATTTATATTTGACTAACATTCAATTTCTGTAATCGTTAATATCACTAAGCTGTTGATTACTCGGCTGTAGCTATTGTCGTCAATATTTCTTTATTTTTACGCCATCTATTATATTAAACAAGAATTATTTTTTATTATTATTTTATGTAGCTATTGTAGTATATATTACAATATAATATTAATTATAAATTAATTATATAAATTATATACTTATCTTTTTTATTTAATTATATTATACTAACTATAAATTATAAGAAAACTTTATATTATTTTTATATTAATCTATATGATCCCGTTTGCCTTTAAACCCGAGACTACTACACCATTTGCAGAATATATTTATAGTATGTATTAGTTTGATACAAAACAAACTTTAACTTTTAAAAATAGAATTTTTAGTTGTAACATTTTTTCCTTTTGTAAAACAAACCAATAACTGTCCTTTTTAAGTTCTTTTCCAGCTAAAGAAAGATTCACTTCCGATTTCTTTATGTATCCTTAAATTTAATATTAACCTAAGTTTTTAGTACAAATATAGATCTAACTTATATAGATTTAACCTATAGATCAAAAGATTTCAAAATGATGACAGATTTTTAACCATAATTTTTTATGTGAGACACCACTCCGATTGACACCACTCTAATTTAAATGAATTTATATAGTCTAAATTATTGTAGGTTTGATATTAATATTTCAAGAAAATTGTTATAACAACTTTGTAAAACAAATCAAATTACATCTTATGTTAATTTTTCAATAAATTCACATTTTTCTAGTCAGAAATGATGTTAAATTGTTTTTTTTTTTCTTATATTATGATGAAATCCGCTTTAATTAAAGTCATCTATATTCTCTAATTAGCACATCCTCAAAAAATAATATTATAAACGAAGATTCGATACCCAAAATAGTCCAATGAAACCCATAAACAATCAAACAAAACAACAAATGGAACTTATTTGGTTTTTTCTTAAAGCAAAAAAAAGTATTATTTTATATATTTATTTTTTAAGTATGTACATAACAAAAAGTAGATTATACAATTCATTATACAATGTAAATAATATTTTAACTATATATAAACTGTCGTCTCATGCATGCAATGAAATAATTATACACTACAGTTTGTTTTAATTTTCTTAATTTATAGGTACCTAATGGCAGTAATAAAATGTATACATTAAAATTTTAACGTTAATACAAATATTTTACTATAATATAAAATAACTTCTACATCATTCATTTTAATACATTAAAATTCCCTACGACTATAAATTAGCATCGAAAAAAATCATTAAAAACTATTTGTTTAAGTTTATAACTATATTATATCGTATACCAAACCAACCATCCATTTTTCTTTTTTCTTTTTTTTTTTTAATAATAACCCACTTTAAGAAAACTTATTTTTATGTTCATTAAGTTTGAAAATTTCAAATGAAAAAAAAAAAAAAAACATTCTCTTAGGTACATAAAACTTAAATTTTATGAAAAATAGTTTAAAGTTATACCACAAAATACACAACAACAGTACAATTTCTTATTATTACATATTATTATAGTATGTAAATTTTTTCTTTTAAGAAATTTTGAAGAATCGCAAATAATACCAATGGGAAAAGTAAAATTTTTATTTTTCTTTTTGTTTTTTCGTTTTTTGTTAAATAAAAAGTTTTCTAAAAATTTTTTACAATAAAAAATGTTTAATATTAAATTGCATAATAAATGAAAATAAAAACCCACGATAGACTTATTTATTTTATGTTTGAAAGTATCTTATATTATTAGTTATTTTTCTTATTTGAAGGATAATATAAAATTTTAGTTTTATATTTATTATCACTTGAAGGAGAATAATAATATTAATTATATTTAATTTATATTTATAAAGTTTATATAAGACAGAATATGAAATAAAATTCACATATACATATATACAAGTATGTATTGACGTCACATTTACTTCTTTGAATTAACGTTTATATGTAGTTCAAAAACACCCCATTAATTTCATTGATGACCCCGTGTATAATAACTGCTCACTGCTCTTGATAACCGTTGTGCATTTGAAAGTTTTTCTCTTTTTTATAGATATCTTGTATAGGTGATGGATTTTGCTAAGCTGAAATAAAATCACTGAAGCCATCTCTTAAACAATTCCAATGTAACACTAGAGATGAGGCAACTGCAGCTCATTTGTCGTAGTTGGAACTACCTAAGTGGTACTCTATTGGATAAAGTAATTTGTTTGTTGTCAAAACTGCAATGAAACTATTTACCATTCAATCTGTTCACAAAAGTTGGTAATTTTTATATTTACAATCTGCTCATTTGTCCTAGGTGGAACTACCTAATTGGTACTCTATCGGGTAAAGTAAATTATTTGTTCTCAAAACTGCAAAAATGTGAAAATATTTACCATTCAATGTGGTTGGTAAAAAAAGTTGGTGATTTTACTATTTACAATCTGCCTAAATTTAAAGATTCATCATGCGGTAACATTCCAACTCTTTTTTATCCGAATTTTTTCCACCCTTATCCCATCCCATAATATAGTCCCAATTACTTTTTAATACACAGGAACATATTTGTAGATGGTTTTGTATTAATTTTTTATTCATAATTTTAATTTTTATATATTCTATATATTTATTTATTTATTTATTTATATCCAGGTACCATGGTACATAAATGTGCCAGGTAGCTATAACCCCTTTTTCCTGGTAGGAATGTGGGGTATACGAGATATTATGATATATAAAGTATTTATATATTTCGATATATGAATTTTTTTTTTTTTTATATTATAATTATTGTACTCAGCCGGGAATCGAACCCGAGACCTCTCATTCCCTTATGAATGAGAAGCGGTGCTTCAACCACTGCACCAATGGCTGGATAAAATTCTATATATTGTATATATTCTAAAAGAAAATGTTACGGAATTATGGTTGGCTTGTTAATTAAACTAATGATTTCTATCAAAATACATATATTGAAGAAAAATATTGATTGAACAATAAAAGAAAAATTAAAAATTTTTTTTTTAGTAGAAGTATGGATATTGAAATACCATATTTTCTCTATGTTTTTAACAGTTTTTGATAATATGTAATAAAATTATGAAACCAGAACGATAAAAACCCTCATAAAAGGTTCTTTCTAGACAAATTAAGATTAAATTAAATATAACATATTGTAAGGATTACTGTTTATTCTATGTTGCTTCAAATTTTCAGAGCGATGAACAAATTCGTCAAACGTATATACTTTTCTCTATCATAGCCATTCTATTCCGGTACACATTACCTTACTTTTTCGTAATGTAATATTCTGTAACACTTGAGGATAATAAAAGTATTTGGTACACAATATGACTCATTTCCTTCCTTTAGCAAATATAATGGAATAAAACCCCTACCTGCCAACGCAGTATATTGACTAGGGAGTAGGGATAAGAGAGGATATAGGAAAAGGATACTGAAACATTGAATTAGGAGTGGGACTTTAAAGAAGCAATAAATCCTATTATTTATTACTATGTTGCTATCAGTAACGATACCTACCAACAGTTACAACATACAGTAATATTAACACCTTCCTGCATAAGATAACAATGAATAATTTGAGCAGTTCCAATATAAATACGCCCTTAGAAAATCTTTATATTCTTAATCTTTTTATTCATTTAAAATATAATATAGTGACAATTAACTAAGAGTTTTTTTCACAGCGTTACCTTTATGTCCTTTTTTTCAACAACATATTACATAAAGTAGTTTTTAGATTTTAATTTTAAATATAAAGTTTTCATGTATAACTATGTACTATACCATGCATACAAGTGTAAGATATAAAAAAAAAGTTGTCTTTTGATTACACTGTCTTTATTCTTTATAATATTTAGATTAGGTCAAAAAATATCTAGAAAGAAACAATTTTAACAGTTAAAATCAAACTTTAGAATTTTTTTATTGGAATTACAAACTAGCACATCAAAACAAAAAAAAAATAATAATAATTTGGTGTCGACCAATAGTTTATTTTCAAAATTGGTGGATATTCTATAAAAGGCATAAAACCCTGATTTTAAAAACAATTCTAAAATCCTAATACTACAGCCCTCAACCCCCACCAAACAAATTATTGAAACTCGGATTTTATTCTTAACTCTAAAATATTACCAAAATATTTGTTTACTAAATATTTCAACAACAAAGAATTTAAAATAGTCCGATAGTCTGCTAAACAAATTATTGAAACACTGATTCTGTAAACAAATATAAAATGACAGCACTAATTTTTCAAAAATCTTTGCCACAAAAATATATATTAAAAAGAAAACATTCGAGATTTTATCCATTTAAAATTTTTTTTTACCAAGATTTTGTCTATTTAAGATTATTTTCGTTTCGTTTAAGAAAGTTTCGAAAAATCTAATTTAGATATAGCTATTCTGCCAATAATGTGATAAACAGAAAACAGAAACCGTACTAAAACCTTAAGGAAATGTTCAAATCTCTCAATTTAGTGTACGGAGAGATGACTCATAAAAAGAATAAACCGTTAGGAGAATAATCAGAGGACAATAATTATCAGAGGACAAATAGATTGATGATATTATAGGTTGGACTGAAAAGGTAAGTCGAGATAAAAGATTACAAAAGCGACATAGGTTTTGACATTACTTATTTTTCTGTCGTCTCAGCGTCAGTTATGACACTATTTAATTTAAAAAATTTAGATAAGTATTTATAAATTTCGAAATTTTTATTCATTTCGAAACAATTTCTAAAAATAATTTATAAACAATTTAAATTTACAAATAAAAATTTTTGACGAACTTCAATAATGCTTTTAAAATTTCAAATGTCAAAATTTTGTTTTCATTTGGCACAGTAAAATTTTCATTTTTTTCCTACCCCAGTAAATTTTTTTTTTTATTTCACCGCAAGTAAAAAAAACAGCTAACCTTAGGGTAGCCCAAAACCCATAGTGTATTTAACAGTATTTTTATTTATATTTTTATAAGTTATAAAGTAAAGTTTTTAAAATAAATTTAAGTATGAATAATTTTTTTTATTTTTATAAGGCTATTTGAACTAAAAAGGCTGAACAATATACTACAAGTTTGGGGCTACCTCAAGATTAGCGGCTTTTTCAATTACAATGGTTAAAATGTTTTACAAACACATGTTTAAAAGCAATCATTATTTGTTTCTGATAAAATTAATAATAGAGATTTAATATAAGATATGTACTATTTTCTTGCAAAAAAAAAAATCCCCCGTGCAAGGGCAGTAACGTAATTTAAGAAGGTAACTCTTCATCTATCTTAGGGAAGTGAAGGGTGAAAACAGGTTCCGTTTTTTGAAATATTCTAACATACTCTACCTAATTTTCAAGTTTAAACAGTGTATCTTAAAATCCCTTGATTTTATCACAATTTTAATTTAGGTCCCCCACAATAGGGCTAGGACCTACTTAAGTTTCCAGCCTCAAATTATTTTAGCATCAACTATATAGCAAGAGTAACATTTATACCAAATTTCATTCAAATCGTATAACAATACTATGAGCTCTAGAATATATCAAATAATATTCGTATTCGGATATTTTAAGGCGGACCCACTGAAGCTACAGACTTCAAATTTTGTGTCCTGATGCAGGAGCGTAAGACCAACCTGTATACCAAAATTTGACTGAAATTCGAGATTTTTTTTTGTCTGACCACGTGGTTTTTTAAAATAAATCATATTTTATACAAACATTGTAAGGGGGTTCTACAACAGTTTCCAACCTCAACGTTTTTTTCAGAAGTTCTATTCACAAAACTTACCTCTATACCAAATTTCATTCTAATCGGATAAGAATTACATGAGTTATGCTGATAACAAGTTTTTTCGGACGCGGACACGGGCACGGACCAGACGCGGACGCGGAATTTTCAAAAAAATAAAACGTCCAGAAAATGAATTTCAGCAAAATCTATTTTTTTTTTTTCAAAAACCCATTAAATTTATTATTTAAATAAATCACTAAAATTCAAACCTCTAACTTAATTTTTATTTTAATTCATATAGGTATTTATTTTAAATTTTGAATTTTATATTATAATAATAACTACATACCTTTAATATTTCAAAAACTGATTTTAATTCTTCAAAACTTAAAAGGCCTAATTTTGAGTTATTCAAACATCTCGTATAATATTTCAAACCACGAAAATTGGTAAAACAAACTTTTAACTTCAAATTTTCTACTTAAAAAATTAAAATTTTAAGATCTCTTTAAAAACTCTCAACAAAAATTTACTGAGGTGAAAAAATTTGTATTTATGTTTTTTATACCACTTCTAATAAAAGTTGCGATACTTCAGTTTAACAAATTTTGTGTTTTAAATTCTGTGTTATGCAGTTAAAACTGTATCCTTGTACCTTAATAATTATTTTGTGGTTTGGTGTATACGAAAATCTTTGTAAAGTTTTTTTTTTTTATTTTAAAGTTTAACACTTCGCAGCATATGATTTGTACTTATGAAAACAAATAAAATAAAAAAAAACAAAAACATCCGTTACATACATGTTTTCCGTTACTAATGGTTGTTTATCGTGTTAAAAGGATAATACAAGAATTTAATTTAAAAATTAGAAATTATAATAAAACAAGACAGCATATAAAACCAAAGATTTTTAACGGCGCACTTCCAAAAATTACAAGGCATTCAAAAATTTCGTTTTTTATTTCATCAAAATTTATAATAAATTTCAAAATTTTCTCTATGTATAAAGAAAATTATGAAAAATAAAAAAACATTAGAAGTGGGTGTGTTCCAAAATCCACAAAAAAAAGATTCATAAAAAGAAAATCCACAAAAAACAATCCAACATTTAAATATGTATTTAGTTGTTGTAATGTGTTTGTAAAAATAATAAGAAAGGACTTTAGAGTGGGTTACAGAATTAACGGTTTAATAATTTGTTTAGCGAAGAGCTTGATGGCGGCCATTTCACTATTTTAAATTCTTTAATGTTGAAATCTGTATGCAATAAAAATAATTAGAAAGAACTTTAGAGTTTGTTAGAAAATCAGCGTTTTTTTGTTTTTCTGAATATTCTTTACACATTTTAGAATTTGTAGATTTTTTTGTGGATTTTGGCTTTTAGATTTTTATTTATGGATTTCAGTTTGTGGATTTGATCACTAACCGATTAGAAATCCTTTTTAATTAATACCAATTGTTTGCATTTTAAAAGTAAAAAAGCACGCGTCTAAAAAGACAAAAAAGTTTTTTGCGACTACTCGTAGCCGTTAATTAGAGGCGATGGTAAACATTTGTTCTGATGTAATTTATTCTTATTTAAAGAGAACTTCGAAATTTAAAAATAATATTTTATTTTTCTAGATTTTATAAATTTTTGAAGAATCAAAAACTAAACCTAAGCAAAGCAATTTCTTACCGTTTTCAGATTATAACACTAATCAGTACAAATTATGTTATTACCATATAAATGTTGGTGCCTGTAGCTTTGTAAGGGTTAGGATTACATTTGTTCTTTGATATCAATTCAAATTAGATCATTCTGAATTTAAAATTGCCTGGTTGAATATCAAACGGTTTAGAAGTTTTAAATACGGTTAGATAGACAGACTAAAAATACAACACTGGTAAACACTAATGGTAAACTCATTTTTTTGTCATGACAAAATTTTTAAAAATGGAATTTATTTTGTAAAGTTTTTAAAAGTAATATTAAATAAATAATTTAATAAAAAAAAACAATATGATTTTTATTTTTGAAAGTAATTTTATATATGGAAATTAATCTCTTTTAAATTTGTTGTTTGCTTCGTTAGGTCTCTAAAACGTGAAACTAAATATTCTACCACAAACCAAACAACCAAGTAAAGGATATTAGAAAATATTTTTAAAACAAAATATTGCCTTATATATAGTGATGTAATTAGATAACCTTTAACATTTAACATTGAACCACATTTTAGAGGAAAATATCCCTAAATTTTGTTTTAACCAGATATAAAAATAAAAAATAAATAAATAAAATACTTTTAACCTAACTAAATCATTGTATAGTTTAGTTAATCTATTGAAAAAAAAAATATAAATATATAAGGATGTACAAAGCGCTACTTTAATGTAATACCAAACAAAAAATTAGATTGAAAGACAAATGAAAAACTTACGTATTCTTTTCTACTATTTTAACCAAAAAATTAGTTCTGAATAATGACTTTTGGAAGCATCGAAGCATTTTAATAAAAAAGTTATTTAAATATAGTTAATTAATTCTTATAAAATTATTAAAAAGCCGAAGCAATAAGACTTAGACTTACAGCACATTTTTCAAAATTTTTTTGAAAAATAATTTAGCATTATAAATCTGAGAGTAAGAACCACATCGTAGTGGTTTCCCAAATTTTTGCCGGTTATTATAACTGATGAAAATAAATTATAAATAAATAAGTACAATCTGAGTATAAATTATAATTTAAGACATCTTTAGAAAAGTATTTTTTAGAAATTTCATGTTTAGGTTTTGTTAAATGATTGTTTAAAGATTTTAACAATTATTACAAGATTAAACATGCTAACTTGCTTAACTCCAGTCTAATTAAGTTTAATTTAAAGTATATGCTAGTAAGGTTCAATTAACTTTCTACCACAAAACTTTCCGCTCCACAAAAACACTTATTTAGAGTGATCTAATATTTCACTTAGATATACTTAATCTTATATAAAGCAAAAAGTTTATTACACTGTTTATTAGCGGACTCTTTTCAAACGTCGTATGCTAAACTAAATTAAATTTTAAATAGAAGATTTCTTACAAACCGGATATAGATACTGGCCTTATTTGTTTCATTAAGCTTTGCAAAACAATTATTTCTTATCAAAGCAGTTCTCCAGAATAATTTTGTACGATTCATTAACCTGTTCTAGAGGTTGATTTTTTGTAAGATTTTTTTTAAAATTTTACTTAACACCGTATTGAACGAGAAATGTTTGTTAAATATTTTAATCCGTTTCAGCATATAAGCCTACTAAAAAAAGCTTCATTTTTTTGTATTCTTTATTTTGATTTCAAAACTTCAATGGATGTGAACAACAAAAATGTACAAACCCACATAGCGAAGACTTTAGAAACATTTTTTGTTTGTTGAAACTCACATATAAGCGATAGGAAATAAGAAAAAACGAAAATCACAGTCTATTTAAATTATAGCATATACGGTTGTGCTCGTTATCACACCTCATAAATTAAAACAACGAAATAAAAAAACTTCTATACAGATAGCCATTATTTTCGGAAATTCAATATTTAATTAAACAAGGTAGAATGTAAACCAACGGTATTTAAAAGCGCACATTTCCAAAAGACAATACAAACTGTTTAGAATTGTGACTTAAACAAAAATTTAAGAAATAAAATTTACGAAATTTTTTGTAATAAGAAAAATGTGACAATAGGACTTTTCTGGAATTTTGAGGAACTGTAAGTCCGGAACCCTATATAACTAAGAAAAACCGTTAACACACGTAAAAATATATAACTGAAGCTTTAATTTTTATGTCTTGCCAAAGAAAAATTTGTTCAGGTGCCTAAAAATAGCAAATTTTCAATTTTTGAGCAATAATAGCTCTTAAATCAGGGGGTGGTCCAAAAAAATTTCTGAGCAAATTTATACTAATTCTAAAAGTTCTTTCTGCTCTCAAAATTTCAAGTCCCTATTTAAAACCGTTCCAGAGTTATGAGGGTAGAAAAATCATGTAAAATTAGGTTTTCACATAACGGTAAATTTAAATACTAATTTTAAAAATTCTGTATATTTTTAATATTAATTTACAAAGGTAAAAAAAGTACCTATCGACTGACGTTTTCAGATTGAAAAAATCCTAAGCAGAACATGAGATATATGCATTTAAAAATAGTGCTTTTTCAAAGTTTCAAGGGCTGTAGCTCCGTAATGGATGGGACTACAGGAAAAAGTTGTTCCACAAAATTAATTTTTTTATGAGACCTACCCATGGTTAAATTTTTTTCTCTATCTTTAACGGTGTAGAAGTTTTGTAAACAAACGGAAGGACCGACAGAGTGAAACTAATAAGCACATTTTTTGAAAATTTTTTTGGAAATGTGTTAAAAAATGTATCTAATTTATTACACCATGTTATATAAATGTATTATATTCTAAAAAAAAATTCTTAAATATATTTAATCATAAAATGAAATATCTTAAAAAATAAATTATACTTTCATAAATTTAAAAATTATTAATAAATTCTTACAATTTTATTTTTAAGGTCCTGTTTTTCTTAAAATTTCTTGTTTAACCTCAATTAAATTCCTTATTTCTTATTACCAATTCTTTTTTTTTAACATTTATTATTTTTAATTACTTCAATTTATTTAAATTATTCTAATATACGTATCTTTACTAACACATAATTCTTAAAAATTTAAAAAGAAATATTTAGGTGTGGTAATAAAAAAAAAGCAAAGCAAAAAAAAAATTTGAAGAATCTATATTTTTTTTTATTACAAATCCCCTAAAACATCTTAAGATTTGTTGTAAAATAAAATGTAGATATTTTATATCTAACAATAATAATTGTTATTTTTTATTTAAACAGACGTTTTTATCTTCTTTTTTTTTTTTTGTTTTTTTTTTTTTTATGAAATCTTCTTTTAACTGTTATAATTTATCTTAAAGATTATCTTAAGTTTTTTAATGGAATGGATTATGAATGTTTAGAAGTAAAAAATAATAAAAAGATAAGTATATATAGAATAAAAAAAAAAATTATTAAATATTATTTTAATTTCTATGAATAGGAAGAAGATTATTTTATTGATATTTAAGAAAATTACGTTTAGAATTAAAGTTATGTTAAAATTTTATTTTACTACTACTATTTATTTATTTTTAAATTTTATTTTACTATACTATTAGTATTCATATTCTAAAAAAAAAAACAATTTTAAATTTAGAAAAACCTCAAAACTCTCTATTTGCCTTCTTTTAATGTTAAATCTTTATCACAAAATAAATATGTCACACTCTCTTTTAAGCATTAGTATTTTTGGATTTCTTATTATTTTCTACCATTTATGAACTTTTTTTATTCTGCCGTTTAAAGCTTTCCAAATTCCAATTCATTTATTTTCGCTGAAACTTCGAAAAACTTTAGTGTTTGACGAGCGAAAGAAAGAAAAATTGTAACTTCCTTGCTTTTAGTTTGCCAATTTGCATCACTACAAGATTATAAAATTTTCTTAGTTTTTGTTGTAATAATGGAGAATACTGCTCTATAGTTAATGATTTTTGTAATCTGACTGAATTGAATATTGTAGTTCCTTTATTTTAAATATTGTTTGGGACTTCTTGCAACTTGTTTTTGTTTAATTGTTTGCGAAACATACATCACTTCTATAAATAAGTACGTCCGTAGAATTGAATATTGTAGTTCCCCCGTTCCCCTCCAGTTATTAATGGGATCGAATAAATTTAACCATTAATAATAATAATAAAAATATTTCAATTAAAATTTACATTTATTTTCGAGAAGATTTAATACAGAAATATCTCGATAATCCAATATACCTTAAACCGGATTTTCAATAATCCGAATAATATATTTCAAAACAATACATATTCTACAATCTGTATTGATTGCATATTTTACACTCTCTAATCTGAATTAATTAAATGAATTTTATTTAGGATAAATACAAAAAAAAGCATAGATAGTTAATTTAAAGTTTTTCTTTATAATATATTTTGTTTTTATTTATTAATTTAAAAGAAAATTTTGCTGCAATAAGTTTATTGCAGTCCTTGTAAAAATATTTAAATTGTTACAAGTGTAAACAATTAGATGTCGAGATGTGTAATAAAAATTTTTTTTTGATTTAGGCATTAAATGTAAATAAATGGAGAAAAGGATCTCATAAAAGATTGCCCATATACGTCAAAAAAAATGTTTAACCTACAAAATTTCTTAATTTTTTTTTCATAGTTCTTTCACACAATCGAAAATAAAAGAAAAATAAAAGCGTTAAAATTTGGTAGATATGCCGAATCAAAAAAAAATATATATATTTTTGATTTAAAAAAACAGCGTGAAAGACACATACCTATTTCAAAGTAAATTATATGTAAAAAGTAAAAGTTTTAATTTACAAAATAAATATGTATATTATTTGGGAGCGTGTCTTATGCCTGTATTTCTTACAATTTGCCTGTATTATCATTTGCCTGTATTTCATTTGGCTGTATTTCATTCTAAATTAGGAGAGATTTTAAAGTTGCATTCAAAAGTAGGAATATACGCTTTTTGCTGAATATTTATAACTATATATGTATGTATAAAGTCAGAATCTGAATTAGGAGGGACTTTAGTGAATGCAAAATCACTTTTACAGAATATTTATACGCTTTTTACAGAATATTTATATAATATATTTTTGTATAATATAAAATACAGACAAATGAAATGCAGGCAAATGAAATACAAACTTTGGATAGTAATCCATATTATTTATTTAAATAAAAATTACAGGTTTACGAGTCAAAAATATTCTCATCCAATAATCCGAATTTTTCAATCATACGAATAGAAATCTTTAAACAATTATTTGGATTATCGAGAAATTACTGTAGTTACAAATTTTTTTGAGCAAAAATAAATAAATTAATTAATTATTATTATTATATACATATTGTTAATTTAATTAACCTTAAGGATGCTTTTCTCACTTTGTTAATATTATTTTTATCTTAATGGTTATTGATAATTAATTTTTATTACAAAAACAAATTTAAAAAAAAATTACTATATCTATGTCAGTCTGTCCATCAGTTCCTTCATCCATCATATCCATCTATATACGTTAAGCGGAGCCATATGTATCTCAGGTTCTGCTTAACATATTTTCAATCTAAAAACTTCAAAAGACAAATTGTTTTGCCAAAAGACAAAATTATAAACGTACTTCTTGTGGACATTTCTAACTTAGGCACCTGAATATTACGCCCCTGTAATTCAGACAGCTGTAACTTAGGCACCTGAAACTTAAGCACCTGTAATTTCGGCACCTTAAATTTACGCATCTATAACTTAGACACCTGTAAATTAAGCACCTGCAGCTTAGGCACCTGTAACTTAGGCACCTGAAATTTACGCATCTGTAAATTAGACACCTGTAACTTAAGCACCTGAGCAAAATATTTGTATACATAGATGCATACATGAAATTTTAAGAACATTAAAATTTTTGATACAAAAATTATTGTGATTTTTCTTTCGAATATGTGCGCCTTTTAAAACCTTTGATTTAATACATACTGCTTTGTTAATTTAAAAATTCGATAATTACAAATAGTGATTCTGTTATAAATGTATTTTCCCTTTTATATAAAATTCCATTAAAAAAAAACAAAATGGGTTATTAATGAAAATTAATAGTAAATAGTTATGTAAATAACTTTATATAATAATTATTTATTTATTTTTAATTACATAGTGTTATACCCTAATTAAGAAATTCTGGTTTAAAAAAAATGTTTTTTTTTCAATTTTAAAGTTTATTCAACTTGAATACAAAGTTTTTTTTTTGTTTTCTAATTGAATGATTCTTGTAGTATTGTAGAATTTATTTTGCATAACGAATAATTAAAAATTATAATAATTTATTTATTAAATTTAATAATAATTAAACTTGAAAAAAATTTCACTTTAAATAAAATGAATTCCATGATTAATATACATATATACGTATATTAAAAAATTAAAAATTATTTGAATAGAAACTATAAGTTTTTCATTTAAAGTACACTTTCAATAATACTTTATATAAAACGAGGAAGAGTGCAGTAAAGTAGACTGCGTCAATTCTAGGATACCCTTATGAACGTAATATTATGCTGATTTTATAAAACTTGATCATATTTTACTAAATTGTAAATGTTTTAGTACTGCTGGTAAGTACCAAAATATATTTATGTAAATTTGGAGTTGCTTTATAGCTAACAGGACCTGTTGCACCAGCACAATCAAATTTTACAGAAGTTATTACCCTCAAACTTTATTATTTTTTGTAACATTTCAGACGTCTAACTTCATTAACTTCCAAGATGGGCAAACTAACTGAACCTAACCTTCTCTAGCAAAACAACATTTACAGAAATTGTTAGTATACAACTCGACATCTTTTCAGATAGCTAACGTCAATAGACACTGAGTTATTTTTATTAAAAAAGAGAAGTTGTATGGCAGCTACTTGAACCTGTTGCACCAGCACAACCATATTTTACAAATGTTTCTGGCCTATAACTCGACACCTTTTTGCAAAATTTCAGATACCTAACTTCAACAGGCACTGAGTTATTTCTATAAAAAGAAAGACGTACGTAAACCCGGCGGCCGAAAATGCTGGCTTTAAATAGCGAAACTAACAATTTTGCAAAAGTCACGTAAAAAAAATGTTAGCCTCCTAGCTCCTTTAGTTTTTGAGTTATCGTGCGAACGGAATTCGATTCTGAGCCGATCCATAAGCTAGACTCTTTTAAGGTGTCACAAACGTATAATGACAAATTTATTATACCCTTGAACATACGTTCATACGGATATAAAAATTGCATTTCATGTACGTATTTAATAAAAATTAATAAGTTTTATATTTAATACTTAACATTTTTTAACTCATTTCAATAAACACAAATTAATTATTCAATTTTTACAGCAATCAACGGTTTAGTAAAATTATTGATTTCAAAAAACTTAAGATTAATCAAATATGAATAATAAATGCCTTATTGCTCTATGCCCTACCCTTCTTATATAGAAAGAGAAAGGTGAAAAAAAAATTAATAAATTAATTAATTTATTATTTTTATTTCCTTTATCAGCATAAATTAAATCTAGAATATTTAATGGTAGAATAGCTGAGTTTTATTAATATTTTTTCTTATATTAACTCGGAAAACGCTAATGTAGTAGACTTGTAGTAGACAATTAATGCACACATTAAAGATGCACATAAAACTACATTTGCAAGAACAACCAAATTCCGAAAACAAACCCAAAATCTCCCGAAATTTCAAACCCAAATTATAAATTTTCGAATTTGGGAATCCTGAAAAATTTTTAGAAAAATAAGAGTTATACATGTGTACGTGTATGTATTGTATATGTGAGATTCTGAATTGGGATGGATTTTATAGTTGATTACAAATTTGAAATCCTTTGATGTTAAAATATTTATATCTATATGTTAAAATAATAACAAAATGTTGAAATTTTATTTTTTTTTGTATGAAGTAGATATAAAGGTAAGTAGTAGTTTTGAGGGATTACAAATAAAAAACCAAATACAGTCCCAAAATAATGAAATAATTCACCAATTTTTGTTGGAAAACTAAAGCAAAGTTTTTTAACTGCAAATGCAAAAAATATTTTATTCAACAAAATAAATCAGTCCTTACATTCCCAAAAAAAAAATATATAAGTTGATATGGCAAAATATTGGGAAGATATTTTCGCCACCACACTATGTTCAAAGAATATATAAACAATACAACGGGAAAAATAACGAAAACAAATCTGCCTCTTTTATCTCTTCATTAACAGAATGCTTGTCCTATATGTATATATTGATAACAAACTTGTTTAAAAAAAAATTATTTTTATTTTTTAAGTAAAACCATACTAACATGTGGAGCTGTTACATGTGGTGAAATAAATATTAAATATAGTTTGTTATTATCTAACCAACAGTTTAAAGTATTTTTTTTTTTAGGTAAAAGATCTCGGGATTAAAATTCCGATCAGCTCAATATTATTTATAATATATGTCAATATATAACTTGAACAATAAAACCACCTGAAAGGAAAAGATTGAGTTATTTCCTCATCACTTTGTATTGGACAGAAGTTTTGTGGTAGTTTAATCAAAACAAAAAAAAAATCATCATTCAAATCTTCTTTAAAACCCTACAACTTCAAAATTTTTCAGCCCACCATCGTGCACCCAAACAAAATTTTTCTATACACATTATTGACCCTGTACGATGGTCGTGGTATATGTGAAAACACTAATTAATGAATCACTCTGTATACATATATATTTGAATCTAATATTTGTTCAAAAATGGAATTAAAACTCAAACAAATCACGACCAATTCGTGACCAATTTTGTAAATATAAAATCAGATTAAACAAAATTCCACATAAAATATTTGGTTTTATTAGATTAGAAATATTAATTCTGTAATCGTCTACTCGTTTAGACATTTTTTTTTCCCGTTTTTGAAAATTAACGAATGAAATTTTGAAAGAAACGAGAAAGAATACAGTTGACTTTTTCAACTCTTAGATACCCGTACGAACCGTTAGTATGTTCACAGCCTGTCACTTTGATTATAATATTGTTTTTTCAATATTTTAGTATTTTAAAATAATTTGGGTGAATTTTATAATTTCTAGAACTATGGGTTGTACATATATTCAAACTATATGTTTATACATTCTTCAAAAGCAGATTCTAACCTTCCACATAACGATTATCAATCCAAAACTTTTTCAAATATTCTATAGTACCATTTAATACTAAGCGGTAAATGTATATTAAATTTACTAAGTACAAAACAGTAAATATAATTTTAAATATTATATTATATTATATTTAAATATTCCATTGACAGAATAATTTCTTATAAGTACAATAAAATACATATATGTATGTAAATGCGGCGCTATGTAATATATGTACATCTATACTCTTATCATTCTTTCATCAGTGATATATACGATATGTAAACAAACATGATATTATATAAGTATGTATATATATCAATATCATATAAATAAAAATTCTTCAAGCAACCGTTATGTTGTTTATTTCTTTACATTTTTTTGTACTACGCATTATATGTTCAACAATTTCAAATTATCGAGTAAAATAAAACAAATGCAAAAAATTTGTTGAAGAAATTTGTTAGAAAATTTGAAAAAATCAAGTAACACTTTCGTCAATTATAAAGTAACCCTATATTATTAAAAAAAGTTCTTAACAGAAATAAGAGTATAATGTTGAAGCTTTAATTTTTGTGTATTACTTTAAAAATATTTTAACAGGTGTTCAAGTTACAGGTGTTTAAAAATAGAAAATGTTCAGTTTTTGACCCCTTACAGCTCCTAAACGGGGGGTGATACAAAAAAAATTTCTGAAATGACTCATACTTATTTTCAAAGATCTAACTTCTGTCAAAATTTCAAGTTTCCAACTTAAACCGTTTAGAAGATAGAAGGGTTAAAGAATTTTGCAAAATTTGAGTTTTGCATAACGGTAAATCAAGACACCGTATGCCACAAATATATATTTATTGTATATATACTTTTAAAGCTAATGAAAGTAGTAATCGTTTGGCGTTTTCAAAATGAAGATATACCTTATACAACTTGTGCTATAACAATTGAAATATAGAGCTTTTTTGAACCTTTGGGGAGCTGTAGCTCCTTAACGGATGGGACTACAAAAAAAAGTTATTAAAAATAAAATTAATATTTTTGTGAAATCTATCAGCAGTTAAAATTGCATAGCTCTATTTCAAAAAAAATGTGGGGATCTAAAAGTTAGGTGTTCGAGAGCTACCCTTAGTTTTGGTCCAAACTCAAGCAAAAAAATAGAGAACCTACAAATTGCTCCTAAAATATTTTGTGTAAATTTCAAGATTCTAGCTTTCTTAGTTTTTGAGTTAGCGTGCTGACGGACGGACGGACGGACATGGCTCAAACGTCTTAGAATTTTTTTCTGATCCGATTCATACCTTTGAAGGTATATCTAGCTCGCTTATTTCGAGGTGTTACAAACGATGGAGTAATTTTATTATACCCGATCCTATCGTACTGGTATAAAAAATCTTAAATATAAGACATAATGATACAAAAGACTGCAATTTTAAGCTTTTCATATTATTATCTTTTTAAATAATACGACACAAAGGTTACAAATTAGCATATCCTTTTAAAAGTACCAGTCATTTTAAAATCATTAATTAAGAAGATATATGAATTTAAAAGCGCACGGATATTAACATGCAACATAATAATGTTAATATAATTAACCAATTAAATTAAGGATTAAAAATCAAAAACGAAATTAAACATTTTTGTAAAAATAACAGATTTAAACAAAAGAAAAGAAAATCTATAGTTATTATTTTATTAGTTTTTTAAATAACGTCATTATTCGTACACGAAATGAAAAAAAAACATATAAGCAATACAAAGTTATTCTTTTATTATTTTTTTCTTTTTTATTTTCAAGGATCAAAATTGCTAATTTAATTATTTTTTATTAACCTTATTTTATATAGTATTGGTAGTATATGTACGTAACTACGTACGTATATGTTTATTATTGCAATAAATTAAATATATTGTATGAGAATCCACATGTATTTCAATCTTTCTTTTTTAATTAAAAAAAAAATAAAATAAAATTCTTTTTAAAATACAAAGGAATTAATTTTAACTTTTAACTTTTCTAATTTTCGCTGTGTAACCATACAAATACAAAGAAAATAAAAATTATTAATATTGTAAAAAAAAAAAATTATTTTCTTTATTCTTTCAGTTTTTAATTGTTTATATTTTTACCGATCGCTATGAATGTATAAGGTAGGTATTGTTTTCATACCAAAAATTTGTGCCCGAGTGTTTTGTGTTTCCGGTTCATAAAAACCTAAAAAAAGTATTTTTAGCGTAATGTGTTTGTGTGTGGTTCCGTGTATGTATGAGTATGTGTACAGCCAAGCGACCGAGCGAAATTTTTTGGAATTTCATATTTAAGATTTCATATTACGATCATTGATAAGCTTTTGGACCAAATCGGAATACCGCCACCTATAATTTACTATAGGGTAATATTTAAGTTTTTATACCCGTACGATAGGATAAGCGAGCTAGATATACCTTCAAAGGTATGGATCGGATCAGAAAAAAATTCTAAGACTTTTGAGCCATGTCCGTCCGTCCGTCCGTCCGTCCGTCAGCACGCTAACTCAAAAACGAAGAAAGCTAGAATCTTGAAATTTACACAAAATATTTTAGGAGTAATTTGTAGGTTCCCTATTTTTTTTGGTTGAGTTTGGACCAAACCTTAGGGTAGCTCTCGAACACCTAACTTTTAGATCCCGACATTTTTTTTGAAATAGAGCTATGAAATTTTAACTGCTGATAGATCTCACAAAAATATTCATTTTATTTTCAATAACTTTCTTTTGTAGCCCCACCCGTTACGGAGCTACAGCTCCCCAAAGGTTCAAAAAAGCTATATATTTAAATTGTTATAGCACAAGTTGTATAAGATATATCTTCATTTTGAAAACGCCAAACGATTACTACTTTTATTAGCTTTAAAAGTATATATACAATAAATATATATTTGTGACATACGGTGTCTTAATTTACCGTTATGCGAAACTTAAATTTTGCAAAATCCTTTAACCCTTCTATCTTCTAAACGGTTTAAGTTGGAAACTTGAAATTTTGACAGAAGTTAGATCTTTGAAAATTAGTATGAGTCATTTCAGAAATTTTTTTTGTATCACCCCCCGTTTAGGAGCTGTAAGGGGTCAAAAACTGAAAATTTCCTATTTTTAAACACCTGTAACTTGAACACCTGTTAAAATTTTTTTGAAGTAATACACAAAAATTAAAGCTTCAACATTATTCTCTTATTTCTGTTAACAACTTTTTTAATAATATAGGGTTACTTTATAATTGACGAAAGTGTTACTTGATTTTTTCAAATTTTCTAACAAATTTCTTTAAAACGAATTTTTTATACCCGTACGATAGGATCGGGTATAATAAAATTACTTCTCCGTTTGTAACACCTCGAAATAAGCGAGCTAGATATACCTTCAAAGGTATGGATCGGATCAGAAAAAAATTCTAAGACTTTTGAGCCATGTCCGTCCGTCCGTCCGTCCGTCCGTCCGTCCGTCAGCACGCTAACTCAAAAACTAAGAAAGCTGGAATCTTGAAATTTACACAAAATATTTTTGGAGTAATTTGTAGGTTCCCTATTTTTTTTGGTTGAGTTTGGAGCAAGCCTTAGGGTAGCTCTCGAACACCTAACTTTTAGATCTCCACATTTTTTTTGCAATAGAGCTATGAAATTTTAACTACTGATAGATCTCACAAAAATATTAATTTTATTTTTAATAACTTTTTTTTGTAGCCCCACCCGTTACGGAGCTACAGCTCCCCAAAGGTTCAAAAAAGCTCTATATTTAAATTGTTATAGCACAAGTTGTATAAGGTATATCTTCATTTTGAAAACGCCAAACGATTACTACTTTCATTAGCTTTAAAAGTATATATACAATAAATATATATTTTTGGCATACGGTGTCTTAATTTACCGTTATGCGAAACTCAAATTTTGCAAAATTCTTTAACCCTTCCATCTTCTAAACGGTTAAAGTTGGAAACTTGAAATTTTGACAGAAGTTAGATCTTTGAAAATTGTATCACCCCCCGTTTAGGAGCTGTAAGGGGTCAAAAACTGAAAATTTCCTATTTTTAAACACCTGTAACTTGAACACCTGTTAAAATTTTTTTGAAGTAATACACAAAAATTAAAGCTCCAACATTATATTTTTATTTCTGTTAACAACTTTTTTTAATAATATAGGGTTACTTTATAATTGACGAAAGTGTTACTTGATTTTTTCAAATTTTCTAACAAATTTCTTTAAAACGAATTTTTTCCATTTTGTTTTACTCGATAATTTGAAATTGTTGAGGATATAATGCGCAGTACATAAAAATGTAAATAAATATACAACATAACGGTTGCTTGAAGAATTTTTATTTATATGATATTGATATACATACATACTTATATAATATAATGTTTATTTACATATCGTATATGTCACTAGTGAATGAATGATAAGAGTATAGATGTATATTATATAGCGCCGTATTTACATACACATATGTATTTTATTGTACTTATAAGAAATTATTCTGTCAATGGAATATCTATAATATAATACACAAGATGTTGGCGAGACCTTGCCAACATGTAAAAAAATATATTTTATATCTATAATAAAACACTCACACTGAATGTAAACTAAACTGGCAATGATGATATTTCTGTATATTTATTTAATAATTTCAAATTTTATTACCAGAGACACAAATTTTTGACTCAAAGTATTATCAAGAGACACAAACCGTTCATTAAAAATATAAATAAATTTAGTAAATATTATTACCAGAGACCAAATTTTTCACTAGAAGTATTATCAGAGACACAAACCGTTCATTAAAAATATAAATAAATTTAGTAAATATTATTATCCGAGACCAAATTTTCCACTAGAAGTATTATCAGTTACACAAACCGTTCATTAAAAGTGAGTACAGTCAAAAAAGGAAAAGTACATACTTAAAAAACACATTTTCAATCAAAATAAATTCAGCAAATTTTTAATTTTTAAATTTGACCGCCACGTCCATTATGAACTGGTCGCAGCGGTAAATTAAAAATAAATTATTAATCTTCTGTTGACATTTTCAATCTTTGTTTTGGAAAAAAAAAATAAAAATATTTACTCTTAATAAAAAGCCTGAAAGTGAAAAAGTGAGAGTGAGCAAAGTTTATAGTAAACCTCATATTTATAAGAAAAAAATTATAGGCCGATTTTATTCTTGATTTTGTTTTCATTAGTATAAAAGCTGGTAAAAGCTTCGTAACATACTTTAAAATAGTTTTGTTTATTTAGGTTGAAATTTAGATTTTTAAGCTAAATTTTCGGTAGAACTGGTATAACATAAAATATTCGAAATTTTTTTATTAATATAAAATTCGGCGGACTTAAATAATTATATTTCATAACAGAAGTCAGAAACTTACTAAATATTATAGAAACGGATATTTTTCTTAAAACAAAAAAGAAAAAATAACATAGAAAATATCATTTTAGAAGCCTTTTCTCACATAGATTCATAATTTTGTACTAATTTATTATTAGACCAAAAAATTAAAAAGCTATCGAAAACGACAGTCACAAAAAAAAAAGACCCCGAAAATTTATGAAATTACCTTATCAGAGACATGAATCTTTTATTAAATATACCAAAGACTTCTTCCAAAGTACATTTAAATAAAATAAATTCAGCAAATTTTTTTCAAGCAAAAAAAAAATAAACGCAAAAGACTTGAAAGTAGTTTTGGTAATTGAAGTAATTTCGCGGCGAAAACTGTTTTTCATCTAAATAAAAATTTTTTTTTTAAAACTAAAGAAAAATAGAGAGTAAAATTTTAACAAATATTAAAATTATTTCGATTATTGGGAGTGTTTTAAATGTAACAAAAAAAAAAAATGTCGTAGCGGTTGGTTTTTCGCCGGTTTTTATTGTGCACTTTATACATGTGTTTCAAACAATTTTTGAGATATCGGCACGAACTTTTACCCTGAATGTGTTTTTAGCTTGGACCATTTTTTCTCAATAATTAAAAAACTGTCAAAAATTATCGCCACGAAAACACGGCGAGAATAAATTAATAAACTGTACCTAACATTTTTAATTTTATGTGTTTAGATTTGTTTTATATTTTTTTTCTATTACAAGTAAGTAAGTGATTTCAACGTTTTTTTAATGGTGCTGATGTAAAAATGAAATTTTTAGGTAGTTTATTAAGGGAGTCAGTATGATAACTTAAATGTTTTTGAATCTATAGAATTTGTGCAATTGCACAGGGGATTTTCTAGTTTAAATATAATATAATATAATATTTAAAATTATATTTACTGTTTTGTACTTAGTAAATTTAATATACATTTACCGCTTAGTATTAAATGGTACTATAGAATATTTGAAAAAGTTTTGGATTGATAATCGTTATGTGGAAGGTTAGAATCTGCTTTTGAAGAATGTACATATAAACATATAGTTTGAATATATGTACAACCCATAGTTCTAGAAATTATAAAATTCACCCAAATTATTTTAAAATACTAAAATATTAAAAAAATAATATTGTAAGCAGAGTGACAGGCTGTGAACATACTAACGGTTCGTACGGGTATCTAAGAGTTGACAAAGTCAACTGTATTCTTCCTCGTTTCCATTTTGTTTTACTCGATAATTTGAAATTGTTGAGGATATAATGCGTAGTATAAAAAAATGTAAATAAATAAACAACATAACGGTTGCTTGAAGAATTTTTATTATTATTTATATGATATTGATATATATACATACTTATATAATATCATATTATTTTACATATCATGTTTATTTACATTACACTAGTGAATGAATGATAAGAGTATATATATGTATATTATATAGCGCCGCATTTACATACATATATGTATTTTATTGTACTTATAAGAAATTATTCTGTCAATGGAATATTTAAATATAATATAATATAATATTTAAAATTATATTTACTGTTTTGTACTTAGTAAATTTAATATACATTTACCGCTTAGTATTAAATGGTATTATAGAATATTTGAAAAAGTTTTGGATTGATAATCGTTATGTGGAAGGTTAGAATTTGCTTTTGAAGAATGTATAAACATATAGTTTGAATATATGTACAACCCATAGTTCTAGAAATTATAAAATTCACCCAAATTATTTTAAAATTATAAATAAAACATTAAAAAAATAATATTATAAGCAGAGTGACAGGCTGTGAACATACTAACGGTTCGTACGGGTATCTAAGAGTTGACAAAGGCAACTGTATTCTTCCTCGTTTTACGAATATTTTGTAGCAGAAAAATATTATAAGAAAAACTATGAAGAAAAAGTTGTTAAACTAGTAAAGATTAACAATTTTGCCAAAGAAAATTTTTTCATCGGACTAACTTGAAGTTTTATTTAATTTTTTTTCCAAGTCCAATTTTTTTAAGTCCAAATTTCATACATATTACAATCAAATTGCAACAGCCCATATTCATTATATATAAAAAAAAATTTTTTTTTTATCTTTTTATATTTAAAAACTTGTATTACCTATGCGTATATTATCTTGTTGATGACGCAAAATTCAAACTGTAAAACACACTGTTTTGTGTGTGTATTTTTGTGTTTTTGTATATGCAATCTAGTTAGAAATAATAAACAAATAATGAGTTACTTTAACTTAAATAAATAACGTTTTTGATATAATTATGTATGTATGTATGCATTGCAAAAGAAACCGCAAATGTACTTAGTGATGTTAAAAAGTTTAAGTGCATAATATACATACATATATTAAAGTGCATACAATAAATTTCAAAACATGTTGCCAAATTAATTAATAAAAAATTCCATAAATTATTTGCTTTGATATAAATTATAGCGGTCGGTTCTGCGATAGGTATAGCTGATTTTTTCCTTTTTTAAATAATATCTATACCTATATCTAAGTATATATTTTTTGTAATCAAAAGAAAATTTCATAAAGATTTAAAAAATGAAAATATTTATTTAAAGGATTTTTTTTTTTAATTCACAATATTCCCTTCCATTCCTTTTAACCTTTTATGAATTGAGGTAATACGCGTATTTCAGAATATTTTATTGGGTTATTGTTAGTATTATATTATATTTTTAAATAATTTTTCTCATAAATAAATTAATAAGAAATAAAAAGTGTATATACCTACATATTTATATTTAAATTACACAATAATTGAATACAAACATGCACAATATATGTATATGGTATAATACGTAAAAAGAAATCTTTTGTTAAGAAAAGGTTTCTTTTAATTTAATAACATTTTTTTTTAGATTTTTTCTTAATTTTTTTTTCACAAAAGGTTTTTTGGTAATTAAAATTAATTTTATTGTTTGTAGTTAATTCGTTTAGGTAATATATTTGGTATGGTATGTAATATTTTGGTAACTTTCAATCGCAGTTGTTGTAAAGTTCTAAATTCGGCTCGTAATTTTTTTGTTAATCAATCAATCAATTTATTAAATTTTTCTTTAATTGGACTTAATTTTTGACATCACTTTTTTTCTATTTTTAAAGAATTAGATTTTTAAAATATATGAAAAAAAAAACAAACTAAATGATAATTTTTACTATGTAAAAAATGTAATCGTTACTCTAATTGCAGTATTTTCCAGTTTAACTTGATTTTTTTTTTCTTTTTTATTTGCTAGAGCCAAACTCTAAGAAAGCAATCCTTTGCACTTTGTTCGTGTAGGTTTCACTAAATGGGGGAAGATATTAATATAAATAAATATCGCTATCTTATCAGAGATTTCATTCATGAAAGTATTAAAAAATAAATTATAATGTAAATAAAAATTTTAAAACAAAGCAGAATGCAAAACTAAAGGTTTTAAAGGAGCATATTTTCCAAAAAACAATAAAAACTGTTTAGAATTGTAAATTGCACCAAAATTTGTAGATTTTTTTAGAACTTTATATATAAGAATACAAGGTAGAATGTAAACCAACGGTTTTTAACAGCACACATTTCCAAAAGATAATACAAACTTTTTAATATTGTAACTTGCACTAAAATTTTAAAATTTCATATAAGAAAAATTATGAAAATTCTTTGCAATTTTGAAAGGCTGTAACTCCGGAACCTTATATAACTAAAAAAATCGTTAGCACGCGTAAAAATATATTACTGAAGCTTTAAATTTTATGTATTGCCGAAGAAAAATTTGTACAGGTGCCTAAGTTACAGGTGTTTAAATATAACAAATTTTCAATTTTTGATTCCTAATAGCTCATAAACAGCAGTTGGTCAAAACAAAATGTCTGAGAAAACTTATACTAATTCTAAAAGTTCTTTTTTCTTTCAAAATTTCAAGTATCTATCTAAACGCGTGCCGGAGTTGTGAAGGTAGGAAAATGAGACATAATTTGATTTTCACATAGCAGTAAATTTAAATACTAAATTTAAAATAATTCTACAATTTTGATATTGACTTACAAAGGTAAAAAAAATTTCTGTCAAATGGCGTTTTCAGATTGAAAAAGTGTTAAACAGAACATGAGATATACGAATTTAAAAATAGGGTTTTTCAAACTTTGAAGGGCTGTAGCTCCGTAATTGGGGGGGGCTACATGAAAAGGTTGTTCCACAAATTTTGTTTGTGTTGAGACCTGCCATGGTCTCAACACAAATGGTTTTATTATGAAATGTTTTTATGAGACCTGCCATGGTTAAAATTTTTTTTCTCTATATTTAACGGTATAGAAGTTTTGTAAACAGGCGGACAGAGAGACAGACGAACAGACGGACGGACAGGTGGACGAACATACGGACGGGCGGATGGAGTGAAACTAATAGGCACATTTTTTTAAATTTTTTTTGGAAATGGGTTAAAAATTGGGAAAAATTAAAAGAGACTTTCTTAAATTTCAATGTGAACCCTATAGAATTAAGAAAGGCTGTTCAAAAATGTCTAAAAATAGCAGTCTAAAAATAACATATTTTTAATTTTGGGGTCGTGACAAAAAATAAGAAATTCTAACTAACAAATTTTAACTAGAATTATATCGGAATTATTACGTAGTTAGCAAAATTTTGCACTGTGAAAAATTGTACAAATCCTGTAGGTTGGGATTTTTAGATTGAAAAAACGTTATGCAGAATCTGAATATACTGTCGTTTTCTATTCCATGTTTAACCGGCAGTGTCTCGACAAAAATCCTGCTATAATTCTCATTGCATTTTAACTGGATCCTATGATTTTTCATATTATTTTCAGCTATAGTTTCCCAGAACTTCCTTAGATTGTCTGAACTCCAATTTGTTACTTCATTGTTTGTTCCTGCAATGTTCCTCTTTGATGTTGAGTATTTATTTTGTATTTGCCTATCAACATATTAATGCCTATTTGCATTTCCACAAACAACTGTGGGATAAAGATAAAGGGAGTTGTACCTCCATCTTTCTCATTTTCCTCTATTCTTAGGAAAATATAATGGTACCTCGTAGAGAGTTAAAATCTACTAACCCAAGAGACGGGTTAAACTTGGCACGTAACTTATTTACATTAGACTAACCAAAAACTGGGACAGGTCGTTGATATAAAACTTCACATTTTTTGACAAAATTTCAGATATCTACTTTAATTATACACTAAGTAATCGTCATATCACTAAGTAATCAACATGGAGAGACTTGTTCGATTACTCGAACCCGCCTGTTGAATTTGTTTTTAGTTCCAAACCCGCCCGCCAATTCTGAACAAAAATAAAGATACATATACTTTTTCATATTTATCTCATCTTCTTTAAAGTGCTACAAAAAGAATGGCAAATTTATTATCCATATATATTCATACAGGTCTAATAATATCTATATGTAATACATTAATTCCAGTTTCTAAATCATTTTTAAAATTCATAAAATCAAATTTGGCACATAATGAAAAATTCTATACAAAAGAAGTTGACAAATTTTTCTCTTGCTTTTTTTTTTTTTTAATTTTTAACAACCCAAAAAAACCTTTTAAACTTTATTCTGCGTACATAAAAAATAAAAACAAAAATTTTCTTTAACTATTTCAATTTCGTGTACAAAAGTTATACGTATATATCCTATTCGGAATTTAATTAGTCCGCAATATTTTTCTTTTTTGAACTCAAACTAAAATTTTATTCACTCAATTGAACCAATACTTTAGTTTAGCCCTTTGTTTCATCATTTTTTTTTTGTTATATGTTTTCTTATTGTAAATTTTTTTTATTCGCTCCCAGGTAACAAAAAAAAAAAAAAAAAATATAAAAAAATCAACTCTCACATATTACTCTAGTAAATTTCCTACATAATATAATATAAAAAAAAAAAGTTTTTTTATTCGCTTCGATGCATACTTGTTTGTACCTACTTTTTTTCATAGGTTCAAAAAAAACACAAAAAACAATATTTCTCGTAGGATTTAATAGAAAGATGAAAAAGTGGAATAAGTTCAGGCAATTCCTATGCTATGGGCTCTTTTAATCATACAGATTTATGAGAAATAAAATCATAAAGTCTTTCTTAATTTTTTATTTTTTTTTTGTTATTATTTTTATTTTTTAATGTTTTTTTTTTTTTTTTGTCGTTATACCTTAAGGTTACATCACTATAAGAGAACAATTAAATTTAAAAAAAAATAGTTCATTCAATAAATTAAGTTTAGTTAGAGAGGGAGGGAGTCAAAATTTTTTTATTACAATAAAAAACAAAATAAAAATTTTTTTAAACCTAGGTACATAAAAATGAAGGAAAAAAAAATTTTAAAATTCCTTTCTTTAAAATAAAAAATTGTTGAATTGTTGGTTTAAAAATTAAAATCAATTATTAAAAAAAAAACTTCTAAAAATTTTATGTTCTAAAAAATTTAATTATTGAAAAATCCTTTAATGAAAATATATTATACGCTTAAATTACTTGCATATATAATAAAACAAAAAAAAATTTTTGTTTTTTACTTTATTAACTTTTTTTATCAACAAAACAAATTTGTTTATGTAAATTCAATATAATATTTTTTGCCTTGTATTCCCTAAACATACTTAATTTAAGGCATGACTTCTTTTTCAAAAACAAAAAAAAAAATGAGGAAGAGTATAGAGTAGAGTGTGTCAAGTCTAGGATACCCATGCATGAAAACAATATTATGCTGTTTTTATAAAAATTAATCATTTTTTATAAAATTTGTGATGTTTGACTTAATTAAGTTTTTTTTTCCTTACTGGTATTGGGAGCATAGGGTTTGCACTTGACACCTCCATCCTCCATGTCATATTTTACCTGATATTTAAAGTCTTTTAAGAAGATTTTACATTTATACACTTCTTGCGGGAGATTGTTCTGCGCCATGTAACGTTAGAGTGGCCGAGTCTTCTTTCAACTTGAAGGTTCCACTTAAAACCATTCAAACTACACTTGTGTTTTACTTTCTAAGTGTATGAGCTATCCATCTCCGCTTTTGAATGCCTGATTTGTTTATGTATGGGTTCTATACCGATTCATAACAAGAGGTCTTTATTTGCAATTATGTTTGGTCCTTATTTGAATGTGCGGTATATTATTCTGAGACACTTATTAACGAAAATTTGAAACTTATGGTTTACGCTGTTAATTGTAAGTCAAGTTTAACTGCCATATGTCAGAAAAGCGTCTACACAAGCTCGGGGATATTCTTAAATTTGTTACTCTGGATATCTGGGAATTTTTCCATCACGACTGGCAGACGTCCGAATGCTGCTCTGATCTTGCTTAAGCTACATCTTATTGAGCTCCTCTCCTGGTAGATACGGTGACTAATGTGTGATTAATTGGGTGACTTAATTAATTATCGAAATATACCTATTTATGTAAAATTTTATAAATATTTATTGTAGTTTGTTGCAGTTACACCGAACCAACCAACTTTAACAGAAGTTATTGCCTTAAATCTTGATCAACTTTTACAAGATATCAGATGTCTAGCTTAATTAAGTTCCAAGCAAACATACAAACTACCTGTTGGACTACTACTAAATCAACCAAACTGCATAGTAGTAATTTCTATAAAACTTGATAATTTCTAAGTAAATTTCAGATATCCAACTTTATTAAGTACCGAGATATGAATATATAATGTATGCTTATATAAAACAAGAAAGAAGTCATATTGCAGCTAGTTGAACCTATTGCACTAGCATAATCAAATTTGACAGAAGTTGTTGCTATGCATTTGACTTCTTTTCACAAAATTTCAGATACCTAAATTCAATAGACATTTTGATTTACTTTCATATAATAAAAAACGAAATTGTATGGCGTCGAACACGAACGCGCCGGTCGAACTTACTCGATTTAATTAGCAAAACCAAGAATTTTACAAAGGTGAAATGATAAAATTTTTTAGACATCCTATCTCCTTTATTTTTTGAGTTATCGATTCAGAATTCGATTGTGAGAAATATTATATTATATACTTTGTCATATCTAACCCGACTTCTTTAAAGTATCACAAACGTTATTGCAAATTTATTACACTCTGGTAACTATGTTCATACCATATAATAAATTCAAAAATTTTTATCCTTAAGCAAAAACTAAGCTTAAATTTGTACTTTGAATACACAATCTGATCGGCTGAAAGAATACGAAATGAGAAAATTTTGAAATGTAAAATGAGAAAAAGCTAAATTAGAAATGACGTTGACGTTGGGGTTTAGATACGTTATAACCAGAACAAAATACTATATATATATATCAATATATGTATATACATATATAATAAAAGGTAATGATTAATAGATTTGTCTATTATAGATCAGGCTAACCTATAGTTTCGTTCTAATCTTCTAAAAAGAAGAAGAAAAAAAATATTCATTTTATATTTAACATAACTTGTTAATTAATTGTTATACCCAAACAAAATAATGAATAGAAAATCATCCCAGACATACAATTTATAAGTTATGATGTGTATAGATCAGATGATTTTAAAAATCAAAATCAGATAAGACAAGAAATTTACAAATTGAATTAAAATGAAATTACTATTATAAGCATTACATTTAAAAAAAAAAAAAAAATGATGATGAAAAACAAGATGATAACAAGTTTTATATTTACAATATAGATTTTCAAAAATTACAAAGATATAATCATCATATCTTTAAGAATTTAATTCAACCTAAACAAAATATTTTAAACAGAAAAAGTTAATTTCATATTCTTTTTTTGTTAACTTTTATACATACAACAATTCGTAACATGATAAGTTTTTTTCATAAAAGAAATAAAATCCTTATGGATTTCTTTCTACATATACATTTATATATATGTATATATATATATATGTATTTACTTTATAGTAAATTTAAGTTAAAAAAAAAAAAAAAACATTTTTATTCACAATTTTTATGAGAACAAATAATTGAAGGAAGTAAAAGTAAAAAAAAAGTGAATAGTCACTTTTTATTCAATAACATAGGAAGTAAAGAAAAAAAAAATCAAGGTTTTGTTGTTAAATATCAACAAAAACAAGCTTTTTCCCTTTTTCTTTTATTTTTTTTTTTTTTTTTTGTATCTTTATTGTATTTTCTTCTATTTTATTATTTTTTATGCCTTTTTATATTAAAGCACTTGAAATTTATAACTTCAATTGAATTATGATATAAATAATATAATATAGTCATTATATGAGCGTGTCTATTTATTTTCAGTGATCTAAGATCTTTTATTTTACATATAATATTATGTATACATATTTCATTATATACCTAGTGATGAAAAGTAATAAAAGCTTTTGTGAAAGATGAACCGAAATCTATTTGAATAGATAGATATTCGTTTTGGATATTATATTTTTTTTTTTTTTTTTTTTTTGAAAATCCACAATCAAAAAACATTTTAACATTAACAGTTGGAAAAAATATCCTTCAAGTCAATCATAAAAAGTTTCCTGGAAAAATTGCCAAGTAATAGAAAAACAATAATTTCAGAACTAGGTGTACAACCATACAAAACAGAAAAAAAAATGGTGGGGTCTGCTTATATAAGAAGGATTATTCCGATTAAAACCCAAATCAAAATCTTATCTTAAAATGAAGTAAAAATAATAGCAATTATTTATTCATCATCATCATCATCAATCATTAATAATTAAATAATTTATTTTCAATTTGATACAAAAGTTTTCCACGAATTCTTCAATTTCCTCTATATATTTTACATATTGTGGATAAACTATTTTTTTTTGTTTCTATTCTTTAAATAATTGATACATCTTGTTGGAAGTCTTCCTCTTGTTTCTTTCGTGCCATTTTGATTCTTTGACATTCTTAATTTCTTCTTATTAGCTTCAGGTTGCGTGTTCGCACATTTATTTTTTTGTTATTTTACTTAAAAGAATAAATAACATGTTTTAGTGTCTAGTATTCCTGAAGAAGGTTTTCTAATTTTCTTAATATTTTAAAAATCCTTTGCCATATTTTGTTAATTTTTATTTCTAAAGTATTTTGAAGAAAAAATTCTATAACAGACTTTAATGACACCATGTACCATTAAAAATAAAATATGTATTATCATAGGTTTGAACAAAATTTTTAAGAACACTAACACTAGAATTGGAATTTATTTATTTACATACTCTGTTAGTACTTAGGTTAAATTTTATTGAAGGATTTAGGTGTTGTTTTGTATTGTGTTTTTCATTTTTGGTTTTTTACCGACCGCATACATTAATGTTAAGGTAAATATTGTTTTCATACTAAAAATTTGTACCCGAGATTTTCGCAAAAATGCACGACTCCGGTGTGGAGAAGGCTGTAAAAAAATTTTCAGCATGATCTCCGTCTGTGTGTGTGTGTGTGTGTGTGAGTGCGTCTGTGGGCACGTGTGTCTGTGGGCACAAGGCTTAAACGACTGAGCGGAATTTTTTGAAATTTCATATTTAAGGTTTCGACCGACGTAAATATCTCGGATTGATAAGCTTTTGGAGCAAATCGGACAACCGCAAGTGGTAGTTTACTAGTGTAATTTTTAAGTTTTTTACGAATATTTCGTAACAGAAAAATTTGGTGAGAAAAATGATTAAGGAAAAGTTGTTACACAAGTAAAGAGGAACAACTTTGCCATAGAACATTTTTTGATCCGACTAACTTTAATTTTTATTTAATTTTTTTTCTAAGTTCAAATTTCATACGTAACACTCCATATGAATTTATATGAACAATTTTTCTTTGTTTTTTTTTTATATCTCTAAAAATTTTTATACATACATATGTATGTACTTATATCTATGTCAATGCATATTATTTATTCATTTGTTGATGACATAAAATTAAAACGGTAAAATTTTTGTTAGCAGATTTAATATTAATCTTATGTTTGTTTTGTATTTGTTTACAGTTTTTATTATTTTTTACTTTTAATATTATTTTTTGAATGAAAAAAAAATCATGTATCTACATTACAATAATAATAATAATAAATGGATGTATGAATGAATGTACATATATTTTTACGATTTCATTGCTTATAATTATTTTTATTGAATAAAACAAAATGTTATTAAATTATTAGAAGTTAATTTGCTTTGATATAAATTATTATGTAAAAAATCTATAAATTTTGGCATTGTACTTTTTGTGTAGTCGGTCCTGTGGTGGAGACAGCTGATTTTTTTTCTTTGTTATTATTTTGTAATGTATTTGTTAAAGTAAAGTGAACCAAATATGATTAACGTAAAAAAAATTTTTTTAGTATTTTGTTGATGGTAATTGAGTTTTATATGTACTTTCTATTTTTTTATATTGAATACACTTAAATTACAAACAATTTTTTTTTTTTTTTGTTCAATTTTGTTATTGTTTGGATTAAATTTTAAATACATACTTAAGTACAAAAAAAAAAAAAAATTGGGTTAAGTATAATAAATTACTGTGAAAAATAAATAAAAAAATTTGTAGAATGATAAAGAAATGATAAGAAAATAAAAAAAAAAAATATATTTTAATAAAGTTGTTTTTTTTTTTTTATTTAATTAAAAAGAAACAATTATAAAAATTATTGCTAAGTTCTGTTTAGCTAACAGAAATAGAAATTCTATTAACGATTGAAAATATGAGGATAATTTTATAATCAAGACTTATTTATCTGTTTATGCCGTACAATTAATTAAAATAACGCGAAATGAATTATATTTAAAATATGAATAAAAAAAAATCAATAAAATGATAAAAAGGAAATCTATAACAACAAATGTGACAAATCACAGTGATTTGATTTCAATCATTATTCTTTTTATTGATTTTTGAATATTTTTTTTGTATTTTTTACCTATAAAATTTTTTATTAATATTGAAAATTAAAAACTATTCTAGAACTTTATACCTATAAATTAAAACATATACTTAAATCTAATTATTTAAAAAAAATATATATAATAAACTATAATATTATCCTTATGACAAAAATAATATTAATTTTATGGCAAAATATTTATAGTAGGCCTCTTATAAATTTTGAAATAATTCAAAAACTATACTGATTTGTTTTTTTCAATTTCGTCCAAAGAAGATGACAAATTTCTTTTTTATATAATTTTGTAAAACAAAAAATTTTTTTTAAATTTAAATATACATTTAAAAAAATCATCCCCAATTATTTTTATCTGATAAAAAAAGCTCAATAAAAAAAAAGTAATGTCTTCTCATTATATTTTGAAAGTGTTATAATGTCATGCAATGTGAAATTCTAAAAAAAACTGCAAAATATATTTAAAATTCAATATGTTATAGAAAAAATTCTTAATATTATTTTCAAACAAAATTTAACATATTCATTTTAAAACAAAGAAAACTTTAAATTAACATAGTTAAAAATGGATATACATTGTAAAAACAAAAACAATAGTAAACAAATTTCATTTTATGTCATTTTTCTCGATTTTTAAACGACGCGAATTAAGTCCATGCGAAATAAAGCTACCGAAATGATATTTCACATTTCATAACAAATAATATCCTAGAGCGTTTTTCCTCATAGGAATTGAGAAATAAGACCCCAAAATATGTGAAAAATAAAGCCTCTGGATGTTTTTCTTCTTTCGACTTATAATCCACAAATTCTTGAAAAATAAGGCCCGGGATTTTCTTTCTCACTAAATATATAAAAAAAAAAAAAAACAAGTTTTGTAATACTATCTTCCTTTTTCTTCTAATGTAATTTTTTAAATTTAACCAATTTAACAATGAAGACAATTTATATAAGAAAATACTATAATACGATAACCATTCTTTTTAAATATAAGAAATTACTAAGTACAAATAGAACTTCTATAAAAAAAAAAACAAATCTTTTAGTAATAATCAGATTTTTTCAGTTATTTTTATTTTTATTTTAACTCTTTAATTAAATCTATTATAATAAGATTAAATCTATTATAATAAGAACACCCCTATCTAAAGTGTAAAAATTGACTAAAAGATAACCATTTCAATTAAATATTTATTGTTAATATAAAATTTGTAATTTCCATATTTTTTTTTTTTTTTTTTAATTTGATTTTCTATTACAAAATAATAAGATTTTTTTTTTCTATATTTCATTTTTTTCCTTTTTTATGTTTTTTTACTTATTATAATTTTATCATTTCCTTTTAGTTCCCCAAATTGAATTTTAAAAAATGGCTTTTAAAAATTCCATTTCTTTCTTTTCAAAAATAAAATTTAGAAATTTCCAAATTTATACATAATATAAATAAATTATATCTATATACTTTTATGTAAATTAATATATTTATATATATATATTTTCTTAGAAATCATCATATGGTCTAGTTATTTGTGGGTGGTAAGAAAATATTTCTTTTTATGTATTAGCATATTTTCCAAAAAAAATTTTAAAAAATATGCTAATTAGTTTTACTCTATCCGTTTGCTTTTATGTTTACACAATTTTTACACTGTTGAAGAAAGAAATGGAGAAATTCTGAAAACGACAAACAACTGGAAATTTAAGGTTTATTGATCGTGACAAAAATAATATAAATTTTTGCCAATTCGACACTTAAATTTCGTTATTTAAAACTAAAAATTTGCAAAATTATAAACGATAATTAATATCAGTATATTCTGAACGTTTAAAGCTAGAAAATTGAAATTTTGAGAGGAGTAAGAAAGAACCGTTAATTTAAAAAGTATTTTTGCAATTTGATTTCTCTCACGGTTAAGAGCTATAAGCGGTCCAAAATTGAAAATTTTCTAATTTTAGATGCTTGGAACCTGGACGTTAATGATTTTTGTATTATGAATTATTTATGTTGCCATGTATCCACATAATCTCCATGAATACATCTATATCCATGTGTTATGTGATTTCTTTAAAATTGATAAAATGTGCAACTTAAACTTTTTTTTTTTACAATATTCATTTTTTTTTTTTTGTTTTTCGTTTTACTCCTTTTAGCATTCTTAATTTATCTTAGCATATAAGAGTTTAGAAAAACAGCTTTTCTTTGTTATATAATTTAATTAACATTTAAACTTATCCTATCGTTTTTGTTGTTAATTTTATTAATTATTTTATTTTCAAAAATCTAAGTAGTATTGCAATTTAGCAATTTTTTTTTTTAACATTCAATTTTGGAAAAATTCAGAGTATTAAAACCAAACATCCGTTTTCCAGTTACAAGATTTTTATTTTATTTATTTATTTATTTATATTAATATTACATACATAAATGTAATGCAATATTATTGAACCATCGGCTACTAAGGCCATTATAGGTTTTTATACTGTTATTAAATTATATACTAATATTATTTATTTTGTTTATATTATATACTATATATTTACATTATATTTGGTCGTAAGGGGGGTATGTAAAGAAAAAAACACTTACGACCTGTGCAGGGATCGAACCCACACTCCTTCGGTTAATACGCCACACGCGTACTTACTAGGCTACCGAAGCCCCCCAAGATTTTTAGCTTCAAGAGGTTAAATCTTAAAGCAATAAGTAATTGCATACTTTTAGGTGACACTACTTTCCGCTTAAGTTATACAAAAACACAAAAATCATGTAGTAATAAATAAATAAAACTAGAAATAACCGTAAAAAATTTAACGATAGTATTCTTTTTCTTTTTTTTTTCTTATACTTGTACTTATATATAAGAGCATATTATATCTGGAGTACATAATTCAATTGAATTTGTATTTTTTTTTTTTATACTTTGCATAAAGATTTTCACCATTTTTCCCCCATAATTTAACCTTTTAAGTAACAAAATAAGACTAATATAAAATATGACATCATAATTATTATTAAGTATTCAAGGTTATATTAATCATCATTTACATATTTATGTAAATGTATTATTGTATTATGTAATATATTTTACATAAAATTTCAAAAAAAAAAAAAATATAGATTATAGAAAATCTAAAAAAAGATTTTCAAATTGATTTGGAAATTTCAAATTTCTTTTAACAAATTCTAATAACATTTTTGGTAAAGAAAATATATAGTTAAGATATTATTAATATTGGAAATTGTCGTGAAATACATTTTACCCTTTCAGAATTTATTTCAAATTTTCATTTTTAAGCATATATTAGACCTAAAATGCAGTACAACTCCCACATATCGTTTGGCGTCCTACACTCTTGATGAGGTTACTTGAATAAAATACAAAATGGCACGTTACACCTATTATTCAGATAACCTTTACTTCTCTTAACAACGTCGAAATATTAAAGCATTATATCTATTTTATAAATATCTTTATAGATAATGCTTAATAACATTTATTCTATTGAACTAAAATCAATAATGCCTTCCTTTAAACAATTCTAAGAAAATAGTAGAGAGGCTTTAAGAGCCCATTTATAGACCGTGAAAATTCATATGATGTTTAAAATTGGTTATGAGAACTCATTTATTGTAAGGACCGCTAAAATGTGTAATATGCTTCCATTCAATGTATTTATATTTGATGAATATGGTTCATTATATAATTTACAACTTTTCAAACGAACCTAAACAGATTCCCTTCTAATTTACTTTCAAATCTCCTTATTATCTTATTTCTGTTCAATCCCTTTCCTTGTTACCTAAACATTCAATAACTTTGTATAAAGAAATTCTTTCCTAGGGTTTGGTTTTGTATAAAAGAATCCTTTCGAAGAAAGAATCCTAAAGTTTGAATAGTGCGTAGTGCGTAAAATATAGTGCGTTTTGGCTACTTCAACTTTGGGTATAACGGTTCGGTTATATTTTAGTTTATTTTCCCCTGCTCCATAAATGTAACAAGGAAATTTCCAGGAAAAGGAAATTACACAGCGTTTATTTTTCAGGCGTGGCTGTAAATGTCATAAGAGGAATTATTCTTACAACGTGTGTGGGATGCGAACCCACACTGCCTCGGTGTTACAATCTTACCCAAAAGGTATAACGAATAAAAATATTAGATTTTTTTTATCTTTATCAAAAAATACATAAGTGTTGAATTATTAAAATAAACTTCTTTAAAAGATTTAAAATAAAAGTTCTTTAAAGTACTTTTTCCTTTAAATATATTCTTTAATTCCAGTTAGTACTTTATTTAATAAGAAAATTCAAACTTATTGATTTTTGTTAGTTTTATAATTCAAATGCATTTTCTTATTTTTATAGTTAACTGTAATTTTTTATTTAAAAAAAAGATACCGATTATTTTTATTTTATTTTTAATTTTTTAAAATTGACTTAACACTAAGTACACTTTTAATATGTATATATTTCACCCTTTTTATAATTTACACACTTATAGTTTTATAAATTTTATATACATTTTTTGGTTTCTTTAAAAGTCTTTGATCAAATCAAATAGCAGTATTAAAGTGTATAACACTTGAAAAACTTAAACAGAATTATAATTTCTTTGACAAAAAAATGGTAAAAAAAAAAAAACGGAAAACTTCATTAAAAATTCAGATACAGAGAGATCTTATTTCCATTAAATGTACTTTTTTTGTATATTCACTTGTTAAGTTAAATTTTTACAGCTGTTTTTTTTTAGAGTATGTTGCAAAAAAAAAGGAAGAAATGAAGAAAAAGCCTTAAAATACAATTGCTATACATATATTTGTAATAATATATATATTTTTCATTCATATGTTGGATTTTTTTTTTTTTTTTTTTTTTTTATTTTAGAGAGCTAAAGTGTTTCAATAATTCATACTTTTAAAAAGATTTATGCACATTTTTTTTTTTTTTGCCTTATATCATTTTTTATCATTGTTTTTTTTTTTTTAATTCTTTCGATAAAATAACCTTGTTGCAGAATAAAAAAAAACAAAATTCTATATTTTATATTCTTCTTTTTTTTTTAATCTATCATACACGTTTGCATCCTTTTTAGATTATTGTAACAATAAAATAAAATTAATTTAAAGGGTATTATGAATTTTATTTATTATCTTTTTTATAGTGATTCAAATTAATAACGTGTATATTCTGATACTGTAGTTCAATTCATAATTATAGTAGAGAAATGCTCCACAAACTTTTATTCTTTTAAAAACATCTTTAGCCTATAATTATGCAATTAATTTTCAAGAATTTTATTTTGACTTAGTTATTGGCTATATTGGGGGTTTCGGTAGCCTAGTGGGTAGACGTGTGGCGTATTAACCGAAGGAGTGTGGGTTCAATCCCTGCACAGGTCGTAAGTGTTTTTTCTTTACATACCCCCCTTACGACCATATATAATGTAAATATATAGTATATAATATAAACAAAATAAATAATATTAGTATATAATTTAATAATAGTATAAAAAAACCTTTAATGGCCTTAGTAGCCGATGGTTTAATAATATTGCATTTATGTATGTAATATTAATATAAATAAATAAATGGCTATATTGCCCTTACAATCATGATTTTAGATAATTTTATTTTAGAATTCAGTCTAATATTAATTCAGTAATGATATAAATATATTAGGATAAGAGAATCTTAAAAATATTGCTTTATTTGTAGTATTAATTAAATTAAATTATTAAACAGATAAAATGTTTGTGTTCTGATATTAATGAAATAATTACGGATTTTTAAAGTTTAATATCACATTTATTCAATTTTTCATTTATTATAAATATTAGTAGTAAATAGTAGTTATATCGTCTAAATTCTAAAAAAATTAAAATAATGGTATAATACCTTGCTGATATATATATATAAAAAAACGCATCTTTAATCACTCTAAACTTCCTCAGTTCTTCGATATGTTATCATGAAACTACTATTGGAGTAGAAATTTTTTTATCTTTACTGCAAACAACAGAAACTGATATATACATTTAACTGATATATACGAAATTTTAACGTTTAACTTTTAATTAGGAATATATAATCACCAAAATAAAGCAAAAAAGTCTTTAAAACAACACATATATACATTTAACGTCCTCAATTTTGGGAACTCTTTACATATTCAAAATGTCTTCAAAGTTTCAAACAAATTTTTGGGAACTGTTTTCGTTTTTGGTTTTGGGAAATTTTTTTCTGGAAACTTTTTTCGTACAGCCTTATATTCCCTTCCCCTAATAGTAATGAACAATGACTAAAAGCCCCATAACTTACTGTTGGTCAAAAAGGAAAGTTTCTAGTTCTTTAAATTCCTATACATAGGTAGAGGAATTATAATCGTACCACTCTTCCTTAGAGTCCATCGATGATTCTCACCCAACCCTTATACAAAAAAAAATTAAGATATCATGCTTCACAAAACCTGTGATATCTTAGAAGATACAACAACGATTATGATTTATTAATAAAAGTAAATAGTTTTCTTTTATTATCTAGTAATTTTTTAAATTCTCAACAATGAACATATTAAATAGAGTGGCCTTTTTTATGCAAAAAAAAAAAAAAACAAAATCCATTTTTATTAGGGATTTAATCTTTAAAGTAGTTTAAATTCTTTCGTCTTTGCATATTAGTATATTTAAATTAGATAATTTTGTTTTAAAAAAATTTTTTATTGATAAAGTGAAATAATTACAAAAAAGAAAGGTGGAACTTTGTCGACAAAAAGTAAGTTCTTAATTTAATATTGAGATAAAAAAAAGGCAAGTCTTATTATTGAATTACTAATCAATATTAAATATTTTTAAAAAATAAATTAAAAACAATTATTGATTACAATCACTTTTCAAATAATAACTTATATTACTGTTTTGAAAGTAAACAACTAAGTAAATTTAAAGTCTCATCAACTTTTAACGTTACTATAAGGTCAGTAACTATCAGTTGAGTTAATCAAGCGGTTAATGTACTATCTTACTAACAGTATGGGTTTAAATATTTGATTCCAACTAGAATTAAAATTAAACAAAAAAAAATATGAAAATTCAAATAATTTATATTATAGACCTAAAAAAGACCTTTTATAATTTATATTATAAACCAATATTATAGACCTTAAATTCCCGATAAGATTAAATTATTTCCTAGGACTCAATACAAATAATTTAAATCGATTAAAAATAATAAAATAAAAAAAATAAAGTTCAAAATAATTTAAATCTAAATTATTTAAATTTGGAAATCTTGTTTCTTAACACAAATACGTTGAACAATCGTTAGAATCTTAACTTCTTTGAAAGCCACATTACAAAAGAAACAAAAAGTAAAAAAAAAGTTATAAAATTTCTCACTAGGAAAATTTTTCATAAAAAATATCTGTGGGAAAAAAGAAATTTTTTTTTTTTTTTAAATATTTCCGTACAACCTTCAAAAAATTATATTAATTTAATTAATATGGTCTAAAGTTGTGCAAAATATTCTTTTTTATCTTTCATCTTTTATCTTTCGATATTTCGATATTCTTTTAAAAAAAAAAAAAAGCTAAATATCTAGACATTTTATTTGTACAAAGAAAAACCATAATTTTGCGTGCTTTTATCCTTGAAATCAATATAAATTTCCGTTATAATAATTATCGTTAATTTGATGATAAACAAGTTGAAAAGAAAAAGCCAACTGGTAACATAAAATGAGAAAAAACAAAATTACAGACTGTTGTATGACTATTTTCCACCAGAGATAAAAGTTTTCATTTATATAAAAAAGTAACAAAAAACAAAAATATGTTAAATAAAACTTTACATATACAAAATTATCATTTCAAATAATCTATTAACAATCCTCTGTTTCCCTCTGTTCATTTTAATTTTCTTCTAAAAACTTTTACGTTGTAATTTACAATTATAGAATCATTTTTCTTTTTGTTTTCTCTGCGTTTAATTAAAAACCATTTCCTTCCTAAAATGAATATCGAAAAAAAAAATTTTTCATTTTAATTTCCTTGTTTTTGAAAACAAACTTTTTCATTAATATGAAAAATTATGAATATTATGATATAATATAAAAGATTTTGGTGATTTTATGAAAAACTGGACATTTTTTTCAAAAAAAAAAATGTTTTTTAAGTAAGCTATTAATTATCACAAGAAATCATATTAAGGATGAGAGATTTAAAAAATTCGAAACACTTTTTCCTATACCGTTCCAAAAAACAAAACCACAAACCACATAAATATACATTTTCCTAGTAAAATACACTTGTTTTTTCTGTTTAATTTATACGAGTATCTTAAAATTCATAAAATGAATTTAAAAACTATACAAGATTTTTTCGTTCATATGTTGTCATCCTTCGTTCTATTGCATGTCATTTTGTATAACATATGTCATGAATCATGATTTTAAAGTATGTATAAAAGTAAAAAAAAAACAAGTAAAAATAACAGTAAGTCGATGCAACCGACTTATTTATACCCTACACCTAAAAAATTCAAATTAAATTAAAAATCCATAAGTTATTTTAGTTAGGTATTTAATACAAGCTAAAAAAAATAAATGCTGTTACAACCTTTGTACAAAATTTCAGGTTTCTATCTTTATTAAATTCGAAAATATGATTGTTAGGTCTTGGGAAGTGTGTGAAGGTCTTGGGAAGTGTGTGATTCTTATATCAAATTTCAAGTTTATATATTTATTAATTTCGAAGATATGCTTGTTTGGTCTTAGGAATTGTGTGGCAGATACCCGAACAACCATTCTAATTCATCTTAAATTTTGGACAAATCAGGGGTTCAGGAAACAACACCCTTGTACCAAATTTGAAGTTTCTGTCTTTATTAATTTCGAAAATATGCGTATTAGGTTTTGGGAGTTGTATGGGAAGTACTCGAACGCATGGTCCGATTTCGCCCATTTACAATCCCCGCCTTACCTTAGTCATTGTTAACCTACAGTATAAATTTCATCAAGATAACATCATTATTTTTTGAGTTATCGTGCGTACGGACGAACGGACGGACATCGCTAAATCGACTCCGGCGGTGATCCTGATTCAGAATATATATGTCTATACCTAACTCGCTTCCTTTTGGTGGTTACAAACACCATACCAAAGTTAATATACCCTATACTTAATGTGTAGGATATAAAAAGTATTATAATATTATCACATTTTGAAAATTTGAAATTCAAAATTTCTTTTCACCCAAAAATTATAATACGACAAATTTAATTAAAAGATCTTCAGATTTAAAAATCACTCCCTACTAAGTATTAACACGGCACAAAATATAAGAAAATAAATACATAAAACAAACATATAAGGAAAAAAACAAACATATAAGGAAACAAAATATATAAGGAAAATAAAAATTAATAAAATTTAAATTTCTTAGCTGACCAAAAATGGTGCTAAACGTTTTAAGTTTACTTATTCTAAAGCTATCCTCATCTCAGCTATGATTATCTTCAGATTTACCCTAAATTTAACATATTCTGGTAGCATAAGTGATAAAATATATGGAAATGTATTACACCTAAATCTCTTTTTGCCATCTAAACACACATAAAAACATATAAAAAGTAAACTTAAAAATTAGTAAAAAAATGTAAAAATCATATATTAAAAAATGAGAAAATCAATCATTTTATTTTAAATTTTGTTTAAAATTATAAAATTAGGTAAGAAAAACGTGTGTGTATATTGTCAACATAAACTGACAATTATATTGCAAAGTACAATTTTATTGATTTCACGAATTTCCATATTCTCTTATTTATTTATTTTTTTCCCTTAATTTTGCTTACGCAATTATTCAGGGAATTCTCTATAAATGAAATTTAAGTTTTTTTTTATTCGAAATGAGAATAAATTTTTATAAAATTCAAAAAATCAAAAATGATAAAAAATGTTTTCTTATTTAAACTGCAGGGTGATCGTGATAGAACGAATAAAAATCATTTAAAAATATTCACAAGAAAAAAGTTAAAATATACACAATTGAATAAAGAAAATAAATCAAATAATTTAAATTCATACTTATCGTATATACAGGGTGTCGCACAAAAGAACTCTATCCGTTCTAGAGCAGGTAAATGAGCTAAAACTAACAAAAGAGTGGTTTTCAGAGAAGAATCTATTCTACACCATTTTTGAAATGTGGGTCTTTATAGATTATTGGTGTTTTTTCATAAAAAAAAAACTATAACTTTTAAATGGTTTGTTTAAGAGAGACCCAACAAAATGCATTTAACAGAGTGAATTAATTTAATTTATTAATTAAATTAAAAAAAAAAATTTTGTTTCAAACTCAATTTTCTTCTTAAGCAGTCTGTATTTGAGGAATTTTGTAAAGCATATCTTACCTATTTAAAAAGGAGTATTTTTTTGTGAAAAATCATCAAAAATTTTTAAAGTCTCATTTCTCAAAAATAAAGCAGAATATAACCCGCCCCCCCTTTTCAAACAATTTTTTGCTAAACTTTACTACCCCTACTGGCTCCAGAGGTGTATGGTTTTTATGCAGGACACCCTATATAGCGTATAATACACTCTTTAATTTAAATTTATATTATAAACCATTTTATAAAATATTATTTTAATAATTTAAGAATTTAATTATGATGAATTTAGACAGCAATAACTGCAGTTATGTCATATGTCATATTATGAAATTGTGGATCATAACATATAACCTGTACTAGTACAAAAAAGTTCATTAAATGATTATTAACTAACTTTTTTAGTTTTTTATACTTTTATTGCACAGCACAATGAAAACGTTTAGGCGCGTAAAAATGTCATTTATTATTATGTTGACATTTGTTTTTTTTATGAATTTTGTATATTCTGAAAAATTGTAATATGTAATTTTTTTTTTTGAATAATGAATGATTTATAGAAATTTGAATGGGTTTTTTATTAATTGCGACAATATATTTATCAATAAATAAACCCCAAAACAAAAGATGTTGGTGGGTTCACAAAATGAATTTAAACAGAGAAATTGATAGATTTTTGAAAGTTATTTGAAAATGTATAAAAGGAAACTATTCCGAAGACTTTTTTAAGCATACGAGCATAACTTCCAGTGCATATAATTTATTATATTCTTTGTTAACCAAATCTTAAATTTGTTAACATTATTTCTGTAACCTTCTAGAATAAGAATTTTTTAATAAATAAATTATTGTCATGAATTTGTTTGCTTATATCCGTCGATTTTTTTATACTTATAATATCGGTTTTTTTTTTTGCTTCTTCGATTAATTTCTCTGTGAAATTCATTTCCTCTGAGAAAACAAAATTAATTGTAGAAAAAAATTTAAATGAAGAATATGAAATATGAATGAATATTATCAAACAAATATGACATCACAACTCATATTTTGACATTTCAAAGAATATTGAAAACGTAAGAATTAAAAATTAATCAAGTTTTTTCCTTAGCTACGTAAATAAACGTATGACTACGTTAATTCAAAACCTCCTATTCTGTTTACTGAGAATCCTAAATATTCAATTTTTTCTTTTTAAATGGCCACTGATTATTAATTCGTTTAATTAATGTTTTGTTTTTAAGTTTTATTTTCGAATATTAACTAATTGGAAATTATTCTATTTCAATGTTTCATACCCCAGAAAAAAATTGGTCATATACCGTATATGAAGAAATTTATTTAAAACTAAGTTTTGTTTACATTTGTCATAAATCATAACCACTTTTCAGTATATAGATACCTTTGGTTAATTGTAGCATTTTTCATACAACTCAAAGCATTTTAATTTCTTTTGACAGCACATCTGTCATAGATACGCAAAATTGCATTTGATAACAGGATTTTCATACATTTAAATTTTTTTACATAATTGAATGATAACAGTTTATTTTATGATTTTATTTTTGTACAATTTTTTTGAAAGTAGTCACACTCGTTATGAAGTTTCTTGAAGAAAAATAAAAGAAGCCCTATATTCATATAAGATAAATTCAAATCTTGAATACTGTTATTTTAGAATTAATTGTTATATAAAACAGAGATATTGCAAGATATTTGATCCGCCATATCTATTAAAAGTTTAAGGATGATATTATAGTTTGAGAGGAGTAACATCTTTAAAAATATGCTAGGAAGAAAGGAAAATATGCTAGGAAAAATTACATAGGAAGAAAGTTTTATATTAAAAATTGTTTTGTGATTCTGCAGAATTTCCATTACAGGAAATATTCTTAAAAAAAATTTTGGTATAAAAATAATCGGAATTTTAGACTGCTTCATATTAATGTTTAAAAAATATACACCATAAAAAATCCATGGATTTACCTACCACCTGAGAATTTTTAATTTCTGCTTTTTATTTAAAGAAGTGCTTTAATTAAAATATCTGTGGTTTTGTCGTTGGTTATGTTTTAATATATTTTCTTCAAAAAAAATATATATTTTTAAAATAAAAAATAAAATATAAAAATAAAAAGAACTTTTGAATGTAATTTATCCTATTGTTTATTTCGAACTTTTAAAACTGTTGTGGTAGGAAATTAAACGAAAACGATTGCCGTATTATATATTGAAAGGATTTTAGATATATGAATATTGTATCTATAAATATTTTTAGATTTATCAAGAAACAAAAAGAATTCCACAATTTATAAATTAAATACTATTAAGAAAAAGAGACAAAAGTCAGAAAGATCTTGCTAGTATGTAATCGGGTAGGTTTATTTTAGCGCAATTAAGTAAATATATGGCAAATATAAGCTACAATAAAAAATAATTATAAATTAAAAACAATTTTCTGATATAAAAAATAATTTTAATGAAAAAATATAAAAATAGTTGGGCATTAGATTTTGGTTTTGATTTTTTTCTTCTAACAAAAATTTAAGTAAAATAACTTACAATTTAACCTCACGTTCGACTAACCATTCACATGTAAAATTAATTAAATTTTTTTTCTTTATTTTATTAAAAAATAAGAAGTAATTTTTAAAAAATTTCTAAGAAATAAAATAATACAGTTTTCAAAAATGATATAGAAATTAATTAAAGAACAAAGAAAAAACAAAACAGTTTGTAAAGTCAAGGATTTTTAAGGATACACATTTTCAAAACAAAAGCACTCGACAATTACTACATAACATTTTGTTTTTATAAAGGAAATTGTTAAAAAGATACCTTCTAATTTTTCCTTAATTTCAAGAAATAAAAAACAATTTTTAATACACTCTCTTTACACATGGGGAATGAATTTTAATTTTTACATTTAACCTGTAACAAATTTATAGAGGAGTCAATTTAAGTTATGAAACTTTTAAACTTCTTTGCATAGATAAAACATATCCAAAATATTAATTTTACTTAACAATAAGTTTAAATATCAAATATTCACCAACATAAGTGGAAAATGGATTCTGTCCATTTGAATATATAAAGAAGTAGATAGGTAGATAGGGAAGCACGTAGCTAAGTAGATAGAAAGGGTTGCAAATACACACTTAGAGCAGTTTATATCTGTTGTAAAACCCCGGATCTGTTTTCCTCTAATTTAACCATTTAAAGCTTTTTAGACACCGATTTACATATATTATGTCAACTGTCGACAGATCGAAAAATTTATTTAAGATGAATTTTCGCATTGACCTTTTTTTTAGAGCTAAAATTTGGCATTCACACAAAAACTGATCGATTGATCATATAGAACCTAGTCAAAATTTGAAAAGTTTTACACTTAAATATAGGTAGGGCTATATAAAGAAACTATGTTTTGTCTAAAACGCTGTAGAAGTTTTATTCAAATTCTCAGATGGCATAATTCGGTTTAAAGAAATTCGTTTGTGCGGTACTAACATCCCGAATAAAAAATCATCCCCTCTATCTCTTCTATTTACACCCTTGAATTTGCGATGATTACATATACAACGTGCAATCAGTACAAGAGTACTAAAGCTCATACAACCTATTATTTGATCATAGAAGGGAGGTGGTGTCTAGTTTGTCCCATACACTAATAGAGGACTTCTACTCGTTCCATACTGATTTATAATGTCTTTGGATAATTCCCATCTACTTTCCAACAGTAGAATGGACGAACAGAGCTAATAAACGAATCACCCGATTTTGAATATTTTTGAAAATGATGAAACAAAAAAATTTAATTTAATTTTTCTTTTGTTCTCTTGCTTTTTATTACGAATTCAAAAGGACCTACCAACGTAAATTTTGAATATAAGAAAAAATACAGTGTTCATAAGATAAATTTATAAAAAAGTTTTATATAATCAAAATATATAAATACATTATACTATTATATATATATATATATATGTGAATCATACGCAACAATTAAGATAATCAAATTATAATCTAAGAGAAAATTAAATTTTCTTAAATGTATATAAATTATATTATGTACATGAATAAAAATATAATTTTAGATTTTGTTTTAAATAAAATTAAATAAAAATCATATAAATGAAATCTTATTGAAATAAAAAACAAATAATATGTACATTTTAAATTTCTTTATAATTTTAACAAAAATTAAATAAATTTATAACAATTATTTTAATAAATCATAATATATATATCTTTTAATTACAATATAAGTCATTATTTTTGACATATTTTATTATAAAATATTATTACAAATCAGTTTTTAGCACATTTCCAAAAAAAAATTTGAAAAAATATGTCTATTAGTTTCGCTCTTTCCGTCCGTCCGTCTGTTTCCAAAATTAAACTTCTACACTGTTAAAGATAGAGCTATGAAATTTTAACCATGGGTAGGTCCCATAAAAAAATTAATGTTGTAGGACAACTTTTTCATGTAGCTCCATTCATTACGGAAATACAGCTCTTCAAACTTTGAAGAAGTTCTATTTTTAAATGTGTATATCTCGGGTTCTGCGTAGTAATTTTACAATCTAAAAACGCTATTTTATAATTTACTATTTAAATTTACGGTAATGTGAAAGCCAAATTTTGCATAATTTTCCTTTTTTCATAATTCGGGCACGCTTTTATAGAGGGACTTGAAGTTTTAAGTGAAGAAAGATCTTTTAAAAATTAGTATACTATAGGATTAGTTCCTCAGAAATTTTTTTTGTACCACCCCCTATTTAAGATAATAAGATCTATTCGGGCTCAAAAATTGAAATTTTGCTATTTTTAAACACCTGTACACATTTTTCTTCGGCAAGACCTAAAAATTAAAGCTTCAGTAATATATTTTTACATGTGTTAACGGTTTTTTTTTTGATTATGTAGGGTTCCAGACTTGCAGCCTCTCAAAATTGCATAAAAGTCCTATTTCCACATTTATTCTCATTATATAAAATTTTCAAATTTTGGTGCAAGTTACAATTCTAAACAGTTTGTATTGTCGCAAATGTGCGCTATTAAAAACCGTTGGTTTACATTCTGCCTTATTTTTATATACTTTCATATACTCGTACAACAGAGTAGAATTTCACATATTGACTGGACAAAAGTAAATAATTTACCACACCGTCTTTTTCAATCGAAATCTTCATTTCTTTGCTATATTGAGACTTACAACAATTTTTTTTTAGATTTTGGGCGGGTTTTTGTAAAAATTCTTTAAAACTTTTCTTCACTGTTAAAAGTTTCAAAGTTTCCAAATTGTCATGATTTAATACTATTTATTCATTTTGATCTCTCTCTTCTTTACAAGCTTAATTTGCCGGCTGTCAAATGCTATTCTGCTTGTCTTTATTAAGGTGTTTTACATTATTAAAAATTACATTAACTTGTTTCTAAGATTAGAGCAATTAATATGTAGATATTGTTACCGATTAAATTAAATACTTATGAAGTGTTACTTATCAAAATATATAAGTAACACTTCGCAGCAAAATTAATTTTTTCGTTTTTTTTCAAGAATATCACAAAAAAACAAATCTCTGAGTATTTCGAAAATTGTTTTATAATATTCAGGAATTGCTAAAATATATCATTCAGATCAGAAAATTGCTAAAATATATCATTCAGATCCTTAATAAAAAATGTTCATATATACATATGTATATAATTATGAAGGATATATCGAGCAGATGAATAATTTACGAAACATGTTTGTATGACAGCACAGAAATTTTACGAAAAGTGTCATTTGCAATTTGACTTCCGGCTAACTTTCTTATATTTATTCAACTGTTAACAATTGAATAAATTGATATGATTTGTGACCAGTAAGCAACTTATATTTTTTGATTAAATAATTAGAAAATCTTAAAAAATTCTTATCATTCCTTATTTATTCTTTTCATCATGAACTTAATTAAATAAAACTTTCTCCCTCATTTTAATTTGTTTTTGTTTTCTTTTCAGATTTAATACACCAAAAATTAATTTGAATAACCTGTTCACATCATTAGTTAAACTGTCATTTATAATTATTTATTATCATCTCAGTTTATTTATAAAGAAAAAAAAATTATATTATGTAACTAGAACACCATCTTCATTTTCCGCGATTTACACTTCAATAAATTTACAAAAAAAAAAAACAACCAGAACCAGAATCAAATAAAATCAAAACCACAAAAATATTGAATTCATTAAAAATGATTAATTCATAATCGAGAAAATAAAAATTTAAAAAACATGAAAGAATCTGAATATCGAAGATTTATTACATGGAAATATTGGTATAGCCTATCAAAAATAAAATAAGCTAGCCAACTTTTTATCCTTATGCATAATGGGAGCAAATTCTTCTACACGAACAGATCCAAATCTTTTGTCAGATGATGACGGTAAGATTTTTTTTTATACTATTTTTATTTTTGTTTTTTTTGGAAAATTTTTTTACAAATAAAAATATGCTAAATTATGATCATCTTTTACAAAATCAAAAATTTTCTTTTCAATTTTCTTTTTTTTTTTTTGTATTTTTTAGTAAATTTCGATCATTTTCAAATTCTTAGAGCTATTGGAAAAGGAAGTTTTGGAAAGGTAAAAAAAAATTAATTATTTTTTTTAACTTGAATGATTTTAGTTTTGTAGATATTTTGGAATATTATTATAGAATTTTGAAAATAAAATTTTAAAGAGTACATACAAGGAAATTACGATGCCATTATAACCAAGTTGGTAATTTCTAAATTTAAACCTATAATTATAGCAGTACTTATGTAAAATTAAAAAAAAATATGAGTCCTCGGTGGCCTAGTGGGTATAAGAGCGTATAAAATACGCTGTAAACACCGAAAATGTGTGGGTTCGAATTCCACACGCGTCGTTAGAGTTATTCCCCCTTACAACATTTACAGCCACACGTCTGAACGGCTGTGTAATTTCCTGTCAACATTTATGTGGCAGAGAAATGGATTAAAAAAAATATATAGAGATATTCATAAAGGATAAAGAATATTTAAGAACCCAAAAAAAATCTGAAATGTTTAGAAAGAAGTCGAGACTTATGAAATAAATTTTTTATTTATTATTTGTTAACGCAAACAAGGCTGACGTGTCAGAAGTTCCTTTGGGACTTTTGACTCTGCAATTTTTGGCATATTGCCAATTAAAGTTTAGTCTAAAACATTTAGTTGTGCAAAATTAAAAAATAATTTCTTCAGTTTTAAAGATTAAAAAAACAGATTTAAAGATGTAAAAATATATTGTTTGAGCTCTAATTTTTGCATCTCAGATTTCAAACTTTTTTCCCAGATGACGCAGTTCCTTGAAGGAGGTCTTAAAATAGTAAATACACAATACAAATATTTGTATGTGTAGATTTATAATATTATTTAATATTGTATTTTCGAAATGTGCATTTTTAAAAACCGTTGGTTTACATTTTGCCTTGTTTTTTGTACATTAGTAAACTCAATCTAAATACAAAATTATAAAGAGTAAGAATATAATAATGAAATTTTTTTTTTAATTTTCACTAAATTTGAATTAAAATTTTAACCAAATCATTTTTATATTGAATCCTAATTTACTTAAAAAAGTTTTCGAATACTAATTAATCAAATTTCAATTCCAATAACTTTGTAACCTAAGGGAATGAATTTCAAAGAATTCTAAATGGAAATATGTCTGTAAAATCTACGTAGGTTGCACGTGAATGAAATATTTTCATTATAGTTGAAAATAACTTAATATTTTATGCCTTGGCGTTAATTGGTTATATCCTTTACATGTTACACTGTATCGTTATAGTCAAATTTTTTTAAATCCTTGGTAAATATATTATAACAAATTTTAATCTTAAACTATTTTTTTCCTTAAAAAAAATTAAAGGTTTTATCTAAAACTATCTTATTCTTTATATGATATAAAGATCTGGTATATAATATTCAAATACTTTGTCATCATTATTTAAATGGAACTTTTATTGAATTTGTAATGATTAATAAAGGTGATTTAAAAGATTTGTATTTACAAATTATCTTGATATGATAAAGTGAAATAAGATTAAAATCTTCCTTACTCTGTTTAAAATGAAAAAATTATGGTTAATGCAGTTGACGTGTCCCCGTCAAACTTCATTAGATGGCCTAGACAAAAACCCAAAATCGCACCTTTAATTGACCATCCTATTGCTTTGCTAACTTTTCTTTCCTATTCTTCAAGTTACCTTTAATCCGCTTAACACGGGTCGATAAATTGGAATATTATATCTCTTTTATAGATGACTTGTTGGTAATTGTACTCCTTCTATTGATCTAAAATACCACTCACTAAACAATTCAAAACCAACATCAGAGAGGCTTGAAAAGCCTATTTTTTTTCTGAGGATATTCTTAGATGGTTTAAAACTAGTTATGGAAATTCATTTATTGTGAGAAACCCAAAAATGTTTTAGTTAAAGAAACATGCTTTCGCTCAATGTGTAGTTACCAACTAACCGATATATATGGTCCATTAATACAATTTGCAGATAGTATAGATTCACTTGCAATCTACATTCCAACTCTTCACTATTATCCAAGTTTTCTGCTTAACTTACTATAATTTTGTCATCTTATCTTACTATAATTTTGTATAAAGGCCCTACCTAGAGTTTAAAAATAAAACAAGAAAAATATGTTATGGTTAAATTACCTTAAATCTTCATTCTAAAAATCTATCGATAAAAAGTAAATAGCATTTGTTAATCAAAGTACAAAAATCAGTAAAACTAAAAAAAAAAAACATTAAAAACTAATTAAAAATAAAATTATTAAATTTATTTTCCAACTCACCTCATAAAGATTTCTATGGATTATATAAAGTCATAACAACATATAGGTAATAAAAAAATTAAAAATATTTTTAAAAAACCTTTGAATCTTATAACTTTAAATTATTTTTATAATTAAAACCAAATTCACTTGAAAAATATTTAATAAATAATAAATACTTTAATTGAACACCTACATAATTTTTGTATAATCCAAATCAGATTTTTCAAGCATAGATTTTTGAATTTATTATAGATCGTTTTTTATTTATAAATCATTTTACTTTTCAAAAAATGTTTAATAATAATAATAATTCCTTATTATTTTCACTTTGTCTGTCCATCTATATATGTGTTTGCCTTAACCAATTTATCAGTCTGTATATGCATAACTTCTACTACATCATTAACGGTGAAGTAATGAATTAAATTTTGACCATCTCAAAAAACATTGTATTATACCGCCGTAACAGTCCCCTAATTTAGGGTCAGTGTTATTTTTAAACGGCTGAAATTGTAATATAACCAACGCTTCTCGACGCTCGTTCAAATCTTTTTAAGGTAAGATAAAAAAATTAAAAATCGAAATTATGTTAACATACATTACATCTTAACAAGTATAAAACAAATTCATCAATTTAATAGAATTACAAAAGTGCTTCTACATTTTTTACAATTCTCACCAAAAAGATTTAAGAAAACCCGAAATTTCTTTATAAAATAACAGTATGAAAAATGCACCTTTAAAAGTACATACCTATGTTTTTACTTACTGCCTTTTTTTTATATAATTTTCACTTTTTGGATTTGATTGATATTATTTAAAAGTATTGCAGCTTTGCCGAATTCTGAATTAGTTTATGACGCATAATGAAAAGTGAAAGTTATATTCGGTTTATAATCCCATGGTAGGGTAAGTATATTTGGTGATGCTGGACAAAATTGTTCTTCTTTGTTAAAAAATGTTTCACTTTTCGAAAGTTTTTTATTTTTTTCCAATTTTCACTACTTATTGACAAAACATAAAACAATATAATTGGCCTATCTACATGTACGAAAACTATTATTAGATACCTTAATTGATTCCTTCAGAAGCTGTGAGTATAATTTCAATACAACTATTTAACTTGAAGTTTTGAAAGTTTTTGTGTCAAATATAACAATAGAAACTAAAAAATAGCGGAAAACAAAAAGATTTTGTCTTGTGTTGCAACGGACTAACAGTTCAAGTTTAAAAGCCAATTCAAAATTGGATCCAATTCAAAGTCCCATTTAAAAATGCATTACTGACAAATAAACAAGCTTACTGAACACGGGTTCTGTTTTATTGATTAAACCAATACTTATAGTACTTAAGTACGTTACCGATACCGATTATCTTGTTCGACTTCTCTAATTAACTCACATATATTATAATATTACGCTGCGAACTGCTCAAACAACATTAAATTACCTGAACAAAATGGAAAATTCCCCCCAAACGCCTATTCGATAACTCTATTGTTCAGGAAACTTTTATTCCTTTTAACTCACATGGTAACATTGGAGCTTTATCTCTCTTTTATAGATTATCTTCTACGTAATGAAACTTATTTTATTGAATTGAAATTAAATGCCTTCCTTTAAACAATTTAACACTAGCAAGGCCGCAATTGCTTTTTTCTTCACAGTGGAAATTTATATTGTTGGTTTAAAACTGGATTTGGAAACTCATTTATTGTTTGAACTGCCAAAATGTGGAACAAGTTTCCATCCAACGTGTTCCCTCCGATAAAAATAGTTCATTATACAATTTACAGGTTTTTCTCCAATTTACTTACCAACTCTAGCTTCCTATTTGCATCCAACTGCTCTCCCTTTTACTTAAACCTACAATAATTTTGCATAAAGGACGGGTGCACAAGACGAGTAGAGTGTAAAAAAAAAATAATCAAATGAAATTAAATTGTGATTGTGATTGTGACTATGTTTAGGACTAAAACCTATTAATTACCATCCTATATGTAGCTAATAATTAAATAATATGAATCTAATGTTGTTTGAGGTTAAGTTATTTAGCCTTCTATAATTTAAATGTTTAAAATATATAAAGGTTTCCTACCTAATTAAAAAAAACTTATAAAAATCTTCCAGTTTAAAAGATTTCTACATTTCCTTTAATTCTCATCTAAGTTACGTTAAAAGTATTACATTCGAAATCTTAAGATCAATTTCCTTTTTTTGGAAAAAAAAATTATAAAATAAATACAAAATAAAAAGTATTTTTAGATAATTTAAAAGAAATTAGTATCTGTTTTCTAAATTTTTCTATACCTCCATCATCTTACTCTTATTCAATAAAAAATGTACATATGTTATGTGTATTATAATAAAATCTATGAAAAACCTCAAACGAAAAATAAAATAAATAATCCATTTCTTACTACTTTTTCCACACTATAGTCTATAATTTATTGCAAAAGAACATGATATTTTTGTAAATGTATTACTTTAATCAATACAATACAGTTACAGTTACAGTTAAAAAAAAAAACAAAAAATCAAGGTAATTTTAACCATAAAAATTAATAACCGTTATATATACAATAAACATTTTTATTTTTAATAAATATAAGTATTTATACATAACATAAACAACAATAATTAAATCTTATACAGGATGTCTAATTATCACACAGAAGAAGTTAAAAGGTCTACAGACAAGGAGAAAAAATTTAGAAAAGGGAATAAATCTTTAACGATTTACTAGACTTTTAAAAGCTGTGATATGATAATTGCGTCTAGTACTAATGCTCGGTATCTCAAAATTTCGTTCGTTGTCGTTTCTAAAATTTCGTTTTATCAAAATCTCGTTTTTTTTTTTAATTTCATTTCATTCATCATTTATTTTATTTTTTCATTTATTTTTTGTTTTTTTTTACAAAAAATTTTGAAAAAAATGTGGCTATTAGTTTTACTCTGTTCATCCGTTCATCTGTTTACAAAACTTCCACACCGTTAAAGATAGAGTAATGAAATTTTAACTTTGAGTGATGTCTCATAAAAAAATTAATGTTTTAGAACAACCTAATCCATTACGAAGCTACAGCCCCTCAAACTCCGAAAAAATTCCTATTTTTAAAAGTGTAAATCTCAAGTACTGCTTAACATTTTTTCCATTTTAAAAACGTCATTCGACAGGACTTTTTTTTACCTTTATAAAACAATGTCAAAATTATGAAATGTTTTGCAATTTACTATTTAAATTTACCGACACAAATTTTTGCAAAAATTTTTCTTCTTTTATAACTCCGATACGCTTCTAATTAGAACCTTAAAATTTTAAGAGAAGAAAGATCTTTTAGAATATAGTGTAAGTTGTCTCAGAAAATTTTTTTGTACCACTCCCTTTTTAAGGACTATTACAGCTCAAAAATTTATATTTTGCTATTTTTAAACATCTGTAACTTAGCACCGATATTAATTATTTTAAAATAAAAAGCAAAAATTAAAACTTCAGTTTTATAATTTTACATAACATGTTAATGGTTTTTCATAATTATGTAGAGTTCCTTTAAAAATGATGAAAGTATCTCTTTATTTTTCACATTTTTCCTTATTATATGAAATCCTAAGAACATTTTCAAATTGGTGCAAGTCATATAACTCACAATTCTAAACAGTTTGTATTGTCTTTTGGAAAATGGGCGCCTTTAAAAAAATATTGATTTACATTCTCCCTGGTTTATTTTAAATTTTTAATAAAATTGTAAAAATCTTTAACTTGAAATTTTGTAAATTAAATTTGAGTCAATATAGATATACATATACGTATTCTGGGAGTAAGAGCCTATAACCCTGATTTTCTAACCAACGGTAAAATTCCTTTTAAATTATTGTTTTACATACATATTTTAACAACACGGCACAGGAGGCTGCGGCTAATGCTCTTTTATGTCCTTTTTTAACAGATTTACGAAATTACGAAATTTTGAATAATCAGATTTTAAAAATAACTTTTAAAAATTTCTTAAAAAAACAAGATTTTGAAAAAACCAAATTTTGAGATACGAGCATTTTTAGCGCTCCCATTTCTTTCGAATTCTTTTCGAAAAATCTATTCCCTAGTTTTATATATATACCATTATTGCAAAAACCGTTAAAAATAAATTTTTATTTTCTATCATGTCGTTTTTTTCGTTAATTTCTACAGTCACACACCCTGTATAACTGTTACAACTTAAATATCATATTAAATAAAATACAACTCATATTATGTTATTTCTTACAAACATATTATATACATACATACATATTAAATATTTATATATACCTACATACAATATATTTTTTTAATTTTATTTTTGTTTTTAGGTATGCATTGTACAAAAACGTGACACCGGTAGATTATTTGCCATGAAATACGTTAGTCGTGGAGCATGTGAAAGTCGTGGTGCTCTTGGTGGAGTACTTAAAGAGGTTGAATTACTTGCAACCTTAGAACATCCATTTTTAGTTAATTTATGGTTTTCATTTCAAGGTAATCTGAAATTTAATTAAAAATAAATACACATACATATATTATTATGTTGATGCATGTATCATTATTTTTTTGTCTTAACTTAAAAAAAAGATAAGGTTATATTATTGTATATATGTACGTATATGTATTGTTATTAAGAAGGATAATCTGTTTTTAATTCTTAATTAAGAAATAGTGAAAAAAGGAAATGAAAATAATTTTTTATATATATTAAATAGTTATATATTTAACACATGTTTTTGCAACATTTTATAAAAATAAATTTTTCTATTAAATAAAATGGATAAAAACAAACATAAGATCTCATGGGAGATCCTATTAAAATAATCAGCATTCCATTTGATTAAGTAAGTGATTATTTTATGTATAATAACAGCAATAATATTCATTAGAAAATTATTAGAAATCCTACTAAGAGGATAACAGTATTTTGATTTTCTACTAAGCGGATTTGATTTGAATTAAGATTATGAATAAATTTTCACATTATAAAATTTCATAAAATGAAATAACACCTAATCCCATTTTATATAAAATAGTTAACCCCGATTTTTATCTAAATTTAAAAAAAGAAAATTAGGTTTTGGTTAAACGAGAGAGTGTGGATTCAAATCCTACACGGATTGTAATCATTTTTAATTGGGAGAATTAATTACCATTTTGTTAAAAAATTACTATTTGCTGACCTTAACATGAATGACTGGGTTTATATAGTAGAAAACCGCAAAAAATTAAAGGTTTAAAATATTTTTTTAAAATTTTCATTGAAATATTTTTTGCAAAATATATAATAGAACTTTACGGATAAACACCTCGTCAAAATGGTTAGCTATATTATGAGTAGTTATGTGGGTAAAGAAATTAAACAAATCCGTTTATTTACCTCAAATACTTTTTAAATATTTTCCCAAAATAAAAAATTAAATATGTATGTACAAAACAAAAACTTGAAATGCAAATGTATACTAAATATAATAAACTAATAGTAGAATAGGGAATAGGAATAAATTGGCATTTTATTAATTAACCCAAAAGCAACTAAACGAACATTTTTATATTGTGGTTAAATGGAAAACTAAACAGGGGGCTATTTAAATGAAAAGCACTTTGTATGTATATACAACTATGAAAATTTAAAATAAAAATCGTTAACTCAACAAAATAAATAAAATTGTGTGTATGAGAGATCAATCGCATGCGATGCAGAAAATTCCACTCTTTAAAATGATTGTATCAAATTTTATGTAGTTAGAGTGCAGCGGAACTGGTTAAAAATTACAAAGCAAATTAATGAAGGGAATTCCTTTGACATGAAATAATCGGTTGAGTGCATTAAACTGACGTTGAACTCAAATCTAGCTTTTTCAAACAAAACCTATGAGTTTAAGGTTTTACAAACAAACAAACACAACCTTCGAGTTTTTCTATATTTGTTTTTCGCCATTATACAATATATAATTAAATCTTTCATTATTAATCTTTCGTTATAATTCGCAATATGTACATTCGTACATTTCGTATATGTACATACAAAACTTTAAAAAATTAGTAAATTTAGAAATTGAATTTAAATAAAATAAAAAATAATAATATCAACTGAATATAGTTTGCTTTGATCAAGATCACTCTCACTTTTCCAAGCCTGTATATTATCTTCACTATATCCAAACCGATTACAAAACAGTTATAAATTTTCTGTCCAAGTCTACAACTGTAAAGTTTTTCGTATTACAAACGCACTCACTTTTTTAAGACTTTTTAACACTTTTTAACACTTGATGCAAATAACGTATCCATGACACTTCGAAATGCCAAACAATTATTAATGCATAAAAAAATATATCCAACCGATTATTCTGAACGTATCAGAGAAGTTGGTTAAACGTTGATAACGCGAAACAGTTAAATCAATTTATATTTTAACGTTTTTACACATAGGATACTTTAAAATGTCATATTTGTTTATTTACAACTAAAACTTTTAATTTTATGCCAGACATTTTTTGTTTATTTATAAGTTTATTCAGAAAAGTAAAGGAACGGGGACTATTTAGGAAAAGAAATATTACAGTTAGTAAAATTTATTTATATTAAAAATTGTTATTACTTTGCTTTATTCAACGTCAATCACGTTGAACGTATTCACAAAAATTTTCAAATGCATCATGTTCACGTTGTTGACATTTCAAAATTTGATAGACACGTCATTCACATCTTACATAGCCAAAGTATAAAACTGACCATTTTAAATACACAAAATACGCCTTGTTTTTAAAAAATTTATGAAAATTGTCTTTAAATTCTTACTTAAATTTATTTTTGAACAATTTAAGCTAAACAGAATCGTATTAGTTTTATCATCCTTATATGAAAATAATAAATTTATACATTATATACATTACCTACCATAATACATTTATATAACAAATTCCGTCTTATATTACATATATATACATATTTGATTGAGTTTATTTTAATTCTAGATAATTAACTCTTCTCTATACATAATATAAAATATTTCTTTTGATATAATTTAAACTTAAGTAAAATGAAAAATGTTTTTTTTTTTCTATTTATAGATGAAGAAGATTTATTTATGGTTTGTGATCTCCTGACGGGAGGTGATTTAAGATATCATCTTCAACAAAGGGTAAATATTTAATATTAATTTTATGGTTGTATAAGTATTCTTTCGATAGAATGTGCCAAAAAAAAAATTGTGCTATCCTTTTTTTAATTTTAAAAATATTAAAAAGGTGAGAAAGTTAATTACGTTTTTCTATTTTTTTTTTTTGTTTTATTTTTTTTTTGGTTTTTAATAGGTTGAATTCGGTGAAGAAAGCGTTGCCTTATTAGTCTGTGAACTGGGATCAGCTTTGGATTATTTACAATCACAAAGAGTTGTCCACAGGTAATTAATGAAATTTTTAAAATAAATAAAACAAGAAAAAAAAATCTAAATTTTGTAAACAGAAATTTATTTGAATAAATCTTAAAGTTCTTAAAATTAAGGTAATTCTTTAAAATTTAGAAAGGTAATCAATTTGAATAAAATGGTAATTAATCAGTGGAATAAAGCAGATGACCTTAGTAACAAAATTTTAAAATAAAAAAAAAACAAAAAATTAATTACTAAATCAAACACTATAGCCAGTTAGACCTTATAAAATATACCTATTAGACTTATTAAATCTTAAATACCTATTACACTTTTAGACCTTATTTGAATAAATTTTTTTTATATTGAATTTCTTGTGTAGAGTTTCCCCGGACATTTGCGGCAGTTCTTAGAATTTTTTTTCTTTATAATTTTAAAAAGAAAAATATTATATAATTATCTCAAATAGTGTATTTATTATATTATGTAATATGTAGATGTTCACAAATTTTGAATATTTATTACACTTTATTTTATGTATTGATGCAGAAGTCAGAATTGAACACAATTCGCTTGCATCACAGAACGATGCACCCAAACGGATTAATGAATTATATAATTCATTCAATTCAGTGAGCAGCTCTTGTAAGAGGTAACACTTTTTTAAAGTTGAAATCAATCGTCCAAAGAGTTAAGAATAAAATAAAACAACGAATTATAGTTAAAAAAATCTTTAGAACTACAAATCAATTACAACAACATGTCGATAGGGGTTAATCGAACACAATAAACAATTATTTGTTTGGTTTTTTGCAACTTTAGAAATACCATGTAAAATTAAACAAAATTCGCTTGTATCGCATCAAACTCTATGAAGTTAGAATGCAGCGAAACTGGTTAAAAAATCCAAACCAAATTAATGGAACGAAATCTTTTGGTATTGGATAATATTTCAGCAAATCAATTTAAAAAAAAATGAAAAATCGTTAATTAGCTCTAAATCCGCTGCAAGCTAATAATGAATAAAAAAAACTAATTTATCCCTTTCAGAATGGAACAATATTTTTTCAAAGGTTAAAGTCAATCGGTAAAACCATTTAGTCTGGATAATTAAAAAATAATAAACGATTATCTCAGTATTAATCGAGATAAACGATAGATAAATAAATATGAATGTACATAATATATTAATTGACAGCACATATTAATATTTTAAATAAATTTATTGACAGATTTCTTTTTGAATGTGGGCAATTTCAATTTAAGACTTTTTAATCTGTTACACTTTATGAGCGCAAACACTTTAATAAGAATTTTCCTTTAATGTTTAATTTTTTTTTTTTTTTATTTAAATAAGGATTTTGTTATATCATTTGGTATAAACAAAAAAACAAATTCTCACTTTAAGAGAATTCTAGATCCCTACTGCCTGGGGACTTTTAAAACTGTAATCGGGTTAACTCGCCAATACTCTTTAATATTTATACAAGCAAACTGCCAAATTCCCTAAATAAAAATTTAGAGTTTAACTACGCAGCATTGCATTCGCAGACAAACGTCAGACAAATCTTGTAAGAGCGCAAAGAAGTTTACAAAAACATTTTATAAAGTAATTAATTATTGTAAAAGATGGAAGTTAAAAATAAACTACAGTAAAAACAATTTATTATCTTTCTTATCAGCGCATAAGAAAAAATTAGAGAAAACTTAACATCAGTAAGACTACAAATGGAACCAAAATCGAATCAGTGTCAAATACCTCGGTGTCAAATACCTGAGAGTATAGTTCGATTACCTAATGAAGTTTAACGACCAGATATTAGAAATCAAATACTAAAAGCACAAAAACACGTATTGATCAAAAAAAATTTAAAACATTTTTTAAATGTAAATAATTTGGAAAATAAAATAAGAAAAATCCCATTTAATTAATTGGACATTAGTATTTATTTAATATAGTAAATGATTTTACAAAAGCTTGCGATTTCAAAATATTAAAAACGATGTTGAAAAAATTTATTTTAGTTGTGATCAAAGTCACATTGATCTTGGGGTGTCTTTGATAACAAGCTGCAAAACTATTAAAATTACAGCATTTTGTTTTAAAATATCAATGTCACCTCGATGTGTCGGGGGTGTATTTGATTGGAAAGGGGTGACTCAACAATATTCATTAAATATATTATACTTACAATATTAAATTCTTCCGTGAAGTATTAAGTTTTTCTAGTATAACAAAATTTTTTAGCAGCGTGCAATAATCAAAAAAATATTTTTTTATTTTAAACATGCACCGACTCGCCAATATTCAGTCAATAATTCAATACGACTACTCTGGTGTACGTAATAAATGTTTACAACAAATGAATCATATAGAATTTTTTTTTAAATCAAAGCCTACTTATTATTTTAAATTTAAAAATGTAAGTGTCAAAACAATCAAAATCACCCCTACCGATCAATTTAACCCCGTTTTACGGTACTGAAAAGTTAATATAATTTGAACTATATCTAATATTTATGCTGCATACAATAATTTAAAATTGCTCACAGCGAGTCAAAGCTAAACCTCCTCAATTACATAATTTTATATTTAATTAACTAATTTTTCTTTTTTTTTTTTTAATTTATTCATTAGAATCCAAAAAAAAATTAATTAATTGTTATATTTGCACAAATTATTTTAGTTTATTTTAATTAAAGCGCCTTCATAATATCTGCGGATGCGGATACGTTAACCATTTAATAAATATTTATTTATTTTTTTTTTATCTCTTTGTTATTTATGAGTATTTATCAACGCAATATGGATACTTATTTAAATTCAATTTTCAAATATTTATCTAAAAAACCAAAACTTTTTTTTTTAATTAAAACATTAAATAAATATCAAAAACTTCAAAACTTTCTGTTTCTGTTTTTATTTTTAAATACATGTTTTCTAAATTTTCCCTTTTTAAAATATGTTAAAAAAATACATTATACACCAAAAAAAAAAAAAAAAAACAATTTCCTTTTTGTGGGATTTCAATTTAAAAGTTTATACATAAACCAACTTTTTTCAATTAAACAATTTTTACAAAATTTAGCCAAATTTATACAAAAGTATCAAAACCAAAAACAAACACTCAACAATTATATAGTTTTAAACAAAATTAACTCTTTTAAATGTTGAACTTCGCCTATAAATTAAAAAATTAGAAACAAATATAATTGCAATATTTATTTATTATTTTTAAAATTTATTATTTGAATTCATTTTACGAAAAATATAAAAAAAAAAAAAAAGCGCGGAAAATTGTGTAATATAGAGTATGTCAACTCTAGGATACCTTCACGACCATAACATTTGAACTTTCCATAAAATTTAATCATCTTTTAAAAAATTTGTTATGTCTAATTATGTACTGAGATATATTTAAATATAAATTTCAGAGTTGTATAACAGCTACTCGATCCTGTTTTGCCAAACCAATTTCAACTAGTCAGTCGTCAGTCGTCAGTCGAACCGTGTCAATTTCAATAGCTAAATTACATTTTTTTTTAAAATAAAATTGTAAAAATATCAGAATCCTAACTTCATATTATTTTTTGAGTTATTTTACGGATAAACATAAAGTTAATGTACGTACTCATCTAAATCGACTCATTGAATTCTATCCTGAACAAGAATATAAATATACTTTGTTATATCTATTATCTAGTTTCCTAAAAAATCTCATAAACTTAATGGTAAATTTATTATGCCCTGGAAATATGTTCATACAGTACATAAAAATATTTCCTTCTAAGAATTAACTTAAAAAGGCATTACGAACAAAAGATAACACAATATTTTTAGTATTACATTTTAAATGGAACCGAATTAGTACAGTATGTACAGAATAACTTTAATTTTCTCGGACAGAAAAACAAAACCGTTATCTTGCTTTTTCCAAAAGATTATGTTTCATTAAAAAATACTTACCTACTGAGAACTCGAAATTTTAATGACTGAAATTAAATTAAATGACGAAAATTTAAAAAAAAAAAAACTTAAAAACTTTTAGTTTTACTAAATCTAGTTTAAAGAGAGAGAAGATTCGATTTATGGTTATTTTAAAAACTGACTACTTCAAATTTTATTTCTAATCAAGCTTTAAGTGAAATTTAACTAACTTTCACTAACTTCTATTATATACCAACCATAAGTTTTATTGCCGACTTTATAAGGCAAATAATGACGTACGTTTTCAATCAAAAATTTAAATAAATGATCTAAAAAATGTTCTTTTTTAAGAATTTGGACTTGTTCAAATGTAATAGATGTATATTGGTTACCGAAATTTACTATTTTTTAACAAAAATCTTTCAAATAAAATTTTAAGATTTCGAAAGATCTTAAGAGAGAAAGAAAAATAAGTTTTTATCATTGATTGTGATTTTCTAAAGTTAAAGAAACTCTAGATCCTAAAAACTATTGAAGCACATAATCTATTGTTTCCCTCGGATGTCATGTCATTTCAAAAATTAAACTTTATCACTCCAAAATTTTTTTCTTTTAACGATCTTGTTTACAGATTTTGAGAACTATTCTTAAATTATATGGAATAGTAGAAAGAATCTTAAAAAAACAATGAAAAAACCCTAAATACTGGATCAGTTATCTGTTGAAATCAAATTTTAAAATACGTTCATTCATATTTCTCATGTACCGATTTTACGATTTCTATGACTTAAAACGAATACAATTTTTCTCAAGGCTCGCAATCTAATTTAATATTATCTTAGTATCGTTTAATTCAAAGATTATAAGTATATGTACATAAATACATTTTAATTCTTAATTTTTTTTTTACAGAGACATCAAACCCGATAATATTCTTTTAGATGACGATGGTAAGTCAAAAACTTTTATTTATACTCATTATCATCTTATCTTTCTTTAATTATATTTTTTTTTTCCTACTGTTAAACAAATTACACAATTTTAAGACTAATCGTCTTACGTGTTATTATAAAAATAAATAAATAAATTAAGAGATACAGTAAAATATGCTTATAAGAGCATTACTATAGTAAAGAGCACAAAATGTTTAAAGGCAACATGTAATGTTGTTTTAAATTATTATTTAATTTTTCGGCATAACGGTAAGAACTCATGCTCACTTTAAGAACACAAAATTAAAATTTTTCACAAATTTTATGACGTTTAAAATCACGTGATGGGATATACATATGTAATTTATTTGCCAATTCAACTATTTTAATTGTGTTCTTACTTTTTTCTTTTGACGGATAAAAGTACAAATCTGTTAAGAACGAAAAATATATGACATTTTGAATGTTGGGTTTTATAAGCATATTTTACTGAATATTGAATTCCAAAAAGCCCTAAAAACGTTTTATTTTATATACCTACACTATCTTATTAGTTGTTTATTATAAAATTGGGGCATCCACATATTGCCCTTATTAGTTTTGTTAGATTAAGATTCAATTTCTTGAATTATTATTGATTATCACGCTGTAATTTTTGTAAAAAATTATGACATACAAATACTATAACAATTATGTTAAAATTTGAAAATTATAAACTTTAGCATTAATAGTATCTATAACCATAACCAATTTTTTTTAATTGTTAAATCTTCATAATTTTTAATTCATGGTTTTGCTGATAACAGCACTTTGGCAACATCCTACGTCTTCTTCTGCAGCAAATTCAACGTCACTTCTACCGTAATCAGTTTAAAAACAGATTATAACTAGTTCAGTTAACTATATTATATGACCTAACGGAAATAACTAATTGGGGCAACGCAAACAGTGTCGAGTTCAACATTTCTAAAACTCCAAACTGTCATCTTACAAAAGATATCAGTTCGCACGAATCCACCATACAACAAACTGAAAATTGAAATATTTTAGATATGTACCTACCTAGTTAAACGAAAAATACTCTGAAATGAAGTAGAATATTTTTGAATAAGTGAAGAAAGTTGCTAAATGTTTAGAGTTTCTTCTCATTGTGGAGTCAATTTTTCTCCTATGGAGTACATGGAGTACAACTTCCATGGAGTACAACTTCAACTTTTCTCCATGGAGTACAACTTCCTTTCCTCAAAATCTCGCCTTACACCCAATTGGCGATCCCATTAATCAAATAAACTTTACATCTCTTACGTGAAAATATTGGAGCATTATCTATCTTTAATAAATATCTCGTATGAACTAAAATCAATAATATTTCCCTTTATTAAATAATTCCAACACAACACTAGGGAGGCTATTAGTTGTCATTAATATACCGTGGAAATTCTCATGGGGTTTAAAACTGCGATTATTGTGGGAACCACTAAAATGTGGAACATACTTTCATTCAATGTATTCCTGTCTGATAGATTTGCCGCATTATATAATTTGTTACTTTTCAAAAAAAGTCATGTACAGAATCATTTCTAATTTACCTTCTAACTCTTCCTTATTATCCTATTTCTCTTCAATTGCTCTCTCCATTATCTAACCCTACAGTAACTTGTATAATAAAGGGATACCTTTCTAGTGTTTGGTTAGCATATAAAAAAAAAAATAATAATAATTTATTGTGACTTAGCTATAGACTAAAAATTTTATATTAATGTAAATACCGATAACACAGAGAAAAAAATGCACTTAAAATCCCATAATTAAAAATTCTTCTTAAATTTCCTAAAATCACTAAAATATTTATAATTTACTTTATAAACACAAAGTCAAAAATTGTATATAAAACAATTATTATTTTCTATAATCTGTTCTGATCAAATACTTTTTTTCGTATACCCAACATTTTATTTTCAATCAAAACTTTATATTTTCTCTATTGAAAGAAAAAAATGAATTTCACCAGAATGTTATTTACCGCATACATTTTAATTTATCGTAGATCGAAATAATTCAACAAAAATTAAAATAATTTATCTTAGATATACATAGGTTATTTTGAATAAATTTTATCTAAAATTCCAACCCTAACTATATTTATATGTGTATGTATTTAAGTTAAAATAAGTATATAATCTTGTATCTTAAATTTATTACATAAAATATGTATGTACGTATGTATATATTACCTTTGAGTATATATATTTTATTTTATTTTTTTTTTTTGGTATAATTTAAAATTTATTTTCACCTTCTATAGTTAATGAAACAAAATAATAATCATTTCTGCTATATACATACAATATATACGAGTGTATATGAATGTACCCATATATCTGTCTACTACAAAATGTTCAACATTATCTTTAATTTATTCTTTGGAATACAAATGAATGTGTCAAAACTATAGGGATGCAAACGACACATAAGTACATAAACATATTATTATAACCAAATAGATAAATTAAAATCTTTTTTTTGTTTATTTTCTTTTTTCTATTTTCTTTATTGTTTTTTTTTTTTGTTTTTTTCTTCTTTATAAATTGTTTTCTCTTTTTACCAAAAATATCCTTTTTATACATACATATATATATTAATTGTGTTTTATTTTTATATTTTTTTTTAATTTAAAATACAGGTCATGCACATTTAACTGATTTTAATATTGCTACTAGGCTACAAAAGGATGGATTAGCATGTAGTATGTCTGGTACAAAACCATATATGGCACCGGAAGTATTTATGTGTGCTTTAGATGAAGTTGGTAAGTTTAAATGAATAATGTATTTTTATTTAAGTACAGTTAATTGCATAAATAACGATACATTTTGAAATTTTCTAAATTAAAGAAAATATTTAATGAATAATGTATAAATTCAATTAATTGTTTATTCATAAAATGATCAAAAAGAACTTTAAAATGTATTTGTAAATTATAACCATAAAGTGTTTAGCAGGTTATAACTGTTAAGGTATAGATTAGGGTTATTTTTTTGGGCTTTTTTATAGTATATGATGATTATATTAAATTTTATGACCAATCAAATATGTCATTTTTACATAAATCTTATCGTAACGGATTTATTTTTGCTAGTTTTAATTAATGTTCCATTCTTAGACCTAATATTTTATTTCATCTAAAGCTCTTTATTATTAATATTGTAGCATCATTTTCAGAGGTTGTTTATATAAATGTAATCTGCTTTTAGTCGAAAATCTGTATTAATATTCTGTTTTAATTAAATCTGTAAATCTGTATTTAATTATTGGTTACATATATTATATTTAATTTATCTGTGCCCAAGTCATTATTATAAAATATAAAACAATATAAAAATCATCAAACAATATAAAATATCAGAATGTTTAAGGTTTCAGTTAGCGCAAACCTCATTAAAGAGTACCCGTACTTTAAAAATTTAAGATTCCAGTGTTACCAGTATTTATTCTAGTAAAAGGAAGCATGTACATATATCCAAAGCTCCCAAAACAAATTATTAACATTTTGATCAATATAAAATTCTTCAACTTTTTTTTCTATGAAAAACTTCTTTATTATAGATGATGATAAAAGAATGATGATTAAAAGTACGTGTACACCATACATGTTATAGTAGTAAATCTATACTTTTTTCTATTAGAGTATAGTTAGAAAATGTTTTATTATTTGAAATATATGTATGTAATTTCTTTTTGAGTAAGTATCTAAAAAGCTTTGAAAGGATTTTCATAATTATGTCACTAGTAACTTATACAGGGTCATTACAGGGATATCTAATTTCCAATTTATTAATAGATAAATAAACTATTAAGAATTAATGATCTTCCAATATAGAATTTTGTTTTTATTTTTCTTAATTTTATCAATATATGATCCTTCTTCCGATGTACGAAAATCCGTCATTATATCTACAAAATTTTAATATAATTATATAGGTATGGATTATTATTGGTATGTACTTTCTAATGGTACTTTTAATACAAATTTGTATGGATGCTTAATTTTAGAAACTATATTCTATATTTCAATAAGAAAATAAAGAATATACATATATATATATATATATATAATACACCTTTAAAAGGTCTTTTTTTTTGTAATTTTACTTTTTTTTGTTTTTAATTAAAGGATTTTGATACTGGTACAGGCATAGAAATAATACAATATAGAATAACAAAATAATAAGATAATTTTTATTCTTCTGTTCAGAATTAATTATTTCCAAAGAAAGGATAAATAACAAAAGAATTCATGTAAAAGAGAATAATACTTTAAATATTTACACCATATGTGTATCCAATAAAAAATTATAAAAATTACAAAATTTTGTTTTTTGGAAGAAAGATTTAAAAAAAAAAAAAAAAAATAAATCGATAATATTGAAAATTGAGATCTTTTTGGAAAATCATTATATAAAATTTTTCCACTAAAGTTATAGGGGTAAAAAACTTAATATTATATACAAACATTTTCTTTATTAAATGAAGATAAAAGAATGTTTAAAATACATATACATAAACAATATAAATGGTATAGTATTAAATCTGTACACCTATAAAGAATTTTTAAAAGATATACAAAAATATTAAAATATTTTTTTTTTTTTAATTTTTACTGAATTTTAATTTTAAAGAGACAATTTTTGGTTTTTTTTTCATATTAACGATGGTAATGTTCAAAAAAAATCCTGTATCCAGTCTGTAGTACGCAGAATAATTGAATAAACATCCAAACTGTTTACGAAAATTTTTGGATTTTTTTTTTTTTTTAATTTTTTTTTTAATATTTATTCAACTCGTATACCTTTAGTTAGCTGAAACGGTTAAATTTTACCGGATAGTAATACGTTTTCGATTTTAAAAGTGTTTGTAATTTCAGATATTGTTTTATTTATTAACATATTAAACATTTTAGCGTTCTCTAGTTGGTATAGGCACTTCTGTTTACCATTCTTAGTATTAAAATTCCGGTAAACTTCCTTTCAGCTTCCGTGTCCAATTCCTTTTTACCATATCACACATTTATATTTTGGCTCATTTGACGAAGTTCTGTCTAGGTCTCAGTTGACCCAACCGTCATTAAAGATTCCCTAAGGGTATTTTGAAAATTTAAAGTAATACGGGAGCTAAAAGGAAATTTATTCAAAGTTCTAAATCAAATTAGTAACATTTTGTGTAATATTAAATTATTTGAGCTTTTTTTTATATAACAAATTTTTATTATTATGAATACAAAAGAAAAGAATGATAGTATATTAAATAACAGTACTTCTAGAAAGGATTTTAAAGAATGCACAGAAATATCAAAAAGCTTTAAAATGGTAATCTTCGAAAAAATCGTATATCCAATCTGTAGTATAAACAGAATAATTGGATCAACATTCAAATAGGTTACTCGCAGTACAATAGAATTTGAAAGTAAAATTTTTTTTGGAGTTTTTCTTAGATTTTTTTTTTCTATTATAGACGAGTCAGAAACTTACAGATTGGTAATATGTTTGCCAGTATAGTACAAAGATGTTTGCAATGCAAAAGTTTCTACATTTAAAGTTATACTTAATGAAAATATAGTCTTTACACTATTATATTTTTATAACAGCTAACTCCTTATTGGAGATTTATTATCGTTAGTATTATCATACCAAAGCAGTCCGGTATTTTTTAAAAGCTATATGTTGAAGATATAGAAAAGATGTTAAAAGTAACTTAATTTTTATCAGAAGAAGAACTAATTTATGATGTTAAACAGTTCATTTCCATAATTGTTAACATTTTTTTTTGCAAATATTGTTTTGTTTTTTATTTTAATATTTCAAACAGTTTAGGCAATGTGAAACCGCCTAAGCGTAGTTGATGTAGGCACTTTTATTTCGGTTTACTTTGATACGTGTTATTTTCTTTGTATTAAAGTTCAAAATCAGATTAATGTTGTGTTTTGTTGAATAATAAATTCTTCAACATTATGTATGTATATCGAAAAATTATTAAGCATAAAACGTAAAATTAATTTAATTGTTATTTTTTAATAACTATAATTAAATTCAACTTGAAATATTGAAAATCTATAAGATTCGTAACATTCATTTTACATTTTAGAACACTTTATATACCAATTTCAAGTCCAATAAAAAAACGAGGAACAATACAGTTGCCTTTGTCAACTCTTAGATATCCATATGAACCGTTAGTATGTTCACAGCCTGTCACTCTGCTTACAATATTATTTTTTTAATATTTTAGTTCTAGAACTATGGGTTGTACATATATTCAAACTATATGTTTATACATTCTTCAAAAGCAGATTTTAACCTTCCACATAACGATTATCAATCCAAAACTTTTTCAAATATTCTATAGTACCATTTATTACTGAGCGGTAAATGTATATTAAATTTACTTAGTACAAAATAGTAAATATAATTTTAAATATTATATTATATTAATGCGTACATAGTATATTTATATTGTTATAAGTATATCGCCATACATTCCAATATTTCTTTAAAAATATTTCCATTCATATAATAATTTCTTATAAGTACAATAAAATACATATATGTATGTATGTAAATACGGCGCTATATAATATACATCTCTTTACTCTTATCATTCATTCATCAGTGACATATACGAAATGTAAATAAATATGATATTATATAAGTATGTATGTATATCAATATCATATAAATAAAAATTCTTCAAGCAACCGTTATGTTGTTTATTTATTTACATTTTTTTGTACTACGCATTATATGCTCAACAATTTCAAATTATCGAGTAAAACAAAATGCAAAAAATTCGTTAAAGAAATTTGTTAGAAAATTTGAAAAAATCAAGTAACACTTTCGTCAATTATAAAGTAACCCTATATTATTAATAAAAAAAGTTGTTAACAGAAATAAGAGTATAATGTTGAAGCTTTAATTTTTGTGTATTACTTCAAAAAAATGTTTACAGGTGTTTAAAAATAGGAAATTTTCAGTTTTTGACCCCTTACAACTCCTAAACGGCGAGTGATACAAAAAAATTTCTGAAATGACTCATACTTATTTTCAAAGATCTAACTTCTGTCAAAATTTCAAGTTTCCAACTTAAACCGTTTAGAAGATAGAAGGGTTAAAGGATTTCGCAAAATTTGAGTTTTGCATAACGGTAAATTAAGACACCGTATGCCACAAAAATATATTTATTGTATATATACTTTTAAAGCTAATGAAAATAGTATTCGTTTGGCGTTTTCAAAATGAAGATATACCCATTACAACTTGTGCTATAACAATTTAAATATAGAGCTTTTTTGAACCTTTGGGGAGCTGTAGCTCCGTAACGGGTGGGACTACAAAAAAAAGTTATTAAAAATAAAATTAATATTTTTGTGAGATCTATCAGCTCTATTTCAAAAAAAATGTGGGGATCTAAAAGTTAGGTGTTCGAGAGCTACCTTAAGGTTTGGTCCAAACTCAACCAAAAAAAATAGGCAACCTACAAATTACTCCCAGAATATTTTGTGTAAATTTCAAAATTCTAGCTTTCTTAGTTTTTGAGTTAGCGTGCTGACTGACGGACGGACGGACATGGCTCAAAAGTCATAGAATTTTTTTCTGATCCGACCCATACCTTTGAAGGTATATCTAGCTCGCTTATTTCGACGTGTTACAAACGGAGGAGTAATTTTATTATATCCGATCCTATCGTACGGGTATAAAAAATTTCTACAAAAACAATACTCGTATTTCGCTTACATAATTTTTGACTTTTTTATTTCTGAAGGTTTTTTTTTTTTAAATTAAATGGAAAGAAAAACACACATTTTTCAAGAAAAATAAATATATCTAGTGTAAAAATAATTGGACAAGAAAAGTAAATACAACAAAAATATCCTGTAAATAAATAAAAAACAAAAAACAAATCTTGTTATTTCGAATTAAGTATTATCCAAATAAAACTCGTCCTCTAAAAATACCAAATTTAAATTAGCTCTACTACAGCCTATATAACTTATAAGAATTCAAATAGAATTACATATTTCCATTTTTTTTTTTTTTGATACACCTTTTAAATTGAAAATAATTCGAAGCAAAACAAAAAGGATATAAAATAAAGTAAATAAATAAAATTAAAAAAGGATATTGACAAGACAATGCTTTTCAAAAAAATTTCCCCCTCCAGGAATTGTATATCCTTTTTTTTTTTGGTTTTTGAAATTTTAATCCTTGCATATACATAGACTATATTTTAAAAATAAGGAAAATTTTATTTTGAAAAAAAAAAAAATTTGAAAAGCAAAACCAGCCCGAAACAAAAAAGAAAATGTTTAAAAAAATTACAATGAAATCCAAAATTTTACACTTGTGATGAGAATTTTGACTCAAAAAATTCTAGTCTTCAAAACTTTGAATCTTCATCTTCTTGAAATAAACGAAAATTTCAAAAAAAAAAAATTTTTTAAAAAGAAAAACTAATTTTGAAGGGCTGTATATAGCTCTGTAATGGGTAGCGCTACGTAAAAAAGTCCTTTTACATAATTAATTTTTTTAATGAAACCTACTTTATCTTAAACAGTATAGAAGTTCCTGTAAACAAATGAACCGACGGACAGATTGAAACTAATAAATTAAAAAGATTGACTTTTTTAATAAAATAAATTTTTATTTAGGCTGATTTTGATTTGGTTGAACAGTACAGTACTTATATATATAAGACGTATACACCTACGATGTGTCAACTGGCATTGATTTGTGTTTCTGAGGATGTCACTAGCACATTAAAAATAGTGAATAAGTAATTATTCTAAAAATAAGTAATGACATATACACATTATGTATATTCTAAAAGCGAGTAAAAAATATACTAAAATATTAAAGTAAAACAAATATTATAACTTTAATTTTTAGTTAAAAATTTTACACCTTTCATTAATATCTTTATTTAATAGTTTTTGCATAATGTGTTGGTTTATTTTGGATTTAAATGAATGTCTTTCAAAATTTTCATTCTTGTTAAAGTATATAGCACAAAGTTCGTTTTTATTTTTGATAGTAATTTTGAGATAACAACACCATTTAAATATTTTAATAATATAAGAACAATTTTTTTTGGACATGGAACTAAATGGAAAATTAGCTTGATCCAATGATATTTTTAGTATACTTAAAGATCCAGCTTAATATCTGGTATGGTATTCTTGTATATATTGATATTAAACTTTCTTTATGACTTTAGGTTTTCCAAATATCTTTGATACATATATAAAACAAATGATGGAGTATAATAAACACATTTAGTTGGCAGCCCCAATGACATTTGAATTTTGTTTTAAATTCAAAACAGTATTATCCAATTTGTTTCTCTCGTTTTCTGTTTTATTCTGTTTTATAAATATCTTATAAAAGAGTAGATATATTTTGACAAGATTTACAGCCTAATGCCAATATGATAAACCTAAGAGAGCTTTAGCAGAATGTCTCTCTTCTACTTCAGATTTCAAAATGGAATAATGCGGCTTATTTAAAGAAATTTATTTTTGATACGAACATCCCAAATGTAGAATCTAGATGTTCCATTAAATTAGCGAGGTCTATATATGACATTCAAAGATTTTAGGTGAACATTAATAACTTCGTTCACAAATCGCAATATTCAAACATTTATTTATTTTTTTTTTTTTTTTATGGTGTGCATATATGCAAATCTAATATTTGCAAACAGTTTATGGCATGTGAGCCAATATTTAAACACTATATCTACATTTGTACTATAAAGACCTATTAACCTATTGTATAACCTATTGTTTGTCGAAAAAAAAAATGTTGGTTTTTAGTAAATTAAAGCCCTATGCACTCATAGATCATTAATGCTTCTTCCACTCCTATAATATATAGTATCTTTAAAATACGCAAAATATTATAGCATTAGGTTAGCATTATATGTTTTTTATTATTTTTTCGGACTTAACGATGTCAAACATGCTACTCTAATTCTTTTGTATAAAATTTTTTATTTTTTAATTTTCTTTTTTCCCAAATGAAATTTTCAAATTATCCAGATGGTGATAATTGTTTTAGTAACACCATTTTCATTGTTTTATTTTATATTACACACCACTTTTTATTATTATATTGTTATAAGGTAAAAACTAAGAAAATATTTTAATTCACCTGTTGATTAAAAATGTAATAGGTACATAGGTACATTTACAACAGATAGTAAGGTACTTTAAGGATATCATATATACGAAGGGATTTTTATTTTTTATGATAATATCCTTAGAGATAATTTTATAATAAATATACGTCAGTTAAAATGTCCACATCCTGTCATTTCTTATATAAAAATATTTCACCATTTTTTATTCCTTTCACCTTTAATATTTTACCTTTAAATTTTAATGCGAATAAAATAAAAAAAAAATTAAATAAATTATATTTAAAAAAATTTTCTTAACTTTAATTTTTTATTTTGTTTTAGCTGGTTACAGTTTTCCAGTTGATTGGTGGTCTTTAGGTGTTGTAGCATATGAAATGCATGCTGGTACAAGACCTTTTATAATACATTCAAATACACCATTAACAGAAGTAAAAAGTATTTTAAATTCAACAGTACATTATCCCAGATATTGGAGTAATGATTTTGTAGATTTATTAAATAAGGTATAATTATAATTAAATTGAATTAATACATATATATAAAATGTATATTTTTAATTTATTTTTAGCTTTTAAATGTATTACCTGGAGCACGTTTAAGTTCACAAAATGAATTAAAAAAAACTCCTTTATTACGTAACATTGATTTTAGAACAGTTTTAAAAAAACGTATTCGACCACCATTTAAACCACCGCAAGATCATTTAAATTGTGATCCATGTTTAGAATTAGAAGAAATGATTGTTGAAACAAAACCATTACATAAAAAGAAAAAACGTTTAGCTAAACAAAGATCACAACAACGTGATGGTGCTCCTTTTGATCCAGAAAGTAATTTTATAAAAGAATTTTTAGTTTATAATCGTTATAAAGCAATGAAACGGCGTGCTATGGAACGAAAAGAAAATGAATGGCAAAAAGAATTAGATCATGCAATGGCTAATTCAGTTGTTAGCTGTTTGGCACCAATTATAGAAAAACAAGAAAAAATTAAAATAATAAATTCTAGTAATAGTAATGATAATGCAAGATGTAGTGTAAGTGGTATATCATCTGGTATTGAAAGTTCATGTAGTAAAGGTCCAATAATTAGTTTAATTAAAGAATCAACAATATCACAATCATCTCAACAACTGCAACAACAGCAACAACAGCAACAACAAACAACGACAAGTATGAACAAAAATGAAAATGATTCAATTGAATATATTGATCGAACACCTTCACCTCGATCATTTAATAATGCAACATCATAAGATAATATTTAAAAAAAACAAATTTGATTATAAAAAATAAATGCACAAAAAAAAACAAATTTTAGGATAATATTATTTCTTTGAAACATAATCATTATATCAACAAAAGATTAAAACAAAAATCTATGTTAAATGGTTAAATTATCATTAAAGAAATATAGCGAAAATAAAAATATTTACTATTTATTTATATCTGCAAGTCTTCATTAATAAGCGGCTCAGAATATGCAGCATATGCCGCATATTCTGGTCAAACACAATAACAAATGAAGATGTCTGAATACTATCCGGTCAAGAACCCATAACATGTTAAATTAGGCGCAGAGAATAAAAATGGATAGGCCATATTCTTAGTATAGCACGACCTAACCTAACCCAAGTATAGCACGAGCGACGTTATAGTGAAACCGTGAGAGAACGAGAAGACGCATCCGATCTAACATTACATGGCGTAGAAAAATACATCCAAGAACTGGTTAATTGTAAAATCTTCTGGGGACAAGATCAAAATATCAGCGTAAAACCGCTTAAGATGGAGGTGTTAAGTGACAGCCCTATGCTCACAACAGTTAGTAAGGAAAAGAACAAAAATTTAATGATATCTATTTCTTTAATGCACTTTATTGAAAATTAAATTTTATCAACTTTTTTTGATAACAATTTGACCATTTACCATTGAAAAAAAAAATAAGATAAAAAATAAAATTATAGTTATAATTAAATTTTAAACATTTGTACTTAAAAAAAAAAAAGAAATCGCATTCCAAGTTCCAACCAAACAGAAAAAAAATATTTTTAATTTTCAAAGCTAATCATTTAATAATTAGGTAAAGCATAAATATTAATTAATTAACAAATTAAGAATGTATTTTTTTTTAATTAAAAAATTATTATTGAAATTAATTAATTTTAATATGTAAGGATCTTATTGTGATTTTTAATTATTTGAAATAAGTTTACATATATATAGAGTGATCCGTTATTTATATGATAGTTAAAAAATATCAGACCGTTACAGATAGACTCTTTATTGTCATGAAAATTATTGAACTCTTTTTTCATACGCTTTCGAAAGCTAAGGCGTAAATTCAATGTACGCTTGCTTTATTTTAAACTGTCATCATAAGCTTTTGACATTTAAGTTTAAAAATTTTGTATATATTATGATCGTTTATAAATTTTCAGCTATTTTAAATTGGTATACGTATTAACCGTTGCGCCCAAACAAATCTGGTATATAGATTAGATCTTAAACCATCAACTTAGACTCTTATCCCTAAGTCGCTGCAATATTGATAAGGTAATAGAAGTTTTAACGGAGCACAGTTCGATCGATAGGCATTTTAAAAGGCTAGGACTTCTCTCTTACGACTTTTACAGAAACTGTAAAGATGAAGAGGAAGTAGCGAATCAATCTTTTACTTTTTGTGTGAATGTCTGACTCTTGCTTTAAAAAGATGAATGTTTCTGGGGAAATTTTTCTTAAATTATCTTTTCAATTTGTTAAATGTGAACTTAATTAATTTACAGCGTTTTATAATAAACTCCTAATGGTTAATTTAAAAGAAAACAGACCCATGCTATTACAACGGACCTAAACTGGCCAAAGTGGTCATCTGTAGCCTCTTCCATCCTACATACCTTTTAGATATGATGAGTTATAATTTTTTTTCAAAACAACAAGCAATTTTCGAAATATTACGGTATCTAGTATTCAATCTACTAAAAACCTTAATTTATCTTGGAAAGTTAAATTTCAATTAAATTTTTTTTTTTAATAAAAATTCTTTCGCAAGTTTAGTGATTCAAAATAGAAGTGATTATTATTAATTGAAACTACCTTTAAAATTTTTAGAAACAGACATTAATTCTATTTTTTACATAAATCCCACAATATCACAATAAATTTATTACAGTATATTAATTTATATTATATAAAATAAAATTTCAAGCATTTGGGATAAAAAAAACAAAGCTCAAATAAAATTAATCACAATAAGATTCAAAAATCCAACATTTATTAATAAATTAATAAAATAATTAAGCCCAAAAAACATAAAAAATACAAGCACCAATAATTAAGCACAAAATCGCAGGTTTCTAATGTAAAAACCGAATACAGATAAATTTTACTGTTAAAAGAATTAAATAAAAATAAAGAATATAAATAATTAAATGAAAGCTCTTTACGAAAGCTATTTGTAGCTTACGATTATTTTTTTTAAATAGTCATTTATTAAATACATATAGAAAACATAATTAAATATAAAATTGTATAACTCAGGTTTCTTATTATAACCCCATCAATTTTATGATTATTTTAAATTATTTTATATTTTTTAATTATTTATGTATAAATTTTAAGAAATCTCTCTTTTTAACCCCGTAATTTTTAAAAAATTATGGGGTTAAAAAATTAACATGTATAAAAAGAAAATATAAAAAAAATATTTTACCCATATTATTTAATAATAGGATTATTTAAATAAAAATTGCATTCTTCATACCACACAAAACTTCTCTAAACGCGATATTTTTTATAAAAAAAAAAAAACATTAAATATAAATAAAGAAAAATTTAATTTTGTTAATTATTTTTTTTTAGTTTGTCAGATACTTAAAAAAAAGGTTGTACTTCTGAAAAGTTGTCGTGTCTGGCTTTTATGAAATTTTGTGTAACAGGTTAATTTAAAGAAGAAAAAATATCATTTGTGATTGCGACCCCATTTTGAAAATCTTTGGACCAAGTTTATTTAGTACGAAATATTTCCTAAACTAATTCAGAAATTTTTTTTTCAAGCATTCCAATTATTTAAAAAAAATAGCTTAAATTAGCTACAGAATGGTTTAAAAGTAATAAACAAATTTTTTTTTTTTAGTTTTTTTTTCTTTATCTAAAAAAATAATATAATACTATAAAAAAAACACTTCTATCTTCCTCCCTTATTCAAAACTGGTACAACGATTGTTCTAGATTCTCTAATTTCCAAGTTATGATAGTGATCAAAATTAAAAAGATGTAAATTTCATATAAAATGATGTAACATTTTGTTGTTTTACTAGGGATAGTAGAAAACATCGTAATCCACGCAAAGAAACTGCACGAAGTTCGTCTGGGTAGTGTTGAACTCCAAACAAGACCATCCCTTTTCAAACCAAACTTTAAGGAAGGGTTCTTTATTGCATAACATAATAAACAGGTTGGTATTGGGGAGAAGGATTATGGAGGATGAGAGGCAAAATTTAGAGAGTTATTTTAAAGAAAGATGTTAATGTTTTTCTTAAATATATCGTAGTAATATAATATATAGTTTCATTATATCGAACTACCAACTTTTTATGGAGACACATAATATGCTGGCATAAGGTTCCATAAACGCGCCGTGAGCATGACAAACGAGTTTCCAAATTTTGTGTTACGTTATCTTGATAGTTCGACAGTGTAGTGTAGGGGTGACGGTCTGTCACACTCGTTGTTTCGCATTGGAAAATTTTGAGGTGAATGGAAGCTTAAAAATAATTCGCATTCTCACAATTTCGTTTTATTAAAATCTTGTTTTTTAATTTTTCTTGTTAAAATGTTGGCCACAAAATCGAGATTAAAGTGAATCATTATTACATATAATATATCAATTATTTCAGTTATCAGAGATCACTACATATAAATACATATTATATATGTATAAAATTATAAGTCTCAACTTTCGACAAACAATTCTACACGAAAAGTAATTTTGGTACAACGAGATTTAAAAAATTTATATTCTTAAATAGTGACAAATCCACCAAAATAAACAAAAAGAAAACTAAAATTATTAAAACAGTTAACCATATTGAAATTTCAACAAAAAATGCACTTCGAAGTTTGTCGAATTGCCAAGAATGGAAAGCTTTAGAAACGGATTTCTACAACAACATGAACAAAAAATTAATCTCAAAGTGGAGAAATGTTTAAGAAAAAATTAATGTTTTTGCACAAAAAAATTAATAAAACTTCCGAAAATTCCGACGTAACCGGCCTATTCATATTGGAAACTCATCTGACAAAATTGTTGTATCATGTTCAAAGAAAATAGCGAATTAGTGTGTTATGGTGTACGAATGCATCAGATTCTGACAAAATTAAATTGCTAGCAGAATATGAAAAGCGAAAAATCTTATGTGTTTCAAAAATATATAGTTGGTTACATTACAAAAATATACAGCTGACTACATTTTTTCTTTTTTATTCTGTAGTGTAGATAACACAATTTTTATACCATAAACGGGATGTCATATATTGCATATCCAATATTAAATTAATAAAGGTTGAAGTCGAATGACAAACAAAAAATTAGAATGAAATTGAGGAATGTCCCCGACAAATTTCCCACCATGTAGTTATGGAAAATTTAAATGTAACAATTGAGTGGGCAGCACAAAATCTATTAATAATACACAAGCTTTCCTTGTTCAAAAATATTCGGGTCAAATATGTACTAAAAAAAAATACAAGCAAAATATAAAAAAATAAATCGATTTTTTCTTCACAAAAAACTAAAATTTGTTGAAAAAATAATAAAATGGTATGAATTAAAAAAAATGAATTGAAATAAATTTAAACTTAGATATTTTTAAAATATGTATGTATGTATGTATTTTCCAAAAAATATATGCCCGCCATATTTTGACCAACAACACGGTATTATTTTTATTCATATTCTCGCGAGACCATTGTATTATTCCACAGCCTGAATAGTGTCAAACTAATTTACTTTTGGATATAGCTGTCTTGCCTTGAAACAAAAAGGGCAAATGTGCAAAACTTAAGTTTTCCCAAAATCAATTTTAAGTTTTCACTGAATTTTCAAATAAAAATTTTTTGTATTTATTCAATTTTGATTCGTTTTCTAGTACTTTTGTATTTCTTTAAATTCATTTTAATCCAATCCTGTCTTGACAAAAATAATTTTTGGATGGTTTGAAGTTTGAACGATATTGATTTTATTTTATTTAATTAGACGTCCGTCTTCTAATTACTTTTATGAATATAAGAACTTTTTTTTTTTTTTAAATCTCAAAAATCTTTTTGATCAAGTTCATGCACTTTGAGAGGTTTTTTTTTTAACATTATTTAATCAAATTGACACAATCGCTGGTTAGTTCTATAGATATGTTTGTTTTTTTTTTTGTAAATTTCTCAATGTTGGCGTGAATAGTATCAGCTTCCATATATCTATAACCAGGCTCTAAAAATTTCTGATACGAAAAATGCCTGCAATAATGCAAGCACATTATAGAAAAATAAATATTTTTATTTTATCCGGAACAGGAATCAATTCACATATTAACTTCTGAGTTCTGCTACATTGTCTAATAACGATTTCAGGTATTTTCAAACACATGATGGAACCGCCAATAATTTCGTTCCAAATATAGAAAGGGTTTTCTTCACTTACATATAACGTCAAATTTAACGTTCAAAGCAGACATTTACAGAAAATTATTCCGCTTTATAAATTAAGCGTAGTTAAGACATTTTTGTAGATCAAATGATATTGTTCGGATGGAAGAATTCAATTTTGCTTTTTAAAAATAATTTCTTTTTTCTCTGTAATAAATTTTTGTAGTTTTTAAATGTTTTTCAAATTCTAATTGAATACTATCTTTTTTTTTCATTATCTTCACAAACTTTTAATTGCATAAGATATTTGTCACATTTTATTGATAAATCTCAATAAAATGTCATGTGATCCCAATTTTTGAAAGATAAGATGAAATTTTCATTAAATACATTTTGAATATGTAAATACATATGTACATTCTTTTTGTACTTGATATGTACTTATTTTCTATACAATGTACATGATAAAGTCGGTACTTTTCTTATAGTTGAAACAATTGACCGTTCAATCTTACTAAACAAGTTGGAAAAGTATGGGGTAGCAGGAAAAGAGAATAATTGGTTTAAAAATTTTTTAACTGAAAGAAAACAGAGAGTTAAGATTAATCAATCAATATCAACTAAAAGACAAGTAGAGTTGGGCGTCCCTCAGGGATCAGTATTGGGAGTATTACTTTTCCTAATATATATTAACGACATTAGTAGTATTTTAAAATTTGCAAAGGCTGCCTTTTTTGCTGATGACTGTCTGATTTATATTTCTGGCAGGAATATTAATGAAGTGGTTAATAACTTAAATGAAGATTTAGTAAAATTATATGAATGGATAAACATGAACAAATTAAAATTGAATTTTAGTAAAACCAAATGTACGATATTTAATTCAAGACTGACCCCCATTATTAAAATCAACGATGAAATAATAGAAATTGTTAGCAGTTATAAATATTTAAGAGTAACTGTTGACAATAAACTAAATTTTGAGGATCATTTAAGTATTATTTGTAAAAAGATTTAAAAAAAAAGCAGGATTTCTAAGAAGATTAAGAAAGTCGATTAACGTCGAAAGTGTTCATGCCACTGAAAGTGTCATGAAAGTCGAAAGTGTTCATGCCACTGTATTATACAACGCCTTGGTTCTTCCTCATTTCGATTACTCTGCTAATATAATATTTTGTAGCAAAAATGAAACACTGAACAGATTACAAGTGTTGCAAAATAAAGGTATGAGAGCAATACTAAATTGTGATATATATACACCAAGGAATAGAATGCTTTTAATTTTGAATTGGATGAGTGTAGAGCAGAGATCAATTTTCAAGGTCCTAATTTTCATATTTAAAATGAAGCATAATCTATTCCCACATTATTTGTCTAGAAATTTAAGATACGTCAGTGATGTAACAAATTATAACCTTAGAAGCTCAAATAATTTTCGGCTGCAAAAATTTAGGAAGACATCAACGCAGAATTCAGTCATCTATAAAGGATCGAAGATTTTTAATGAAATGCCAAACATAATAAAATTTGAATCAAACATTAAAAGCTTTGTTAAACTGATTCAAAATTATATCAAATATAATTACTAATTTTTTTTTTTAATTATTAAAAATTTTTAATCATAGTTTAAATAATATACATAGTCTATTGGAATTTGTTATTTGAAAATTTCTTAAATCTTGTTAAATTAAAAGAAAAAAGAAAAAAAGGAAATGGGATTAAATTTAAACTTTTTGCATTTTGGAAAATATGAATTGTTAATAATATGATTATGTTGTAAAAAGTTTTTTAAACTAATAAAAAAATACATACATAGGGAATATTTCTTGCTACTGATCAGATCTGATCAGATCGTAAATACTTTTTGCTACTTTGCTTAATGTAGTAACTTTTCTCAGCCGGAAATAATTGAATATGTTGTTGATAGTAATGTCAAAATCTGTTTTTTTTTTTGCTTTCTATATGTTCCTCGCACATCTTTTGATATAATTCCTCCGTCGTTTTTTCTTTTTTTTTTTTCTGATGTAACTCTAATTTTTTAATAATATGTAACAATTTTGAACAGTAGTAACTAGTATTTAATGTATTTAAAAACATTGTTTGGAAAATTTGAGTTCTTCCCTTAGCAAAAGAATTCAAAAAAAATTTTCTTCTGTTTGTCTTTTAATGTTTCTTTTCTTTAATTGCTCTTCTATATGATTTGCTAAAAATTGATTTTGACCTTCAAAGCATTTATAATTTTTTAGCTTCAATTACTTTTCTCGATTCTGCTGATACGTATTTTTTTTTCAAGCATATTTCTTTGCTTTTTTATATTCCTCTTTCATTTTGAAAGGTTTCTTTTTGATGACTGCGAAGTACTTAGTTCAAATAGGCCACCACTTCCTGATAAAAAATCAGCTATATAATTTTTATCATCTTCTACATCATCATATGAAATAATATTATTCTAATCTCTTTGATTGGTATGCCGACAGATTGTAGTGTAACAAAATAACAAAATGTATCATAAATTCAAACTAACCTCATTTATCCTTAACTAAAGAGACCATTAACTTTCCATGAGATCATTATTTTCTTTGCCATTTTGAAAAGTTTCCTTTTCTCTTATGAACTTTAAAATAAAGCACTAAACGGCACTAAAACGTTATATAATCACGTTTATTTTAATAATTTTAAATAATTTTTACTATGCAAGAACACTTTCTAATTGATTTTTCAATAAATTTTTTTTGTAGACAAAACAAAAATATGATGTTTAAATCGCAAAGACCAAAATATATTATTTATAATTTGTATTAATAAAATACGTAATTTATATTATTATAAAATAATTTTTCAATATATCTACTCTTTATTGTAGGCTTATTATGGAATATTTTTTAATTTTGGAAATGTGCTTTTTTGAAAAATCTTGGTTTTTTCCACTACATGTACAATTTTATATTCTTGTTAACGACATGTTACCTTTAGCCATTTTTGCATTATAAGTCCAGTATGTGTTTCCACTAAAACTAAAAGGGTTTTTTGTTAATGTACAAGATTTCACTTTGGATATTTTTGCACTTAATAGAGAAAGTCTTAAAGAATTCAATTTTGTTATTAATCTCATTTTTGCCAAGCCACAGATATAATATGTTAAGTTTTTTTTATTAACTTCAAATTCAAATATATATTTGAAAAAATTGCATTAGTGTAAAATCTCTTTAAAAAATAATAATACAAGCTTTTTATAAGAACGTAAAATGCTTTATTTTTTTTTTTTACACAATTATCAAATTTACTCAAAATCTTGCTTTAATTATTCTAATTTTAAATTTTTAGTACAAAAAAGTTTAATTTTTTTTCTTGTTTTTCTTAATAGTCTCATCATGCTGATATTTTAAATATATGTATATATATATATATATATATATTTTTTTTTTTTGTTTAAAAATATAGATTTTATCCTTTTTATTATTTAAATACAAAAATTTGGGTTTTTTTTTTTTAGCATTTTTGTTAGTTATTTTTATTTCTTACTTCTTATATAAATTTATAAAAAAAAGTTTTGGAACATGTAATTTCGGTTTTCTTTGTTTGTTTGTTTGTTTTTAATCTTATCAAATATTTTTAAAGTTTTGTTTCTTAAGAATATTTGATATCATATTGTATAATTCGTTAAGATTTTTCATTTGTTTAGTTATAAAAATAGTTTTTTTTTATCTTTTATTTGTTATTTCAGTTTTATACAATTCTATTATCATTTATTATTGTTCAATTATATTTAAAAAAAGCTATTTTTTTTTTTTTTTTGTGTATAAAATTGTTTTTTTTTTTTTTTTTTAATTATTTTGGCTTTTATACAATTAATAATTATATTTTTAAAAATATTTTTAAAAAATTTATGTTGTACGTACTTTCAAAAAATGTAATAAAGAACTTTAAATTTGTATCTATTTTTTTTTTCTTTTTAATCTTTCTTTATAATATTTGAGTTAATATATATATGTATATATAAAAATCGAATTGATTTATTTCGATATTTTTAACACTGTACTTACTGCAATGAAAAATTAAAAAATTAAAAAAAAAAAAAAAAAAATTTTTAAAATAAAAACGATAAAAATCAAATATAAAATACTTTTTTTTTTTGTTTTTTATTTTTTGATCACTTAAAAAAAAATTGAAAATCCAGTTATAAAAAAAATGTAAAAAATAAACAATAGTTATCGATACAATTGTTTAAAAAAAAAAAAATTAATAATTTGTTAAAACAAAATACATTATACATAAAAAAAAAAAAAAAAAATTGGAAATTAAAAAAAAAAAAAAATATTTTGATTGGGACTCTTGTAATTAATTTTTTTATTTAAAATTTTTTTTTTTTTTTTTTTTGTTAAAATACAATTAAATATAAATAATATATATTAAAAATTTGCGAGAAAAATCCCAATAACAAAAAATATTATAAATTAAATATGATAAGTGAATAATATATAAATCCAATTTCCATCAATTCAAATTTATTTATATTTATTTTTCTAATCATGAACATTCATATTGAAAGTAATTCTTCTATTATGTTTTTAAATAAAATTCATTTTATGTTTTTTTTTTTATTATTTTCCAATATGAATGATCATAAATAATTTAAATTGAATATTATTTTTAAAAACAAATCAATTTACAATTAAAAAATTTATCAAATTTACATAAATAGTAAAATAGTATTAATAATAATAATAATAATAATAGAAGTTATTTTGTTATTGAATGCTTAAGTAAAACTTGCACATTACAAAGAGATTTCTGAACATACAGATTATATTTTAATATTTTATTTTCATTTTATACAATTGTTTATATAATTTGTAGTATATATATACATATATATATGTATAAATATATATAAATATTTAATTTTATACATAACACACATTTATATATTTCAATAATATATTAAAAAAAAGTTTTAGTACAATCAATTCAAATTAATATTTTGTTTTAATAGAAATCTTTTCGTAATATACAAAAAAAAACGTAACTTAATATTCTAATATTTTTTTGGATTTTTTTTGTTTATTTTTTCATCTATTTTTTTTTCCTTTCATTTATTATTATTTTTTTTTTTTTTTTTGAATAATTTTCTATTATTCACATTAACATTTAAAATTTTTAAATTTCAATTTTCTTATTAATATATTATGTATATATAAAAAATCAAGATGTCCCAATCAATAATATAAAATGTTTTAGAACATCTTTTAGATCATACTACACAGATGTTGTGTTAACTGGTTCAATTTTATTATTTTCATTATTTTCAAATTTCAACAATTCAACAGCCAAATTAACAGTTTTGGTTTTATCACCATCTGGTACTTCTAATTTCAAATCATTCAATGATTTTAAAACTTTTTCAATCTCGGCTTCCTTTTCAGTACCCTTACGTTTTGCAAAATGTAAGAAACATCTACCAAATGTTCCTAAAAATGAATCAAAATAAAATAGATATGTAATTAGTGATTATTTAATATAATGTTGTTTTCGAACCTTTCCATGAAATGTAAATTGGATTACATTCACGTTTTCTCAATTCAGCTTTAAGATCTCGAATACGAGTTCCTCTGGAAATATTTGAAACTTTGACACAAAAGTCTCGATTTCCAGAACGACGTTTACGTTGTGGGCGTTTGTTATCTCCACCACCACGTTGTTGACTTGAATTTTCTTTATTATCAGCAGATGATTGTTCGCCTTCAGACTTTAAAAAAATAAAATTAACAAATTTATAATTATTACATGTAAAATTATTTTAAAAGTATATATTTACTTTATTGGTTGCACGGCGTCTTCTGCTGTAGTAACGATTACGTCTACGGATACGTTGTTGTCTATCATTTTGGTTGTCTTTCTAATAATAGAAAATAAATGTTTATTCTAAATATGTAATTAAAAAAAAATATCATACGTTTTCATCGTTATTGGTATTGGTATTAGTAGAACGTCTTCTATTGTTTCGGTATTTAAAGAAACGATTTCTTTTTTGTCTTGGACGTTGTGGACGAGCATTTGATTCTACATCAGTATCTTCAGATTTTAATGTAATAATTTTTCCAGCTCTAAATAAATAAAATTGAACTATGAGAAAATAATAAATATTATTATTTATATTAGTTTACTTTTCATCATTCTCCTTAATTTTTTGTAAAACAGGTACAATTTTAAGACGACGTTCAGACAAAATTTCCCAAGATATTCCTGTTGGTCTTGTTAAACGTTTTGATACTCGGATAATTTCAGTTGGTGTAGCAATAATATCAACTGGGGTATCATTTTTTTTGAATAAGTGTAACGCTAAGTTATCTACAACCTATGAAAAAAAAATATTTTAAGTTAAGAAAATTATTTGTGTTTTAAATTATATTAAAAGAAAACTTTTAAATATTAATAGAAGTTATAAATTTAAGTAATTGAAAGTTTAAGTTTTTTTTTCCCTAAAACCACGTGTTTTGACTTCGTTATTAAATTAAAAATATGTATGTACTTATTTAAACATTAATTTTTATCAAAAAATAAAGAGTGGCCTATTATCATTTCATACTGATAAGACAACAACTAACAAATTATAATCTAATTTTATTCTATTTTAAAAATTTTAAAATTTAACTGATCATTGGCGCCTTGATACTTTTACGAAGTTTTTGATTTTATAAATATTTCGAACTTTATTCTTTTTTTTTTCAATTACGGGGGTCAATGGAAAAGTTATATAATTAAAAATTATTATTTCTATTTAAATTTAAAAAGAAAAAGTTTAAAGAATAAAACTAATCAACAAAACAAAAAGCTTTGAAAAATCAAAAATGTTTTTAAATTCAAAAAAAAATTTAGATCTATAAATAGAATTTTATAATTCTTTATTTTTCTAATATATTCTTGATTTTGCATTTAAAATTAAAAAAAAAAAAAGCCATAAAAAAATAGAAGCAAAATTTTTTATACCTGATGTTCGTGAACAGTAGTAACAATCAAAGTTTCTGGAGTAATAACCCCAGTTTGAATTAAAATCCCAATATCCAAATCAACAAAACCATTTCCTCTTCCAAGTCTGTATCCATCACGGGATACTACTACTGAACCAATAACAATCATATCCAGTTTAACATTATCTTCAAGATCTATATATATGAAAAATATATTATTAATTTATAAATAAAAATCTAATTTAAAATTTTCTTACTAATTTCTTGACGATTTTCTTTTAAACTGGATGTTTTAATAATTTTCTTCTTTGTGTCCTCATCAGCATCACTTGGGCATTCAATAATTTTAGTACATAAAGCACTTGATTCTTTGGCGGGTGGTAAATACAAAGTTTTACCAGCTGACAATACATGCATTTTAACAGCATCTTGAGAGCGGTCAATATTTACCTTGATGTGATCTACAAAAAAAAAAAAATTAAAAATCAATATAGAAAAATATTATTTTCTATCAATTTAAAAATCAAAAATGTATTCTAATTTAAAAAAAATTTTTTGTAAGCAGACCTGTTTTTAAAATCAAGTTTTTTTTTATTCTTTTTCCTCGTTTTTTTTTTTCCTTAACAGTAAATTAAGAATTTTGAAAACCGTAAGCTAATATTTTTTTTCAAATGCTAATCATTATTTTATTTTTAGATGATAACATATTTTTTAATTTTATTTTTCTATTTAATGATAACAAAACAATTTAGAACAAATTATCTGCATTTACATTTTATTGAAAAGTTTATTTTACCGTTACTGATTAGAATTGTAAATTGTAATGTATGTTATATATTTAAAAAAAAAAAAAAAAATTATTAAAACTATTTTTATAGATAACGGTAATTTTTTTTTAAGAAATAAAATGAAAGTACACTTACTGGATTTTTTGAATTCTTCTGATTCAGCCAAAAGATCAGCTGCCTTATCACTTCCAACAAAATTTGGAATTCTATTAAAAATATTATTATACCCAATGCAACATTTTTCTTGACGAAGTTTTTTCCATGTTTGTACACAAAGTGATCTCTTCGTAACAACTTCTTCACCCGGAGCTATTTAAAATAAATAAAATAAGAAATACTCTATGATCATAACTTTTTTTTTTATATTAAAATACTAAACATGTTCGCAGTCACGCGTTAAAACTTGTGGTCAAATAATTTTTATTAAATTTAATGAAAAGAAAATGTTAGGTTAGAAATCCGTTCTAGCGGTAATTTTATTAAGAAGTGTACTGTGTACACTGTAAATTACGTATTTTTTGTTCAAATTTAATAATAAGTATATATCTTAGCGCGTGATTCATGCCATGGATTTCATTATCGATATTTATACAAATATATGAAAACTACATATATAAAATTTTGTTATGCCAAAATTGGTAATTTTTTTTTTCTCAAATTTATACTACAAAATTATTCTTTTTTTTTTTTTATTTATGTCAAGTAGGCGAGGCAAACATCAAACATGATATTTAATAATTTGCAACTAAACAAAAATAACTATATATGTACATAATTAAATAAATTTTTAAATTTTGTTTTATGATGCATTAATGATGATTCTATCATTTAAGACAAAAACAGAAATGATGTAAACTTAAAAAAACGTGGTTGGCAATGGAAGTTTTCATTTTTTTTTTTTTATTTTTTTTTTTTTTATCTCTTCACTCACATCTTTATTTTTTATACTTACTTGTAGATGAAGCTTCGGCTTTTTCACCTTCCATATTTTTACGAAAATTTGCTTATTCACCCTTCAAGAATTTCACAAAAAAAAATTGTTTAAATTTTTGGTTCCCAATAAATACCCTGAAATTCTTGTTAATCAAATTGTTCTCAAATTTTTTTAAAAAAATTCGACACGATTTTTTAAGGATTTTTAAAAAATGTTCACAGTTATCCCCGCGTCTTTTTTTTTTTCGTAAAAATATTTTTAAAAAATTTTTCTCTGCCTATTTATTTTCCGCTGCTTTTCGCTTCGTTTTCAGTTTAGCAACTGATGAAAAAATTTTTGTATGCTTCCGTCATCTTTTCAATTGAGTTTACATCGACAAGACATCGACTGAATAAATTTGTAAATAGAATAACACATCCCTGTTTAGTTGAAGTTGCGTCTTTTTAAATTGATGGTTATACTTGTCAACTTTAAAGTCACCGAAAACAACTTAATAAATCTATTAAGTCGTGTACGTTTTCCTCAGGTTCTATTTCTAACTCTGTGAAGTCTCTGAAATTTGATGTGTGTATTGGTGTAGTCTGTATTCTATGTAGTCTTTATATAGAACTATAAAAGTTTTTATATGAGTTTTGGCAATTATTAATTTAATTAACTAATTAAATAAAGAATTTATTTTAAAAATAATATTAAAAAAATTATCCACTTTTTATTTTTCTTCCTGTGTTAATTAATTATTTTTTTGATTTTGAATGGAATTTCGAACTTCCAGTTTAGATAGAAGAAGAAATAAATTGTTGTAAACTTGTTTAACGAAAATAAACACAACTGTTGAAAATTTGAAAAAACCGGTCGTTTACGTTCTCTTTTTTTGCACATCGGTACAAATTTGTTTTTTTGTTTTTAGTGCATTTCTGCGCCACATAAATGTGAACAGAAAATTAAGGTGAAACCAGAATCATGTCGAATATTAGCGGCGGTTAACGAATTTCGCCATCCACAATGGCGACAGCGGTGGCTGGCGAAAGCAGGTGTTTTAACAACAAGAAATGACAATCATTCAAAAATTCGTTCACAAAATTCAAATTATTTAGTATTCGGTTAATTTTAAATTTTAAATAAAAAAACTTTTTACATTTTCATTTTTTAAAAATTTAAATTCACTTTCATTTGTTTATTTATTCTAATTTTGATTGTTTTTGATTGATATCTATTGCTTTTGATTGATTCTCTTCTTATGTCAAAAAAATTCGCGGCGGTCAAATTAGAAAATTATATTAATTTTGTCGCCAACGAAAAAACCGCTGCAATTATTCGCCATCATTGTGGGCAGTTCCATCATTGTGGGCAGTTACATGATTCTGGTTTAAACTTTTTACACAGCATTTCCTTTTCAGGCGTGGCTGTAAATGTCGTAAGGTGAATAACTCTTACGACATGTGTGAGATTCGAACCCACACTCCCTCGGTGTTTACAGCGTATTTTATACGCTCTTACCCACTAGGCCACCGAGGCCCCCCATCGGTAAAAATATAAGAAAGGAAAAATACAAAAGAAATTCTAAACTTTTCTTCAAGTTGAAATCAATTCTCTAAATATCTGATTAAAAATAATTTTGGAAAAGAACGAATACTATTTTTATAACCGGACATCTCTCTTAACCGGACAAAAATTTGGTGGTGGTGTATTTCGCTTTTGGTGAACAATTTCCGTTCTATATTAAACGTTCAAAAAGTAAAAGTTCAAATTGCAACTAATTTGGTGAGTGCTTTACAATTTGCATATTGCATAACTTAAGGCAATAACTTTAACGCAGAACAAAATTTGAACTTTGACAGCTAATTGTTAATTTGTCATTTGCGCGTTGTTATTGCTATTTAAAACCTCAAAAAGTTATCATTAATTAAATAAAAGTAAATAAACTTGACCGGAAAAAGATATACACCCATATTCTTGAAGACTCATCACTTACGCGATGAAAATATGTATCACATCACGTCTATATAAATTTGTAATTCTCGAAGATTCATGATGAAAATTTTTGTTATGTTGGTAGTAATTTACTGTCAAATGAAAATTTTGCCATATTTAAACGTTCAGCTAAAAGTATTTAAAAAAGAGTTTTGATTTTTAAATAGTAAATGAAATAACATATTCATAAGTTGCAAGAAGCCGTCGTATCTTACGAACCAGAAGACGGACCAAAATGATTAAAAAAAGCTAGTCCCCGATTCTGTAATAGAAATTAAAAAAAAAAAAAAATGAAGAAAAGTACCAAAAGTACCTTTTTTAAATCATGTCGGTCCGACTTCTTTTTCGCAAGATACGGGGACTTCTTTCAACTTATAACTATGTATGTATGTATATATGTATTCCGATGCTAGTTCAATATATAAAACAAAAAAAAAATTTTTCAATTTTTAAAATGTACTAAACAAAAACAACATTCATTAATACTAATTTATTTTTAATTATACATACTTCCTTTCCACTCTATCCATTTTTATATTTTTATTTAAACTTAAACTTAACTAAAAACTAAAAAAGAAATATTTAATTCCTAAGAATTACTTAAATGTGATATTTATCGTACAAGAATTTTGCCGTGATAAATGGCTATCGCTTCGTAGGAAAAGTCTTCAAGAAGCACCACACACGATACTTTTAAAATTTAATATCATGTCAATTTGAAAACATCACTTTAGAGCCTTGCAGCATAACAAATCATCGCGTCAGTGATACTTTTCGTATGATAAGTCTTCAAAAATATGGGTGATTGTTAAAATTGGGAAATAAATATATTTAAAATATTATTATTAGTTAATTTTAGTATTTTATTTAATTTTTGCTTATTTTACTTAATTAATTTAAATGTTATTCGCGTCACACACGTCCAACGTTTTGTAAAGGTTTCGTATTGTACATACTTACATTTTACAACTTCATGGTTGCGTATTCAATCGAAATGTGTAAATCGGTTAATCGATTTATTTTAGCTGTCAAAAATGTGATGTTTTTCTTTATTTTTATTATGTTTTTTTATCTTTGGATTCTGCAAAAAAAAAAACTTTAGAATAATTAATTATCACAAATAATACAACTGAATATAACTTGTTTCTTAAAGTACGCAGTTAAGAAATTAATTAAAATTTTTAAGCAGAAAATAAATTTTAAATTAGAAAATATTGTAGAACAATAATGTACTAAGTGATTACATCTAATATATATAAAATGTCAGAATGCAATTTGTATGGGTATGATGGAGAAAATTCTTCTAAGAGCAAATTTCCATCGAAATGGATAAAGTTAAATGTGGGTGGAAAACTGTATGTTACAACTTTATCTACTTTAGTAAACAAAGGTAACCCCCTAGTATAATTTTAATAAGGATTTATTGTTGGTTCATCATGTACTTTCATTTTTAGAACCCAATAGTATGTTATCTCGAATGTTTTCACAAGGTGGAATGAATCCAAGTGATCTTGATGAAGAAGGAGCTTATCTAATCGATAGAAGCCCACATTATTTTGAACCAATTATTAATTACCTACGACATGGACAATTAATATATGATTCTCATTTAAATATTGAGGGAATACTTGAAGAGGCAAAATTTTTTGGTATTGAGTCGTTAATTCCTCAATTAGAAGCACAATTAGCCGTAAATAGTATTTCATCTGATAATATACCATTAACAAGACGTGATGTTATTCGAGCATTAATTCAAACATCATATATATCAGAATTACGTTTTCAGGGTATTAATTTGGCTGGAGCTGATTTAAGAAAATTAGATTTTAGAAATATTAATTTCAAAGTAAATAATTTTTAATTTTAATTCAATATTTTTAAAACACATTTTTTTTTTTTAGTACGCATGTCTTGCTAAATGTAATTTATCACATGCAAACTTAACACATTGTTGTTTAGAAAGAACTGACCTTTCATATGGTAAAAATTGAGAATTTGTAAGAATCTTAATAAAATTTAATATTCCAGCAAATATGGAATGCGCTCAATTAGTTTCAGTTCGTGGACTTTGTGCTAATATGGAAGGTGCTAATCTTCAAGGTTGTAATTTTGAAGATCCTACTGGATTTAGAACAAATTTAGAGGGAGTTAATTTAAAGGGAGCATGTCTTGAAGGATCAAATATGGCTGGAGTTAATTTAAGAGTAGCAAATCTAAAAGATGCTAACATGAAAAATTGGTAACAATATTTTTGTGAAAAAATGTTAAACGGAAATGAAATATTAAAAAAATAAATTTGTTATAGCGTTTTGAGAGCAGCCGTATTAGCAGGCGCCGATTTGGAAAGATGTAATTTATCTGGTAGTGATTTACAAGAAGCTAATTTAAGAGGAGCTAATCTTAAAGATGCTGAATTAGAACTAATGGTTACACCATTACATATGTCCCAAGCCATTCGTTAAATTCAACATTTTATTGTGATATTTAATCTAGAATGTTATATAAGTTTATTTTTTTTTAATACATAATTTATATTTAGGCCTGTGTAGCAGCATTAATATAATCCTTAATATACATATTTGTATGACAAATGTTTTTATTATAGATAATTATTTATATTGAGAAAAATTTATTAAAAAATTTGAATTTAAGCTAAATATTTTTTTTTTTGTTACAAAACAATAAAAAAAAAAACTTGTTTCAAATCGATATAATTATCAATTGATTATTCAATTGATCTACAAAAAAATTTACAAATTTCTTACAAAAACAAAACAAAAATATTTTTTGTGTATTTGAAAATCTATATTTCATTCTGTTCTCAATTATTAGTTTCATCGTTCTTAATTATTTTCTTAAAAAAAAAGCAAAAATATAATTTTAACACTCAATCGTTTGCTGTATCATAAAATTATCATCTACTGATATTACTTTTTAGTTATTTTCTTTATATTATAGTTCTGTGAAACTTCTACGTTTATAAATTAATAATAATAATAATTAAAAAAAAAAAATGAATTAAAACTGCTAATCTAATTCGGCCGAGTTTGAGATATTTGCATTATTTCTATTATTGCCACGATTATTACTTGTTGAATTATTTCCTTCATCATCATCATTATCATCATCCTCTTCAAGGCCTCTAAACAGTCTGAATAAATCACCAAACATACCACCCATTAAACCACCAGATGGTTGAGCTGTTGGAACACCAAAAAATATAACACCAATTTTTTGTAAATACTTTTCATATGATGGATCACGATCAATTGATGGCTTATATAGATCACATAATGATTTAAAAGCAATTAAGCGACCACCAGCTTCAATTGTTTTCAATAAGAAAAATATAAAATTTAATAATGGCAATATAAATGGGGGTTCAGTAGACGCAATTTTTGGATGATATTTTGTGTATGTTTCAAATGTTTTTAATGCTGTTTCAGTTTCTTTTAAACATAATTGTTGTAACACAACTTGTGCTATAAATAAATCAATTTCACTTTCATAACCTTTGCTTTCACTTAATTTGACTAACATTTGACCACAGGTTAAACCATCACGCGATAATAAATAATGATGCCTTGCTTGTTCAATATTATTTTCAGCCCACATTATTTGAGCAATTACTTTATGCATTTGAGGATTTCCTAAATTAATTTTTGAAACATCACCACTCCAACGTACTGCACGATTCTGAAATGTAAAAATGAATAATTATTTTCTTAGAATATATAAAATTAGTTTTTAATGAATTTATTGTTTTAAATTTTATAATTACAATTATTGTTTCTCGTTCTACTGTTGCAGGAGTTATTTTTCTTATAAGCACACCTAATCTTTGTATCCAAAGATCTATATCATCACCAACTTCTGGGCCTTTCTTTTCGAGAGTATCAATTACTAATAAAGCTAAATCAGCTCCACTAGAATATTGCTTTAATATAAAATTAATTAGTCATTAAGATTGTAGAAATTGTTAAAATACTAACCCCATTATTTACTAGAGTTAACGATCCTTTATAAAGTAAATTTAAGCATTCATCATATTTTTTTTGTCCGTTATACCTAAAGTATAAGGTTCTATACATTTGATGTGCTTCATAGTAATCTCCAGCAGCAATTGATGCTTCTAATTTTGACAATACTCTGCTAACACCACGATTAGTCTTATCGGTCATTTCTAATGCTACTATAAAAATATAAAAGAATTAAAAATGACATAAAATAACAATAATTAGGAATGAGCCATTCGTTTAAACATTGTTAAAATGCAGGACAAAGGTGAGAGGATGATGTTTCTATGTAATACAGTATAATATATGTACATAGCAGACGTGTAAGTGTAAAAAAAAATTAAAATAATAACTTAATATCAGTAAGTAAATATAGTGAAAGTAATATTACAATTATTTTGCATATTTTATTTAATATTCTTCTGCACTTTTAACGTGGTTTTAACTTTAGAGTTTTTTTGGAAAAATTTTCTAGAATGACCGTAAAACCTATGTAGCACATGAAGGGTGGGTAGTAATCAAATACATCGTAATAAAGTTGAAGCGAAAGTCACTTGAACACATTTTATTTGTTTTTCTTTAATAAAAACTTACTTTTAAACTTTAAATATATAAAATTTACTAATTAAAAACTGTAAAATTATAGTTAAAATTTATATTAATCTAATTTCTTAAATTTGTTTCTTTCTTCCTCTTTTTTTTCTTATTTTTCTTGTCAGAATTGTCAAGCTTAAAGTCATACTTAATACTTTTTTTAAATTAACACGACAACACTTACTAAAATCTGCTACTGCAATTTACTCCGACAAAAAGCAAAAGTACTAATATTTTTTTTATTACTCTGTACTTTTTTTCGTATTCTTTGGTTATTTTATTAAAATTACTTTAAAAGATTTAAAATAAAATAAAAATTTAGACAAAACAATTGAACATTTTTATTTATTTACTCATAAATGTCTGAAATATGAATTTTATATAATGTTTCAAAGCCAATTAAAAATAATTTATTTTCTGAATATGTACAATAAAACTTTAAGTAAAAATTTTCTTCATATTTACAATTGTTAATTTGGTGAATAATTTATAGTTTTTCTTTAACATTTAAATTATTCAATGTTTATAAAACATTCTGCCAACTAAATTTAAGAATTCTTTTAAAATTTTATTGTTAATGTTTCTAATAACTCGTAACATCCAAAGATTAAAAAAAAAAATATCATTGAATTTTATATTTAAACATTTAATTTAAAGCTTAAATTTATAAGATAGTTTTTAGGTCTATTAAATAATCTATTTAAAACAGCAAAGAATTTATTATGCTTAAAATTATATTACTAAAATTATTATTATTATATACTTCTAAAATTATTATTATTAGATTAGTTTTGGACACATACTAAAACTAAAAGAAATACATATGTACATATATGAGTATGTATAGTTAGTAGTGACTATTATTTTTATTTTGTTTTGAATGCGAGTATATTTTTCTAACAGTTTATAATTCCTAACTACTTATCGTTCCTACTAATATAAATAATTTCTTTTTTTAATTATTTTTAGAAAAGATTGAAGTGCTTCTGAAGTTTGAGTTTGTAAAGAAACTGAGAGTGAATATATTCTAGAAATTCTTTTGATTATCATGTGTGATTATAACATAAATATATTAACTAATAGATGGGAAATTAGATATAGTCGTTTTTTTCTTCTCACGTGTTCTTCTATCTTAAGGTATTCAGTCAAAAAAACACATGTATTTTATAATCTGTATTATGTATACATTTCGTTTACTCAGCTGTTTATATTTATAAAAATAATATAAAGGAGTTTTTCATAACCAGTTTCATTCAGAGATTTTAAGTTTTTATATTACTTAATAATTGATATATTTTATTTTTAAAATTAAAATTTAATTTAATTAAGGTTATTCAAAATTTTAACTACTTGTAAAGTAACAAAATAAGTGATAAAATTCTTTAAAAAATTTGAAAAGAAATTATTTCACCTTTTAGAAACCTATTTTTGAGGAAACTAAAGCAATACATAACCACGGTTCACTCAGCTGTTTCTCAAAATTGGCTGAAAATATTTTTTTCACTGCCTATCTATTAGTTAATATATCTATGGATTATTATGTACAATTTTTTCTTAATTTGAATCAAAACGCTCTACTACTTGTGTTCTGTTCTGTCACATCAGACATTTGCTTTTGCTACATTATATATGTGTAGCAAAATAGTTAATAGACGATAAGACGCCAAAATATTAAAATGGATTTTATTAATTATTAAAGTCAGCATTCAGCAACATTTTTGACATTTATTTTTTTGTCATACATTAAATACATAATGGACAATGGCATGTTTTTCTTGTTTTGACAAATCTAATTCACAAAGCCAAAATACTGTCAAATTGTCATATCATATTCAGCTAAATTGAATTCAGCTATATTATTTGCATTTGATTTTGCGTTGTATTTTTCTCAGTTTGATGAGTTTAGTTCTTTTTAATAATTTGTGCGGTTTGTTATCTCGTGAAGTTGTATTGTATTAATTACAAGTTTAAAAAAAAATAAAATAAACAAATTTTATTGAATTAAATATTAAATTTTATTTGTTTTAAATACAATTAAATCGAAACAGTATATAAAAAATAACAATAAAAGTAATTTTTAAGTTTTGAACAAATAAAATTTAATTAATAATTAAAAAAAAAAAAAATTTTTTCTCTACCACTTAAAGATGGTCTTTGGATTGGATTAATATTATGAAAAAAAAGAAGTAATGGGCTGAATAAAAGAAGAATAAGAAAAAAAAAATACTATTTTTATCCTTTTCTTTCCTTTTAAACTTTATTATTTGTAAATTGTATATTTTCGCATTGCATTTCCACAAAAAAAAAAAAAAAATAAAAGTCATATAAAACAAAACAATATAAAAAAAAAAAATAGCGAGTGGGTAGATGATCTTTTTTAGTGAATCAACTTTTTCTAAAAAAAAAAATAAGAATAATAACAACAAATTTCTTGTATTTCTTCAACTGATTGCAATTTTTTTTTTTTTTGTGTTTTTCTTAAATTTTAGTGATTATTGAATAAAAAAAAGTGTAAAAAGCATAAAAAATAAAAACGTCTAAAAGATGATGAAAAAAGGTCTTAAGTTTAATGGAAAGTTAAAAAGTCTTAGTATTCGAATTAGAATTTTTTATGTTTTATAAATTAATAATTTTAAAATAAGACGAAAAAAAAAAGGATTTTAGATGTATGTATGTATGTACATATGTATTTAGAATAGAAACAAAATGAATGTATTAAAGAAAATTGAAGTCGTTATGTATTAGAAGAAAGAACAATTAATAATAAAATACAAAAAAAAAATCGCGTTAAAACCATAAAAAAAAAAGTGCATATGCAAAAAAAAAAATAACCATATTGTTTTGTTCAAACATTAATAAAATATTTTTTTAAGTTTTAACTTTTATATGGTCAAATACTGAAACCACAAAAAAGTTTTACATTATACCATAATTTTTTTTTATTTCTTCAGTCTAATCAGCAGTCAGACAGTCACCTCATTTTCACGTTCATTATTTTTTTTTGATTTGAAAAGAATTAAAAAGCACACTCTAAAGTACATTGTAATAATATGTACATACATAATGTCTGGAATATTGTAAACTTTATATTAAATTATTTTTTGTATTAAATATCATTATCTTAACAATCATTTTGTTTTTGGTTAAATAAAATAATATTTTATTGTTGTGTCGTTTTTTGGATATACATATACCTACACCCTTCAAATTATACATTATAACAACCAACCGGTAAGTACATAGTTAAAAAAAGTAAAAAAATCGATAATGTTAAAATATTTTTTTGTTATTTAGAGTTAAGAAATGACGCTTGAGTTTTTTTCTTTTTCAATTTTATTTTTATGATGAATGATGAGAATGAAAAACTCATATATATATACCATATGTACATATATTATATAATGAATTAATGAAACGAAAATATTAAAAATGAATTTTTAATTTAATTTTTGATTAAAAAAATAAGGAAATAAAATACCTATTAATTTTTGTTAAATTGAAGTTAATTCCCGAATCTTGAAGAAAAAAAATGGAAAATCGAATTTATAATATGTAGGTATTTAAATATTATAAAAGTTTGTAATTTTGTATTACAGGTATCTAATAAGAAACAAATCATATTTTTATTTTTATAAAAATTCAATTAGAATATACATAGGTATAAAGTTTTGATAATCCTTGAAAGAAGAAAGTAAATTGTCTAAGATTCTAAAATATTATTTAGAAAAAAGAAGGTGAAAAATGGCTATTTAAAAGAAGGTGTAAAATATTTTATTTCATAGAATCTAATAAAATTTTTCAAAAAACATAAAAATCATAAATTATTCTTTAAATATCAACGATTTAAAATGTAAATTGATGAATAAATAAATGAATGGATAAATATGGTTGAATAAGTTTTTGTCCTTTAAACATATGGTAAATGTCTGTTAAAATAAGTATATACCTACCATACAAGTCAATTTGTATTTGTATTTTTTTTTATATAATATTTATACATACATTTTAACATATGGTGTTTAGTTTATATAATATGGTCTTTAGTTTTTGTTATTTTGATTTTATCATTTCCCAGTTTGTTATAAAAAGAAAGTATATATATACATATATACATACGTATACCTATATGTAATTCTTTTTTACAATTTGAGTTTTCCTTTTTGTTTGTTTTTGTATTCATTTAAAAATTAATATAAATCATAAAAGAGATAATTGATGAATAAAAAATAACTAGGTGTAGGTAGGTATCTAGATACTTTAGGTACTTACTTATTCAAAATAAATTTGCGAATATTTTTGTTGAAATTTAGAAAAATTAATGAAAATTAATTAATCATTTTTGAAATCCTTATTCTATAGCTTACAAAATTTTTATTTAAGAATAACTGATAGTAGGTGGGTATTAAATTTTTAATAAAACATAGAAAAAGCATTTATATGTATAACTGCGCAAATTTGTTTTTTAATTAAGTAAATTACTTGTCAATTTCCGATATTTTTTGATCTATACATATGCTAGGATTTAGTTTTCATATTTGAAGACAACATTTTTTTTTTCAATGTTTTTAGTATATTTTACAGCAGTGTTTAGTCTTTTCAATATTGCTAGAGTGACTCATCAGTAGACATTTGTAATGTTGAAATTGCCTAGACAACTCCTGTTTAAACTTCTGCTTTAATTTAATACTAATTGACATATAAGTAAGTACATACTTAATAACTAAGTATATGATTTTCTACAAAAATCATCTGCGAATTATTAGGATAAATCAAAAAAATTCTTATTACGTGAAACCTGTTTTAAAATATTATTGAAAAATTTTTGTTTCTAAGTAGTACCTAAGTATAACTATATGTAACTTAAGTTACTTGTTTATAGTCTTACGAACCTAATTCTAAGAGTATAATAAATTTGCCACTACGTTTTTGACACTTGAAAGCAGACACTATAAAGTAGGTATGATAAAGTGTCTATTATATTCGTATATTCTTCCTCAAGATTGAATTTTTATTTGATTTAGCTATGTGTGTTCGTTTATTCGTCCATACAACATAAAATAATGGAGATAGAATTCTAGGATTCTAGAAAATTTTTACCATTTCATTTTTATATAAATGCATGCTTTTTAATATTGAAATTGAACAAGTTTAACCGGTGGATTTCAGTAGCTTTCAAAAATTATAAAATAATATACAAAAAACAATTGTACAAAAGAACAAAACCAAACCGAGAAATTTGTCAAATGAAATTTAGATATTGTGGTGATTGATCCAACATTTTCAATTTTAATCTAGGTAAATATTATTCTGTTTTTAATCTTTTTTCACTTGCTTAATAATCATTATGTAGTTAAAAGAAAACGACTTTTCAATGTGTACATTAGTCCTTGTTAAAAGACGAAAAATATGTAACTAAAACATTCTTGCATTTTTGAGAATGAAAATATTTTTTGAAATTTACTCATCTGTTCTTTTATTGTTTCTTGTTATTTTCTAGATATATTAAACAAGACAATCCTAGAACCAACAACAAAAAAATCAATTTCAAAATCATAAATAGGTACCAAATACAATAATTTCATTCATTCATTCATTTTTATTTACTTTCAATTTAAAAAAAAAAAAAAAAAAAAAAGTTCAACTAATTTAAATATTTAAACTTACAATAAGAGTTTCTTTATACAATATTTATGTAAATATAAAAGTTTATCTATTATTATCTATTATTTTTATTTGCCATGTTATGATGTATGACAAAATTTTAAAATTATTGACACATAAAGTGTGTGTTTTTGAGTAAGTAGTTAATAAGTACTTAAAAAAAAATATTGTTTTTATTCAAATAAGGTATTAAAAATTAAAAAGAAAAAAAAAACGAATCATTCAAATATTTAAGAAACTGGATAATTTGAGGACAATTAGACTTTAAAATCACAACAAACTTCCCAAAAATCATGACATATGGTCAGCTTAAATATAGAAAATAAAAATGTATACTTACTTAAGCTATGTATGCATTTAAAAATAAGTACTAAATTTAGGCACTATTTAAAAAGTCCCCAAAAAAGAAAAAATTCTCCAAAATTTGTATGAAACTCTGGGAACTCTTTGCATATGTAAAAAGTTCCCAAAATTTGAACTTTTAAATTAAAACTTGTTTTTATTTTTTTTTTGGGAACTTTTTCCATTTTTGTTTCGGGGACTTTTTTTTCGATCAGTCCTAAATTTATTTAGTAAGTAATTACTCACATTAGTATATATGTATTACAATATTTACATATGTATACTTATTATATATATTCAAATATATATACTTTATTAATTTGAATTCTTTTCCTTTATGTGGGTTTGAAAGATTTTACATTTTTTGGAACTTTTATTATTGTTTTCAAATGTAAGTTTAAGTAACAAATGAGCTTCTAGATATGCCCAAAGAACACAACAAAAAAAAAAAAAACATCTAATAAATGTTGTTTTACAAAAAAAAAAAACTATTTGTATATCAACTGTGATTTTGATTAATATGTATATACCTACCTAATACATAAACGCAATAAATGATCCTTTAAATACATTCCATAAAACATTTTTGGAATTTATCTAAAAAAAAAAGTTGAAAGAAAAATAAACAAGAAAAAAAATTTCAAGGTACTTATTCTAAGAATAGATATTATAAGCGTGGGAATTTTAAAAAAATTTACAAAATGTTCTTTAATTTTGTATTTTAAAAAAATGGTATAACAAGGATCCTATTTACTATACAAATATATAATATAATATATATAGTTTGAAATAACTAAGTATATATAATTATACTAAATATAATAATACTAGTACTATATAGATATATGTAGTCCATTAGCAAAAAAAAAAATTCTTTTAATATACATAAGTAATACCTAAATATTGACGTTGGTATACTTGGAAAAATTGTCAAATCATTTTTCTTTATAAAATTTGATGCTGAACTAAAATTAATGTTAAATACTGAATACAAAAAAACAAAATATTACTTAGTTATGTACGTACTTATGTAGTTTCGCTATTCGTGTAGTAGTATGTATATGGCTATTCAAAATGTACTTTAACTTAAGGATAGTTACATAGTTATATATTTATTTTTGCAATTATTTCAAGGTACTTACTTAAATATAATATATATAACGATTCAAGGAGAAATTACATTTATTTTAATTAAACGCACATACTTTTATTTAAATAGAAATTTTATGTGTAGTAACTATATAACTATATGTATATATGAGTAAATATGCAATTAATATACAGAGTGTCCTAAAGTCCAAAGTAACGAAGAAAAGGGGTGATAGGGGAAGTCGAAACAAGCTAAACATTGTTCCGGGGGGAGTTTATTCTTAACGGTTTTAAATAGTCTCCACCGCTGTATAACACAGAAAATTCGTTTATGTAAAGGTATACATCTTTTTTTTTTTTACAAATATCTTAACTTTTTCCTAATTTTCATAAATGGTTTTTTTTAAATAACTGTAATTTTTGTATAAAAAAACCGTTTTAACATATAATTTTTATCACATTTTCTAAATTATCAAAATTTTAGCCTTAATTTATGTTATCATTATTATTATCGTATCTATTACCGTTTTCGGAAACATTAAATATTACTTACCTTGATGCTTCATTAATATTTGGTTGAAATTTTTTTTTTCACGTAAGTATGTAATTCAAGTTACAATACTTATATACGAAAAAATTTCAACACTGTTATCTCGGAAACCGTTAAGAGTAAATTCCCCTTCCTTTTTTTGTGACCTTCGACTTGTAGACATCCTGTATTTTGTGTAAATAATTGCATAATATTATTCTATATTAAAACATATAACATGACTGTTCATTAATTTCAAATTAAGTACTTAATGTTTAAATAAAAGTATTTAAGTAAGTACTTATCTCCATAATATAAACAGCATAAGTATTTATTATTTAAAACAATTATTTTAATATTATTTAAATAATGAAAAAAAAAACATATTCAGAAAATTATTACATACTAGTTATTATTGTGTTGCAGTAATTTTATATCAGCTAATCTCAAATTTCAAAAATTAAGTAAATAAAAAAAAAAAAACAAAAAAAATACGATGCATAAACAAAAATTGATTCGATATTTTATATATTTATCAATTTGGTTTCAAAGATTTTTTAAACGCCAATTAATAAATTAAGAAATAATTAAGTACATACTTAGGTATTCATCATTAGGTATTCATTGGATATTAAATGATTATGTAACTATGTAATAGATTTTATGTAACAAGTTTGGATAGTTTTCAAAATGTCATAGAATTTTATTTTGTTTTTAATTTTATTTATTTAATTCTGGTTAAATATTCAAAAACAATATTTATGTTGATAGTTACATCCTTAAGCAACCGATAGTTACAACGGTAACCAAAATAACATAGTTCGACATTATGTAAATATCGTCATGTTGACATAATCATTTGTCAAAACATATACATATTATATCGAACCATAATAACATAACCAAACATAAGAAACATAACATACGAAAGAGTTATACATAGAAAATAATTATTGCAAAATTTTAACAAAAAAATAAAAAAAGATCCAGTTAAAAAAATTCAAATATGTTTGACATCATTAAAAGTTTAAAAGGATATAATAGACGATGAGAAAAAAAATTATCAACCAATAAGTAAATGACAAATTTACTACGTCAATTCCATTCTGATGTTTAACAAAATTTGACGAATTTGACATATGCCTAACCGAGGCAAATAATATTAATGCTGGTGTACACGTTCATGTTTTCTTTCAACTTTTAGACGTTCATGCTTTTGACGTTTCTTTTCTCTCTTTTTTTCTCACAAGAGAATACGAGACACAAAACTTGAATGAAAAGTTGCGATATGAACGAAATTTTGAGGCAATTTTTCATTTATCTAGCAATTTTTTGTCAATTTACTGTCATTCGTAATTTTTTTTATAAAAGTTTAGGCAATTTACTGAGAAAAAAAAATATTAAAAAAATTATAGAAAAAATAATTTTAAAAATAATATTAAAAGTCATAATAAAAATAATAATAAATTAACAATGGTGTTTGTCATTCAACTCATTTTCTTAAATTTTTAATAATTATTTTCTACAAAACGCCGAACACAACCTTTTTATAAAAGAAACAAATACAAATCAAAAAATGACATTGACAATAAATTGCTTTCAATTTGATTTTCTCGTGTACAGAGAACACATTTGACGTTTTCATGTTTTCAGGAAATTTTTCGTTCATGTTCATGTTTTCGTTCAAATTTTTCGTTCCGATGTAGACGGCTCTTAGGTTTCCATAAGCGGAAATAATAATATGTCCCTAAGTGACATTCACACATGTCGAACTATGTCATTTTAGTTACCACTTTAACTTTGAAGCACTTAACCACTTTAGCCACTTTAACTTTTACGATCCTACCACTTTAACTTTTACGATCCTAAGAAAAGAAATATTAAATAAAATTAAGATTAAGTATATATTTATTTTACTTAATTTGTTAGAAAATACCTACTTAAAAATAAAATAATTAAAATCTAAAATTCTTAAATTTTATTTTAAAACTGTTCCAAACTGAACCTAACTATTATCAACAAATTTAACATGTACGTTTTTAATTAAATTTGTTCAATTCACAATTATCCCTTTAGACAAAGCGGTACGTATGAGCATACAAAATATGAGTAATAATTTGTACTAAAGGTTTCGTTAACTAAACGCTTCAGCGTACAGTTTGCGATTTAAAAACTTAACGTCAAACAAATGGGAAGTGAAACTCAGAATACACGAGCACTTGTTTATGTAATTAGTTGACGTAAATTTTGCACTTTGCATATACATAAAGGATTTTAATGTACATATATGTACTTAGTTAGTTTTATAAAAATGTATATGTTAATTTTAGGTGGATTTTTTTCTTTTTTACTATCTCTGAAGCATTGAAACTATGTTTTTATGACACTATGGATGTTATTGTTCCTATAACAGAAGCAAATTTTTGTATAGTTTTGAGCTAAAATATAAAAAATTTATACTAAATAACACAGTTTTAATACTTTAACCCATAGCAAAATTATTACAAAAAAAAAAAAAACCTAACAAGAACTACTCACTATAAACCAAAAACACACACTTCATTTTTTTTTTTTTGGCTTCTTATATGTCAATAATTATTGTCAATTTCACAAAGAAAGGATCTCTGCAAACATTACAAAAACTTATGTGTGCGTGTATCTTTTCGAAAAAAGTGTATCTAAACCGTACGGTTTTGTTAAGAATTTGGAGAATAAATTTTTTTTTTTTTTGCCTAAAGAGAAATAGTAGTTTATGATCACAAGGTCAATAAAGATAATAAAATACTTATACAGTAATAAATAATAAACCTTTAAATTAATTTTTTTTGTAAATAAGTACAGCTATAAGATAAGAAGTTCACTAAGTACGTATAACAATTGCTATAGCTCCAATAATCTATCCTTTGTTTGTCTACATTTTTTATACATACGGTTTTTAAAATAAAAATTTTCAAAAAAAAAAAAAAAATTTGTTAAGTACTTATGTAATCAAAATAAATATTTAAGCTTCATTCATATGCTTAGTTCTAGTCAATTTTAACGCATTCCAATAAAATTATCTAACTATATACGTATCTGTTCCTGTGAATCAGTACAATTCGATGCAAGCTACAGAACTTGAATAAGAGAAAAAATCAGGTAATTATTTTCAACAAAAACACTCAAAATGTAAAATATTGCCTGCTCCCATTCCAGTGACATATCAAAAAATACATAAGTGAATATAAGAAGGTGTACAAAGATTCTACTAAAAACAAACCATAATTGTTAATTAAGTTACAGATTTCTTTTTTAAGTCACATTGAACTAAAATCATTTTTGATAAATCAAATCATTGAACCCAGAGTCTTATTAAGTGTGAATCTTGTCCAGTGATGGAAAGTGATAATTCAAATTTACACGATAAGATTAATAATATATTATGCAAGTGATAGTAATAATAATTAGTCAATTCAGTCATCCCGTAACGACATTTATAACCACACCTGAAAAGGAAAGGCTGTGTAATTTCCTTGTCACATTTATGTAGTAGGGAAGTACTCTAAAAAAAAAAAAGTCTTTTAGTCATACTTTTACTTAATATTTTATTTTAATATAGTTAAGAACATTTTAGGTTGTTCTCGATTTACATGGTTTTTTATACAAAAATTTTTAATTTCGATGTATTTAGTCGATTTTGAAAGGAAGCCATCTTCCGGCTGTAAGTCGAAAGATAGGTGTATTAAAATTTTTCATTCAATATTAATGTAAAATAAAATTTTTGAACGACAAATGATATACTAGTTAAAGCAAATTCATCCAATATTAATAAGTAAGTACATATTATGTACATTGTTTCCAAATTTTTTTAAATAGAATATTTTTATTTTACTTTTTCCTTTTCAAAATTAAATTATAAATCATGTAGAACCTTACTTAAAAGTATGTACAGTAAGTCTTTTAATTGAATTTTTTGGTAAAAATAAAATGCTGTACTTAATCCTTTAAGATATTATATTTTAGTAAAGGATTACAACATATTCTTTATTTCTATAAATACTTTTAAGTAAATATGTACTAAATTTTTATTTAATAATTCTATACTATCTATAAATTGTAAAAAAAATACCTATTCAAGGTACATTTTTTGATTATTTGTGTTTTTTTTTTTCTTAATATTTTTTATTTTTAAATTTTATTACTATTTTATTGTTTCGGTCAGTGACATCTTATTATTAAATGACTATTAAGCATTAAATTACTTCTACCTATATAACTGGTGATATATTATATTATTTAGTAAGTATATGTATGTATATGTATAACAAAAATATTACTTACATAAAAAAAAAAAAATATGAACGACGTAAGGGTACTTTTACATGCTCAGTTTAACCATTAAATTGTTGAAGCACTGTTTAGTTTACAAAACAGATTTTTTAACAGATAAAAAAAAATGCTTGCAAACAATTTTTTTTTTTTCATTTGCAAGCATAATAATTGGATTGCTTTTTTATAATCAACCATTTCACACGGTTTATAAGTCAAGCGTATGTTAATTGGAAAAAAAGTATATGTAGTTAGATAAGTATTTATATAACAGTAAATATTAAGTTAAAATATGCATTAAATTTTGATTTAAAAATATGATATTGGCAGTTATTTTGTTAATAAATATTTTATACAGTGGTAGTTAATTGAAAATATTAATTAGAAATTAGTTAACACTATTTTATAAAATTTATGAGTAAGTTTTTCCAATTTTCAATTGATACAATTTTATATACATTCATAGTAGTTATGTGGTTCCGACATTTTGGTTACCAAAATTCTTTCGTTACTAGGTACTTATTTCAAGTTAAATGAAGTTAAGAATAATATTAAAATAAAATTTAAGTAAGTACATACGTACAAAAGTTAACTAACATTTTAATTTTCAGGAATATTTCATAATTAATACGTATATGTACTTATATATTTGTATTTGTATAATTATAAAGCTTTGGTTTCCGATTAAATGCGCCGACGAAAACGTACAACTAAACTTAGAAATGAAACTATTTCATCCATTAGAAAACTATTGCTGAAAAAACTAAAGTAAATGTACATAACCACGGTTCACTCTGTTGTTTCTCAAAATTGACTAAAAATATTTTCTTCATTGCCTATCTAGGCTAGGGGTAATATATCTATTGTTGGAATCAAATATCTATATTGAAATCATTTGAATTTGTTAATTTTGGTGATACATTTCCGTCGACGTAAATATGCTTGATTGTACGTAATTGCGTTGAAATTAATTTGGTTGAATTTGAACGAATTTTGTCAATGTAATATGCGAAAATAATTTGAAAAATTTCAAATTTAAAATTTAAACTCTTGAAATTCTTTCTCGTTAATTAAAATTTCAAAAGCGTTTTAATTTTTCCTACTTTTGAATATGTCAGCATCTATTGTATTTCTTTGTGCAGCTAACTTCAATAGAACAAAATTATGTCTTCTTCATATTTTTGTTCCTCTAATACTTAGCATGAAAAACAAAAAACAACTATTTCTTGTTTGTTTATTTTGATTACGTATATGTAACTGAATTTATTGCGAACTACTATGATTAACTTATGTCGGCGCAACAAAATACAAAGCAAAAGCGTTGACGCAATCCAGTTGTGCGTATACGCCGACGCATTTAATTGTAAATCGAAGCTTTATACTTATATATAAGGGTATATACGTACGTATACGTATTAATTATGAAATGTTGCTATATATGTTAGTTAAGTTAATAATGTATTTTATTCATTAGATTTAATTTAAATATTATTAAATTCAATTCAAATGTAATTACTTATTATTCTTTTTTACCTATGAATGTAAGAGTATGAAAATAGTTTTTTTTTTTAAATTTGACTTATTAATGAACTGAAACAGCATGTGTTTCCAGATCAATATATTATGTATAAGTACTAGTTTATTAAAAAAAAAGAAAAAATAAACATTTACTTAATTCAAAAAACGTTTAATTTTATTCAACTTGTTTAATTTTTCTACCTACACAAATCAAACAAAAAAAATTAAAATAATCCAAAACAATAATTAAAATTCAATAAATTATTTGATCATGTAAAATAACCCTAACACTTTTAAAAATCTTTTTTATCAGTTCGGTTCGGTGGTAAGTATAGCAGAAAATCAAAAAAAAATTTTTTTTATTTTTTTTATTTTTAGTCGTTATGTATATGTATAGTTATATGTACACCAAAAAGAAAGCATTATATATATAGTTATAATATAACATATACGTATATGTACTTCAGAAATAAAAATTTAGAACTCAAATGAATGTGCATTTCTCTCAATTCTAATATCAACCAACAACAAAAAACAAAAATGAAACAAAATATGAAAAATTACGAAATTTTTTTTTTTTCCAGATTTTTTCATATTTTATTTCAACCCGACGATCCCAAAATCGTAAAGCATTCAACAAAACAAGGAGGTTTGTTTCTTTTTATTGCACTTTTTTTTTGGTTTTTGATATTTTTTAATATTTTTTAACTTTATTCACACATTTAATATACATTTTAGCTACATATATACGTATAATTTCGTATTATATGTTTATATATATATGTATATGTAAGCAAGTATCTTTTTTTAAAATACATTTTAAATATAACATTCGCATATACATATATATAATATGTACCTATATAAAGATAGAAAAACACATAAAAAGAATAGAAAAGTAAAAAATAGAAAAAAAACTACACTTGCACAGATTCATAATAATTTTATTTTTGTTTTTACATAAACTTAAAAAAAAAAAAAAAATTTTATATTTACAAAAAAAATTTCTGCTTATTTATTTTTTTCTTTACTCTCCTAAAGGGAAAAATTTACTTTAGAACTTGAGAAGTTTTTATTTGAATTTCCTCCATCGCATATAAAAGAAAAGATGTTAAAACAACAAAATATTAAAATAAAACAGCATCTATTTACTACATACTCCTTTCTACTTAACTAGAATAGATGGACCATTTGTATTAGTTTTTGTTTTCAGTGCAATTTTTTTTAAATTTATATTTTACATAGATTAGATTTTTATGTACATATTTAGCTGATAACTTCTGGCTGTAAGGGCAGTCTACTAATCTATAACTTTTTACTCAAGAAAGTAAAATTTTCACCGAATAAAAAATTTTGACATCTGTAAGTGTTGTAAACATTCATGTCTAAATTTTTGGTTAAAAATAAGGTAAAATTGTAACATAAAACTTTATAAATTAATACACATTTTATTTAACATTGAGTATGGCTATAAAGAAATTTTTAAAAATATATGAAGTGATTTATAAAAAGAAATCCAGTAAGTAAATGTAAATATTATCTTACGATGTTTTTCTTTCAGTTCTATGTAAGTATGTATAATTCTATAATAAATAAATCTCTAAGCGATTGTGTTGCTTCAATTTCCATTAGAATTTTCATCAGCAATGAAACATACTTTTTTAATATTCTGTTCATTTTAAAATAATTCATTTAAATTGTTGACAAACTTGAATAGTTCATTTTTTACAGTATCTCAAAATTTGTTTTATTTGGCACCACCACAGTAAATGTTTAATTTTCTGGCCACCTAAGTAAACATTTTTCAACTTATTTTATAGCAAGCGATTGGCACAAGAACTAAAAAGTAAAATTTTAACTCACTGAAAAAAGATTTTGACATAAAATGTGGTAATGTCTAAATTTTAAAATATAATTTTGACTTACAGAAGAAAGATTTTGATATAAAGTGTGGTAATGTCAAAATTTTAAAATATAATTTTGACATAAAGTATGGTAAATATTTCAAAATTTATCAAAATTTTACTCAGCCCTAAAGAAAAATTTCATCTTGACATTGCTATTAATTATGATTAAATACAATTCAATTAAGTGTACTATATTAAGTAACGACTGAGAAAAAATTGAATATTTAAATGAATAAAATTAAGATAAAATAAATAAAATAAATTATATAGAGAAATGGGAAATATTTTCTTAAAATTCTGTTAATTTTATTAAAACAATTCATCTAAATTGTTGACAAACATGAAAAATTCTGTCAAAATTTTAAATGTCAAAATATCTAAGTATGTTTTTATTTTCGACAGTATGATTTTTTTTCAACTTATTTTATAGCAAGTAAAAAGTAATCGATTGTAACACGGTTTAAACCGATAAAAAATGATATTAAAATAAAAAATTTAGTATTTACTTTTCATTTGCTTTAAAAAAAAAAAAAATTTTTTGTTCCTTTCATATGCTTTATAATTTGCTTCTGTCAAGTAAAAGAGATTTGTACTCTCATATAAATTGTAATTTGTAAATCTGTAAGCTGTCTGATTTCTTTTAAAATTTTAACAAACATTAATATAATATTACTTATTTATTTGAGTAATTTTAAAAGGATTTAAGTATAACATCTAATTTAAATTAAATTAAAAGAAAATTTAAATCTTAAATATACAATAAAAAATAATATGCCTTATATGTATATAATCTATATATAAATAAAAATACATATATATATTTGAAAATACTTACTTACTTAATTAAATTGTAAGGATTATTTTTAATTCAATTAATTTTAAATTAGATTACATACATATTATTAATAATATTTAAATGTTATTATATAATTATTAATTTATTAATTAATTATTTATTATTATTAAATATTAATTAATTTTAATTTAATAAATAATAATTGAATTTTGTTTTTTTTTTTTTTTTGTATCTAATAGTAACAAGAGTTTTATTTTTTTAAATATAATTAAGTATAGATATATGTAAATTTAATATATATATATATATATTAAATTTTGTCGTTTATACCTAAGTATATCAAAATAAATATATATAATATATTGTTATATATATATAAATTATATAAATAACAAAAATATTTAGCACAAATTTACTTAATTAGTTAATATATTTTTTATATACTTATATATAAATAAAACATGTATGCTATATATATATATATATGTATAACATAATTAACCGCACATGTTTTTAATTTAAGAGGTAATTTATAAGTAGTTATTGTAAGATATTTATTTTATATTAAGGAATAATTTAATATGATTTATTATTTAGTTAGTTAATGAAAGATAATTTTAAACAATCATTCAAATTTAATCTACTTAATATTATTGTCAAAGTCGGAAATATTTATTAATAAATATAAATAATGTTAAGTAGTTATTATATAAATCAGAAAGTTTGTTTGTTTGTCTGTTTTTATGTTTAAAATTCATGTTCAAACCAAATATCGAAATTAAATTTAATTTTACGGAAGCATTCTATAAGACTTCGGGATTTTAACTAATTTCAGCTCGAAATTTTATTTACTTTTTCATTAATGTTTTGCTTTTTTTTTGGTCTCGCTTTGTACGATTTTCCGAATAATTTTGTGTAAAATGTCTACCATATTTAAATCGAATTATAAATGTAGACTGTGTAGAAAAGATATTATTTTAAATGTTTTTTTTTTATTTTAATTAATAATCACTTTTTTAGAATAATTAGTTAAATATATGTACTGACTTGAGTATAGATACATACATATACTTATAATTTATGTAACATATTTATTTTCAGTTAGTTCTCTCGGGGTGTATATGCTTAAGGTAAAATAAATACATATAGGTTATTTGTTAAATTGCGGGTAATATTAATTGAAGACACAAACCATAACAATTTTGACGTTTCCATATTACACCTAATTATACTTTTATATTGTGATTTTTTTTGTAAATTACAAATTGCGACTAAAATTTTGAAAAAGCTACTACTTGTATTTAATTTGTACTGCTTACTCTAAACATTATTTAACGAAAATTCATAAAACACTTTGATTGTAAATAAAGGAATCATAAAGAAATACTCAAATTAGGCATGTTTTGTAAAATTCGGAATAAAAAGTCTTAAGGAATGACAAAAAAAAAAAAATTTAATTTTTATATCCGTCATTTAAGATAAGTTACGGGGCTAGAGATCTGTATAATAAATATTTGATCTTTAATCTCTAGAATAAGAGTAAAGAATATAAATTAGAGAATAATGATTTCTCTGTAGCTTTAGCTTAGCAAAATGTGTTTATTATAGTTTTAATCTGTCCGTCCGTCCGTCCGTCTGGTTGTTTACAAAACTTCTACACCGTTCGAAATAAAGCAATGAAATTTTAACTACGGATAGGCATCGCCAAAAACTAATTTTGTGGAATAACATTTTTCGGTAGCTCCAACCGTTACGGAGCTACAGCCCTACAAAGTACGAAAAAGCTCTATCTTTACATTGTTATAACACAGGTTCTATAAGGCATATCTTCAATCTGAAAACGCCGATACGATAGCGATAGCTGGTTTATAAACGATAGCTGGTTTATAAACTTTATAAATGTATATAAAATAAATATATGGCTTTTCCATGCGGTATTTTAATATACCGTTATGTGAAAGTGAATTTTTGCAAAAATTTGGAGCCCTTCTATCTTTCAAACGGTTTAGAAGCTTGAAATTTACATAGAAGCTTGAAATTTTGACAGGAGTTAGGTCTTTCGAAATCAGTATGAGTTATTTCAGAATTTTTTTTTGTGTCGGCCCCCGTTTAGGAACGGTAAAGGGTCAAAAAATGAAAATTCTCTATTAAACAGCTGTAACTTGGGCACCGGTCCACATTTTTTTGAAGTAATATACAAAAATTAAAGCTCCAACATTATATTTTTGTTTTTGGTAATAATTTTTCTTAATAATATAGGATTACCTTATAATTGACGAAAGCGTTTAGTACCAAAAAAAAAAAATCAAACAAAAATTTTCCAATTTCTTATCAAAATTTATTTTTCAATATATACTTTCAATTCTACTTTTTACTCTAGGCTTTATTATGGAGTATTTTTTAATTTTGGAAATGTGCTTTTTTGAAAACCCTTGGTTTTTTCCATTACTTGTTTTTTTTTTTTAAATTTCTCTACATTAATCTCTATAAAGTCATATAAAATGCTTTGGTACTTACTTAAATGTTTAATTATTTTAAGTAAAAATGTAATTACTATAGTTATTGCTGTCGTCCTTTTATTTTGTAAAAGAGAAATGGTCACATTTTTTTAATAAGCTGCTCTTATAATTTCAACCAACTTTTAAGACAAAAAGGAAAATTTCAATTTTACTTTGGGTTTTTGTTTTTCTAATGTATTTTGAATGAATGAATATGATCCGAATAATTGAAAAGTAGGTTGCCTAAAACAAAAAAAAAAAAAATTAAAAAAAAAAAAACATTTCTGAAAAGGACTTCTCAACAATAAAAACCAATTTACTTGTTAGATGATTTTAGATTTTTGTCTTGTAGCAAATTACATATTTTATACAAAAATTTAAAAAATAAAAAAATCTTTATTTTAAATTTCTTTTAAATTACTTTCTAACATATATATATATATATACTATATATATATATATAATAATTTCTATCTTGTTAAGTTTTTCAAGTTGTAATTTAGAACTTTTTTTAAAAATTAGTTATAAAATGAAAAAAAAAAAACTTGTTCATATTTTATTTATTTGAAGTAATTAAATTTAGTATCAAGTTTTTTCTTTTTTTTTTCTTTTGTTCCATTATAATATAAAAATGCTGATGCTGGTCAAAAATTTCAATATAGTTAATCAAAAGTTATAAACTTTCATTAAGTTATTTATATACATAACTACTTAAATCAAAAAGTTCATAAAAACAAAAATGATGTCTTCAATCAGTTTAAATAAATATCGTTTTAATAATTTCCTTTTATAATAAATTTAAATTAACATAAAGAACAAGATTAAATTTATGAAAAAAAAAATGAATGAATTAGAATAAAAAAAGATTAAAATTAATCCCTGTGGGGTATAAATAAATTTATTTACTCTTAATATGTCAAAATTTTAATTGAAATTCATTAACAAACAAATTATCTTATCTTTGCACTCTTAGCGCAAATTGAATTTTTAGAGTGTAACAAAGTGAATTTTTAGAGTTGAACTACTTTAGAGTAACAGAACCCAGGATTGTTACTAGTTAAATTACTTATTACTAGAACTTATTACTAGAATTGTTTCCTAGTTAAAGATTTTTTATTGTACTTATACTTTCTGTGGACCGAATGGTCTGAACCTGAAATTATATTAAGTAAATTGAATCGAACCTTAATTTTCATAACATAAAATTTTTATGAGTTTTGAGCATATTATGAAGCAAGGAAAAAAGTTTTTACCACTCTTTTAAAAACTTTTAAAGATATGAAATACTTAATTAAGCGAATATAAGTAGTTACTTAAGTATATATAATATATGTATTTTTGTTTCATCGATAATGGGTGAAATAAATTTAAAAAAAATGTGATTTTCTTTTTTTTGTTTTGCAAGAGTTTGTGAAAAACATCAAAAGTTACCCATAGGTACTGCAAGTTGTATTTCTGGGTAGTGTTGGACTTTAACTAATCAAAACCATCTCTCTTTAAAACCAAACTTTAGGATTTAACTTTTAATACAAATGTACAGATTGGGTTTGTTGATTAGAATTCGGAAATGAAGCTTTCGAAGTGGGATTTAAAAAATTTAGGACTATGGGGACAGAGAAGAAAATATATACTTAGTTAAAACATATATTAATTTATAAAACTTATTTTGTAATCTTACATAATGATTTTTTCAGGATCATTATGAAAGGAATTTTTTTTTTCTTAAGAACTTTTCAACTATACAAATGATCCGAACAATTAAAAAATAGGGCGAAAAAATATAGATCTGACTAGGTGTCCACGGAAAATTTTATAAAACTAAACAGAAAGTTTAAAACTACATATTTAAATTAGTAACCCAAAATTTTTTAAGTAAGCAAACATCTTAAGTACATCAAATATCTTAGTAAACTAAAATTTAAGTTCGCATTTTGATATTAAAATTTAAAATAAAATCTAATTGCATATTTTGTTTTGATTTTGATTTAAGAGTTATACTTAAGTATTAAATGCTACTTATATTGTTCCATTGAAAATATTTTATTCTTGAGAAGAAGAATGCTAAATATATAGGTAAGTAAGTAAGTATACAATATTTATTGAAATAACTTTTTATTTAAATTGCAAGTTTTTGTTTTTAAAATTATATCAGAGTATGGTGCGTTTATAATATCCTATATCTTTTTCACTCTTACACATGAAATCTTACCATTTTTAAATAAAATCCTTATTTTCTTCCAATATTTTCAAATATTATTTCCTGTTCGTTAAAGGAAATGACATACTTATTTTGATGTTTAATATAAATGAAGCTATACTTTATTTTATTTCTGACAGTTTGTTACACTTATAGTTAAAGTAACACAAAATATCGACAATATCGACAACAAAATTTATATACGAATATATACGTTAATATATACTTTAAAAAATACTTTAATATATGTATTACATTTAAATAATGAGAAAATATTATACGACACATCAATATTGGTATTAATATTAGTAACTATGTTGTTTAATATTATTACTTATACTTAATATTATGTTTTTTTTTGCATTTTACTGAAAAACAATAAAACAGGATACAAATGTTCCAATAAAGTAATGTTAGTTGATAGTATTCGATTCGATCCTTTAAAATATCACTAATGCATTGTATTTGATTATTATTTTTTGTTTTTTGAATGCTACAATGGATGGTTTTAAAATTTGCTTTTTAATTTTAATCTTTAATATAGATATTATATAAAAGTAACGTACCTATATAAAAAGTAATATTGTTTGTGATTGTAGTGTAGTATCCCTATAGTGTACATAGAGATATAAACAAATTAACGGATTCAAATTAAATATCCTGAAGGAGAATTAAAATTCAGAAAATTTAAAATATTTTTGAGATCATTTTTTTTTTTTTTTCTTGTTATTTTTATTTTGATGTTTTAATTTTCTGTTGCCTTGAACTTAAAACTTGAGATATTTATGATATTTTATTTAAATATTTATTTTTAATATATAATTAATTTTTTTTTTTACAACTAACTATTTTATTGGTCTGTACAGCTTTAATTACTTATATCGCGATTTTTTTATTTATGTAGAATTATAATCACAAAAATACTATAAATACTCTATAAATACTCTTTAATTTTTAAGGATTTAGTGTATAAATACCGTTGATTGAACATAGTTCTCATAGTATAATAAATTTACCATTACGATTGTGACATCTTAAAAGAACCGAGATAGATGTGGAAAAGTATATATGTACATATATTCGTGTTTAGGATCGAATTCTGCGTCAATTAAGCTACGTAAGTCCGTTTGTTCGTCTGCATGATAGCTCAAGACATAAAGGAGCTGAGATTCGAAAATTTTGAGCATTTTACCTTTTGTAAAAATGTTAGTTTCACTATTGAAATCTATTAGTTTCCATCGATGGGTTTTGAGTATAGCTGCCATAAAACTTTTATTTTCGTATATCAAAATAACTCAGGATCTATGAAAGCTATATTCTGTTAATAATGTTATTTGAAATTTTGAAAAAAGAAGTTAAGTCTTATGCGAATGCCTTATACGAAATTTAGTTAGTCTAGACTCTAGAGCAGCATGTTCTAATAGCTGTCATATCTGAAATTTTGTAAAATATGATTAAATTTTATGATTAAATCATGCTGTTATAACAGTACTTTATCTTAGAGTTGACGCTATCAACTATACACTCTTCTTCGTTATTTAAATGCTTTATCGAAAAATAAAATTTGACATTGAAAAAAAATTATTTATATAACATAATTTTGTTTTATTATAAAAATTGCCTAAAGTTATGTAAATATTAGAAAAATATTAAATTTCTGGCGAATTTAGAAAGGTTATAACTTTTTATATATATGTACCTTATATATAAAATATATATTAGGTAAAGTGGGTATAGTGGAGAATTTGTGTTTTTTTTTAAAATAAAATAAGATAATATTAAATGTTTTATACTTTTAATTTATTTTAAATGAAAGATTGAATATTCACGCAGATAAACAAAAAATATCTAAGTTCTATTATCATTTAATTAATATAAAAATAGTCTTTATTTCTTCGAGGTTTCAAATTTTGCCATTTAGCAATAGTTTTCTTATGAAAATTATTAAGAGAACTTACCAAAGTTTTTGTTGATTTTTAACGTTTGAAATTAAATTATTTTATAATAAATCAATCAATTTTGTTATTAAAAATATGTATTTTAATTAATTTAATTAAAAAAATCTAATTTTTGTTATTTTAAATATATTAAATTTGTATCTCCACTATATACAAACACATAAATTACTTGATGTGGGTTTAGTGGATACAATCGCCATTAAACATGAAAGTTGGAGTTTTAGTTTTTATTAAATAATTAAATAAATAATTTAACAATTTAGATCAAAATAAAAAAAAAAATTTATAGAAAATTAATTAATTTTAGAAAAATTATTGAATGGACATACTATATTTGGTACAAGAAGGCTCCTAATAAACAATAAAATTTCGAATGATGAATAATAATATTATCTTCACAATTCACACTTATGATATCTCCACAATGCCTGCATAGAATTAAAGAAGAATACCGTAGTTTATGTTTTGCTAACTATTTTATTTTTCTTTATTTTCTTATAAGTATTTGAATTTTTTTTTTTTTTTATTAAACTGAAATATAACTATTAATATTTTTTATGTTAGGTATAAAAATATTTTAAATATTATTTTTCATTTTTCTAATAAATATTTTTCAAGCGAAATTATTACATCCACTGTAATATTTCCACTGAACCCTCATTTTGTATAGCCATTAAACAAACAAACATTTTTTTACGTATATCCACTAAACCAGCATCGAATAGTAATATTTAAAATTTAACTAAAAATTACTTACTTATAAATAAAAAAATAAAAAAAATAAAACAAAAATGAATTTAAAATAGTTAAATCTATTATTAAAAAAAATATAAACTTGAAAAAAATAAATACTTTATGTTTGAGAAACTATCAAAGGCTTGTTCAAAAATTATATCGCCACTATACTCATCTTTACCTTATATATATAAGTATTGTTATTAAATCTTAATAATTTTTTCGAAAACTTAACTTTGTATTTAGTATATAAACTAAAAATAATAAATTCAGAATGTTTTTCTTATTTTTGTTTTTTTAAAATATAACTAGAAAAAACTTTTCTGTGATTAAGAATAAACTTAGTTTTAAGCCTGTATGTATAAAAATTTGTTGTACTTAGTTTTTTATTATTTTAACAATTGATATTTTTGAAAAAATTTAAGTAAGTACTGTGTTTTCTTTTTTTAAATTTATTTTACAAAATGTACATATATAGGTAATATGAATTAAAAAAAAAAAATTTTATATTTTGATATGGATTCGATTGTGAGTACTTGTATTGTAGGTATGACAATTAAAAACTCAGCTTATTGCAATTACCTGTACATCCAACATGCTATGGAAAAAGGATTTAACCCTCCAGAAGGGTTCATATATTTGGACCAACATAATTATATACAAAATGCGAAAAAAGTTCCTCTCTTCTACCATTTTGAGAGAAGGCCCACAGATACTAAAATACCACCAGATTAGGTACTACTAAATATGATACCGCAAAAATTTAACAAGTCATTGTCGGATAAAAACAGAAAAAAAAATATAACGAAATTTTTGATGGCTTCTAATAGTTGTCTAAAAAGAAGCAGCTTGTGGTTTAATTAGTTGTAAGGTAGATTAGGGATTAGTTTTAAGTTTAGTGGGGTAAGTTTTAGGTTAATTTTTATCAATATGAAAAAATTATAGTTGGTTTTTTAAATTTTCCAATTAGTATAAAATCAATAACACGTGTTAATATGCATATAATTAAGAACTAACATAATAAAGAATTGTTAAAAGCAAAGTAAAAAATTAAAAACAAAAAAAAAAGAATCATAATATAGAGTACTCGAATGGGGGGGAATATATTAATTGTAGTAACGTAGACTAATTCTAGTAACGTTTTGAATTCTTCGTAATCCATGCCAACCTATTTGAAAAATAGTTCTGGATATTTTTTTCTTTTAAACTCTTTTCTAGAACTCATACATTTCCCGTGATTTGAAGAGTTCTTTATTACTACTGGAATTTTTGTTTTTTACGTAACATTCTTATAACAATTAAATCTTCTAGGGCGTCAACACATTTTATTTAACAAAATTTTTAATAAGGTAAACGATTATAATTTCGTCCTATGGCTGTATTATCGTCCTAAGACAAATTTTTAGTTATAACTTCGTTAAATATTTAAATAAAATAAAAGTAAGCCATGCAAAAGATTTTGTAATGTTTCCATTATAATTTTTTTAAATTTCTCGTCAAGTTCTCTTTTTGATGGTTTTTAAATTCATTTTAAAAAAGTAAGTGGCGTGAGTAGTAACTGTTGTTGTAAAAATTCTCTACAAAAGTTCTTGATTAAAAAAAAAAAAATTTTAGTATTTCAGTCAAAAATTTAAGTTGATAAGGTAATATTTTAATTATACAAACAATAAATATACGCTTACGTTTAAATTTTAAATTTCTATTAATTTTTAATTGGTTTGCTAAATGTAGTTATTATAATAAAAATAAATTCGGTTGGAATTAAAAACATTTTTTTAAAACCATGTAAATAATATCGACCTATAGGACGGAATTATGTTTCTTGATAGCTATTAGCATTTGAAACTTTTTTTTATTATATAATGTAAAAACCATTTATCATCCTATACTTTTTTCACAAATCATCATGTTATACATTTAAAAAAATTTAGGTCGATTTTGGGTACCATTTGTACTTTATGCTTGTTTTTGATTATTTTTACGAATATTTACTTAGGAAAATGTCTAAGAGAAGAAACTATAATATTGAAAGGTTACAAGAGGCATTAAAAGCCGTTCAAAATAATGAATTTCAGCATATGCAGCCAGTAAAACATTTGGAATACCGAAATCTACTGTATTAAATAATAAAAAATATAATGGTGAAATACAACATAACTATAGGAAAACAATCCGTTTTAAGCAATCTCGATGAAGAAAAAATTGTCAAATGACTTGCGACTTTAATTTAATTAATTTTGTTTAAACAGATAAGTATTTATACTTATTTAGTTATTTTATTTATTTAATGTTCAATTTATTAAAATTTTAAAAATATTAAAATGAATGGTTTTTTTTTTTTACTATTTCACATCATTGAAAAAAGTGGTTTCATTCCTATTTAAAGATAGGACGAAATTAGTTACAGCAATAGGTACGATAATACGAAAATGAAATTTTTTGACGGACAAAATTATATGTACAAGCTACCAAAATTTTTTCAAATTAATTTATTTTATTTAATTTTAATTACGAAAATAAGAACGCAGTTAGAAGGCAGAGAGCCTAAAATTTCATAAAATATATACTGTTATACAGTTGTTCCTTGAAAATATTTTGAATTACTCGATTTTGTGCCATGACTAAAAAAAATAGGACGTTAATATTTATTAGCCGTTTTACCTTAAGTAATTTTTTGCAATTTATTACAAACTTTAAAAAACACGTGTCATACTTACATTTTACTTTTCTTTTTTAAATAATGTCATAACATATAATAATGATTTTTTTTGACAAATAAATAATTATGCGAGCGTACCAATTTTGGTGTAGGTCGACGTACCGATGTATACGCGTACAAAATGTATACACCGTACGCTTTTATTAAGGTTGAGCACTAAATCGAAATAAAACAAAAACAAAAAAATTAATATTTTGTTTAGATCAAACACATAAACCTTAAAAATGATTTAAAAATATCAGAATGTTACTAATAAGATAAAATTTTCCAATGGCGCATGCAGTAACACTATTCAAAAATCTAATTATGAGAATTGCAGCGTCAATGCTATCGGTACACAAAAAAAAAAGTTGGTTTCTTAATCTCAAAATTAAAATAATCTCAACAATGTTTTAAAATAGAATATAATTAGTTTAATTTGTTAAAAAGTTTAATTCTTAATAACTTCAAAAATTTCAAAAAAAAAAAAAACTGAATTGCTGACCTCAGTTTTATTTTTTCAGTTTAAGTATTATTAAAATTGTGACGTTAAATTGAATGGAAATAATTCTTAATGTTTTTTTTTTTGTTTTAAAAAGTTTAATTCGTTTTAATACAAAAAAAAAAAAAAATCTTAAAATAAAAAATTGTAATAAATAGCTAATAAAAATATTATAATTCACGACAAAATTGTTTTATATACTTATAAACATGTTATTAATGAGGTTTCAGTTTTTATTTCATTCAATGAATCACATCATTATAGTTGGTTTCTTTTTTCTGAAGTGCATTTAAAAAAAAAATAAAAAATTTAAATCATTACTGGTTACCAAATTTATTCTTTAATTTACAAGAATTTTTCATTTTGAGAATTAAACTTTAAAAACAAATATCCTAATAAGGATACTGTTGCAGAACTTGTTCCTGATTAATTTATAAGTAAGTAACTAATTTTTTTTTTTTCATTTTTTTTTTTTTTTTGCATACTTGCTTATAATCATGTTTCCAAATAAAGATTTTTAAAGTGTGTTAAGTGTTTTTTTCTTATTACTTAGTTAAAGTTATATAATATTAGAAAATGATTACTTTTTAAATATAAAAAAAAAAAAAAATATTTAAATAATAATTAAACAAATAACGAAATATCATTTAAAAAATTTTTTTTTTTTTTGGGAAAAAATTAAACAGAGATTTTTATTAATTTTCAACCGATTTTAAAAGTTGAATTTTGTTGTTTATAGTTATTAATATTTATATTCAGTTTTTTTATTATATCAATTATAGAAAAGTAATTATAATTAGCGGGGAGATGATTTAACTTCCACGTACAGAAGTTGCATAGAATTTATGTCCTCTTAAATAGACTTAAGTTCCATTGAAGTAAAGTCGATTTTTAGATGGACACTTAAGTTTCATTAAAATAGAGATAAAACTTCCATGAAACTTATGATCAATTTGCTTGAAGACATAAGTTCCATATTGTGTAATATAGTAACTATAATAAGCAAAAATCTTGGTTTTTTTTTTATGCAAAACAAGTTTATTAGGAGGGATCTTAGAGTTGGCTACAAAATCAGGGTTATACGCTTTTTCCAAAATGTACCTATATAAAAATTTTTAATTCTAAATTCGCTCGTAATTCAGAATCTTTATAGAAATACATATACATATATAAAAAAAGGGGTAAATCTGATTTCGCAACCGACTATAAAATCCCTCTCAATAAATATATATTAATTGTACACATATATATGTATATATCTGGACTGGCCGAAATATGGAAAATAAATGTATCTTATTTTATAGTTGGCCTGAGGCATAAACTAAAGTTTAGTCTAAACGATTTTAAGTATTACATTATCAATTATTATCATTGTAAAAACAAAATTAGGACTTCTGACTGACTTCGATGATGATCTTTTACTTTTTTTTTTGGGCATTTTGTCTTATAGTGGGACTTTTGTAAAAACATCAGATAAGCCAAAATGTGAGGACTTTAAGAACACAGAGGTAAGTCCTATGGGATTTTTTATAACAGAGGTAAGTGAAAGGAGCTTTTGACCTTTTACCTTAAAAATGTCCTCTTCAATAAATTTCAATACGTTTTAAACAAAAAAAAAATAGACAGTCGGAATTGTGTTGAATTTTCGAACAAAAGAGTTGCAAATTTTCAGTACAGATTTTCAAATTTCTATTTGAAAATAGTTACTCCTTGATGCATTAGTGGTTAATAGATATTGCGTTTGGTGGCATAAATAAAAATTTCAAATTTTCGTTTATATCGTCTAAAATATCTTGGATGTCCTTGTACATCATCGGACAATACAATATTTTGACAGTCACATTTTCAATTTTGAGTTTCTTTTTGCCAAAAAAGAAACACAATTTATTAAATTTATTCTTTATAATCGGGGAATCCACTTCTTTATATTTTTATGTTACATAATATTCAATTTAATTTGAATTTGATAGATTTCGAGTTGCGTTCAAAATACGATAAGATAAAAATTTTTTGACAAAGTGGTTAAAAATTGAAAATTTGCAATTTTTAAACAGCTGTGACTTATGCACGCACCTGTACAATTTTTTTAAAAATAAAATGCAAAATTAAAGTTTTAACATTAAATATTATATTTTCACATGTGGTAAGTTTTTCCGAATTATATAAGGTTTACTTAAAATTAAAAAAGATGTGTAAACTTTAAATTAAATTTTAATATTTTGATCTGACCGGTTATATGGTCGTAGACTTACTGCCCATCTAAATCTTCTCTTTTATAAAACAAATATTAAACATGCTCGAATGATAATACAGTTTTAATGTATTAAAACTTAAAATAAATAAAGATGGACACTAAATAGAAATGGCGCCTACAGATGTCTCCTTTTTTCTTACATATATACGTAAGTATATAAAATTCTAAGAAGAATTATGAATTTCAGTGCAAATCACAGTATTGTAAACTATTTTTATTGTGTTTTGCAAAATGTGTGCCTTTGAAAATCTTCGCTTTGCATTTAACCTGTTAAGTTATCGTTAACCTGTTCAGTTATTATACTTTTAGTTGTAGGAAGTTTTATCAACTAATACAATCTCTATTTTATGTTAAAAATTAAAATACAAAAGTGTCAATGAATGCAAATATTTTAGAAAAGATTTTGAGTATATAAGTATTCACAATGATCAGGTTACTGACCTCATTTTCTTCTCTATATTATAGAATAAAATTTTACCATGTGTTAAAGCTTAAGTAAATAAACTAGGTACATATATAAAATCAAAATTTACGCAAAAAGAACAATATGAAAAATATCAATCAATTTGTTTGCATTTTATATGTAACGTAAATATTTACAAAATCGCATAGCGGCGAAAATATTGAAAATTATTAGTATGTACTCATACTTTTTCTATACTCTAATAATAATTAAAAAAGACACCTAATACGGACAGAAAAAGGAAAGGAAAGTAAAGTTTTCTTTTCTATTTTTTTTTTATTCTTCTATTGTACTTTTTTCATTTTATTACATTATTGGCGCCATTTTTCATTCATTTTCATTTAATTTGTTTATTTCTTATCATTCACAAAAAAAAAGAAAAATAATAAAAACAAATAAAAATTAGCAAAGAAAATAAAATAAAAAAAATAATTTTCAAAAGAAAAGCGATTTTTAAGGCTGAAAGTTTCGATTTTTTTTTTTTTTTATTATAATTAAAGGCGTGTCAAATGTTATTTAACAGTTATTGGATAGAGATGGAACTTTTAATAATATTGTAGTTGTTAATTTATTTTGATTTTTATTATTTTATAATGATTAACAAAATATTTAAAAGATATTTACTTATATTTAGGAATTTGGATTTTTATTTATTAGTGGTTGGCTGTAAGTCTGATTTTTTTTATTTTTTTTTATTTTTATAACAAATAGAATAAACAGAGGTTTAGTTATATTTAACCGTAAATTATTTAGTTATATTTAACCGTAACCGTAAATTAAATTAAACTATACCTCGATTTGAATCATGTTATAGTTTGAATTGTTTTCGAAGTAACATCGATTTTATTCCATTTTATTCTGCGGAACAATTTATAATAAAAATCATGATGTTAGAAGAAATAAAGCAGATATGCAAATGTTTTTCTCTGATTTCAATCTATAATACTTAATCTGATCTATGACAGTCAGATTATTTTTATCTAATAGTATAACTAGTAATTTATATCGTAAAATAAAATAATTCTTGTATAAGATAATAGATGGCGCACAAATATATGTACATATATGCTCCTTATAGAAGTGAAACAGACAAGAAATATATTTAACAACTTTAAACTAAATTGTATAGATAGTTAATTTTGTTTGGTAAAATACGATTTTTAATTGTTTTTCAGTATGACATTATTTTTATTTCATAAATATGTAAAAAAAAAAAAAAAATAACCTTCAAAATTAAAAGAAAACTGTGTTACTGTGTCGTGTTATTCATTTAAGAGATCTTAATATGCAAATACTTACATGACAATCTTGAAATGAAAAATTGTTTGTACATACATATATATAAATAAGTATATACCTAATTCTATATAAAAAAAAAAAAATTCTCGATAGGTAGATTATAAATAGATATATTTTAAATTAAAATTATTTTATACATACATCTCAGATTTCATCACGGATTCAATAATCCGTACATAAAAAACAAGGATAAAAATAAAATCCTTATTCAAAATGATTTTATAATAAAATTGATGAATGTTATTTATCAATTTTATTACAATAATTTAAAAAAAAAAAATCAATAATGAAAAGCACGTCTTTGGATTTTTTTTAAATTTTTAGATACGCCTTATATATACGGCTTCCTATAAGTATGTAATAGTAATAAAACAAATTCATTTAGTTCTAAGAATTCTATTAACTATAGAAAATTAAAAGTTAAGTATCTATTTTGGACATATGTATTTGCAATGTAAGTTTTAAAAATATTTTAAATCGATTCTCAAATTGTTATACATACAATATAATATCTAATTAGGTAAATGTCCAGTTTAGTCCCGTCGTAATAACCAGATCTGCCTTCTTCTTCTAATTAAATCATTATAAACTTTTAAAAAAAATAATGTATAAGTATTTAAGTATATTGATTATCTTTACATCTGAAAGATCGAAATGATTATTCAAGAAGAATTCCCTCAGATTTTTCTTTCATATAGGTGACTGTTAACATATCGATTGATTCCTTTTTCTCTTCATAAAGGCAACTTTATATGAAAAAATCATTTGGGGCAAGTTATAATCCTTGGAACATGTCTATTTATCGGACAGTGTCCGGTTAAAACATTACATTACTGATATTTCGTTGTTTTAGGGATAAAAGCCTACTGAAGGGTTCAGTAGTGTCGAAACACTCTTGAAATAAAAGTCTAGCTGATCTAATTTAGCGGAAGTCTGTTTAACTACAGTACAAGCCTTTAACTACAGTACAAGTAGCAAGCCTTCTTTGCTTTCAATGGAACACCTGTATTATGTACAACATACTTCGAAAAATTATTTTTTTTATTAAGTAACATCACTACTAAATAATATTATAATGTCTAATAATCAACCAATTAATATATAATATTAGACAAAATAATGAAGAGTAAGGAAAGAATATAATTCAAAAAAAAAAAATTAAAAAAGTATAAAAAGAACTGCTGCTATAATCGTAAAAAGCAACAAAAAGAGTATAATAATGTGAAAGGAATTTCTCATTAAAAAAAAAAAAAAACTAAAAGTAGACAAAAAACAGAAAACTTTGAATAATGATGAGTTTGATTAAAATCGAACAAGGTTTGTAGGAGTTCGCAAATAAAACGCAAACAACTGCTATAGAAATAAAATATATACTTAGTAAATAAAAGTAAAAAAAAAAAGAAAAAAAGTGAAAACAACCAAAAATTTCGATGGGATTGAACTAAATAACTATTAATAGCATAATATTACATTACTATTGTTACTGTTATTGTTATTGTTCATATATACGTATACGACTTTTTTTTTTATGTCTATACTTTTTTCACTTTTAAATCTTACAAGAAACCAAACCAAAAAAAAAAAAAAAAAATCTCTAAATTTAATCTAGTCACGAATTTTTTGTTAAATAAGTATCATACAAACATTATGTGGTTATTTTTACCAAAAAATAATTTGTTTTTTTTTTTCCTTATTTCGTATTTTTTTTTTTTGTATTTTGAAGATACTTTAGTCAGCACGTTGGCACAAATTTTACACTTAAATATTCTGATAATGATACAGTTAATGATAATTTGATGTGGTCATCAATAAAAAAAAAAATATAAATTTAAGTAAAGGAGTTATATGTTAAATAAGCGAAACTTGTTTTTCTAATTGGGTATAAGTTTTGGTTTTGTGTGTATTTTTTTTTAGCAAACTTATAGTGAAATATGGTTTTTTTTTCCTTTTCTTTTTATTCAAATGACACCTAAAGTTAAAGTGATAAGTATAGATAATAAAATAAAGGACACATTATAAGATATATTAAGTAGGTGTATATATATATATATATATATATATTTTATCTGATTTATTTATTTTTCGTTTCTTTTTTACTATTTTATTCTTTATAAGTATATGATTGGAAAATTAACAAAATGGTGAAATTTGTTGGGTAATAGTATATATATCCATATACTGTATAGTACAAAATTTATCTTTGAGTATTTTTTTACCCTTCTTTCAATAATATAAGGCATATTTGTTAATCAACAAGCAAATAAAATAAATGAGCTTGGATAGATAGAAATATGAGATTCGTGCATGTTCTCAAATAATAAAAAATATTCGAAATTTAAAATATCTGCTATGGCTATGAGCGGTTTTAAGAGTTTTCATAATAATTAAATCTATGTCCTATAATAACATTTTATCCGCCTATTTATTGCAGAGGATTTGTTGAGGCGAAACTCAATACAACTACATTAGATCTTATTTTTAAAACGTTATTAAATTTCATTTTGAATTTAACTATTTATAGTTAAGTATCTTATCTTTTATCATTTTCAAGATATAATTCAATATGAATTATTGTAGGTTTTAAAACTTAAGTTCATTAAAAAGAATTTTACATATCTATAAATGATTTCAATCCCTGCTAAACTCTACTTTGTTATGTAAATGTAATTCAAAGTAACTGAGGTATACTTAAAATAAAAGTATACTTTCAAAATGAATTTCAGAAGAAGAAATAGAAATTTCTCGATTCATGTTTTTTATTACTACTTACTCTTGAGTTAATTGAAAATCTATACAGTCTACAACTTACTATAGTTATAAAAAAATATGAAAAAAAAATTATGGTAATGAGTGATGACTTATAACTGATGACTGATGACTATAATATACTAATCAATAAAAAATTATTAGAAAGTATGAATGGGCAAAACAAAAAATGATTTTCATTAATTCGTCAATTTGAGCAAAATGCAAACTAAAAGACTAAAGAAAAAAGTGATGAGCCTAAAAAAGTGTGCGATCTTATTTCAAGTGTTCACCTATGCACATACTACATAATAATTAAAGATGATATACGATTTTATTTTATTAGATTATTTTGAATACAGATATTCCCATAAACAACCTATGACTATGTAATAGTCAAAGGTAAAAATTAATAATCTGTGACTTTAGCTAAAATTTTATAAACATCAAAATTTATAAATTCCATGCTAATGTCAACGTCAATTTTTAACGCAACGCACTACCAGTGCGTTAAATGTTATATAATTTTTTTAGTATATATATGTATGCGTTTAATGTGTTTATTCTTAACACTTTCACTACCACTGGAAAAGCTGTCAATTTTAAATCGCACAAATGTCACAAAAAAATATCTGACAAAAACTATATTTCGCATGTGCAGTTGTCAGACAAAAAAGCCTGACAAATATTCTTTTATAAAAATAGCCTTATTTTGCATATATTTTGAAATAAGTCAATCGGAGCAAAAAAAAAAAATTTAGTAAAAAGACTGAAAAAGTTATATAAATAAGTTATAACATTAAAAAACGTCTGACGCAAAAAAACATGGAAAAATATGCACACGTTTCAAATCTTTCTAAATACACTAAAATAATTTTTATTACATTTTTCTATTTACTCTCTATTTGTTACGGTATTTATAATTGGTTCGTGTTTTTTCTCAACGGAAGTGAATGCAAAATTCTTGTCAGACGAAAAAGAGTGGCGCGATAGAGTGAAACCTATTGTTGGAAAATTTATTTCAATACCTACGAGTTTAATTTTTTTCACAAACAAATTTTGTAAAATAAAAAATTCATAAATGTCACCATTCATAAAAGTCATATATATATGATTTAGATAGTCTTTTGTATACCAAAATCAATCATCTGATCGTGCAATTGCATTAAGGATGTTTATTAAAAACCCTTACTAGTTATTCTGTTGTCTGATAATCAATCAAATTTCATGATAAGCATAGATTTAAAGTCACTGTAATTGTATAACTAAGTATTAGATTAAATTAATAATAATATAAATATTTTTTGACCCATTTGAAAAACTCTTCTTTTCATTACATTTGTAAAGCATTTGTCACGTGCTTGTATTTTTTTTTTTTTTTATTTATACGAATACAAGTGGTTGAATATCTTTTATTAATTATATACGTACAATTTGAAATGGAATTGTTTAATTAAATCTGAATTACATTGTTCTTTATTTTATATTATATTTTTTTTTTTTTTTTAATTTTGTTATTATGTATTTTTATTTTGAATTAAAATGCGTATTCACATTCTAAATTTAAAAAAAGAAGAGACAAAAACGAAACGAAAGAGTCGAGAATCAACACAATAAATTAAAAAAAAAACAAAAAATATTAACAAAAACGTTGAAATACAATAATTTTTTTTTGAACTGAAAACATTATTTCGTTTTTTATGTGGTCTCTTTTTTTTCTAACCACAAAACAGGCAGGCTTACCGCCTATTACATATTCATGTGCATGCATTGGTACATGATATATCTACTTCACATGTTATCGTACATATTTAAATCATGTTTATAACAGATTAGTTAGAATGTTTTTTTTTTTTTTTTGTTAGTATTTTTATACTCCTTTTGTTTTTCTGTAATTTTTTCATTAAAATTTTTTATTTTTAATTAAATTTTGATTCGGTTTTAGAACTTTAATAATTATTTGTTAAATATAATCTTCTTCAGTGTTATTCATTTTATATTTATACATATATGTAGATTTTAATATTAAACCCAAAATAAATTGCTTTAAATACTTATACTGTATAGAGACTAGATAAAGAGTTGTCTGGATTAAAATGTACTGGAAAATTACTTATAGCAACTAAAATATAATTCGATTCATTTCTAACAATTCAGTATTAATTTATCTTAGAAAATACAAATATCGTTACTTGTAATATAAATTGAGTTTTGAAATTTTTTAAAAGGTTAAAAAAAAGGCATGATCGTTTTCAGTTAAATAAAAATTGTGAAAATTAAAAAATTAGACTAAAAATTTTTGTGACTAGAACTTTACATCATAAATACAAGGCATACAAGGAAATCTTCTTGTTATATAATCTTGGTTGAATATACATATACCTTTCCCTTCTAACTTTGTTTTTTTTTTTGTTGTTTTCGGTAAACTAAAAATACCTATAACTAAAAACCGTAATAAAATAGTAATAAAAATCGGTTTATATGTATATAAAATGTTTAGAAACTTTTGATTTGGGAGTTAATTATAGAAGTATGTATAGTTAAAATTTAAAGCTAAAAATTGTTTATGAAACAAAACATTATTTTTAAAAGTTCTAACCAAACATATATTTAAAAACTTTTAATTGAAACGTTGTTCTTGGTATTTATCATATATTGTCATTTGATAGAAAATCTATTTTCTAGTCTACGAAACTTTTATCCTTCAAAAATATCAAAGATTCAATTAAGGTAATAACTAACTTTGCTTTCGGTAATGTCGTTTTCGCTGCAACCATCAAACATTAAACTGTCATTGAACTTTCAGTTATACAGTTGACAAGCGTCATTCTTTCGGTTATGCAAAAAAGGTCGAAATGTCAGTCAAATTTGTGCATACAAAGCAGAGTAAAAATTTATGATTAGTTGTTGATTTTTGATGAACAGGAAAAATATAATTATATGTTTTTGTTGAAATGGATTCTGATTCTGAGAAAGAAGTGAATTGGTATTTTTTCTTGTGAAATAACACCTATTTTCGTACTTATGCACCTATTACGTACCTATGTTTCAATTTTTATTTTAAAACTTGAAACATAAAAAAGTAATTGAAATAAAATATAAGTACTTAATTGTTATGTTTTTAAATTTAGATGGTCTTCCTTATTCTTATCCTTATTATATATATATATATGTATTTATTTATTTATTTATTTATTTAATGTAATATTAATACAATAAATTGCAACAACATCAGAAAAACCCACGACTACAAAGGCCATTTTGAGCCTGGCTATTAAGTTTTTTCATATATTAGATTATGTTACTTACATTATAATATTATTTACAATATTATTGACATTCTTTTTATATTAAACTTATCCTATATTTTAATTTTATTTTTGTTAGTTAAACTTTTAAACCTTTTAATTTTATTTTTATAAATTTTTTTTAAAATTTTTATTTTTATAATTGATTTCATTGCCTTTCTTCTTACCTTTTCCTCTTTTTATTATAATTAACTAAATGGTTTCCCATATTTGGAACAATTTTGCAATTTCTTCTATTATAGCTAAATTTTATTTTTTAGGTTTAAGTGCATCGTTGGCGGTGGTTGAGTGTTTTTCAAGCACTCTTTCAGCTGCTAAATATTCTAGAAATATATGTTTTATTGTCATTACATTATGACAAAAACTGCAAGATGATGGCTGAGTTTTTTCAAATAAATATTTTTTGGTATGTGTGGCCTAATCTAATATATATATGTATATAATTTTCAAAAAAATAATATTCTATAGCTTTTAAAGCATGTATTAATATTCTATTTAAATTTTTCATTTTTCATTACTTATAATTTCAGAACAACCAAAAATATAAAAATTATACTAAACCCACACTAAACATAAATATTTTGTTTTTGTTTGGTAATGTCGCTTGACGTCGCTTCAAAAATTTGCAAAAGTCTATTTGACAAGTTGCTTAGTTGAATCAAAATCGAATCAAAAATCATTTGACTAATCATCATTTTACATTATCGAAAGCAGGATAATTCAAATCAGTGAGATATTTCCTAATTTAGAGTATTGTAAAATGCCAATTTCACTGTTAATTTTATTATCAAGGGCTTATGGTAAAAAAAAATACTCTATAAATAATTACTCGAAAATTCTATATTGTATTACTCAAAAAACAAAAATATTTGAAAGTAATTGATTTTCCATAGAATTTTGTTTTCGTAGCTTTAAATGGCTTTCTCTTAAATAATTCTACATGGAATAAAAGCTCCCCTGTCATTGGAATAAAAAATTCGGCAAACGCGTCTCGTATAGAGGTTTTTTTTTTATTATCTTTGTATCTCTCATTATACAATACTTAGTTACATTACAATATACTTTAATAATACAAGGAAGAAAATTATTTATATATACCTTCATATATGTATTGTCATCTTAGTTATATATACCAGTACTATAGTATTAAGATATATTTACATAATTTCCTATTTTTTCAATACACATTAAAATTAAAATTTTCTTTTGCATAATATTAATTTTCATATTTAAATTAATTAACCTGTTCAGACATAATTTGTAATTATTATTAGGTAGGTGATTATTTAAAAGAAGGGTGGTATGTATAAGGAAACAATATTTCCTTTTCTCATATATATATATTTTAATAAAAAGAAATGAAAAATTAATGAAAAATATTTTGAAAAAAGGAAATTGATAAATTTCTGAAATTCGTTTTGTTTCCAAAAATTGGTTTTTGTTATACAAGTGGTATTCTCAGAATAAAAAAGAAAAGCATATGAAGAATTCAGTATGCTGGAAAATTCTAAAGAAGAAAATTGAATTTTAAATTTTTTTGTTTTTTATTTTAATTATGGAGTTTAATTATATAACTTCACTTATTAATATCAAAGCCTTGAAAAAGGAAATTAAAATTTTCAATGTTTTATAATAACTATATTATGTATTAATCTTTTCAACATATTTATGCATATACATATATATACAATTTTTCAGTAAACCCATATTAAATTATTTTACTATAAATATATTTTTTTTTATAGTAAAAGAAAATCTGAAACCTGATTAAATTTGACAACCATAAATTTTAATATGAATAATGTTAATGTCATATGTAGGGTAACATATGGGCCGTAAATATTTAAAACTTTTTCATTGCTGTTGAAACAATTCAATGCTTAACCTAACAAAAAACAATATATGTATATATATATATACTTTAACTATATATAAGTATGTACTTAAATAGTTATATAGTATGTTATTTATAAATTTATAAAAGCAACTACTGAAATAACAATATATTTATTTACTTTAAATTACAAATGTATTATGAATTTGTTATTTCTTATTTATGGTGTAATAAAATTGTGTTTAATTCTTGAATATAAAATTTTCGTAATTCTTGAGGGGAAATCAACATTTATGTGAAAAAATTTTTTTTTAGAGATTTGATAATTTTAAAAGGATATTTCCTGTCCCATCGGTATTAAAAATATACGAAAATTAGAGAATTATAATCATTTCAAAATTCCGAAACCGAAATGTATTGAAAATTGTGAAATGTTTTAAAGAACTATAAATTATCTACTAATCATATACAAATCATTGAAAAGAATTTGCATAAATCAAGAACCACAACAGAGTGTTGGAAACTGCTGAATGCGCTAGACGAGATATTTGCAGTTAAGAATTAATCCCCGCGAACTTCGAGTAATGAAATTGTCATTCATTGTTACCACCGAGTAAAGAGTAACGAAATTGCAAATGAAACAGTAAAGTACGTATTTAAAAGTTTGTAGATAGAATGTGTTTATCGTTTGCGAAACAAAAACTCTGCTCAAACGGATGTGATGGAAAATTGATTTTGACTTTAGATCTGGGTGAACCAGACAAGTTCTAAAATTCAACAGAATTGATCTGAGACTTTTTACGGGAACCAGAACAGTTCAGTTGATGCGAAAAAAAAGCACGCCGCGAAAATAAGTTTAGCAGAGACTAACTTATTCAGGGGTTGTCGGTAAAAGGCGATTATTTTAACTTCAAAGAAAAAAAAACTTCGGTGAAAATCACTGAGAGAAATGCTCTAAAGTGAGAATGCTCAACTAGGAAACAACAATTCTCCCTTCGGAATAAAAACTAAATAATGATAAGTTATATACAAATTAATCCATTTTAAGTTTTTCCGAGCAATTGATGTTAAAAATTAATTATAAAAGTTACTCTTATAATGGGAAAACTATGGGCATGATTTTCTTTTCTGGATTTCAGTTTTTCTTTTAAAGTATTTATCAATCAAAATGATAATCACTAATTAAACGTTTTCAAGATTTCAATAAAGACAGACTTTGAAACTTTTAATAATAGATCTTAAAGTTGAATGTGTTAACCATAAATATGTTTCTTTTCAATTGTTTTAACTCATATATATTTTAATGTAAAGGCTCGTTAGTTTTATTATTTACTATGTATATAAGAAATATTGTCAAAGTGTCAAATTCTTACAATTTTGTCAGTCAATTTCACATAAGATTTTTATGTTTTTTTTTCTTTTGTTGTTTCGTTTTTTTATCAATTTTCCTGGTCTGATAAAAAAATATTGTCTTGTTGTTCTTGCCTTGTTCTTTTTTTTGAAATTTTTTTTTTTTTTTTTTTTGTGATAATTTATTTATTTTTGTATTTTGTAAATTACTAAGTGCTGAAAGAACAAAAAAAAAAAAATGGAATTGCGATTTATGTTGTGATTTTTTCATGTCATATAATTGAGTAATGAGTGAAGAAAATAAATAAAAGTATATATATGCGCATTGATGTACATTTTACATCATATTCATATGGTACTTATTTTTTGTATATATGTATATGTTCATATGTATATAAATTCAAAAATATACAAACATAAATATGTTTTGTGCCTGTATTGTCGTGTACTTGTTCTTAAATCACTATAATATAATATTATAGACTATATAGTAAAGATATGCCTTTATATTATTAGTATTAATAGATAAAAATTTGTTCTATAGAAAATGAATGTAGGGCTATATAGAAGCATTTGACACCATTGTTTTGACATAAATTTAATAAGAAAAAATAAAACATGAAAAGAGATAAATTTAATGTGTATATATGTATATATATATAAGAAAGAAAAAACATAATATATTTAATATACATACATAAGTATACTATTCATAATATATAAAATACAGTTTGTAAGGTTATTATGAAAAAAATTTTACGTTAATAACAAAAATCAACAAAATAATTTTTTAATGTCTTTCTAATGATGATTTTAATGTACCTAAGTATACGTAAATGAAGCAAATCATATTTAAAACATTGAATCATTTTTGATATTTTTAATTAAAATATTTTTCTTTTCTCTCTTCTGTTTTTTTTTTTTTAAATAATGGGTTTGGTTTTTTATATCGGTTTTTTAATATTTTATTTTACTAATATGTGTATGTGTTTTCTATGATACTTTTAAATCAATTTGCTTATCAGACAGTTTAAAAAAAAAAAGTGAAGGTTTTTGAGTAGAAAGCAGAATGATATTCTATCGCTAATTGATTCTATGAAGAACTAATCGTATACTGCAGATTCCAAAAGAGATTTTTAAAAAAAAAACAGTCTCACAATGATACACCCGTATCACAAAAGCAAATGCTTACAATATTCTTTTCAAAAAATTATAGCTCTAATATACGAAATAAACCGTTAATGTCTTTTGTTAAATTCAACACAATATAACCATGCGGCTTTGATGTTGACTCATTTACACTCTCAAAAAACTTTTTAAATTTACAGAGTATAGTACTATAGTCATTTTGCTAATGAAAAATTCTGTGATTTACCTCGGGAGAGTTTTTGAACAAAATTAAATACATATTTACCGTTCAAAGAAATATGTTGGTAAAAGTTTTCCTTGGTGAAATAAATTTTGTGTTATTAAAATAATCGACAAATTACGGTAATTGCTCAGTAAAAAAATTTACGAGTTCTCGGTTTGGTTTATATTTTTTAAATATTGGTTTATATATTTTTATTAAATTGCTCACAAATGTTGTTTTTCCACAACTAAATCAACTTTTAAACACTTTTTGAATGTGACTTAAGAAGAAAAAATTTGATTCATAATAGGTAGTATGAGTTTGATTAGAAGGATTGTTTATCATAGTGCCTTATAGCGCCTTATAAACATTTTTCCAAAATCGGGTATTGAAAAACTTCGAAACCTATATATATTTATATATAGGTTTATTTAAAAGTTTTGTGAATGAGTCTTAGTTAGGTCTTCGATAGGTTTTACGCAAGGTAAAAAAAAAAAAAATTCAGTACAATAAAAATTTTTTATATAAGTAGGATAACCATTTAAAATAGAAAAATTGTCGGGATTATTAAATATAAAATGACACTTACTTATTTATAAAATATACAAATGTACAAAAATGATCTATAATTTATATTTTTCGTTTTAATACATCTATTTAAAATTTGCACCTATGGGCAGTTAATAAATGTACTTAATCTTAACAAAATTTAATCCATTCACTTAATCAGTTTAGTAATTACATGTCAACTAAATAAAAACAGAGAATATGCATATAAAACGAAAGTCTTATTTAAAGCAATTCATTTCACTTGTAAATTTAAACTTGGTTTTAAAACTTGGAAGAAAAAAAAAACAACAAACTGGAGGAAAAGGAAAAAGAAAATTTAGGAAATTCCTGCAGTAAGAAAAAAGCAGTAGAAATTTTGTTTTTGTTTCTTTTTTTTTGTATAGTGGTAGCGATGGTGATGATGATGGTGGTAACAATGATGGTAATGACGGTGGTGGTTCCTTTTGTACGTGATAAGAATATTAAAACAAAAATTTTTATTTTTTTTTGTTTTTTTGTGTTTCCTATCACTTCTATTGTTTCGACACGATAAATGTTAAGAAGTAGTTGACATTATATCTATGGTCATGTAAATATATATATAATATATATATATACAAAATATACATAAATATAATAATATTATACTTATTTATAATAAATTAAAGTAGTCCAATTACATTTAAAGTGGAAAATGATTTTTTAAGTAGAGTTCATAAATTTTTGTTTTTGTTTTTTTTTTTTTCATCTTAATTTTTCTTTATATAATGGAATTGTTGTATTTTTTATTCAACTCAATTAAATACGGTAATATAATATTATAAGATTTTGGTTTTGCACATTATATTTTTAAATTTTGTAGATTTTTAATATATTTACCATTTTTCTTTTTTTTTTTTCATATTCCACTTTATAAATAAAATAATAGAAAATTTTATTGATGTAAAAATATAAATATCCTTAGATATTATATGTATATTGGTAAATATTTATAAATAAGTACTTACATATATTTACAAAATAGTTTTTTTTTATTAAATAAATACCAGTTAAATCAGTATAGCAAAAAACCATTAAGCAAGTAAATATGTTAAATATATATTTCATAAAACACATTTAGTGAATTTTAAATTTTTTTTAAAAAAAGGTTATGTGGGATAACTTATTTTAGTATAGAAGAAAATTAGATTAAATTATGTATTTAAATAATTCGGTTTTTTTTTTTGATAGTACTTATAAAGGCATTAATTTTGAGATTCCAATTCTTTATTTCATGCATACGATAATTTTTTTAAATTAAAACCAATGAATTGCTAATATGCATTTGAATATGCGATGCGGTGAAATAAAGCCATACGCATTAAAGCCATAATGGCCTTATTTCGCTTTTCAATGAAAAATAAAGCAAGATCGCCAATTTTTTCACATATGGATTTATTTGCTTTTTAAAAATGAAATCATTTCTTCTCAAATAGATGTAATTTAAATTTTGAAAACAATAATAATTATCAATTTTTTTCTTAAATTTTTGTTAAATGTACATACATATGTTTAAAGCCGACAAAATTTCGCCGGATAAAATAACGCAGTAATTAATTTTAATTTTATTGGGAATATTTTGGGGAAAAAAGGAATACCCTAATTTTGAATCCAACTCTAAAATCCCTCAAATATTCTGGAAAAAGCGTATCACTTTGATTTTGAATCCAACTCTAAAATACCTATTTTTTCACTTTGTTTTTACTATTATAAAATTAGAATTTCTATCAATTTTACTACATGGATTTAATTCGTAAAGTTTTAGAAAACGATATGGCTTTATTATTTCGCATTTGAATGGAAAATAAAGCCATGCGTTAAAAAATTTGCAAAATTACTTTATATCCCATTGAAAAGCGAAATAAAACCATTATGGCTTTATTGGTTATGGCTTTATTTCACAGTGCTAAATATGCATATAATTTATATGTAGCCTATATGCATTTATGAAGTTTTTATAGACTTTAATTTTTTTATATCACTTTTTTACACAATAGTTAATGCTAGTTTCCAATAACTTTTATGATTCATAATTTTTCGTACACAAATATTTTTAATCTGAACCATAGCTACATAAAATAACTTTATTTTCATACTTAATTATATAAATATATTCTTTTTGAATTTTCGTAGAAATTTTATTATGCAAACCTTAATGAAAATAATATTAAAATAAAACACAAAAAAAAAAAAACAAACTTATTCGCCATTATGTCTATGATAAAGTCACTTGACATTAATGTTATATCAGTAACAATATAAGTATATTAACACAATTTCGTAGGTTGGACAGCTCTTTAAAATTTTTTTTAATACTGTCAAATATAATGTCAATGATATAATCAATTAATGTAGGTTGAATATTTAAAATAAAATTATATGCACTTTACCTATATGCACTTTATTTTAATTTAAGAACAATTTGTTTATCTAGAAAAATTTAAAAGGAAAATTTTCAATGGAAAATTGATATGTCCTCGAATAAATATTGCTTCTTTTTGTTTTTTTTTTAGTTCCCTCCCCACATAAAATTCTGTGTGACGAGTAAATATATTTATCTTTGCCTTTTCAGGTGTGGTTACAGTGCAAATAGTTATTAATTACTTATATATTATTTTGTTTAGATTATACATACTTACATATTTTATAAAATATTTTGACCTAATCAGGGTTTGAACCCTAAATTTTATACCTGAAAAATTGTCGCCTTACCAATGCGGCAATTGATCAGATAACTAATTGTTATTAAAATTATCAATATTTGTGATTGTAGAAATAAATGGGAGTTATAAGTAATTAAATATTTTATATCTGATTTTATTTTATTAAAATACCTATACATATATTAAAACTTTAGAAATTTAACCAATTTTCGATATAATTATAGTTATTGGCTATTTTATTTGATTTTAATTAAAAAGAAGAAATTTAAAATGAAAAACATGCAAATTGTAAGTGAAAGTTGTTAATGTACGGATTTATTTATAATTAAAAAAGTGTCATAAAAAAAAATTCATAAAATAAATTATGAATTTTCAATCCTCTGGAAAATTGTTTATACTTAGTAAAATTTTACATATTTTTTACTATTAAATTAAAATTTATAACAAAAAAAAAAAACTGGATTTGATCAATCGCTTTACAAATGAAAAGTAAATTTCTTGTCATGGAATTTTTATTTTAATCAAAATGCAATAAACCGATACTGTTCTCAGCTTGAATTTCTCGTGTCCTCATAAAACAATATTTTAATAGTAAAATAATGTTAATTTATATAAAAATATTTAAAAATGTTTTGCAAATAAGTATAGGGTTTTGTGTTTGTACATTAAAAAATTGTGCGGGTCGGTTTATTTTGAAATGATGTTTGAATTTTTTTTTAGATTTATACTTATTAAAATGAAAATAAATTTTTTTCAACTTTTTAATTTAATTCAACTAAGTATTATTTATTTACTCTTGAATTTAAATTAAAGGCAAATGTATAATCAATAATTTATATTAAATAAACAAATAAGTTTTAAAGAAAATATAAACAATACTTATGTTACTACTCAAATATCAAATGTAAACAAATAATTTTATTTTAAATCTAATAACTCACAGATATTTAATTATCCCCCCTAATATAAACAAACAATCTTATTTTAAATCTTATAGATATAGATATTTCAATATCTACATCTACATCTATGATATTCAAATAGATACATACATATTCAAATATCCTCACTCATAGATATTCAAACAGATATAGACACTCATAGATATTCAAACAGATATAGACACTCATAGATATTCAGATATCCTCCAATATAAACAAATAAATCTTATAACACATAGATATTCAAATACCTGACAATATAAACAAACAATTATAACCCAAATATCAAAATTTAAATAAACTATTTTCATTATATTTTAAGAATCTTATAATATGTATAAGTAAATGTAAAACGATAACAAAATACGTATAAGTTACCAAATAATATTGTAACTATTGCAATTTTCACATAATTACATGTGATAAGGATTAGTGTGTCTCTGTCTCTGTCTAACATATTAGTTAATTTATTGTGATAATAAGAGTTTATTATCAACATATTCCAACATGCACTTATTCATATCACATCCCTATTTTCTTATTACACCTTCCCTTTGGTACTAAAAACACACAGGCTTATCAGTCTAAAGCCTAATTGCATGACCAATTAGCAAGCAGAAAAAGAATATTAATTTAAACATATTTATTATTTAATTAATATTTATAAAAGTTTAAAATCGACAATTTAGGGTAAGTTCAGATGGGATGCATGTATACATTTGATTGGTTGAAAATATATGTCATGAATACGTATGCTCCCCCTTTTGCTCATTTTAGATGCAAAATTTTTGGCATCCTCTATAAAAAGCATACAAGATTCAAATTTGTTTTAACGTTAAATACAGACGTAAAATCAAACGTCAAAAATTTTAAACGTTAAATATTTTAAAATATTTTGATGATGGACATAATAAAAAGAAAAAAAAAATTGCAATGGTTGCTATTGGTTTGCAGTTAATATTAAATATAAATAAATATAAGTTAATAAATTATATTTAATTTATATTAATTAAAATTTTTTCTTACATAAAATAACAATTTTTTCTGGTTTAACCATTTTGTATTTTGTAAATAAAAAATGTTTTCATCAAATGTCAAAACAATATACACATACTAGCAACATAAAACTTTCAAAATAAAAATGTCGTCGTTTTGCATCTCGTGAACGAGTGGATGCATAATGGATGCAAAATATTCGTTAATGTTACCGAAAAGTACACGAAAAGTACACAAAATGCAGCCGAAATAATTTTTCCATCTGGATGCAAGCATCCCATATGAATTTACCTTTACGTTTATACCTAGAAAAATTTATTAACACACTGTCGATAGAATCAGTTCTAATTGCTGAACTCACCTGAAATTAAAAAAAAATTTAATAGAAAGTTTTATATCTACCACAAACAATAATCGTATGTGTATGTGAGTTTGGTTAATGTATATATAGATCAAAATATTTTTAGTCAAGAATGTTATTTATATATACAGGATGATTCATAAGTAAGTGTATTGACATAAAGAATTCGTATAAGCGATAATGTGTAGTTATGTATGGGGATTAAATTGTGGGCCCAATAAATAGTTTTTGTACAATTTTCTTAGCTTTGATTAAAATAACCATAAGTAATTTCTGTTCCAAACAAAATTAAAGCATTCTGAAAAATGTTTTTACTTACGAATCATCCTATATATATTAATTACCATTTCACTATCCCTTTCCATTCTATTAGTAATAATTTAAACATTTAAATATCTAATATTTAGGTAAGGATTATAGGAGAAAATCAAATCTAAATTTAATAAGCAAATTTTGAATTTTTAAAGAGAAAGTTAATAAAAAAAATTATTTAATTTAACAATTTTTTTTTTTTTTTTATTATTGAATGATATTTTTCAGTAATTTCTTTTGAGACTGGTTTTTTTTTTTTTTTTATATTGAGTTCATGATCCTTCTAAGAGAGTCATACATTTTTATTACATATAATCAAAAAGGAATCTTGATAAAAAAGAGGCACGTTCAAGAAATTTTTTTAACACCTCAATATAAACATAATAGTATGTAAATAAGAATCTCAAGACCAATTAAAGAATATATATATATATTTTTTTTTTATTTATTTAATGAACGCCCATACTTTTATAAGATGCAAATTTTTTTTTTGATGGTATACTTAAAAAGCGTTCATTATGTTCCTTTTTTTAATTTTACTCCTGCGTGACTTTTTGTTAAATTGACATTAAAAATAGCTTTAACTTAAAAAAAAAATAAATTCACTAAGTCGCTTAACAAAAAATACTAAAAGTTTTTATCAAAAAAGACAAAAAATAAAAAAAGGATCGGATAAAAAAAGTTTATTTTTTCCTCTATTAAATTTTTTTTTTTTTTTTATTGTAAAACAAAAGAATACTCAAAAATTTTCTGATTTTATTATTGTTGTTTTTTTTTTTTTTGTACAAAAATATAAAAAAAAAAGACAGTTTTATTTAATGCAAGCGTAGGTTTTACTATTTGCAATTTGCATATTCATACATAAGTTTTTCTCTTTAGAGATGATTTAGATAATTTATGTATACCATAGAGATATACGTAAACATATGTTTACATTTTACTACATATATATATATGTGTATGCAAGACTGGAAATGCAATTAATTTTGTTCACAAATTAGACAAAAACAAAAATAATATACAGCAGAAAGGGAACCAGAGAGGGATAAAATATGGTTTAAATGGTAACCTTGGTAAGATATAATTTTTTTTTTTCAAATAACATTGCAATATCTGTATTTAAAATTAAAAAACAATGTTGTTTTTTTTTTTAAGTATTTACATCTTCTACTTAAAGTTTACGTATTGTTTAAAATATTAACGGACAAATTTTTAGCTGGATGAAAAAATAAAACCGTTTTCTTACATTATCTATAAAATGTTATAGTTACCTATAATGTGTAATACTGAACAAATATTATAGCATCCATATATTATACATTAACCTTGTGATACGTATAACCAAAATTTGACTTTAAACTGAAGTTTGAGATAGAGCTTTTAATTTTGTTTAGACACAAAAAGCTAAATAACCATGCTATGTAAATGGCTTATAGCGGCAAATATAAAATTAAAAGTTTTCTAGTTCAGTTCTAATTTTTTCTAATTTCAGTTCAGGTTTAGTGACAAAATTTCTTGATATTTATCAACTATAACATGATAGGAGTATTATAGATCTAACACCAAATTTTGTTACCAATTATTTTCTTTTTTTATGTAATACAAGAGATACCCTTTATTAACAGTGATTATAAAACATGGGCGTGTGTCGTAATGGCTGATAAGATGAAAATGAAATTACTTATCTTAAGAATATGATAAAAACGAATACTTTACTGCTTAAGTTCTGTATAGGTTCCATGCCCGATCTTTTTCAAAATTAGCACAAAGAAAATATAGTTAAAACGATGGAGTTTCTAAGGGGGATTAATATCGGATTTTGAAAATATTGATACAAAATTCAGATACCTATAACTGACGTTTCCTAACTTCTTTCATAACCTTAGTGAAATAATATATTGGGATCCACATTTTATAATAGTTAGTTACTTTTAAATTTCATCGGCTCTACTAATGGTTGTTGGGAAAAAACTTGATTTTGAAATCATCATTTAAAAATTTAATAAATCAACCAAACAATTCTAGTTTTTCTCTGTTGATACAATTGTTCAAATCAACTTATATAGATTTTTTTTATTTAATAATAACTTAAAATGATGGATAAAAACAAATTACAAAAATGATAACACTATTGCATCCATTTTTAATATCTATAAAAAAATTTTTTTTTTGAATTTTAATTATGCGAACAAGTGTATTAGGGTACAATAATTCTATATAATAATAAACCACAAGATGTTTCTATACGTAAAGTATAGTTGTATATACATACCAATAAAGAGAAAAACTAATTACATTCTTTTTGATGGGTTGAAATGAACAGTAAATATCTATGTACATATACATATATATATGTATATATTTAAGAGTAAATAGGTATTTCAAGTTTTTTTTTTTATTTGAAAAGGTCAACCTACTTAGTCAAACATTTCAGAATGTCAATGAAATTTTAAAAAAACAAAGGAAATAAAAAGAAACATAAATCTTTTACAGGTAGGTTTACATAAAAAAAAAAATCATAAGCTATAAAAAGTCAGAAATTCTTTATAAATTTAAACCGAAAATAATTAAACATTACTATAAAAGTTCGAATAACTTTAAATGGGCGCATGTATCTTTAATAATTGATGGAATAAATCAAAAAATTGATGTAATATAATATTATGTCAAAGCTTAGTTTTAAAAAATTAAGACTTGCCTAATAATTTCGGAAGAAATCACACTTTAATGGTTCATAGGAATCTCTATTGAAAATGTTCATAGGAATCTCTATATGAGAATCTCTACGTTTTGATTGGTTATCGAATATAACCTGATTTTATAAAGGTCATAATAGAAAACTTTTGCTGGGGGAGTTCTATTAACGAAAAGGATATTGAATCTGTACAAATTTTATTTTCAGTTGTTCTGTTTTGAGAACAATGTCTAATATATGTATATGTTTTGAAAAAATCAAAATCTTCTTTAGTGCGGTTTTGGCAGGTACTCAGTATAGATAATCGGTGCTTTTAGCAAAACTTCAATCAAGTTGTATCTTACAGTTCCTCTTTTATTATACATAAATAATAACCTTGAATAACCTTGACAAGTTTTTTTTTATTTTTGTTTTTTAAAAACCAAAACACCTTGTACCTGCTATTCATATCTTTAATTACCGAGTATTTTATTGTTAATTCTAACAGTATGGAGTCCTTTTAAGCGTAATTTAATGTTTTATTATTGTATTTACATATAATTATAATCATTCATAAACTTAACTAAAAAGTTTTTTAGTATTTTTGCTTAATGTACATAATATGTACTTTTAAATTGAGTTTCCAGTAAAACAAAAAAAAAAAAAAAATTAAGTTAAAAATAGTGCAATAAATTGATAAATAAAAAATGAACTTGTATTTTACTTTTGTTAGACTGACATTTAATTGCGCTGAGTTTTAATGAGATGACCTTTGTTTATAAAAAAAAAAATACTAATCATTTTTTTGTTTTTGTATTCTGCACTAATTACAGATGATTAAGTGTTCTTTTTTTTTTGTTGGTTATTTTTGTTATTTAAGTTATAACTATTCCCAAATTATTATGTAAAATTTAAAATGATCTTATTCATAGATTAACTTTTCTCGTCATAATATTACCTTATCCTTAAACACCATCTATACCACCACCTTATAATAGGTATGGCTGAAGTAGTTTTATTAATTGTTGTGTCCCAGTTACAGTTAAGTTGCCATACGCTTTTTTTAATTTTTTGTAAGATGCCATTGAGGATTTCAGATCACATTGAAATATCTTAGCATATTTCTGATTAGAATAATGTTAAATACAATATCCAATTTTATTTTGGGCAGTTCAAATATCAAATTAAAAAAAAGTTGAAAGTTTTATCATACAATTTCGGTCAATTTTTAATTTAAAATGCAATGTAAAATTAATTTAAAATAAAATTAAAATGTAATTTGGAAATTATTAGGTTATGAGAATTGTTAAGGCATAGTGTCCCTTTGTTAATAATGTTCCATTTTACAATTTGCAACTATATATTTAAAAAAAAAAACCTTTTTTGGTTCATTTTTGATTTACCCTTTAACTCTTTCTTAATTATTATACTATTTTACTCCCGTTTTCTCTCCTCCGTTTAGCTAATCCTACATTGATATAAAGGAATCCGTTCCTAGTGGTTTAGTTATAGTTGACGTGAAGTCAACCATTTTTTTTATTTTAATTCGTACTAAATTGAAACTTTGTAAAAACAGAATTTGAAACACCTTAACTAGCAATATAAGTATCCAACTCTAAAGTGCATCCTAATTACATTTTTATATACATACATATTTCAATAAGAAAGCCAGAAGGCAAAATAAATCTATGACAAATGAAGCATGAAAATGTATTTTTTTTATTAAACTTTTTGTTTCAATTTCGTATTTAAGTATGTTTTCAGATGCAATTATTTGCCAATTCATACCATACTTATTGTATCAAAGGGTCTGAAGAGAGCTTTCTATAACAGTGTAATAATAAATATAGAGTGTCTTTGAAAATTTCACATGTACTTATAGCGTTTTCCTTGACAGTAAGTTTTTTGTTTTTTTTTTACCAAAATTTCCATTTGCTTTTTAACTGCAATATCTCAGAAACGGTAGCACCTATTAAGATGAAACAAGATGTATATTAAAAATAGTATTATGCTGTACAATATTATTGAAATATAGTTCCTGTATACTTGTCATAGAGCCAACATATAACGGTTTAAGTAAAATACTACAAAGTGTTAAGAAAATTTTGTAATGCATTTTTCGGCTACTAAATGGCAGCATCGATCCTAATGGCATACATACTCGGGAGTTTGGAGATATAAAATACCGTTATATGATGAGGTCATTTAAATCGATGATCCCCTTTCCTGAAGTTTATCCAATATTTAATTAGCTTTAGATGACAATTTTTAATTAAAGGCAGTATATAATCGGTATATAGTTATATTAACAATTTAGTTTGTTAAAATTTATTATGTAAATCTTTTCATTTGAAAATCCTTAAATGTATAATTAAATAATTTCAATTGTTGTAACAATTTCGCGATTCATTTTTATTCAAATTTATAAAGTATAATGTACTTAAAATAATTTTAATTGTCACTAAATTTGCAATTTAAAATCACATCAACATTGCTGTACTGAATTTAAATAATTATATATCACTATAATATTTAAATTATATTTGACAGAAACAAAAAAAAAAAAAAACACATCCTATTAATACCTTAAATATTGGTAGTCATTTTCATCATCTCTATATAAAATCACTGTAAACGTTCAATCATATATTTTACTTCCATTTATATTATTGATAATAATTTATTCTCTCTAAAAATTTCCTCAATTAGAACCTACTAATTATATTATATAAATAAATATATTAAAAATAAAAAATAAAAAAAAAATCTTATAATAGTTATGTATATAAGTAATAAATATTAGAGTATACAATTAAAAATTTACAACTTTTCCAAGAGTAAATAAGAATATTAAAAAACAACTAAAACTAACTCTAAAAAAATATTGTTATACCTTTATATATATATATATATTTATATATATATATATATTTATATAAATATATATTGTAAAATAATAGAATTGTAATGGTATGATAACTAAAGTGAAATCAGCCAATCAGTACATTTATTTGTTTCTTTTAATTTTTCCTACAAATAACACTATACATACTCTACTCTAACAGTAACTATATTTTGTAGATACTTCATATTATTGTAATTGTTGTAACTATAACATCCTAATTAAAAATTTAGTTTTCAAATGAAATTTATAAAATAATATGAAAAAAATAAAACAATCATTTAAAGTATTCAATTTCTTGCTAATAGATTTCGTTTAGTACCATTTTTTGTTTCTTTTTTCCTTTTTTTTTTTGTTATTTTTCAATGTAATTAAATCAAATTAAAATTCAAATTTACTTTTTGTTTTATTATTTTATATAATAAATTATTTTGTCTGTCTTGCTACTAAAAATTTATAAATCTCGAATTATTTAAAAAAAAACTTAAAGTTCGAAAATATTACATTTTGTTTTTAGACGATTAAAACCATATATAGATACTTTATTAGACATAGATGGGCAATATGATAAATATTTTCAGTCAATTTTGAAAAACAGTTAAGTTATCCGTGCGTATACGTATCTATTACTTTAGTTTCTTCTATATTGTTACTTTACAAGTAGTTCAAATTTTTAAAAACTTTTTATTTCAACGGTTTAATTAAATTTTAATTTTAATATTTCACTTACTTTTAATATACTTCACCAATTTACTTGGTTATGAGAAACTAAGAAACTATTTTTTACATTATTTTCATAAATGTTTATATATATACGCTGAATGAACGAAATATAAATAAAATGTAAACTACATATTATAAAACACATATTAATTTTTTTTTTGACTGAATACCTAACGATAGGAAAATACATTAGAAGCAAAAAGACGACACATCTATCTTTCCAATCTATTTCTATTTATTTATTTTATTTATATAATTATTACATACATAAATGTAATGCAATATTATTGAACCATCGACTACTAAAGGCCATTATAGGTTTTTATACTATTATTAAATTATATACTAATATTATTTATTTTGTTTATATTATATACTATATATTTACATTATATTTGGTCGTAAGGGGGGTATGTAAAGAAAAAAACACTTACGATCTGTGCAGGGATCGAACCCACACTTCTTCGGTTAATACGCCCCACTTCTACTCACTAGCCTACCGCAGCCCCCTCTATTTGTAATATATTTATGATTAAAATCAATTACTTATAAAATTGCATAGTTTTAGGTTAGTATTTGACATTTTATTTTGTCAATTATAATTATGTAAGATATTTCAAGTTTGTCAATTATAACTATCACATTTTCGTTTTCGTACTTATCGTTACTTATCACTTATGATATTTTTTCTTGGTTTGCCACATTTTTTTTATTTTTTAAATTTACAAAAAAATCAAATTTAATTTTTGATGTACTTAATTTTGATTCTTCTTGCTATACACGAAAAATTCAAACTCTGTCATATAATTCCTCTAAGTTTTAAAATAGAACACTTTAACGTCTTTCTATTAAAACTTTTCTATATTTTCATATCATTTATTAAAATATAAACTTACTTTAAACATATGTTAGCTGTATAGAAAAAAATGAAGTATTTGATCACATGCGCGTTTTAAGAGAGAATGCTTAAAATAATTGGTGTAAGAGATGTAACGAAAAAAATATTGAAAACAAGATACATATGTATATTATAAATAAGTAACTAATCGTTATTGAGGTAACGGTTTTACTGTTTCCCTTTTTTTTTTTCTTGTTTTTGATTTTTCTTTTGGTAACAAAAAGAGTTTTAAACAATATTAATTAACTATTTAACTATATATATGTACACACTACACGTATATATATATGTATGTATTGTCAATATATAACCCTATATAAGTGCTATATATTGTTATATGCATATATTATAGCTCTAATTTTTGATATGGAAACAAAAAAGATAACAGAAAAACTTTTTTTTTATCAGTCTGTTCATGACTTTGATTATCATTATGGCATCATTTGGAATAAACAAAATCATCGTCATCATCATTTTATTATTTTTATTATCATTACAATGTTAGAAATTTTTATGTAAAGTGTTTTTTATTATACAAATATATATATATATAATATATATAATAAAAAATACTTGCAGTACAAAAGGTATTTACATATTACATACATATATACATAAGTATATTAATTTAGTTACATATTGAAACGAATTAAAGTCAACATCATAATTATTTTTTATTGTAAATATATTAAAATATTTGTATACAAATGTTATAAATTAAATAGATGTTATATATTAAAAGAAACGTGAAACATTAATAAGTATGTTATGTACTTATATACAAAAAAAAAAAAAATTATTATAGTAATGTAAAATAATATGATATGTTGACCTATTAAAAATAATTAACATTTTCCATATTAAAAATAAACAGACTGAAAATTAGTAGTTAGGTATTAACATTCAAATATTTAAGTATTTATTAATTTGTAGAAATTTTATATGTAATTTTATATGGTAAAACTTCATTACTTTTCTACACAGTATAATTATAATTATTTTGATGTTATTATTTAATAATCTTTACTAACTTTGAAACTAAATATTTATATTATATTTTATTTTCAATGAGTCAATTAAATAAAAAAAATCAATATTTTATTTAAATTTTGTTTAAATAAAAATAAGTATATTATGAAATAATGTGTAAATTTTTTTATTTTTGGTTTCGGATTCAAATTAAGATATACTTTAACAAGAAATTTTTTTGTGTGTTCTTTCCCTTCCTATAAGAAGAATAGGTCATCCATTATGTTTTTTATTATTTATATTTGACATATGATTTATATTTAAACATCAGTTTTTGTAATCATTAGTTTCACTAAGCGGTTGATTACTGAACTGTACCTATTATATACAACACTATAAAATGTAAGTATTTTTATTTGTGCGCCATCTATTATCTTATACAAGAATTATTTTTTACTTTAATTTACTATGTATTGATATATGATTCTCATTATCGAATATACATAACTATATATGTATACTTCTTTTCTATTTAATTACATTACATCAATATTATATATTACAAAAAAAAAAAAACCTTTAACTATTCTAAATGACCCAGTCAAGATTTGAAATTGAGGCCTTTCGATTGGAAGATCGGTTTTTTAACCACAATACCATTGACTGGAAAAGAATAAAAATAAAGATTACTTTAAATTACATTGTCAGTTTTTGAACCTGAGGTATTTCGAATGAAAAACTGCCTTAATCTCACCATTTGGCTGGATAAAAAAAAAATTGCCTTTATTTTATTAATTTTTTGATGCAACTTTTAATTAATAGTATGTTTTTGCTAAAATTTTCCATTCATACTTACTGTTTTTTTAACATTGTTTGTATAAGTTTTAAATTTAGATTTTCTTTTAACAACAGTCAACTAAACTTATGATTTTGTTAAGTACTTAGTTATGAAACAAAGTATTTTAGCTTAATAACATTATTTTTATTTTACTATACTTAATAAGGATTATGTATACGGTAATTTTTGCTATATTCTTAAAGAAGTTTGAAAATATAAAAAAGAAAATCTAACTAATTTGCAAATGTACTGTATTTTTCCTCTCCATACGATTTTAAATAAATGGATTTTCATGTTCTACTAAAATAAAGGTATTTATTTTTATTTTTAAAATTTACTTAATCACCTCCTTAAACATTTTGATTGATCCTCTATTACCTCGTTGGCACATGACCTTAGAATTTCAGAACACACTGTATATATAGTTAAAATTTAGTAAAATCTTCAATAAGTATATTTATAAAAAACGAAGACGAATTTTATTTTGCTGAAATACAAACTTATTTTGTTGTTACAGGTTAATGTTATAGTATTGCCATCAAATTTTAGATTTTACAATTTGTCTTTGCTATACGAGTCATCCGAAGTCTATTTTTATCTATTGTTACACTAAGTTTTTAAATTTAATCTATTTAGAAAAAAAAAAAAAAGAAGTTGAATCAAAAAATCATTATAGAATTTTTTTTTGTTTTAATGAAGGGTGAACTAATGCGTCAGTAATCACCTGACTTCATACTTTGGTAGTGTAATTTCAAAACCTAGGTAAATCTATTCTATCAAGGTTGATGTTAAATTTCACTAGATTTATGCCACGATGATAGTACACAGACAAAAGAAGCTGTGAAAGTTTCTAAGATCCATGTCATAGAGTTCACCTTAATCTTTCGGAAAAGGAAAGCGTCCATTTTTCTACAATTTCTACCATTAAGATCCATATACATATCTAATCTGCTAGCATGTCTACCGATAAGAAAATATCCTGTAATAACACCAACCAAATGTCTTATTTCATGTCTAGAGAGAGAAAGCCAATTATCGATCTTATAGTATTACATATATTGTATATATATATATGTATGTAGATATATAAATAACTAAAAAAATATTTTATAAATATTTTTAAACTGATTATAATGTAGAGTCTAAAGGGTATTTTGTTGGAAAATTCTAGTATGAAAAGCTTGATATGATTCATAAAGTCATAAAAGTTTATATTGAATAAAAATATAACTTAAAATATTTCTATATTAAGTATCAAAATTAATAATTATTATATACATAATATGTATTTATTTATATAATTATATATACTCTTAATTAGTAAACAAACAAAATTATAAGTATATACGTGTATACATTATTACCAAAACAACATATTTTAATCCCATTATTAATTTTCTTATATTAAGTACCTATCAAATTCTAGGAAATTTATTTTTTTCAATTAAAAAATTATCATTTCTAAATATATAAAAGAAATTGAAATATCTTTTTTTAACATTTTATTGAAGTTTAATTGATATATATTTAATGAATAATATATATTTTATTTATTATATATCGATAAGTTATTGTAAGTATAGATAGTTATAACAGGAAGTTTATGTTAGATTAAATTTTTTATCAAAAAAAGTTTAAAAGTAAAATGATTGAAATAAAAATACCTAGTTATATTATGTACTAATTACTTTAGAGTATATAAATATACTTTCTTACTAATTTAATATAATAAATAAAGAGACATTTTACAATGATAAATTCTAATAGAAACAAATTATTATTAAACATAATTCTAAAAGTAAAAACAAAAAAATTTACTCAATTTCTCGTCAATCTGTTAACAAAATTTATATAAATATGGTATATAACTTAATTATTTTAAAAAATCATTTAATTTTATATAAATATTTTATTTATGTACACACGGTATATATTGGAAATGGGCGCTTCGCAAAATCTAAAGTCAAACTCCAATTTAGTGTAATGCAATTTGGCCGAATTTCTTATTTTACAATTTTCACTTTAGCATAATGGCCATATCGTACATAATTTATTTATTAAATAAGACAAGTAAAGCAACTAATACTTTTCACAACAACCCACGTAACAATTAATAATTAGTTGGACAGATTTTCGAGTTGATTAATCAGACAAAATCAGAGTTATACGCATTTTTTAGAATACTTAATAATAATTTGAAAATCATCGTCCATATTTTTGACGCGATTTTAGCTGTCAAAAACATTGTGTCTAACATTTCTGTAATACTTTCCTTATGAAGCCATAGCTTTAATTTTAAGAGAGGTAGTGTTTTTTTTAATGATTAGTACCAATTTTGGTTTTAATAATAGTAGCTTTAATAGTTTTAACAGTTTGATAATTAAAAAAATAGAAAAGTAAATATACTTATATTAAAAATTATTTTGAATCTAAATAGTTAATTTCATTTATGTTTATTTTTTTTATCTTATTATTTTATTTTTAAAAAATTGTATTATAATTTATTTTTAAATTGTTGTTCTTATACTTTTACTAAAAAAAAACTTTTTTTACTTTTTAATGCAACGAACGCTCTCGTTACGCTCTCTTAACGCAGTCTACAAAAGAATATCCATAATGAAAACGTAATTTGTAAAATGATAGCCTTTTTAGACTTTTTTTTGTTTACAAATTTCAAAGTTAGTAAATAAAATTGTAATTTTGCTAAACAATTTTTTCTTTATTATTAACTAATTATTTATTTTATAATTTATTTAAATAAACAATTAATTTTAAAAATATTGCAAATAAATAAACCTCCTTACTTACAAAAATGGCTACCGTTTATTTTTTATTTTGATATTATTCAACTATTTGAAACTTCAATACGTAAAACAGTTAAAAGTTGTATAATTTTTTTCATGAATGCGTTGTGATAGCGTTTATTGTATTCACTTTAATATAATTTAACACATTTATTTAACTCTACTTCGACACTTCAATATGTGCAGAGAGCGTCATGATCACGTGCATTGTAGATGCAGGGATCAAAATAAAAATTTAAACATAGTTTTTAATACAAGTAGCAACAGTAGTAGTACAGTTTAATAGTAGCAAATACTACCAACATAATAAAAGTATTTTCAAACATCTTAGAGAAATACATTTTTAACTAGACTAGACATGACGCGATACATTTTTTCATCTTATGCCTCCGTGATCAGTCCTATAGAATATGGGTGTTTATGTTTGTCAAATATTTTTTTTTTCCAAAATGTCTCAGTATGTCAAATGGAAATTTGCGGATTGTCTTTTTTGTCAAAAGAGATTAGGAAAATTACTATTTTGCAATTTAGGATTCGGCACAAACCGCATAATATTTATTTATTTTAAAATGTACATTAAATTTATATAAGACAGAAACAAAGTTTTTGTAAACTCAATCTTCATTCAAATAACTAAGTATATATTTAAAGAAATCTAATAAAAAACTTAGATATGAGTTTTAATTATATATATAAATACATACATAATGTTATATAAATAATTACTACTTCAAAAAAAAAAAAAGTTTATGTTAGATTTTTTTCCTTAAAAATCTTCACATCCTCAAAAATAACTATATATTTAATCGTTTTTTTTTTTATGAGAACTTTAATTATTTAAAAGAGAATTATAAAATTAAATTTTATTCTTTATTGGTTGTTATTTGTTTTAAAACGTTTATTCACATAAATTGATTTGAACATAAATTATATGATTTTAAATACATGTACAGGGTGTTTGACTCTCGATGATCTCCCTTGAAATAGGTTATCGAGACGAATAGGCATATCGAAACGAATAAAAAATTACATTTCCACTGCTTTAGAAATTATGGTGCCTTAACTATTTTTAAATCATTAAGTATTAAGATTTATGTTGATAAAATTGGAACCAGATAAAACAGAATAAAAAATAATTATAGCATTTTAAAACTGTCTATGCATTATTATCAAACATTACTTTAGAGCTTTTTAATTTCAAATTATAAGGGCTTTAAGTCAAATATTATTAATAAACGATCAGTTAAAACCCTTTTATCATAAAAATAACGGTATTAACATAACAGTTTATTTAGCGCCCCTTTTTCCTGCAACATTTCACTTTTATTTTAATGCAGTTTGCGTATAGTATTATTTTTCTAGCTCAAAAACTTATCAAGTTATAGAGTAAAGCCTTGCAAAAAAAAATTTAATTAACTCACATTTTTTTCATAAATAATTGTTTTTCGCAAAGTGTGCAAAGTTTTCGTCTCGATATGCCCGACCACCCATTTGAAGGACGACCATCGAAATCTAAACACTCTGTATATACACATTTAAAGATTATCTATTTATGTTTAACAAATTTAATTTTTTATATTTTTTACATTCATGTAAATTTATAGTACAAAAGATATTTTAGGTTACATATATATATATGTATGTTTAAGAAGATATAATGTATGTATGAATCAAAAAAAAAAAAATTTAGATATGGTCTGGGTCTCTCTATATAACCATTATTACTCTTTTGAGGCTGAAAATTAAATTTTCTTTTAAAAATTTTTTATTTTTTCTTTAATTTTAAACTTTATAAACTATATGTGCAATTTTTGGTTTTATTTTTATTTTTAAAAACTAAAAGCATCATTTTTTTTTTTGTTATCTAAATTTTTCGTAACGTATTGCAAGAAAATGGAAATAACCAAATAAATATAAACTATATATTATGTATATACAGATAACCCCTATATAACTCGTCATTCCTGCAAAAATATTTCGCTTTTATACAATTTTAAAATTATGACGAAATATCTATAGGATAAATGTATAAATAACCGATGATTTGAAAAACAAACTAAATTCAATAGAAATAGTATTGTTTAGAATATGAATTAAATCAAAAGCTGATGAAGTTGATGGTGAAATGCACTCGAACTTAAAATCCTTAGCCCTATTCTCTAATCGAAGTAACATATGTATTTAGAGATAAAAAAAAAATTTAAAAGTATTTTCTTACATACCGAACATTTTTCTTTAAAATCTGTATTGTAAATCTTGATTATATATTATGAGGGTTACCTGTACTTTAAAATCTTAGTTATTTAGGAAGAATTTTTTTTTTTACACATTCAATGCTTTTATCAACTCCCTTTATATACACATTATTTAAATAATATGAGGTTAAAATAGATGTATATATAATACAGTAGTTATTTAGGTGGGTGTATTATAGGGAGATAATAATACAGGTACTAACAATATCTTATTATTTTTATATTTTTTTTTTGTTATTTTTGTATTCTACGTAACAAAAAAAAAAGAAAAAAATAGTTTCAAGGATTTAAGGACACAAAAAACCACTTTAGAAACAACAATATGTATAAGTACTAGATATATAAGGTATAAAATTTCTTATTAAAAAATAAAATAGATTTTTTTTTATTTTGTATCTACTCTTTCATCCGTCCTTTTTACTTTTTTAACCGTTTTTATTTTATTCTGAGTGGGTAAAATTTTAAAATTTATAAGTCCAAATACAATTTTACCTATATATATATATATATATATATAGTATTATTATATATATATAGTATAACTATATATATGTATATAGAACTAAACTACCATCTATAAATGCATTTATAATTTATTTAACGTTTTGTTTTGTTTTTTCTTTTTGTTTATAAAAAATATTATTACAATTTACGTAGGTACATTTAATATCTTCTGGCCAATTTAAATTTTAAAAATATCTTCAACAATTAAATTAAAAACCCCAACTTCTGACGTTGAGCAAAAACAAAAATTTTTTTTTATAGTTAGATAGTTATATTGTAAAGGATTTTTATTTGAAATTTAAATTAAAAAAAATAAAATTAGATTTCTATGAAAAGAGGAAAAAAAAAACGGTTTTCTTAACAAAGGACATAAAATTAAAGTTAAAATATAATAAACACACTTAAATATGGGGTCTATAACTATTTATTGAAAAAAGAAACTTCTGAAAATACCAGAATCTCGATCATATAAAATCATGAAAATAAAAAACCTCGGAAGAAAATTTTTTGTTTTTGAAATAGAGTAAAATTGTCAAAAAAGTCGTAAATCCCTCTTTTCCTCTGTTAACTCTGACTATATAAAGAAAATGTGTTTATCAAATATAAAATCAAAAAAAAAATCCTTACTTTGTCCGAATATAAAATAGGAAATCACAGAAAAAAGATATGATGTGTATTCTCTAAAAAAGGACACAACTTGAGAACAATTATGGAAAATAAAAAAGAATTAAAATTAGTTAATGGTTTTTAAAAATATGTGAATGAATTTGGCTTTGTTAATATTACATGCATATGTATGTATTGTGTTATTTTTAAAGCACTTACATACTTTAATTATGTTTTATTACTTTTGTTGCTTGTTTGTTTGTTTGCTTAGATTACTTGTCTGCACCTTATAAAGATACAGTCAGGTGGAGAACTCTATTCCTTTTGGATGTAAACCTAACTTTTGTTGTTTAAAACACCTAATGTTTTTTATATGAAAAAATTTCGAAAACAGATACCTAATACTTTTTAAATATTTACTTATATATCGAAAAATAAAATATATGTAATGTACATATTAATTCTTTAAACATTTATCATAGGAATTGTAAATTTTATATTATAAAAAGACGGATACACCACGAATTAAAAAATAATATAAAGCAAATTCAATTTGACTTACCATGTGACGTTTCAAAAGCCTTTTTGTTTTCAAACAGACACTACAAGTTATTTATTTCTGCATCTCAGGTTGTAATGCTTATTAGAGAAATTTCCATATGTAACAATGACGGATTTTAGCCGGAGGTTTGAAAATAGATTTGATTCCATGTTTGTATAGTTTCCGTCGAATCCTACATTGCTTGAATATGGGAGAAATGGCAGTTTTTGTCTAGGGCCATCTTTTTGATCTACTCGTTTGGGTCTGAGTTTCCAACAGCGAAATTTGTCACCATAGTTATTATGTTTTAATGTGTCATTAATAAATTTTAACTCATCTTTTAGATTTTCAAAGCCACAAATTTTGTTCGCTCTGTTAATTAAACAAGCAGCAACGGACATTTAATTTGAAGGATGATGGTGAGAAAGACCATTCAAATACCGGGTTGTGTGGGTTGCTTTTCTATACACTGTATATCCGCAACCTCCGTTTTTTTTCTCCTTATTAAAACATCCAAAAATGGTAGGCACTTACCATTTTCATTTTCTGCAGTGAATTTCATTTTTGGATGTATTGAGTTTAGGTGTTCCACAAAAGTGCTAATGTCTACTCACTCTGTATGTTTTAGTATGCAGAAGGTGTCATCTATACGTATCTTCGCGCCATACTCTATATTATTTTTGTTATATTATATTATATTCTCTTATATTAATTTTTAATTCGTGGTGTATCGTATTATATCTTCAACCATAACTTTGAAAATAAAACCTGATAATTGAAGGATTTTTTTCAGAATTTTATAAAGATTCTATTATTTATATGTATATATTTTATTTTAAACTTAAATTCGAGATTTTTTTTTTCGAGAGAAAGTTATATTTTCCCCATAAATAGATAATACAATTTAAATTAAATATCATTTAGGTAAATATTTTAAAAAGGAGTAATTTCTTATTTATATTATTTATAGCTTACTTAATATTTATAAAAGGAAAATCAAAATCCCACATCTTGTAAAAAAAAAAAAAAAACAAGGAGAAAACTTTAAAACCTTTTAGTGCAAAAATGAAACCTTATGTTATAACCATATTTCTAAGAACTTTAAAACAAAAAACAAAGTATAGGATGTATTAGTGATTTCATGTATAAGAATTACATGTTTTAAAAGATTAGATTTTTGTATTATATACACATATATATACATATTACATATTTTACATATACATAATATGTACATAGTTATATGCCTGTCAGGATTTGTTAAAAGAAAAGGAATAAAAATTAAATTTAAAATTTCAATTAAAATTTTTGGTTTTAAGAATCTATGGTACAATGTAAGTACGTCATATAAATTTTCGTTTTGTCTCTTTTTGATATTCTGTTTGAAAACTTTTTTTTTGAAAATAAAACAAATCTTTTTGACGTACGAAAACTATTAATATGCATTTCTTTTTTTTTTGGCGTTATTAATATCATTTGGTTTTAAATTGAGGTTCATAAAGGTTTCATATAAGCAAACAACAATTTTCAAATGCTTGCATAACTCTGGAAATACAAGAGATTTTAAGAGTTAATGCAAACTAAAAAATTTTTTTTTTTTGGCATTTTAGATATAGGATATAATACATTTTATGATATTTTTTTTTTGATTTGTGCTTTAAATCGAAATTGTAGTTTAACATCAGCAACTAGTTTTTACAATATTTTTGGATTATTTTTAAAAAATAGTCCTTTTTATACCCGTACAAACATAGGGTATAACAAATTTCCCTTTACGTTTGTGGCACTATAAAGGAGACGAAATAAATATGGATATGGAAATTACTTCAGGACTAAATTCTGATTCGATTTAGCTATTTTTACGTTAGTCCTTATCTCTGTCCGTTCTCATAATAGCTACAATAGCTACAATATACAAACTTCCTTTTTTTTTATATTAGAATAAGTTTCTTAGTTTTTAAATAAACCGGGTATCTGAAATTTTATTAAAAGAAGTTAAATACTTGCTTAAAAGTAAGAAACTTTTACAAAATGACGCAACAGGTTTGAGTAACTGTTATAAAATTCCGAAATTTACTTTAACTTATTTTCGTACAAATGAATAAATTTTAATATAGGTTGATCAAGGTTTAATGGTTTAGGATAGGAGATGGATTGGTTGATCAAAATTAATGAATTTTGCTTTTTTGAAATGGTTTCAAATAGCTGTTATACAACTGCGAAATTATCATAAATAAATCTCGGTACTTAATTAAATCAGATACGTATAGCAAAAATTTTGTAATAAGTATAGATGATTACATTTTATTGAAACATCATAATATATTATCAGATTGGTGCGGAGGATATCGTATTTACGACGACATTCTTTTTCGCTTTCTATAAAATTTTCTTTTTAAATCTTATATAGCTTTTCATTAATGAATAAATTTGTTTTATTTTTAATTGTATTAAGTTCTAAATCATTCTTTGAATCTCGATACAATCAATCGAAATTTGAGTAGCAATTTTTAAAATTAAATTCCTTGGAAGTTTTTTATGAAAATTTTTCTTCTTTTTAAAATTTTGAAATTAATTTTTTTTTTCATTTAAAACTTTTTTAAACTTTAACATTAAGTATATCATATACATATTTATATTATGGTATATATATGTAACTTACTTACTTAACTTTTTTTTTTTCCTTGCCACCCCCATATTAGGGTATAAGGCATCCACTAAATCATTTATTATTCATATTTGACTAAGTTTGACTTTCTGGAATCATTAATTTCAGTAAGCCGTAAATTGCTCGGCTGTAACTATTGTACAAGACTATAAGACATTTCTTTTTATTTCTACGCCATCTATTATCTTATACAAGAATTTATCGTTTATTATTATTTTATTATATAGCTGTTACAATATGATATTACCTAATTATAATTTATATAGGGAATGTATATTTTTTTTTTTTAATTTAATTATATTCTACTACTTACTTTTATATATTATAAGAAAAATGTCTATTATATTTTATTAATCTATATGACTTAGTTAACTATTTCAATATAATTTGTAAAATTGTTAAGTTTTTAAAAAGAAAATTTTTATTTTATACATACTTATATATATATCTTTCATAATGCAGAAATAAAAAGTTTTTTTTATTTTTTTTTTATTTTCCAAAACAATTTTTTTCTTTCTCACTCTATTAATTAAATATACTACACAGTACAATAATAATTGTTCTTTTTCTATTTTTTATTAATATACTCGTATATATTGGACCTGAGAAATATTGAGAAAAGAAAACCAACGGCGAACATTTACTGATCTTTTTAAAATTGAACACAATAAAATATTGTTGTACAAAATCTATCAACAGTAATATTGTTAAAAGTCCTATAATTTAATATAAAATATCAAAAAAAAAAAAATTTTTTTTTCATGTCCTTCATTTAATTCAATTCATTCACGTACAAAATCAACGAATGAAAAAAAAATCAATTTTTTTTTCAAACAAAATTGAATTTTCCTTTAAAATAAATTAACAATCAATATCAATAAGGACTTTTTTTTAAGCATATTTAATTTTTTTTTTTTTTTTGTTTGTTAACCCAGGTCGAGTGAAATATGCAGTATTTTGAGTTAAAAGTTTTCTCATTTTCTATAAAAAAAAAAAAAGTGGAATGTTAAAAAAAGTTTTTCTGTGATATATTCTTAAAAGTATGCAAATAGTAATCGAAAAGTTTTATACTTGTCAATTGATTAAGCATATGCCGTATTAACCGAAGGAATCTATTTGTCAATTTATTAAGCACATGCCGTATTAAATGAGGAAATACGGTAATAAATCTCTTTAGGTTGAAATTGCAAGTTATGTTAATTGAAAGGAAAGTTACACAATGAGTAAAGTAAGGTACAGATGGCATAATCTAAAATCTAAATAGATATTATGTAATATTGAAATAAATAAAATAAAAATCTATAGTCACACACGTCTAGTCACCTACGTTATATAATCCTTTGTCTAATACCGTCTGTTGTTATCAAATTTTTGTATGAGATGTTTTGATTATGTCTTTTGTTCTAAATTAAATCAAAATATTGGTATATAAGTATAGGTATTATTCTTTTTTTTGGAAATAAAACAATTTTTAAATACATACTAAAACGAGGAAGAGTGCAGTAGAGTAGACTGTGTCAACTCTGGGATACCCGTATGAACGTAATATATCCTGTTTCTATAAAACTTGATCATCTTTTAAAAACATTCAGAGTTTTAGTACCGAACTACAGAGATATATTTATGTAAATTGTGGAGTTGTATGATAGCTACCCGAATCTATTGCGCCTAGCTTCATTAAGTTCCAAGAAATGCAAAAAGCCTGAACCGGCTGCTTTAGACCATTCAAATTTTACAAAAGTTTTTGGCATGCAACTCGACACTTTTTCACTAAATTTCAGATAGCTAGCTTCAATAGACACTGAGTTATTTTCATTTAAAAAGAGAAGTTGTATGGCAACTATCCGAACCTGTCATATCATCACAACAAAATTTTACAGAAGTTGTTGCCATAAAACTCGATCATCATTTGCAAAATTGCAGATACCTAGATTGAATAGACACTGGGTTATTTCCATTTAAAGAAAGAAGTTGTATGGCAGCTACTCGAACCCGGCGGCCGAAAATGCTGGAGTTAAATAGCAAAACTAACAATTTTGTAAAAGTGACGTAAAAAAAATTGCAGCCTCCTAACTCCTTTATTTTTTGAGTTATCGTGCGGACGGACACTGAGTTCTTTTCATTTAAAAAGAGATTTTGTATGGCAGCTACCCGAACCCGTCACACCACCACAACCAAATTTTGCAGAAGTTGTTGCCATAAAACTTGATCATCATTCGCAAAATTTCAGATACCTAGATTGAACAGACACTGGGTTATTTCTATTTAAAGAAAGAAGTTGTATGGCAGCTACTCGAACCCGGCGGCCGAAAATGCTGGAGTTAAATAGCAAAACTAACAATTTTGCAAGAGTGACGTAAAAAAAATTTCAGCCTCCTAGCTCCTTTATTTTTTGAGTTATCGTGCGGACGGACACTGAGTTCTTTGCATTTAAAAAGAGATTTTGTATGGCAGCTACCCGAACCCGTCGCACCACCACAACCAAATTTTGTAGAAGTTGTTGCCATAAAACTTGATCATCATTCGCAAAATTTCAGATACCTAGATTGAACAGACACTGGGTTATTTCCATTTAAAGAAAGAAATTGTAGGGCAGCTACCCGAACCCGGGGGCAGAAAATGCTGGAGTTAAATAGCAAAACTAACAATTTTACAAAAGTGACGTAAAAAAATCTTCAGCCTCCTAGCTCCTCTATTTTTTGAGTTATCGTGCGGACGGACACTGAGTTCTTTTCATTTAAAAAGAGATTTTGTATGGCAGCTACCCGAACCCGTCGCACCACCACAACCAAATTTTGTAGAAGTTGTTGCCATAAAACTTGATCATCATTTGCAAGATTTCAGACGCCTAGCTTTATTAACTTCCAAGAGGTGCAAGAAGCCTGAACCGGCTGTTCTAGGCCAAACAAATTTTACAAAAGTTGTTGGCATATAACTCGACACTTCTTTACTAAATTTCAGATTCCTAGCTTCAATAAACACTGAGTTATTCTCATTTAACCGGATAAGTTGTATGGCAGCTACCCGAACCCGCCGCACCACCACAACCAAATTTTACAAAAGTTGTTGCCATAAAACTTGATCATCATTTGCAAAATTTCAGACGCCTAGCTTCATTAGGTTCCAAGAGGTGCAAGAAGTCTGAACCGGCTGCTCTAGACCAACCAAATTTTACAAAAGTTGTTGGCATGTAACTCGACACCTCTTTACTAAATTTCAGATTCCTAGCTTCAATAAACACTGAGTTATTCTCATTTAAACGGAGAAGTTGTATGGCAGCTACCCGAACCCGCTGCACCAGCACAACCAAATTTTACAGAAGTTGTTGCCATAAAACTTGATCATCATTTGCAAAATTTCAGAAACCTAGCTTGAATAGATACTGAGTTATTTCTATATAAAGATAAAAGTTGTATGGCAGCTACTCGAACCCGCCGACCGAAAATGTTGGATTTAAATAGCAAAACTAACAATTTTGCAAAAGTGACGTAAAAAAAATTTCAGCCCCCTAGCTCCTTTATTTTTTGAGTTATCGTGCGGACGGACGGACGGACGTACATGGCTTAATCGACTCAGAATTCGATTCTGAGCCGATCCATACCTTTGACACTATATCTAGCTCGACTCCTTTAAGGTGTCACAAACGTAATGGCAAATTTATTATACCCTTGAACATAGTTCATACGGGTATAAAAATGAACTTTAAAATTATTAGACTGACTTAAGTAGATTATAGAATATTTTACTATATTTTACTATGAGTTTATCATAAATTTTTTCTAATTTTTTTGAAATATTCTAGGATGAAAAAAAACCCCAAAACAAAACAACAAAAATAATTATGTCAAAAAAAAATGGTACTTATTAAAAAAAACTTTTTTTTAGAAATGAAAAAAAAAAAATGGAAAAAAAAAATTAATGTTATTTAAAAAAGAAACAAAATTTTTTTTTTTTTTTTCAAGTTTAAGAATTAGGTCATAGAAATTTTTAAGTAAATTTTTATTCTAGAAAGAAAGTGAAATTTAAGTAGAATTTAAAAAAAAAAAAAAACATATAAAAAAAATTTTTTTTTTGAGTGATGCGGTAAATTGAAACATCATAAAAAAGTAAAATAAAATTAGATTTTAAAATATGAAAAAAGAAATTTGTACATAAACATTTTTGTTCAAATGATCGACAATATAATATTATAAGGAACAAACAAATAGTGCCATTCTGCATTTGGAATTGAATTAGAATTGAACTGAAAAAATTCTTATAAGAAATTTTTTTTTTTTGTTTATTTTTTATTTTAAAATTAAGGTTATTATCATAGTTATATACACTCACACACAAAATCACACCTTTAACAAAAAAAAAAAAAAAAAAAACTAAATAAACCGGCATACGCTCCAACAAAAGAAATAATTTAAAAGTATGTGGGTATTATAAAAGTTATACTGGAAAATTTATTCGTAATTAATAGATATATATAGACACAAAAAATCAAAATTAATATCGCACAATAAATTGACATTTTTTATTTTAAAGTTTTAATGTGCTTTCTTTCACATGGGATGCATTGTTGTACATTTTGAATTTTATTAATTTTTTATTTGAATCCTCGTATAATTTTTTAATTAAATTCAATTAGATTACAGGGGCCTCGATGGCTTAGTGGGTAAGAGCGTATAAAAACCCGCACATGTCGTTATTCCCCCTTACGACATTTACAGCCACGCCTGAACAGGAAATGGGGCAGAGAAATGCATTTAAAAAAAAATTAGATTACATAAATTCAATTGTAATATAAGAAATTATAGCAGTTTTATAAATATTTTAGGTAGGAATTAAAAACTCTTGCCCCAAATCTTAATTTTTCATTTGCAAACATGGTCGATTATTTGGCTTTTGCAAGCTGTTTAAAAATTTGTTCATTAGAAGTGTTCGAATTTGTTTTACTATATTTTATAAAATATCGAGGTTTTGGTCGGACTATATTATAAACATTTTAAAATATAACATATTATACTTATGTATAACGGTAAACACGTATTATTGTATATTTTTAATGGAAATTGGAAAAACATTTTTTTTATTTATTTTATTTCTTTTAATCTGTGAACATTCACCCGTCATCTGAACATATATTGCCTGAATCAAGTTCAAATCGATATTCTAGTCTAGTCGTTATATATCGAAAAAGTTTATTTTCATTAGAAAAAAAATTCTTGTTTTACGTATATCGAGAAATTGTTAAGAAATTTTAATTAAGTACATGCGCTTACATGTTAAAAACTACATTTTAAACGTTTTTTTATTTTGTTATTAAATATGATACTTAGTCATCCTCTAAATTATACAGGATGTTTAGCATAAGAGTTCAAATAATTCAGAAGGTGATTTCTAAGACTAAAATTCGAAAAAAAAATAAAGTTTTATGAGAGTGGATTTATTCTTAGACGTTTTCGAGATATTGGGACTTTTAGGTTTTTATGTTGTACATTATTAATTGCATCATATAACTTCGGACTCACTTACTGTACATAAACTTACTTAGTTTTGTTTGAAAGCTTATTCTTCTAGATATTTTTTGTTGAAGGGCTTGTTATCGTCGAATAAATAATTACTTTTAAAATTAGAACTTAAAAAATGATTTTAAATTAAATCTTGAAGAAAAAGCTTCAAAACAAGATTAAGTAAGTTACGGTAGAGCATTTGAGTCAAACATTATGCGGCAATTAAAAATTAACAACAAAAAAAACCTTGTATATATAATATATATATATATTATTTGTTTTTTTTTTTAAATCCAGTTAAGGTTTAAAAGGACAAACCATATTGAATATTGAATTTAAAAAAATAATTCATCAATCCATCAACTGGAAAAAATATAGTCTAAAGAAAAAACAAAAAAAAAAATTTTTTTTTTAAAGTTATAATTAATGTGTGGGTCTTTATAATAGCAGAAAACTGGAGCTTTGATTACTGATTACTGATGTTTGATTTTGTTTTGAGAAAAATAAAAAAAAAAAAACTTGAAAGTTGACATGGGTAGACTTTTTTAGTTATATTTTGCTGCCTTTTTTTCTGAATTATTTATTTTAAGTTTGAGTGTTACAACAACAACAACAACAACAAAAAAAAAAACAATTTCAAAGTCGGTAAAGATTACTCTTTAAAATACACTTAATATCATATAAGCTAAATATAGATAGCTAAGTATATATAATATTATGCAAAAATAAAAGTTATGATTTTTGATATAAGTATGTCTTTTGTTGTTTTTTCTTTAAAAAGAATTTAATATTATGTCTACACAATAAAATTATGTACAAAAAAAAAACAAAAATACACACAAAAAAAAAAATATATATATATATATATATATAATAATAAAAAGTAAGTAATAATCTGAAAAAATCAATCATTACCAGTCATGATGAGAGAGATATTTGTATATTTTTGTGTAGGGGTACATGGTACATCATTATTTCTGTAATATGTAAGTACATAAAATGTTATATAAGGAAATAATGGAAAAAATTCAAGTTTTTTTTTTTTATGTTAAGGAATATTATAATATACATATTATTATTATTATTATTATATTTTATTAAACGTAATTAAAATTACAGTTAACATTATTATTTTTCAAGCTCTAGCTGCCAGGGCTATCGGCTTTTTTGTAATTACATATTATATAATATACATATATAATACATATATATATGAAAAAATAATATTATATATATGTTTTTTTCTTTTGATATTAGAGAAAAGTAAAAGTAAAAATATTATGTTAAATATTTTTTTGGTTTTTTGTTTTTCCTGGAATTTTCTTGAATTCTTTTGTTGCCCTAGAAGCTTTTATATACGCATTTAATAAATACTAAATAAAGTTGAAAAGACTAATTTTAACTACCAAATTTTAAAGTAAAATACATAATACTTTTACTTTAGAAAATAATAATAAAAAAAAGTGGAAAACTGAATATGCGCCTAAAAGTATACAATGAGAATAACATCTTTGCAATTTAGTTAATGTAACTATTTTTTTTGGGGCTTCGGTAGCCTAGTGGGTAGGCGTGTGGCGTATTAACCGAAGGAGTATGGGTTCGATCCCTGCACAGGTCGTAAGTGTTTTTTCTTTACATACCCCCCTTACGACCAAATATAATGTAAATATATAGTATATAATATAAACAAAATAAATAATATTAGTATATAATTTAATAATAGTACAAAAAATCTATAATGGCCTTGGTAGCCGATGGTTCAATAATATTGCATTACATTTATGTATGTAATATTAATATAAATAAATAAATAAATTAATTTTAATTTCGGGGTCTCGGTGGTCTACTAATTTCCCCTATAAATAATATTAACTAATGTATAAATTAATAATATAGTATTCGACCTATAATGGACTTCGTGTAGCTGACGATTTTGCAATGTGATTTGTAATATTATAATCCAATGTGATTTGTAATATTAATACAAATACATAAATAAATAAATAAAATAATTTTAATTTGACTTTTTTTTTTTTTTTTTTGCTTTGTTTTTTGCATATTTAATTCAATTTAAATAAAATAAAAAATGCTGATGCTTATATTAATGGTCTAGACTTTTTGTTTTAATTGGTAAAATCTTAAGGGATATTCATGCTATACCGAGCACAAATCCTTTTTGTTTTTTATAATAAATTTTTTTTTAAATTAAAAATGAAAAATGATGCTTTATTTTTAAACATTAAGTTTTGATATACATGAACAATCTGTCATGTAACATTTTTTTTTTTTTTTTTTGAAATTTAAATAATCAATTTATCTTTTTCAGTTCAAAAAGATGTTGTCAAAAATTAAGTTTTTTTTTTATTTTTAATCTGAGAATTAATTTATGATTATTGTTTCTATATAGGTTTTGATATTTACTTAATTGAAAAATAAAATTTCAAAGAAAATTAAATTAATTTAATTATTTAATATTTTGATAAATTATTAAAAATGAATATTTTCATGATGAATATGAGATTTTATAGAATATTGAATATTGATGACAAAAAAAAAAAAATAAAATATCTATATAGATAAATTACATATACTTTACATAAATATACATAATATAATATATATATCTACATAGAGAATCAAATTTTACTTCTTGGAAATTTCTTTGTGAATTTTTTATTTAAGAGAAAATGTAATTTATTAGATTAAAATTTCGTATGTTAAAGGTTTCTTCGAAAAAAAAAATTTAAAATAATATTATATATTTTATAGTATCAATCTGTTCAAATAAATACTGATCAAGATATATTATACTTATACATATATATATATTTTTATACCCTACACCTAAAGTATAGGGTATATTAACTTTGGTATGGTGTTTGTAACCACCAAAAGGAAGCGAGTTAGGTATAGACATGTATATATATTCTGAATCAGGATCACCGCCGGAGTCGATTTAGCGATGTCCGTCCGTCCGTCCGTCCGTCCGTCCGTCCGTCCGTCCGTCCGTACGCACGATAACTCAAAAAATAATGATGCTATCTTGATGAAATTTATATAGTAGGTTACTAATTACGAAAGAAAGGCTAAGTTCGAATCTGGACAAAATCCGTCCATGGGTTCGGATTCTGGAAGCTTCAGAATGATTCCGGCTTTTGGAGATAATCTCCGCAAACGAGATTATCTCCAAAAGCAACAAAGATAGAACCTTCAAATTTTGTACAATGATGTTTCTTCCCGTTCGATTTATGTCTCTGAAATTTAAGAGGATTTGGTCCATGGGTTTGGGTTTTGGAAGCTTCCGAACGAGCACCAGAGCAAATGAGATTATTTCCAAAACCAACAAAGATAGAACCTTTAAATTTTGTACAATGATGTTCCTTCCCGTTCGATTTATGTCTCTGAAATTTAAGAGGATTTGGTCCATGGGTTTTGGATTTGGAAGCTTCCGAACGAGCCCCAGAGCAAATGAGATTATCTCCAAAACCAATAAAGATATAACCTTTACTTTTGGCAGAATGGTGTTCTTTCATGTATGATTTAGGCCTCTGAAATTTAGGAGAATTTGGTCCATGGGTTTGGATTTGGAAGCTTCCGAACGAGCACCAGAGCAAATGAGATTATCTCCAAAACCAACAAAGATATAACCTTTAAATTTGGCAGGGTGGTGTTCTTTCATGTTTTATTTAAGTCTCTGAAATGTGAGAAGATTTGGTCCATGGGTTCGGGTTTTGGAAACTTCCGAACGAGCCCCAGAGCAAACGAGATTATCTCCAAAACCAATAAAGATAGAACCTTTAAATTTTTTATAATGATGTTTCTTCCAGTTTGATTTATGTCTCTAAAATTTAAGAGGATGTGGTCCATGGGTTTGGATTTTGGAAGCTTCCCAACGAGCCCCAGAGCAAATGAGATTATCTCCAAAAACAACAAATATATATAACCTTTAAATTTGGCCGAATGGTGTTTTTTCATGTTTGATTTAAGTCTCTGAAATTTGAGAGGATTTGGCCATGGGTTTAAATTTGAAAGAATTTGAACCGTGGATTCGAATTTTGGAAGCTTCCGAACGAGCCGCAGAGCAAATGAGATTATATCCAATACGAACAAAGGTAGAACCTTTGAATTTGGTACAATGGTGTTCTTTCGTGTTTGATTTATGTCTCTGAAATTTAAGAGGATTTGGTCCATGGGTTTGGTTTTGGAAGCTTCCGAACGAGCAAAAGAGCAAATGAGATTATCTCCAAAACCAACAAAGATATAACCTTTAAATTTGGCAGGGTGGTGTTCTTTCATGTTTTATTTAAGTCTCTGAAATGTGAGAAGATTTGGTCCATGGGTTCGGGTTTTGGAAACTTCCGAAAGAGCCCCAGAGCAAACGAGATTATCTCCAAAACCAATGAAGATAGAACCTTTAAATTTTTTATAATGATGTTTCTTCCAGTTTGATTTATGTCTCTAAAATTTAAGAGGATGTGGTCCATGGGTTTGGATTTTGGAAGCTTCCGAACGAGCCCCAGAGCAAATGAGATTATCTCCAAAAACAACAAATATATAACCTTTACTTTTGGCATAATGGTGTTCTTTCATGTATGATTTAGGCCTCTGAAATTTGAGAGGATTTGGTCCTTGGGTTCGGATTTTGAAAGCTTCCGAACGAGCCTCAGAGCAAATGATATTATCGCCAAATGCAACAAAGATATAACCTTTAAATTAGGCAGAATGGTGTTTCTTCATGTTTGATTTATGTTTCTGAAATTTGTGAGGATTTGGTCCATGGGTTCAAATCTTGGAAGCTTCCGGACGAGCCCCAGAGCAAACGAGTATATCTCCACAACCAACAAAGATAGAACTTTTATTTTTAGTACAAAGGTGTTCTGTTATGTTTCCTTTTCTGTAAAATTGGAAACTGACATTTGAAAGAATTTGAACCATGGGTTCGTATTTTGGAAACTTCCGGACGAGCACAAGAGCAACGAGCATATCTCCAAAACCAACAAAAGTAGAACCTTTAAATTTAATAAAATGGTGTTCTGGCAAGTTTTCTTTATGTTCCTGAGATGGATTCGATGAATTGGAGTGGCAATTCGGGTAGCTGACACAAACATCCCAAGGACTACCAATCTCCGAAAATAATTAAGATAGAAACTTAAAATTTTATACAAGGGTGTCAAGCATATCCCAAGCGGATGCCTCTTTTACGTTCTTGAAATTCGAGTTGAATAAGACAGAAAAGGGAAGAAGTTCAAGCAGCTGCCAAAAACACTTATGGATTTTTAATTTAATTCGAATTATTCAGGTGTAGGGTATTAATAAGTCGGTTGCATCGACTTACTGTTACATTTACTTGTTTTTTTTATGAAAATCTATTCTAATGTTAATAATCGTTTAATAAATGATACAAAAATTTTTCATTTGAGCATTGAGCAACCGGCAGCAACCAAGTAGATATTCGTTCAGAAGAATTAAAAGAGTTAATGTTTCGGAAAATTTCTCATATAGCTCATATTTACGATGAGGAGAAGTAAGTGCGGGTAACTAACCATTATGTTTGTTGTTTTTGCGAATACTCTTTTGTTATGTACGCACATTGCGAATATAAAATGATTTACAAATTACCAGCTTATATATTCCAAAAGGATATAGGATTAGAAATTTTATATATAAACAGAATTGAAATGAATAATAAAAATTTTGTAATTTTGATCAATTTTATTTCAAATTGTATAACATTATAATATTTAGGTAGTAATGAATTTTCCTTACATATAATAACTAAAATTTGTATAAAATCCTATATTTTAATAAAGTATGGATAGAAGTTCTTAGGAAAAACACTTTTTATACCCTACACATTAAGTATAGGGTATATTAATTTTGGTATGGTGTTTGTAACCACCAAAAGGAAGCGAGTTAGGTATAGACATGTATATATATTCTGAATCAGGATCACCTCAGGAGTCGATTTAGCGATGTCCGTCCGTCCGTCCGTACGCACGATAACTCAAAAAATAATGATGCTATCTTGATGAAATTTATACTGTAGGTTAACAATGACTAAGGTAAGGCGGGGATTGTAAATGGGCGAAATTGGACCATGCGTTCGAGTACCTCCCATACAACTCCCAAAACCGAATACGCATATCTTCGAAATTAATAAAGATAGAAACTTAAAATTTTGTACGAGGGTGTGTTTTCCTGAATCCCTGATATACCTAAAATTTGAGATGAATTGGAGTGGTTGTTCAGGTACCTCCCATACAAATCTGAAAACCGAACAAGCATATATTCGAAATAATAAAGATAGAAACTTCAAATTTGGTACTAGGGTGTTGTGTCCTGAATCCCTCCCTTATTTGTTGAAAATTTGAGATGAATTGGAGGAGCTGTTCGGGTACCTCCCATACAACTCCCAAAACCGAACAAGTATATCTTCGAAATTAATAAAGATAGGGACTTCAAATTTGATACGAGGGTGCTGTTTCCTAAATCCCTGATTTGCCTAAAATTTGAGATGAATTGGAGTGGTCGTTCGGGTATCTCTCATAGAACTTCCAAAACCGAACAAGCATATCTTCGAAATTAATAAAGATAGAAACTTCAAATTTGTTACTAGGGTGTTGTTTCCTGAATCCCTCATTTGTCCAAAATTTAAGATGAATTAGAATGGTTGTTCGGGTATCTGCCACACAACTCCCAAGACCAAACAAGCATATCTTCGAAATTAATAAATATATAAACTTAAAATTTTATATAAGAATGTTCTACCCTGTTGATGTCTCTAAAATTTGAGATGAATTGGGGTGGTGGTCCGCGTGCCTTCACACACTTTCCAAGACCTAAGAAGCTTATTTTCGAATTTAATAAAGATAGAAATCTGAAATTTTGTACAAAGGTTGTAAAAGCATTTATTTTTTTAGCTTAGTTATATTAAATACTTAACTAAAATAACTTATGGATTTTTAATTTAATTTGAATTTTTTAGGTGTAGGGTATAAATAAGTCGGTTACATCGACTTACTGTTACTTTTACTTGTTTTCTTCTAATATAAGTAAATATTATTTTTATGAAATTTTAATTTGAATTTTAAGAGTTTTCTATATATTGAAAATTCTTGTGAAAAAGGCTATTTAATTACCTAATTAAAACAGAGAATTTTAAATTATCTTTTTTTTTTTTTATATTTTGTAAACAAAATTTTTCAAGGACATTTTTTATAATTTACTTTGTATAATATTAAGAAGTAATTTTAATTATAAGCAAGATTATTAAAATAAAAATAAGATTTTGTTTAAGAAAATAAAAACTTTTTCTTTACTTACATAAGTAAATATTTTAAATAATTATTTTTGTCTCGAGTGCTTTTTCCAGAGTAAAGTTATTCAAAAATATTATCTCTAAAGTACTTTTCTTAAATTTAATTTTAATCATTGAACTTAATTCAATTTTTTAGCATTTTCATTTTTTTTTAGGTTTTTTCTAGTACAAATTCTGTTTTTTTTGTTTTTTTTTTGGCTCAAGTAAGATAGAGATGGAACGAAATAATGACCTAGTTTATTTTTTTTCTTTATTTGATATATTAAAAGAATATTATCTGATCGTTTAATAGTATCTGATGAATCATCAATTTGGCAATGTTATTCTCTTTCTCTTTTCCTTCATATAATACTGATAGTCATTTATTATATTATCTTTTCATGTTACTTTCGTTTTTAATTTTGTTTTATATGTACCAAATAAAGTCAGTGGAGACTGAATCGGACTTATCATCATTTTCTTTATAAAAAAAAATTTTTTGTTTTCTGACAAGAAAAAATTAACCACATTTTTAACATATACGTATATATATTTTCAAAAAGATGTTTGGTAAAAAGACAAAATAAAAAGATAACCAAGCAAAAAAAAAAAAAAAACACGAAAACACAACTGTAATATGCATGCATGTATGTAATTTTATATATATTGGTTGAAAGGATAAATTCAGGATATGGGGAATTAATTTCCTTTAAGTTAAATAATTGTGTTTACTTAAAAACATTTTTAATGAAAATTTCCGGAATTATCAAATGTTTTTTTTTTGGAAAATTCTAAAATTTTTAGGATGTGGATTGAAATTTTAAGTTTAATTTTTCTTCTTTGTAGATTTTTAAAAGAATTTTTGAAAATTTAATTATTTTTTTCATTTTTTTTTTTTATTTTTTGGCAAATATTTTAAATGGTTTTTTTTCTGTTTTTTTTCTGTTTTTTTTATTTTGTATAGTATATGTGTACTTTTTCTCTGTACTGATTATTTTTGTCTTTAAAAGTATTTATTTTAGAATTTTAGGATAATATTCAACCATTAATAAAATACTTAACATTTATTTTGTTATATATGTATATATAGGCAATAAAATAATGTTTAAATTAAAGAATAATATGTATCTACTTATTGTTAAATTGTGTGATTTTTATTCCCGTATGAACATAGTTCAAGAGATTAATAAATTTTCCATTACTTTTGTGGCACCTTAAAACAGCCGAACTAGATATAACAAAGTATATATATATTCTTGCTCAGAATCGAATTCTAAGTATATTTTTAGCCAAGTACGTTTGTTCATCCGTCCACATGATAAATCAAAAAAAAAAGGATCTAGAGTTATGAAATTTCTACCATTTCACTTTTGTAAAATTGTTAGTTTCGCTATTTACATAATTCAGCAAATTCAAACGACGTGTTCCAGTAGCTGCCATACAATTTCTTTATTTATATGATTAACTCTGTGTCCATTTAAGCTAGTTACTTATATATGAATTTTTGTGGAAAGATGACCTGTTGCATTTGACCAACTTCTGTAAAATTTGTTGCTCTACAGCAGCATGTTCGAAAATCGACCATACTATACTTCTTTTTTTTATCTGAAAATATAATTAGGTAAGTGATTTTTTTTTTATTATTTTAAGTTAATTGTTAAAAATAATTAAACTTCAACAATAAATTGTAAACAACGTATTTTTTAAATACACATACAACGCAAAATTACGCAAAACAAACATAACATAAATCCTAAAATTAAAAAACAATAAACAGGTTGAATACGAATGTTCGTATCTCAAAATCTCGTTTTATCGGAAAATGATATAATTGTCGTTGGTGCAAATCTCTCGAATTCTCTTCACCACAAATTCGACTGTTTTGTTTATTTACATACCCATTTAAATGAAAATGATATAACATTAAAATGCACCCGGTATTTTTTTTTACTTTGTAACAATAGATCATCAGCAAGGAACCATTATAGAATTTCTTTAAAATTCTTTATCTGCCAAAAAAAAGTTTTTTTTTTTTTTAAATAGAAATTCAAAAGTAATAAATATTTTAATACAGTCAATCCAAATTGGCTCATCCTCTTTTTTACAATATTTTAAACTATTAACTAACCATATCATTAGATACTAACCATATAATTAGGTAATAGGTAACAGCATTGTAATTATTTTATTAGCAATCTGTTATAGAAAAGCCGTAAACGTTTGCAACAATAACATTTTTCATATAGCAAAAACTAATACTGCACATAACAGAAAAAAAGAATAATAAAAATTTAAAATTTATAGGGTTTGGTATGTTATCCCGAAAATCAAAATTCCACATACAAAATTCGAAAACAAAATCCCGAAAATCTAAATCCCAAAAATTAAAATTTCGAAATTATGAAATTCTGAAAATCAAAACTCCGAAATTTTAAAATCTCGCATAGACATACATATTTGGATATAAATATTCCGAAAAGAGGAGTATGTACTCTGATTTTGAATCCAATTATTAATACTTATACAGTTTCCCACACATATATATAAGTATACACTAATTTCATTAAAAAAAAATTTGATTTTCATCTTTCCATATATGAAAAATAATTGATTTTGAAAACCCGCGCATACAAAAGTATTCAATTTAAACATTTCACTTAAAAAATAGTAAAATTCATACGAATTTAAATAACTGGGGTTGTCGCCCCCAAGTCCCCACAACAAAATTTTTCTTTAGTTTTCTTAGTGTTCTTATCTACGTTTTTACATTTAAATTTATTTTTATTATTATTGTTCTTACTAATGAAGGAGGAAACATAGTTCTCAAAAAACGTTTTTAAGATAAATAAAAACTATATTAGAACAGAAAAATTATTCTTTTTATTTCATTACAAAGTTAAGTGACAAAAAACCAATATTATTTCTAGATTACCGGACTGGCGTATGGGGTACGCCGGGTTTATCTAGTATTTTATATTTTAAAAGATCGTTATAAATCTAAAATTCAACAATACTTATTCAATTGTATTTTTAAAATATACTTAAGTATTTAATTTTCAACATTCAAGATTTACTTATTTTGAATTCAAATTATCTGATATTTATTGGTTTTTAATTAAGTACCTATAATTTATTAAAAAAAAAGTCTTAAATATTTATTTGTCAATTTTTTTTTGTATAAAAGCTGATTAAAATGTGATTATTTTTTATTTTGTAAAAAAAGAAAATTTTTTTTTTAAATTTTTAATTTATTTAAAATTTATTCAAAACACAATTCAGAAATTTATTTAAACTAAAGTGATAAAAACAATACCGACCACCCGTGAAATTCGTTTCGTCTAACTATTTTTCGTCAAATGGAAAATTATTGTATAGCAAAATATTTACAAATATTAGCAAATCATTAACGTTTCTACGTTAAATGCACTTACGTCAATGTTATTTGAATATAAATGTCAAAGCTGAAAATAAATGTCAATATCTTAATGTCGGTGATGATGAATTTTTTGTTGAGCGCAGATGATTCGATAGTCATAATTGTGTTGTGAGTAAATAAGAAGATAAAAATGCTGGCAAGGGTGCAATAAAGTCTATATAGAAATAAAACCTAACGCTGAATTTCGCGAATTAGACCTTATTTCTTAATTCAATTTGGAAATAAGTTCTATTAGGCCTTTAAATGCCAACCAAGAATGCTTCATTTTGATATATCTGAATTTTTTATTATCGAATTTTTTGTCAATCGTCGGAATTGTGTTTATTACTTTTAAATGTGCTAATTACCTTTTCTTTTTTTTTTTTTAATTTTGAATAATAATTATATGACGTCTATTAAGTGTAAAATATTATTTCTAGGGTACAATAAAGTATTTTAGTTCGTCATAGTTTTAACAGTAATAAATAATAATGATTGAAGTATAAATAATTTAAATACACATAAACATTTGTGTAGTATAGTTTCCGTCACTTGCTTTAAAATTTAATAAAACGTGTTAATTATATTATATCAAATCTCGTGAAATTAATATAAATTATAATATTATAATAATAAAAAATCGTTTTTTGTTTTTTTTTTTTTTCTTTATATAATTATTATGAAGGTCATCTAACAAATTGTAAAAAAAAAACTTTTGTTTGTTCTACGAGTATATGATAAATTTTTAACACCTTATAGGTTAAAAAAATTAACAATACAAAATACAGTACCAAAAAACAGACAAGAAAATTTTAAATTAAAATAAAATCCACTTAGTTTTTCTTCTTTCGTTAATCGTTAAGTATGTTAATTTTCTAATTGATTAAGTAATAAATTGACAAGTTAATAAAAAAAAATCAAGCTAAAATTTGGTATGGTTGATAATTTTGTAACCAAAATAGAACATTAAAGAAAACATATTAAAAAACAAAAAAAAAAAAATAATAAATTAATTATTTAATGGCGCTTAAACAAAAGCATACAAAAATAACAAACAGATCAAATAAAGAAAAAAAAAAGGTTAGCGTTAAATATATATTACTCCCATTCATAACAAATAGTAAAACAAAAAAAAAAAAGAAATAAAATAAAAAAAAAAGTTTTTAAAATGATAGTTGATTCATAAATGGAAAATTTAAATTTATAATAAGGTGTGGAATAATCGCGTCATATTATTATTAGCTATAGTGTATTTTTTATTTTTTTGTGTGATGGTGTATTATGATTATTATAAACTTACTCATAGTATTTAAAAAAACGACAAAAAAAAAAAATTTGTGTAAACTTACTTTTAGTATAAATTGTATTTAATTTTTTTTTTATTTAGATTTTTGTGGTAAGTAGATTTTATCTGTAGGGAATTAAAATTCAATGCTACTTAAAAACAAAAAAAATTATCTACAAAATAAATTTTATCTTTCTTAAAATATATATATAAAGAGAAAGTAGGTATACGTATGTATAATTGTTATTTTATTAAATAAATTCATAGTGACTCAACTCTTTTTATTACTTTTGAGAATAGCACAAAAGTAATTTTTTATAAAAAAAAAAAAAAGTCCGGAAATTCTTGATACATTTATATTAAATTCATTTTATAAAGTTTTCGATTGTTCATTTTTTAATTAAACAATAAAAACAAAATTTTAAGATATAAATTTGACATATTGCAGAATTTCGTATCGCAGAAAAGAATATAAATTTTTTTTATTTGTATATGAATAAATTATTCTTAAAATTTGCTATGATAATATTCTTAATCTTTAATGGTTTTAATAGATTATCCTTAACCTTTAATGGCGTAACCTCAAGACTACAAAATAAAATATGTATAGTCATTAGCATCATCATATTAATATTCAATAATTTTTCGATATATGTAGTTATTTATAATATATGATATATAAAAAATCACAACCCTTAACTATTAATAGTCATAAATCATAACAAATCATTTTCAAAATGATAAACTACTAATGATTATATGTACAGGGTGTTTCTCACTCGATGGTCTTCCTTGATTTCAAAATATCTCAAAAATGGTTAGAGATATAAAAAAAGTTATTAGGTCTAATTATAGTGCTTGAAAAGCTGTTTAGAAATATGCTATAAAAAGTACCCCAAATACAGTGTGTTTCAAAAGAAAATTGAGTTTGAAACATATTTTTTTTGATTTTAAATCATTTTGAACCTTTATAATTTTCTAACTATTATGATATGGGAATTATTAGTACACAAAAATTAGAGCTGACAAGTTACTCTGCAAAATTTTTTTTTATATTTTAACATTATTTTTTATATTTCTATAAAAAATAATGTTAAAATAAAAAAGCCCTTCAAAAGTTAAAGATTTTCTTATGTAAAGCTGCTAAAACATCTTTAACGCATAATATCTCGAAAAGGGTCCAGAATAGACCATCCCCTCCAATACGATTTTTTTTTGTTCATCTCGACATGTCCGATCACCCATTTCAAGGAAGACCATCGAGTCGGAAACACCCTGTATATATATATTATATATGTATATGATTTGTACCTTTTTTCACGTATCAAATCAATTACGTGTATATATAAATGACTTGACAAATGTTTTTATATTACAATGAAATTATTATTATAGTTTTAGGGGTATTTAGGGAAATAATTGACAAAAATTTTTGAATCGTTCTATTATTCTATATGCACTTAAAAATTTTTGATATGTGATCCAGAGAATGCCGAAATTTGAAATAAAGTTTATTTTTACTTGAAATCCAGACCTAAATATATATCTACATATGTATACCGTTATCTTTTGATAGGCATTTTCTGTTTCTTTCTATATGCTTTCTATTTAATTAGTACATATATAGTCATTTATTAACTATGATAGTCATAGTCATATAAATCGTATCGTAGTAATATGAAAAAGTATAAATCTTAAAATTTACGTGATCTTTTTTGATCACCGATAGTTGTCGGATTCAATTTAAATTTTTAAATTTTTTATTTTTAATATAATCACAATATAGCTTCCGCTAAGCCTATTATAGAAATAATAAAATATACTTTATTTATACCATACAAAAAAAAATTCACTGAACTTTTTGTAACCTAAATAGATAAGTTTTTTTTTTTTTTTTAAATATAAATATAATAAATAATTCTAATAAGAGAAAAATCAAATACTTTTAAAACAAAAGTCTAATAAAAGAAAACAAATTGTTAAATTTTCTCTATAAAAGGTGAGGTGAAAATAATAAAACAGAAAATATACAATAAAAATGATACGGGTCATCTTTGTCATTTTATTATTTTATTTATTAATTCTAATTTTGGTTAAAAAAAAAAATTTTAAGGTTTTTCTGTTTTCTTTTGTTAAGTAATTGTTTAACTTGAATGGTTAATCTTAGATAAATATCAGTTTTAATATATTTTTTTTTTTTTTTTTGTATTAATAAATATTAAAATTAATACTGGTTTGTACTGCTACCAGATTTTAACAGATTTCCGATTGTTAGTTTTCTGTTTTTTTTTTTTTTTTATAGTTTTTTTCTGAATAAAAATTAGTTAAAATTATGCTTATGTTTAACCTTAGCCTGTAAGAGATCTTAAAAATATTTGAAGATTTTTTTTTTTTTGCTTTATAAGATTTAAAAGAAAAAAAACATTAATTTAAATTAAAATTCTTAAAGTATTAATTAATAAAAAAGAAAAACAAAACAATATTTGAATATATTCTTCTATTTGAAAATTTTATTAGGTTATGGCAACACTTTAAAAATTAACCATCTATATTTAATTAAAAAATAAAAAGGAAATTGAATATATTCTTGAATGATTTTTTAAAATTTATATATGTAAGTATTTTTATAAGAGAGAGTTGGTAGACTAAATAAATTAATATAAAATTATAAAAGACTTTGGTAGAATTTTAATTGAACATAAAAGGACGTTTAATTTTTTTTTTCTCACTTTCAAATAAAAGTTTTAGAAATATTTTTTTGTATTTAAATATCCTTATTAGGAAAGGAAAGTTTTTATTTTACTGCTTGTTAATACTAGGAATTTACAAAGCTGATTAATCCTTTAATCGGTAAAAAAAAAAAATCGGTGTATTGTTATATGCTCCAGTTTAATATAAAAAAAAGAACTTAAAAAAAAGAAGAATAACAATGCCAATAGAATTTTATAAAAGCATAGGACGAGATTAAAAGAAATAGGAATTGATTGAAAAAAAAAATAAAAAAGCAGTAGTTTATAACTAATAACTTAATAAGGTTCAAAAATTAGGGCCTACTATACATATTAAAGTATGTACTTAGCTCTTCCCTCAAATGAAAAAAAAAAGTATAACAAAGGAAAAATATTGTAAAATATTGTTATTTGAAAAATTTTCTTATTTGTTTCACTTTGTCCGTTTGTCCGTCACACACATGTTCAACTTCTAAATAGTTTGATATGGAGCAGTTAAATAGATCTCATTAAAATATAATTTCGCAAAAGATTTTTTTTATGTAATTCCACTCCAAAACACTCTTTTTTTCAAAGTTTACGCTTATCTCAAAATCTGTTGCATATTTTTTTCAATGAACGAAAACGGCAGGATATTTTCTTTTTCCTATTTATTATAATTGCTGATTTTATGAAACTAATTTTTTGTAATATTTTGACTCTTAATATTTTATTTAGATTTTGAAATGGCGCAGAATTTTATTAGAAAATTAGAATTTTAAAAATAGGAAGATTCTAGACAATAAACATAAGCTTCTTCAGTAAAAAATTTTACTACTTCCTTGTGTTTAAGAGCTATTAGAAGTCAAAAATTTAAAATTTACTATTTTTAAACAGCTGTAGACTGTAACTTAGACAATAAACAACTGTAAAAATTGTTTTTTTTTTTTTATTTTGTAATAATAATTTTTTAATTAGCTCTAAGCTTGTATAGTTTCAAAATTTTAAAGATAAACATTTAAATGAAAATTTTTTAATTATTTATCATTGATTGACGATTAAATTTTAGGAGAGTTTGGTCCTACAACATTACTTAGACTCTTCAGTAGGCTTTGTAATGTTGAATTGCCTAAACAACTCCTGGTTTAAAATTTTCGGTTAGTTAGTTTTATACTTATATGAAATTTTATCAAAATCTTCTGCGAAGTATAAGATCAATTGAAAAAATTTTGTGCATGTCGATCGAAATTTTGTCGAATTAAGAATTAAGGCTATTACAAGTCTAAAGCCCACTGTGCAATCTAACTAAATGATTTTTCATAAATAAGTATATTTATTTTTAAGTTACACATTTTTTTTTATCTCACAGCCTTTTCGTGGCTATATGTCGTATGGGGTATAATTCTTAGATGTGGCTGTAAATGTCGTAAGGAGAATTATTCTTATGACATGTGTGGGATTGGAACCAACACTCTTTCGATGTTTTCATTGTATTTGAAACTGTCTTATCCACACTCACTCAGTGTTTACATTGTATTTTATATTCTCTTATCCAATAGGCTATAGAGGGGCCCCTGTAGTATATTTAATTTTCACCAGTTATCAACAGTTATCTTAAATCGTTTCTTAAATTAACATTTTATTGAATACATGCTTTTGATTATTTGTTAATAAAAAGAAATTGAAATCGTTATTCAAATCAATATCTATAAAGCAATAATTAATAATTTTTTTTTTTTTAGTATAATAAATTGAATTCTTAACAGTTATATTGTAATATGCCTGACAATTTTCTATCAACGATAATCATCATATTACTTCGAAATTATGTTTTTATGATCTCATTTTAAATTTTTGATTGCATCATTATTTTATCATAATTTTTATTTTTTTTTTTTACAAATTTTAAATTTTATAAGGAAGATTAATTTTTAATAATATTTTTTTTTTTTTTTTTTACGCAAAATTATTAATCTTTATATTAACAAATATTATATAATCTTAATTTGTTATTTATTTATTTAAAAAAAAAAAAATTTTTTTTATTTATTTTTATATAAAATAATTTTTTATGATTAAATCATCAAATTCAAAAATTTCCTCAATTTGTGGTTCTTATAATACAATATATAATACCTATATTGTAGTATATGAATAATATCGTAATATTTTTAATATGTGAATTATTAATATCATTAATTTGAAATAAAAGAATTAATGAATGAATTTCAAAAAATTACGATCAATAAAATTTTTATTTTGGATATTAACTTCTTTATATTTTTTTTGTTTCATTATATTTGGTATTATGGGATAATTTTTGTAGAAAATTGCCTTCTTGAATTTTAATTTCTTTATATATATACCATTTCAATCAATTTCAAATTTAAAACAATTAAGTAATTTTAAAGAATATTAAATTATATTTATTTTTCCCTCCATACTTTAAATTAGTAATAACACTAATAACTAATTGAATTAATTTTCCAAAAAAAAAAAAACAGCAACAAAACATAATATTATACATATAATATGTATATACAGGGTGTCTGATAGTCAAAGTTTACGAAGAAATGAGGTGTTGGGGGTGGTAGAATAAAGCTACAAATTGTTCCGGAGGGAAGGTCTATTTTTGACGATTTACCGAGTTAATAGCCTTCAAAGTATTTTCGTCTTCCATAAGTATTGGGAAAAATGTTTTTTAACAAAATTTCAATAAAGCACAAGGTAATGCATATTTATTTTTTTCGGAAAAGGAAAAAGATCCAATAAAAGAAAGAAAACTGAAATAAAAATCATATGTTAACAAAGGTTTTTCATACAAAAATTACAATTATTTAAAAAATCATTAATATTTTTCGGCTTTAAAGGATTATAACTAGTCAATTATATGAAAGTTAGGAAAAAGTTATGATATTTGTATAAAAGCTTTCGGCTGTGTACCGATACCTAAACGGATCTTCTATATTATACACGGGTGAAGATATTATATGTTTATGTTATTAAAAACTTAACAAAAATACTTTGAAGGCCTTTATCTCGAAAATTGTTAAGAGTAGGCCTCCTCCCTCCGGTAAAATGTTTTGTTTCTTTCAACCTCCCATATCATTTCCTCTTTTTTTAATCTTTGACCTCCAGACACCCTGTATTTTCCATTAATATACACGTATATTTATTTAGTATATATTTCAAAATTTTTATGTTCATTATTTTAAGTCCAAAATTTCTAAATAAAATTAAATTCATTATGGGAAGTTTTTCTTAATTTTAGTACAGATACCAGAAAAAAAAAAAATAATTAAATGAAAAATGTCTTTATTATTTAAGGTTATTATATACACATTTTATTATATATATATAATACATATACAATATATGTATATACATATTTTTTCTGTTTAGGTTAATTTTGACAGACGAAAATCGCCGTCATTAACAACAACTCAATTTTTATGATCCCATTACAAAGTCATCAAAATTTTATAAAAAAAAAAAAAAATTTTGTGAATGACAACACCACCAACGCCGGCAAATTTTTTATTCTATTCAATTTTAAGAATCACTTCATCATAATCTATTTTTTATTCGTTTTATTTGATTTCCTTTTTTAGTGTTATTTTCGTATATAAACGATAAAAAAAAAATAAAAAAAAAAAACAATTTGTTATCAGCTGTTATCAGTAAATTTTTTATTTATTTTTAAATTAAATTACACAAAAAAAAGAAAAAAACGAAAAATAAAACAAATAAAAAGTAAATAGAATTCCAATTTTCTAAAAAAAAATTTTTTCTTGTTATTAATTAAAAAAAAAAAAATTTTTTTAGGTTTATTTATTTAAATTTTTTTTTTTTTTTTAAGTTTAACTTAATTTTTTACTTGTAAGATATTATTAGATTCTGAGAGTGTCAATTAGTCATCATTAGTCAAAAAAAAAATCAAATGTTAATTAATACAAAATGTAAAAAATTATGTCATAATATGAAATTGATTTTAAGGAGAGTTTCAAAATTCTACTGATATAATTAGATTTTTTTACTGATATAATAAATTTCAATTGTCTAAACTTACTAAAAAGAAGAATTTCGTGTTACTGCTAAAAAAAATACAGGAATAATTATTTTAATATAACTTAATTGTACTTTTTCAAAAAATAAGATTTCTATAGGTTAAATTTAAAAAAAAAAATTTTGTGAAAAACATTGCTAATACAGTTTTTTTTTGTTTGTATAAAGTCAGTTGTAAAGGTAAAATATTATGTGCCTACATAAATTAACTTTTTAATTGAAATTTTAAATGAATTTAGTCACAATTATATTTTCAAAAGAATTTAAATATGTTCTTACTTTGAAAATGCTCAGAATAGTTTTTTGTTTCTACATACATATATGTATAGGTATATTTTCACTTTTTGTTATGAAGCATCACGCGACTAGGTTCGATTTGTCGAATAAAAAAATGTTAATAAATAAAATGTTGAAATAGAAAATGTCGAAAAAAAAAAATGTTGAATGCTAAAAATGTGGAAAAGTGAACAATGAATTTAAAAAAAAAAAAACAAAAACTTTCATTTTAAAACAAAAGTTCAAATTTTCAAATAAATAATTTCTTTTCATTAAAAAAAGCACTTTCATTTAATTTGAAAATGGTTTTATTTAACCCAAATATAATTTTTATACATATATATATATTAAAGTTTAGAATTTCGATTTAAAACTTTATTGCTAAGTTTATCTTTTTCACTTTAACTGAACATTTTTTTACGTACTTTCTTATTTATGTACTTTTACTTTAAGTGAATAGTTTTTACTTTTAGTAAAGATATTTTTATTTTAAATGAAGAATTTTTACTTCAGTAAATTATATTACACAAATATTTAATATTCATATATATTTAATTTATATAATACCTGATATTTATGAATATGAATACATATTTTTATTACTTATATGTATTTTTTTACTTTAACTTTTTTAAAAATGTCTTCACTTAAAGTATAAAATTCACTTTTCATTTCAAGTAAAAATTTCTTCACTTTAAGTAAAATGTTTTCGCTTAAAGTAAAAATGTCTTCAGTTCAAGTAAAAAAGGCATACAATTACATAGTATAAAATAAATAAATTTTGTTTTGTTTTGCATTATATACTATAAATATATATATATATATATTTTTTAATTTAGTTTTACATAAATTAAATGTAATGGTTAGTCTTTTTTTGGGAGAAAAAAAACTGCTCCCTAAACAGATTATTGAAACTCTAATTTTGTAAACAACTATAAAATAATGAAAAATCTTCAAAAAGTATTTAAAATAGTGTTTATATTTGTAAAATCTCTGCCAAACATATTAAAACTCTACTTTTGTATTTTACTCTAAAATACCTTCTAATTATCTTTACTTTAAAATGTACTTTTAAAAAAATGTCGAAAATTTTGTTCAAGATTTTTTGCATTCAACATCTTTTTGTTCAGTAAAACAAAAAAAAACCTGCTCTCAGCATCACGATATCTGTCTATCTTGTTCTATCCACAGAGTGTTCGGCTATCGATCCGTATTAATATAATATGAAGTGAGACGCTAGTGACGATTCAAAACTCTTAATAAGATTAGAATATTCTGGTATAAATTTTTAAAATGTAAATTTATTGTATCGGCAGTTAGCCGCATATTTAACTGGCCCATAAAATTTAATTTCCATAAAACCGAAACCTTCTGTAGTTACCAAAAATAAATAAAATATTAGAAATTAAAGTTTTAATATTTTTTTTTTTTTTTTGTTTAAGCTGTAACTTTTAACAGTTCAATATTAAAGTATATAACGAGTATATAAGCTTATTTTGTTAAAAAATGTGTGTCATTTACCGGAAATGGGGGAAAAAAAACAACAATCTACTGTTTACTGATTTAAAACATTATTTTTATTCTTTTTCAGTCTGGAAACCCAAATGGAATAACTAACTGGACTAACAAAAATCTTTGTAATAATACAATTTTCTTATCTTAAAAGCATAAAATTAAGTTAAAAACTAATCAGAAAGTTTTTTTTTTTTTTTTTTTTTTAATTCAACTTGCTGACTACTACAGTACATACCGCACGATTACAATTACTATCCCACACAAAAAATTTTGTTTATATACATATTATATACACTTTCAAGTTTATATACATATTGTACATACAAGTATATATAATGCTCGTATATATATATATACTTATGTATATTTTTTATAGTGTTTTTCAATTAAAAACTTTACAAGAGAAAAAAAAATAAAAATTTACAAAAAGAAAAAAATAAAAATATTACAAATGAATCATTCACGCAATCGAATAGTTTTATTCTATTTATTATCTTCCGGTGGTTTGCGCTCTCGCCTTATATAAGATATGCTCAGTGTTTCTTAAACTTGAAATAAGCATTATTCTTTTTTTTTTTTAAGAAATTTATAATAACTTTTAAGAGAAAAAAATGTAACAACAAGAAATTTTCTGCATCTTTTCACATTCAGTAGAATATATGTATATATGTATATGTATTAATATGTAATAATATATATACATATGTATTAATATGTATATATATATAGCATTTTTCCGGATAAATGAAATCATTATTTTTTCAAATAAATTTTTCAAAATAAATTTTTATTTCAAATGAAACTTTTTTCCAAACGGAATGATACCTACTAAAACGAAACTTACGTATTAAGAGAGAAACTATTGTATCTATTTTTATAATATTTACTTACTCTATAAATGATCTTAAACGTAATCAAATAAGCTGCATTTCAAACAATAAAATAAAATAATGTCAATTCTGAACGTTTTATTTTGTTCTTACGAGAGCTTTTTGAAAAACTTTTAAACAACCAGCTTAAGAATGAATGGGCAATTGTAAAATCCACAAAACGTAAGAAGTTCAAGCAATAATTCGGAACTGTAGTTTTAATTTAAAATGTTTGCCATCTTATTCCCGGAAGCTTAAACTCATTAAAAAAAACATTTTGAAAAATTAAGCGATATGCACGATCTATATTAAGTGACCTTACGACCAATCATAATATTTCCAATGTGATTGATCAAAGTATGGGGGAATTAAATCAAAGTGAAGATTACAATTATGTTATGGATATGATAATTCCATATTTCTTATTTTGAAGAGGTTTCATGAGGTTTACTCTGAAAATGGTTTAATTTAATTTAAAAATGGTTTCATTTAATCAGATTCTGTAGTTACTTATATACAAAATTTATTTACATATCCTATTAACTTAAAAAAAAAAATTTATACTATAAATAGTTTTTCAAAGTTTATTTTTGTGTTTTGGCTCATCCAACAGTAAAGAACTCTTTAATGTAAGGTTGGGTTTAATAATTTACCTTCTCTTTAAAAAATTTTTTTGATATAGTTATATACAGGTATTGTTGTTATTTTTTAAGTTTAACTTTACTTTGGTATACTTTTAACCATTGTAAAAAAAATTCTTCATAACAAATAAAGGTTACTGAATTTAAGAACCACTGGATTAAAATTTATTGAGTTAAAATAGTAAAAAAATTTAATTATGGAAAATTTATTTTCTTGTTAATGTAAAATGTATAAATATATATTTATATATATATATAAGTATATATGTATATAACAGAGATTCCACAGCACATAACATAATTTTCGTTTTGTGTTGAATGATAATAAAATCATTTTAAAATGAAAATAATTTTTTCTTCATTATTTTAATTTTTGTTAAAATTCTGTAGATTTATTTTTGCAAAAGTTTTTTCAGAATCTGAAAATTTAAATAATTTTTTTTTTGTTTTTAAATACGAAACATTTATGTTATTATTCTATCTCCTTTTTTTTACCATTATATATGTATTATGTACTTATTATGTATATCTTTATTTTTACCATTAGAGATTTCATTGCTAATAATTGTGAATTGTATGGTTTTCACTCTTTTCAATTTTGTATGATTTAAATGTAATTATTAACTGGCTGAATAATTGCAATTTGTGGCATTTTCTTCTATTTTATTTTAATTTTTTTTTTTAAATTGTATATAATTTAATTAAGTTTATTGATTTATTAATATAAAATTTATATACAGATGAATTCCTCTGTAAGTAAAATTCTTTTTTTTTTTTTTTTTTTTTTGGTTTTTGTTGGAAAATTATTTATTATATGTGATGTGTGGTAATTATTGGTATAATATCGATTATTAAGTAAAAAAATTTTGTATAACCAAATTGGAATTTGTATTAATTGACAGATTTATTATTATTTTCTTTCAGCCAAAAAGAAATTTTTAAATATATACAATTATGTGGTATATAGAAGTGTTTTTTGTTTTTTTTTTTTTTTTTTGAATTTTAAGTATTTTTATATTTTTAGAATTTTTATATAATTTATATGTATATATACCTACTTGGCATTGATTTATAAACCTACTTAGAACATAATTTATATATTTTCGTTATGAAATTTTTTTTTTTCTTATGTAAGTATGTATACTTATATTTTCTATAAAAATATCTTCTATAACATATTTTTGTATTGTTTTTTTAGATGTTCGTTTGGCAGTGTATTTCCAAAAATCCTACACCGTTTACATTTATCTGGATAGATTACATGGATATTTTTCTTAAAAAAATTAATGTTTTTAAATATAAAAGTTACAGCCTCATTACAGAGTTAAAGTCCCTTAAATTTGTCCTATTTTATATGCTTTTATATTAACTCGTCGCTGTCGGTTTATTTATTTATTTATTTATTTGTCATTCTGTCACGCTTTTTATTATCTTCGTAATTTGTTAGCAACATTTATAAGTGTTGTATGGTGCAGAGGAAAGTGTACAGGTTTCAAAAGTGGGGGTCATGTTGTTCGAATCCAATTCACATGCAACTTTTTTTTTTTTAACTATCTATTCATCAACATTTTTTGAATAAAATATGTATATATTTTGTATATATAAATTTGAAACTTAAATTTTTATCTCTAAATTCATGCATACAATACACACGCAATATATTTTTGATCTTTTCTCCTATAATATTATATTTTTATGTATGTTGCTAAAATATTTTGTTTACAACATTTGTTTAGTATTTAAATCAAAATATTTGCTGTCAACATTGTTTAATGCATATTGAATATGCATATGGTTAAAAATTAAGATTTTATGTTCGTAATATGTTCATTAAATATTTAAGTGTTGTATAATGCAGAGGAGAGCGTACAGGTTTTGAAAGTAAGAGTAATTTGGTTCGAATCCAATTCGTGTAGGTACATTTTTTTTTTTTGTTAACTGTATTCATCAAGATTTTTTTAATAAAATTTTATGTATAATATACACATATTATTTGATCTTTCCTCCTATAATAATTTAGTTCAATCAATCTTGATGTGCACATGTATTTTGTATTAGGATTTAGCAAAACACAAAATATATAGGTACAATATTTTTATGTTGCTAAATTATTTTGTTTAAGATTTAAATCAGAATATTTGTTGTCAACATTGTTTATTGCATATTGAATATGTATGGCGTTAAAAATTAATGTTTTATGTGTTTTATTTAGGAACATTTATTATGTTTATTACATACATGTTTATACATATAAAATTTCATTCAAAATAATTCCAATTGCCAAATGCAAACTACATACATACATAATATATTTTTGTATGTACATAGTAAAGAATATAAAAAGTAAAGATCATTACAAAATTATGCTTTTGCGCATTACGCATTATGATTTACAAACAAAATTTTGTCAACACAAAAAATTAAAACTACGTATGTAAATATGTACGTACGCATGTAAATAATATTATGTTAAACTAATTGCCTAAATTATTTTCTTCCGCTCCATTTGTTTATAATTTAAATCAAGATATTTGTCAACAATTTTTACTGCATGATCTTATTAAAGGATTAGGTAGGTACTAGGTGTTCAAGGTTAGATGTTTGTTTGGATATACGATATACTACTAATGCTATACTATAGAAATATACAGTAAAATACATTTATGTACAATATATATCATTTTCATACGTGTTAGAAATGTTACTTCAACTAAAATTGTGTTGTAATATTTATAATCACAGTATTTTGGTACATATTTTACTCTTCGAGGTACTTTCATTAATTATGAATTACATACTGGGATAAAAAATTTTTACTCTTACATAATATAAAAGTAAATTGCTGGAATAAAAAAGAAACACGAACCTCAAATTTCGCAGATTTTTATTTAACCTTATTCCAGCAATTTACTTTTATATTATAACAGTCCAAAATGCTTGCACTAGCAACTCACTTTTATATTATAACAGTCCAAAAAGCTAAAGTTTTGCAATCAATTTTATTTTCTACTTTTTAGGGGGCGAATTCGGTTTCGATAAAAGCATATGTATTTTAAAAATTATTTTATTTTACTTATTATTTTATTATATCTCAAGTCAAACTATAATTATCCATCCTCAATTAACACTATAGTTAAAGTCACTATAACCATTAATTTTTCTTTATTTTTTTCCTTAGTATAGATTTTATGTACAGTCCTGAAGGAAATCTACACTTTGCGCTATGTCTAAAGGTCTCTTTTTTTTAAACTTTCCTGAAATAATTGGGTTTTCTATATATTTATATGTATTTAATGTTGTGTGAAAGAAAATTTTGATTTCCGTCATAGCTCAGGTTCTTTTTTAGTTAAAACCTTGAAATTTTCACAGAAGAAAGATATTTCAAAATTATCTCAGAAATATTTTTGAACTTCTCCGTGTTTAGGAGCTATGTGGTGTAAAAAATTAATAATTTGATATTTTTATATATATATACCTATAACAGCTGTGGTGCAAAGTTTTTTAATATAAAATATAAAAATTAATGCTCTAACATAATATTTTTTATATGTGTATTAATAACTTTCTCTTAATTATCATTTCCTTAAAATTGAAGAAAAGTGCTTTTTTTTTGCAATTTTTTCTTATAAATAAAATATAAACTTCTAAGAGAAAATGCAAATTTTGGTCACCTTTTATTTTACATACTGCCATGTTATTCTTTAGAGATTTCAGTGAAACTTAAAAAGCTTTTAGTTAAAATAGTTCAATGGTTTAGTGGAATCATATAATAATCACAATAAGGATATTAAAACAATCATAATATTAATATCATAAAATACTTAAAATGTTACCTTGAAATAAAAGATGGCGAAAACATTTTATGCCAATAAATCAAGCTGTATTTTAAATTTTTCTGCTAATACATATTTTTTCTTAATGTTTATAATTTCGTTTCTACTTAAATCATTCTTGAGTTCTTCATTATATGTTAGAGAATCATTAATTTTTGATTTATTATCATTAATATTATTATTAGTAGTTTATATCAGTATAAGTATACGTCTAAAAGCTTAATTCAATGCCATCTTTCGCCTCTCTACATATTTTTTTTTATTTTATTATTTATTATTTTTTTTAATTTCTCGCGTATCAATTTCTCAATGGCGTATTTGCATATATATATGCATATATATGTCTATACCAATTTTGAGTTTGAAAACAATTAATTAAAAAATTGAAAGAATCTAAAATTAAGACGACAAAATTATAAAATACTTAAATTAGTTAATTTTTAATTATTTGGTTTCCACTAATTATTATTTTATTTTACACTTTTAATCTTTTTTTTTTTCCAAATATAAGTGAAAAAAAATTCTTTTATTAGGCAGCCCTGGCATGAAAATAAGAAGTACATTAAAAACTGTCTAGATATAAAGTATAGAGGCCTCCTAAGGCCTTCCTATACTTGGATAAGTATAAATATATTGAAAACATTGATTGTAATCCAATATTCTATCATATTAAACGATAGAATATGCCTTAAAAGAAGCAAATTCCTTAAAATTTAAATATAATATACGTCGACAATAAGGAGTTGTTTAAGTATGACAGCTACATTCCTTTCATTCTTTCATTCATGTCTAGCTCAGAATTGTCAGAGCTAAACAAATTCATTAGCCACTTATATTTAAATTTTAGTTTTAAAGAGTTCTTTTTTTAAGTTTTGTTTTTGAATAATTGTAAAAATCAAATAATGAATATAAAAATAAAGCAAAAATTAAATTCTCAATAACTATGATTTAAAAATCAATAATTAATATTTAGTATTAATGGCAACTAGTTATATATTAATTCTTTACAAAAATTCTCTACAAATGATAGACCAGCTTCATCTATTTTAACATTTGATTATATCAAAAATATTTTAAATTTTCCAAAAATCTGACTAACACAACTTCTACTTGTTATCCTTCTTAAAATCTTTAAAATCTATTCTTATTCTTTTGTTATAAAACTCTAATAATATGTAAGTAGTAATTTAAATTATAATTTGCTACAAAATGTTTTTCAAAAGAACATTTTTTTTTTTTAATTTCGTATAGGTGATATTTGCTTTTTTTACTTGATTTTATAATTTTATTTATTTATTTATTTATATTAATATTACATACATAATGTAATGCAATGTTATTGAACCATCGGCTACTAAGGCCATTATAAGTTTTTATACTATTATTAAATTATACACTAATATTATTTATTTTGTTAATATTATATACTATATATTTACATTATATCTGGTCGTAAGGGGGGTATGTAAAGAAAAAAACACTTACGACCTGTTCAGGGATCGAACCCACACTCCTTCGGTTAATACGCCACACGTCTACCCACTAGGCTACCGAAGCCCCTAATAATTTTAATTAAACATAATTCCACTTGTAATTAATCATATTTATATTAAATCTTGATGCATACTTTTAGGTATTCCTAATCAACATTATTCATATATACTTACATATATGTATTTATCCATTTTTTTTTTTCAAGTTTGAATTTATCTTGAATTTTTCAATTAACACGTGATAATGTATTCAAATTTTCACCATAATTTTAAACATTAAAAAAATTACCTTTTTTTTAACAAATTTTTAAATCACGTCATTTATTAAATTTTTTTATTGTGTTTTTTATTTTTTTTTTACTTCATTTATTTTAAAATTTTACAATTTTTAAATTGATGTTGACAACGCTTTTAATATATAAATAAATCATAAAGATAATGTATATATATATTATAAAGTAACATAAGAGTTAAATATATTGACCTTTAAATTGTTGAAACTAAGAAAAGAAAGGATATACAACAAAAAAAAAAAAAAAATACCTTTTATTCATCATTAATCCCTAATATCTAAATTCTTTATCTCTCTATATACATAACTATGTAATATTCATTATATATTCTTCATATAAAATGTATTTCCTTCCTTTTCATTTTCTTTATTCTAGGAAATCACAAAAAAAAAAAAAAAAAAAAAAAAACAAAAATGAAAATGAAAATAAATATACAGCCATGAAATTTTCTTTCAAATTTTTTTATTTAATTATTGTCATCTATCATCACATATTATCTGTCTCTTTCATTCATTTCAATAAAAGAAAAAAAATGTATGTATGTAGATTGTAGATGTACAGATACATACCATACATAGCCAAATGTAAAGAGATATAAAAAAAAAAAATCTTAACTTTTTTATCTATAAATTTTATATTATTTAGTTAACAGGAAAAAAAAAGAATGAATTAAAAAAAGAAAAAAAAACCTAAAGCAAAAAAATAAAAACTTGGACCAAATATAAAATAGCGTAGCTCATGTTCATCGCCATCTGTTGTTAATATATTACAACAGGAACAACCAAAACAAAAAAACAAAAATTTTTTTTTTGTATCTAAGCTTTTTTTTTTTTTAATTTTCATGTTTTAAATTTCGGTTTTTTTTTTCTGTTTTTGCGCTTTTATTTTCTTCTATTCCTATGTATCCCTATAGGATATAAACGCTATATAGTGGGAGAAATTCAATGTAAAAATTCAAAATTAAAAGTTTCATCAAATTAGAGGTATACAGAAAAATTGAGAGCAACAACATAAAAAAAAAAAAAACAATCTGAAATAAGTAAAATAAAAAAACAGAACAAAAAAGATTTATGGAGAAATCATTTCGGTTTTCTAAAAAAAAGAACAATAAAATAAAAAAAATTTAACCATTTTAGTCTGTAATGTAACCGTTGATTATTACAACTATCACAATTTAAAATTTAAAAAGTTTTTTTTTTCTGTTACAGAAAAATTTTATTTTATTTTTAGTTGTGAAACATACTTATATAATTTTCATGAAATTTTGAGCAAAAAAAAAAAAAACAACTATTTGAATAACGTACAATAACGAACTTCCTGACAACAAAATAAAACATTTAAAATAATGACTACATCTACATAAATTGGTTAAAAATTAATTATGCAGAGTATAATAAGTCTTTAATTGATCGGACGACATTGAAAACTTATATACAAATCCACTGTATATAGAGTAAAATAGAATGTACAACTAACACTGCAACAGAACAAAAAAAAAATCCTCGTACCCACTACAACTAATGAAATATTAATTCAAAAAAGAAACAGAACACGAAACATCTATTAAACCCTAGTTACAGAAAAAATAAGGTACCTTACTTATAGTCAAGTTCAATCTAATTGTTGATTTTTGGGAATAATAATATTTTATTAGGATGTATTTAAACCCAGCAAAAATTGTTCAATATATTATGTATCTATATAGTTAGAAGTTGTCATATATGTATTTAATAACCCAACATAAAATTCAAATATTTTAGAATTTGTATTTAAACAATTTACAATGACATGAAAATTACGGCATTTTTTTTAAAATTATATGAAATAAATTTTTAAATGAATGAGTAGGAAAATTACATTTAAATAATTAGGACATGAAAATCACAATGCGTTCTGTACATTGCATAACAGTTTTAATTAAGCTTCAATGACTGATTATTGAAGATGAAATATAGTCACCACAACAAATTGAAAAATTCGGTAAAAGAAAATATAACACAAATAAAAATTGTTTTATACTCACAGTTTTTTTACATATTTGTAAAATACCTTTTGTCATACCTGACGTATTTTGGATTTAATTAAAAAAATTAATTGTTTAAAATTTTATCATTTTAATTGATTCATTCATATACCTAATTATAGTGTATATTCAGTCATTCTTATAAAAAAAAAAACATATATTTTCTTATCAAATTTCTATTTAAATAAAAACAAATTTAAATCTATAAAATATAAAAAGAAAAGGCGAAAAATTTAATAACCCAATAAACTTGTCAAAAAGTTTACTTAAAATTATCTTGTTCTTATAACTCAACACATAAAAAAAAATATCGATAAAACGTAATCTTTTTCCTAATTTAATCATTATTGTTATTCATTTTTTTTTATGTAGTTTTTTTTTTTTTTTTAAGTTTCATTAAAAAATCCAATTACCTTTAACGCGCATTTTTTTTATGGTTTTTCTTTAATACCACAGTAACCCATAAAACATCCCTACTAAAATGTATTAAAATAATAGTACATACTTTTTTTTTTTTTTTTTTGGAAAAGTAAATAGGAAATTTTTCGTTTCAATCAAAACCACATAATTATCTTCTGGAATTTAGAGGGTTAAAATAATAATTTTTAGTTGAAGCGGAATTGTAATACATATTATATATATGTATATATAATATTTAAAATTAATTTTCTGTTTAACGCTCTCTTTAGATTTTGTGGATTTGATTTAGGTAAAAAAAGAATAAAAGTAAGTTGAAGAGTTTTTAAAATTTATAGCTTCAAATGAACATTAAAGGTTTACCCTTTAAAATTAGCAAATTTCTACAAATTGTTTTTGTTTTTAATAATTACACTTTTGAAAAATAGAAAAAAGGCAACAAGTATTTTTATATTCTTTAATTTTTGTTCTATTTACAAATGAACAATATATGGAAAAATTTCATTAATGTTGTAGAAAAGCTGGTAATTATTCTAATAAAAGTATTTGTAAGCATTTTTTTTTATATAGAATAAAACAGTAAATTAAAGATAAATTAAAAATAATTTTATATTTTAGTTTTAAAAAAAATATCTGAACTTGACCGGGAATCTCATAAAAAAATTGTTTCTTATTAATGATTAACTTGAACAGACTTAATAATATAATGGGTTACTACCATAAACCTGTATATCATTAGATTGGATGTCACTTACATGAATATTCATTTGCCTGTCTATCGTTTAAGTGTATTTCATTTAGCTACATTTCATTTGACTTGCAATGTTAATATATATAATAGATACATATTTCAATAACAAAACATTAAAATGAGAGGGGATAACGTCTTCAACACCTCGTTAAACAATTTATTGAAACTATGATTTTGAAGCCAACTCTAAATTAGAAAAAAAACGGTTTATGACTTTACTAAAATAATCACCACTTTATCTTTTAAAAATCAGTTACACATATGAATAATTAAGAATAAAAGGATTGCCAATATAACTCTTACAATTTGAAACATAGCATACTTCAATGACCTGATAATGAAAAGAATTGATTTATATTATTTAATGTTTCTATTTTTATTATTGATATAACCATGACCATGACCATTGACCATGTAGAAGATATACGAACTCGTCGTAACTTATTACATAATTTGAATCCATAATAATTAATTTTATTTCAAATGAGGCATATTTCCGTTTCCTTCGTACTGCATTTAGATATATTTAGCTTATTTGATTTATTTTATTTCTCATTTATTTCTCAAGAGAGCTGAGAAATAAATGAGAAATAAAAAGTGTGTTCAGCATTAAAAACAATATTAGCCGATTAACTTAACTTCAACTCTGTCCCTAACCTGCTAAAAAAGTACAAGGGAGGGTAGGTTCAGAATTTTATTTTCATTCGATGTACTACTTATTATCAAATTAGAATTCGGTAAAAATCATTAATGTCTTAAGAGCCCTATTTAAATCAGTTTTTTAATTAAAGAATTTATGACTGACAGTTTATTTTGACAGAGTTCTAAATCTACATCATCATCAATCTAACTAGATTTGTATGTTCTTTTGTATGTAAAACATATTATCTTCTTTAAAAAATTTTTTGTTATTTAAAATATTAAAAATTTGATAGACAGCACAGATGAAATATTTTGTATATACAGTTTTCAAATTATGACAATTCAAAAAGTTAATTATAATTTATAATGAATGAAATAAAAATTAAATAAAAAATATTATTTAAATTTTACAAAATAATGATTTATTAAAAAAAACAAAAAAAACAATTCTAAAAATATACAATTTAATTGTTGGGTCATAATGTATCATCCAAAGGTGTGTGAATTCAAATTTTGCACAAATTGGAAACAGTTTTTAATATAGAAATGAAAATTATTGAAAAAATGTAATTTTTAATTACAAAACCACTTTTCAACGACTATATATGTATATGTATATATGTAAGCAAAATAAAGTATATGACTTATAAATTATAAAAGTATGTGTATCATGTAATATGAAGGACATCCTATCAAAAAAAATTTCAAATTATTGCCCCATTGTTTATACAATTTTTATTTTAATTGCAAACCCATAATTTTGAAAAAAATTTTTAAATATAAAAATATGATTGATTTTTTTTACTTATAGATAGACATTTTATTTAAAAACAGTTCTATTAAATACAGATGTTCAATGTTTTTTTCCCCTTATGTGGGAATATTTTAAAGACATCAAAAATGCCTACTTAGATAGTGTGAAATTCTTCCGAACTTAACGCATCTCTCTCTTTAGTCAATATATCGGAATAAAATCCTTAACCGCTAACCCAGTATATTGAACAAGAAGTAAGGATAAGACAGAGGAAAGCAAACTTTGAGTTGAGGAGTAGGATTGTAAGAGAACAATGAATCCGCCTATAATTATTACTATTTTGCTATGAGTGACGAAGTCATCAACACTTACAAATTACTTAGGATACACTTACAAATTACACTTACAAATTACTTAGGATACACAATGATATGCATTTATAAAAATAGGAATTTAAAAATTTTAAATAAATTTATATTAAATTCTACTGAAAAAAATGCCAAGCTTTGTAATTGTGTAACTGATATTTATTTTACTGATATCAATCTTTGAAAATAATAACACAAATCATAGAACAGAAACAGAGCACAGAGTAAGCTATAAGTTTGTGGTAGATTATTGTCAACAATTACTTTAAGTACTAGGCTATAATATGATGTTGAATCAATAAAAGGAACTTTTCAGTTATACTTAACTGGGAAGTCTATTTTACCCACTGTGCACTAAATATTACACCATTAATTGTTTCAATCAATTCAAAGTGGGGGATATCAAAAAATGGTTTAATGCTTATATTATGTTTTCAAATATTTATCTATCGCAAAGTTAATTTAATATTTAAAAAGCTATTTAAATTATAATAGCTATAGTTTTCCTTATTATGTTATAACTAATTGCCTTTTATTTAAAAAAAAAAAATTATTAAAACTTTTTTGTGATGGTATTTAAAAAATCTTGTAATGAAGACACATCCAAATTAATGTCAATATTATTTTACGTTTAATTCTTTTGTATGTGTATCGAGTTTCTTGTAAATCGTAAAAAACAAAAAAAGCATTTAAATTATATTACTTACTTATCTTTCATTTATTGGTAACACAATGCGTAACAATGTGTAATGTACAACGTTCTTAAAATTTAATTTTCACACCTGATAAAATTCGAAATATGTATTTATCATCAAAGTTATTTGCACTTTTTAAAATATTTTTAAACTAAAATAAAAGATATCAAATTAATACATTTAATTTCAAAACTTTTGTAATAAAAAATTCTAAAATTTCAAATTTTTATTTTAATCCTTTGTTATATTATCTGAAAAGAAAAAAGATAAATACATATATATACAGTAAGAGAAAATATTTTCTTGCGCTTTCATTCAATTCCTTTCACATGTGGTAATGCTGCTAACTATACTGGTTATATTAAAATTACCCCAACATTTTATAGCTTTTGGTCCTCTGTATAAAATTTATAATTCAAATTTTTGAATTAGTTCGAATATATAATGTACGGAAAAAATTTTTTAATTTTGATTTTTCAAGTCAATAAACCTATACATTTATATGTAATCCATGAGTTATACAGTAGAGTAACGGTTAAGTAATGCTGTTTTTAGTAACTTTCATTCAAAGATATAAAATACCATATATACTTAAAGTTAAAATTGAACCAGAAATTTTATTTTAGACAAATATTATTTACTAGGATTCAATTAACCGTCTTATTCCTTTTTATATTATCTGCATAAAAGTTATATTCAATCATACATAATCATCCATTCTTTTTTTTTAACCTTTTATAAAAAAAAAATATTACTCTCTATATATAACACTTTATATAATTAACTCTATACTATAGCCCATATAATATTATAAAGTATAACATATACTAAGGAATATATATTTTCCCTAAAGTTATGCAAAATGAAAAAAATAAATAAGTTTTTTTTTTTTCTTCTTTTTTGTGTATAATAAATTGACTTTCTCTAATGTGTACTATGACAGAATTTACAAAATTCAAAAATTTTTCATAAGGAACGAAACAAAAAAAACAAATGAAAAATAAGAAAAATAAAAAAAATTTTATACTGCAAAAAAACATATCTCAAATATATAAAAGTTAACAAAATGATAAAATGATGGTCCCCTGATAAAATTATAATATTTATTTGAATAAAATGAAAAACCATCTTATTTTTGACGGCTTCTGATTTAAAAATCATAAAATAACTGAATCAAGCAAGCAAATATATGACATGTAATTTTCAAAATGAATAATGAACAAATAATATTGTGATGTCATTGAACTTTTATTAAAATCAATCACGTTTAAAATTTGATGGATGTACAATAAGTATATGTATAAGATACAAAAGTATATTAAATATTTGCTAATCAATTAGCATTTAATGTACAATTATTAATAGTAGAGTTATGTTTTTTTTTTTTGTTTTCTTTCAAAATTTCAAAATACAGTGTAGGATTTTTAGAATTATAATTCACCGATATAATGAACATTATACAAAAAAAAATTTCAATCACTCTGAGTCGAACAAGTTTGATTTAATTTTGATTTTTAAATCAAAAATTTATTATGGTAGTTTTTTTTTTTACTTTTGTTTCCTTTAATTCCTATTGGGCTATACGGCCTTCACAAATTGTTTCCATTGAAGATGAACTAGACGTTTGATTTATGGCCATGTTTTATTTAGCGATCTTGTCTCAACTAACGTGGTTGTTTTCTAAGTTTTCCTAGATCTTTCAATGCGTTGTGTACCCTGTATAGGTTCCACTCGAAGAACTGTTTGATGGTTAGATTTTAGTAATCTTCCCCATAGTGTTATCGATCCGTCATAATTTTTTTCGTTTGATATCGACATCAATCATTATTTTTTTGCCTTGTTCCGATCATATGCATTCGAATTTGTACACTATAAAACATAATTTTTATCTTTTTATTTTGCTTTATAAAGCTTACAATGATTATTTAGGTATTGTTTTCTAGTTCGGTTATTTTAATTTTGTACATTCTGTTTCTGCGGATTGTCGAAGTTCTCTCGAAATTATCTTGATAGTTCTCAAGAAGTTCTTTCGAAAATTCATAGAAATTCTCTCGAAATGATTTCCGAAGTTCTTAAAAAATTTTAATTTTATGTTATGCCACGTTACGGTGATTAAAATCCACTCTGTCCACTAACATTAAGTGCTGTATATTACATCATCCACAATTTGATGCTTTAAATAGATTTATAATCTTGTTGCTGAAAAAAAGCCTAATACATATATGCATTGAGTTCATTATAAAATGTTTACTATAAAATAAAACTTTCATAAAACTTTCTTCAACAGTTCAAATGCTATAACTCTACTGTAATTCGGAAGTTACTTTAAAATTTTATTTATTATAAAATAATATTCGAGTGAAAATTGTGTTAAATGTTGTTAAAAAATATAGAATGTATTAATTAGCAATAACTTGAAATTGATTAGAAAAACGATTGATTTTGAATTTTTAATATTAATTGGTTTAATTTCATGCTACATTTTATTTGGTTTTAAGTTTCAATTGGAAACTCTCATAATGACCACAAATCGCTTCGATAATTTATAAAATAATAAATTTTAGTATTACATTATTCATAGATTTTCATCAGTTTAATGATAATACAAAAAAAAAAAAAAATTATTTTAAAACGAAACAATTGGCGTTATTTCCCAAAACAATAAAAAAACAAAAAAAAAAATGAAATGAAAATTTTTCGAACATGTAAAATTATTATGAGATTGGTGATATTTCATTTAAAACCACAAATTTCGACAGAATAAATAAATTAAGTGATTCGTCTATTTGAACTTTTCCAAATACAAATATGTAATTTTCAACAGTTTGAAGTATTTGTTTTAGCATTTTTCATTTCATCATTTTATGCGGATCGAAAATTTGCATTTAAATCAACAAAATAAAAAATTTTAATTAAATTGTATTTAAGAAAATTAATTTATTTAGTGATTAATTAGTGAAATAAAAACTGTTTTTAAAAATTTAATTTTTACTATAAGAGTTAAGTTCTTGCAAAGTTTTTATATTACTGGTGTGAAAAGCGATTTTAAAGACTTACAAAAGTGTAGTGATTTTAAAGTCTATTATATATCTATTATATATAAGTCTGTATATTTTTGCAGAAATCAGGGCTCTATTGCACCAACCACTTATAATTTTTTTTTTTATAAGTTCTTTTTACTAATCCAAACTTTATTAAGTTTATTGAGTAAACTTTATAATTTTGGTCCAACAATAACTTATCAAAAAATGATTATTTGATTATTGATAAGTGGTTGGTGCAATATGGCCCGGTTCAAATAAAAAAAGTATCTAATTAATTATATATATGTATATAAATGAAGTCCTTAGAACCAAAATGGTCTAAGCCATAAATATGTTGATTACGTCATACAAGCATCATGGGCACTGACAAAGATTAAAAATATATTGAAGCTAAAATTAAATAAAAATTAAATAATAGCAAGAATTAAATGGTAGCTCTTTTTTATGTATTTAATTAAATTTTAGAGTTCATTTTATTCATTGGGCTAAAAAAAAATATTTCGTTTTTAGCGTTAGACCACTTTGGATCTGAGTTTCTTATAGTTATATATAGCTTTATTTTTCCATTTTATCAAGTAGATTTTTGCTATTTTTGAAAGATGTTTGAGACACTTTATGTCTCACACTCTATATACTTAGGTACAAACAATAAATTTTTAGTTAATATGATTGGCGAAATTTCACCTATTTTGTACAGGATGATATTAATTGTTTTATCATCCTACAACTAAATTGTGCTTGATAATATATTACCATAATTTTATTTTTTTTATTTACTTATTTCTTGTGCTTTAAAAAGATATGTATGTAGGTACAAAAAAAATCAATATTTATAATTTCAATATATACAATTCAAAGTTGATGTAGGAAAATTGGCTAAAATATCTACTAACATGTATTATAATAAATCATGTATATAACATGTATTTAAATAAACTAATTTAAAAGAAATATCTAGATTTTTAAGAACTGTTCATAAGAACTATGTATTGAAATGTCAAAAAAGTGAATCCGATGTGTTTGAAATTTTTTGTGATTACTCGCAGCGTGATTGACATTATAAAATAAATATGACATTCTAAAGCGTTCTGACTTCTGAGTACTTTAAAATGTAAATTAATTTAAATTTCTCATGTTACTAATATCAGTCGAGTATCTGGCGTCTCGACTCGAGAGTAATCAGTTTTATATATTTTCATATAAGTAAAATTTTTTTTTGACATTTCAAAGCGTCGTGGATACATTCTCTTCCATTAGACTTATTCGAGAGGTAAAACTAAGTCTATTACACTAATATAAAAATTTATTGTTTGAGCTTTAATTTTTTTATTCTATTTTTTTTTTTTTTTAATTTTCAAAGATGTCTAAAAACAAAAAAAAAATGTAATTTTGAACATCAATATAATATTGTTAATTAGAGAGGACAGAGAAGAATTTTTCCGAGGTTTAATATCAAAATATAAAAAACTTTTGAAAAATTATTTGCCAAAAAATCTCCGATCTATAGATAAAAAATTACATGCTTATTATTTTAAAAACTAGAATAATTGTTATTCATTCTATAATACCTTATAGATACGAAAAATAAATGTAATTTCCTTTAATTTAAATACATCCCTATATGCATTTTATTTCTTAAAAATTTTCTAGTTAATTTATTATGTATTTCCAAGTATTAATGAACTTTTTATATTCTGCTGGTCCCTCTTTTTATTTAAAACATTTTTCTGTTTCTAATAAACAAACATTTTTTTGTTTATATACAAACCAACAACAACCTCCTATACAAAGAAAATTTTAATTCACCAGCACTATTAAATAGTTTTGAAAAAAAAAAAAAAAACAATTTAAAATAAAAAAAAATTTTTTATCATTTCATTTAATTAAGACATTTTTTTTTTTTATTTCTATTTTCAGAATAAAAAACATAATCAGATGTAAAAAAAAAAATAAAAAAAAAGTAAATTTTAATCAAAGAAAATCAAAAGAAACAAAACAAAGGAAAAATGAAATTGATGTGACGGACCCATGGCGTGATTTCAATGTAAATTATAATAAGAAATCAAAAGTAAAGATCGAAAGAAAAAGTTAAAATCTCATCATTTCCATCATATAAAGTGGAACAAAACTTTAAAGACGAAAAAAATACAGCGATTAAAACTGAAATTGAAACTGAACAACAATAATAACAAAACAAAAAAAAAAAAGAAGAAAAATGCTACCTATAAAGAAAAGCCCAATAATGAGTAAATAAAAGAAAAAAAAAATTATTAATTTTTAATTTTATAACGATAAGCAATAAATATAATATAAATAATTATTATTTGTATTAAATTTAAAAATTATTTTTTTTAAATTAAATACAAAAAAAAAAAAAAAAAAATAATTAATTTTGGATATAAATTTATTTTATTTATATTTAAAAAAAAAAAAATATATATATATAATAATTAAAGAACACAAAAAAATCAAAAATCAAAAAGTATTAAAAAAAATGTCACGGTTACCTGAAAACGATAATATTCGTAATGATATTTACGAGAATTTACCATGTCAGGCAATGTTTAATCAATCAGTTCATAAAATTAAAACAAATAATTCAAATGTTGCATCAATAATACCAATAACAACACAAACAACAACAATACAATCACCATTATCATCAATTGTTGTTATTAATAATGATACAAATAATTCTGGTAATTCAATATTATTAAATAATTATAATAATCAACAACAATTACAACAACAACAACAATTAAATACTACAACTAATAATATAAATATTGCTACTACTAATAATAGTTCTGTTAATACATTTGGTGTTGTTGCTGCTGTTTCTGTTGTTACTACACCTAATTCTGATAATAAACAACATAATAAAAAATCAAATTTATCAAAAGAATTATTATATGCAACACCATTACGTAAATCAGATCGTTTTAAAGTTGCTAATAATATAACAACAACTGATTTAACAGGAATAACTGCACGTACAAATAATAGTAACAGTAATAATAGTTTAAATAACAGTATTATAAATAGTAATAATTGTAATAATAGTAATAATCGTTTTATTACAACTACTAATAATCATCATAATATTCAACAACAACAACAACAACAACAGCAACAACAACATCAACATAATCAACATCATCATCATCATAATCAACAACAACAACAACTGCGTATTAATAATACTGATGATTTAAATAATACAAAGAAACAAAATAATGATAAATTAACAAATATTGAATATAAATTAATAAATAAAGAAAATAATTCATTTATTACAAAAAATAATTGCTTAAGTAATAATGGTAGTGGAAGAATATCACCATCTTTAATTGCAGCAGGTAAAAGAAAAAAAAAAGGGAAACAAAAATAATTGGATAATTTGAAATATTTTTTTTTTTTTTTTGTAACTATACACAAAATTTTTCTCCATTTTCATTTGCTGCAATTTTATATACCTATTTTTTTTTTTTGTACCTATGGATATTTAGTTTATTTTATTTTTTTTTTTAATTTTATTTTCGGTTTTTTTTTTTTTTTGTTTATCATTATTATTTTATTTTCTTTATTTATTAATATTGTTCTATAACACTCACACACATTTTTTTAATTTTAATTTTAGTAATATATTTATTAAAATTTGTATATATATGTAATAATATTAGTTAAATTAATATTAATAAAATATACATATGTATATATATTTTAATTTAAATAAAAATTTATTTTAAGAAATTAAAATAATGCCTATATACAATAGGTATACCATTTTAAATTTTAAGAAATTTGCTAAATATAAATGAACTCCGTCAATAAATGAACTCCGGAACTCCTAAAAACTGAAGCCATATATTTTTTTATACTCGTATACCAGCGTATTTCTGAAAGTGTAATAAATTTTCCATTACGTTTTGTAATATCTTAAAGAAGATCGGATAGATAAGAAAAATAATATATATAATATTGTTGCTCAGGATCGAATTCTGATTTGGTTAAGCCATATGCGTCTTTCTGCACGATATCTCAACAGAATAATGGAGAATAATGAAAATTCTGAAGTTTTTACTATTTCATGTTAATTATTAAATTTTTATTGTAATAGCATGTTTTATTTTTGTATCCAAGAGTTTAGACAGTCAACTATATACTCCTCGTTTTATAAAGAATTTGAAGATAAAAATTAATATTTTTTAACAAAAACTTTCCTATGAGTTGACATCATAATTTAAGATAAATAGTAACTGGTAGCAGTATACGTATACATCTTAAGATTCTTATTTAGTCTTAAATAGAGATTTATAGTGTGAATCACTGTTGTGTTATATGCTAAAATAATACTCTCTATAGTCTATATGTTAGTAAAGTTGGAATATGTTTTGATCATTGAAATGTACTTTCTATATATAATAGAACTTTGATTATTAAATTTGATTTCAATAGTTTTAAAAAAAAAACTATATTGCATAAAACATTAACAATATTTCAGGCTTCACCATGTATAATTTATAGATTTGTTAAAATCATTCACATTCATATTATTGTTTTTATTGGATATTTTGATATATGTTCATACTTTTATATTTTTATTTAATATTTTAATACTATTTAAAATCCAATATCGTAATATCAAATAACCATGGGTGTAATATAAATGTAACAAATTTAACAATTCTTTTATATTTGTTATACTAATTTAAAATATTATTTGATATTAATACCAACATAATGAATGACGAAAAATTTTTTAAAATCACTAAATCACTTGAAAAGTGTTTTCGAAATGAGGGGCCTAGTATAAAATACGCAGGAGTACTGAGAAAAGAAGTATAAAATGCCCAATAAACACCGAGGGAGTCCTGGTTCGAATCCCACACATGTCGTAAGAATAATCCCTCTATTACGACATTTATAGCCAAGCCTGAAAAGGAAAGGCTGTGTAAAATATAATATGATTATACATATAATACATAATACGATTGCAACTTTTTATTTGCGCAGATGTGTAATTCCTTAGAACTGCATAATTAAAATTTATTGTATATATTTATTTACATATACATATATATTAATAACAAATAGTTCTACACTTTAAAAATTAAGTTAGAATTCTACAGATTACTACCATATTTGTCGTTCGGACAGTGCACCTTTAAAATCCTTATTACATTATCGATATTGCGACTATTTAGGGATAAAAGTCTAGTGGATCGCTTAAGATATAATATAGACTAAAATTGTTTGGTCACAGCGCAAGAATTAGTAGAAAACCTCCTATACAGTTTGTGAGAACATTAGCTTGTTGTTAAGAACAGTATTTATAGGTTGTTATAGAAACTTCAAGATTCTGCTTTCCTCGGAGAATTTGAAAGTTTGTGCTGCTTCTAGCGAGTTTATTAGCTCTATAATTGTCTACAAAGTCACTTATTTGTATAGCCATTTAAGATGTATGTATATTGAAAACAATATTTTCTCAAATATAAAATATATAAAATACCTACAATGTTTTTTAAAATAAATAATTTATTTTTATTTCATTTAATTAAAACTTTCAATTTATCGGTAAAAATAACGTTACACTTGCCGCCATTCATTGTTTATATTATGTTATGATATGTGTATATTATGGTAATCATAAATAAATGACTTTTGCAAAATATACTTAATATGCAATTTTTCAATTTTTTTTTATTTTATTTTGCAAATGAATGAAAAATTATCACTTAAATCCCAACTATACAACATAATATAATTTTAAGCTTATTATATTTTTTTTTCTTGAAAAGAAAATAAATAGATAATAAAAAAAAAAGAAAGAACGGTAAAACATATTTGACATTACAAAATGTCAATGCCTTATTGTTATAAAATATATTTTAAAAATGTAACTATAATAGTACATTATCTTTTTCAATTTTATTTTACCAGATTTTACTATTTCATAAAAGTTTATTTAAAGTGACCAGAACTCTATTTTAAATGTTGCTTGAACTTTTTTCTGTATAACGGTATAATCAAGCTACCAATTTATTTAATTTTCTCTTTACGAGTATATGATTTAAACTCTCTATTTCTATATTTCTGTATATATGATATAACCAAAGTATATTATTATGATAAGTAGTTTCATTTACCACGTGACCAAAAATATTTTAGACTATATAATATGTAATTTATGCAAAATATGCTTTTACGAAATTGTAAAAGATAGATAATAAGAATTTTTCATGTAGGAAAAAGACAAAAAAACTGAAAAAACAAAACGATTTGATATTGAAACATAATAAAATTAAGTAAATGTGAATATTCATTTGGATGACTTTATAACATAACAAACATTTGAATTCCAATTATCCCTATACCTAATACGTTACACTCAATCATAAACAAATTCATTAGGATGGCATTTAAAATTATATTATTTAAAAATATAATCTAGGTATATGTAATGTTGCTTTTTTTCTTATACTTTTGTCCTATACAGTATACATAGTGGATGTCAAACAAAGGAAAATAGGTTTTACCTATTTCAGGAAATAGAAATCAACTTGTTGCGTTTGATTATAAATTTGCTACTTGCTAGTTAATTTTAACAATATTGACATTAAAATAGAATCCATCACGTAAAAAGTGAATCGAAGGAAAATAATAGTTGGTACCTATCTATCATTTTATATTATAAGTTTTGATTTTGAAAAATAGATAATTTTTAATGAAAATAAAATGCCAAAAAAAAGTTTTAAAATCATATTTATAAGATTATTTAGTCGAATGTGTTATTTCTATTTGATGCACTCCTAATAAATTCCAAAACCGAACTTCAAATTAATTCTAAACTTCAAATAAATTCTAAAAACAAAATGTCAAAATAAATAATAAATTTACAAAAAAAAATTTCTCGAGTAAATAAAATATATAATAGGGTTTAAAAGGTAGAGGATATTTTAGTCTAAGATCAGAGGATCGGTGCATATTTTTTTATAAATGAAATAGAATCATTTAATTGAGTTTATTTCAAGCATGATTAAACAATATTATGTAAATAAAAATATGAAAAAAATCCCTGGATATAAAAATTATTAATTAAACTATAAATAATTATTCTTATTAAAATTGTGTATATATGGTCACTTTATAATATGCATTTATTTTAAAGTTTTTTTTTATATATGAACATATGTATATATGAGAGATATGTACTTATCTGTTTAAATATCAATTGTTATTATTATATCTGTGAATATTTTTAAAAATAAATCAAGTATAAATGTATACTTTATACACCACCAATGTCAGTTTATTTTCAATTTTTTCTTGTAATTTTTGTCGGCAAATGCGGCAAGTGAATAAATCAACTCATATTTCAAAACTTATAATATATAAAGATTCAATATACACTCATACCATGGAAAAATGATTGTTTCATATTGTATTTTTATTTAGCTTTTTTTTTTTTTTTTTATTTTGTTCTCCCCTCGAGCATTCAAGTTCTCTTGTACTTTTTCAATATCTAAATATAGGTTAATATGGGTTAATGTAAATGAACTTAGAATTTATTAGATTTTGGTTAAGTGAACATACATATTTGTAGTATTGGTTTTCAATAGATCATTTTTTTTTTGTTTTTGTTTTTTTGTTGTTGTTGTTTTGACATATACACAACACATTTGTTGTGAAAAGCTATTAAAAATTTAATAAAAAAAAAAGAAAGGTGTTCTAAAAAAAAAAAAAAAATATAAAAAATAAAAAAAATTTAATATTGTTAAAGAAGATACTTACTTTTCTATAATTTAAGAGCTCTTGTTATAATTTACGAGTGAATAACATTAAAATTGAATTTTTTTTTTTTTTTAAATTCATTGTTAAAATAAAAATATATAAGTTTTCTTACCATTTTTTACATATATATAATATATAATATGTATATATAATAATATGTACATAAAAAATTTCTTTATTTTGTAATATTTTCAATATGTTCAATTTTATTTTCTTTTCTATTCAATATTTTCAAGGTTCCGGTAAAACATCTAATGATATGATAAGTAATAGTTTCGAAGAAAGACGTATTTTAAGTTTCTTAAAGGATACAACACAATGTCAAAAGAAACTTGAAATGGTATCAAGTGGTAAAGATTGTCCAAATTCAAGTTTTTCATGTTTAGCCCGTGAAGAACATTTTGCAAATTTAGTACAACAAAATTTTCATCAAATGGATACAACAAGTTGTGGTATTGGTACAATAATTGGTGGTATACAATCATATAATGGTACTACAAATGATACATCAACTGTATTGTCAATAGCAGATGAAACAGCAAAATTAATTGATGAATCAGTTAAAAATTTCCATTCACAATCAAAACAACAAAATAATTCTTCTTCTGAACGTAATTTTAATGTTGTTCAGGATTCAACAGAAAATTTAGAAATTCTTATGGATAAAAAATTATCACCTGATAAAGAAGTAAATGGTTTTATTGTATCATCAACACCATCAACAGTTACAAATAATTCAACAACTGTTGTTGCTGCATCAGCTAATCCATTACCAATACGTCATTCGAATAATGTTTATATAAATCGAGAATGGGTTTTGAAAAAAATTGCTTTATGCTTAGAACAAAGAACATCAGGTAAAAAACCTATAACGGGAACAAAATTAGAATTAGCTGTTAAAGAATCTGTACTATCAGCTAGTTCATTTTTACCAAGACCACCTACCAATAGTTCAGTTGGTGTTAGTGGATCAAATTCAACCTATCATGGCTGTTTAATATTAGGTTCGAATGGATCTGGTAAAACAGCAATTTGTCAAGCAATTATGAATGGAAATTCTGGTACTAAAGGTATTCTAAATCGTAAATTATTGGCATGTTATTTAGTCAATTCACAGAATCCCGATTGTCACAGTTTAAGTTTATTTATTAGAAGTATTGTATTACAAATTTTAAGTCATTCAAGTATGATCTCAAAAGATGATATTGGAAAAGTTTTTGATGAAACATTTGGCCAAACAACAGATAATAATAACAGTAATAGTTTTAATGACATTTTAAATGTACAAACTCCATGTGCACAAACTAATAATAAAAATAATAATGATAAAGATATTATTAATGTTGATAACGATATTATTGATAATAATATAAATCATCATCAACAGAAACGTAGTAATAATTTAGAAGAAGAACTATTAATAGCAGAACTAAAGTTAAGTTGTGAAATGGGTGATTTTATTGATAGTAAAACATCAACAACAAATAATAAAGTGAATAAAGATGATATGAATTCAAGAAAAGTTGTTCAAAGGCAAAAATCAGCACCTTCACCAGAAAAAAAATGTGACGCTAATGAAGATGAATGTGAAAATTCTGAATCAGCTCTAAAAAATAACTATGGAACACATCCGCCAAAAGCAAATAAATTAAATAAATCAGAAAAAGGAAAAAATGCAGACAACGAAAAACTGAATCAATTGCAAGAACAAGATAAGGTAAAAAAAAATTTTAAAATTAATACATAGTTAATATACATATTAAGTATGTTTTTAAATTTACAAATAATTTTCTTTTTATTTCAGTGTTTAGCAAATTTAAAAGAACTGAACAAATCTGAGGATGGTAAAAATTCAAATAAATCAAGCCCAAATAAAAAATCCAAAATTCCAATTTCAATATCAGGTCGATCAAACAGTAGTATAACAATGACATCTGTTAATGGAAATAATCAAACAAGTCCACCTAAATCAACCAATAATGTAACAATACAACAAGGTGGTGGTGAAGATATTGCTGATGTTATGGGTGATGAATTAAAAAATGAAATTGAAGCTGAAATTAATGATGACAGTACTGCAGAAAGTAATAAAGATAGTAAAGGTGCTGATTCACCAACAGAATCAGCTAGAAAAGAAATTTCAGAAACCGAAACAGAAAAACAAAATCAAAATAATAATGATGATTTAAATGCTGAATTAGAAAAAAATTCTGAAACAAATTCTCAAACAGAATCAGAAAGATATCCACCAAAAGAAAGTCCAAAAGAACCAACAGCACCACCAATATCATCAATTTTAAGTTTTAGTGGTGCACAAATAAAATCAGCTACTGGAACAATAATACCACCACCATTACCTAAACCAAAAAGTTGTCGCACTATTATTGCAGATAGTTATTATGAAATGCTTATTAGTAATCCAGAAATATTTGAATGTTTAAATGTTGATAATATTGAAAAAAATCCAGATGAATGCTTTAAAAAAGCATTATTATTTCCATTATTAGAACTTACACCACCACGTACAGCTTTATTATTATTAATTGATTCAATTGATGAGAATTATATTAATGAAGGAAATTTAATATCAACATTAAAAGGTCGTACAATGACACAAAAATCACGAAATATTGCCGAATTATTATCAAATCATATACATTTATTCCCAAAATGGTTATTTTTAGTTTGTACAACTAAAAAACAAACAAAAAATATTACTAAAATGTTTGCTGGTTTTAAAAAAATAACATTAGATGATTTACGAAAATCACATGTTGTAAAAGATGTACAAGAATATATTATAAATCGTTTAAATTCAGATTTTAAAGGTAATTAATATAATATGTATTATGTTATTTTATTACTCATTTTTCTTTCTTAAATTAAATAATTTTTAAAATTTTGTTACACACTACATATTTTCTATTTTAAATTATTTACTGTTTAATTTACTTTCATTTCAATCTAAAGATATTTTTTAATATTTCAAATTAGTCATAAAATTTTAATGACGCGCGCAACATTTATTATTCATTGGAAACTGGTAGTTTTTAAATAATTTAAATGTTTTGTTTTTTTTTTATTAAATTATTCACAAAGTAATAATTCTCAAAAAGTAATTAAAAAAGCGCCACAATATAATGTAATTTTAATTGTTTAAAGAAAAATTGCATAATATGTTATAAAACTTTATATATAAGTAGTTAAATTTGTATGTTATTTAAATTTTGCAATAAAACTTTATTAATTTTTAATAAAAACGATAATAATTAAAAACACGTGGGCTTATCTTTGCATTAAATCATATTTGTATGTGGTAAAAAGAACCAGATAGAACTGTTAAATACTAGTAAAGTAGTGAAAGTATATGATAAAATTTGATTTCGAAACCTACTTTTTTTCTTTTGTTTCAATTAATCAATTTAGGTAATATTCAAAGCTATCCCCTTCGATCATATATATATATGATCGAAGGCTATCCCTATTTTGGTAATTTTATTTATTTAATTTGATCACTTATTAAATGGTCTGAGACAAATTACGTTTAATGAAAATTCTTAAGATTAAAAAAAATTTCATATAAATTACCGTTTAATTAAATAAATTTTAGATTTAAATTTTATTTTATGTAATTCTTTTGTATTTAATTTATTTTCTAATCTTTAATATATTATTTTTTATGTTTTTTTTAAGGTACTATAAATTTAACAAAAGAAATCATTGAAAGTTTACATCAATTATATATTAAATCAAATGGATGTATTCTTTATTTAGAGAAAGTACTTAACGGTATTAAGGATAATTTTTTTTCATTTCGTGAAATTAAATTAATACCATGCACATTAAATGGATTGTATCTTTATATATGTCAAAAATCATTTAATAAAAAACAATATTCAAAAGTACGTCCAATATTAAATATATTATTAGCATCAACTGGTTTTGTTGATCGTTTATTTTTATTTAATTGTTTACGAGCTCATAATTATACAATTGATTTGGATGAATTTGAAAAACGTTTAGATTTAATGAAAAATATTTTAATATATGATGGACAAAAAAATTCAAAAATAAAATTATTTCATAATTCATTTGCTGATTGGTTAGTTGATGTAAAATTTGCAACAAAAAAATTCATTTGTAATGTTAATGAAGGTCATGTTCTTATTTCAATGTATTATATGTTAGTAAGTGATACATTGTGTGCAAATAGTGTAAGAAGATTTTGTTATCATCTTATTAAATCTGGTGATTATTTAACAAGTCGAAATATTAATATGGATTTAATATTATTATTATTGGAATCAAGAATTAATTTAAGTGATTGTTTCTATACAAATGCATTAAATTGTTGTTCAATATGTGAAAATGAATATAGAAATGATCCAAATTTTTTACCAAAAACAAAAGAAATGATACGAAAATTTTTAAATAATGATTTAAATAATGATTTTTCGGTATTTTTATGTGATTTTTTCAAACCAAGTTTACCAACAGATCCAAAAACTTTAAAATTATTAATTGAAACTGGTATAAATAATGCAGAATCTCAGGTAAGAACAAAATATATTTTTATTTTCTAAATTTACAAAACTTTAAAATTTTATAGGCATCATGTGATTCTTCTTTAATTTCACCCGAATTATCAGAAAAGTCAACAAATATTGATTTTGAATTAGCAGATTTATTATTATCTAGTGAGAAAACATGTTTAGAAGAAATACAAAGACCAAAAAGCTCATCTGATAAATCAGATCAGCGTAATGCTGAAAGTCAAGATGATAATACAAGTACTTTACATCAGTTATCTGATTCACATCGTATTGAAATGCATAAAGGCAAGGCCTTAATACATATTTTAGCAAATGATGGTAATGCTCATTTGTTAGAAAGAGCTTTAAAGGCGTGCAAAGGACCGATAGATTTAGAAATCGAAGATTATAATGGCCAAACAGCTTTAAATATAGCTGCTAGAAATGGTCATTTAGATGTTGTTAAACTTTTATTACATTTTACTCAACCATTAAATGATGGAACTGGTCGTATGAAACGAGTTGATGTTAATCATGCTGATCGTGATGGATGGACTCCATTACGTTCTGCATCATGGGGTGGTCATACAGAAGTTGTAAAATTATTAATTGCTCATGCAGGATGCTCTATTGATTTAGCTGATAAAGAAGGTAGGACAGCTTTAAGAGCTGCTGCCTGGTCTGGTCATGAAGATATTTTAAAAATATTAATAGAAGCTGGTGCTGATGTAAATTCTGTGGATCGTCAAGGAAGAACATCATTGATAGCCGCTTCTTATATGGGACATTATGATATTGTTGAAATACTCTTGGACAATGGAGCTAACGTTAATCATTTAGACTTAGATGGTCGTAGCGCTTTATGCGTTGCAGCTTTGTGTGGATCGTCAGGTTACAGTAAAGTTATTTCAACGTTATTAGAGCATGGAGCCCATACAGATCAATTGGACAATGATGGAATGTCACCACTATTAGTTAGTTCATTTGAAGGCAATGCTGAGGTTTGCGAATTGCTACTGGAAAATGGTGCCGATCCAGATTTGGCTGATTTTATGGGTCGTACACCCTTATGGGCTGCTTGTACAGCTGGGCATGCAAACGTTGTCAAACTTTTATTATTCTGGGGATGTGGTATTGATTGTATGGATGCTGAAGGACGGACTGTTTTGAGTATTGCTGCTGCTCAAGGAAATGTTGAAACTGTACGCCAACTTCTAGATCGTGGTTTGGATGAAACACATCGTGATAATGCGGGGTGGACTCCTCTACATTATGCTGCATTTGAAGGTTTCCACGAAGTTTGTGTACAAATACTAGAATCGGGTGCCAAAATTGATGAGTGCGATAATGAAGGGAAAACAGCTTTACATTTAGCCGCGCAAGAAGGAAGACAAAAATGTATACAAGCTTTATTAGAAATACATGATACATTAATTGATCAGAAAGCACATGATGGTAAAACAGCTTTTCGATTAGCATGCCTTGAAGGACACATTGATTGTATACAAAATCTTTTGAAATTTGGCTGTGATGTTAATTCAAAAGATGCTGATTCAAGAACAACGTTATATATTTTGGCTTTAGAAAATAAATTAGATGTCGTGAAGTACCTGTTGGATGTAACAGAAGTTGATGTTAATATACCAGATAGTGAAGGTAGAACTGCTTTACATGTTGCTGCTTGGCAGGGACATGCAGAAATGGTTAAATTGCTCATAACTTTAGGTAAATGGAGTTTTGTTTTTACAAAGTTGAAATTTGAATATTAATAAGTTAATTTTTTTAACAGGTAACGCCAATGTAAATGCTATGGACTTAGAATGTCGATCACCATTACACTCATGTGCTTGGCAAGGAAATCATGATGTTATGACCATATTATTATATTTCGGCGCAGTTCCAGACCACGCTTGCAAACAGGGTGCAACTGCATTAGGCATTTCTGCTCAAGAGGGACATGATAAGTGTGTTGCTATCCTTTTAAAATATGGTGCAAATCCATATAAATCAGATCATTGTGGTAGAACACCTATTAAACTAGCAGCCAAATCAAATAGAAACAATATTTTGAAAATTTTCGAAACTTTTGCTAAAAGTAAAATATTTTTAAATTAAGACTTTGAAATTTCAATTTAAAAAAAAAATTTTTTTTCTGTTCTAGCAGATGAATCAAATTTAGAATACCAAAAAATTCATCCAAATATGCTAAGATCACCGGACCAACCACAAGCACCTCCATTACTAACAAATCAAATGGCACATTTATTACCAAATAATAATAACGCACCATCAACCAATGTTTTAAATGCATCTAATTCAACACATAGTAGTAACTTTTATGAGAATACAATGCAATCAGACAATAGCAGTTTACAAAAAAGGAAAAGTGTAATATCTAGTCAATCAACGGGAAGTAGTAATGATGTAAGTAAATTAAAATATCTTTAAAATAATTTTATCAATAAATGCTTTAAAAATTACGATAAAGGTACCCTTATCATTTACACAACAACTTCAACGTCACACTAAAATGAATTCAAGAAATAATCCATTTATTCAAAATGCTCCAATTGTTAATACAAAATATTCTAAAGGACAACAACGACATTCACAAATACTTCCTGATTTAAATGAACATCAAATGAATATGGGTGAGTATTTAAAATGAATACATATAAAATTTTACTTGGTTTGATTAATTTTTAGTTTAATTTTCGAATTATTTATTCATTATTTTATTTGTTTTCTTTTTTTTTTTGTTTTAAGCACCAAATGTTCAATCGAATGATGCTGATATGTTTGATATGGAATGTATGTCACCATTATATGCAACCCCGCCACATTCACCAAGTAGTGATTTAAGTTCACCTGGTCAATTACCACAAAATCATGGTTTTGATGAAATGGCTGGTGTTGGAAATAATATCGGAGGAGCTGGTAATGGGGTCAGTGTAGGCAGTAGTGGCAATGGCGCAACAAATAATATTATTCCTTCACAAAAAAATACATCATCATCAACAGATAATCATTTCGCTAGAGATACTCATATGAGAATTATATTGGGAAATTGTAAAGATTCAAATAATTCATCGAAGTAAATTTTTACAAATTAAAAAAAAAAAAAAATTCTTAATTAATATTTTTAAATTTTTTTTTAGTAAATCAAAACGCAGCGGAATAGCAACCAATCCAGCGATGCGTTTAATACGTAGCCGTTTTGATTCTGCTGCAAATTTAATAAGACGAACCAATAATATGCTATCAAGTGGTAGTCAAGGTTCATCTAGTATTGGTGTTAAATCAGGAACATTTCAATGGCGAAAAGAAAGTCAAATGTAAAATGCAAAAAAAAAAGAAAACAAAAATAAAAGTTAAAAAATTTTTATTTACATTTAAAAATATAACTAATTTAATATTTAAGAAACAAAGAACAAATGATCAATTTGATTTTTTTTTTCTTTTTGTTACGACCAAAAATTAAAATTTAATGAAAACATAATTAAAGCATAAAGTATAATTTAAGCCAATAAATAAGTTTATAAAATGATTAAGTACTAAAATTTAAAAAATTTATTTTAAAATTTTATTTAAATCATCTTTAAAAGATATTTAATTCATAGAATAATAAAACACAAAAAAAAAAAGCATTAACATAAAAAAAAAAACATAAATATATAAAATCTACTCATCAAAAGTACATTAAAAGAAAAAAAAAATTAACTAAAAAAAAAAAAAATTAATAATAAAACTATTATTATACCTAATATTACAAAAATATTTATATTTTTTGAATTCAATAATTTATTCAAAACTATTATATAAACTCTTAGTATTTAAAAAGGCCTATAGAACTTAATTATTAGTATTTAACTTTTTTTTAGGTTTAAAAGAAAAACAAAAAGTAATAATATTTGAACTCATAACTTGTATTTAAAAATAATATTAGTAGAAAAAAAAAGTACAGATTTTTCAGAAAAAAAAAAATATATACATATATATATATCTGGAACAATATTCGGAATTTTTTTAATTCAATTTATTATTTTAATTTAGATTTTAGTTTTAATTTAGATTTTGTTTTTTACTTTGATTTTTAAAATTAATATATAACATTCTTAATTATTTTATAATTTATTTTTATTTTTTAAGTTTGTGATGTTAATATTAAATGAAACGAAATAAATTAAGGCAGGCCTATTAATAATATATTATATTATACATATATATATATTATAATATAATGTATATTTATATATATACATAGTTATATAGATATTTATGCAAAATAATTAGAAATATATACAAAAACTCCAAAGTATAAAAAAAAAGTAAAAAAAGAAAAAAAAAAAATACAAATTTATATTTTATTATTGCACTCATGAAAATAGAACGAAAAATTCAAAATAAAAAGCATTTAAAAAAAAAATAAATTAAAACAGGTTAAAAATAAAAATATGTTAGAAGGTTATTACAAACAAAAAAAAAAAAAAAATTAAACTTTAAAATTCAAATAAAAATACGTAAAAATTAAAAATTAAATTAAGCAACACTGATAAAAGTTTAAATTTACTATATTTAAAAATTTAAAAGACTCGGTAGAAATCAAAAAAAAAAAATAAATAAATAAATAAAAAGTATGTATACAAAATCATTATGTAACATTAATATTTAGTTATTTATAAATCAACTCATCTTCAAAATAGATTCATTATTGAAATTTACTATATAACTTGAACTAAAAACTAAATAAATTTGTAATTATATTTTTTATTAGAAATTAATTAAATCTTTTTATTTCTGAAATATTAACTTTAACAATAGAAATTCATTTTAATTGTATTCTTGTTTAATATTGCATTAGAATTCTTCTATCGTATAAAACTCAATAAGGATTTTTTCCATATATTTGCTAAACTTCCTTATCCTAGAAATTGCATCCTAGGATATTGTTCTTAAATTTCATTATGTTAGGTACTCAAGAAAGTGCAAAGGTAACGATATAAAAGTGTTAAATCCTTCATATGTATATCGTTTGATATTTTCCCAATAATACTTAATGATTAATCAATAAAGTTGTTATTGTTTTTTATTTAATTTGAAATTTCTTTAATTGTTTTTTTTTTTCTTCCTAAGTCCTAAATATAATAATGCAACAAATTTTTGAACCTAAGATGTATTTAAAATTTGAATTTAAATTTAAATTAAAAATGAAAAAAAAACTCTTTAGTTTAGTTCAAGTATTTAGGAGTTTTTTTTTATTTAAATTCATTTACATATAACATATTTTTATTTAATAATACCAATTTTTGTATAGATTGAAATTTTTGTATTTTGATTTTGTTAATTAAAACTTTTAATAAATTTTTATTTTTTTTTTATTTTTTTGTTGCACTGTTTTTAACAGGCCTAATTTTCATTGCAAAAAAGTATTCTCTTTTTAATACTCTAGCCAAAATATTATAATTAATAATAAATTTATAAAAAAAAACAAAATATGAAAGTAGTTTTGATTAGTAAATCAATAAATTAAAAAAAAAAAAACAAATGAATAAAAAAAATTAAATATAAATATAATAAAACAAAAATAAAATTAACAAAAAAAAAAAAAAAAATTAAAATTTTAGATATATAATGAGGTGTGTTAAAATTATTGTTAATAAATATTCGCAATATTTATTTATTTTTGAGATGTTGTAACAAAAAAAAAATATTAAAATTAAATATATTAAAACTTAAAATACATATTTCCAAAAACATTTTTTTAATGTAAGTTATTTTTAAGAATAACAAATTAACACAAATACTTGTGTGTTACTGGGTGAAAATTGTTTCGTAAGAAATTTTTAACATTTTCAAAAAACAAATTGTTAAATAGAAATTTTTAAATTATTATGTAGGTATATTTAAAGATTTAATTAATTATCTTTATATAAAGATATTTTCCAATCATACATAATTATTTAAATTTTTGTTATATTTTTCATCTTTAAATCTTTAATCGATAATGTGTCAATTTGATTTTTATTAATTATTTTACTTTCTCAAAAATTAAATTTTATAAATTTATGATATTTCCCTTTTTTTGTGTTGACAGTTTTTCAATTTGTATGAATAATATGGATAATTAATTTTAAAACATTGGAAAATTATTTAATCAAATACATAAAAAGAGAAAAAAATGATATGTAATAAAATAACTTTGTCCAAATACTTACTTATAAAACTAATACTTAATATAAAGTATATATTTAATTAATTTGTATGGAAATTGTTGTTGTTAGGTGAATTCTATGTTTGAACTGCACAACAAATTTTTCTATACATGTTAAAAATAAATTTATTGGCAAGTTAAATGGAAATATATAATTACATATACCTTTTTTATTTTAATTGAAGATATTTTTTAATTTAAGTGAAGACATTTTTATTTTAAGAATTTTTTTTACATAAAGGCAGCTGTGTGTCAATCGATAACTTTTTATTTGTAGGGAAAATAAAAAAAAATAAATTTACTGAAGTAGAAAAATCAAAAAAGAAAATCAAAATTTTACTTACAAAATTACGAATTTTAATAACGCGATTAAAATTTTAAATGTCGAAAATTTTTATTTTCATTTGGTACAGTAAAATTCTGATTTTTTTTTTCTACTTTAGTAAATTTCCTTTTTTTATTTCAACGCAAGTAAAAAATTATCGATTGGTAGTTGGCACACAATCAAAATGAAGGTATTTTTACTTTGAGTGAACATTTTTTACTTTTTTTAAGTGAAGGCATTTGTAATAAAAGTTAAAAGAAAAAAAATACAAATATCAGATCCAAGTATATATATATTAGATAAAATAAATTTATATATTTTATTAAATATTTATGTAATGGTATAGCATAACTTACTGAAGTAAAAATTCTTCATTTAAAATAAAAAAAATGTCTTTCTTTCAACTAAAGATGATTTTATCTAAAGAACCTTTATAAAAAGGTTTCTCAGAAGAAACAGCTTAAAAATAAAAAAAAATATGATATTCTGAGATTTTCCAAAATAATCACACAATTGATTTTATATCAAGACGGATATTCTCATTTATCATGGTAATTTCTAAATGAGAAATTAAATTTTTTTTACAAAGGCACAAACCATTTTCGAAATAAAAAAGTAAATTACTATTTAGTAACAGTCGATTTTGATAAAAAGAAAGAGTTACACAGTTCTTAATAATATGTATAAATCGTAATGATCAAACTATCCTCATTATATAACAATAATAATGAAAAAAAACATTTTTTTTTTTTTTTTGATTAATTTTAAATTGCATAATTATGCTTTTTTTTTTGTTTTACATAACATATATGATATAATTATAAAAGAATCTTATTTTTTTTTTTTTTTTGAATTTTTTTAAAAATTTATATTATATTATTAAAACAAAACTTTAATCAAATATTATTCGAAAACAAAAAAAAAATATTATGTATTTCTAAAATAAATTATCACAAACTTAAAAAAAAAACAAAAGCATAACTTATATAAAAAACAAAAAAAAAAAATACATTTATTAAAAATAAAACAAAAATAAAAATAAAAAAACAAAAATAAACAAAATAAACTAAAACTTCAATATTTTTAAGCTTGTATAGCAATTATATAATTAGTCTATAATTAAAATTTTAGTATGTATTATGTATCATTAACTATTCTTTTATTATTTAAGTATATTTTAGAAAAATTTTTTTCACTTCGTGTTATTTATTTTCAAAAAAAAAAAAAAAAGAAAAAAATTATGTTGTACAACTTTTTTGGTTTTAAAAAAAAATTTTTTTTTTTTTTGATTTTTAGTGTTTGTTTTCAAATTTGTTTTTTTTTATTATTGCTAACAAAAGTTAGAGGAGAAAAAAAAAAAATAGATTTTTTTCTTTAAATTATTTTTTAATTAGGATTTATTTTTATATCTAGTCTTCTATATTCCAAATATTTATAAAATTTATAAAAATTACGAAAGAAATAAAAGAAATAAATTTTTTTTTTCAATTATCTCTAAATATTGTAAAGTTGTTTTAATTGGTTTATTTATTTGTTATTTTTTTTTTCAAAAAAAAAAAAAAAGTAAATTGAAGAAAAAAAGAAAATAGGGAGAGTTTAGATTTTTTTTTTTTGTTCATTAATTATTCATTTATCCTGGATGTTTTGGATCAGAGAATAATAAGCTGAAATCGGAAACGTCATTTGCGAATCAGTTACTCTTGTAGTATAATTTTAAACGAAAATAACCTATAGTAAAGTATCTGATCCGATGTTCAAATAACGTTTCGAATTTCAGTTACAGTAACTTTATCATCACCAGACCAATCAAATCAAAATACATATTGATAAATATTTTTTTTTAAATACATTTCTATAATTATTATGGTAAAAGAAAACATTGCTCAAATCGAACTGCTTAGATATAATTGGTATGATTTTATACCAATTATTTGTATTAAAATCACAATAAAAAAAAACCAATTTCTTCTTTACATATTTTTAAAATTTTTCTTGACTCTTCAGTTTTGTTAGGAATGCCATTATCTGTTTAATTTTGCAACAGCAGTAATTGTAAAGATGTATAATTTAAACCTGATAAAAGCGACTGACTAACCACTTTTAGAATATTGAAAAATTTGTGTGTAAAATATTGATTTAGATAAATTAAATGAATAATTAATATTAATAATTTATCTTTCTCTTTACGGTTCTTTTTTTTTTTTCTAAATTGTATTTTTTTTTTTACTTTTTTTTTTATAATTCATATAAAATTATAAAATTTACTAAAATAGATTTTTAAAAAAATTTTTCAAATGTTTTATTTAAATTCGAAATTCAACAGTATCCCATGGTCTATTAAAAAATGGTAATCAAAAAAAAAACAAAAAAAAGTTAATAAAAAATATATAAAAATCCATTAAAAGCCTTTACGAAAATTAAAAAAAAAAAATCAAAAAAGAAATACAGTTTTACTATATTTTAAGTTTAAAAATTAATTTAACAACTCATAAAATATATATTAGAAAACAGAAATAAAGGAAAACAACTAAATGAAATTAATTCGAAAATAAAAATTTAAATTCAGAAAAAAAAAAAAAAAAAACGAAAAATAAAAATTAAGGAAAGAAAATAAAATATGTATAACGTCAATAAATGAGTAAAAAAAAAATAAATATTATTTAAAAACTTTAATAAATAATACATTAATTATAAATGTAATGTTTATCTTCAACAAAAAAAAAAAAAAAAAATTAAAAACAAAAAAAAAAGTATTTAACGAAAATGTAATATCAAAAATAAAGTATTTATTTCACTAATTTGTATTTTTATTTTTTAATTTTTAATCATGCATTTAAATTACGAACAGTATAGATTACACATACATATACTATTATCTTATATTTTTGCAACTCTGGCTGAAAGTATTGTCGTTGGTTAAAAAAATACCAAAGTAGCACCATTTTTAAATGTTGATGTTTCAAAAACTATTGAATGAAGCCGCTCTGTCCATTTCTATTTAGAAACTTTTCAATAGCGGTATCAAAATTTTAATCTTGTAAGAAGTACCCACTTCAAACTTTTAATCTTGCAAGTACCCATGTCTCTTACATAGGTATTAGGTACCTAGAAAATAAGTTAAATGTTCCAATTTGGGAACGGAAAGCAAATACATAGAGTGTTCATGAGACATTAGAATCGTTTATTGTTCTGTTTTACTCTTTAGCAAATATAGCCAGAGCATATTGACACAATTCTTGAACAATATAAACTTATTTATATAAGTTTATAAAAACTTGTTTATATCCCTATAAACTTTTTATAGATATTTAGAAGCACAAAAAACCGAAAATACAAAAACTCATACACACAAAGATTGTTATATTAATATGTTCTCTTGAAAAGTGGGAATGGAAGTGTTAATTTTTCGAGAGATTAAATAACACTGGGTTTTTTTAGAATTTAAAATCTACCCTGTTTACCCTGTCTACCATATTTAGAAATTTTGGTGAAATTTAAGTCTTCTAGAGTGAAGTAATATAAGATATTTTTTTGGGTTTTTAATTCCTTGTTTACTTTAAATTTACTTCAAAAGTTGAAAAGTTGGATTTCAATTCAATATTATAAGTTATAATACTAAAAATGGTGTAAACTAATTTGAGATTTCTATTATTTATTTAACAAAATAAAAGAATGTATTTAAATGTTTTGGTCAATATTCAATAAGATTCAATATTCTATTTTAGTACTTGCAGTATTACTACTAAGTACTCAGTAGTCAGTACTTAGTAATCAGTAATTCAACAACCTAGTTATAACAACATTATAAATATATAACTGACATTACATGTTTCGAAAATGACATTTATAAAAACCGGTTTATTGAACAAATACAAAACCAAACAAAATAAATTGTCAAGAAAACTTTGTAATTTTTGTATTATATTTTCTTAATGTTGGCTATTCTGATTTTTTTTGTTATGTTATTATTTTTTTTTTTTCGTTAAAAATTTTGTTACTCACTTGGCAAGTCGCAAACTGCCAACTGCTTTGTTTTGTCTTTGTCTGTTTTCTGGTCTACACTCTACAGTCAATTATCAATTTACAAAATCATTTTCAAAACAATCGTGTTATAGAACGGATGCGTTGCGATGCGTTCCGAATTTGTTATTTCGCGAAATATTGTTTACAAATTTTGATTAAAGTCGAAAATGCTTCTAATACGGGAAATATTAATTAAAATTAATAAAGAATAAATTAAAGTGATTGTATTATTTAATGTACAACAAAAAAAATTTAATAAAGAATTAATAATTTTTTTCTATTTATTAAATTATTTTTAATATTAATAATTTTACAATATTTAAATAATTTTTAGTTTTAAAAATATTTATTTGTATTAAATTTAAGTTATAAGTGAAAAAATTAAATAATATAAATATGCCGTCAAAAAAGAGAATTAAAAAAATTAAATCAAATAATAAAAATGATTTGCAAATTAATAAAAGCGCCAAAATAAAACAATGTTTTATTTTGTTAAAAAGAATAGATATTTCAAAATATATAAAAAATGCCGTATCACATAATGAAGAAGAGAAAAATAAAACATGTATTTTACCTAAACCTAAAATAAAAAAGTGTGTTGTTAAAATTGATATGATTAATTTAAATAAATTAAACGAAATAAATAAAATAAATAATAATAAACAAAAAAAGACAACGCAGAAAAGTTCATATCCAGAAAGATGTTTGAGAAATAGAAATAAACTGATAGATAATAAAAGTGATGAACCAGTTTCTTTAATTACAGAAAATGAAATAACAAATACTAATAGCAATAAAAAATTAAATAATAAAAAAAATAATAAATGTGTAATTTCTAAAGTGAATTCAAAGTCAAAATTAAACTTAGAAAATGAAATATTACAATCAAACAAATGTAAGCCAGAAAACTCGAAAAAAATTGAAATTATTTCAAATGAAAGTAAAAGTGGTAATCCAATTGAAAATGAAAATGAAAAAGACAAAAAAGATTCAAAACAAATTCAAAATGAAAAAAATATCCAAAGTCAACATAGTATACAGGAAAAAAATGAAGAGCACCTGTTGGACACAACAATTGAAGATAAACAAATAGTTAATCATGAAGAGATACTTGTTTCTTCAACAACAGATAAACAACAAAACAAAGAAAATTCGATTAACATTGGGGAAACTAAAAACGATGTTATATTAGATATAGAATTTGAAAAAGAAATTGCTAAAAATAGTAATAGTGATTTTGATACTAATCCTAGTATTGAAATGACATCAAATTTACAGGAAGAAGAAGCACAATTAAAAGTTGCAGAATCCTTAGATTTAACTCAAACTTCTCTAACAATATTTGAACATGATGAAATTGTTGTTTCTTCATCCACAGATGAAGAAGTTACTGCAGAGGTTGACACAAAAAATAATGAAACACAAGAAATAAAAGAAATAGAATCTGAAAAAATTCTAGAGCCAGTAGTAGTTGAAAAAAATTCAGAAAATTCAAATTTGGAAGATAAAAATATTGAAGCGGAAAAAGATGATTCTATTGCTAATGAAAGCTGTGTTGAAAAAATTTGTGATATAGAAAAAGTTAATAAAACTACCTCTGTAACTATAATTCGTGCCAAATGTGAAAATAAGGAAACTCAAACTCCAAAATCTTTTATAAAAGTTTTAAAAACTCGTAGCAAACCACGAAAAAGGTTAGTTAAACGTAAAGAATTACCAGTAAAAGAAGTAAAAAATCGTTTAAAAGATTCATCTAATGTTGAAAAGGGTAAATTGTTTGACGTTGTACTTGATAAAGAAACTACCAAAATTCAAAACACTTCTACAATTATTCCTCTAACTAAATCTGCTAGCGAATCAACATCAATAACTGCACAAGTTGTATTGAACACACAGCCAACTGAGCCTGCAGAGCCGTTCGCAGCTTTAATCCATGATGAATCCACTACAGATAAAATAGTCACATCGCAGGAAGAATATGATACAGAGTCATTAAGAATTGTTGCACAAGATAAATCAATTGTAGAACCAGTAACCCCAACTACTCAATTGCAATCTCATACATACCCAATTGAATCTATTATTCAAGATGAATCTAATTTAGAATCAACTGCAACTACCGTCAAACTCCAATTTGTTACAGAACCAGTAGAATCTATTATGCAAGATGAATCTAATACAGAACAAACTGCAATCTCCACTAAACTTCAATATATTACAGAACCGATAGGAACTGAAATCCATGATGAATCTACTAGAGAATCGATGACTGTAACTACTCAAGATGAATCTGTTATAGAGCCTTTGAAAGCTGCTGTTCAATATGAATCAATTACGGAACCGGTAGCTACGACTACTCAAATCCATTACGTCACACAACAAACAGAAGGTATTACTCATGATGAATGCACTACAGAATCAAATATAACAACTACTCAAGATGAAACTAATGCAGAGGGAAAAACATTTTCTACTCAAATGGAAACTATTACAAATCCAATGGAAAATATTTCACAAATTGAATCTATTACAGAACAAATGTCAACTGTTACCCAAGTTCATAATTTTACAGAGGAGGTAGCAAATTCAAATCATTTTGAAGAAAATAGAAATTTAACATTAAATTCTGATTATCAACAAAATTTATTTAATACACAAGAACAATCTACACGGAACAATGCATTAGAGTTAGATGCTACAAATACTAATTCAAATTGTAATTATTTAGAAACGTCTCAAACCTATAATAATGATTTATTACCTTATACCGATTTTTCAAATTCTATTGCTGCTGCAACTATGCAAATAATTTCTGAAGTTTTTGAAAATGAAAGAACAAAAGAAATGGCAGCTATTGTTGTAGGAGAAAATTTGCCTATTTATGAAAATTATGGCAATTTTATAGACTCCGATCATCAAATACAATTAAAAGTAAATAATATTGAAACAGATGAATTTAATCAAATAGTACCTCAAGTAGAGCAATATGGAAATAATACATATAAACAACAGTTTCCAGCTACAGTTTTAGATTCTATTCAAATAGTTCCACCAATTCAACAATTTTATCATCAACAACAACATCATATGCAAAATGAAAATCATTTAAATGAAAATCATCAAAATAATTTTCTTCCTATTTATCAAAATTTTAATCCCGCAACCTTTGTTTGTTTAGAAAATTTTGCTGCAACACCATCAACATCAATAATGTATAATGAAAATTTTGAAAAATTGCAACAAAATACACAAGAGAATATATCAGAAATAACTAGACAAAATTATGATACCCTTGAAACTCCAATTCAAACAAATTCTCCTTTATTTCAGGATAATAATAATTTCAATAATACAGAAAATTATAATAATCAAATTATTCAAAGTAATAAATATTTTGATAATAATGAATCAGTTAATAACAGTAATGCTCCTATATTTTCAATGGACAAATTAAATATCGCCAATAACATTATTAGTCATAATGAACAGATATATTATGAACCACATCAACAGGAAACACAATCAAATTCTCAATCAACAGAAAATACTGACAAATTCACAAAAGAAGTGGAATTGATAAAAGAAAATGAATTAATTGTACATCCAAATGAAAATGAACATATTCAATTGAGTCCATCTAAAATATGTCAGGAGCAAATTAAAACTATAATTTCTCCAACAACATCAGGACGCAAACATAAAAAAGGAAAAACGTGGATAATTAAAAAAGGTTCAACCAGAGAAGATGAACATTATTATTCAACAAAAATAACAATAGTTTCTGGCCCACCTACATTATTTTCTTCAACATCATCATCAGATGAAATATCTGATGTATTTTCCGAGAAAACTTCAAATAAAACATCAACTTCGTCATCATCATCTTCATCATCATCATCATCTTCGTCTAAATCATTATCACCAACATCACAATGTAAAAATATGAGTTTAATAAATGAAAAAGTAGTTCCAATGACAGAATATGCAACTACAAAATCCAGCAGCAGCACAAACAGTGATAATGATGCTAAAAATGATTTAGAGCTTCAACGTGCTTTTGGTATTCTATCGCAGTGCCAAGTTAATTTAATTAAATTGGATTTAAAACAATTATTAAATCTTCAATCAAATGATTCAAGCTCTTCTTCTTCTGAATGTGAGAATGAACAAGATGAAGAATGTAAAATTCGAAAAGAAGAAGAAGAAGAAGAAAAAAATAATATAAAAGATAATAATTTAGTAGAGGAAAATTTAATACAACAACAACAACAAGAACAAGAATTTATTATCAATAAGGATAAAAGTGAAGAACTTAATAAAATTAATATTGATAATATTGAAAATACTCAATATGAAATTGTAATAGCACAACCAGCAGCAACAGTTATTATAAATGATTTAAGACTTCATCAACAACAAGAACAACAACAACACCAAAATGATATAGGCTGTAAGATAAATGATCAAGCATTATCTTTAGTTGGTGAACCCGAATCTGCTATAGAAGAAGAGGAAGGAGAAGAAAAAGAATATTCAAATAACAGAAGTTTGGTTGAAGTTGATTCAGAATATGAATCAGAGCCAAATATTACTGCAGTAAATAAGGAAGGAAATCAAGTTCAAGGTAGGTGATTGAATTTTGTTTTTTTTTTTTTTTTTTATTTTATTATTTTTGACGATGAGGCTTTTTAATGGATTGAAAAATTTGCTGACCAAAATAATAAAAAGTGGGATTTTTAACATTTATTATTAATTTTTTAAATTCAACTGAATTGAAATTTGCAACGAAAGTTGAGCTAAAGAGAAATTTATTTAAATATTTATTACTATAGTTAAAAAGAAAAATTGTATTAGAACAAAAATATATAGATTGCCCCATAAATATTTTTTTTTTTGTTAGTTATGTGGTGGTTGTTAATTTAAAAAAAATTGCTTCTGAAAATTACAATGTTAAGTGCTTATAATATAATCTTCAATTATTTATTCCTATTATTATTATTAATTTTCTTCAATTTTTCTTTTTTATTTTATTATAAAAAAAATGAAGATTAAAATTTTGATTTATAATTGGGTCGAAGTTGACGTTTTCGTAACAACCTGTTAATTTACATAAATTTATAAAGCAAAAAAATAAAAAATAGAAACTTGAGAGTTGAGAAAATTATTGGTATAATTTGAATTGGTCCTCAATTTGAAAAAGTTAAAAGAGTTAAAAGGATTTTAATAAGTTCATCCATCGTTTTTTTTTTGTTTTGTTATTTTTAGTTTTTATTTTCATCAAATAGCTAAAAGCAATTTAACAAAAAAAAAAAAATAACAAAAACAAATTTAGTGCCTAAAAGTATACTAACATTGTAATAAATTTACACAATTAAAAAAAATAAAATTGAAACAAAAGGATTTAAAACTCAGGGTTTTTAAAAGAATACAATTTTCAAAAAATAATATAGAGATATCTAAAAGTATAAAAAGTTTTCCATGAAAATATAAAATTTTCCTAATCATATCGCGGTAAAGAAAATTATAAAAAAAATCGAATAACTACAATTTCTCAAATTTAAGAAATTCCATTTATTTTATACTCAACTGCATTTTATACTATATTTTATGTATTTATGTGAACTTTAAGTATTTATAAGATATATATAAAAAATTTGCACAGGCGCTAATATTTCAGATGCACTAAAATAATAAATTTTAAATTTTCCCCTCCTCTTTTTAGTAATGCACTCTTCCTAAATATAAAAAGGTAGAAACTATACAAAAATTTATTCTGTTCGCCAAATCTATACCCGGACAAAATTTAGAGAACGATCAAAATTTCATTACTTTTATCTTAAACGGTAGATTTATAAACAAAATCATCGACGAATAGAAGACAGAATAAAAGTTATAAGTATATTTTATTAAGTTTTTTTTTTTTTTTAAATGTGCTAAAATTAAAAACAGAAGCAATTTTTCTCAATTAAATTTTTTTGTGAGCAGAAGCCAAAGCAATTTACAACTTATTTTAACCGGAATTAAAATTTATTATTTTAATATTGGAAACTGTAGGTAGATGGTTATCTGCTTACCAAGTTAAAATTTTTTTTTTTTAATTTTAAATAAAAAAATTACGAAAAGATGAAAAAAAAAAAAAGAAAAATTATGAAAATTTAATTTATTCTTCAGTTGGCTGGCACAGACATTTTTTTAGTAAATAATGAAAAATTTTCTATTCTAAGAGTTATTTTAGTTTATCACTGTTATTATCAAACTGTTTTATTTAATTTTTAGAAGCAAAAATAGTTTTTCTGATCCTTCCTGAGCTGGTTTACGATAATACTAAATATTTTTAAATTATTTTTGGTATTGTAATCTCTTCGTTTCTTTTATATTTTTTTGACTTAAACTTTGAGTTGCTCTAATAGGATATATTTTTATACTATAAAATACAATTTATTCAGTCTAGACTCTAGATAGTATATTAAAGTCGTAGATTCAGATTAAATTAGATTATTATTTAAGGAGTATAAGAAAAACGACGACTTTTTGGTGTAAATCAATTGTATTCCCCCTACGTCTCCCCCTATACATGTGCCTCCACTTGCAATATTTCTTTCAGCTCTACTATATCTAAATAAAATGACTATCTGTAGAAAATTTATTGCAGTCAGTTCATCTTCAAAAAAGTAATATGCTCCTTTGTGCACGTATCTTGCTCGAAATAAAACTCCGAATATTTTGAGTAAATAGTTATATGTCCTAAGTATTTTTTTTTGTTTTTCATCGAATATGCATGTACCGTCATTCTCTATTTAGATTTTTTTTAAATGCCCCTAGCAAGTAATGTTTCCAGAGGAAGCCTGTTGGAATTGTCAGAATATTTTTATTGGATCCTATGATATTTTAGTATTTTTCCTGGTTATTTTTAGTTTCCCATAAGCGGATTAGATTGTCTGAGCCCGGATTTTTCAATCCATAATTTCCTCTTACAGTTTTTCTCTTTCATTTTTAGTACTTCTCTTATTTTGTGTCTACATATGCCACCTGTTTGCTGCTACTTTTTTGCAAGTCGGTCAATTTCCGTATTAATTTCTAGAGTTACTGCATTCGAGATTTACATTCTCAATATTCTCTAAATTTTTATTAATTCTTCATATTAAAGAACTATAAATACCTATTAAAAATTCTATTTATACAATTGATGAATTTTAATACGCTAATTTAAGATAATATCTATAAAAAATCTAGGGAAGTCAATTTTAATGAAATAATCAAAAGGAACCGAACATGTTGTATTTTATTCAATTTTTAAATGAAGAATGAAGATTTAGAAGTGAAATATTGAAATTGTTTTAAAAAGTTAAAGATTTTCTTTTTTTCGATAGTTAAACATTTTATAGATATAGAATATTTCAGAAATAACGCTGCATAGCTTAAAATATTGTTGTATTTAATTGGATTATATGATAATATTTAAAAAATATACTTTTTTGTTTTTTATAAAAATAAAAAAAAGTTTTTAAAATACTGAGGAATTAAAAACTTTATTTTATATATTTTTTTTTTTGTTTGAAATGTTAATTACATCGGTCTTATCTAATTAACACTAAAAAATATGATGTATATTTGTTTATATTTAAGATACTTAGTTTAAAAACTTCACAGAATTAATTTGAATTTAAAATGAATTTTGAATCGTGTAACGTTTAAAAGTTTTCTAAAGAATAACTTCTGAATTAGTACTTAAAAGGACTTTAAAGTTTTAATTGAGAAATAAAATTTATTATATAAGCGTCTATTTACATGCTGCTCTGTTCGACAAGACTTATAGATGATAATTTTAATTGGAATAAAATTATCATTAGCAACATAATATTAATCCACTTAAATTTTATGAAATTTATATTTTTTATTTTATTTTTTTTATATAAATCGTGATTTTTTTTTCAATAATTTAAGTGTAAGTTTAAATGTAACCATAGTATGTATATACTATAAATAAGTAAATATTTAATGGTTAAGGCAGTAATTAAAAAAAGGTTTAAAAGTTATAACAACTGCCTATTTGTTTTTTTTTTTTTAACTAAACAAATTAACGTTATTTTTTTTCTTTTAAAAAAGTTTTAATCAAATGAAATATAATTTTTTTTTTTAATTTTTGCAAAAGAAATGAAAATTTCAATATGTATATATGTACATATGTATGTATATGTATAAGCTAAACGTATAAAGGTAAGTATTCATACCTTTTACGATTTTTAAAATTATGAACATAACAATTTCGTTGATATATAAACGAATGTCTATAATCAAAATCTTCATTTTCGAATTAGATTTTTCATTATCATACCTACAAATATACTTTCCTATATGCAATGTATGATATTCTGGATATTCGATAAATAATCCTTAAGTAAGAAATACATATATACATAAGTATTTAATTATCTGCATTTTAAATAAAACAAAATTTAGAGTAATTCTTATCAGTAACTTTGTTAAAATTTAAGTATATAAATTGTAACTGTAAATACAGACAACATCCAAATGTTTGAACAGTCTATAACATTTTATTAAATTCCGAACTTCTGTATATAATTACGAAAGAACCAAGTACAAAATTACTTTCAGAACTATTATTTACTTATGTACATATGTATGCTGCAGTTAATGATAGTTTTGGACCTGAGACTAAAAACATATTTTACATTTAAAAATTTTAGTCCTATGGTCCTACATGATAGTTACATATTTTTAATTTTTCAAATCTGTCTAGCTTCCACACATCTATTTCCAATATAAAACCTTGTTTGACATCCCCTATACAAAGCAAAGAATTTTAACTTTTATCAATGCATACATATTACATATACATATATTCTATACGTCATAATACAGTTTTAAATAATTTCCAAAATTAAATTTTGTTCGCTATACTACTTCTTTTGAAATCTTTAATTGTCAAATTTTCAATTGTCATTTGTATTGTCATTCTGTCGATATTTTTTGTACTAAATAAATCTCTGTTGATCAGTTTTTAGAACATGGCTTAGAAATTAAAAAGAAAAAAAAAACAAATATATTTGAGGTAATCCACCTTAACTTCATTAAATCATGTTTTATTTTGTTTTTGTTTTTTTTTTTTTTTTTTTTTTGCAAATTTTGTTCTATTAAACTATGTATATAGTTATATATAATGATTTTTACGTGATTTATTTTTAATTTTCTTTTCTTATACATACATATATATTCTTAGATATGGATATAGGAAGAAAATTAAAGATACTCGTAACTAAAAAGAAAATAAATAATTCGATGCGTATATTTAAGTTGTATCCGGTTTGGATTTTTGCTACTTACTTATTCATTGTAATAATCTAGATAAATTCAGATAAATAGTTATCATAAATCAATTTCTTTTATTTATTTTTTATTTTATTTTTTTTTTTTAATAATATTTCAATATTACTTAACCAATTATTCATAATTTTTCTTTATTTATACCTCTAAAGTATTTTATAATTTTAATTTTTTTTTTTTGTTTATTGGAGGGAAAAAAATTTTTTTTAAATCACGTATAGAAATTGATATCGCAATATTAAACAGAATACATACTTACTAGTTATACTTACTACTACTGGTTTGCGCGCGATTATAATCGATTGTAAATTTATTGAACCGATTTTTTTTAAGGTTTTTCATTTTTGTTTTGTTTTTTAGTTTTTATACATAGTACTAAGCTAAGTACTTATGTATATTCAATTTTAAATTTTGTCCAATTATCGAAATTAGAGGAGATTTTAAAAGAAAAGAAGAATTTTTACAGAAGCGCCCAGATGTTCACTATTTAAGTGTAGGAAATTGATTTAAAATTTTTACAAATGATATAAAAAAAAAAAACATAATAATTTTCATTAAAGAAAATTATAAGAATTATAGAAGAAAAAAACCGAATAAATTCAATAAAAAAAAAGAGAAAGAAAAATTGCGATAATGAAATTAAAAAATTTTTATTTTTAAACAATAATCGGTTGAAATTATTGTAAAAAAAAAAAAATTATTTTCACTTATATAATATTATATTAGTGGATAATTTTGTTTTATTTGAATGATGGTAGGTTTAAAAATTATCAAATCATTCATTCGATTTACAACTTTTTTAATAATCTATGTATCTATATTCTACATTCTGATAGGTCTGAAGAAATATCATAAAATTTTTAAATTTTATGCGTTGCTTGAATACAATGATCGTGGCAGCAATGATCGTAACCGCAATAATCGCATTTATGAAGTCAAAAAATATAGCTATCAAATTTACGATACAAAAGTTGAAAGCGTTAGAGTGACCTTTAAATAAAAAAATGCAATAAAAAAATAAGTAAATTAAATAAAACAAGTAAATGTAACAGTAAGTCGATGCAACCGACTTATTAATACCCTACACCTGAATAATTCGAATTAAATTAACAATCCATAAGTGTTTTTGGCAGCTGCTTGAACTTCTTCCCTTTTCTGTCTTATTCAACTCGAATTTCAAGAACGTAAAAGAGGCATCCGCTTGGGATATTCTTGACACCCTTGTATAAAATTTTAAGTTTCTATCTTAATTATTTTCGAAGATTGGTAGTTTTTGGGATGTTTGTGTCAGCTACCCGAATTGCCACTCCAATTCATCGAATCCATCTCAGGAACATAAAGAAAACTTGCCAGAACACCATTCTATTAAATTTAAAGGTTCTACTTTTGTTGGTTTTGGAGATATGCTCGTTGCTCTTGTGCTCGTCCGGAAGTTTCCAAAATACGAACCCATGGTTCAAATTCTTTCAAATGTCAGTTTCCAATTTTACAGAAAAGGAAACATAACAGAACACCTTTGTACTAAAAATAAAAGTTCTATCTTTGTTGGTTGTGGAGATATACTCGTTTGATCTGGGGCTCGTCCGGAAGCTTCCAAGATTTGAACCCATGGACCAAATCTTCACAAATTTCAGAAACATAAAACAAACATGAAGGAACACCATTCTGCCTAATTTAAAGGTTATATCTTTGTTGCATTTGGAGATAATCTCATTTGCTCTGGTGCTCGTTCGGAAGCTTCCAAATCCAAACCCATGGACCAAATCCTCTTAAATTTCAGAGGCCTAAATCATACATGAAAGAACACCATTCTGCCAAAAGTAAAGGTTATATCTTTATTGGTTTTGGAGATAATCTCATTTGCTCTGGGGCTCGTTCGGAAGCTTCCAAATCCAAACCCATGGACCAAATCCTCTTAAATTTCAGAGACATAAATCGAACGGGAAGGAACACCACCCTGCCAAATTTAAAGGTTATATCTTTGTTGGTTTTGGAGATAATCTCATTTGCTCTGGTGCTCGTTCGGAAGCTTCCAAATCCAAACCCATGGACCAAATCCTCTTAAATTTCAGAGGCCTAAATCATACATGAAAGAACACCACCCTGCCAAATTTAAAGGTTATATCTTTGTTGGTTTTGGAGATAATCTCATTTGCTCTGGTGCTCGTTCGGAAGCTTCCAAATCCAAACCCATGGACCAAATCCTCTTAAATTTCAGAGACATAAATCGAACGGGAAGGAACACCACCCTGCCAAATTTAAAGGTTATATCTTTGTTGGTTTTGGAGATAATCTCATTTGCTCTGGTGCTCGTTCGGAAGCTTCCAAATCCAAACCCATGGACCAAATCCTCTTAAATTTCAGAGGCCTAAATCATACATGAAAGAACACCACCCTGCCTAATTTAAAGGTTATATCTTTGTTGGTTTTGGAGATAATCTCATTTGCTCTGGTGCTCGTTCGGAAGCTTCCAAATCCAAACCCATGGACCAAATCCTCTTAAATTTCAGAGGCCTAAATCATACATGAAAGAACACCATTCTGCCAAAAGTAAAGGTTCTATCTTTATTGGTTTTGGAGATAATCTCGTTTGCTCTGGGGCTCGTTCGGAAGTTTCCAAAAGCCGAACCCATGGACCAAATCTTCTCACATTTCAGAGACTTAAATAAAACATGAAAGAACACCGCCCTGCCAAATTTAAAGGTTCTATCTTTGTTGGTTTTGGAGATAATCTCATTTGCTCTGGTGCTCGTTCGGAAGCTTCCAAAACCCAAACCCATGGACCAAATCCTCTTAAATTTCAGAGACATAAATCGAACGGGAAGAAACATCATTGTACAAAATTTGAAGGTTCTATCTTTGTTGCTTTTGGAGATAATCTCGTTTGCGGAGATTATCTCCAAAAGCCCGGAATCATTCGGAAGCTTCCAGAATCCGAACCCATGGACGGATTTTGTCCAGATTCGAACTTAGCCTTTCTTTCGTAATTAGTAACCTACTATATAAATTTCATCAAGATAGCATCATTATTTTTTGAGTTATCGTGCGTACGGACGGACGGACGGACGGACATCGCTAAATCGACTCCGGCGGTGATCCTGATTCAGAATATATATACATGTCTATACCTAACTCGCTTCCTTTTGGTGGTTACAAACACCATACTAAAGTTAATATACCCTATACTTTAGGTGTAGGGTATAATAAGTAAAGTTAAAAAATTAGAGTAAATAAAGTGATATTAGTTTATTTTTTTATCATTATAATAAACTATAATTCAATAATTGTATACTATTATAAAATATTTGTATGGAAGTAGATATATATATATATATATATATACAAAGTTTAACAAAATCTTTTGGTCAAATTTATTTAAATTTTATATAAATTTTATTTTAAAAAACAACAGTAGTGCAGAATGAGATATAGATTAACAATTAGCTGTCAAAGTTGAAATTTTCTATTAGATTTAAAAGTTGATAAATTTTTTTGTGATGACTGCGGTGATACATTAATGGTTACTTTTATTCTTTGTATTGTTTTCAATATGTTTAACTTTTGAAGTAAGATTTGTGCGCCGTGACTACCTCCATTATACTTATGTAGGAGGTTATGATTACGAAAAGTGTGTTCGATACCTGATTGTATTTAAACGGTATTTTGAATTATTTATTTATTACTAGAAATTTTAAAGACTGTTGTACTCATTCCTATTTATTTTCCAATATTCTAGAAATTACTCAATGATGTCACTTTGAGCAGCTTACAATATTGTAAGCCTTTTTTTTAGATCGAAAATTGATATAGTATTACAGTTTTTATTTAATAGGGTACTCGTTTATATACAAATTCATAATTGAAGTTTTTTAAATATTTATACATAATATGTATTATATATTATATTTTTGATATATAAAAATTTGAGTTATTTTTTTTTCTTAAAAAAAAAAAAAGAATAAAACCAAACAAAAGCTGATTTTAAAAAGAAAAAATTCAATATGTTAAAAACAGAAAAAAAAAAAAAATCTTTTTTTAAACTTCCATTAATAATAAATTATGTACAACTTCCATTTTTAATTTAGGTAAGTATATATATAATATACTTGCAAATACAAAAGGGATTCTTATAATTTTATTTCATACTTACAATTATAGGTCATTATTTTAATTTTTTTCATTTTCCCATATTTTTACTTCAATCACATCTGTTCTAATATTTTATTAGTCCTATTTGACGACATTATTTGTAGGCTTCAATTGTAAATACAAATATTGAAAAAGAGAATTTTAACTTTTAATGAATTTTTAGCTCTTAGTTTACTGTTATTATTTTTTTTTTTTTTTAGCAATAATGACCCTTTATAATAATATATAACCAAAGGGGTAATAGGGTTACGATTGTTCTTATTAGGGTTTCTAATAAGAATAACCCTTTGGAAGAAAAAGTGTAATAACAAAATTTAAAAGTAAAATTAAATGCTTGCAAAAAAACAAAAAAAAAACAAACTTATACCTATATATTCAATATTATAGTATTAAAAAAAAAGTCACGTAGAGATTCCCAAAAATTTTTGTGGACAGCCAAAATTATTTGTGCGTAAAGTGCCGTCTATAATATAGGTATATGTATACATAATACCGTTGTTAGAGAAAGGTGTTTTGAAGTTTTTAATCTGGTTTTTTTGTTTCTTTTTTGTATTTAATGCTTTATTTGACAATGTTGCGTGTTATAAAATGTTTTATTTAATTCTATCATCTTTATTATCTTACATTTTTTTTTATTTTGTTTAATTTAAATTTATTTTATTAAAAATTAATCGATTTTTTTTTTTATTCATTTAATACATTTTTTTTATATAATATACTTAGTGTTAACAGTTGAATAATCTCTGAAAGATAACAATTAAAAAACAAGTAATGGAAAAAACCAAGGATTTTCAAAAAAGCACATTTCCAAAATTAAACAATATTTTATGAAAACATATTATGGATAATAATGAGAGCTTTAATTTTTGAATGCTACTTGCAAAAATTGGGCAGGTGCCCAAATTATAGGCATTTAAAAATAGAGAATTTTCAGTTTTTGACTCCATGCAGCACATAAACGGGGGGTGACTCAAAAATATTTCCTGAAATGACTTATACATCATTATTTCCAAAGATCTAACTAAATTTCAAGTTTCTAAGTTAAATCTTTTGAAAGATGAAGGAGTCCAATTTTTTTGCAAAAATTGAGTTTCACATAACGGTATAATAAAATACCTCATATTCATTCTATATACATATATTTATAAAGTTTATAAAACCAGCTATCGCTTGCCGTTATAACAACATCAAAGATAGGGCTTTTTCGAATTTTGTAAGACTGTAGCTCTGTAACGGATGGGGGCTTCAGAAAAAAGTTGTTCAAAAAAATTAGTTTTTTGGTGATGCCTTCAAATTCAAATTTCATTGCTTTATTTCAAACGGTGTAAAAGTTTTGTAAACATCCATATTATCTACTCTTTCTCAAAGTCTTGTATATTTGGAGAGTAGGAGTAGAAAAGAGTAATTTATTTCTGTAAAAAGAATGCATAAATGCATAAAAAAAATGCATTCTGTAAGGTTGAATGCATAAAACTGCAATTAAACTCAACTATCACTTTTTCAAACAAAAACTAGGCTTGAACTTGTGATTTTGTTTGAAAAGGTGAAATTTGAGTTGAAACTCAGTTTTATGTATTCGACCAATTCGACCCAATAACTATGCTTTTGTGATTTTTCAAAAAACTTTACTTATACGATCGTGCAGCAAATTGTTTACATTGTTGAGTTATAATTTTTTTTCTTTTTACAAAAATGTAATGAAAATTTAAATGAATCATTTCTGGCGAAAAAGTATATATGTATGTATATATTAATATATGTATGAATGTACATACATACATATGTTTAGATTGATGCTGAATTTGGGACATTTTTTTCACACAGTGTGATCAAATATGCAGTATATAAGTACGTTCACATCTTATTAAATTAAATTCGGGTGTTTTTTATATTACTTATATTTAATGTATAATAAACGTACATATTTGATTTCATTTTTAAGAAGAAATAATGCATAGCAATTATTTTTAAATTTTTTATTTATAAATACATACATAACTTTTTTTGTTTTATTTTATTTTTAAGGATTTTTCATTTTTTCTTTTTTATTTATTTATTTTTAAGGATTTATGCTTGGTTTAAATTTTAAAGAGCACGTGTCAAATTCAATCAAAAAAAAAAAGAAAAAAATTTAAATTGTTTGTTATTGTTATTGTTTTTTTTTTTTTATTTTTTTTTATTTTTCTTTTGTTTTTGTGTTTACTACACAACTGGATGTGTAGTGTAGTGTCAGTATACATACAATTAAATACCAAAATGAAATAGAATAATGTCAATATAATTTCGATGTTTTGCTTTTGTTCTGTAAATTTACACTTTTCAAGTATCTTAGGATATACCTACCATATGTTTTCCATATAATTATAAGTATATATACTATTTACAAAATATAAATGTAAATATATATATACATATATGTATATATATATTAAATATCAAATACTACCTACAATATCTACATAAATATAACCTATCATCATGACATGTGTAAACTCTTGTCACTCCTTTTTTTCTCCTTTTCACAAAAAAAAAAAAAAAATAACAAATAAGAAAATAATTCGTGGATCCAAATTTTGACTGTGTGTGAAATGCACATATCCATACATTCTTTATGAAAAAATTTTAAACGTTTCTTTCTTTATTAAAAAGAAAAATTTGTATTTAATTGCTATATTTGTAAAAATTTATTTTAGTACATACGGGTACATATATCTACTTACATATTATATTACATACATATTATATGCATATAATTTGTATTTTCGTTCTAATTTTCTTTTTTTTTAAAAATAAGAATTTTTTATTTTTTTAGAAATAATATGTCAGTTGTTTTAATTTTTTTTTTTTAAATTCATAAATTTTTTTATTTTCTTTTTTTTTTTTTTGTGGGTAATTTTTTTGTTGATTTTATTAAAGATATATATTATAGACTATGGTTTTTACGGATTCATTTAATGGATTAATTTTAAAACAAAAATTAGAGGGCGTTTTCATTATTTTCTAGGATAATATTTTATAATGAGTTAATTTTTGAAACGATAATTTATTTTAGTTTTTTTTTTTGCACCAAATGTTAACAAAATTAGGTTAAAAATAACAAAAAAATAAAAAAAAAAAATAAAAGTGAAATTCAATTCCTTGTTATTATTATTTAAAAATGAGTGGATATAGTCATTGTGATTACATTTGAAATAAATACATATAATAATATGGTTTGTTAAAATTTAATATTATGTAGGTACATAACATACATATATTATTTGTAATAATTTTCCAGATCATTTTAACTGAAATTATACCATATATCTACTTACATATCTACTTACATATTACTTATGTAGTTTCGGAAGATAAAAAGTTTAGAAAAATTCTTTTGTATATAAGAGAATTTGGATTAAATTTATAATAAGTACAAGATTTTTTCATATCAAAATGAATTCAACGTACCATTCATCTGATAAAGTGATTCATCTGTAATGCGTTATTATATACATACATATATACCGTTAACTAATATATATTGTACATGTAGGTAATTTATCCATAAACACTAGAAAATATGTAATTTTTTACCCGTAAGATAAGAAAGAATTCTAAATTTTAAGCAAATTATTTAATTGCTAGACCGATACCATATTCTGCTTAAGCGAAAATGGTATAAACGAAGTCTGGGACGTTCATTCCATTTCCTTTCTTTCAAATACATTTTTTGAATAATTCAAGAACTATTTTTAAAAGAAATCTTGATGGGAATATTTGAAATGAATTAATCATTTAACTAATCCTGTAATGTGGCTGAGAGTTTATACAAAAATATAAGTGTGTATACATAGTACTAAGATTTATCTATAGTTTTATTTTCTTTTCTTAAATCTTTGATAATCTTATATAATGTATTATTAAAAATTAAATGTGTGTGTAAAATCAAATTTGAAGGATTTAGTAAACATGATTATTAATGGTATCCATGTGTCGTCATAGTGTTTGATAAGAATTTAAATTATATAATATATATATATATATATATATATATATATATGTATATAAGAGAAAAAAAATTTATTTCAGCTTTAAACCAAAGTACCAAAATTGTGGTACTTGAATTCAAATTAGAAACTTTTTTTTTTTTTTTTTTTCACTTTCTATATTTATTTGAAAAATACAAAAATAAAATACAAATAACAGAAAAAATTAAAGAAAAAAAAAAGTTTTGTTCCTGAAGGATGCTTTGTTTTTTTTTCCTACCCTTTAAAATACATAATTTTACTCTAACTACAAATACAATAAAAAAAAAAAAAAAAAATGGTTAAAGAAGGGTTCTATTGTTTAATATTTTCCCTTTTCAACTTTTCTCCCTTTTTTTTTTTTGCAGATTCATAGATTTCTGATATAACATCACAAAAAAAAAAGCAAAAAAAAAAAAAAGAATGAGTATTTAAATGGAATGAGTTTTATCCGGAATTTCTCTTTTTTTCCTTGGCCTTTTTCAATATCGACGGTTCGGTTAGTAAATTTTAGATTATTATTTTGATTTTAAAATTTTTTTTTGTTTTTTTTTTTTGTTTTTAAAGATCAAAAATTGATTAGCGGAAAAGATTTATTTATAGGTTTTTACATTCATCATCCTCATCATTATACATTATACTTAATAAGAAAAAAAGGATATATAGCATATATAAACTTTCGAATGCATGTACATGTTGTCATTATATTTATTTATTGCATAAGTATTGCGTTGCGTGTATACTTTGTGTAGATTTAATCTTGTTTTTCATTCAAAATATATCTAGCTTATTTTGAAGACGCTCTAAAATATCTGAAATCTGAAAAATATATTTTGTTTTAGGTACATTTTTTTATAAAATTTTAGTTGCTTTTTTTTTTTTTTTTTGTTGTAATTTGAGATTTTATAGTGACAATGACATTGAAGATGTTTTACTACTTTGTTTTCAACAGTTACTATAATTTAAGGAATGTAAAAAATTTTCGATGCAAATACAAAAACGTAAATTCTCATTTGACTTCAACTATTTGCTTTCTAATTTTTGATTTCGCTATTTATTACCCTTTTTTAATGCCGAATTCCATATACTTTCAAATTTTCTTTTTGGATTCCATAATACACATACAGAAGGATAATTAAGGTAAATAAAAGTAGCAAATAAATAACCTAATATTTTATTGTAACAATTTTGTAAGTTTTGAATTGAAGCAATACAGAGCATTGAGCACTTTCTCTGCATCTGTCCTAGACTGTCAATTAAAAGACCAAAACATCTCTGTAGAGACGGTAGTTTCTCTTTGTCCAAAATTTATAAGTGAATTCTCTTATATAGATCTGAAGTTTTTAAAGCTTTCTTCCATCAGAATTATATCATTTTACCGAATAGATTTTTCTATGTTCTAAAGATATACTACGAAGCTAAAGTTTAGTCATTACTGATGTGTTAGCACAGCCTTTCATCAATGAAAAAAAATATTAAGTGTTATAATTATTTTATAATTACTTATAAATTAAGTAAATATTGCTTTATATATATAATAATTATTATATAGTTGAGCATTACAAACGTTAAGAGAAACATTTTAATATATATACTGTTTATAATTACGAGGAAATGAAAATAAAAGAAATTACTTAAATAAAATAAAAACAAAACCATTAAAGAAAATGGGAAGGAATTAATTGAAGATAACTGATAAGTTTTAAGATTTTAATTTAAGATAATTAATTAATGATAGATAATTACATTTAAAATTATTATTTCAATAATATTATTTTTATTTGTATATTTATGATAATGTTTTGTTTGAAACAAAGTATAATAAAATATGAATGAATCCGGGTAATAAAATTATTTATTTTGGTTATTTAATTTTCTTTAACAAATTCTTTTATTGCCAATATCGTTATATGTAATCATAAAATATATGAGTCATTTTTATATTATAATAATAATAATTAAAAGTTTTTACTTATATTGTCTTTATTTATTTTTATTAAAAATAATTCTGTTAGTATAGGTATATATATATTATATATATGTATATAAATATATATATACAGAGTGATTTCGATTTCGATTTCGATCTCTTTCGATCTTGTAGCTTAAAAAGGTGTATTTGGAGGGAAAAAAACGAACTAAGAAGTGTTCTGTAGAGTGTGGGTCTACTTCCCTCGCTTTTTGAGATAATGGGACCTAAAGCTTGTTTTAAGTTTGAATTTAATTTACTTATGCCTCAAAAACTACGCAACTAATTCGACATTAAAAAGTGGAAATAAATAGCGAAATCAAAAATTAGAAAGCAAATAGTTGAACTCAAATGAGAATTTACGTTTTTTTTTGTATAGAAAATTTTTTACATTCCTTAAAGTAGTAACTGTTGAAAACAAAGTAGTAAAACATCTTCAATGTCATTTTCAAGTCCACTATGAAACCTCAGATTACAAAAAAAAAAAAAAATTTGAAACGAATAAATAAAATTTAAAAAAAAATCGGCAATTTTTCAATTTTGGTTTTTGGCATATAAACCCTTTTGTAAAAATTAAGCTCTCTATAAAAAAAACACTACATAGTCATACACTGCATATCTCTTGTAAATGATGTAAAAACGTACCTTTTAGTTAAAAACTTAGCAGCCATATAGAAAATAACGTACAGAAAATGTTCAATATCACACATAACTATATACATTAATTTTTGGAAGTTAAATATGAATATTAGCAACTTAGCATTATATCAAACGTCTGCAATCCGATATAATTGCAAACAATTTGATATCAAGATAGATAGTAGCAGTACCATATAAAAAATAAAATTTGCTTTGAATAACAAACTTAAAACATTTCCCACCAAGAGTAAAAATCATAGCATATTAAACCCTTTTACGTCCTATCCTTAACTAAATGGATGCGTAATCTAGTTTAATGTATCGGAGCCTTATCCTTATCTATACGAATGCATAATCTAGTTTAATGTATCGAAGCGCTTACATTAAGTATATGGAAAAATTAAGACTATTTGAAAGAAAATGTCTCAAAACTTGTAAAAAAACTTGTAAGAATTGTCAACTTTATTATATCATTAATAAGGATAAATCATATCGCAAAGAGCAGCGTTTCTAAAAAGCAATTCATTAATTTGTTATTCATAATTCAGAAATATATTGAACTGCTTATATTTACTGGTTTCATACTACCAAAAGGCTTCATATGCCTTCATGAAGAAAATTTCATTCAAAACGAAAATTACCTATGCCCCCTATGTCTACATATGTATATGAGGTGCTTCTAACAAAAGTATATATGTATATTATATCATTTGATCCAACAAATTGAAATCATCTCAGAACGAAATAAAAAAAAAAAACTCATATTGGAGGTACTAATCTAGTCTCAGTTAGTTACGTTAGCTAAAAATTTTATTCAGATATGTAGGTTAAGATTATTATTATATATATAAAAAAAAATAACGGTCAATGGTCAATCAATCAATATTTAAAAAGTTATTATGTAAAATAATGAAGTAACATATAATAAAAAAAAAGTCCGAAATTTATTTGGAAAAGCAAACAATGAATGGAAACCATTTTCAGGTTTCTGAGAGTGTATCATACTTAATAAGTAGTTGTTTTTGATATATAAGCAAATTAAATTAAAAATAAAAAAAAAACTTTAGACTACATTATCTCAAAAACCGAGGGAGATAGATCCCCCTCCCTCCTACCCAACAATTTGTTTTTTTTGATCCCTCCAAATAAACCTAATATTCAAAAACCAAATGAGAATCACCCTGTATAAGTATATACAATATTTAAATATATGTACTTCTAAGTAAGATTATTATAAACTATAACTATTTTAATAAAATAATTAAAATTCAAAAGTTATTACTGTATATGTAAATAGTTAATATTAAATTTATTTAATTGAATAGTTAAAATATTAATCTTTTTTTTTGTTATTTTTTTGCATTTTTTATTCTTATATTTTATTAATTTTACGAATTTTATTCAATTTAGTGCAATTTTATTTGATATTTTTTCAATAGAAACTATTTTCTATCTAAATTTTTTTTTTTTTCGTGGAACGATTATCTATTTTGTTAATAATTATTAGATATTTTTTTTTTCTCTAAATTATAATTAAAATTTTAACAATTTAAATAAATTCAATACCTATATACATATATATAAATAATAAGTAATTAATCTTCTGACGGGGATTTTTTTTTTTATATGTTTTAAAATTTTATAATAAGATTTTATTATAGATATATGTATATACATATATTAAATATGAATGTGGAACTTCTTCTCTTTTATAAGTTTTATAGCACTTTAATTGGGTGTATTGTTTGTAGGATTTATTAAATGAGTACATATGAACTTGAGTTTATACATACACAGGGTGATCTAAACCGATTATTCCATACGTATGGAATAATGTGTGTAAATAAAAGTTTTGCGTGGAGACACGATTGTGAACTCACCAGCTTTTGGATTAGTTAATTGGTTATATCTTCTAAAATCTAAAACATTGACAACAAACGTATGCATTCATACGAATTATAGAAGAGAAAGCGATATTTTAACCATGTACAAAGATTTTAGAGGTTTTTTGGCAAAATTTTGAGATATTTGGGTTTTTAAGAAAGATATGAAAGATGATTTTTTTTTCTACTATATCTCAACAAGGGTCAGCATCTATTGCCACCAAATAAACGTGAAAATATTCTTTAGATAAATCAGGTAAAAAACCGAATAAATATAATCGAACCCATTTAATTGCACACACTAAAAACACAGCCATTTAATGATCATATCCGAAATATGCATTAATCCTAGGCTCGGATAATTGCACAAATTTGTGCACTTAGAAAAAACATTGATATGTGCTTATATGCGTGTTTTTTAAAATTAATTTGTTGTTACTTAAATTCGTTCGTTACTTAAAATTCAAAAACTAATGTTAAAATATTTGACAGTATGCGTATGTTATTGTATATGTAATTTAATAATATGTCAATGTCATATAATTTAACAGGTTTGTTCGTAAAAATTCAAAGGGTTTGTTTGTAAAATAAATTTTTAAATGTAATTTTATTTTAATGAATGTGCATTTAACAGAGTTTTTGTTTTCTATGGATTATGGCTAATGAGTCAGAGATTTTATGTGCTTTTAAAACGTTTTTGAATTTAAACGAGTTGCAAATATCCGAGTTTAAATATTAGAAAATAATGTTTAAATTTATGGTGTAAAATTTTTGCGTTCTTTTAATAGAGAGTATACACTTAACCGGATTGCATTTACACGGGTCCAACTGTATATATCTAATAGATTAATAAATATAACGGTTTATATAAAAAATATAAAGGATGTTTTGAACGGTCCTTTTTGTCCTTAAAGGACGAGATGCGTCATTAAGGAAATATATTTTTGGAAAGGTGACAACACCGAGTATTTTTGAAATATGCCGGTACAAAATTTGCTGCAGAATAGCTGTTTTTTTTTTAATTGTTAATAGCAGAAAATGCCATCTTTCTGAAAAGTGACATTATATATAAAACAAAGTGTTGAAAATTTCAAAATGCTCTTCAGATTCAAGCTTTAATTTAGTACATATATATCATATACGTTAAATTATCACTTAGTCATCGGAAGAAAAATATATGTGAAAATAATCATTTATGAATCACCCTGTATACATTTATAAAAAATTTAAAAAAAAAAAATTTTATTTTTAATTTTAAATATAAATTGCAAAACAATGAAGACAAAATGATTTCATATACTCATTGTAAATATTATATTATAGCCTTAAGCTAGGATATTTTCATTTTGGAATCAATTTACTTATTTCATAATAACAATTTGAAAAAGGAAATTAAATTTGACTTGAGACCGTATGCATGTATATATATTGTCAAATTAATCTTTTTTAAAAACTCGAAAATATATAAAAAAAAAAAATAATAAAAATGTTGCTTTCAAATATTGTTTAAGCAAAATTAAGCAAAAAGAAGTACATATATGTATGTAGTTATGCGTTTTTCATTCAAAATTGGATTACAACTTTTTTATTTTATTATCCTTTTAGAAATTTAGTTAGAAATTTGAATTCGTTTAAAATGTCCTTTTTTTTATATAATTTTTTACTTTTAGTATAACTGTTTCTCTTCAATAAAAAAGTGTGATCGTCAAAATGAACGACGGTTCAAATTGTACATTTCGTGAATTTATATATATATATACATTTTACATATAAAGTTTAATAGAACTTTTTAAAAAAATTCTTCTTTTGTCTCTTCCTTAACAACACAAAAAAAAAAAAAAAAACAAAAATTAAGGACAATTTTTGGTGAATAAAAACCAATTGAACGAAAACCAATTAAATTTTTTAAAGGTAATTAACTATGTAGTAAAAATAATTTTGATTAAAAAAGGGTTTCAACATTTATGTATTACGAAGTATTACCATATATTATACCTTCCTGTTTTCAAGCAATTTAAATTTTATTGATTCAATTATATTTGAAATTAAATAAAAAAAAAGTTTACATTTTTTACGAGAAATTTTACAAAGATTATTGTTTTTGTTTTTTAATTTATTTGATATGATTTTATTTTTAAAGTTTCATTTTATAAACAATTACTTTTCTTTTTAGTATATTTTTTAAAAATTTTTTGAAAATTTTTCTTATTAGTTTCAAACTGTCCATTCGTCAGTCCGTCTCTTTACAAAATTTCTACACCGTTTAAAATGAAACAATAAAATTTAAATAGAATATTTCTTTAGAAAATTAATTTTTTCGGAGGGCTTCAAAGTTTCAATGGATCCTATTTTCTAATATGCTTATTTCAGGTTCTGCTTAATATTTTTTAGATCTAAAAAAGGCAACAATAGCAAATTTGCACAATTTTTCAGCATAAGATCTTTTAGAATTTTTTTGTATGTTAAGTATATTTTTTTTTTAAGAGGTATTAGGGGTCTAAATGGTAAATTTGGTATTTTTAGAAAGATGTGCAAATTTTTTTCAAAGTAAAACGCAAAAATTAAAGCATTAAAATTATATTTTTACATGCGTTAACAGATTTTCTTAATTACAAAGGGTTTCCTTAAAATTGAAGAAAAGTGTCTCCTGATTTTTCACAATTTGTTCTTATGTATATATAAAATTCTAAGAAAGCTTACATTTTTAAAGAGCGAATCCTTTATCTACCTTTATCTTTAAGGTCTTTATCTACCTTGCAAACTTGGAAAATGTGCACTTTTAAAGTCCTTTTTATTTTACATACTGCCTTGTTTTTTTTTTTTAAGATATAAAATTAAAATAGATTAAAAAATCATTTTTGAGTTTAATTGATAACAAATTTTATTTTTTTAAGGAATTTTTATTTGTTTTTCTTTTTTTTTTATTAGTTTAATCATTAAATTAAATAAAATGTTAAAGAATGTTTATAAAATTATATATTTAATACTTAAAAGAAAATTTACAATTCTAATATATATTCATATACTTTAGTTATATTTATTTGATTAAAAAATGTTCAAAAAATTTCATAAAAGATCTTTAACTATAGGTACATATATATGTGTATAATACATAAGTAATGTATATACATTTTGTTTTATTTCAAGAATCTTTATACGCACTTATGAATCCGTTTCTTTAAAAAAAAAAAAAAGGTTTTTTTTTTCTCATTACCTGGATAATATTTACTTATATTTAAATAATTCTTTTTCCTTCATTATGTTTTATCCACGGTTGTTAAAAAAGAGGAAAAGAATGTTTTTTTTTAATTTCGATTTTTCCAATTTAAATTTTCCTTTTTATGATTTAATGGATTCTTTTTATCATATATAATACATAATATAATATAAATATATATATATATAATACATATTATCTTACCTCTTTCCCTTTTTTCCCCAACAGAAAATTTTCTTCAAAATTTATAAAAAAAATATAAAGTTGGTATTTCCGGTTGGATAATCTTCCGGAAAGTTTATAACACAATATCTTATTTTTTTTTTTTTAAAGATAATATTTAGAAATGATTTTTTTATTTTATTCCTTCTTAATGCAAGTCCTTTTTCTACAAAATCAAAAAAAGAACGAATTGTAATGGGACGAAATATTCAAATTATTAAAATATACATATATGCACATACATATATAATATATTATTTCTTAAAGTAATATCCAATATCCTGTAATAGATCTATAACTACCTTTTGATTTTGTTTTTTTTTTTTTTTCGTGGTTTCAAAATGGAAAAAAATATTTAAAACTTTTAACTATTTTTTTTTTTTTTTTTTTTAAATAAAAACGAATAATAAAGTTATAATAGTAACATTAAATTATTACAGTGTTAGAAAATATATATATAATAAAAATATTTGTTTTTAATATTCATAAAATATGGTTTTTCCATATTTGAATCTTGAATTAAAAAATAAAAAAAAAGTCAATTCAAAATAATTTTGTTTATCAATTATTGTTAGTTATTTTCAAAAAAAAAAATTAATGTATCCTGTCCCCCATGATGACCTTATTTGGCTTATGAAAAGTTACTTCTATAATTCATAAAACAAAGCCTGTTTTAAGGAAAACATTAGCATATTCCTTCAGTAAGGCTCACCGGCGCATATTTCTCGTAATTCAGTGTGTCTCGCTGCCGCATTCCTCATAATCTTATTCCATTCAGGTTCAGTAACTTTGCCATTCGTATTCAAGAAAAGGTTCTTATCATATTGTTTGATTAGAAACGGAAAAATGCAGTTTGATAAAGGGCTTGTTGTGTGGTTCTATAAGACGACACATAAAGAGCTTATATGCTCAATGTGTAGTGTCTTCCAATAATTATCATCAACCTTGAAAACAGGAAAAAATTCATAGTAACTTTTATGGTGTATGATAAAAAATTGAATTGTATTGTGGTATTATAATTTTATATGCGTATATGCGTATAAGTAAGTGTAACGCTGCTTATATGTTGGCTATAAAAAATGTCTGTATGCACTGGTATATCAAAAAAGAAAAAAAATTAAGTTTTAACAAAAAAAAATCTAAATAATTATATACATATATATTCATAATAAGAATTTTACATATATAACTGTCATATTTTAACCAATACTGTACGTATTTCATTTTTAAATTAAATGAATTCCTTGAATTTAATATCGAAGTCATTTTCAATTTACAACGAATCACACAACAACAACAAAAAAAAAAACAACAAAAAACAGAAATAATCAAATTTTCGCTTCTTGCAAAATTTCTCATACACTCTTGTAGTGTTGCCATTGGATTTATTATCTTTTTTCGCTTTCTTTCTTTTTAGCTTTTCTTTTACATTTTTTTTTTTTTTTTTTATTTTCTTATTATAATCGTTCGCATCAAATAAGTCACAAAGTTAAAAACTTCCCTTAAAAAATAGCCTTAGGCCAATATTTTGCTAAATTATGTAGAAAATATGAAAAAAAAAAAAAAAGAGAAAAGAAAATAAGCAAAAAAGGACGAGTGAGGAACATTAAAAAAAAAAAAAAATCACAGCATAATAAAAAGAAAAAAAAGATATCCCAAGGGAATTTTATGCTGAGATTTTTAGCTATTGTAAATATGTATTTTAAATCCATAAGATTTGGATGACAAGAGTTTACCTCTTATACGTTTTCAAAACCGATGGAAAAAGAAAGAAATTTTAAAGTAATATAAATTCTTTTTTTTTTTTTTTGTTGTTTTTTAAGTAAATTGTTGGAATTCAACGTTTAGAAAAACCATAAATTTTCATTTCAATTTGTTTTGTTTTGTAGGGAAAAAAAAACTGTTTAATATTATATAAAGGTAAAAAAAAAAAAAAACAAAAAAAACAGATCCTTGACTAAGTATTTAAATGTGAAAATAGTATATTCTTCTAATTATTTTTTTAGATATAATTAATTTTAATTACTCACCATTTTTTAAATTAAATTAAAATGTAAAGTAGCGATTTTCTATTTTATTATATATTTTTTTTTTTTTTTTTTTTTTATATTGAAGTACTAAAAATATTTACAAAAAAAAAGTTTTTTTTTTGTATTAAATTTGTTAAAGTTAGAATTTTTGCCTTTTATATACATATATATATATATATATATAATATACATATATTATATATATAATGTGTAAAAAGTTAAAAACCCGAACAGAATGACAGAAGAAGAAAAATGTATTCAACAAAACTTGAATGGTTCAGTGATTATTTCAAAATATTTGAAGTCCATTCTTATACTTAGAATATAATTTACTTGTTTTTATTTTCGAATTCAATTTTAGGAAGAATTTATTTGAAAGTTTTGTTTATTTTATTATTATTTTTTTGTTTTTTCTTTTAATTTAGAAAATTTATTGGATTGAAATGTTAAGTTGAAGTAATTTAGAGATACCTAAACAAAAATAAAAGGCCTTAAAGTTTTCTTTTCAAAAAAAAAAAAAAAAAGAAGTTTTTCTTAGGAAAGTAAAATTAATTTGTTTTATATTATATATATAAAAAGATTTATAAAACTCAAAATTTTTTTTTGATTTTTAAAATAAATATTTTTTTTTGAAATTCAAAAAAAAAAAAAACTAAAACTTAAACTTTATTTTCTGATTAAATCTACTGATTTAATCTTTTATTCTTTTTAGTACTCAATTTTTTAATTTTAGTACTTTTACTGTTTACTATATAATAAGTAACAACTACAGTGACAGTAGCTTATAACGATGGCGAATGGTGTTAGTACTTTTGCTGTTTACTTATAGCAACTACAGTCAACAGTGACAGTAGCTTATAACGATGGCGATGAAACGAAACAAATTCGGTCGTTGTAGCTGACGGACGTTATAATATTAGAATGTAAAAATAAAAACGCATCTCTGCATTTTACTATATTTTATTAAGAAAATTAAAAATGTTATGTTATAAAATATTCATACCTAAGACAATTTGCCATTTTGGCATTTTTTTCTAACAAAATAATGTTATTGAACAGAACCAAACAAATGATGGAATTTTTATCGTTATGTACGACTCAACATGTTATTATAAGTAACGGACGTTGGTATATTTGACTTTCGCAATAAATAAGTTATAATTAACTGATATGACTTATATTAACTTTATTTTTACTAATTAAATTTAAAAAAAAGATCATATTATCATATTGCATAACAGTTTATTTTTTATCGTCTTATAACTGTATGTCATCTTATCATCTTAGTGCAGTATTATTTGTCCATTGGAAAGTCCTTTTCTCATATTCTTTTTATCATAATGTAGCGGTTTAATCCATTTTTTTTTAAATTGTTGTGATTATATGTATATATGACGCGGTGTTAGACTATTAATTAAAAAAAAAAATTAAATTTATTTATTGCACTTTAAGTATCCATTATCCATATCTATCCATATCCATATCCATATCTATCCATATCCATATCTATCCATATCCATATCTATCCATATCCATATCTATTACTGTTTTAAATTTTTACAAAACACTTTGGCTATCATATTTTTTTTCAACTTGGTGGTTTGTCTTTTTTTTGACAGATAAGTATAATTGACCAGAGGCATCAAAAATTTTTTTGTTATTGAACTTGAAAAGTGTATGAATTTGATTTTTAAGACACTCTAAACTTTAATATTTTAATAAGTATTATGTTAATAATATGTTAACATACACACATATAGCATAAACATATTTTTTTTATTAACATTTTTCTTTTATTTTCTTCTTTTTTTTTTTTAATTAGTTGTTTATATCTGAATATTTCAATCTGTCATTTTTTATATTCATTTTTATTTTTCCTGAATATCAATTATGATTCTGTTCAAAAAATTAAAAACAAAATACAAATTTAAATTTAAATTTAATTAATTCCAAAATTCTGTTTTCCTACGTTGACTTAATATAAAAACAAGTAAGGAAAAAACCAAGGGTTTTCATAAAAGCACTTTTTTAAAATAAAAAAATATTCCATAATAAGTTTTGGGTAAAGGGTACCTAGGTATATTGAAAAATAAATTAATAATAATATAAAAATTAAAAAAATCCGTTAGAAAAATTGTCATTGCAAAATCAAGTCACACGCTTTCGTCAAACCTTATATTATTAAGAGAAGTTGTTAGCAGAAATATAATTATAATGTTGAAGCTTTAATTTTTGTATAGGTATATATTATACTATACGGATATTATACTATACTTTTCTATGTATTTTCTGCAATGACTTACAATGATTTAATTTCTCTCAAAAGGAAGTTGTCAAGTTTCTAACTTAAACAGTATAGTAGATAAGTAGAAGATGTCAAAAATTTTGTAACAAATTAAATTTTGCATAACGGTAAATTACAATACCGTATGGTAAAATTTTATTTGTATTCCATATATATTTAGAAAACTTATAAAAGCAACTATCGTTTGGCGTTGGGGTTTCGCTTATATCTAGATTAATAGAACATTTTGTTATAATAACAATAAAATTTAAATACTTATAGGGTTTTTTTGAATTTTGGGGCGCTGTAGCTCCGTACCAGATTGGGCTACTAATAATTCTTTTTTTTGCTATATTTGTCTATAGTTTATTTATTTATTTGTTTAAAAAATTTCCCTGTCACATGCAATGTGACAAGAAAATGATGGTTTACTTTCCCTTTCGGGTGTGACAGAGATCTTTAGTTAAAATATCATTGCTTTATTTTAAAACATTTAAAAGTTTTGTAAATACACAGACCGACAGAAAAACTGACAAACAGATAGAGTGAATCGAATAGGCATATTTTTTCGAAATTTTTTTTGAAAATATGCTAAAAAAAAAAATACATATGTATAATATATAAGTATGTTATGTACTTATAATTTTATTTTATTTAATTATTTTTATTTTTTTGACTATATGTACCTACATGATGTACATGATTTTTAAATTTTATATATTAAGTAAGTATATAATATGTATAAATATTTTAAATTATTAAAAAGTTTCTCTTTCAAAAATAAATTAAAAAATTTATTATATACATATATATGTATATGTGCATACATATTTTATATAATAATATGATGTCATAACCCATATATTAAATTAATTAATTATAATTAAATATTATTAATTTGATTCAGATTTTAATTATGAAGTAGTCATTTTTATTTTTATTTCAATAAAGAAAATAAACAAAAAAAAAAAAAAACAAAAACAAAAATGAAGATAATAACCTTAAAAATTAATATGTATTTTGAGTATACATAATATATAAAATAAATATTAATTTCATTTTTATCTTTTGTTTTTGTTGTTTTTCTATAAAATAATTATTTTAATTGTTGAACATCAAAATTTAATTACTTTTCAACCATTATGTTTATATATTACATATTTGTATACATATACCTATGTATGTATGAAGTCGCTTATATATACCTATATAAGTAAGTATTTAAAAATAAATAATTAATGCTTTTGTTGAAAATAGTTTTTTTTTTTTTGCGAAAAAAAAATGAAAATGAAATACCTTCAAATTTTTAATTAATATAATTAAAAATGGTGATTTTCTTTTCTTTTTTTTTTAATTTTCTACTAAATTATTTAGGTTTTAGTAATTTTATTTTATTTTTTTTTTTTTGGTTTTTAATAAATTTTAAAACCTAAAGGGTATGGATATATTATTATCTTTTAGTAACAAAATAGCACCAATATTGAAATGAGTTTTTGTTGTAAAAATATACTCAATTGTATCTTTAGATATAATTATTTTTAATAAATAATTTTAACGTAAGAAGAAAAAATTAAGTATTCTCCTCTTTAATTTTCATGTATAAATTCATATTTATTCGAGATTTATATTATAGAATATATGTATGTACACAGGTGTTAGTATAAAATGATATTCTAGCGCTAAAATAACAATTGATGCTATACGAAAATAAGAAGTATATCGCTGAATAATGTGTGATATTCTTTCATTTCATCTGATCGGTTTTTTTTCATTCTACTTAGTATTCAATATAAGACCACTAAAAACTTAAAAGTTAGTCTAAACATTAATTCCAACCAACAAAATAATAAAAATTATAACATCTGAAAAAAATCTGCTTATACTTGAAAGTTTTATCACTGACAATATATAAATTCAAGTTATTATTTCGGTAACAATCGACTAACATTTAACACATAACAAAAACCTTTTCGGAGATTCATTATATCGATATACAAAACATATCAGTAGTAAACAAGGATATTAAAAATTGCATTAGCAAATCAGGTATCAAAATGTACAAATTGACTAATAAATACAACACTAGAACCTCATACATATATTCTGATAAAAATAATCACTAATCATATATCTTTAATGTGGAGGCTGCCTTCAATTATTACCACATGCAGGAAATTGTTATAAACTATTGTATGCAAATGTTGATGACAAAATAGTAATAATAATAATAATAATAGGCGGATTCTTTGTTCCCATATATTCCGACTTCCAATTCAATTTTTCCGCATCCTTGCCTTATATCTCCTACTCCTTCTCCGTTAGCAGTTAGAGGTTTCATCCTATTATAATGGCTAAAAGGGGGAGTTTAGTCAAAACAAATTTTTTTGGTTCATGACTACAGGAGATATATATAAATAAGTTTACTATATTTGGTTATAATCTAAAATTTGAATAATTATTGTTCCAAGTTTAGCCACAGTTCAGTAAAGAAACTTATATGAGATTATTGGCTTTTACATAGTGAATAGTGCATAATTATTAAAGTTTTCGAAAATGTTACACCATGAAATTCTTTTTGAACTATAAGTTAGCGAACGAATTACAAATACCAAGTTACAAAATACTAAAATTTTATGTTGTATTTGTATACTTATGTTCCTAAAATCTATTATCGATTTTTAACAGTGTTGGTTGGTTGGTTGGTGTGAGTGGCTGGCCACCGCCGCTCCTGGCAGTGACCCCAATTAGCGCGTTAGCACCGTTTTGCTACCACTTCCGTGACCACAAGGCTTATAATAGGGCTATATTAGTTTAATTTTAGATCCATTTCGTTGCGTTAAGAAACCTTACCATTTCTGCAGGTTGCTTAACCGCTAGATCACTAAGATCGTTGAATTGATGGCTACCCAGAATTGCTATTCTGGCCCTCGCCAGCGGTGGGCACTTACAGGTGAAGTGTGTAATGGATTCTTTCTCATTCTGTTCACCACAGCTGCGGCATGATGAATTGAATGGGATACCTATTCTGGCCGCATGTTCACCAATTGGCCAGTGGCTTTAACACTGTAGTCTAAGATCTTTTTAACTAATGTGAATCGATTATTGGTGTATAATTTGAGTATCGATGTGTAATTAATTTTATTTATAATGTAATTTACTTTTAGTTACAAAAATTAAATCAAAATGCTTGTCCTCTTATATAAAAATTTCTCTTATAGATATTTTGAAAATGAAAATATAGAATAAAGATAAAATTTTTTCACGATTTTAATACTTTTCTTATATTTTGTAAAACACAAGAAAGTAAAAATACATACATATGAATCAAAGGTAAAAATTAAGCTGATATGATGTGCGTAATATTAAATGTGTACCCTCATCGCTCGTCATGGACAATTAATTGAGATTGAGATGATCAATATTCAGTTTTTTCATTGTCTTTTTTTTTTTTTTTTTTGTTGTTGTATTACCTATTAATATTCTTTCAAGCTTGTAATTAGTATTTATGTATGTCAAAAAAAAATAAAATAAAACAAAAAAAAAACACTTTTTTTAATTGCATTTACGTGAAATATAATATAAAATAAAGGTAACATATTATTTAACGCAATTATTATAAAAATGATTTTTTGTTTTTTTTTTTTTTGTCTTTTTTCTTTATTTTTAATAATAATAATATAAAAATAATAAAAATAATAATAATAATAATCTACCAGTTTATTAAGATTTTTAACAAGTTTATAAATAATTTTAAACATATAAAAGGTGATGAATTTCTATATAGGACTATATATACATATATATGTTAACATATAGAATACATATATATACATTTATGTAGGTATAGTATTTTAATTTAAGCAAATTTATTTTAATAACAGAATATCCTATAGATGTTTTAATGTTGTTTTTTTTTTTTTTCTTTTTTTTTTTTTTTAAATACCTATGTATAACATTTATTAAACATAGTGATTATCGATAATCGAATAACCGCCTCCTCTTTTTATATTCATTTTGTTTTCAAATATTCACTTATTAAGCACCAAAAACAAATGCTGCACTTATCTTTTTTATTTTTGTTTTTGTTTTTTTTTTCAATATAAACTTATATGTTGTCTTTCTCTTGGCCAAACCACAATATGTTTCTATTAACAAAGACCGATTCAAAAATGAGAAAAAAGAAGGACAAAAACAGAACAGAAAATAAAAAATGAAGTTAACTCAAACCCGCGGCAATTATTTTTTTATTATTTAAAGAACAAAAAAAAAAAAATTTATCGCGCCCCATATTTAATATGGTTTTAAAATAATATTTCTATGTAAACTACAAATTTTAAAATAGTGGAGGAAAAAAAAAGAAAAGTCTGAGTACTAAATTTTTACCCCGCATCCGGCACAATAAGTTTAATTAAAGGAGCCAAATACTACATATATACATACATACATATGTATATACACAAAAAGAATTCGGAATTTCAACAAAGAAAAGAAGAGTTCTTTTAATTGTTTTAAAGTGTAAGATGACTATGAAATAAAATGGTATAAAATGAATATATATATGCATGTAGGTATATAATAAAAACAAAAAGATATTATTTAAATCATTGTATTGTTTAAAGGTGTACCATACCTAAAATGTTGATCACAAACATTATATCATTATATACTTATGACTTACGACGAGTGCATATTTTTTTTTTTTTTTTACATACACGTTTTTGTTTTTTTTTAATTACTTTGTTGTTCTTTCGACCGATTTCGATTGGTTATAGGCCTACTAACCTTTTCTTTTTTTTTTTTTTTTTTGGTAATAGAAGTAGGTATGATAAAACAAAAGAACCATAGGTCAAAAAAAAAAAAAAAAGAAGAAAAGCATTTAGTAAAAAGGTTGAATAAACTTCTTGAAAATACGGAGAATCCTTACTTGCATTTTTTGTTTTTTGTGTGATTTTTTTTTTTTCTTTTGTTAAATCGAGGGAAAATATACTTAATACAATAAAACAAAAAAAAATTATTTCGCACGATGTATTACAATTCATATTATAAAGTTTATGATACATATATGCATATCTAATATGCAGATATAATATTTTATAGAGTATATGTTTTTTTTTTTTTTTTTTTATTAACGATAAAGACCTACATAATTTTACGCGTATATAGTTGTAACTTGTAAACGTTTCATACAATAATAAAACAAATGTATAAATGGCGTCTATAAAAAAATTGTTTTTTTTTTTTTAATTTGAAATAAATTTTCTTTCCCAAACTCATAAAAACTGATAAAACAAAAAAAATCACACTATAAAACAAAAAAAAAAAAAAAAAGTTTAAGAAAGAAATATACAGGTGATACCTTCATACTAATCACTTGGGTTCTAAGGTTTATATATTTTATAAAATGCGGTATAAAAAAAAATAATCTCATTATCTTAGATTCCATTTATTAATTGACTTGTTCCTATTAATCCAATCTTATACCTTTGTAATTCAGAAGTTCTAAGTTCTTCTGTTTTTTAGAAATTTGTGGCACTATTATGCAGTTGCCTGTCACTCTGGTCTGTTATTGTCAAGGTGCATTAGAACTTAACAATTTGCGCTTTATATGATTTCTGATTCCTCTCATGATATGCCTACTATTTAATGTATATATTTTTAGTTGGTTTGTATCATATCTTGTAAATGAAATGACGGCATAGTTTGGTCACTGTATAATATGTACGCTTTGTTCTTATGTGATATTTTTTGTAGACATTAACTGTCAAGGCAATTCAACATTTTTATACCTTTTCAGTTTTTACTTACTATAAGAGTACCGTTTTATGTTTTTTTTTTTACATCAGGTATATAATACTGTATTAATACTATATATTATATTGATAATAAAGCAGTTAGATGTGTATATGTGTAATTTTTTAGGATAGCCTTAAGAAATAAAACATTGCAAAAAAAAAAAGGCTATATATGCAAATTTATCAGTACATTTTATTTACAATAATAATAACCTAATAATTAAAGAATTATTTTTAATTGCACAACAATATATCACATTAGATACATAATTTTATAATTTCCAATTTCAGTACATTATATACAAAATTTTCTATCAACTGTGTGTTATAAATTATTTTTATGTTTCTTGAAAGTGCAATTATAGAACAAAATGGTTTTTAAAAAAGGTTACAAACTGTAACAAAATTTAAAATATTTATAATATGACAAATTGTTAAAATAAAAGAATTAAATATACTTATGTATATACCGAAAAATTTTAGATCAGGTAATAAGTCTTTAGATCCTTTAATATTTATTGTTAATCTTTTTATTTTATTTATATTTCATTTTTTGAAGGTTTTATGTTTTATCTTAAGAGATAAGTTATTTTATTTTTACAATTTTTTCTAAGAAGTCATTAGGTTTTTTTTCGTTTTGTACATGCTATACCTAAATTATATACTGATTATACATATACATAATATATGTATATTGTAGGGTAGCTTATTAAAAAGGTTTTAGTTATTATTGCAATAAGTTGTAATTTAAAATTGTATTAAATATAAAATAAAAAGAATTTTTATTTTATGATTTTATATTTAAGTTATTTTAAAATGGATATTTTGTACAATTAAGGTACCATTTAATTCTATAGTATGTAGTATATTAAAAAGATTTATGTATAAAATTAAAAATTTCTAAACAATTTACAATTGCATCTCCCATTTTATTTTTTTTTGACACAATTATTTTTTTTGTTTATTGGTGAAGGCTGACCTTACGCGTCAGAATTCATTAGACTCTATGTTCGTAGTGTACCTTCAAAATGTAGGAGAACCTATTCGGTCAGAATTAGTGTTAAGTTTCTCAAGATTTATGCCACGATGATGTTACTCTGTCGGAAGAAGCTTTGAAGACTTCTCAGATCCTTGTAAGAGAGTTCACCTAAATCTTGGGAAAAAAAAACTATCGAGATATTTTAGCGTTTTACTTGACAGACTATTTGACACCATGATTCCCAATAAATTCTTTTACCTTTGCAACTGTTTATTTTCTGCCATTTTTTCCAATAATAATTTATTGATTTTTTATATCTTTCCGGTCTTCGTAGGAGTTTTTTCCCGAAACAATTTGAATTAGGTTTTCTACATTCTATCATTTTAACTAATTAATGTGCTTATCATATTCTGGTAAAGACATAAATTTTCAATTTTGATAAGGTTTACCTAATACATAATGTATACATATTTTATTTATTCGTATTAAAATTGAAATTAAATAAAATATCTTATAATTGTCATAAATTCCAAAAAAAAAATTTTTTTTTTAATTTGTATATACAATAATTATTATTTAAAAAAAAAAAGTATCTTACTTAAATAACGAATTAAAAATCATGACACATAAAAATATTTTAAGAGCGAAAATTATGATTTTTAAACGGGTATCTTTTTTTTAAACTTAATTTTTTTTTTTAATGTACCTAGGTATATTTATAATAAATTTGCTTTAAGGCTACAGATGTGTGAGAGATATTTGTTTTTTATTTTTTCTTTAATTTTAAGAGGGGAAAGCAATTTAGGTCATTAATAAATTTGTAATTTCGTTTGTAACTTTTAAAATGAAACATTTTGACTATACTCAACACTTAAGATGTGGGATTGTAACTAACTATAAGAGAAGTAATTCTTTAAACTATGTTAAACATATTTAAAGGAGTTTGCCCAAAAAAGTCAGAGATGTGATCGGATCAATAAAACCTGACGTCGAACAATAACGGCAAAGTTAGTAAAATATGAGCAAAATTGAAAACAAATTAAGATCATCTCATGATCTGATGAGTGATTCGAACTATAAAATGAACTCAAATATTTTGTCGAGGCCAATGGAGAAAGTCATAGTTGATGCCCTATGCCCGCAAGTGGAGTAAAAAGAAAAAGGGTCTTTTCATTAAATATGATCATAAGCTCTGAGCAGTCTCAAATCATACCGGCATAATTTGATCAGAGGATACTTAGAGGACTTGATTAAAGAAAGGAACAACACAGAAAACTAAATTTGTTATAAATGCTACAAATTTAGCCATTATACCTACTTATGTAATATAAATTTTAAATAAATTTTTTCATATTTTGATAGACAGTCATTTGTCCTACAACCTCGGAAATTTTATAACGAGCATATAGAACATGTTCCAAGCGTACTCTGATTAAAAAATGAACGTAATTTATATAATAGCTCTGAGTGATTCGAACTATAAAATGAACTCAAATATTTTTTTTTGACAGATCTTACTCTGCTTCGATTTATTTATAAAAACACTTGAAATTAAGGTGTTGTTTATCTTACTGGTATCTTATTAGTATTGAAAATTTTTGACTATCTTAAACATTTACTATACGTACATATATGTATACTTGATGTTTGAAATTTCTTCCTCTTTGTACTTTTTACAAATGCTCAAGCATAGTTTTTAAAAAAATTCTTTACATCTTTCACCATCACGATCATTTAATTTTGAGCTAAACACTTTACTCTTTTCAAATTCTGTCTAGTAATATTCTCCTCAAAGTTTTCTTGATCGAATTAACACTAGAATTAAAAGTTTTTCATTAAACTTTTACAAAAATAACCGCAACATATTTTTTAAAATTTGTTTTTACCTCTTTCTGATTTTGGTTTGCAACAAACATATGGAAAAAGAATCTTCATAATACATACATATATGTTTCGGAAATAGGAATTTTTATTTTAAGAATTTTAAAATTTCATCATTTGAAATTTTTTTTTTTTTTAACCTGCAAAATTCTTGAAAAATTAATGTGACCTTTTGCAAATTAAGTCTTTTATTACCAATTCTTTTGTATGTGAACTATTCAAAACAAAAAATAAATTATTCGAATGAGATCAAACTGTTCTCATTTGTTTTATTTTTGTTTTTTTTTTTTAAATAAAATTTTAGAAAATTTTTTCTTAACATACATACATATGTACATACATAAACGTGCATATCTGGTTGAAATATATTTTAACAAAAATTTTTAAAAATGGCTGTAAAGTGAATTTATTATATTAACACATATACATACTTACATATGTACATATAATATAAAAGTAGATATTTAGGAATTTATTATTGAATAAGGTTTTCTAATATAGAAGTTCTTTATATACATATTGTGAAACAATATATCAAGAACTCACTGGATGATTTTAAAATTTATATATAAATTACACTGCCCAGAGGTCAGAATCACGACAATATAATATGTAATGACAGTTCTTCAGCCGTTTTTCTTAGCTGTCATCAGGCTCAACTCAGTAAACTATATACATATATGATCGTATAAAATATTGCATTTATTACTTTTTAAATAATAAATGTTGCACAACTGGTAACGTTTTGCAATAAATGTTGCTAAGAGTAATAGTATTAAAATAATTAATTTTTAAAAATGATAGTTAACTTAATTTGTCAGTTTATTTTACTCTTTTTAATTCGTGTGTCAAATTTCTAGATTTTATATAAAAATGAATAAAAAAAATGACCCATAAATCACAACATCAAGATTTCAATTAACTACGATACGCATAAGTTAGAAATAATTATTTACTTAACCTCATTTTTTTTTTATAATGGAAAGGAAAAAATTCAGTCAATTTTGGTTTTGTTCAAAAACTGTATAATCAGTACAAAATGTTGATTGCTTTGTTCTGCATCCAATTTCATTAAACAATTTTTTTTTTTCAGTTTATATTAAGTTATTAACCTCTTCACAACTGTCAATCTATAAATGTACGATTAATTAATAATTTTTATGATACTTAATATTAAAAATGGTTTGACTTAAAAACTATAGTTTCTGATTAAAATTTTTAAACAAAAAGATTGATTTAAAATTTATATGTGTATATATGTATACAGGGTGTTATTAATTAAGTTTAATACAGAATATAATATACCACAGTTTAGAGCTTTATTGATATTGAAACTTATAGGCAATTTTTAGATCTATTTTTTATTTATTAATAACTTTGATAATTTAAATTATCTCATAACTTTGTAGGAAATATAACGAGATGATTAAAAACGTGTTCAAAAGGGGTCACCTAGAAAAAACAATACTTATTCAGCTTCCTGCATTTCTTAATTTTGAAACTATAAGCTCTTAAATCTAAATTTTTAAAGTTTTTTCATTCGTTGTTTTAAAAAAACGCTTCTTTTTCTTGATGATATATTTGATCACATCCGTCAAATTCAATTTCTCCGAGTTTTAAACTTTAATCAAATGTATGGACATGTAATATTATCTTTTATAAAATAAATATCTTTTATAAGATTTGTGAGATAGAAGAATATAATGACTGAAAAGTCATTATTTTAAAATTTTTTTATTCATATAAAACAAAAATTACATAACTAAAGTAAATGTTCAAATAAAAATGACTTTCTTGCTCAATAATGCCTTTCTTGTTCAATATTGCTGTTCTTGTCTGTAAATGTGCTTCTTGCTCAATGCAAATATTCATACTTTGTATGATTTAGTTCCCATATTTTGGAAACCAGATATGTCTCAGTTTAGCCTCTATACAAAAAAATTACCTTTTTATAAAATGCTATTCAGCGGTACACCGCACTGTAGTTTATTACAGGGGACACCCTATATTAGTACATATATGATTATTTATTTTAAAGTGTCAGTGTGAAATTTAAATGCTTAAAAATGTAGGGTTAATATTTAATTTTAAACATAAATTTGGACTAAAGTTGCAAAAGGTGTAAAAAAAAAAGAAAAATACATTTAATTCAAACTCTTTCTTAACTCTTTTTAATAATTCACATTGAAATTATTGAATTAAGTTATTTTAAATTAAGGGTTGTTATAAACTTAAATATATAATTACTTAATAATAGTTAAGTTATTTCGTAAATGATTTGCGAATGCGAATGCCAAAAGAAAACTAAATACATTTTATAGGTAATTGATTGTGAACAGTAATTTTCAACTTTATTCAACCAGAGTGTATAGATAATTTGTTGTTTTCTTTTTTTTTTTTAATTTTGAAATTAAAAAAAGAATTTCCCAAACCTTGAATTTATTTTTAATTTTTACAAATACAAATATACATTTAATTTTTATGAGAGTAGGTTGATTATAAATTTATTTATTTTTTGTTTTTTTAATTCCTATAAAACTACTGATTGGAACAAGACAAACGTGCTCAAAATTTTAACCCCACTGTTTATATTCATTCACATTGAAGATGTAACAAAGTAGGTGCTGTTCTGTTTTTGATGCTTTACAATGGGTAATCCTACAAAATCCCAATTCTGAAAATTGTAGAGTCACAAAATCCCAAAAGTATATAATCGAAACATAGTATAAGCCAAATATCACATAATCCGAACACGACATAACCCAAATATAATAAAATCTGAACTTACATAGATCCAAATGTGCAACTGCGTTTTGGAGGTTATAGCGCTAACTATTTTGAACGATGTGTAATTGAAATATGTATACAAAAATAGGCACTTTATAGTTGATTAAAAAATCATAATTATAGACCTTTCAAAGAATAATTTATGAGGTTTAGAAGAGTTTTCACAAAGAGTTGGCTACAAAATTAGCATATTAATAATTAGTTTATCGGAGGTTTGGGGCCAGAGCCTCCACTATTTTCAAATCTTTGTAGTTCAGATATGTACGTAAGAAAAAATAATTAGGAAAGATTTTAGAGTTTGTTACAAAATCTTCACGGTTCTTAATAATTTATTTAGCGCGGTTTTAGGGCGGCAGCATCCACGATTTTAAATACCTTGTTGTCATATATATTAAATTAATGGAATATTGTAAAAAAAGAGCAGCTATTAAAAACAATCGGAGGTTGTGATTTGGATTTTGTCATGTTTGGATTTTATGATATTTGGATTTTGTGTGCTTTTGGGTTTTGTGGTGTTTGGATTTTGTTTTTTTGTATTGTGTGAGTTGGGATTTTGTAGGGGAACCTTACAATTTATTATGGAAACTTTTATATACTAATATACTATATATTATATAGGTAAATATAACTTACTACTGAACCGCTTATACTCGTTAATTTGACTGCTATTAAAAAAAAAATTGCTGTTTATTTTCATTTTAAAGTTGAGTTTTAATATCGTTGATTCGCAATTAAATTATAATTTTTATACTAAACGCTAATATATGTAATTTTCTTCAAATACATTAAAAAAAAAAAAAATAATAACAAAATTTAATACGCTGTATATATGTATATACTAACATATTTAGTAAGTAACTAAATTGAATATATAGGTACGTATATATATATATGGTTGTTGGATAGAACGTGGCAATTTGTATATTTTTTTTAAAGTTTGTTTTTTTTTTTTTTTTTCCAATGCGATAATTTTCGGTATCATTTTCATTTTTTTCACATTTCCAATTATTCAATTTAAATATTTTGTTGTTCTGGGGATGTGATATGATACTCATATTAGAGAGGAAGTTAAAGAAATAATTACAAGCTGTTAATAACGATGATGTAAAACATGCATATTTTTTTTTTTTGTTTTTTAAATAAAGAAAATGAGGGAACATTTAAATTATTAAATTTCAATTATATTTTTAACAAATAATTTTAAAAAGAAAGAGAAAACAATAAAAAAAGAATTGATGCAAATTTTTGTTTATGCAATTTAATATAATATGAAATATGTTATTCTAAATTGGTCACTTCTTAAAATGATAACTGAAGCATAACCGAAAATAATGAAGGTGTTGGGGTATAGTTAATTTTATTAATTTTTGTATGTATGTATATCCAGTCCATAATTAATTTCATAATATTGTACATAGATATTGTAAATTTAATTTGACGTTTAACGTTACCAATTTGACGTTTAATAAATTTTGATAAGAAATAAAAAATAAAATTTAATTGACAATCAAATGTTTATTTATAAGACAGCTTCCACTCTACTTATCTAAAATAAATCGTTATTCGTCAATCAGTAAGTAATAAACTGGTTCATATTGTGTGGTAAAGCGGGTAGGAGATTCTTGCTTTTTATTTCGAATCGATAGTAATTATTACTTAATTAAGATATTAAAGTTAGACGCAGATGAACGTGGAAGTATAAACGTGAACGTGTTAGTATAAAAAAAAAAAGTAATATTAATGTTAGGCACATTTTTGACTTCTACTGGGACTTATTGTATTTGATTTTCGCATTTCTTAGTTCTTGGTACTGTTAAATGAAAATGGTTAAAGTTTCGGGTGTTGTAGTTATGAATCTCCGTGTTGTTAACAGATTGGTTCTCTCCACACATTTTTTACCTTATAGATCAGTTTATAGTTTTATATAGGTATCCTGCCTGATGGAACATAAACATTATAGAGGACATGAAATAGAGATACAATGAACAATGGATGTATCAAATAGTAATTGAAGTAGTGTTTTAAGCACTCTGCTTGTTATCACGTAAATTAAATAGTTTGTGTATTTAGATTTTGGCTCTCCAAATAGTGATAAGGTAACTTATTTTACTCTGGAAGTGTGGAAAGAATAAAATTCTAGCGATGTCTTGTTTTTCGGAGGCTATTGCTTTTCTCTGTGCTAATAGGGATTTTTTTATATTTCCCACACGGTAGTGCCACTATATAATTTGTCATCAATTACAAGACTCAGATACCTGACAACTTTAGTTTTAAATATAACCTTAAAAAAGATGCAATTATTTTAAATATCTTTTACATATTTAAACATAATCAATTACATATTTTAAAATATAAAATACACATATATTAAAGCACAAAATGCATTGAAATAGGCAAATTTTGGACATTATGGGATTCAAATTAAAGTACAGTGTTTTGTTTCCTAAGGGAATTGGGAATCTTCAAAAGACACCAAGAATTCCTCCTTAGTAGTGTCAGATTCTTATACTGACTAAATCCATCTCTTTCTTTAAGTTCCATTGCGCATAAGTCCTATTATTTATACATATTCAATAAAAAAAACAAGTGAAACTTTTCAGCTTTTAATTTATATACAAGTATTAATATAATGAAAAAAAAAACAAAATTTAAAATTAAAATTCAAGTTGTGAGATTTCATATTATACTTTTAATTATAATGGTAAAATATTTAAAAATATATATTTTAAGGCATAAAAAAATGACTTCTGTTTTTGAGAACTAAATTAAAAACACTAATATGTGTATTTGAAATAGTTTTTGTTTTGACTGGAAAAAAAAACATCAAGAGAATTATTTCTAAAAAAACAAATAAATTTATAGATTTTTCAGATAAATCTATAGATACGGGATCCCAATTATATATATATGTATACATAACAAAAAACAAAACAAAATAAAAAATTGATCCCAAATTACATTTAAAACGATTAAAGTTTCTTTTTTTTTTTAGTCTGCTTTTGAATATATTTAAAATACATTTTTGTCTAGATCATCATCATCAGTACCAAATAACTAAAGCAACCCTATCAAGATTTAAAAGGTTTAAGCAAATTCTTATTTAGTTTTGTTTTTTTTAACTATAGAATACTTTTTTCTTTCGTATCCATTTTTTTTTTGTTGTTAATTTGGCGTCATATGGTGATAAATACTCCTTGTTTTTTATGTTGCTTATTCTTCTTCAATTTCATCAAGTATCAAAAGAACATTAAAAAACCACAGGATAAAATAATTATGTAAAAAAAACAAAAATACTTAACCATTTTTTTTTGTTTCTTTGTAATTTAAATAAATTCACATAAATCTTAAAACTTTATGGAAAGTTTTTTTTTCAGTTAAAAATTAATTTTACTAATTAAAAAAAGAATGGATGAGAGTTAATTTTATATCGTTATCATGAATTTGTTTCATAAAATGACTGTTTAATATTTCATCAACTAAAAATGGTTTATTATAACTATTTATTTTTTTTTATAATTTAGTTCAAAAGATATCCAAGATTATGATCAGATTGCTCTAATAAACTCATTAAAAATAAAAACATAGTTATTAACCCATTACTACCCAGTTGATCTCGTATTGCTATTTAAACAAAACAATTTATTAATAAAATAAAAATAGGCTAATACAATAAAAATCTGCATATAGAATATGAAGATCTTTGGTGCAAGATAGAAATGGGAATGAAATTGAACATTAAGATGTACATATACGTATTGTGCATATTAAGTATAGTAGCTAAGTAAGCGCGATGTTCACATTTCATTCCGTGGGCATTTTAGGTAAATGTGAACTAAAAAAACATTATTAATACTTTTTATTATTTTATTCATTCATTATTATTATTGAGTATAAATAACTGGAAAATATTTCATGATCTGTTCTAATGACCACTAAGATTTTTTTTACGAGCATTGGTCGAAAACTTCAGAAATCATTCATAGGAATTGCACATGATGCTGTCGGATAGTGCTTGATTTTAACCAACCAAAACCGCAACCTTTTAAATCAAACTTTAGGTTGGGAGCTTTAAATAAAATATACAGTATAACTTATGGATTAAGAATGTGGAATGGATTCTTCGAAAATTGAATTTAGCCAAATTAAGATGGGTATAAGAATATTTGGAGGCACATTTTGAAGATCGATGTTAATGTTCTTCTTAAACTTTACTAAATTGTACACATATTATGAGTTATACATATGAGTAGTGATGTGTCTTTTCTTATTCATAATTATTAATTTTATTATAACATGTACTTTGTACTTGTAACATTTTTTTGGATAACCGATCGAATCTTGGACTCGAGATCTTACTATTAAAAGGCCTCCTTGAAAATTGTTGTTTAAAAATAAAATAATTGAAAAAGAAAAATAATTAAAATAAAAGAATCTAAATTTTTATATCAATCCAATCAATTATTTAATTTAATTACAATTAATTTCCAATTACTACCCTTCATGTTATTAATATATTAAAAAATTAATTACTTGCAAGTTACATTAAAATTCCAAAGACGAAATATTTTAGGTGCCTTTGATAAAACTCTTAAATTATATATGTGTACAGCTACAGAATTAGTTGAATTTTAATTTTATTAAAAGTTAATTTTTTTTAAAGTATAATTTTTAGAATGATGAACATTGAATGAATTTTAACAGGTGTAGTAGCCGGAAACGGAAGTATTTTCTAAAATATTGAATAATAGTAATTAATTTTTATTCAAAAAAAAAATAATAGTAATTAGCCTAGTTTTCGATTTAATAAAAATTTTTTTGAATTAAATATAAACTATAATTTTATTTATTAACTTTGTTTTTTTCATAACGACCACTAGAATATGGTCCACTTTTCGCTTTTTAAACGAACGTCCGTTGTTCATTCTATCAGATAACAACATTTCTTTAGTATATTATGTTTATTTATTGTTGTTCGAATTTAGTTGAAATGTTGAATAGATTCAGAAATAAATATTAAATTCTTTTTAGCACATTTTCTAAAAATTTTGAAAAAATGTGGTTATTAGTTTCACTCTGTCTGTCCGTCCGGCCGTTTGGGTGTTTTCAAAACTTCTACATCATTTGAAATAGAGCAATGCAATTTTAACTAAGGATAGACATCGCCAAAAAACTTATTTTGTGGAACAACTTTTTTCTGTGGCCCCACCCCTTTCTGAGCTACAGCCCTACAAAGTTCGAAAAAGCCCTATCTTTAAATTGTTATAACACAGGTTCTATAAGGAATATTTTTAATCTGGATAGCTGGTCCAGCAAAGCCAAACGATAGCTGGTTTTATAAGCTTTGTTTTATAAGAATGTAGTTGAAATGTTGAATAGATTCAGAAATAAATATTAAATTCTTTTTAGCACATTTTTTAAAAATTTTGAAAAAATGTGGTTATTAGTTTCACTCTGTCTGTCCGTCCGGCCGTTTGGGTGTTTTCAAAACTTCTACATCATTTGAAATAAAGCAATGCAATTTTAACTAAGGATAGACATCGCCAAAAAACTTATTTTGTGGAACAACTTTTTTCTGTGGCCCCACCCCTTTCTGAGCTACAGCCCTACAAAGTTCGAAAAAGCCCTATCTTTAAATTGTTATAACACAGGTTCTATAAGGAATATTTTCAATTTGGATAGCTGGTCCAGCAAACGATAGCTGGTTTTATAAACTTTGTAAATATGTATAAAGTAAATATGTGACTTTGCCATGCGGTATTTTAATATACCGCTTTGTGAACCTCAATTTTTGATAAAATTTGGAGCCCTTCTATCTTTCAAACGGTTTAACTTAGAAGCTTGAAATTTTGAGAAAAATTAGATCTTTGCAAATCAGTATGAGTCATCTCAGGAAATATTTTTGTGTCGGCCTCCCGCTTAGGAGCTGTAAGGGGTCAAAAACTCAAAATTTTCTATTTTTAAATCCCTATAACTTGGGCACCTGCCCAAATTTTTTTGAAGTAATATACAAAAATTAAAGCTCCAACATTATTTTTTTGTTTGTGTTAAAAATCTTTCTTAATAACATAGGATTACCTTAAAATTGACAAAAGTGTGACTTGATTTTTCCCAGTTTCTCTAACAAATTATTCTAACGATTTCTCTCAATTTTTATATTATAAATTTATTTTATTCAATATACATACCTACTTAATATTTACGTACTCTTTACCAAAAACTATTGGGAAATGCGCTTTCTTGAAAACCTTTGTTTTTTTCGTTACTTTTTTTTAATTTAATTTACACATAGATTTATTTTACTCTTATAGGCCCCACACATTGTTAAATTTGTTGAAAATTAGTTCATAAATTAGTTAAGTTCAATCGTGTGTGCGGTGGTTTTCATTTTTCCATTTGAAACCAACCATTTCTTAAACAATTTTTTTTTTCTTTAATGCATTTCTCTGCCACATAAATGTGGACAGGAAATTACACAACCTTTCCTGTTCAGGCATGGCTGTAAAGGTCGTAAAGGGGAGTAATGCTTACGACGTGTGTGGGATTCGAACCCACACTCTCTGGGTGTTTACAGCGTATTTTATACCCTCTTACTCACTAGGTCACCGAGACCTCCTCTTAAACAATTTAACAATATCAATATTTTTTGATTTTTTCGAACTGTTTATAAATAAATTTAAAGGTGTATTGGAAAGTTTATTACACATTATATACACATTTGGCATTTACAGTGACCAAATCCCATCCCACGTATGTAAAAGTATTTTCTTTAATTCTCAAATAATTTTTATAATCATTTGGTTCTGATTCTTTAATTTTTATTTTAAAGTATTTGAGTAGAATATTTATTTATTCGATATCCAGAAATATTGAACTTTATACAATTGTTTAATTGAAAGTTTAATAGTGTGTGTGACCAAAAATGTTAAACTAATTTTTAAACAATCAGTTTTTAATTAAGTTTAATAGTTAATGGGCCCTTTTAACGAATCCGTTCTCTGAACTTTCATTTGAAGAAGAAAAATAACAGTATTTAAATGATTAAAAAAAATATATAAAACATCTATTTTATAAGAAAACAAAAAAAAATATTACAATAATATTGATTTACATTCTAATTCCATAATGCCCTTGCTTATTCTCTTCATATATCCTACCTTACCACAAAAGAAAAGAAAACAAAAACTTTTATATGATAAGAAATTGTAGTTTGTTAACTACTGCAATACAGTACGTGCAGTACATATTCAGTAGTCAGTACATATCCTATTGCTATTGTATAGAGTTGTTATTTTTTTTATGTATACATAACGTAATCTTAATTTCAAAAAGGGGCAGGTCCTGTTATTTTAAAATTAGTTTAAAAAATCCTTTTTTTTTTTTTTTTATTATTGTCAATATAATCTAGATAAAAAAATAAAATAATGAAAGAATTGAATTTATAAATAACTAAGATTTTTTTTTTAAATTTAATATCGTTTATCATTTTATTTAAAGAATACAAAATACGATCCAGGAGATCAATATAAAATGATAAAAGAAAAATTATTTTTAAATACATACCCATTACCCTTAAATACATATACATATATATAGAATTATTATTTGTTTAGTTTAATAACTTATTTGAAATTGTACTTATTTTTTTTTTTTCATTATCCAACAGATTTTTGTTTGAAGAAACCGAAAAAACATAAAAAAAAAACTCTTTATTACAATAATTTAAAAAAAAAATCCACATTCTTTCAAATCGGGGTGGTAATAATATGTGTATTAGAAGAATTGTTTAAGAACAAAAAAAAAAAAAATCATTATGAAAGAAAGGATGTCTTTTTTTTTTTTAATTCTGTTTTTTTTTTTTTTTGTGCTTGCATACAGTTGACTTTTGTTAAAAATAAATATACCATATTTCCTTATGTTATTTATGTTGTGTAACTGTCAGATAAATTTATGTATAATTTTGCTTTTTTCTAAAGGAAAATTTCTAAATTTTAAAGATACTACCTACTGATTACTTTAAAAAAAAAAAAAAAAAAACAGTTTATAAAATGCGAACTGAATTCAATCATATTTTTGACAGATCAAATTGACATACATGTTTATGTGGTTTTTTTTTTGTTTATTTATTTTTTCTTTTTTCATTTTTTCGTTCGTTTATTGATGCAATAAGTAATAACCACAATATTGGCTGATAAAGTAGCATTATCTGAAGATAATAAAGATTTTTATTTTGTTTTCCCTATATTATAATACATTTAAAATGATACATTAATGGCTATAGAGATAAGAAATTTTTTTTTTTTTACTCTTTTTTTTTTTAGTTTAATTTAGTATAGAACATTTTTAAATTGTTTGATTATTTTTGTTTGATGTTTTAAATTGTGTTGTGCTGAGTTTAAAAAAAAACAAAAAAAAACTTTAAAACATTGGTAGGATGTTCACTGTACATACAAATATGTACATGATATATACATACAATATTATAATATGAACTGTAGTGTAGTATTTGTTGCGGCGTTGATTCATTCAAATTTTTATTTTATTTTAGTTAGTTGTATTTTGTTTTTTTGTTGTGTCTATAAACATGTACATATACATATATTGTAAACATAGACTTAATGATTGACAGTCCCTTGGTAATACATAATATATAATAATAACTATATACTTAGTATTTAAAAAAAAAAAAAAGAAAAAACGAAAAACTTTTCTTAAATATATGCAGAGTATCTATAGTATTATTTATGTATTTAAAATTTAATATTTCGATTCAAAATATGTTGTACAATCTTAAGATAGGGTTGCTCTGTTTACAAATGTTATTTTATTATCAATCACCCGATATTTTATTGATTCGAAATAAATAAAAATAAAAAAGAAAAAAATTGTCTGATTATAAAATATGTAGGATGTACTGTATAGGTGGTCCATGAATAACTTAACTATAGTCTTATTACGAGTATTAATAATATAAATTTCCGATTATTGTGAACATAAATAATTAATGTTTCCTTCTATATATACATTTATGTATCCTATTTAAAAAAAAAACATACATCTTTGAATTAACAAAATTAAAATTTATTGTAATATTAATTTATTTGATTTAAAATTTACCTATATATATACATATTATGTATATAATATATTGTAATAATATAATGAGTGGTCATTTTAGATTTTAAAACAAAATAATATATATTATTAGTCATCGTCTTCGCTCTTAAATATACAATTCTTTTACGATACTCTACTCTTTTGTTTTAAAAGTTTAGCATGGTAATAGTTAACAATAATTGATAAGCTTTTACCATGTGATTACTGATTATATATTACAGTTATTTATTTTTATGGTTTTGTGCCACAACAATCATCTACTCTTTAATATTATTCCAAATCTATTAGTTGGCTGGCCTTGTTCTATGTTATTTTCACTCTGTATTACAGTTAGCTTTTTCTTTAATTTTTTGTATAGGTATAATCGAAAAATGAGAATTGACCAGAACACGATTCGAAAGATACGAAAACAAATTTCTAATACAATTTTGAAAAATGTCAAAATGACAATTTATTAGATATTCAACAATTCAACTAATTGTATAACTATGAACATACTTTTTTAAAGTTAAAAGGATCCAAAGGGGCTAAAACATATGAAGAACATCAACAAGACGTATATCCTATTAATATGTTTAGAAATCAAATAATTATAATTTCTCGAAGCAGAACATCTGGATCAACATTGCACTCATGACATTTACTGTTGATCTTGAAATTTTCTCAATTAATATTTTTATATATTTTATTGCTTATGCTTAGTTCATCATTTCGGCATATTTTTTCTTTACTATTTGAAAAAAAAAAAAGAGAATTCTCTCAATTCACCCCTTCAGCGCAATTTACCTTAAAAAGAAAAAAAATTTAGACAGGTGAAATTTGAAAATAACATTTAAATTGTTTTATTTGATGAATGGAATAAAACATTTTTTTTTTAAATTACAAATGAAAAATAAGTACCGCACAGTTCCGTTAAAGTTAAATCATCATTTTTGCCCGAGAGAAAAAAAACTTCCGAACTAAATTTTCAAAATGAGATAATTGAAATTCTCATACAAAAAAAAGATGCGCACGCATGTTATTGGTTAAAATATACGAAGCGATGAATCCAACATTAGAGTTTTTTTTTTTGGAAAGAATAATAGATTATAGTAATAACAGGTAGTCGGACGGTAGTAACAAAACGGTAGTTGGAGTGATCATTTTTTTAAACTTATTGTGAAATTTGATGAATTAGCGTCGTACTTCGCTGGATTGGTTTTTTTTTTTTTTTACCGAGGAAAGAAATAAATATACAAGGTGAAAAAGAGTCAATAATTTTTTTTATCTGACATAAAATAAATATTACGAAGTTATTCAATTCTTGTTCAAGAAAACGTTGGCATACAGGATTAAACTTATAAACTTGAATAGCTTATAAACCTTTAAATATAAAATGTAGGAAAGTTCATATTCATATTGTAGTTCTTAATTGTTATTAAATTAATTGTTTTGAGTATAGTAATAAATATATATGTATATATGAATATATGTACGAGTTATATGTATATACTGTATACATATTTGTATATATGGATATCTTTTTTAACTTTAAAATTGAAAATAGCATTTATATGTGATAGAAATAATTTAAAGAGTCAGCAAGGCCTATATATATTATAATTTTAATGTATGTGTATGTGTATATTATTATTATATTTATTTGTATGGGAAAACAAAATATTAAATAAATAAATATAAAATAACTAAATATGTATGAAATTAAATAAACAAATTCTTTTTTTTAAATTGACAAGTGATAAAGAAAATAAAAATTTCAAAATAAACATTTAGTTCATATTATATGTATAAAATCGTATTTACTTACCATAAAAGGTAAAAAAAATGTTGCTGAAAGTAAACATTAAACACTTTTACATATACATAAGTATATATATACATATATGTATATAAAGTAATAGTTTCGGTTTTACATTTTATTTACAAGTTCATAATCGATTCATTTAAAGAGAAATGTAAGTAAATATAAATAATTTAATTCTAAATCAGAAAGGGAATTACTTTAAATTTAATTAATGCATGATATATTATATTATGTTAAAGCCTTAAATTGTTTTTTTTTTTTCAATATATCCTTTCATTAAAACTTTTGTAATTTAATACAAACATTTTATTTGAATTGGATACAAAAAATTGTTGTTTTTTCTCATTTATTTTTTTTTAAAGAATATCATGTAAAAAGTATTTAATTTTTATTGATTAAATTGAATAATTTAATAAAATTCTTATAAATTGAAATTTAAATAAGAAAATTTTATTTAAAGTTTAATGTTTAATGTTCAGACGATAGTTAAAATTGAATTTGTTTCATGTTTTACATCTTTTTTCATTAATAAGAGGCAATAAAAATTAGAAATTTTTGGGTATAATTTAACCGTTTTTTGTTGCAGGTTTCAGTTTTCTCATACTTCTTTTATGTACCTATTAATATTTATTTTAATTTTTGAAAACATTAAATATTTGACAGTTAAATAAGTTAAAGTTTTTTTTTAAATAAATCAAAAAAAAAAAAAAATGATTGTTACGGATTAACATGATAAAAATAAAGAAAGAACCAGAAATGAAATATAAGACTGACACCATCAGAAATTCCAAAACCTCTGGTGAAATAACTAGAGTCTCATAATGGTATTGAGGTTTTTAATTGTTTTTTTTTTCTGTAAATCATCCTTATCTTAAAATCGAAGTCCTTCTGTTAAATATTTAAAAGAACCTCTACAGATCCTTCTCATGTTCACAAAACCCCACTTTTTGATATATTTTTTTCTTTTCATCTAATTTTAAAATTTTACACGATGACTCCTTCTTCACGTGTCCATGGCCATCGCCCAATACCCTATTCCTATTCATTATATTATGCATATATTTATCTATAGTTTACTAAAATGGAACTTTGTTAATACCTTTCTTATTTATATAAATGAATACCATAATATAAAAGAAGTTTTAATTCAATATATTCCATTTACGATCACGTGACAACTATCCTGTCACTATAATAAAATTCAGTTATTATACCATTTTGAAATGCATATAGTTTAATTTTGAGTTGACAAATCGAAATGAACAGTCTTGCGTATGAAAAACGAAAAAGATTTAGTAATCTGTCGAAAACACTATATACCGTGTGAATATCGTCAATGGTTATAAAAGATTTTATCTTTATTTTATTATTTATTCTGGTTCTTCAGAATTGAAGTACCGAAAAAAGTACTGTAATAAAATATTTATTTCGTACAATATATAATGAACAATTCAAAAAGTTTGGCCACTGTAGAAATTTCAATTAGAGAATGATTATTTACAAAATAATGATATGCTGTGAATAATTAGCGTCTTATTGAAAGGGGGTAGTTCAATGCATCGAATAATCTATATCTTTGAACAATAATTTTAAGAAAATTTACAAAAAAAAAAAATTAAGTTTTATAAAATATAAAGAATATTAAGATTTCTAAACCCAGGACGTAGTATTAAAAGAAAACTTAAGAAGGTTTAAAAGCTAAACATTGAAAATCGTTAACAATAAGAAATAAAAGTTTTAATTAAAAAACGTAATAATAGGGTGTGCATGTTTTGTTTTTTTTTGTCCTAATTATATTGAATTTCATTTTAAATTTGTTTTTATTTTTAATGGGTTTCTTCGATCCTTTTTATTAATATTAGTTTTTAAATTTCTTAAAAATTTAATTGGGGTTATTTTACCTTATATTTGTTTTTAAAAAATTTGGATACTATTACATATGTATATATATGCTTTGTTTTCTTTTGTTTCTTTTTTGTTTTTTAATAACTGTATAAATTAACTGTAAACTAAAACTGAATAAATATTTAAATAGAAAATTTACATTTTTATTATAAATTAATACCAGCATAATATTACTTGGAGTTGGATGACTTTATAGAATTTCTATCTAAAATTCAAGCAAATTCAGCGGGTTTCCTGCCTTATTTATTTTCTGATATTGACAGAAAAAACATTTATGTATATATTATGTACATATATACATATGTACTGCATAAAAACGAACAATGTCTAATATTTTAACTGCTTCCGTAAAAAAAATGTTTACAAAATAGAAGAAAAAAAAGCCAATTAACAAAACAAAAAAAAAAAAAAGAATACTTACGCTATTTCATTTTTCATATCTATCAATAAATTTTTGTATTTATCAGTAGAATTTTCTTTTTATTTTGTATTATTATTATTATTATTATTTTTTAATGTAATTAAAGTTAACGCTCTGTATAACACTTGAACTAAATTTTTATAAATAAAAACTAGTGTTAAAAAGAGATAAAAATAGTTAAGGTGTTCTCATATACTTATTTATACAATGACATTCATAAAAATGAATGCATTAGCATTATTAGTAACGTTTTTATTTTAACAAGGTGTAGTCTTTCTTTTTCTTTTTTTTTGTTACCCTATATCTTAGTTCGATTGACTCTTTTTATACACATTTAAAAGTTTTTTTTTTGATATTTTTATATGAACATACAATATAAATTCTCTTTATTGTCTGTTACCTTCGATATATACACTTTAAATTCATTCATTCATTTTTGTCCACTAAATCCAATTAGAAAGCACAAATTAATCTAATCTGCCATCTCCAATATTTCATTTTTTGCGTCTTTGATTGAAAAAAAAAAAATTATAAATTGGGACACATTCAGTCCCACGTGTATCACTCAAAAGTGGAACATCACTCAAATGTTTCAAAATCTCGTGCTCACCGGTGAATATAAAAATAACCTTAACTTTAACTTCACCTTAACTTCACCTTAACTCACAAAGTCACAAGTGAAGATGACCAGTGAACATTGCTGAATGTTCTTAAAATCCTAAATCGATTTAATTAGCTTATTTTTATATTTAAAAATGTTCACCGGCGATACATTGGGATTTAACGCAAGTTATGTTCACCGATGAGCCCGGAATTTTGAAATATTTGAGTGATGTTCACCGGTGTTATACGTGGGACTTAACGCAAGTTTTAGGTAAGCGTGGGACTCAACGTGTTAAAAAGTAAAAATATTATAAATTGTGTGCATTCATTTATGGACCTAAGTGTGTATATATATACATATTATTATATTAATTTTTCACATGTTTATAAACAATAATGATAGCAAAAAGAGAAAAAACACCTTTTCCTTTTGACACTAAAAACCGACGAATAGTGACAGTGAAAAAAAATTTTTTTTTGTAACTTTTCACTGTCATTAATAGTTAACAGAATATATTGTATACATAAGTAATGTTATTTATTCATCGTCAGGTAAAATATATGCAGGTAAAACTAATGTTTAGCAACATGATAAAATGAAAAAAAAAACAAACAAAGACAACAACTAAAATAATAATAGTATGTAATAATAATATTTAATGTTTAATCCAACCGTGTGATGGTGCATTATGCATTTCATCAATATAATAATAATAATAATAATAAAAAAAAAATAGAAACAACTGGAAAAACATTTAATATTAGTTAAAAATGAAATATAATATAATAATGATGAAAATATATACATATATTAACATTAAAATGAATTATTTACCGTTAAATGACAGTTCAAATCAATTGATTTAATGTTTTATAACAGAAAAAAAAGGGGGATACAAACAAACCATGGACAGAATTGTATACTTACATATATATGTTAAAAAACATTTGCATGAGTTTACATTTTTGTATTTGTAGGTTTGTGTTGTTTTATTTTTCTTTACCCTGTAAATAAATAACTTTGCATTGTAGGTAAAATAATTTGTAAAATAAAGTCGAAAGAATATAGATAATTTATTTATTTTTTGTTGTTTTATTTAATCAATTTGATTATATTTTAATTTACTTAAATAATTAGGAAGAAAAAAAAAATAAATGAGAATTGATGACAATTCCATTGGTTATCGTAAAATAAATTTAGTAATTAACCTAAATTATAAGTAAAAATTAATTAAATTACCTATCCATAATGGTTTTTTTTTTTTTTTATTCTGCTGTAATTAATATTTTTCTGTAGTTTTACAGTTTAATTTGACTTAAAAAATATGCATTGATATGTTAAATAAATATTTTTTAAAGAAATTACCTCACTTACTGAGAAATTAACTTAAGTTTTGCTGATGGAAAAAGTATTTCCAATCTAATTCAAATGACTATTATTGCGAGATTACTTCTAATTTTGTTAATTGTAAACATCATAAGACAAATTTATCTTTCATTATCGAAGTAGTGAAATATGCCAACTATTTGCAGATTATTTATAAATTCTTTGCCACTTTCTTCTCAAAAACGTATCAAAATAATGAATCTGTCAATCTTCAAAAAGTTTTGACATTAGGACCACCATTTTAAACAATTATATCTAAATGCCTTAACTTCTTACTCTTAAAGATGAATTTTTATATGATCCTGATAGATTTTTGAAAGTTATTAAAATACTATGTCCAACATTTGGTAGTCCTATCTTCAAACTTATTAGTTTGTCAATACTCAGTAGTTTTTTTTTTCCAAAAATCTGGAAACATAAGAATTATTATACCGATTTTCAAGAATGAGTCCTTTTTAAGAAGGAAATAAATATAGAACAAAATTGCTAAGCTATCAATTATTCATAAACTCTAAATTAAAAAATTAGTTATGAATACTTTGTTGACTATTATAGTAAATCTTTTATTTCAAGAAAACAACATGATTTTAAAAGGAGAAGATTGACCGTAAGCGATCTAACCAAGTTCGCCTGTGATGTTTTTAATACAATGAAATCCGAAAACGAATAAATGCTGTATTTACTGACATTAGTAAGGCATTCAATCTTCTAGCTTTTAAAAAAATTCTTTCTTTTAAAAAGTATAGGACAATAGGATTTTCAAGACAAGCCATTGCTTATCGTCTTATCTGTTCATCTAAGCGATTTTAAATTTTATTTAGGTCAACTCTTTCCGTAACTTTAGTTTAGTTTTTATAGACTGTAATTTTTTGCAATATCAATTGAAAAAATTTAGTGCATAGTGTAAGAAAAACAAAATTGAATTAAATATTAACAAATGCGAAATTGTGTGCTTTTCAAAATTATACTAACTCAACCATCAGCTTTGAATATGTTCGTAACAATCAAGTCATAAACAAGAGTTGATTGTAGTTGTGATTTTGAGTTTGGTTTTTGATAAAAGATTGTCGTTTAAAATTCACTATAATTATATATATATATACAGGCTCATTCGATCTTAGGCTTATTATGCGTTAGTCAAAGAAGTTTTCTCATCCATATATCATAAAGTATCCTTTCATTACACTAATACCTACGTCACACTAATACTTACTTGAATATTCAAGTGAGGTTTGGTCTTCGTATCGTGATGCAGATATTTTTCGTATTGAATCGGAACAAAAAAAATTTTTTTTATAAAGTTCGTCTTATGTAATTAACGATGGGCATTAACATTTGGAAATGATGACTAAATCAGTTAGTGACAGCATTCTAAATGAACATTTATCTGAAGATTGTATTAAGGAAAGTGTCTGATGCAATTATATAAAATCATATTAAATTTTCTTTGTTTTAATTGCATTTTGAACTATCGTCCAATTTATATTCATGTCATTGTATAAGTTTCGCAGTTTTTCTTCTGTTTTTTTTTTTTTAAGGCAAAATGTAATATAACGAAAATAATAACTATAGAAATAAAAATAAATTCTAGTATATTAATTGTAAGAAACTGTTTTGTACTACATAATTTCTTTAAGATCTACCAAATTATTTAATTTACCGCCAATGCAGTTACAGAATGAATCACTTGTACCTGTTTGGAAATCATTTAAAAAAATTATTTTGAAAGAATTAAAAGCACATACATATATATATATATATATAAAAAGCAGTTTTAGAAAAAAATCAAATATTTAATGTTTTGTATTTAAATACGTGCTTTAGGTACATTTTTTCACATTAATACAAGTGAATTATAGAACTATATAAGATAATGGTTACACTCAATTTATTATACTTAGTGTTATCGAAGCAAATCTAACCTAAAAAATCAAAAAAAAAACATTTTTTTTTTGCTTCTTATTTCTATTCTTTTTGAAATAAAAAAAAAAATCTTAAACATTTGGGATTTTAATTCGTTGGAATTAAATTTGAATTAAAATAAGATTTAAATATTATTTTTCTAAATAAACTTATTATCTAACCGGAAACATAAATTAAGTCTAAATAAAAAGAATTAAAAAAAAAAAAAACTTTATTCTATTCACTCATGCATATTCTATTTTGATAATGAAATGCATTTAAAAATTTTATGATTGGTACGAGAACACAGGGTTTTTTGTATATAAAATTAAAAAATTCATTATATGTATAGTCAAAAGTATACATACATAATATGTACATATTATGATCTCATACAAATAAGATCTAAAATCAAAATCAGAGAAAAAAACAAAAACTGTTAAATAATTATTTTAAATAATAAAATAAAAGAACATATTATTAACTTTTTATAAGAATGTAATTTAATTTAAAAAAAAAAAAAACCAAAATAAAAGAGTTTTTTGTTTATGTATTTGAATTGGAATGTTTATATTTTCAAAACATGATCCAAATTGATTTTGTTTTTCAAATTTAAATTAAATGAATATTTTTCTTTTATTTATTTTAAATTAATTTCAGTGATTTGAATCATATACATATTCTAGTTACAAATAAATACATACATATATTATATAGGTAATTTTTAATGGTCGGATACAAAATCTCAACATTTGTAATCTTTCCTTTTTAAAATCTCGTCTATTTAAATTGCGTTTCATTTTTAAATTTATTAGGGCCCCGCCACCATATCTAAATTCAAAAACAAAAATAAAACGCAATTTAAAAAATTTCAGAAATAAATAAGTGAATTCTCTTGAATGTATGCAATATTTTTTATGTTTATTTTAAATGACATTTTACCTTAAGACAAAATATCTTTAATTTGTCTATCTTAGAATCATATGATTTGAATTCTTAGAATTTTTCACTTTTTGCTTCACTTTTAAAATATTTGATGATACAATATACATTATTGAAGTTTTACATGAAGGATCAACACCTAAAAACATAATTATTAATGATCTAATTATTTCATAAAATTCATTAAAATCAATTTTAAAACGTTATGATTGGTAAATTCCATATTGGAATTTATAAACTAATGACAGAGATGGGGAAATAACTTAGATTTGCTGTGACAAGTTGGGAGAGAAAATGGAAAACGGCGAAACGTAATGTATCAAAACCAAACGAGCTGCTGTATAAAATAAAAATTAAAAAATTGAGAGAAGAATAAAAAACAGAAAAAAAAAATTAGTAAATTAGACTTTTGAAACAGTTGAATTTTGACAAAATATAAATATACATAAATTAAATTTGAGCAAACTTAAGAAAAATGGTTCGATATTTTTTTTTTTTTTTGAGAATTTTATTATTATTTGAAAAAATAAAAATTTTTCGAGATTTTTCGACAGTTTTCGACATTAAAAAGCGGGATTTAAAATGTCGATATTTCGTACATCTCCCACATTTTAATTAAAATTAATAAATTAGATAATCGGGAAAAAAGTTTTTCTTTATTTAGTTATTCCATTTAATTTCTATTTTCTATTTAGCCAAAAATTCTTTATTTTTTAATGCTACTATAGCTACTGTATAGGCATTGAAATTTTCAATTTTTGTTTATATTACAAGCATTCATAGCAGAAATAGGTATATAGAATAATAGTTACTTAACAATATCATATAATTATATTTGCTTCAAAGTTATTTTTTGGACTTCAACGATTATAGGTCAGCATAATTATTATACGTTGTTTTTAAAGGATTTCAGATTTTAGTAGGAATATCACAATCTTCTCTGCATTATATATTTTATAATGCAAAACAATTATCAAAATATAAATATTAATTTTTAAAGGATTAATTTGATTTTGAAGTATGTATATTTTAAAAGTGGAAATTTTAGATACGGCTATAGAAATCAATCGATATACCTTAAGGCCACTTCAGAGTTCAGACTATGTGTATTTGTCATTTGACTTTTTAGAATGTATTGCTTATGTTAAAAGGTGGATTCAACTGATATAAAAAATCTGTTGTATGTTCATTGTTATACCCGTACGATAGGATCGGGTATAATAAAATTACTCCTCCGTTTGTAACACCTCGAAATAAGCGAGCTAGATATACCTTCAAAGGTATGGATCAGATCAAAAAAAAATTCTAAGACTTTTGAGCCATGTCCGTCCGTCCGTCAGCACGCTAACTCAAAAACTAAGAAAGCTAGAATCTTGAAATTTACACAAAATATTCTGGGAGTAATTTGTAGGTTCCCTATTTTTTTTGGTTGAGTTTGGACCAAAACTTAGGGTAGCTCTCGAACACCTAACTTTTAGATCCCCACATTTTTTTTGAAATAGAGCTATGCAATTTTAACTGCTGATAGATTTCACAAAAATATTAATTTTATTTTTAATAACTTTTTTTTGTAGCCCCACCCGTTACTCCCCAAAGGTTAAAAAAAGCTCTATATTTAAATTGTTATAGCACAAGTGGTATAAGGTATATCTTCATTTTGAAAACGCCAAACGATTACTACTTTTATTAGCTTTAAAAGTATATATACAATAAATATATATTTGTAGCATACGGTGTCTTAATTTACTGTTATGCGAAACTCAAATTTTGCAAAATCCTTTAACCCTTCTATCTTCTAAACGGTTTAAGTTGGAAACTTGAAATTTTGACAGAAGTTAGATCTTTGAAAATAAAATTTCAGAAATTTTTTTTGTATCACTCCCCGTTTAGGAGCTGTAAGGGGTCAAAAACTGAAAATTTCCTATTTTTAAACACCTGTAACTTGAACACCTGTTAAAATTTTTTTGAAGTAATACACAAAAATTAAAGCTTCAACATTATACTCTTATTTCTGTTAACAACTTTTTTTAATAATATAGGGTTACTTTATAATTTACGAAAGTGTTACTTGATTTTTTCAAATTTTCTAACAAATTTCTTTAACGAATTTTTTCCATTTTGTTTTACTCGATAATTTGAAATTGTTGAGGATATAATGCGTAATACAAAAAAATGTAAATAAATAAACAACATAACGGTTGCTTGAAGAATTTTTATTTATATGATATTGATATATATACTTATATAATATCATGTTTATTTACATATCGAATATGCTACTAGTGAGTGAATGATAAGAGTATGTATATTATATAGTGCCGTATTTACATACATATATGTATTTTATTGTACTTATAAGAAATTATTCTGTCAATGGAATATTTAAATATAATATAATATAATATTTAAAATTATATTTACTGTTTTGTACTTAGTAAATTTAATATACATTTACCGCTTAGTATTAAATGGTACTATAGAATATTTGAAAAAGTTTTGGATTGATAATCGTTATGTGGAAGGTTAGAATCTGCTTTTGAAGAATGTACGTATAAACATATAGTTTGAATATATGTACAACCCATAGTACTAGAAATTATAAAATTCACCCAAATTATTTTAAAATACTAAAATATTAAAAAAATAATATTATAAGCAGAGTGACAGGCTGTGAACATACTTATGGTTCGTACGGGTATCTAAGAGTTGACAAAGTCAACTGTATTCTTCCTCGTTTTTTTATATTGTCATTTGTATTTTATTATTATTGTATTGTCAAGGTGTATTCTTTTCTCTGTAGTTAGAGATGTAAAATGCCATTTTAAATATTTTGACTACAAAAAAAAAATGATTTTAAATATTTTATAATAGGTATAAAAATAAATAAAAAAATTGAATATTTATATTTTTTCCTTTTCATGTTGTGTTTTTACAATAAAAATGGTTCTCGAAACGATCTGTAAAATTTTGTTATTTGACAACTACATAACATAAGAATGTCAAATGACATTTTTTGACATTTACACTATATGACGTTCACATTCCAAGTCATATGACCAATACATATGATTGTTAAGTAGCCTTTATTCGTTTTGTAAAATATTTTAGTTTATAAAGATTAAAAATAATTTTTAATTTTTTTTTTTTTTCGAAATTGGAATGTATTTCCAAATTTCATTCTAAAAGATAAATTTTTTAAGTTATCTAAAATTCTAATTTGAATTAAATTGTGAAATATTTAAAACATAATTTAAATTATGTTTATTTGTAATCGAATTTGCTATAAATTTAACCGGATAAAAATATAAAATGTTAAACCAGCCGTTATCTATTTAAAAAAATGTTCAATCATTTTAATAGTAAAAATAAAATGTAATTTTGACTCTAATAAAAGATTTTTTTTTTTAATTCCATTAAAATTAAGTATGTACATTTTTCTATACAAAAAAAAATGGTTTTTTTGTTTTTTTTTTTTTTGCAATAATGTGAAAATCCAATAACATAATAAAATAATTTCATTTATCTTTGGAGAATTCGATAAAGATTAAAATATTAATTTTTATTACGCATCATTTTTATATCCGTATATGCAAAAGATAGATATGGGTACGCGTATAATAAAATTACACCTCAGTTTGTAATATAAGTCCAATAAGTAAGGATGTTATATGAACTCATTTGTATAGATCAGGTCGAAAATCGAAATCGAAAAAATCGATTTATCAATATGTATCTGTCAGCATGATAATTCAAAAGTTAAAAAAAAAGCTAGTGTATATAGATTCGTTATTGTTATTGGTTAAAATTGTGCTACTACTTTGCGTACCTGCCTTACATAATTTTTGAACTTAATTTAAGATATCTTCAAAACATGAGGAAGTCCAATTTGAATATCTTATGAACATGAAATTGTTAATAATGTTTAAAACGATATAAAAGTATAAAGGGTTCGTATTTTTAAGCTAATAATGGCAACTGTATTATCGTCTCAGTTCTTATGGTGTACATAAATCAAAGTTATTATATCCAAAATATATTAAATTTTTCTTTTAATTTGTTTTTTTTTTTTTCTTTTTTAATATTATGTACATACTTTATTTATTTTAAGTGATATTGCATCAAAAAACTATATATAAATATATAAGTATGTATATAACTACCTTGTATGTCACGTGTTTAAACAACGTTATACCAACTGTCATTTAATAATTAATTTAAAAAGTAGGCGATAATAGTTGTAAAATTCAACATGAATGAAAGAAAAATAAGAAAAACCGGTCAAATATTGACAGAAAAGAAATTCTAATTTCCAGTTTTTTTTTTTTTTTTGTATACAATATAAAATTAATAATGAAAAATAATAACTAACTATAATATTATATTTATTTATTTATAATATTTAAAACTATTTGTAATATAGTTATGAAATTTTCTAATAAAAGTTTTAATGCAACAAATAAACAATTTAAATTGGCAATTTTCACATTACATATATTTTAAAATTATTAATACATAATACATATATTTATTTATATATATGTATATATATATACAAAAATGATTATGAAATTCTTTATGTAGATTGGGTGTAATAAAATTGAAATTTATTTAGAATTTATTTCATTACTTGGACTGCATTAAATAGAATCTGGTAAAGTAAAACAGAATAAAACTTAAAAAATGGATAACATTTTCGATTTGGTATAATTTCAAAAAAAAAAAGCAATGTATTTAAATTTAAGTACATATTGATATAATGTTAAAAAAGATTTTAAGGTCTAGCTAAAATTAACTAACTAATTCAATTTTTTGAAAAAAATTAAAAAATATTAATATGTAATATATGTAATGAAAAGTAAAACTAGTAAACGCCTAATCAAACAAACCCGAAGAAGATGAAAATGGATAAGACACACAAATAAAAAACGAAGAGAATATAATCAAAACATTACTTAATTTGGACTCCAGAAGAAGAATCTTGAACCAAAATTAGGCCCACAAATACATGGAAACGTACTGTCCTAGAAGAATTTAGCAGATTCTAGTTGCTCTGGAACAATATCGTAGAAAAAGTAAAGAACAGAAAAGAATGGAGACTTTAATTGGAAGCCGTATGTTCTCTACAGCGGATTAACAGGAAAAAAAGAAATATACATAACCATTAAATAGGTAATAACTTTGATAAGTAAATCATAAGTTAAATCTTGTCTCAGAAAATTTAAAAAGTTGTATTTAAATTCTTCATATGGCCTACTTCGAAAAGGAAAAGGGCTCACCCTTTATGGGCATATTTATTATACGGGAGCCGACCTTTTTGTCGAAAAAGAAATGTCGAGGCTTCGGTGGCCTAGTGGGTAAGAGCGTATAAAATACGCTGTAAACACCGAGGGATTGTCACACGTCGTAAGAGTTATGACGTTTACAGCTATATCTGAACGGGAAAGACTATGTAATTTTCTGTCCACATTTATGTCGAATAAAAAAAAAAGTCGAATAGTTCAAAAACCAAGTTTGCGGCCTGTTACTCCTAAATGTTTTGTTTTTGCAATATATACATACATATATACAAAAATATTTAGAAGGGATTTTAGAATTGGATTCAAACACACTTTCTTGTATTCAATATTTTTTTTTTTAACATTTTGTTTTTCAACATTTTTTATTCAACATTTTTTTTTTCAACCAATTGATCTACCCCCTTCTTATACTAAATAAAGATAAGCTCTATTTATAAATGATTAAAAAATAATCATGTTAAAATAAAATTTTATGATTTTGAGTGGTTTTTAGTACTGTTAATTTAAAAAAATTTAAAATCTTTTTCGTACAAATAATATTACTTACAACTTTTAAAAATATTAAAAATTATTGTATTTTAAAAGTTCAACTATTTTGCATATGTACATAATTGCATATATATACTATATAAGGAAAATAAAATAAATTCATTTCACTATATACATATATATATATATACAATTCATATAATATATACAAAAATTAGTAGACGCATTATATTTTTTGATCTTAGAAAATTTTTATGGGTTTTTAAGTTTTTAATAATACATTATACAAAATGTCTTTCTTTTATCCTTTTTGAAAATACAATAATTTTCGTTTTTATGTCCTTATTATCGTTGTGTAAAATTTATATTATGTGAAATTACCATGTTCTTATAAAATTTTATTGTGCACTTGTTAGTTCTATATATTATTATATGCTTACATACATATAATTTAATCATAAAAATTCAACAATAAAATTGTAAAATAAATAATTTAAAAATTTTTTTTTTTGAGTTCTCACATAAGTTTATATACATAATAATGCGCAATTGTGAACAAAACTATAGAAACAAAATTTTCAAAATTTTTAAATATACCTTTATTTTTATATACATTGACGGTTATTATCACTTAAAAATTTACTTTTTTCGTATATATGTACATGTTTTCATTAAAGTTTTGATCAAATTTTTAAAGAATTTAATTAAGTTTTTAAGATCTATGAAATGCATAAGTATAAATGTACGTATATATGTTTTATAATATTTTTAAAATTTTATTAAAAGTTTTTTATATTAGATATTAAAAATGAAAAAATGAATTATACAATAATAAATAATGATTAAAGTAATATAATGGAAGAAAATAAAAAAAAAAAAAAATGTATTTTGAAGCATCACATATTTAGAAATTTCAAGAAAGTAAAATTTAGAAAAATTTTCCAATAATTTTTAGATATACACAACAAATACTTTGAGTATTATAAAAATTTTAAATCTTTTGAATAATACAGAACTGTAAGCTATAACAACCATATAATATAATCATAACTGTATTTTTTCTTCATTCCACTCTCACAAGTAGTATAGGACATCTACTAAATCCGAGCGTTTTCAAATGAAAGATCGGTGTTTTAATCACTACTGAACAGCCTACACAATACAGTTTTCACCATTGGTGGGGTATAAAAACTTAATAAACTATTATTAATTTAATTGGATAGAAATGTCCTGAGAAAATGTTAAATGATAGAAAATTTATCCTGAGAAAAAAATTTGGCAAAAAAATATCTTAAAAAAAAATTTAATAAATTTTTGTTCAATGCTGCACTTCATGTTTTATATTATTATACTTAAAGTTACAAACATTTGGTAATATGTACTATAATTGGAATGAATATTGGAATGTTTCAATGCAATTATTATAACTATAGTTACATACTGATATAATTTTTTTTGTGATGTGTTTTTTCTGTATAAAATTATTCTAATCATTCTTTAACATTTATTATGTATTTTTTAAAATCAATTTATCACTTTTTACAAATTTTTCTCTACAAAATTATTGTTTATAAAATATTAATAACAATAAAATTTTTATCATAAAAGCTTATGTTTACATATTAAAGTTTTAAATGTTATTCGAAATAAATTTAAATATACTATAAGTTTTATAATTAGACAACTTAGTATATTTTTAAAAATAAAAATTAAAACATTTGCTTATTAATTAGTTTCATTTTTATTAGTCTGTCCGTCCCTCTGTCTATTTATAAAACTTCTACAACGTTTAAGATAGAACAATGGATCTCTTAAGGTCTCTTAAAAAAATCAATGTTGTAGAAGAACTTATTTTTATGTAGCTCCATCCATTACGACATTACTGCAGTACATCAAAGTTTAAAAAAGCCCTATTTTCAAATCTGTATATATGTATATCCCAAGTTCTACTTATTTTTTTTTTTTTTTACGAGGGACGGTGGAAAACATCAAAATTCACTCATTTGGACTCTAACCAACCAAAACCACCTCTTTTAAAGCCAAACTTTAGTATGAGTCCTTTAATACATATTAATATAATGTACAGCTTGATTTTGTGGAAAAGGATGGGGGAAGGATTATTTGGGTAATTTGATTTAGAATAATTGGGATTATTGGGATAGTTATTTTGAAGAAGGATGTTAAAGATGTTCTTCTTGATTTTCGTTTTGTCGTACACAAATGAGAATATATATGCGGGCATAAGGTTCCATAAATGCAACGTGCGCATAACAAATGAATTTCCGAATGCTGTGTTACGCCATCTTGACAGTTCAAATATTTAATAATTTTCCAATCTAAAAACGCCAAAAGACAAAAACTTAAGATACAGTTCTTTAAAATTTAGTGCATATATTTAAATTTACCGTTATGTGAAAACAACATTTTCCTTCCATAGATAAAATATGATAGTAAAAGTAAATTAATGCTTTCAGATAAAGAATTTATGAAATTTTGATACAATAAAGAGTCTTCAAGACTAGCATACATTTTTTGTTTTATACTTCACCCTCTTTAAAAGCAATTAGGGATCGAAAATTGTTCAAATTCAAAATAAAACTTAAAAATTAATATTAAATTTAAATGTTAATCTGTAATATTGTAATTTAACATATATAACAGCTTTTAACAGCTTTTCTTAATTATAAATGGAAAATGTATGCCTTTAAAAACTATGGTTGAATGATAGTTTTAAAAAAATTTCTGACCTTAAAATACAGATTAAAAGTCTTGTATAGAAAACAGTTCTCTTATAACTTCGAAAATATTTTAGTTAATTTTTTTTTTTTTGTAAATAAATTTGAAAATTATTGAAATTTTTTCATTAATTTTGTAAATATCTTAAGATTTTAATTTTCTTGTTTTTTTTTTTTTTTTCAGATTAAAGTTAAAGTCACACTTCATTTTTTTTTTTTTTTTGTTGAATATTTAATTCTGAATTTTAATTTTTTGTTTTATAGTAGATGTAGTAGATATAGTAGATAGTAGATGCCTAGATACCTGATTCAAATATACCTACTTCTGGATGCGTAAATAAATATTAAATGCCTTTCTTTCCGTTCGGCTTTTGATTTTGATTTTGCACCGATAAAATTGTTGTTTTACAAAAAAATAAAAACAAAAAAAAAAGATTTCAATATGTATGAACTGAAATTTCCAGTATAATTTCCTTAAGAATTAGTCAAGTAAAAAAAAAAAAACAAAGGCAAAAATTTGCAATTTTAATTTCAATTAAATGAATTTTCAAGAAATTGTATCCGCTCATGGATTTTATATATTGTGATTTTGATGATCACAATAAAAATATATAGCAATTGATATTGATAATAATGATAATGTTTTAGTTTGTTGCATGTACGCTGATGATAATAAGTTCAATTTGCAACCATCAGACTTGTTTTATTGATTGTATGTATATAGTATATGTATGTATATATGAATGTGCATATAAAAAAAAGAAAAAAAAATAGAAATTTATTTCGCAGACAAAACAAGTCATAATTTGTGAAAATTAGTGTTGTTTATTATTGTAGCGCATAAAATTATAGTAGGTAGGTAGGTATACTAGTAAATTAATTTATTCAAAATAAAAAAAGAAAGCCAATTAATTATTATATTATATAGTATTCTATATATACGATATATTATTATACTTACTTATACTATAGACAGAGTATAGACAATCTTAAAAAAAAAAAAAAAAAAAATTAAATAAAAAAAATTTCTTAATTAAAACTTTAAAAAAATTAATTGTAACAAATTACTGTATAGTAATAAATGTTTTAAATCACATAATTATGTACATACATATGTAAGTATATATATGTATGGTACAATACTTAAAATCAATTTGATTTACTTACAGGTTTTTCATTTTAGATATGATAAAAAAAAAAAAAATTTCTTATTTAAAAAGTATGAACTGATTTAATTATTGCTTATATTTTCATAAACGTGGGAAAATTCAATTCTTTTCGTTTTTTTATTTTTGCTGTTTTTTTTTTTTTTTTGTATATAAAAAAAAATGACTAATTAGTTGTGGACTTCATTCTTCATTAAAAAATGAATTTTGAATAATTTAATAAGATTAAGGAAAGGATATAATATTGAATGGGTATTGTTTTTTGATTTCAATTAATTAAGCAAGTCTATAAAAATAAACAAATGAAAGTTAAAAAACTCTTGCCTTTTAAACAAATAAATAAAAATTTACAAATACTTACACATATTATTATACAAATTTACAAAATCGTTGTGTTAAAAAAAAAATTATTTTAATTTTAACATTTTAAAATAAAAACAAAAAATACAAAATTAATGCCTTAGGAAGTTTTGAATTTCTGTTTGCTACATATATGTACGTATTATGTATTATATATGTATGCATATAATATTTAGTTTCAAATCAAAATTTTTTTTTAAAATCAAAAGAAAAATTTATACTTTGATTCTCCCCTGTCCTTTTTTTTAACAATCGCATACATGAATTGTATAAGGTAGGTATTGTTGTCAAATTTGTACCCGAGATTTTTGCAAATATACATTACTCCTGTTCGTAGAAACCTGTAAATTTTTTTTTGTAGCGTGATATCAGTGTGTATGTGGGTAGCGTCAAATTTTTTGAAATTTGATTTTTAAGGTTTTGACGTAAATATCTCGGATTGATAAGCTTTTGGAACAAATCGAACAACCGAAAGTTGTAGTTTACAGTGTAATTTTTAAGTTTTTTACGAATATTTCGAAAGTAAAGAGCAAGAACTTATTTTTTGAACCGTTTAACTTTAAGTTTTACTTATTTTTTTTTAAGCACAAATTTCATATCTATTACAAAACGCCATAAATGCATAATATGAACAAATTTTTTTTTTAATTCTAATATTTTTAAATGAAAAAAAAAAATTATGTACCTACATACATATGTATGTATAATGGATATATGTATGAATGTGTATGTATGTACATATATTTTTACGATTATTCCATTGCCTATTATTGTTATTGAATAAAAAAAATGTTATTAAATTATTAGAAGTTATTTTGTGATTTATATCAAAAATAAATTATCTAAAAAATCTATGAAATTTCGTAATATGCTTTTCGTATAATAGTAGTCGGTACTGTGGTGGAGATAGCTGATTTTTTTTTATTTTAGATTTAAATGTTTTACTGTATTCTTTGTAATATTGTGTGCGTTCCTTTTACACGAAAAGAGTAGTTTAGAGTAGTTAGGAGTAGTTGGTAAATGAAACGCTAATTTAACATAACCGTATTTATTCCTATCTATACACTTTCTTAAAGTCTATTGTATAGTTGAGAGTAGAAAAGAGTTTATAGTTTATTTTGTAAAAGGAACGCAAACAATGTGTATTCAATGTTCATTTGAATAAAAAACCTCTAAAATCTAAATAAACAAACAAATAAATTCTTAGTTTTCTTTTCCTTTCAAATAAAACTTTATTAAAGGATTAACAAGTGAATGTTTTTCATTTTGAATTTCTCATACTCTAAATATTATCAAAATGCATATGTTTTAGAACTCGTACATACATACATACTTATTTTTTAAAAGTTTGAAGCACCTATAGTCTTATAAAATATACATATAGGTAGTAGGTACGAAACAAACTACACGATTACAAAGCAAACAACGAAGTTTAGTTATGGTTTGATATTACGCATAATTTTTTGGTATGTCTCTAATAAAATTCGTTTCGTTAAGGTACTTTTGTTTTAAAACAAATATAATTTTATTCATATTTCAATCAACGACTTTCTAATTTCCCACTAAGTATACACCTATACATATATTGAATATTTCAATTTTTGCTTCATATCAAATTAATTTTTTTTTTATATTATGTCGTCCAAATATAATATAACCCTTTTGCCTCTAGTATGTGGGCCATCTCGATACAAATATTCAATTATAATTATATTTAATATTTTGTTTACATTATTTTATTATATTTTATACCTATATTATTTTTGACCTGACCGGGGTTTGAACCCGAGACCTTTCGCGTGAAAAACCGGTGACTTATGCACTGCACCATTCAGATATCAAATTAATTATTCTAAAATTTTGTATATAGTACTGAGAAAACATTTCTTCGATTTCTTTCGATAATCCTATTACAATAATGTTCTTGAATGTTCTAAGTTCTAATTGATTTGATACTACAATATCTGGTAACTCTATTTCGTATATATTTTTTAAATTGTTGGACTTTCATGAGAAAAAGTTTGGCAAATTGCATAAAAATAATGGATTAAGAGTAAAAACAAAACAAAAAAAAAAAAATTGAAATAAAAGAAACAAAATTAATCAGAGGGTGACAAACAATATGAGATAAAGGGGATTTTAGAAAAGGATTTAAAAACTCATTTATTAAAATTAACATGTACTTAGTACGTACATATAATACTTACATAGATTGTTAAGTATTTTGATCAGATACATACGCATGATACAAAAACATTTAACGTTCAATCAAATAGAAAACAACTAAAAACAGGAAAAAACAAGAGTTTACTCTGTTTATTTTAACTTTATTCACTTCAAATGCATATACATACATACATACATCTATTTTATAAAATACATGTACATCATATATTATAAAAATGACTCTTCGGGAACATGCAATAAAGCCAAAAAGAAATAAGGCCAATTGGCTTTGTTTTAATACCACATTCACTGCTGGTTATATACTAGCAGAGCAGGCAATCAAGCAAATTTTAATCGAAGTTTGAACGAAGTACACCCAATAATAATGTTCGTAAAATAATATTTATCTATTTTCTAGAATTCATTTTCTTTTGTTCTTATTCAGTTCATATAAAAATTAAAAATAAGATCGCTTTTTTATTTTTTAGTTTATTAGTCAGTAGTCAGTCCTCAATGTGCTTAAGCATTTTAATCGAGGTGGGTGTGTATTTTTTTCAATTTCAGTAGAGTTTTTTTAAAACTCAATTTTGAGCATGCAAATGATTAAATTTTTTAAAATGGTTTTCACACTTAATAGAAAATATTCCAAATTTTATAAAAATAATATCATTTATTATTTTCTACTGCAGAACAATAAGATCGTTCAAATTTAAATTGAAAAATAACTGTTTTTTCATACTAAATTCCCAAAATTTGGATCTCATTTTTTAAATTCTCTCTCTACGCGATTGCCTGTATATAACCAGCAGTAAATAAAATCAAAATCGTGTTTTTTGATTAAAGGTTTTTAAAAAAGAAAAAAAAGCCAATTGACCTTGCAATCTTAGCGGTCGCTCTTGCGGCGTTGTGGTTGGAGCATGCTGTAGAAATCCCTGCTGGTAGTCGTAAATTTATTAAAATAAAAGTGTAAAAAAAGATTTTTCATTTATATATAAGTAAGTTTTCCTATATAGATGAGTTAAAATCCCATGAAAATCCTCTGCCAGAAGTGATATATGGGTCACTACTACCAATGCGATACAATAGCATACAAAAATTATTTTGAAAAAAGGAGCTATTTCGCTTTTTGTAGTTAAAGGCAGCTTATAAATATAACTGGGTGAACTTTGTCAGAATAAACAATAACATCAAAAAAAAAAAATTGCAACTTAATAATTTAAATAATAAATGAATAATAAAAGAAAATTGCAATTAAAATTTATCTCTGCAATTAAAAAAAATTTAATTTGGCTTTATTTCATTTGATTTTATTTGCATGCACACGATTTTTCTATTATTTATTTAACTATTTTTTTTTTTTTTTTAAATAAATGAAAACTATGTACAACATTGTAAGTACATAGACATATATGTATACTTACAACAACATTATATATACCTAATTTTCTAAACAAGTAAATTAAATGTGAATAGAATATTAATTATTTCTTTAATAAAAACTAAAAAGAAATTACAATTTATTGTTATTTGTATACAATAAAATAAGTTTATCTTTTTTAAAACCAAGTTGTGCATAAATGGTAAATAAATATTAAATAAAAACTTATAAATAATCTATTTTAATTCTATATGTTTAAAATAAACATTTATTTAAGGGTTTAAAGATTTTCAAAATACAAAAAAAAAAAAAAAAAATGGATTTACGTATACATACGTACATATTTACATTTATTTATGCTTCATTACATAAAATGACTATATAGACTTATTTATATGATTTAAATTTAAAACTACATTTAGAATATTTTTATTTTTTTTATTTATAGGTAAATCATGCAATGAAACTCAATAAATAATTAAAAGTAAGAATACACAAATCACATTTTTCGATATCATTTATTTGAAATGAAAATTCAAACAATTATTAAAATGTTTTTTTTTTTTAAGAAATTTTTTTAATTAATTTTAATTATATATAGGATTGCGTGATTTAATTTGTTAATATATTTATTATATGTATGCATATGTACCTATACAATAAATTAATAGAATATCAACAAAGTATCAAAGTATCAAAGTTGTTTAGTTACATTGTTTGTTTATAAATTTTTTCTTTTTTTTTTATTAAAACATATTAAGTAGATCACGTAATTGACGTATTTGAAATATTACAAACCATTAAAGAGAGGAGCAATGACTTCAAATTGCTATTAAATTCAATTTTCATTTTTTATTATTCTGAAATCATTGTTCATCATATCTTAGCTAATCTGATTTTTTTTAAAGAACAAAACGAGTGACAAGAAAAATCTGATAGGTTCTTTACGATAAAATACTTATCTGATTTTTAAGATTTTCTGATAAAAAAAAAAAAAAAAAAAATATTCTAAAAATTACGTTAAATTAAAAAAAAAAATTAAATTTTAATATTGTTCTACGTTTTTCTTTTTTTTTTTTTGTATCTGCGTCTTAATTTTATAATTCGAAATAATTTAATATTGTTTTTGATTTATTTTAATCCATTTATTTGATTCATTTTTTAAAAGAATTTATGAATATAACCCATTCTAACTGTATTATATAATACGATTAAGGATATTATTTTAAATAAATGTATGTATACTTATTAATACCCTGGTCCCCTGATGATTGAAATCTTAAGTTCGTAAAATTCAAATTTCATTAATTAAAAGAAAAAAAGGTCGATATATTGAAAAAAAAAAGAAAATACAAAAAATTGAAGAATTGAACTTACCTTGGTTGGAATTGAATATTTTAGTATAAAAAATATAATTACCATTTAATTCTTTAATTCGAATGTTTAATTCCATGACAAAACTTTTTTAGTCATGCCCAAACATGTTTGTGCAAATTTTGAAAAAATACTTAAAATGGATAAAGTAAAGTAAATTACATAATAACGAAAAACCTTTCATTTCTTTCATTTAAGTATTTATTTTCTTTCTTTTGTAATACTTGATATCGTCAAATAAGTATGTACATATGTACATAGTACATACATATATTAACAAACATATAAGTTAGCCCCGTTAATTTTTCACACAACCAAATAGTACCATTTTGCTAAAATATTAACTTATGCTCAAGTTCATACCGTTTCGGCATATTTTTTCCGAACTACTTATTTAAAAAAAAAAAAAAAAAAGAGAATTCTCTCAACATCGGTTCAGAAGTCAGAACAATTTTTCTGCAGAAGAAAAAAATTCAGACAGTTGAAATTTGAAAATGACATTTAAATTATGTATTTTAAATTTTTGTTTATTTGATAAATCGAATTAAAAAATTTTTAAAAAATGACAGGTAAAAAAAAGTTCCGTACAAAAAGTTAAAATTAAATCAATTATTTTCCGGAGAGGAAAAAATCTTACGAATTAAATTTGAAAAATAAGATAATTGAAATTTTAATATAAAAAACTTGTGCTAAAATATTTGAAGTGGTGAATCTAGCATTAGTTTCCAAATCCCAAAATCTTTTTTTCTCATTTTTTATGCAATACATTTTAAATGCGATGATTAAAAGGGATCCATAAAATGTGTTTATTACAAGTTTCACTATCACATGTGTTTTCTATCACATCCGAATCGAACTGAATTGAAATGAATGAACTTTTCAGAATCTCACTAAAATATAATTTTAAGAGCTATTAAATAAATATATTTTAAAATTTTTTTAAACTTCGAAAATACAATAACTGATTTTTAAAAATTTGAAAATATTTACATAATGATCAGTGTAGACGTCAAAAGTATTTTTATTTAATATTATATTTAAATGCGACAATTTTATTATGTCAAAAACATCCGAACAGAATACACGAGTATAATAAATACCGAATACCGAAAAAAAAATGACAGATATGATAACAAGTGAATGACTCTTGTATAATAAAAGTACTTATTTAAAAGTAATTAATTCACTACAAATTGCAATTTAATATTAAAAGATTTTTGGTTATAATATGTATTATGTATATAACACTTGTTTTGCATTTTAACGCCTTTTACCATTAATTATTATTTATTAGCTACCTATAAATAATGAAAAATAATTAATATACATATTTTTCAAAAATTTGTTTGATACAATTTTACATTAACATACCAACGATGTAAATCCAAAAAAAATTTATTATATGTAGTAAATATTTTTTTTCCAAAATTATTAACTAGTTATATTCTATTTAGTATGGCATGTTAACAAATCATTAATCACGTAAAACATTTTACAAAACATAATAATAGTACTTATGTCATTTTTATGGATCTAATAAATATATATATTTTTTTAATTCATTTTATTTTCAAAAAATTACGAAAAGCCTGACATAAAAAAAGTTATGTAAAAACATACTTATATTAATATCTCTTAAAAAATATAGGTAAAACTTGTTATTAATCATAATGGCGATTGAATTTTTGAAAATGTATTAAAAATAGAAAGAAAATTAGATATATGTACATACATATATTATATACATATGCTCATATAAATTCTGTAAATTTTTGTTTCTAAATTGTTTTTATTTTTCAACAATATGAAATGTAAATTGAAATATGTATATTATAATTTAAAAAAATTGTTTTACATTACACATACATGATATGTATATGTATGTACTCTAGTTCAATTATCTACCCCCTACTGTATCTAAATTTACTTTTTTCCGTAACGAAATAAGTATATATGGATAAATTTTTAAATTGTTATGTTACAAAATTTGTATCTATACAATAGAATGTGCTTGAATTTTCTTAAAAGCAAAAGTAATTCACAAGTACGTTTAGGTACATATACTTGTGAATTACTACATATTTATGTAATGGATATATACATATGTGTTAATCGCCCCATGTGATGTTCAACTCTTAAATTTTAAATTTTAGGCAAAACTTATCAGTTTAAAGTACCTATTGATCATTTTCTTTTAAGTACATATATATCTATATACATATGTATGTATTATTATTCTACAATAATTAATGTAACATTGTTATTATATGTTTTAATTATCTACGAATACTTGTATCTAAAAATTTAGTTTTTTAAAATTGCTTAAAATCACTATTTTTATATTATCTTTTATTTTTTCTTGTTTTTTTTTTTTAAATTTTTTAAATGAAATTGTAAAAAAATTTAAATTAAATATAGAGGCTTTATTTCTAAAATTAAATTTGGATTGATCTCACAGCTCCGTGAATTAACGCCCCAAAGAAAAAATGAAATAAGACCTCAAAACTTTATGTGTGAATTGGGGTCCATATTTCATTTGAAAAAAAAAATGTTGCGCCCAAAATGTTGCGGTCATTGCTTGAATTGGGGCTTTATTTTATTTATCATTTTAGTGGGGAAATTTTTGGGGTTTTTATTTCATTTATTATTTTGGGGCTTTATTTCATAATGAAGCCGCTATAAATCAAGTTAAAATTAATTTGAAGTCAGAAAAATAGAAATACATAGGTATTATATGTCAAAATAGAAATATTTTCAATTACAGAGCGCGCGATTTATTAGTTGGGTTGCCAGAGTGTTACGTATTTGGCTTTTTTCTATAATTTACAATATTTCTTTATTCCATCATTTTTAGGACAATACAACACATCAATACATTATTAGCGAAGTATAAGATTTTTAATTGATGTCTAGCCTTTAGGATTCCACATAGGTTAGTATAGTTAGTACCTATATTAATTTCGTACAGTTAAATTTTCTATATACATTATTAATTTTAAGTGATATCCCATAAATGTTTATCATTTTAAAGTAAAATGCATGGTCTAACAGCTCTAGCTCTTTACATTAATTATATTTACTACTTTTGGAATATTTTCTCCACCTCCTACTATCTACTTTTCTAATCTACTTTTTTTTTTTTGAGTTCATGAATTATGAAATGTTTCCGTATTATTTTGTATCATTCTCTGTAAACAGCTATATGATTTTTGAGACTTCCAATATATGATTAGAAAATGGTATTCTATTCTACTTATATTTCAAGTAGATTTCATAAATCAATATCACATAATAGGGGAAAAATTCATATATTTGAAATTTCTTTATTTGAATTCGTTGTGAACTCAGTCGTTTTCAATTATTTTTTCGAATAGTGTTTTTTTTCACACATTTGCAATTTGTTTTATGATAAAAACTTGATTTTTAATTATGTATTTCATTTTAGCTCATTTGTTATATTATTCTTGAAATTATTACATTAAATATTTAAATTATTAATTCAGAAAGAAAAAATTGAACTCAAAATAAACAATAATAAATCTTAAGTTCTATTTTTTATTAATTAATAAAAATAAATTCTAATTAAAAATAATTTATAATGTTCAGAATACTTTTTTTCTTCAGTTATAATTTTTTATCTTTTTGCTTTTTTTTTTTTCTTTGAAAGTACTTGAAGGATTGAAAAATTAAATAAAAATTCATATGAATGTTTTTTGTATTTTAATAATGTATATATATATACATTTTTGTCTTATATCCTTAAAAAAAAAAAACAGGACAAAATAAAAAAATAAATTGGATTTTTATTCAATTAAAATTGCAATTCATCTTAAGAATTATTACAAAAAAATAAAATTTCAATTTAAGCATATTTCATTCTGTCTGTTAGTTTGTCTTTCTGTTCGTTAATTTGTATTTACAAAATTTTTACACATTTCAGATAAAATAATAATTAAGTATTAACTCTATTAAATCAAAAGAAATTTAATATTTAAATTACCTTTGCCTAGAGGAAAGTTCTAACGAAATGTTTTTATTCTCAACAGAAATTTTTTTTTATATTTTTAAACTTAAGAGCTAATGAAAGGAGAAAAAATTTACAATTTTACAATTTTTTTAAAGTTAAAACGCAAAACATAAAGCTTAAAATTAAATCATAACATATTTTAAAGATTTTTCTTAACTAAAATTACAACGAAACAAGACAGAATGTAAATTAACGGTTTTTAAAGGCGGACATTTTTCAAAAGACAATATAAACTGTTTAGAATTGTCATTTGCAACAAAATTTTCTTAGAATTTCATATACTTATTATGTAATAAAAATAAAAATGTGAAAAATAAAAAGACACTTTGATCAATTTTATGGTAACTCTATACAATGAAGAAAAGTTATTAACACATGTCAAATTATAAAGTTGAAGCTTTAGTTTTTGCCTTTTCTTTTTGAAAATTTGGATTGGTGCCTGAACAGGTGTTTAAAATTATTAAAATTTCAATTTTTGAGCTCTAATAGCCCTTAAATCGGGTTTGATACATCTGAAAAAATAAAAATAAAATTTTCTTCTCTTAACATTTTAAAATTCTAACTAAAAGCGTGATGGAGTTATAGAGAAAGAAAAATCTTGCAAAATTTTGTCTTCACATAACGGTACATTTAAATAGAAAATTACAAAACATTGCATAATTTTGATATTGTTTTATAAAAACAAGAAAAGTTCCGGTCTTCTAGTGCTTTTAAATTGTTAAGCTACTAAAGAGAACCTGAGATATATACATTTTAAAATAGGGTTTTTTTTTGCTATTTTGAGGGGATGTAATTCCGTAATCCTATATAATTAAGAAAACCGTTAAAATATGTAAAAGAACTTTAATTTTTATGTCTTACCGAGGAAAAGTTTGTATAGAGATGCCTAAGTAACAGGTGTCTCAAAATAGCAAATATTTCAGTTTTTGAGCTCTAATAGCTCTTACACGGGAGGGGGGTGGTATAAAATTTTTTTTGAAGAAACTTATTAATTTTGTTTACATATAACGATAACGGTGTAGAAATTTTGTCAACAAACGGACGGACGGACAGACGGACGGACAGAGTGAAACTAATAGACACATTTTTTAAGAAATTTAAGAAAAACTACAATTTTTATAAAAAACAAAAAATAATCGCATAACTAAGCGCTCAAACTAAATAAAAGCGTATTAAATTACACAACTTATATTTTACGACATAAGTTTTTAAAATTTTCAAATTGACAAAACATATAAAAACTTTTTTGTTTCTTTTTAATCTCTAATTAATTTGTTTTAAAATGCACATACTTATATATATATATACATTACTATATATATAAATATTTTTGTTATGTACTCGCATTTATACAAATTTGAAGTTAAAAAAACTTTTCAATTATTTTCTAATTTTTCCTCGAAATTTTTCTTCAAATTCCATATTATTTTCGGTTAAATTTCCCATAAGGATATTTCATAATCCCTTGTAATATTATTATTTAGTAAAAATTCAATTTTTTTTTTTTTGTACTGTTTTAATGGCCGAAAATATACGAATATATATTATAGAAAAAATTGTTAAATAATTGAAAAAAAAAATAAAAATAAAAATAAATTATTTCTGGAAATTAGAGGGGGGTTAAGTAAATTATTATTAAGTGAAAGAAGGAAAAAAAAACCAAAAAAAAAAGAAAAACAACAAAAAAGTAAATAAATAAAAATCAAATCAAATCTAAAAATCTTATTTAATAAACGTCATGCTGTGTGTCACATTATTCTGAAGGCAAGCAAACTTTATCATTTAATTTACTTACACAATAATAATATGTATGTATTTATTGGGAAGTTTTTTTAGGAAATAAATTCTTAGTATAAATGTAAAGACATTAATGTCATTTTGATTTCACATTTTAGTTTTTCAAAAAAATATAATTTTTTATGATTTTTATTTTTTAATTTTCAATTTACAATATTTGGTTTTTTCGTTTAACTAGAGAACGTGGATCAATCACCCTTACTCCCAAAAAATAAGGGTTATATATACCATATGCATACCTATATGTGCATACGCATTATGTTCAATAAAAATCTTAAAAATTAAAGGGTTTTTTTTTTTTTTTTATTATACACTATTTCATTTTAATTTTGAATTAAAATTTTCGGTTATTAGCCTTCCTGTAACTCTGTAATGTGATTTATCCAGGATAAATCGGTTTAATGCATATATGTACATATATGTATGCATACAGATTACAGACAATAAAAAATATCATTAAAATTTTATTAATGTTCATATTTGAATGAAAATTGAAAAAATTTTATTTTTTTTTTATTTTTAAATGAAAATCATAATATATTACTCAAAAGTGTGTTCTAATTTTGAAATTTATAAAATATGGATGGAAATTTTTTTTTTTTTAGTTTCACAAAATTAAATTTTATTCATATAATATAACTTGTAATATGCACGTGAAAATGAAACTTGTATGCAACATTAATGTATATAAAACAAGTAAATGTAACAGTAAGTCGATGCAACCGACTTATTAATACCCTACACCTGAATAATTCGAATTAAATTAAAAATCCATAAGTGTTTTTGGCAGCTGCTTGAACTTCTTCCCTTTTCTGTCTTATTCAACTCGAATTTCAAGAACGTAAAAGAGGCATCCGCTTGGGATATGCTTGACACCCTTGTATAAAATTTTAAGTTTCTATCTTAATTATTTTCGGAGATTGGTAGTCCTTGGGATGTTTGTGTCAGCTACCCGAATTGCCACTCCAATTCATCGAATCCATCTCAGGAACATAAAGAAAACTTGCCAGAACACCATTCTATTAAATTTAAAGGTTCTACTTTTGTTGGTTTTGGAGATATGCTCGTTGCTCTTGTGCTCGTCCGGAAGTTTCCAAAATACGAACCATTGGTTCAAATTCTTTCAAATGTCAGTTTCCAATTTTACAGAAAAGGAAACATAACAGAACACCTTTGTACTAAAAATAAAAGTTCTATCTTTGTTGGTTGTGGAGATATACTCGTTTGCTCTGGGGCTCGTCCGGAAGCTTCCAAGATTTGAACCCATGGACCAAATCCTCACAAATTTCAGAAACATAAATCAAACATGAAGGAACACCATTCTGCCTAATTTAAAGGTTATATCTTTGTTGCATTTGGAGATAATATCATTTGCTCTGAGGCTCGTTCGGAAGCTTTCAAAATCCGAACCCAAGGACCAAATCCTCTCAAATTTCAGAGGCCTAAATCATACATGAAAGAACACCATTATGCCAAAAGTAAAGGTTATATATATTTGTTGTTTTTGGAGATAATCTCATTTGCTCTGGAGCTCGTTGGGAAGCTTCCAAAATCCAAACCCATGGACCACATCCTCTTAAATTTTAGAGACATAAATCAAACTGGAAGAAATATCATTATAAAAAATTTAAAGGTTCTATCTTTATTGGTTTTGGAGATAATCTCGTTTGCTCTGGGGCTCGTTCGGAAGTTTCCAAAACCCGAACCCATGGACCAAATCTTCTCACATTTCAGAGACTTAAATAAAACATGAAAGAACACCACCCTGCCAAATTTAAAGGTTATATCTTTGGTGGTTTTGGAGATAATCTCATTTGCTCTGGTGCTCGTTCGGAAGCTTCCAAAACCAAACCCATGGACCAAATTCTCCTAAATTTCAGAGGCCTAAATCATACATGAAAGAACACCATTCTGCCAAAAGTAAAGGTTATATATTTGTTGTTTTTGGAGATAATCTCATTTGCTCTGGCGCTCGTTCGGAAGCTTCCAAAATCCAAACCCATGGACCACATCCTCTTAAATTTTAGAGACATAAATAAAACTGGAAGAAACATCATTATAAAAAATTTAAAGGTTCTATCTTTATTGGTTTTGGAGATAATCTCGTTTGCTCTGGGGCTCTTTCGGAAGTTTCCAAAACCAGAACCCATGGACCAAATCTTCTCACATTTCAGAGACTTAAATAAAACATGAAAGAACACCACCCTGCCAAATTTAAAGGTTATATCTTTGTTGGTTTTGGAGATAATCTCATTTGCTCTGGTGCTCGTTCGGAAGCTTCCAAAACCAAACCCATGGACCAAATCCTCTTAAATTTCAGAGACATAAATCAAACACGAAAGAACACCATTGTACCAAATTCAAAGGTTCTACCTTTGTTCGTATTGGATATAATCTCATTTGCTCTGCGGCTCGTTCGGAAGCTTCCAAAATTCGAATCCACGGTTCAAATTCTTTCAAATTTAAACCCATGGCCAAATCCTCTCAAATTTCAGAGACTTAAATCAAACATGAAAAAACACCATTCGGCCAAATTTAAAGGTTATATATATTTGTTGTTTTTGGAGATAATCTCATTTGCTCTGGAGCTCGTTGGGAAGCTTCCAAAATCCAAATCCATGGACCACATCCTCTTAAATTTTAGAGACATAAATCAAACTGGAAGAAACATCATTATAAAAAATTTAAAGGTTCTATCTTTATTGGTTTTGGAGATAATCTCGTTTGCTCTGGGGCTCGTTCGGAAGTTTCCAAAACCCGAACCCATGGACCAAATCTTCTCACATTTCAGAGACTTAAATAAAACATGAAAGAACACCACCCTGCCAAATTTAAAGGTTATATCTTTGTTGGTTTTGGAGATAATCTCATTTGCTCTGGGGCTCGTTCGGAAGCTTCCAAATCCAAAACCCATGGACCAAATCCTCTTAAATTTCAGAGACATAAATCGAACGGGAAGGAACATCATTGTACAAAATTTAAAGGTTCTATCTTTGTTGGTTTTGGAAATAATCTCATTTGCTCTGGTGCTCGTTCGGAAGCTTCCAAAACCCAAACCCATGGACCAAATCCTCTTAAATTTCAGAGACATAAATCGAACGGGAAGAAACATAATTGTACAAAATTTGAAGGTTCTATCTTTGTTGCTTTTGGAGATAATCTCGTTTGCGGAGATTATCTCCAAAAGCCGGAATCATTCGGAAGCTTCCAGAATCCGAACCCATGGACGGATTTTGTCCAGATTCGAACTTAGCCTTTCTTTCGTAATTAGTAACCTACTATATAAATTTCATCAAGATAGCATCATTATTTTTTGAGTTATCGTGCGTACGGACGGACGGACATCGCTAAATCGACTCCGGCGGTGATCCTGATTCAGAATATATATACATGTCTATACCTAACTCGCTTCCTTTTGGTGGTTACAAACACCATACCAAAGTTAATATACCCTATACTTTAGGTGTAGGGTATAATAACAAAAATACAAATAAAAACATAGTTAAGTATATAGAAAACAGTGAAACCTTCTTCCATGAAACAGTCTTCTTTGATCGGTAGTTTGTTTATCATTTACAGCACCTGATATAAAGCGAATCGATTCTGTTCAACAATCGAATGATTTTATCCTTTTCGCACTTTCGTAGTCCCTACACAAGTTAATTTCCGCTCAGATCTCCGTCTAAAAATAAATATTACTATATAAATAATTCCATCCTGTTCGCAGTAATTATAAATAGACAAGTTCATTTCTAGGCCCTATTGCATCAACAATACTTATCACTAATCAAATAATCAAAAAATAATTTTTTTTGATATATATGAGACTAATCAAAACTTTATTGAAGTATTACCAAAAATATGGTTTTGGTGCAACAAAAACTTCTCAAAAAAATGATTATTTGATTAGTGATAAAGGATTGCAGTGCAATGGGGCTTAGCTCAAAATTTTCTGCAAATTAATAAATTAATTTATCAATATTAAATTATATATATGGCTTTGCTTTTTAGAGTGTAATGCGCTCAAAAAATAATTTCCGTATTTTAATGAACATCAAAAACTATAAATTCATATTCAACGTAGAGGATCTTATGTTCACTGCTAAATTTTATGTTCACTGATGATTAGTTTTTTTTTTTGTTTTTTGTGAATCTCGAAAGATATGAATGAGATCAACGCTAGCATCCTTTTAAACCAAATATTAGGTTAGAAACCATAGTTTCTAGATTCGTTTAAATTATTTATTATATATATTATATTTATATGTATATATATAATTACGTATAATCATGTAGTGAATAATGATTTAAAAATTTGTATGTTTATAAAACTGATTTATTGTTTTTTTTTTTTTAAATGATTTAACTGCTTTAAAATAATAACCATACTAAAGTATTCTTCCTTTCCCTTTTTCACTGTTTATTCAATACAAATATATATATATATATATATATATGTATATAAGTACAATCTGTACATTGTTGATTTATAGATATTTAACATTATTTTTTAACTCCTTTTCTATTTATCTACTTACATATGTATATATATATATATAATTGATAAAAAAGAAGATTACCATTTTTTTTTCGAACTTTTATACCAATTTAAATTTTTTAATAATTTCATAAATCGTAAGTTTATTATCCTTTGGAGAGATGAAATAACAATTAAATAATAATAAAATTTAAAAAAAAAACAATTTCAATTTTTAATTTCTCCCTTGGCACAAGGTGTTTAATGTCATATTGTTGTCTGGCCGTTTAGTTTAAAATTTGATTTTTTGATTTCGGCAAAAATAAAAATTTAATAAATTTAATTAAATAAAATTTAAAAATAAATAATCTGATTTTATATATTATAATATAAAGTCTTTGTTAAGTAGATGTTGTAAATTGTAATCACATTGTTTTAAAAAAATAAAAATTTCTTAAAGTTTCATTGTTTTCTTAAAGAATTAAATATGAAAATAAAAACAGATAAAGACTATCTTTGCACATAATTTCAAAATTAATTGAACCATAAAACTTAGAAATATTCTGTACAGTTCAGAAAATCAAAAATTAAAATATTTCATTTAGTTATTGGGAAGTAGATAGAAGAAATGTTCTTGAAAGTTTCAGGTTGTAAATAACACTTGTTTTTTTTCTTAATCTGATATGTAGTTAGGAAAATTGGTATGTCTAACATTTTTTTTTGGTTTTAAGATTCTCACGGTATACACAATATTTAATATTTACATATAAGTATTTCAATAAATTATTCCCTCCGAAATAATCTTTTTGATATACCTAATGGAGGATCTAAAGAACTTTTTTTTATATACATACATAATATTTTTAAACTTCTTCTTGAGTCTTTCATTTAAATCTAATAGCCCGTGTTCACACTATATTGCAATTACAATTGTAAAATGTAATTGCAAAAGCTCTCCGCGTTCACACTATGTTGTCAGTTGCAATTGCAACTTTATATGTGTGCGTTAATATTATCACTTCAATATAAGAATGATTTTGTGTATATCATAAAAATTTTTTTGACCTGATAAAATTTTTAATTGCTGTTTGGTTACATGTATTGGTGACTTGCAATTGGTTCAGTTGCAACTACTTTTTCGTCGTTTTTTTTTCGCATAAATTCGTTGTAAAGCTTTTTTTAGGAGAAACGAGGAAGTGGGAAAAAGAATGAAGAAGTTACAACTGCAGAATGCACCTAAGTATGAACGAAGGGATATTCCTTAACAATTATTATAGTTCTTATATACATAAATAATTTACTTAAAACTTTTCGTAATAAGCGGTTTTTTAATAATTTCTTTAACAAATAAAAAAAAAAATATTTGTTTTTTTTTTTACATGTTTCAATCTTCAAATTCTTTTTATTTATAAATTTATATTTAAATTTATATTTTAAAAATAAATATTATTATTGTATATCAGAGACATTTGCTTAATCCAAGTCAGTTAATATGCAGTATTTGTGTAATAAATAATTTCTTCAAAAAAAAATTTTTTTTAAATAAGAATTTAATGTCATTGTCAAAATATTTACAAAAGAAAAGGAAACAACTGCAGTCTGCAACTGAGTATATACATATATACTTAATTTTGTTTTTCATAAAATTTTAAACAAAAAATCGAGAACAATCAATCGATATATTATCATTATGACAGATGCATTTTGACATATTATCATAAAACCATTGTTTTTTATCATTTAACAGAAACTGTCTGAATTAAATGCAGATGCGTTATATATATATGTATATACGTAAAGTTAGTTAAAGGCGTTAATCAATTTCTAAAACAATCGATTAAAAATTTAAAAAATCAAATACATATACCATTTCAAACTTATTTATTTATTTATATCCAGGTACCGTGGTACATAAATGTGTCAGGTAACTATAACCCCTGTTTCCTGGTAGGAATGTGGGGTGTACGAGATATTATGATATATTAAGTATTTATTATATTATAAGTATTTGAATATATTTTTGTTTTATTATATTATAATTATTCTACCCAGCCGGGAATCGAACCCGAGACCTCTCATTCCCTTATGAATGAGAAGCGGTGCGTCAACTACTGCACCAATGGCTGGATTTTAAATTTTTAAACAATTTTTTGAAATTTGAAATTTATATTTAAAATAAAATTTTTTTTTTATAAAATTTCACTGCAACCATATTTTATTTTCCATTTTCTTTCTTGATTATGTTTTTTTTGTTTTTTGCTAAAAGGAAACACAATTTCCGTTATATATTGTTATTTTTTAAAAGTTTTTTTTTTAAATTTAATTTTGCTTAATCTTTAAAAAAAAAAAATTTCACTATTATACACTATTACACCATTAAATTTTGTAATATTATATGAACGGTTTTCTTTAATTGATTTTTGTTTCGAATATTTTTTAAAGTAACAATAAAAAATTCGTTATACCGTATTAATTCAACCTTCTAATTAAGAGATTAACTATATATATACATATATATAGTTTTTTTTTTTCATTTATGTAATAAATTAAGTTAAAGTATGCCATAATTATGGAATTAAGTATGGAATTAAGCCCTGCATAATAGGACTTAAATTTTCTAAAATAATTAATCGTATTTTAGAAAAAAGGATATGTCTATGTATTGAAAAATAATGATGATAGTCATCAAGAGAAGAACATTGCTTAACAAATCAGACGTTAGTCTGAATACAGTGTTAGAAAATTGAATAGATTTTAAGGTTGAATTTATTGTTCTGTAATTTTGTATAATATTTTTTTTTTTTTTTTTTGTAAATCCTATATAATATTTCTAAAAAGAAAAAAAATACATTAAATAAAAGAACATTGTCATATAGCGTCTTTTATTGCAATTAAAAAAATTCAATAGATTAAACTTGAGAATAAATTTGGTTACTTGTAATATAGGGAGTCAATATTAAAATCATTTTTCGATGATTTATTTTTATATATAAAATATTGTAATTTATATTATATAAAGTATGTATATAGAAGAGAGAGTATATATGTAACTTATAATTTATTGTCCCACTATATACCACATTAGAAATTAATATTCTTTATCTTTTTTTTTATTAAATCATAAATACGAGTATGTTCAATTATTGTAATGTAAACTATACCGGATGCAAAAAAAAAAAAAACAGATTTATTTATTTACATTCTGTATATAAAAGCAGGAAAATTGTAGTTTCTTTTGTTTTTTTGTTTTTATTATTAATGTTTATGTGTATTTCTTAAGTTTTTTTTTTTTAGAAATACAATATTTACTATAAATAGTACACAAAAAAAAAAAAAAAATTATACTTTCCTTCATTGTTTTTTTTTTTTTTTTTTTTTAGTGAAACGGAAATCATTGAAAAATTTTTAATATTATAAATATAGATAAAAATATATTATTGTGACACGTGTTTACTTTCATTATGAAATTAAATGAAAAAGGAAAGTTAAAATCAATGAATTGTAATGTAATATATCTTAAAAGATACTTTCTTCTCAATTTTTTTTTTTTCGATTTTTTGTTTTTGTTTTTTTTTTGCATTTTCCTTTTTTTAGAAAGAACGTTATATTTATTAAATGATACTAAATTAGTATTGATTATAAATTAAAAGAAAAAATATTGTAAGAAAACTCAAGAAATTCAATAAGATAGTATATTCGCATATAATTAAAAAAAAAATAATAATAATTATCCATTAACAATAAAAGCTATATCCTATCATATCTATCTATCTATCTATCTATCTATTTTTTTGTTTGTTTGTTTTATTTTTATTAATTCAAATTAAAATAAAAAATACAAATTCTCATTAGTCCAGAAATTTTGTAAAAAAAAAAAATTTTTTTTTTTTTTTCATTTGTTTATAATAATATAAAGGAATACCGGTATATATAGAGAAAGTCCCCAAGCAATTGTTATTTCCGTTCCTTTATTTTTCATTTCAATTTTTTCCTGAAATTGAAATTACAAATTCTTTTATTTCTTGTAGTATCATCATCATCATCATCATCATCAACATGGCAACAAGTTCGTTTTTTGTTTTGGAAATCTTGTATAAGTTTTTTTCCTTTTTTTTTTTTAAATATTTTTTATAGATTTTCTTTTTTTTTTGGTTTGTTTTTGTTTTGTACTACAGATAGGATTATAAATACTTCAGACTATGATTATTCATTATTTTTCGTATACAATAGAATTCAATACACCGTTAAAGTAAAAAAAAATAAAAAGCTTTAAGCTATTAAATAAAAAAAAAAAAAAAAGAAAAATGGATATGAATTGAAAGTATTAAAGTAAAAAAAAAAAATTTAAAAAAAAAAAAAGAAAAAAAAAAAATTATTGGATTGAACGAATGCGAATAATAATTTTTCATGAACAGGATATTTTCATGGCTTTTCACTGTTTTTTCAATGATGAAAATTTTTTTTTTTTTTCGTTTTTTTGTTTTGTTTTTTACATAAATTTTTTTTTTATTTTTAATATTTATTTAGTATAAAAAAAATATGTACATGTTATGTTAAATTATAGTACTTAAATATAAAATTATTTTTATACAGAATTTTTTACATGAGGAATGATGGTGTGGTATGATATTTCTTATACATTTATATCTATGCGTACAGAATAAAAAAATATTTTAAAACAATGTAATAATAGTAAAAAAATTCATATTAAAAAAAAAAATTTTAAATTCATCAATAGATAATTAAAAACCGTTGTTTAAGTTTAACATTGATAGGCAACATTGATGTGATTTTACGACGGAGCATTATAAAATTTTCTTTTGAAAGAGTTGGGAATGTCGTATAGTCTGAAAAAATATTTTATTAACTTATTATATATATATTACTGATAATATTAGAGTTATTTTAATATTTTAACATGTATTGTATATTACACAAAAAAAAAAAAAAAAATTATTTTTAAAAGAATTCAATTGGGGGAACGTTTGAAGAGTTTCCTTCCTTGAATCCTTCAATTAAGAATTTAATATTCTATCCTAAACAAATTAAACTTGTCAACCACTTTTATAATGCATGTGAATTAAAATTATTTCAAACATTAAAACAACTATAGAAATTAATAGGAAAGATATTCATTTAATATTTTTTATTTTTATTTGATTTGGTTAATGCAAAATACAAAAAAAAATGTATATAGCGCTTAAAAATATGCAATTATTCAAATATTCGAAGTTTTCTTCAACAAGTTTTTATTCTAACCGAAATTGAATCTTATAACAGATTAATTTTCAGCTTCAATGAATTATTTTATAATGATATTTAAAATATAACAAAACGATGGTTGCATTTTTATTTGACTCCTATTTATTTTAGACTTGTAAAAGTTTAAAAAGTCTATAATAAATAATTTCTCACATGGGGTTTCGGTAGCCTAGTGGGTAGGCGTGTGGCGTATTAACCGAAGGAGTTTGGGTTCGATCCCTGCACAGGTCGTAAGTGTTTTTTTCTTGACATACCCCCAAACATACAGCCAAATATAATGTAAATATATAGTATATAATATAAACAAAATAAATAATATTAGTATATAATTTATTAATAGTATAAAAACCTATAATGGCCTTGGTAGCCGATGGTTCAATAATATTGCATTACATCTTATTATTAATATAAATAAATATTAACATAATATTAATATAAATAAATAAATAAAAAAACTTCTCACAAAAAAAAAAAAAAATATAACAGAACAGATTGGAGTAAGATTACAACAGGTACTTAAAAAATAACTATTACTTATTTTGGTGAATGGTTTTTTTTAATTTTTTTTTTTTTTTTCAAAAATGAGTTTTATCAGACAGCGGAGGATATACATATTATAAATTTTGGATCGTACTTATGTCATTTTTTAGTGACATTAATCTAATCAATTTGTTATCTATTTTTTTTTAATATGACTTTTTAATATGAGACTCATTCCCTTTTTTTTTTTGTTAATGTTATAAATAGGATAGTTAAATGCTATTAATAATCCATATATATTATATAAAATACTATGTATTATGTGTATAAAACAGGAGTAAATTAATTATATGAAACAACTATAAATTAATAGTTAATATATTCATTTAATATTCTTCATTTTTATTTGATTTGATAAATGCAAAAAAAAAAATTGTATATTGCGCTTAAAAATATGCAATTATTCAAATATTTGAAATTTGCTTTAACAAGTTTTTACTCTAACAGAAATTCAATCTTATAACAGATTTTTAATGATATGTAAAATATAACAAAGCTATAGTTGCATTTTTATTTGACTGCTATTTTTTTAAAACTTGAAAAAAAGTTTTTTTTTTTTAATCTATATAATAAATAACTTTTCGGAACAGATTAGATTAAATTCAGATTAACAGAAATTTTTAAACATATTATTTTGATAAATAGTTTTTCTTTTTTTCTGTTTCAAAAATGAGCTCAGACGGCGGAAGAGGTACATGTTATCCTTTTTTTTGTCATTTTTTAGTAATATTAATCTAGCCAATTTTGTCATCTATTTTTTGTTTCGTTTAGAATAACTTTTTAATATGAATCTCATTTTGTTTTTTTTTTCGGTTTATGTTATTAATGGGATAGTAAAATGTCATCAATAATCCATATATTATAATATAACATAATGTAAATATATAAATAATGGGTATAAAACAGGAGTAAATTAATTATTTAATTTATTTAATTGATTTGAACGAAAATTATTTAAAAATATGTTTTTTCTTAATTTAAAAAAAAAACAAATGAAATGGAAATCATTAGTTAAAAATTTATTTAAAATAATTTAATATAATAAATAATAATTTATATATATATATTGTATATGTAATTAATATAATCAGTATTTCAATATATAAATGTAACCCCTAGGAATATGTTAAATAAATAAAATTTACTTATATTAAAAATAATTTTAATTGAGCCGAGAGTCATTAATGCAATGTATCAAAAGAAATTTCAATGATTTTGTTTTTTTATTAATAATAATAATGAAAAATATAAAAAAAAAGGTTTTTAAATAAAAATTTTATTCTCAAATATATATACTTATATCTATAATATTTTGTAATTTTGTGGATGTTGTACAGTCAAATCTGGATAAGTGGAACCTCTAGGGGCAAGTAGTTTTATTCCACTTATAGAGGTAGTTCACTTATGCAGTTCTCCACTCAGCCAGGTTTTTTATGTAAATTGTTCCAATTAAAGAGGTTTCTGGAAATTTGAAAGTTAAACGGTTTTGAAAGTTTAAAAAAATTTAATTTTTAATCACTTATCCAGGTCAGCCAATTCACAAACTAGAACTAACAAAATCTGAATAGATACCTATATTAATCCAAAATGTTCATACAAAAAAAACACAAAAAAAAAAGCGGTTCTTTAACGTAAATATTTTAAATTCAGCAAAATAAAAAAAATAAAAATTTTTGTAATGTAAAGAAGTGAAAAATTAAAAGAGGTACAAATTATAAAGTTTCAGTTAGAGAAGTAAAAATTTTGAAATTAAGATCCAATTATAGAGGTCAAAAAATCTCAGTTATAGAGGTTTTTTATCACTAAAATGTAGGGACCAAGGTGAGAGTTTCTTTTTATAGAGGTTTTCCACTTTCCCAGGTTTCACTTAACCAGATTTGACTGTATATAGTTTTATTTATTTATTTGTTCTCTTTTTCTTTATTTTATTGTCTTCTATATATGCATATTTCTATAAAAATTCACATTTATTTATAAAATTTTATTTAAAACCTTAGGCTATTAGTTTTTTATTTATTTTTTTTATCTATATACATCTGTACTTATAGATAATATTTACATGCGCAATATTAGATATTCACTTCAAGCAAATTTGAAATTATCTAGATGAATGATTTTTCTCGTTAATTATTTGCTGCTTGGGTAAATAATTAATTTTTGCAGTTTTGAAGTTTAATGATCAACACTTTATGAATTTTTAGTTCTTTTTGTTTTTTTTTTTGATTTTTAAAATGAACATTGATTATAAAAAAATCAAGTACCTACAATATTGTCATTTAATTGGACAAATAAATAAATGAATAATATATAAATTGAACTTGGACAAAAATTGATTAAAAAAAAAAAAAATATTTTAACACCGTATCTTCGTATCGTACAAAATTTCTAAAAGTTATGGGGTTTCTATAAAATGTTATTGTTTGTGTTTGGTTTTTTTTTTTTTTCTTGAATAGATAACAAATTGGGTGTAAATTGAATAATTTACGGTCTAATAGTTTTTGCCTTATTATATTTTATACTGTTTTTTGTTATCATAAAAAAAGGGTTGCAATTTATTATTAATAAAAAAAAGAAATTTTTTTATTTCATGTGATCGTTGATTATTTTACTAATGATGCCCAGTTATTATTGTAAGGGATTGCAATTTCTTTTGTTTTGGAAAAAAAAAAAAAATATAGTAGAAACCTATTTATACTTTTTAATAACTAACTTTACATTCATTCATTCATTTACATATATGAATCGGTCATTTACTTACTTTACTTACCATCCATTACCATCTACTTATACTTTATTTTTAATATAATTCTTTAAAAAATTTCATCTTTTTTAAGATATGACCATTAAAGTATGGTCATATACAAAACAGCAATTTCCTATTTTTTGTGTTTTTTAATTATAAAGTGTTTTTATTTATTTGATTTAATAACGAAAATTCAAACTTCCAAGTGCATAAAATTGGATAGACTTTGATCTAATAAACAAAAAAAGAAAGTATAGAATATATAATACATATATATATATATATATATATTTATCCTTGCAGCCGGTCCAGCCAATTGTTGCTGGTAATACTGTTTTTTTTTTTTAATTAAACTTTTATATTTACCCTCCAAAAGAATTTATTAACAAAAATATTTAACCACAAAATTTCTGATTGTATGAAAATGAAGTTTTTTTATGTGGTTTTGTTTTGCAATTGTAAATATGTAAATTATGTTTAAACAAAAACCAAAGGTCAATACAAATTAAGTCGAATTGTATGTTAAAACAAAAAAAAAAAGGCTTTATTGTGGTTTTTTCTTTTGGGTGACAAAAAAAAAAAAAAAAAAATGTTTATAAACATATATAAAAAAAAGGATTGAATTGGAAAACATTTTAGCTTATATATTTTTTTTACTATACATTGGAACCCTTCATCATGTCATTTTGTTACCTTTAAAAACATTTTAAATTTGTTAATATATTTATTATATTTAATCTATTATATTAATAGAAAAAAAAATTCAAAATTTATTCATTTTTTTTTTTAATTTTTTAAAAGTCTTTTTTGAAATTTATACATAAAATTCATATCTTATATTTTAAATGTATTTAAAACGTTGTTTACTCCTTCAAGCAAAAAAAAATAATAAAAAAATCTTAAGAATTTTTATTTAAAAAAAAAAAAAAATTTTTTTTTTTGGAATTTTAATGTACAATCATATTATATACCGATTAAAGGTTATGCTAATGATTTTTAAATGGCGGGTAAAACAAAAAATTAATTTGACCACTTTCATAGGTTTTGGTTCCATCCATGACGGAATTCTTTCTATGTTATTTGTTTTAAAGGTTTTAATTATACTTTACACGTATATGAAAGAATTTTAGGAAAAGTTAAAGAAAGAAAAGGCTAAATCTATATAATGAGTGTTATAAATTTAAAGTTCATTAAAATTTTTGTGGAGCAATCACACGTAGTCAGTGAATTTATTTTTATTAATCCAAATGGATACCAAATAAAAAAAAAAAAAACCACATAGTACTAAAAAAATTCTTGGATTTATTTTATTTTTTTGTTTTGAATAAATTAATTATTTTTTAAATTAAACCACCACCATCCTTTTAATAGATGATTTTTTTTTGCTTAGGATACCGACTGCCGTTTTTAGTATATTATAATAATATTCCAACTGAGTGGTATGATAATATATTAATATAAAATGTATTTAAAAGATACTGTATCTATAATGCATTTTGATAATAAATTAAAGAAAATAAATGAATGTGTTAAAAATTATCATTTTATTTTTTTTTTATCCGAAAACCACAGGTGCTTAACGTAACAAACAAATATGTTGAAAATCTTCGAAAAAAGACAAAAATAAAAAAAATTTTTTTAACTAAAATAAATTGTACCTGGAATTATGGTATTTTTTTTTGTTTTTTTTTGTTTTTTTTTGTTTTTTTTTGTTTTTTTTTTATATTGTTCATAAACTTAAGATAATCAAGAGATTGAAAATATTTTTTTTATGACGCATTACATTAGTATTCATTCATCCTAAAAAAAAAATATATATATGGATATATTTATTATTCAAATGATTCTCAATATTTAAATTTTTTAATTATGTCAATGCATATATTATGTATTGCCGTACAAATTAAAAAACAAAGTTCTAAAATATTAGCGTGGTTTCAGAAGATATTGCATCACTGACAAGAAAAAAAAAAAAAAAAACTGTTCAATTCCCTCACAAATTAAGTAATTGCAGTAAAATGCAATAGGGTATAGAATAAATATAAACAACAAATATCATTTAATATTTTTTTTTATTTTTTATAAATGAACATCAATAAATTTATATATTAAATATTTTCTCAAAACAACTATAGTATACTCCTAATATTCATAGCATACCCATAGGCATAGCAAACAATTTTTCCAATCCATTTTATAAAGTTGATCGTAATTAAGGATTGTGCAAAAAGAACATTAACAATATATTATATGTATAACTAAAAACCAACCAACCAAAAGTATTGCTACCACTTCATTATTTTAGGAGTTTAAAATTTAAAAATGATAATTAAAAAAAAATAATCCATAGTCTATTTTAGATACTCTGACTGATAGAAATCGGCATCATGAAATACCTCCTCAATCCAAAAATGAAATAATTTCTCAAAAAATTAGTTTTTTGTTTTTTTTTGATGCGGAGTTATTTCATTTTGTGCGGATTTATTACATTTTTTGATTATGAAATAAGTCCGCAAATCAAAAAATGAAATAAATCCACAAATTGATTTTTTGTGGATTTATTTTATTTATTTATTTTCTTAACGTACATATTATGTATATACTTAATATACGTTATACTAAATTAGGAGGGATTTTAGAGTTGGATTCGAAATCAGGGGTTTCGCTTTTTTCAGAATATTGATATATATATATATGTATATGGGTGATTCCTGAAAGAGTCAGTTGTCCAATCAGTATCGTAAAGGAACGGATCCTTTCTTTGTATATAGCAAAATCGCAACAAAGGTTGAGCCAAATTACGAATCCCTTACAACACCTCCTGCAGAAATGTAAAAGAAGCAAACAAGAGTGACAATTTGGAGCACTTTCTTTGCAGATGTCCAGCACTAGCTAGAGCCAGACTTCTCTCACTCGGTAAACCGTTCTAGCACAACTTCAGCGAGATGTCTGAATACAAAATCAAAGAACTGATTTCGTATCTCAACTTCTCGGGTTGGATATAAAATCGTAAACAATCTTAAAACACAGGTCACGCGAGTGCAGTGGTATCAAAATGGAGCAATCTAGTGATAATTGATGCCTTCGCGCAGCATCGTGAAGGTCACCACCCTACCTACATACCTATACGGGAGATTCTAAAATAGGAGGGATTTTATAGTCAATTAATGATTTTGAATCCCCCCTAATTCAAAATATCGCATAAACATATATATATTTATACAAATATTCTGGAAAAGACGAATACCCTGATTCCAGCTGTAGCTGTAAAATCCCTTCTAATTCATATATGTGTATATAAAAATGTTCTGTAAAAGTGGTATAATCCTGATTTTATACCCAACTGTAAAATCCCTCCTAATTAATTCAGAATCTCTCATAAACATATGCATATACACATATATATATGCCGCAAAAAGGTAATACACTTAATTTCAATTCAACTCTAAAGTAATTTATAAAACTTAAAAAAATAAAAAGTAAGTATGGAATTATTTCATTTCTTGATGCGGAGTTATTTTATGATGCCGATAGAAATCATGGAAAATGTAATAGTAAGTTAAGAAAAAGTTAATGGTACAAGAAATAAATAATGGGAAATAAATCAAGCAATTTGATTCGATTTTTGGGAATTATTTTATTACATTTTATTTGCATGACGTCACAAAATCTTGTTAAAGAACACAAAAAAAAAAAGAAAGATATTTCCAACAAATCTAACATCAATCTTTTTTTGACATCTCTATCAAAAAAAAAATATATGAGTAGGTACCTACTTACGTATTTATTTTTATAATTTTTGAAATAAAATGGTGTATCTCATAACAGTTTGAAATACATTGAACTTTAATATTATTATCCTTTAATAGTTTTAAAATCACATAAGTATATAAAAAAGCTAAAAGTTTAAAATTTTAGGTGCAATGGCCAATGACATCTCATAAACTTTTTTTTTTTTTGTTTTACCTAAGTTATTTTTTAACTTTTAGTTTTTTGGAAATCTTCTGTTCTTCAGGAATTTTACATAATTTTTAGTAGACAGATTAATTGTTTTTTTTTTTGTTTTTAGTTTCACCCCACTTATATAAAAAACAAAAAAAAAATTTTTTTTCAATTTTCAGTTTTATTATTATTTTTGTACATAATTAAAATAAAACTGAGTCTATCAGTTTTATTCGTTTTATTTTTCCATTAATGTAAACAAAAAATTACTGTGCCATTGAAGCGTTACAAAAGTCATAAAGAGGTAAATAATTTTTTTGTCTAATAATACAGCAGCATACCTTTCTAATTTTTAAAATTTATACTTGTTTTATAAGGATTCCTAAATTTTTTTTTATTCCTAATTTTCCCCTAGTTTATGAATTTAAAAATTAAAAGAACAAAAAGCAAAAAAACAAGAAAACAAAAAATACTAAAATAGATGAAACATTTTTATAGTTATATATACATATATACATACATACTCGTATATATAATTTAGTGAAGGTGAAATGTTTATTATGATTTGTATACCTACCTATATACATATATTATGAATATATATAACATATAGAATGGGGGAAATTAAATAAATTTTATAATGACAACTATAAGATTAAAGTTTCTTTAAAAACCATATAAACTTAACCTCAAATTTTAATGAAAGAACAAAAAAAAAATAATATGTACCTATTTCAAAAATAGTTGTTTTACTTTATAAATGGAATTTGTATGTGAAATAAAAATTTATTTCTTATTTTGAATGTGGGAAGTTGTGTTATTTTTTAGGGAAGAATGTGTTATTTTTTAGGGAAGTTTAGTCAGTATTAGATAAGTGGAAAATGTAACGGAAGGTAATAATTTTACAAATATGTAGTTATAGTTATAATTTTCAAATTTAGTACAAAAATTTTGATATTTTTTTTTTTTTTTAAGAAATCTAATACATACATATGTTATATGTATACATATGAGTTCATTGAAATATTGATATTTTAATTTTGATTTCGAAGGACCATCGAAACAAAATCGTAACAAAATCGCGAAATTTGACAAAATAAAAAAGTAAATTTCCCTTGATAAAAAGGTAAAGATTCCCTTCAGAGCTGACCGAAATAACCACACAAAAAATAATCTCCAAAATTAAAATAAAATAATCCCCCAAATTTTTTGAAGATGTTATCTGGTAAAATGACATTTTAATATGCGGTTACGAAATCAGGCTATTCTCGTTTCTCAGAATATTCACATATACATATTTATGTATATTCGAGATTCTGTTCGTTCGAAAGTTCGTCAGACAAAATTTGATACTCATAACTCCAACATAATTCTAGAAGGAGAAACTTGAAGCTGGAAATATTTAAAAGAAATATGAAATTATAATTAATTTGATCATTTATTAAAACAAATACATAAATCAAAATAACACATTCATCAAAATAAAGAAATAATCCCCAAAATATAGCGTTTATAATGGTGGATAAATAAAGAAATCTTAATTTCACCTATAAATAAAATTTAAAATTTGTGTAAATTTGGTTCGTAAATAAGAAGTTTCAATTTTCAAACATTTCGTGTATTTTTATAGTCGTTTTAAATATAAAATATTTGTTTTTTTTTTAGGTATATGTATTTTATTGTCTTTTTAATGCTTGTAAGTTCAGAAACAATTTAACAGTTTCTTTAATTTTTAATATATTCTTGCTAATTTCTAACATATGTATGTATGTATATTCATTTACCACATATTTCATGAAGAACTCGTCTATATTGTCTTCAAATTCTTTAAGATTCTCACTTAATATATCCAAAATAAATAATTAAAATATTCGCGTGGTAATAAACAAATAAATAGGTATAATTTTTAATTAAAAAAAATTCAAAAATTTTATGAACTATCATAAACTTCAAATTTAATTCATTATATCTACATACTTATATATAATTTAAAATATGTACATACATATTCTATATGTACTTGTTTTTATTGCTTCTGACAGTTAAAATGGTTAAAATGTACAAAAAAAACAAAAAAAAAAAATTAAATTATAGTATGTATGTGACGTGAACTTTACCCAAGCTGACTGCACAAATAATCACAAACAATATTTTTTTAAAGCTAACAAAACACATACAAACTATTTTATAAGTTTATAACTATGGGTTATTAAATGTGTAAAGGTGTAACTAAACGTTTTTCCACCCCTAATTTTAGTTGATTTTAGTATTCTTTTTTTTTGTTTTTGTTGTTATTTTTTCTGTTATACTGTCATTATCAACAGGAACTGCAAAATTAATGGTTGTGCTAGTATATATGTACTACTACAAAAAAGTATGCAAGTTCAATAATTGAAAAAATAAAAAAAAAAAAATTTTGTAATCGTGTTGAAGAAAATTGTTGTAATAAATAAAATTCTTTGAAATTAACGGTATAATTGTTCTTTATAAAAAAACACGTAAATATAACATACACGTTCACTCTTTAAAGTGTACTTTTCATATAGATTTTAAATAGTTTTTTTTTTTTTTGGTATAGGTAGTAACTATGTACATAGTTGTAATTTTGATTTACAAAAAAAAAAAAAAAAATGCAAAATCCTTTATCCTTGTTCGTTATTATTGTTGATGTAATGAGTAATGTAAGCGATGAAGTAAAAAAGGAAATAAATATTTTTCTAAAAATTAAAATATATAATATGTAACACTGCAATCATTTTAATTTCAACAAAATTATAGTTAGTGTTGCCGTTATTAAATTTTAAAATTAATTATATATTTACTAGAACTATATGTATAAATATGCATGTAAATGTATATGTATATATATATGTATGTAAACCGTAACAAATTAGATTACAGTTAATTGACAGGGTGAAGGAATTGTTCTACTAAAATTTTCATCAAGTATATAATATTAGAAGTATGTAAATTACGATATATAATTAAAACACAGGGTTAAAGAAAATGAATAATCCGAATAAAATACCTATATATTAAATAAAATGCATATTATGTAAAATTCTATATTATATATCCGTTCTGTATGTAATATTAATATTAAGTAATATTATATTTATAAAACAAAAGAAATCCTTATTAAATTATATAGTGAAGCAATATAATATTAGAAATTAAATGGAATGTAAGGATTCGGATAAAAAAAATTTAACCTTTTTTTTTTTTTTTATAACTATTATTTGAATATCCAATTTTAAAATTTATTTTTAAAATATTTTATTCTATATATTTATATATTATTTTATATTTATATAAATATATAAATATGTTTATGCAGGGATTATATAAAATCAATCCCTGAAAAGTTTTTTAAAGAAAGATTTATTTTATTAAAAATGACCTGATCAATTTTATTTGTATTTACATTTTCAAGATAAAACCTAAATTAGAAAATTATAAATCAATAAATAATATAAATTTTTTTAATTAAAATATTTATACTAATTTTAAATTTTATTTTATTTTTCAGGTAATATATCATTTCAATTAAGAAGTCTGAATTTATTATAAGAATGAATTTGTAAGTTTTTTTTTTTTTAAATTTTCAATAAATTTTTTATAATATATAGTAGATACGAATATGATATATTGTTATTTGTTATACGATGTCTTTTGTAAAAATTTTGTTTTCTGGGTTCAAAAGGAGTGCATTTCGTTTCACTCTCAGTAGAATTTATGCGTTTATAGAATTAATTACCACAATCACATGCAGAGTTAACTTTACTCTGCCATTTCGAAACGGTTAAAAATGAATAGTTAAAAATGAATTTGAACTGTCACAATCAGATGGTAACATTTTATTTATTTCAAAGAAATAATCGAGTCTTCAAAAAAAAAATTTTAATTTTAAGAAGTGGGTACATATTATAAGTTTAATAGAATGACAATTATTTCAATATGTTCATACATATGTATATGTTTTATAATATTAAATTTGTCATTATTGTTGTTTTATTTGAAATAAAAAAACAATAATGATTAATGACATTTTATAAGACTTTGACATTAATTGTAACATTTGTGAACTCTCCTCTAGTCCTCTCAAGTAGAATTAAAAAAGTTAACTCTGTTAACTGAAATGTGCATTTCGAAACACTGCGAAACTCTAATTGAAAATGGGAAGTCATAAAATTGATTAAAATCTATACTTCAATCATTTCAAAACGATTTTATCTATAATAGAGTGCAGCAACATTTTGGCAACTCTTTGCTACAAGTTCAAAATTTTTAAAAATTCAACCACATTTGCGGCGAACCTCTCGTCCTTATAACTCAAAACAATGATTTACAAGAGTTTGAAGTTGGTGAGCGTAGCCCTGGTTGTGATGGTAGCGTTATTATAACTAAGGCATTAAGCTTGTTGAAATAATTATAACTTAACGTTATTATAATTTGTATTAAGCTATTGCGAAAGAACATTTGAAAGTATTCATTGCTAATTTATTAATTTTAAAATATTCAGTTAATATTACTAGATCATTTTCAATATTTGACTTCAATAGGAATTATCGTTTCCAAAGAATTAGGAATTGTTACAAATAAAAACAAGATGGATTAATTATTGACTAAAATGGCCTAAATTACCCTACAATTTAGAAAAATCTTTATTCTTTATTATATGTATACTTGTAATTCTTGCTGCGATCAGATCGCAATTTAATTTATTTAAATATTCAATTTAACACTTTGATTTTTGTAATAAAAATATTAGTCTTTATAGCAAAACTAGCGTACTACTGGCCAAAAATGGTTAAATCGATTTAATTTTTGTACTAAAAATAATTGTAGGAGTTATATATTATAGTACAAAACCATATTTCAAAATAATGAATCAACTTTCATCACATTAATTCTGGCTGTCAACAATATGTTCTTGACCTAATTTAAAGGCTTATTTTAAAAGATTCATTTTATATCTGTCTGAATTTTTTTTAACAATCAAAATTTATGAAAAACATTTTAAAATTTTAAAAAGTTGTACCCTTAATGCAATTTTTTTTTATCGTTGTGCCGTTAATGCAATTATGTACTTTTATCTTTTATAATATTGTTGATATGATTAGACATTATAATTAGTTATTTATTAATACTGAAATTTTTATTAAATATATAATAGAACCAAAATATTATACTGAAAAATTACCCAAAAAGACTATATCTAATTTTTTTTTTGCTTTAGACCCCTTCCACATAAATCTGAGGAGGAAATTACACAGTCTTTCTTTTTCAGGCATGGCTGCAAATGTCGTGAGGGGTAAATATCCTTATGACATATCTAGGATTCTAACCCCCACTTCATCGCTATTTACAGCGTGTTTTTATACGCTCTTACCCACTAGGCTACCATTTAATTTTTGATTTTTTAAATTTTAAAATTTATTCCGATTTTTTTTTTTTTTTTGGGTATAATTTATAAGATATTTTAATTTTCAATCAAATTTACTATTATTTTTCTTCATGAACTTGTTACAAGAAAAACAAAATGAATTCTTATTAGAACGTTTATTAATAGTGAAATATTTCCAAAATTTTTTCTAAATTTTCTTTGGTTTTGGTAAAATATTTAATACCTAAAAAAAAATATTTATGTATAAAAAAAAATTAAAACTAAACAACCTTCTATAATTTTAACGAAATATAACTATGCAAGTATAAGGAAAAGAAGCAACAGCATGTTGTCGTCTGTCCATTTCATAAAATCAATAAAATATTTAAACCCCTATTGTTATTATAATTTTTTTTTTCATTCTTTTATTTTATAAGTAAAACATTACTTTATATATTATTGTATATAATAATATCATTATATTTAGTGTCTTTATAATCTTTTATATAGATAGTCTTCATTATAATTATTATTATTATATGTTTTCATTTTTTTCCTTCTCTAAAAGAATGGGGAAAATTTCTAAAAGAATAAAAAAAAAAAACAAAATAAATATCATACATAACGAACATAAAATTATTAGATATTAAATTGAGATTAAAAATACATATGTCTATATAAGATGTTCTGCGATGTAAAATTTTTATTAAAATTAAATGATTGCAATTTTGTATCTTTATATACTTAGTTGTATATAAAAAAAAAAAATTAGAAAACCTTGACAACAACAATTTAATGTGAAGAAAATCAAACAACTCCCCATATTAAATTAAATTAAATAAAATTTTAAAACATTTATATAAAAATTTAAATCTGTATCTTACAGATACTTAATTTTAATTTTTTTTTTGTTTCCCTATAAAAAGAAAGGTAATCTGTTCTTCAAACACTTGTTACAAAACAAAAAAAGAAAGGAATTCTTATTAGCACGTTTATTAAATGAAAATATTTTCAAAATTTCTTCGAAATTTTTTTTTTTTTTTTTTTTGTTTTTTTGATTTAAGTGATTAAATTCTAAGGTAATGTTTTTTTATTTAGTAAAAGAATTAAAGAAATTCCAAAGATCTTAAAACTTTTTTTTTCATTTTAAGTATATTTTAATACATCAAAAAAAAAAGACAATTTAAAAAGTATTTAGAAAATAGTGTTACAAAGTATTATAATTCCAATCTGATGGGTGGAAAAATTCAAGAAAATTCCTTCCTTTATAAAAATTTTTTTTTTTTTGTTAGATTAGAAATAAAATGTTGAAGAGTAACTAAGGAAAATTTATTACATATATATATAATATGTATATAAGTATGTAACTATATTAAAAAGAAAATCTTAAAATTATTAAACATTTGTTGTTATACCGGTTGAGTTCTTTTTTTGTTTTAATATTTACTTTTCCAGTTTTCCTTTGTTATTTTATTTTTATTTTAAGTTCTTAACTGAATAAGTAATAATATGTCTAATATAAAATTTAATATTTTTAATTTTATTTTTTCATTTTTGTTTTTACATTATTAATTAATAAATTCTTTGTAATTTTTTAATTTTTATTGGCATAAATTTTTTTTTTTTGTTGGGAAATTTAACTTTTAAAAAAATTTTTCTGAATTCTTTAATAACACAATACATACATGGCTTTACTTTTTTTAAAATTTTAATTAATAACAAAATGACACAATGACAAAATTGACGTTTCTGTCAATTTTTCTTTTAACTTTGATTTTAACTTTTTGTTTAATTAAAACTTTATTGCCCTATTATAATATTTTTATTAAACTAATACACAGGGTGTCCCAAGTACCACAGACATATTAGAACAATAAAATTTTATTGACAAATAAAATTGAAATTTATTGAAGTACTGAGTAAGTTAATAAAATACAACTTGATTTAGTGGAAAAAGTGCTCGAAAATTGGGTTCATCGAATTCGTTCCTGCAAAAGAAGTCGAAGGAGGCCATTTGAATGACGTTGTATTCAGAACTTAATTGTATCAATTGTACTTCACATTAAATAAAAAACATTTGAATTTCCTTAACAATTAATGTGTTTTTTTTTTAAAAGAAATCATATCACTCAAATTGGAAAACCAGTATAAGATAATGAGAAAGTTTTTTTTTTTAATTTATACTATAGGTGGTGGTTAGACCATTAGACGTCATTGTTTTCTATCCCTTTTTTTAATCGCCTTTCTTTCCACTTTTTTAAAATGACTTTTAACGTTAGATTGTTTTTAAAGCGTTTAAAAAATAGAATGAAAAATTAAAGACCATCAATTTTTTGAAGCGTTCAAAAAATAAAAGGAAACATTATAAATTTACTTTTCGTAAAGCGTTTATTTATATTTATTTGAAAATTATTTTTAATTTTTTTTTTAATTTTGACTATCTCTTCCTTTTTGTGCCTGACCATAATAAATTAAATTAGCAGTGTGTGGGCACTCTGCATTTTCAAAAAAAACCAGTCCTACGTGGAGAAAGATGTGATTTTTTTTAAAAAGATATACATATATAATACAAAAAACTTAGAACACAGTTATCACGAAGACTAGAAATCGATTTTTCTCTCCCACAAAGTATTTTTTTTTTTGTTTCAACATCACCTCCTACTGTATGTCAGTTCCTAATTTCGTTACCCTGTAATATAATATATAGATTAATTTCACTATTATAAATTACTAATAGTTAAATATTATATCAGACTGCTAAATTTTCTTGAGTTGACATTTACTACCTGTACAAGTACATATAAATATAATTTTGTATAATATCAAATTCAACTGAATATTACACTCATGACTCACAATTTTTATAATTTTATCCTTATTAAGATATTAATAGATTAAAATAGTTTCATATTAATGCTATATATTTTATAAAAGTCCCCTAATTAACATTGTTAATGTTGTGCAAATTGTTTTGCCAATTGTATGGCATAACATTTTATTAGTGGATTAAAAATTTAAAATGCGTTATAATACTTTAAGATAAATTCTTTTCTACTAACAATTTTACTTATGTTAAAGGTAAAAGATGACAATAACATGCCAATATTTAACAATACGAATATATTATTTAAATTCCTTAAAAAAGGAAATATCTTATTAAAACTTTAAGAGCTTCACTATTATAAAAATAAAACTCATTACTTAATTTCAAATAATTTTTTTTTTAGTTTAAAAATTTTTTCAGTTTCGTATTTAAAGAGACAAAAATTTATTTTCAGTCAATTTGAAGGAATAAAAAAACACATGATATTAAACTAATGCTGGACATAGATAAATAGAAAAAAAAACTTTAATAATAAAAATTGATACTATAAAAATTTAATCTTATATGATATAAAGAATGGTCAACAAAATGTGATTATTATATTTTTTTTTGTGCTTACACTGCTATTGTATTTATTTGAAAATCGCATTTCCAGTAAAACAATTTTAATCTTAACCATATATTTGTGAAAAATGGTACGAAATGATACAGAAATCCTATGATTTACGTTTTGCATTATAACAAATATTTTAAATTAATAAAAATAAAAATGTATTTAGTTGAGCACTTGATACCAGATCATTATCATTGTACATTAAAGACTTTTAAGGTTATAACTATAGGTTAAATAAATATAAGAAAAACTCTAAAATTTAAAGAAATTGACATTATACTTGATGCAAGTATATACCACTAAACATTTGATACTATATAAGATCATATGGCATAAGGAAGAAATTCTTTTAAGCAGAGACAGTAGTCAAAAGACACAAAAGTAAAACTACGTCCTCTCTATACCAATACTCAATGATAAAAGACATCAGATATCAGACAAACTAAATCCTTTTTTGAAGGAACCTCTCGTTAAACTTTTAGTGAACTCGACCAAAGAATAAATTATCCTATTCAACAAAAGTACTGGAGGTTATGATTGAAATTTGAAAACACACGGAAAACGCGCCGCTCAAAAAAAATTATTCACCATCACTCTATGTTGGTATGATTGAAAACGCGTGATTAAATTTTAATTCGAAATTAAATGATAGTTGTCAAAAACAATTTTTAGTATAATATAAACGTCAAGTACGTATAAAGTAGGTAAACAAAAATATATTTTTATAAAATTTAAAATTTTATAAACTTTTAGAATAAAAAAAAAAAATTTTTTTTTTTGATAAATAGTAATTGTAATAAAAAATTTGTATTTTATTGATTTTAAGGTAAAAAATGTATAATAAACAAGTTTTTTCATTTGCAATTGATTTTAAAATGTGAATAAATTTTTCCGAAAAGAAGTTTCAGTTAGAAGTAAAATTTCATTTTGTTTACTTAAAAGATTTAAAATAAATGAAAAACTTTCATAAATGTTTTTTTAATTTTTTTAAAACGCAAACATATCCACGCGTTTCACTTATACACAACAAACTAACGCCGTACGTTTTCAATCATACAAATAAATTAAGTTCGAAAAAAACGTTTTCCGTGCGTTTTCAATCATACGATAATAGTTAATTTGACATTTCGGTAGCATTTGCATTTTCTGTACGTTTTCAATCATAAGGCCTAAAGTCTTGTTCAATGATATGCTTTGTGAATTACTTAAAATTCATTAGGCGAAAGTGAAGTATTGAAGTCCTGATACTTTACGAAATCTCATAAAAAATCGCCTAAAAATATTTTACCTAATATGTATACATATGCTTTACTCAAATTAAAATAATTAAAAAATATATTTAAGAAAGAATAATGGTTTCATATAAACACCTTCCAACTGAAATTAATAAAGAAAATTAGAAATTTCTTATTACAAATTGTCAAAATGTCAAAAATAATACGACGTTAGACGAGTCCTTGTAATCAAGGGTGTATTTCTCTATTTTTGATTTCATTTTTTTTTTTTTTTATTCTATTTATTTTTCAATATTTTATAGTTAAAAAAAAATGTTAGAGAAGACCTAAGAATGACCAAAGAAAATCTAATATCAGGATAATCATCAATGTATAGATATTATAATATGGTATTAAGAATATAAGAGGGATATATCTTGAATTATTTTGTTTATTACTGTCTGGTTTTAGTTTCCTATTAATATAAAAGTTAAATTCTGCCGCGTATTAATATGGGCTTAAAATATTAATTGGTAAAGATATAATGAAAACTAAGAATGAGAAATAATTTATTTATAATAATTTTTATGATACTTATATACTATAGAAATTAACATTGTAATGAAAATGTAATGAAAACTTCACCCAATGAAATGAAAATTTTAAAATTGATATTGTAACAATAATTGGTATTATGTATCTATGATTGTAATCAATTCAACATTATCTTACCATATATATATACACAAATGTTGTTTAAACAAATGTTGATTTAAATGATGTTAAGTATTTTGATTTTCATTTTTTTGTTTATAATTTCAAATGAATAAAGAAAATTTTGTAAAAATGCATTTTTAATTTATTTTATTTGGTATAAAAAGTTTCAAAACGATGAATGAGAATAAAATATTTAAATTGAAGTTTGCGTTTTTAGAATTCCATTTAGTGTTACAAAGATCTTTTTATATATCTTTCGCGTCTTTAAAACGTTTGAACCTTTATTTTTTAAGCATCATGTTTAGGCTATTTTGTGTTTCTTATAATTTCGAAAAAAAAAAATTATAAACTTTTAAAATATGACAATTTTACGTGATACCTTTCTAATTTATGAAGCATCAAGGAATATTCTGCAAAATTTCTTTAGATACCACCTAATAAACCTTTAACATAATTGATAGAAAAATTAGAATAAAAAGTATTGAAACAAAATTTTAGTATTGCATTGCATTAATGCAATGAAAAGTCATAATGTTCTAAACAGATATTCAAGCTTAGCTGTCGATAATAACTGTTTGTCATCCTTAAATGAACTGGGTGAAGTTTCGCATATCCATCTTATTTCGGTATCTAAAAAATAGAGGTATTTAAGGTAACTTTAAAGTTTATAAATTATCTAGGAGTGTAAGAAACACTAGATTCTATACAAAGAAAAAACAATTTGAGCTGCAAATCTCCAAAATTGCGCTGTAGTCAAAAATAGCTAGCTTAAATCTAAATAAATAGATCTAAAATGTTCAACTATAGTTTCATACCTAAATATTGGCATAATATCGATAATATAATGGGGATTGTCGTATCAACAGGCATTCTAACGGGTGTATCTTAAAATCATTTGATTTTATCACAATTTTAATTTAAAGCCCCAATAGTACGGCTACGACCCACTGAAGTTTGCAGTTTCAAATTATTTTAGCATCAACTATATCGCAAGAGTATTACATTTATACGAAACTTCATTCAAATCGTATAACAATTACTATGTGCTTTAGAACATATCAAATAATATTCGTCGTCGGATATTTTAAGGCAGACTCACTGAAGCTACAGACTTCAAATTTTGTACTCTGATGCAGGAGCGTAAGACTAACTCGTGTACCAAATTTGATTGAAATCCGAGATTTACTGGTTAAAGTCCAAACTAGTTTTCAATCGTAGGCTCGAATTTTCGACAGCATTTGTTGTTGTTTCATGTATAAAACAATATGCAACAATATTTTATTTTAGACTAACACATCCTAGATTTCAAGCCTTTTGTATATTTCTTGCATATTTTTGAAGATTGTGAAGACCAATAAAAATTTCTCTAAACTAATTAACATTTCTTTCGTCTATTTTGACTGTGCAATTTATACTTTGCATTAGATAGGTTGTTCACGTATTGTAGCATTTTTGGATATTATTTTATTTCGATGCACTTTTACATATTAAATTTACATATTCAATTTTAAACTTTAATTGCAGTTAAATTTAAAAAATTTACTCATTGACCCTGTCATACGAGTTTTACAGAAATAGCATTAAGAATGAAGAGCAAAAAGAAATTAATCATTCACTTTTTGGGTGATATTCGTACACTTTTTGGATCATATAAATTTTGCAAATCAAAAGAAGAAGGTTTCTGAGGAAATTCTTCTTAAATAATCCTTTTCGATACTTACCTAGCCTATACACATGGCTATAGAAAATTTTAATTAATTACGAGTATAAACAAATATTTAATATAAAAATGCATCAAGAATAACTATATATGTATATTAATTTAATTCTTTTCTTAACTAATTAATACACACCTATTACCATTTTCCAGTATATTATATAATATAAATATACACATACTAGGGATCCGGTAGCTGGTATGTAAGTATATTTTACCGTGACACTAAATTACAACAAAATTTCTTGATTCCAAAAAAAAAAAAAAATCATGATTCTAAACATACATATACATATTATGTATGTTATATGTTAATGTATGTATAGATTTTGTAATAGCAAAATCGTACCCAAATATGTACTATGTATTCAAAACTGAGCAGAATGTCATAATACATAGTATGTGGCTAAAAACTACTAAATTATAATTATAGATATTAAAATACATATATATGTATATGTAAAATAATTTCCAATTTATTGTTATAATTCGCATATAAATAAATCAAATTGAACATAATTGAATTTTTCAGATTTTTATACATTAGGCAACTATTATTAGTCAACTAACTATAATATAACAGTCATAATATGGTAGTAATGATACAAAAATATTCTTAAAATCAATCCTATATATATACATATGTTTAATAAATCTATAACTATGCTTTTTGTTATTTTTTCCAAAAATTTTACATATATATACATATTATTTGTTTATATAATATATAGTCCATATAAGCCTATAACCATTAGAATGACGGTGAAATTTTTTTTTTAAAAAAATATTAAAAATGCGTTCGAAAATTTGTAAAATTTTATTTTATTCAAAAATTCAAATTAAAATATAATATTACATGGTTAAAATCAATTAAAATTGAATTAATTTGGTTAGAATTTGATTGATTTCTCTTTTGATAAAATATTGTATAAATCTATAGAACGTTATATATTCAGAAATAGAATAAAATTTATTTAATTACAATGTACTAAATTACATTTTGTACATTAATCCTATTAAATTGTCGTATAATAATATATCAAAAGTTTTTTTTTTTTTTTTTTTTGTTTTCGCAATTTCAATATATCCTTTTTATATTTTTCCACAAAATTTTAAAATTTTAAAAGTAAAAATTATACATAAGTAGGTACTTGTACTTTCAATAGCCATATAGTAATGAGAATTTCAAATCTTTTGTACTTTTAATCATATGTGTGTGTACGTGTGTGTGGGAATAAATCATGAATTTAAATTATAAAAATGTTAATTTTAAAATAGTGAAAACTTTAAAATTTTATTCCTTTAAATTTTTGATATTACATAATTATATTTAAAATCTTGAAATTTTGAAAATATTAGTAAAAAAATACTCAATTTAAAAAAAAAAAAAAAAAAAAAACCATCTCTTTAAAAAATAAAAAAAAACAACACTGTTAAAATTCAATTTTGTTTCTCTTCCTTATTATTTTACCATATATACATATATGTATATATTGATATGTATATAATATATGTACATATTATATATATACATTAATATAAATACCGATTCCATATGATGTTTCCCAAACAAAAAGAAAAACAAAATAAAATATATTCTAACTTATTTCTATACATATATTATGTATATAATATGTATATATGTAATTTTTTTTTTTTTATTTCCTGTTTAGATAGATATCCTTATACTATTTTTATGGACCAAGGCTTTTTGGGTTGTTTAGTTTTTTATTTATTTTATTTGTTAAAACCCTCAAGAGACTTTTATTCAAACATTTGGTATCAAAACAAAACATTTTCCTCATTCTATATTCGGCGTAGTATATGTTATGATGGTTCTATTTTTTTTTTTTTTGTTTTTTTTTAAATATTTTTTTATTACATTGTCCTTTTACTTATACATTACCTTGATATATTGTTATATATTCACGTTTTTATCTAATTATCTATTCCATTTCTAAAGATATATATATATATATATATATATATATATATATATATATATATAATAAAAGACGTTGTTATTATTATATACTTACGAGTTACGAGTATATAAATTATAATCTTAAAATAAAATAGCTACACCTTACACCTATATATATATATATATATGTATATGTATAGATTCATTAGTTGATATCCTAAAGCTTAACAATTTCTCACTTTAATAAGATAGTTCGTTGATTAACTGTCACATAAAAATTTATAAATTATTTTATTATATATTATTTGATCTTAAAATTCCGGAAATTGTCCATTGATGCATACTTATCCAAAAATAAAAAAAAAAATAAAAAAAAACAATTCAGAATCATATTTTCATATACGCATATAATAGCGTAGAGAAAGCATAGTCAGTAATAGCATCAGTCAAAAAATATACTAAAGCTTAATGTTAAATATAAAATCTAACCAAGCTATTTAAAGTTTTTAATAAACATAAAAAAGTCATCTTTTTCTGTCTTTTTTGCAAAAATTTTTATTAACACATATTATATTATGTATATATAATGTTGACGAATATATAGAATAGATTCATTATATAAAATAATGTAACAAAAAAAAAGTCGTAAACACTAAAAGCTAAAAAGTGATTCACTTAAAATTTATACTAAATAAAAATTTGAAAATAAAAAAAAAAAAAATCTATAGAATAGGATATAGAACAGATTGGCACATAACTATATAATAGCTAAATTATATAGAAATGAAAATGAAATGAATTCTAGAAGATTTCAAAATTGACCATAAGGTAAAATACAGTAAAAGGTTTTTTTTTTTTACTACATACATATATGTATATACAAATTTTGTGTAAAAGTGTAAAAATATACAGAGAGTAATCTAATTCCCAAGGTACAGGATGCAGTAACAAAATAATCATAAAACGGAAAAGAAAAAAATTCTAACAAAAAAAAAAATGTTTTAAAAAATTTAAAAAGTTTTTGAATGAATAAATGGACATGTTGTATTGTAAACAGTCTCTTGAATGTAACTGTGCATCCTTATTAAACTATACTATTTTTTATTAAATAGATACCATATTGATTTTTTATTAAATATTTTAATATATTTAAGTAATATTTTTATTTTATCGTTTAATATTCCTTAAAACTGCATCATTGACCATTGTATTATTATACTTTAATACCTTAAATTTCATAAAATTAATATTTATTTTTTTTTTTATTTTAAATTTAAAAAAAATTATAACAAATAATTTATAACGATAAAATTTTAGTTTATTTTTGAAAGCAATCGAAACAAATATGTATACTTGATAAGTTCTTAAAATAAGCCATTGGCAATTTTGTCAATTATATTAATTTTATTATCTTATTGATTTGCTTATATTCCTGAAAGTTATAATATCTTGCAATAAGTATACATATTTTTAGCACATTTTTCAAAAAAAAAAAAATGAAAAATTTGCTTATGAGTTTCATTCTGTTCGTCCTTCTGTTAATCTGTTCATCTGTCTGATGTCTGTAAACAAAACTTCTACACCGTTTCGGATAGAATAATTCAATTTTAACCATATGGATAAGTTATTAAAAAAAATTAATATTGTAGAACAATACTATTTTATGAAGTCTGATCTGTTACGGAACTACAAACTACGGAGTTCTGTTTTATTGTTAAAGATCCAAAGATTCTTTAAATCAAAAACACCAAACTACAAAAAAAAAATGTTTGTATGATTTTGTTTCTTTTATATATCCGGAATGCTTTTAGTTAGAACCTTGAAATTGAGAAAAAAAAAATTTTTTAGAACTAGCATAAGTTGCCTTGACAAATTTTTCTGTACCACCTCCTAAGTTTAAGAGTTATTAGTAGTTAAAAATTGAAAATTTGATATTTTCAGACACCTGTACAAATCTTTTCAATGTAAAACGTAAATATTAAAATTCCATAATATTATAGTTTTTCTCATGGGTTAACAGCTTTTCTTAATTACAAAGGGTTCCCTTAAAATTGAAGAAAGTGTGAAATTTTACTAAGAAAATTTAGAAATTTTAGTACACGTCACAATTCTAAACTATTTTTATTGTTTTTTTCTTCAAAATGTGCGCTGTTAAAAACCTTTGTTTTTTTTATTCTGCTATGGTTTTATATACTTTTACTATATATCTTAGATTAGTATCAAATAAAATGAAATAAAACAAATAAATAATAAATTTTCTTGCATAGTTAAGTGATAAAGCTTTAGGTCCTTTTCTATAATATTTATTATACAAGTACATGTATATGTAATAGAAAATCCGATTATATAGGAACAGGTTTTTACCTCATAAATTTAATAATTCTTATTTTTTTTTTTTATATAATATATATACCAACGCAAATTGATCAAAATTAATTTACATATACAATTTGTAGAATTATAATTCAAAGATATAAATTGATTAAAATTAAAATTTACTGCATATATTTTACTCAAAAACGAAAAGCCTGTTTTATTCCTTCGTCAAACATTGTGCTATCCTTTTTGCACAAAACGAAACAAATTTATTCTTTAGCAACATTTACTAGCGATCTATCCAAAATATCTGATTGGAGGTTTATCAAACAGAGTTGAGTTTAACACTTTTAAATTCCAAGTTGTGTGATTTTTTGCAAAAGGTTGAAAAATCTTAAGGTCTTTATTTTTGATGCAGTTTTTGGGTTTTTTTCTCGTTCTAAAGCTTATTTTTCTCCTAGACATCTATTAATAATATCTAAAAGCTAATATCTATAAGCTAATATCTATAAAATATATATTCGACCTAAGATGGAGTACAACTTCCACATTTGGGCTGGCGATCCATAAACTTCACTGAATTACCTCGACAAAGTTCATTAAAATTAATAATGCCTCCTCTCAAACAATTCCAACATATAACTCAAGAGAGGCTGCAAGAGTATATTTCGACACTGTGGAAATCCCTATAGTTGGTTTAAAACTGGTTCTGTGAACTCATTTCTTGTGAGAGCTGCTGGAATGTGGAACACGCTTTCATTTAATATGTTTCGTACAATTTGCAATTATTCAAAAAGATCCTTTTTTTATAGGTTCGTTCTCAATTTACATTCAATTTCCTCTTGTTGTTCTCATTTCCTCCTCTATTTTCTGTCCCATTTAATCAAAACTATACACCAACACTGTATTAAGGAATTCTTTCTGAAGTTTGGCTAGCGTGAAAAAAAAAATATACATACAAACACTTGTAAATTATGACTTAATTCGTTGATATGATAGTTCTCTAAATGAAAAATATAACTGATGTTTGTATTAAGCAATATTATGTCTACATAGTACTATAATTATAATATATATTATTCTTTAAAAAAATTTCAGACAAATTACAAGAGATATATACATATATGTATAGGTTTTTTATTTTTAATAATTATACCTATACATAAGTTTTTTTTTTATTATAAAATCTGAAACAATGCACAATTTTAATCAGACAAAACTTTTATTAAAATAAGGTTCAATTAACAATTATTTTTTTGTATTTTAAAAGGAAAATTTGCTCTATAAATAAAAAAAATTCTTCTAATTAAAAAGGAATTTTACTTAAAATTTAAAAGAAAACCTTACATTTTAAAAGAAAATACATGCACTTAAATTGGAAATACTTTGTCTTAAAGTAAAAGAGTACCTGTACCTGTTAATAAATAAATAATGGAAATGTGTATGTATATAATAAGTAATAATATATTGTTATTTTATTTTGACTACATTATATACATATATTATATACATATAGTAATATATATTTATTGTATGTATATCCTTATATATTCTTCTCCTTTATCAAATTAACGAATGAAATTAAAGTGCTAAAGAAGGCAAGTAAAATATTAACACTTTTTCTGTTGGTTCTATCTTGAAAGCTGTGATTTTCTTTTACATTTAAGTTCTCAGATATAAAAGTTAAGTATATATACACCTATAAAATATTTTTTTTTTTTTAAATCGAAATGACGATGAACGTCCTTATCTGCTCGTGCCTTCAATTAGTAGTCAAGAATAAAGTTCCATTAATTTAAAATAAAAAAAAAAAAAAATTTTTTTAAACTTTGATATAAAAGTCTCCAATATTCTTATCGGTTAATCTAATTTCATCCTGCGTGGATCACACTTTATAAATGTATATACATATGTATATGTACCTATATTTTTATTATTATTTATTTTATTATTGTACAATGCATGTATAAAAATTTATTTAAAATTCTATAATAATATGTATGTATGTATGAAATTTCTAGTGGACAATGAACATATAAAATAACTCGTTCGTTTTCTAAAGAAAATTTTTTTTAAATTCGTGTTTTGTTTATCTTTGTTAAAAAGTTGCACGAATTTCGCATATGAAAATACCATAGTAACAAAATATCATAAGTACCTGACTTTTTGTACCTATTTTATTATACACATGTATATAAATAAAAATGTATATAATTTCTTTATTCTTAAAGTAAATTTATCTGTTGTTAAAATTTTATTTCGTTTTCTTAAATAAAAAAAAAGAAAAAAAAATAATATTTATATTTAACTATACATATTAATACAAACATACATATTTTTTTATTTTATATAATATTTTTGTTCAGAACCAACATTTTTCCACTTTAATCATTCTCGTTTTTAAAGAAATCCTTTTTTTTTTGTAATGATTTTCTATTATTTTTGGTTACTGAATTAAGCCCTTGAATACCTCCAAATAAAAAACAATAAAGAAAAATATATTTTTATTTTTTTTTATTTTTTTTGTTTTTATTTTCTTTTTATTTGTACTGATTAAATGCGTTCTTTACTTCTTTTTAAATTTTACTTTTTTAAAGAAACAAATAAAATGAAGAACTAAAGTTAAAATCTATAACATTGGAAACGACGTTATGAATGTACATATATATGTATGTATATACATATTATATACAGTAAGTAAAATTAATATAAAAACACTTAATATAAAATCTTGTCTGGTCAGAAATCTCGTCGATGAATTTAAAAACTAAATCCAGATCTTACTTTTGTTTTTTTCTTTTCTTATAATTAAAATTTTTTTTTTTAGATGATTCAGATTCTAGGTTCTAGGAGTGGACTTTATGTATTTTTTTGGATTTTGATTTTAGTAGGTATAAGTAGCAGATTATTTTAACTCTAATAGGCATAATTATTACCGTATTAAGAAATTTTTTTCATAAGAGTTTAAGTATAACTATAGGGTTTTTTGACCAAATTTTATGCAATAAAAAAAAAAAAACACATTTTAAAGTTTACAGTTTACCAAAATACTATTACCCCGTTTCACATTAGAGTATCTCGCAACTGCAGTACTTTGAATTTGTAGGAAACGCGTATGAAACAAAAGTATATTTTTTTATTTTTTGATTTGATTTGATTGATTTTGAACTTTGTTAAGGTAACTCAGTGAAGTTTATTGATCGCCAGCTCAAATGTGGGAGTTGTACTTAATCTTAGGCCGAATATATACTATATAGATATTAGCTAGGAAAAATGTATATTTTTTCTTTCGTTTCATACCTCTTTCATATATAAATTCAAAATGTTACAACTGAGAGAAGATCAAATGTGAAACGGGGTATTAATACATTCATTTCGGCTAGTGAATATTATTGCTTTATTGTATTCATTTTTCGACTTATAGTTTTTCGTTAAGTTGAGACTAGAAAAAAATTAAGGAAGAAAAAGATAATGTTGAAAAAATGCACTTGAAATTATACTATGTATAACCTTAACTATAACAAACACTGACTGACTCTAAAATTATTTTCTACACTCTTTTAATTTTTTTTTTTTGTTTTGTTTTTTTTTAAGTTAATAATTTTGTAATAAAAAGTTGCTTATTTTTTTATAAATCTTTAAACAAAACAGAAGAAAGAAACATAAATTTGTTTAATAGGTCTTCACATACGATCCAGCATGTATGCATCTACAAAAAAAAAATTTTAAAATAAAGAAATTCTTATTCATGTTACTGTAAAAATAGAAGAGTCCTATATAGGGATCCTATCCTATGTAATATTATAGGTATCAGTATTCTATAAGTATCTGCTTATTTTTAGAAAATTTCTAATTTTATGCAATAGATATAAAATAAATATTTGCTGTATCTATAGATATAAACAGAACCATTTTTTTTGTAATAATGTTTTAATCTCTTTCTTTAACGTTCTATATATTAATTTTTTAATTAATTTTATTTTATTTTATTTCATTTTGTATGATCCTATATATAGAAACGTTGCTGTCTTTCCGTTTCGGATTTAATAGATATTTTTTGTACCTGACCGTATAGATATGGATGGTATTTTTTCTTTTAATTTTCTTGTTTATTTTGGATTTTTTTGGTTGGATAGATGTTGGACCGTGTGTAAAGAACTTTTATTTATATATTTTCATTTACCATTTTCAATATTATATTATGTATGAGTTCTATTCTATAATTTTTTTTTTCTCTTTATCCTTTCAAATATTTCTCTTTTTTCCCTTACTCAACACTTGAATCATCACTTCTTATTTCAACATTAAAAAAAAAAAAAAATTTATTATTGTTCATCTTTCATTTCTTGTAAAATTAAAGTAAGCATATTTGTTTTTATTGAAAAATAATTTTTTTTTTTTTTTATAAAAGATGAACATCATTTATACTTATATATATGTATATAATAATTTATTAAATATTTACAATGTACACTTGTTTTTACGTACATAACAAACAAGTTATTCACATAATAAGTTTTTATTTACTCATATAAGTACTATAGGTAAACTTCTTTAATTCAAGGATTATGTTTTTGTTTAATAGATTTGTTTACTTTTTTTCCATTTCCTATTTTATAGACTATTAGATTAAAATATATACATAATGTATATATCGGTATAGGATATATCTATTTATTTGTTTGTAAGTTTTTTTTTTTTTAACATAGATAGAATATAGATGGAATTGTCGATATTTAGCATGCTCTTTTTTTTTTTTTTTTTTTTTTTTGTAAGAATTATATTGTAATTATATCATCATAGACTAGACAGACGCAATTATCAAAATCAACGAGTTATAAGCTTTTAATCTATAACAACTTTTGACTTAAGGCAAAATAATAAAATGAAAAAAATTTTCACTTAAATGAACAGCCTCTAATCATCATTTATACATATATAAACTTTTAATTAGCCTAAGTGAAAAATTGAATCAAGTGGAAAGTATAAGATAAATAAAATACATATAAAATGAAAATACACATTTTGTAGTCAATCAAAATATCAAAAAAAAAAAAAATAAATAAATAAAAAATAATTTAAAATATATAAAATGTTAAAGAAAATAAAATTGAAATACAAAACTTTAAAAAGAATTTTCTTCTTTTTTTTTTTTTTTTGTATTTATTAAAAAGACGTCGTCAATTATTTTATCAATTTTAACGTTCGTTGGTTCAATCAAACGATCTCATAAATGAAGAACTGGATTCTGGATGATATATAAGTAAATGTACAAAAAGTAAAAATGTAACTCAATTGATTGATAATAATAAGTGTTTGAAGGCAATTTAAGGAAAAAGTGAAAAACCACATCTAAAAGAAAAAAGAAAATAAAAAAATGAATTTTCAAATATTTATGTTTTTTTTTTTTTTTATCATAAATTCAATTTGTAATCGGAATTAAATATTTGTAGATCCTTTTGCTTTTTTTATTTTTTTTTATTTTTTGGTTTTCTACCTAACAAAATTTTAGATGTTTAAAGTTTAAAAAATGTACCCTTTTAGAAGTTTTTTTTTTTATCTCATTTAATGGCGTTGCTGTTATTTAACGCGAAATACAAATAGAAAAATTGGGATTTACTTATATAATTTATAATTAACATTTAAACCATTTATTCTACATTTATACCAAAGTCATAAGATTGGTTTTAAAAATTTTTAAAGTATCACAGGTGCTGTAAAAAATAATGTTTAAACTTTAAATATAAAGGCAAAAATACAGTTATTATTAAAACAGTTAATATTTATAAATAAGTATTATAGAAAATAAATTCCCTATTAACAATTAAAGGTAAAAACGAAAATAATTTTACACTTCCTTTTATACTTCGAAAATATTCATTCATTTTAGTGTACATACATTTAAAAAATATTACGGAAGTTTCTCATCATACTTGAGAACTTTTCATCAAAGAATTCTTGAACACATTAAAGCGATCGTCTATACAATATTCTATAAATAACTAACGACTTATTGACAAGAGGTTTAAAACTGGTATTCGTTTACCTTTCCATCTTTCGAACAGCATAATAACGTATAATGACTATAATGTAAGTTGCTACAACCGTGTGAATGGTATGATTATGATCTAAAACATTTAATCGAATTTTTAATGTAAACTTAAAATTAAATTTTGAAGTACTTTTACTCTTTATTACTTTAAAAAAAACATTTTAATATTAATGAATATAAAAAAGATTTTATCCAAGGTATTGAAATATTTATGATTTATGAGTTATTAGTTTCGCTCTAGGATTCATCCATTTTCTTTGTTTCATATGGCTACTTTGTTTGTTATTTTAAAAGTATTGTTAAAAAAAAGATCGCGTTAATTAGATAAAATTAAAAAAAAAAAAATTTTTTTAGTTTAATTATTGTTATTTGATTCGTTTGTTATCATTTTGTATAACTTCTAAAGGCATTTTTTTTTTTTTTAATTTATTGTAAAGGTAAAAACGAAATAATTTATCTAAATTTTATTTTTTTGTCCTTATAATTGTATTTTGAAGTTTCTTTTAGTCTTTTTAAAATTCTTTTCAAATGGAAAGTATAAAAATAACAAAGCCAACAATTTTATTCATTTACCCCCTGACTGTTTATATTGAATTTTTATAAATGATTTGATGCAACAAAATATTAAAATCTACTGTTACAGGATTCTACTCCTTTTTTTTTCTCTCTTCTACGAGTATTCTGTTAGGTATATATTTTTTTTTTTGTTCTAAGTTGATGATTTATGTTGAATAACAACATAATACAATCATATATAATAAGAACGACAAAAATAATATTCTATTCATTTATTGAAATCAGTTTTTTTTTTCTCCTTCGACAGTTTTTACACCCTAACTTTTTTCAAATCAAAATTGAATGGAACTTTAAAATATTTTTCTCTAAATTGGACTAAAAACAATTCCTCCTATCTGTATTAAAACCAGTTTCGTTTTTTTTTTCTTTTCTACTGAATACGAATTACGACCATAAAAGGATAAAAAAAAACAAGAATGGTTCACTTGCACAAAAAAATAAATTCAAGCTTACTTTGTCCATAGGCTTCTTTTTTTTTTTTTTTTAAATAATATTAAAATTGTTTAAAATAAAACTTTTTTTTTAGCAGCGAACAAAAAGATGCAATAAACCGTTACGAATAATTTTTTTTTTCTTTCATATTATATTGTTTAATACTTGGAAAAGAAAAATATATAAAATACATATACTTATGCATCTAACAAATATTTTTTCTTTTTATCTAAAATAAAATAAAATAAAATTTTTCTTTTCTTTTATTTTATTGTTTTACCTTACAAAAATGGCTACCTTTTATTTTTATCTTAATATAAAAAGGAACCTTCAATTGGAACCGTTTTATTATTTTAAAAGAATTAGTTGCGAAAAATCAAATTGTAAAGTAAATAAAATACAATACACTTTCGCAAGGTCCTGAATAATTTTAATAATATGTAATACTGTAAATGTATTGAATCGTGGCGCCTTTATATTTAAAATATGCCATTGTTATTTTAAACAAGTAAAGATTTTTATCAGATGCTAAAATATTTGAGCATGAAAATGTATCCTATAAAATTAAAAGGTTCTATCTGGTTTTATCTTACAATATTTTGTCTCTCGAAAATAATGTTCAGCTGATGATAGTCTAATATAAGTTTAGAACTTAGCTTTTCCAACTTAAATATGTATAATAAAATTAGAATTAATTCAAGAATTACGCTGTTAACTTGTTATAGGATTTGATTTTACTGTTCTATTTTGTATTTATTTTTATTATCTATGGATGTATGTATTTATTTATAAAAGACTTTAGAATCTTAAATTAAAATAATCGATTAACTGAATTGATTCACAGAGAATTAATTCTAATGTAATTCTAATTCTAATCATTACTAATGATTCAGAATTAAACTAAAAATATGATATGATGTATTCAAAAGTGCTTACCTTCGTACAATCATATATTAATGAACTTCATTTGGACCAAAAAAGATATTGAAAACAATAATAAAGACCTTAATTTAATTTAAATATTTGTTTTAATAAAAAAAACCAGTTTTTTTTATATCTTAATCTATTGTTTTTAATCTTAATCATTTATTGAACAAAATGATACAACAGTGACAACTGCCAATATGTTTTGTAAGCACTGAAGGCGCTTTCTTTTTAAAAATCTTAGCTTAGTAGAATAAATATTAAATAAATTATAAAAGAGCAATAATAAAAACCTGAATTATGTAATTGAAAATCTAATAGCAAAATAAAAGTATGTATGTGTATGTATGTCCAGTCCATGTCAGTCTGATATTGATAGATTCTAGATGAGTAACGTAACGATCAAAGTGATCATTGGCCATCAAAGAACTAAACTAAACATTATTATTTGAACACTTTTGAAAAAATTTAATATTATTATCCACAATAATCTTGGACAATTAACAATTTTATAAAGTAAAGAATTATTTTCATATTTGAAAGAACGATTTTTTCTAAGAAAAGTACTATTTAAATAATTAAAAAATAATTGAAATTTAACTGTTAATTAACGTTTTCTAATATAACCTAAAAAAATCTTCTAAAGAACTAGAAATTAATGTGTTTAAATTTAAAATTGCATTCTATTAAAACACTAACAAAAAGTATAAAAAAAATGTTTCCTCTCTTTTTATTATACAATTCTTTGATGTTTTGTACCTCCCTCATTAAAACGTTTTATTTTTTTTTTTATATTATCATCGTAATTAAATATGGAATAAAAATTTTACTCTTTTCCCTCCAATATTCACTTCACTTTGTCAACAATTTAACAATCTACATACAAACAACATTCCAATTTAACTGAACGAATCATTTTAAAAATAACGAAAAATTGTATATTTACAATGTTGTCAACACTGCATTTAACAATCAAAAGAAGAGAGAACAACTGTCAAAGAATTGTCAGTTTTTAATGTCAATTTTAGTTTTGTTGCAAATATGAGAGTAGAAACATAAGGAAATTAAAAAATTTTCGGATTTATGAATCATTTTCTTTTTTTGTATTTATTCAATAGACAAATTAAAAAAGAAATATATTAAATTTTGAAATAAATAATAAAATTTTAAATTTCAATTTAAAATACCTACATATTTAAATATTTCGCGATACAAATATACATATTGGATAAAGAAATAAAATGGTTGGCTTAATGGAAGATCAATATAAATTTCCAATTGGTAGTCGTATAAAAGTTAATGATTATTTCGGTACTGTAAAATATATTGGTAATGTTCAAGGTTATAATGGTATTTGGCTTGGTGTGGAATGGGATAATTCGAGTCGAGGAAAACATGATGGTAATGTAAATGGAATTTCTTATTTTAAAACACAACATTCAACATCAGGTTCAATGATACGATTAAATAAAATTGAAAAATTTCAATCTGTAGAAGAAGCTATCAGAATAAAATATTTATCTGATGATGATTTTATATTAGATGAAAAATTATTAAAAGAAGCTCAAAAACAATTGCATGCAAATGTATTTGAAATTGTTGGTATGGAAAAAGTTGCACAAAAACAAAGTAAAGTTGAAGAATTAAATGAAATTGGAGTTTCTTATTCACCAATTAATTGTTCGGGTAATTTAAATAATTTAAAACAATTAACATCATTGAATGTTAGTTCAACTTTAATATGGAATTGGCATATTGTGTCAGATATTACAAAACAAATTCCAACTTTAAATGAATTAAATTTAAGTTCAAATCGTTTGGTGCTACCAAAAATGGAAGAAATCGAACATTTAGAACCATATTTTAGAAATATTAAACAAATTGTATTAGGTAAATGTGGTATTACTAACTGGAATGATGTAATAATAACAGCACAGCTCTGGCCTAATATAGAATCTTTAGGTTTACAAGAAAACTATATAAAACATATTTCTAATATAGATTGTAATAAAATATTTAAAAATTTAAAAAAACTAGATTTACATCGGACAAATTTATTTGATTTTAATGAAATATCAAAATTAGGATGTATCGATACATTAGAAGTTTTATTATTAATGGATAATAATATTCAATTAATTCAATTCGAAGACTGTCATCCTGATAAAAAAATAGATTATTTTAAAAATTTAAAAGAAATTAATTTATTACATAATCCAATAAAAGATGAAGCATTCATTTTTAATGAATTAGATAAATTAAAATCATTATCATGTTTATGTAAATCATCAGATAAAAAAACTGGTTTTGAAGAAATGCATTCACTAGCTGTTGGTTTAATTACAAATTTGAAGTATTTAAATAGAACACTTATTGCAAATGAATGTCGTAAGGGTGCTGAATTTGATATTTGGAAAAAATATGGTGAAGAATGGTTACATACAGAAAATGATCCAATAAAACGATTTGAATTTACAAAAAAATATCGTAATTATAGTAATGTGGTAAAAAAATATGGTTCACCAGCAGATTTTTCTTTTAAACCACAGAAAAAACAATCTAATTTAGTTAAATTAAAAATTCAAAATAAAATAACTGGTGAAATATGGGAGAAAAAAATTTTACGAAAATTATCATTACAAACATTACAAGGTTTAATAATGAAACAATTTAAAATAAATTCTACACCAAAAATCACATATATTGATTCTGAAAATAAAAATTTAATTGTTGAATTTGATAATATGTCAAAAACTTTAGATTTTTATTCAATTAAAGACAATGATCTAATAGTAGTTGAATAAAAAGACTTGATTAATTTTTTTAATTTATTTTTTTTTTTTTTTGTTTATGCAAAGTAATTTTTTATAAACAAGTATTCAAACTAAAACTAAAAACAAAAATAAAATTAATTGTTTTTTATTAATCCGCAAAAAAAAAATGCATTTAAAATATAACACTGTTTATTTTTTTATACTTTAAAAATTAAAAACAACATAATAAAAAATTAATCGTTAAAAAATTAGAATGTTTTAATTTTTCTTTGTTATAAATATTTTGTTATTTCAGATAAAGTTTGGCCGTGCAATTTTAGCAAGACTTTTTTAAGTGTTTTTTTTTTTAAATTCTTAATGCTTGTTTTTCTATTTTAAACTAAAGAAAATGTTTACTATTTAAAAAAAAAAAAAAGCTGGATAATAATAATTTGTTTAAAAGTATACAAAGTAGTTTTATAATTATTATAAAATTCATATTTAATTTTGCTTCAGAATATGCTTTATAAAAAGGCGAAAATAATTAATTTCCATTAAAATTAACAAAAATTAATTGCGAATTTCCATTATTTTCATTCGTATTTTGTACTTTATATAAGATAAGATACATATATAAATAAATAAATACAAAACGTACATACAAACATATGTATTTATATAGAAAATGTGTTGGCGCGACTCATGTGTGTGCATTGAAATGAAAATAAATTATATTCTCATTTCATTCTGAATCTGAAAAGTCATTTAATAAATTGTTTGGTAATATATTTCGCGAAATGCATTTGATTGTGCTTTTTTTTTTTATTGTTTTTATTTCGTTTGTTTTGTTATCTTGTTTACAATTTCACAAAACTTACATGAATTTTTCAACTTATTCCGAACCCATTAATAATTTCAAATAAAACCGCTTTGTTATGTAATAATTCGCGAATTTATAAAATATATGTAATTATTAGCAAAAGCAGGCAAAAGTAACGCGTTAGAAAAAAAACTTTTGTAACATCCATAACAATCGAAATTGTAAATAAATTATAAAACAAACAAATGAACAAATAAATTATTTATGGTTAATTAATGGTGTTGGTGTTTCAAAGTAAAACGGTAAAACACAATAAAGGGATAAAATTTATGTATAAATATCTACATAATATTACATACATATGTATGTATACGTATCTACATATAAAAACTTAAATCTATGGATAAAAAGAATTGATGTCGCTATATTTTAAAATGTAATTTAAAGGTCGACAAGTGTAATTCTGTATAAAAAAATGTATAAAAATTTAATTTTCAATAATTTTTTTTTTTTTGTTTAAATAAACAACAAATAAAATTTGAATAGTGCAGTTTGGTATTTTATTAGTCTGTCTATTCCTTCAATTTAGGAAAAAAAAATATTGCTTTAAAAATGAATGGCATAGAAGGAAAGAAAGATTAAAAAAAAAAATAGATTCGATAAGGATTAGGTTAAACAAAAACTTCTTGCACATTTGTTACTTATGAATAGGAGCTAACTCTAGAATTCGTTTAAATGACGAATCTTCGACAAAGTTAATATAATAGCATAGAACATATTCTATTTTAAGAAATTAAATAATTAGGTACAAATTTCTTTTAATATTTGCTTATCCTTATTGGTTTTATTTTATTATTAAAACTTTTAGATTAATAAATAAAATGTACCTAATCTACTTAGTAAAAAATTAATAAAAATTATTAAATTGTTTATAAGTACAACAAACAAGAATAATTTTAAGTAATATACTTAGGTACCTACTTATATTTATTTGTTTTATTGTTAATAATTGAACGGGAACGATTTGAACTACTTTAAATACTTTTGTCGTGTTATTTTAGGAAAAGCGTGATATTTATTTATTTATTTATTTTTTTTGCCATTCCTTTCTTTTCATGAAAAACGAATAGATTTTTTTAAAATGATATTCGATACTATTTAATGGGATATCACAGGTAATTTATAAACTTAATGGCTTTTGTTTTTTTTTTTTGCTTGTGTTGTAAAGCTTTACAGTAAATACACCAATCAAGTCCAGTAAATAACTTTTTAACAACCATTAAGTTAAATTTTCTATTTTGTTAAATTTATATTCAATATAAAATTATTTATAGACGTGATTTTTATTAACTATTGCTACTATTAATGAATGTTCGTTTTAGTTGATTTTTTTTCTTACATTTTTTTTTTTGTTTCTAAGTTGGAAATGATTGAAAGGGGTAATAAAAATGACTTCTAAATTGTTATTTTTTTTGTCAATGTTAAAATTTTTTTATAATACATTTACTAATACAGAATTTGCTTAAAATATTTAGATATACATACATATGTATGTATGTATATACATATTTAATTTTTTTTTTATATAACTTTAAGTTTCAAGGGTGCAGCAAAGTTTTTTCTATTATTAAATAAAAGAATTATTAATTTTTTTAAGGTAATTTGATAAATGATAATTGAAAAGAAAGGGGTTAGTTATTTATCTATACATACTTATGTAAGTATGTATAGAGTAATTTTATGTAAGTATGTATAGAGTAAACGTACCTACCTACAAATTAAAATAATTTTATCGTTACACCTAAAATTCAACTATGACCATCTTCAAAATTATGGACAAAATTCTTGAAAAACTAGTAATACTTATAAGCTGTACATAGGTATTTAAATAGAGGACTTAAAAACAACTCTTTTTCGTGTCGCTAAAACGATTCACTTATGATGAATATAAAACTTTACGAGAGAGTCGAAAACGACTCGTCAGCGTCACTTGTCTTGTCAGTCGTCATGTTTAAAAAGAATAGTAAAATAATTATTTTTGTTATTCTTTTCTTTTTTGAGTAGATACATAAAACTTTTATTTTATATTTTATTCGTATTTTTGACTTCTCGTATTCACTGCATAAAATGTAGGATTAAAAAACAAATTAAATCCTTACCACAAAGTTAGTTTATAGGAAAAAGGAAATTGGATCCGAGAAAGTATCGTGTGGAAAGATGGATTGCCTAATTAAATCAAACTAAAATGCTAGAAATATTTTTGATCTTACTTATAAATAAATACATAATTTAAATTGAAATGAAAGTGAATTTAAAGAAACAAATTATAAAATGAGAAAATTTTAATCATTTCGTAAAATCCACTTTATTAAACAAAAATAAAAGCATTTTTATTTTATAATATAAAGTATTTATTTAATTTAAAAAAAGGCAGTTATTTTTCTTAGAATTGATTAAAATATACCTTTTACAAATAAATTTTAAATAAAATAAAAATTCACTTTTTTAAAATCTTATTATTGATTTTGTCAGCCTCTTATTATAATTTTCATTTCTATCTAAAATTATACATAAAATCCTGTAAAACAAGAAATTTGCTTATTTATTTATTAATGGTTTAATTTTCAATAGATTTGTTTTTTCTTAAATTCAAAAAAAAAAAAAAACAGGGCAGAATGTAAACCAACAGTTTTTAAATAAGCACATTTTCCAAAGCACAAAACAAACAGTTTAATATGGTGATTTGCACCAAAATTTGTATTTTTTTTCTTTTCATATGTATAAGAAGAAAAAATGTTAAAAATAAAGAGACACTTCCTTCAATTTTCAGAGAACTCTATATTTATATTTATAAAAAACAATGTTCTGATGCAACTTATGCTAATTCTAGAAGTTCTTTCTTCTCTAAAAATTTTAAGATTCTAACTGAAAGTGTGCCGATATTATGAAGAAAGAAAAATCTTGCAAAATTTTTGGTTCCACATAACGGTAAATTTAAATTCTAAATTTGAAAAAAATATGTATAATTTTGATAATAATTTATAAAGGTAAAAAAAAGTTCTGTCGTATGGCATTTTTAAATTTTTTTTTTTTTGTTTTAATATATTTCTCTGCCACGTAAATGTTACACAGCTTTTCCTGTTCAGGTGTGGCTGTAAATGTCGTAAGGGGGAATAACTTTTACTATGTGTGTGGGATTCAAACCCATTATTCCTCGGTGTTAACAGCGTATTTTATACGCTCTTACCCACTAGCCCCCTATTTTTAAATTGGCGCACCAAGGCCTCTATTTTTAAATTGAAAAAATGTTAAGCAGAATTTAAGATATTTATGTATACATTTAAAAAAATAGGGTTTTTTCAAAAGTTTCCGGACTCCGTAATGGCAGGGACTACATAAAAAAAAGTTATTCTACAATATTAGTTAATATTATACGCAACATTATTAATATCAGACCTACCCATGATTAAATTTCCATTGCTCTATCTTATGGGTGTAGAAGTTTTGTAAACAAATGGACGGACAGATAGATTAGCAAAATGAAACTAATAGGCAAATTTTTCAAAAATTTTTTAAAAAATGGCTTAAAAAAGATTTTTGTTAATTCATTCTAATAATGAAACTTTGCGTTACAGGAAATATCTTAAATTGAAAATTATTTTGTTTTATATACATATATACATACATACATACATATTATTATGTATACTAATATTCCATTAACTTATTATTTTATTAAATAAAATTAAAGAAATTACACTTTAATTTTACTCATTTCTTTCATTATTCCATTATTATTGTCGTAACATTTTATTTTTGTAAATTCAATTCATTTATAAATTATTTAAAATAGAAAACATACATTTTTTGTAATAATCTTGTATTAAAAAAAAAAACAAAAAAGCAAAAATAAAATGAGAATGGGAATTTTAACACTTGCGATTTTATTAAAATTTAGAAAAAAAAAAAAAATAAAGGGAATTAAAAATATTTTAATGTTTTTTTTTTTTTTTAAATATGAGGTATAGAGTGTAGTTAATAATAATAATAATAAAAAAAAAAAAACCATGTGCATGACTGCTGAGCATCACGAATCGCAAGATGAATTTGCAATATTCAATAAATTTGTTATAAAATTCTTTTGTTATCATAAAATTTTTTTCTAGATTTTCCTTTCAAATTTATAATTTAAAATGATCCTTGTTAAAAAAAAAAAAAAATCAAAAAAATAATAAATTGAAAAAACCGGAAATTACGGAACTATAACTTTTTTTTATGTATTTGTCCATTATTGAATAAAAACATTATGAGCACATGAAAAAATAAAATTTTCTTTATACATAATATAAAAATGTAAATAATCACTGCGTAAATATTTTTTCCCTTTATCATTTTTCTTTTTTTTTTTTTTAATTTTTTCTTCCTGAATTTTGAAATACGACGATGAACAATCATTAGAATATAGCGAATGTATAAAATAGGCTTCTTAAAAAATTCTTATTCAAATTTTGTTTATCTATATATATTTAAAAAGATAATTGACTATTGAATGTGATAAGAAACTAAGAAACTAAACATAATGTATATACCAAGATACCACCCTTTTATTAATTTATTTCGGATATTTAGTATTGATTTTAATTTATTTTCATTTCTAAATAAAATTGACGTTTGTTGAATCATCGTATAACCGTATATATACATACTTACTTATATTATATTTTGACAAGAACGCGATGATTACTTCTTCAATAATAAACAGGGGAAGTCTTATAACTACATAATATTATTTTATTTGGGAAAAAAATTTTTTGTTGAATTTTGATTAAAATTTAATTAGGTTTTGTTAAAATAAAGAAAAAAAAAAGTATCAAATTACATCTAATTACCTCATTTAATTATATTTTGAGTTAAAAGAAAAAAAAAAATAAATAAATCTTAATAAGTATCAAAATAACGAAATTAAATAAATATTTACAAAAATTAGTAATAACAAGTATAATCGTTCAATGCAAATTACTTAAAATTTTCGTTTTTTTTTTTTTTATACCTTAAATATACATAAGTGGTAAAATGTTTCTTAAATTAACAAAATAAAATCTTTTTAATTTAAATATATGTACATTGAACAAAGGTTTTAATCAAACCGTATTTATAACAATTGAAAAGTGAGAATATGATTAGAGTCGAATTTATTTTATGGTTTATTTGATGGATACAGGTTTTTTTTTTAGTGCAGTTCCCTGCCATGTAAATGTGAACAGGTAATTACACAGCCTTTCCTTTACAGGCGTGGCTGTAAATGTAGTAAGGCGGAATAACTCTTACGACGTGTATGGGATTCAAACCCACACTCCCTCGGTGTTTTTACAGCGGTGTTTACGTCTTACACACTAGGCCACCGAGGCCCCCTATTCAAAAATATTTTTAGACATTTTTATTATTTAGGACCTTACCTGTCATAATTGTCACACTTGACACATCTTATCTTACATGTATGATAAGACACATCTTATCTTACATGTATACTCTTTTAGTACAAATATGTCGTATTTTGTGTAGACGAGAGTACGCTAAAAATTTGTGAGATAATCAAAAGCGATCAGTTAATTTAGTGATTAAGGCCGTGTCCTAAACTTTCACACTTCGCACTAAATACTAGCTAATCCCACTAAATTATCTGTCAATCTTTTAGTGTACTCTCGACTACACTAAATGTTCGCCCTAAAATAGTAATACATGTAAGAAAAAAGTATGAAGTGTCAAGTGCTAGTGCGGTTACATTCGGAAACGACCTATGTGCGATATTTTCGAATACACTAAAAATTTTTCCAAGTTTTTCGAAAATTAATTAAGTACAATTATAGCTAGTATTTGGTTCGAAAATCAATAGATTAGGAAACACCCTTAATATGTACTTATAACCAAAGCACTATTGCTAACTTATTTTATTTACTTTAAAAGATAAGTTGGTTTTATTTGGAAAGTTTCTGTTTCACCCACAACATATTCGATAAAAACTCAAATAATTTTCAATACCTAATTAAAAAAAAAAAGCAAAAATACCTAATTACAAAAATGCAATTTGCAAAGAAAAACTTTTCTTATTAGTTTACTTATCAAATTATTTTTGGTTTTAATAAATCATGGATAAAATAAATAATAATATGAACGATTAAATATTAGAATGTTTATAATATGTACAAAAAAATTGTGTCATCAAAAACATCATCATTATTAAATCATCATCATTATAAATCATTATTATTAAATTGAATAAAACCAAAATATATATTATCTTATATATACATATACTATCATAATTGAACATAATATATATTCAATTTGTTTTGACTTTGATAAGTATTAAAAAGATATATACAAAACAACAGACATACATTACATACATACATATAATATGTATTTTTAACTATATAATTGAACATAAGTACATAATATATAATATGTTACCTAACCAAAATTATATTCCTTTAAAAATAGTAAATTCTGTAGTAAATTAAAATTTAAAATCGTGTATTCGTGTATATAAGTATGTACTATCTAATATGTATATATAGGATGTTAACTTATTGAAAAATAAAATTTTATTTCTAAAATTGAATGATAAACGTTATCAATACGCTGGAATTTTTCTTGGTGAGACACTATAATAACATTTTCTTATCATAAATAAAAAAAAATTACCATATAAGAAAGAAAAATGATTTTGGTGCAACACTAATCACTTTTACTTTGCCAACAAAAATTATACAATAAGTTATAAAGTGATAAGTGATTGGTTCAATAAGGTTTAGAACTATAATTACAATAACAGAATTAAGGCGGCCCTATCGGAACTTATGGTGAAATTACACATTTAAAAAATAGATGATTGATAACTCCCTTTCTTTTTATATTCGCAATTCATATACAAAATTTTTCAATATTATATTTATAAAGGGTGTTCAAAATTGAGGTATCATTTTAATTTTAATAAAAAAAGACTTTTTTTTTGAAATATTAAATATATTTTTATTTTAATTTATTACAAATAGGTTCCGGTTAATAATGAAAAATGATGTCGGCCAAGAGGCCCCCTCTACTACTTCGGCAGGCTTCCAATCTTTTACCAAAATTCTGAATCACGTTGTTCAATAAACTGTTCCCAATGGTTGAAATCTGCTCGATAATGTTGTTGTTTTGTTGTTGCTCTTGAATTGTTGTGGGATTATTGCTGTACACTTTCGATTTCACAAAACCCCACAAAAAAAAATCCAACGGTGTCAAATCGCACGATCTTGGTGGCCACATCACTCCTCCTCTACGAGAAATAATGCTATCTTCGAACTTTTCCTTCAAAAGATCCATTGTTTCTCTTGCTGTGTGGCAAGTAGCACCGCCCTGTTGAAACCACATATTCTCTACGTCCAAATTATCAATTTCCCGCCACAAAAAGCTTCGGATCATCTCCCTGTAGCAATTTCCATTGACCGTAATCGCATTTCCATTTGCGTTTTCAAAAAAATATGGTCCGATGATTCCTCCTGACCACAAACCACACCAAACCGTAACTTTTTGTGGATATACTGGTTGCTCTAAGATAACCCTTGGATTCTCTTCACCCCAAATGCGGCAATTCGTTTATTGACGTAGCCATTGAGCTGGAAATGAGCTTCGTCGGTGAAGATTATTTTGTTAAAAAAATTCTCATTTTCTTCTTGTTTTTCGATTGTCCAAGAAACAAATTGCCGACGTAATGCATAGTCAGTTGGTTTTAATTCTTGCGTCAGCTGGATCTTATAAGCTTTTAAATGGAGATCACGATGCAAAATGTTGAATAATGTGGATCGTTTTACCATTCAACTTTTACCATTTTCAAAAAATGTTGTAATAACAAAAACACGTTGTTCCTTCGTGTAACGTTCTATATTAACTAACCGGAATGTATTTAAAATATACCTAAAGAAACCTCGTATAAAAATTCCAGGTAGAAAAAAATGGCGGCAAAATCAAAATGATATCTCAATTTTGAACACCCTTTATATATACAGTAAGATTTGTTTCAATTTGGTGTTTAAAATATTCAAATATACTTTTTTTTACTTTACAGAAGCCTTTTTTACTTTTAGTGAATTTTTTTTACTTTAAGTGCAGACATTTTTACTTTAAATGGATATTTTTTTATTTTAAGTGCATTTTTATTTTAGATCTTTGCTTCGGTAATTTATGTTATACAACTATTTTTTTAATATAATATGTAATATATCATTAATTTATATTTTATAAATATTCTTTAATATACATATTACAACATATGTATATTTAATTTACACAATAAATTTATATAATATTATGGATCTGATATTTATATGTATATATATTTTTTGTACCTATATACTATATGAATTTTTTTACTTTAATTTTTATTACTAACTTCATTTAATGTAAAAAATCTTCATTTAAAATAAAAATTTCTCCTCTATAAGTAAAAAATCTTCACTTTAAGTAAAAATTTCTCCACTTAAAATAAAAATGTCTTCAATTAAAATAAAAAATGTATAAGTATTACATGTATTTTTTATACCCTATATCTAAAGTATAGGGTGTATTAACTTTGGTATGGTATTTGTAACCACCAAAAGGAAGCGAGTTAGATATGGACATGTATATATATTCTGAATCAGGATCACCTCTTCGATTTAGCGATTAGAGTCGATTTAGCGATGTCCGTCCGTCCGTCCGTACGCATGATAACTCAAAAAATAATGATGCTATCTTGATGAAATTTATTCTGTAGATTAACAATGACTAAAGTAAGGCGGGGATTGAAAATGGGCGAAATCGGACCATGGGTTCGGGTACCTCCCATACAACTCCCAAAACCGAATACGCATATCTTCGAAACTAATAACGATAGAAACTTAAAATTTTATACGAGGGTGTGTTTTCCTGAATCCCTGATATCCCTAAAATCCTAACAAGCATATCTTCGAATTTAATAAAGATAGAAACCTGAAATTTTGTACAAAGGTTGTAAAAGCATTTATTTTTTTTAGCTTATATTAAATACCTAACTAAAATAACTTATGGATTTTTACTTTAATTTGGATTTTTTAGGTGTAGGATATAAATAAGTCGGTTGCATCGACTTACTGTTACATTTACTTGTTTCAATTTAGCTTTCATAACAAATGATTTTCACTTAAATTAAAAAAAAATCTTCAATTAAATTAAAAATGCTTAATTTAATATGTACTTAATTTACTATAATTCTACAAAATTTAAAACATATCATACATTTATAACAGTTATATATAACTTATATAATATAATATCATATTATATATTATGTAAGTTTAATAAACTTTAAATTACAGTTATTTTTTTATTATTACTTATTTTTTTAATTCTTTAGATTTAATTTCATGCTTTAGTTAAGTATATATATATATACATAGATACTTATACATATACAAATCAGTAAATAAATTCTTATTTTGTTATAAGCAATGGGTGTTGCAAATTGAAGGTTAAAAGAATTTTATTATTTTATTTTTATTTTGTGCTTTAAACCAATTTTAAATTATAGTTAAAGATTGTATAAAAATTCAATTTTAGAACTATTAAATAATTATTTAAAGAAAAATTATAATATTATTAGCATTATTTAAAAGTTATAGTTGAGTTTAAAAACAAAAAATTAATTTAATAGTTTCAAGGAAAAACCGAAAAAAAAAAAAATAATAATTATTATAATAAATTTTTTTTTTTTTTTTAAATTTTAAAATAATTATGCTATAAATTGTTAATTTTTTGAATTAATTAAATTATTTACACGTAAAGTTTTTATTTATTTTAATAAAATTACATATACAAATATGTATTGCATTTTTAACTGAATAAAACATTTTTTTGTATTTATTAAACATTTTTAATAGATTTTTCATTTTTATATACATACTATTGGCCTTATATAGTATAATTTTATTATTTTACTGAAAGGTTAACTTACACTAAACTTTAAAAATTAAAAAAAAAAAAATATTTTAATAGTCTATTAAAAAAAAAATCTTAAAAAAATAGTTAGTTATCGACATTAATAGTATACATATATGTAGGTATTAGGTATACATGCATGGTTCACGCAAAAATCATTTAAAATCACTAAAGTTGATTAAAACTTGTATAAAATGATTGACAAGTTGTTGTTTTTTTTTTATTTTATTTTTAATGCTTACAGTACAATATATATAATTAATTTATTATGATAAATTAGTTTTTTAATATAGATATAAGATAATTGAAATTATTTATTTTAATAAATAAAAGATTTTTCAATAAGGATGTCGAATATGAAAAGTACATAATAAATTCGGCCGTGTCCGAAACTATCGCACTTCGCACTAAATACTAACAAATCGCACTAAATTAATTCCGAAAAACTCCGAAAATTTTTTAGTGCATTCGAAAATATAATGCAATCAATTGTCTAATCGCACTTAATTATCTATCAATCTTTTAGTGTACTCTCTCGACTACACTAAAAGTTCGCCCTAAAAGAGTAAAACATGTAAGAAAAGAGTGTGAAGTGTCTAAGTGTGATTGATAAATTCAAAAACAGCCTAAGTATTTAAAAATTTATATTTTTTCCGTATAGTTTTTTAGATGAGTTAGATGTAATTTCTTAATTTATATGTGTATTTTGTTATAATTTTATCTATGTATGTATTGTGTTATTTATATTATTTTCTAAAGAAAAGATTATATGGTGTCAATTATATGGGAGTCTACTTTGTTTTAAAATTTTTTCGATTTTAGAAAAAAATCTAAAAATGTGCTATTATGGGAATCCACTGGGGTGTAGAATGATTTCTATTTAGAAAAAATTCTAAAATTTGTTATTAGAGATATTTTTTTTTGGATTGAATTATTTCAACATTAAACTTTTAAAATTAAACGTATTTTTGAGGTTGACTTGATATGTTGTGAGGTATTAAAATGGAATATTAAGGAGATATAAGTAAATTTTTTATTTTAAAATTATTTATTTTTTTCAAAATTAAAAAAATTTTTTTTGAAAGAAAAAAAAAGTAAAAAATGTTACAGTAATAAAAGGTAACAAAAAATTAATTATCAATATATATATAGTCGTATGAACATTAATTAAAGGGTATAATCAATTTTTCATTAAGTTTGTGATATTTTAAAGAGAAACTAGATATAGATGTGGCACATTATATACGTATATTATATATTCTTGCATAGCATCCGATTCTGAGTCGATTTAACTAGTTACTCCCGTAAATGTTTATGTTCATGTCTATGTAAATGCCAGTTTTGCATTTGTATAAGCATAACTCCAGTGTCTAATTTAGTTTGATATCTAAAACTTTGTCAAAATAAGGTAAGTTTTATGCTAACGACCTCTACAAAATTTTCTTCATCTAGAACGTTTAAAAATTGTACAGAAGTCGTTAGCATGTCTCTTTTTATATGAGAATAAGTCAGTGTCTAAGCTAATGGGTATTTAAAATTTTGTTAAAAGACATTAAGTTTTATGCCAATGACTTATGCAGAATTTAATTAGACTAGGTACCACAATAGGTTCGGGTAGCTGAAAAATTCATATACTCATATCTTAATACTTTAAAAAGTTACACATCTGAAATATTAATAATAAATTATTAAGTTTTATGGCATAAAAAATCCTGTAAAATTTGGTTGGTTTGCCACAACAGTATAAATTTCCTGTCATACAACTCCCAAATTTATATAAATATATTTTAGTATAGGTACTTAATTAAGTCAGATGTCTTAAATTTTCTAAAAGATGAATCAATTTTATGGACACAGCATATATTATATTGCTGCGGCTATCCTAGAGTGGACACAGTCTACTGGTACACTCTACACTATCTATATATCTATCTATTTTTGAATAAATTGATTAAAGTCGATATAACAGAAAATTAATTTTGCTTTTAAAAATTAATTTTTTTACGATCATTTTTAAATATTTTATAATATACTTTTTTTTAATTGTAGGTGGTACTTATAATATAATTATGCATTTTCAAATGCACAATTGTGCATTATTTTACATGTTGTTGGACTGGGTATTATAAAATTAAACAAAACATACAAAAAAAAAAAAAAATAAAAAACTAAATAATTATTAAAATATTTATTGTCATTCATAATAATTAAATATCATTTCAAAATAAATCAAGTCAATTATATTTAATTAAATTTATATTATAAATTAATTATTTATTTATTTTTTTCTTTTCTTTTTTTAAATATTATAAAAGTGCAATTTTATTGCAATTATATAATAAACTCATCATTTGTTTAAGTATTTAATTGTATATAATTTCTGTTCCATTGTATTTAATATTGATTTCAAGGTTATATTATAAATATATATATACATATATGTATATAATTAATTAAATATTATTAAATTGTTAAATTTAATGACTTATAATTCTGTTTTTTTTTTATTTTTTTTTTTAATATAGAATTTGTAATGTTCATTTTACAATTTATTTTACAATTTGAAAACATTTTAAAAAGAATTTAATTAAATTTCTCAAATTAAAGTTCTGTGTATACCTATTTTTCGTACTTCTAAGTATAGATATACATATGTATTTACATATACATATATAAGAAAAAATTATCTAAAGTTTCTAAAGAATTACGGGATCATAAAATTTTGGGCAAATCGATGATCACATTAGTCTTTTAGCCTTACCTTATAATATTTCTCTAATACCAATAATTATATATCCTAACACACCATTGATAATCGATTATTGTTTATTTAAGACATCTTAGAATATCGTTCGTCTTGATTTATGATACAATGTTTGACTTGTTTGTTCTAATGTCATGGTAAATTATTGAAAAAAAATTATGAAAATTATGAAAATAAAGTAAAATTTCATTTTATATAATAAAATATATATAAGTAATGTTTAATTTTTAAGGTAATTTTTTAAAATCTAAGATTATATAATATATATATATATTATATATATACTTAGATAAATTTATAATTAAAATTGTAGTTTTAAATTGCTGTAGGCCTTCCCATTTTATCTCAAGTTCAAAGCGTGATATGGCACTGGTTGCTGAATATCTGAGCATATCGCCAATTCATCTCCATTTTTTCTTTGAATTTGTATTTTGATGGGTTCTTGACTTCTTAATACCCATAATTTCTCGTTTTGTATTCTTCACGGTCAGATAATATTTATTCGACACATATTATTCTTAAGGATTTGTTGGGGAAGGCTTGTAACACTCCTATACATAGTTCAGATTTCAGGCAAGCGTTATCTCTCTGCCATACAGTAGCACAGATTTCAGACTCGCGTTGAATATACTTATTTTTAGTAATGCGTTTTCCAGCTTGCCCATAATCTTGTGAAGGCATTACTTGCCTTGGAAATTCTGTGACCTATACGTTTGTCGTTATAATTCTTCCAAGGTATTATTGATTTACCTCCACAATTTATGCAATTTGCGACAAATACTGGGGTTTAGTTCATACTGTTGGTTTTCATTATTTTTCTAGCAGCCATCTGTTTTTCTGATCTTCTAGTCAGCCTAGCTGGGGTAAGCCTAGTTGGTGCGCTGGAGTATACAGTAATGCGTTCTTACCCATGTGGTGGTTTCGGATTCGATTCCCAAAGAAATTAATTTTTATTCAATTTATATATGTATATATCAATATATGTATAATATACATACATATTATATTATCTAAACATAATAAAAAATAAATCTTATATACATAGTAACAAATATATGTACATATAAATTAAAATTTTTATAATACATGTATTAATTTTATTAATTTGAATAAAATAACTAAATGAATTTTAATAATAATATACTAATGTAAATAATTTTACAGCAATTAAAAAAAGATTAGTAAAATAAAATTAATATAGCCATTCTATATATTAGGTATATTAAAACATTAATATACATATTGAGGAAAAAATAAAATATTTTAATTAATTTTGATGAAAAAATTTATAATACTTATTTTTAAAACTTTTGTGTACATATTTAAAAAAAAAAAAATTAGTCTTAGGATATGAAAATATGTTAGGTATAATAATGATGAATATCGTCACTGCTCAGACTCTGAGTATTTAATATCACAAGATTCAAGAGACAAAGATTCAAGATTCAAGATTCAAGAGATGTAATAAAATAAAAGATTTTGTTGTTTCTTTAAGGTTATATCGAAGTATCGAAGTCTCTGTCCTTTGATTATACATATTTTGGTGTAATATGAAATCTGCATTATCATAAATTACAGTACAGTTCTCAATTGTAAGAGAAAGAAGATAACATACATAGATATACAAAACAATAAGTCACATGTACCTATAATAAGATAATGTCATATATTTACATATTATGTAACATAATTATGCCTTTACCCCGTGTAATGATAAATCTCTTTCATAATACCCGTGGTTTATATATGTTAGAGAATATACTCGTTATGGATAAATATGAAAAATACCAACAAACTCAAAAATATTAAAAGCATAGTAGTTTATAATTGGAAAAATATTGACAATTTAAGTAGAAAAAATTCCTGTATCATTACTACTCTGCAAATTGGTCATTCAAAAATTTTTAATATGGGAGTGTGATGCTAATTCTCTTCTTAAGTAACATCCAATATTTTATTGACTCATGTCTCTACTTATACAAATACAGTAATGTACGAAGGTGACATATAATAAATAGTATTAAATACTTAAGGAAAGACTGCCATCGTTTGATGGAAAAATTTATTAATTTTGTTAAAAGAATAAATTTGTTTAATAAAATTTAAATATTTTCATTTATATTTGTTATATAGTTTAGAATTCATTTAACTGAAATTAGTGACAGATGTCGCATTTGAGTTTTAATCAAATACTGTATAAATAGTTTTTATTTTGTAATTTAAATAAGTATTTATATATGTTAAAATATAATTATATTGTAATAAAGATGTAAGAAACCTTCAATAAGTTAAAAAAAAAAAACATTTTTAACATTTTTAATAAATGTGGACAGGAAATTACACAGCCTTTCCTGTTCAGGCGTGGATGTAAATATCGTAAGGGGGAATAATTCTTACAACATGTGTGGGATTCGAACCCATACTCCCTCGGTGTTTACAGCGTATTTTTATACGCTCTTATCCACTAGGCCACCGAGGCCCCAAAAAAACATTTAAAATAAAAATAATATTTAGGTTTTTTATTAACAATTTTTTTTTATTTATACTTTCAGGTATTGTATTAATTTATTACTAGCCATTTTCATCGGTAGTTTTTTGGAAATTCGTAAGTTATTTAAGAATTCAAAGTTAAATTTAATTTTCAAAAAATAAAAATCCTATCAAATTATTTTAGTTCATTAATTTCATTATTTATCTGTTAATTGTATTTTATTTTCTGTCCACTTTCTATAATATCTCTTTAAACTTTTTCTTGGCCATTTTAAGACTTTTTTTTTATTATTTAAGATTTTAATTCATAAAAAACAACAGCTCTATATCTGAAAATAGTAAATTATTCTGGAAGACTGTTCTAATTTCTATAATCATAAATTTTTCACTAACAATATTAAAAAATATCCTGCTGTGCAGCGACCATCATGAATCTCCGCCGTTAATTGCTAATTCTAGAGAGATAATTCCTTTAAACCTTCTGGTTGTGTTTTAGAAGTAAAAGATTTATATATATATATATATATATATATATATATATATATATATATATGTTTTATTTATTTATATATATATAAATAAATAAAATTGTATAAATAATTATTAATACTACTTCTGCTTTTTGAAAATTATTTACAATTAATTATTGATACAAAAAAAGAAAAAAAACGTATTTTGAACTTAAAACTGAAAATCTGTTCAATTCCTATGTATTAAATTTTTTTTTTTTCGTTATATAATACATATATATAATTCTAACCTTAATGCAATATAAGTATGTACTTTAAATATTGTTATTTTTTTATCTTAACAATTTTCATTAATATTGGAAATTAATCCCATTATTATATTTTCTAAAAAAAAAAAAAAAAAAACCCTCTTCTAAATATTTTTTCCTCTTTGTAATTAAACAGGATGCTACTGTGCTGCACTTGAATATGTAGTTATATGTATATATTTATATATATATATAAATAATATTAAAAAAAAAATAGTGTAATCAATGAAGGGTATAGTAAAAAAAAAATATCAGTTATTGTCATACTTTAATAAAAAAAATTCAAACAACTGACAGTTTTCATAAAAGATTTAACATATACATATTATAGTATATATATGTATATGTATAGTTAGTTAATTTCCGTTCATTAATTCAAGTGAATAGAATTTTTAAGAATAGTGTTAAATAATATATTTTTTTAAGATATCTAATTGTTAAGGGATTTAAAATGATTTACTAATAACCATCTGTTAAAAACTTAAACCCCACATAGGAAAACTTTATGTATATACAAGTATATATGGCTAGAATTAAATCAAGGTCATCTACATTTATATAGGAAATCTTTTATAATTGTAACATAATTGTAAAAGACAGTATAATGAAGAATTTCGTTAGTGTTTCTTTTTGTCATATCAAAGCATTATTATCAAAACAAAATTTTAATACATTCTTATTTTATTTTTTTTTTTTTTGTTTATAAAGAATTGTAATCGTAAAAAAATAGATTCAAGAGTCCTTGAATTGATTTAACTTTTTAGTTTAGACATTCAGTTTATTATTTTTTGATTTGTACTTATATATAAGTGAGTATTCAATAATTAAAATTCATGAACACAATTAATAAAACCATTGTAAGATCTAAGTGTTGAACCTATATGTATTTAAAGAAAACTGTAGTAATCAATGTCCTTGTCAATTCAATTGTCATGGCAACAACTGGTCATTGTTAATTCACAAAATTGACAAAAAAGATAATATATTTTGAAGTACCTATTCGAGATAATTATAGAGTACTTAGTCAAAAGCTAAACCCAAAATTAGGTGGGATAAGACGATAAAAAAACGTAAGAAATTTCGTACGGTTTTTTTTTTTTCGCGAGGTTTAAACTAGTAAAAGTAACTAACCAAAATGAAAAAGTATAATGACGATAAAATAAATGTTTACAAGTTCTTTGTTAAATTTTTAAATAGTAATTTTATTATTTATCAGATTTAACTTATTTTTCAAATGAAGAAACATGAAAGGCTAATAAGATGTGCAAAATAACTTTGATTGCAAACATTTTTATATAAAATTTGTAAAAAAAAAAAATTATTCAAAGCGACTGTAAAAAAAACTTTTTACATAATTAAAATGTAATGTTATCTTTTTACGTAGACTTTATGTGACATTTCTTGTTTATATGACATATGTATAATTTTTCGTGCTGCTTTTTTGACATTTTTATCGTCTATTTTGGCGATGTCTGCATAAATTTACATGTAATGGTAGAGTTTTTACTCGGCTCGTTATGTCTATTTTGGGCTGTACTTAACTATCTAACCAGAGCATGTGTAAAAACTAATACTCCTGAGAGATTGTGCAAAATGACTAATCGCGATAAGTTATATCTTCACAGCAACAAAAAAATAAAAACTGAATAAAATGATAATTTGAAAGAGGATTGAGACTTGAAAGGTAATAAAAGAAAAAATAAGAGAAAAAGAAAAATAATAAAAGAGAAGAGATTTTTGGGAAATTAACACAATAATTTTATTCATTCACTATTTTCGTTTATTTTTACAAATGTAATATTGCAAAAAATAGAAGGGAATCGAATACTTCTATATATTGGTACATATTTTTAAAAAAAAATCTTTAATTAGTATTCATAAAACGTATAATTCTTATTCTATACATGCATATACAAATTTAATCTATAATTTAATTGGGTTTTAAAAGATTTACTAACAATTTGTAAATTGCAAATAGATATTCTTCAAAAAAAAAAAAAACAACCATAGTAAAACAAAAAAACTATAACAAAATAATGTTTTTTTTTTGTATAATTAAAGTGTTGTTAAATTGCTAAAATTAGACTTATCCTTCTTTAAAAGAAAATTTACAAATTAGTATAAAGGGGATATAAAAAAAACAAAAACTAAAATAAATAAACTGACAATGTAAATTTAATATTATGAAAATAAAACAAAATGCAAAATTTTATTTTATTCTTACATAAGGTTAATTATAAAACAAACGAGGAAGAGTAGTAGAGTAGACTGTGTCAACTCTGGGATACCCGTATGAACGAAATATATACTGGTTTTATAAATCATATATAATTTTCATATGTAATTATCATATGGCGCCTCGATGTCCTAGTGGATAAGAGGGTATAAAATATCCCACACACATCGTAAAAGTTATTCCCCCTTACGACATTTACAGCTACGCCTGAACAGGAAAGGCTGTGTAATTTTTTATGTGGCAGAAAAATGCAATAAAAAAAAAATTATATTACATAAGTATATAGTTTTATAATTTTTTGATCATCTTTTACAAAATTTCAGATGTTTTAGTACCGCCGTTAAGTACCAAAATATATTTAGGTAAATTTCGAAATTGTATGGCAGCTAACCGGCCCTGTTGCACCAGCACAACCAAATTTTATAGAAGTTGTTAGTATTCAACTCGGCTTCTTTTTACGAAATTTCGGATACCTAGCTTCAAAAGACTCGGCCACAAAACTTGATCATCATTTGTAAGATTTCAGAAGCCTTGCTTTATGAAGTTCCAAGAGGCGCAAGAAGTCTGAACCGGCTACTCTGAAAGGTCTCCGGTCTGAACGACACCATTTAGCAAAATTTCATATACGTATAGCTTTAATAAATACTGAATTATTTCCATATAAAGAATGAAGTCCCTGCCCTATTAGAACTCGACGACCGAAAATGCTGGATTTAAATAGCGAAACTAACAATTTTACAAAAATGACATACAAAAATTTCAGTCTCCTAGCTCCTTTATTTTTTGAGTTATCGTGCGGACAGACGGACGGACGGACGTACACGGCTTAATCCATACATTTGATAATATATCTAGCTTGACTGCTTTAAATTGTCACAAACGTAATGACAAATTTATTATACCCTTGAACATAGTTCATACGGGTATAAAAATGATCCTTAACAAGAAAATTATTTAATTTTTTGTTTTTCTTTTGTTTTTGCATTTTTTTTGTCAGGGTTAAATTGAAAATTGAAAAAAAAAACTGTATGTGTTAAATGATTCTAAAGTGTGGTTATACTTAAAAAAATTATTACAACAGCTAATAATAAAAGAAATGGTCTGAAAAAAGGAAGTATGTATCAAGTACATAATTGTATATATACACATATTATACATTTAATGAGATAATTTTTCTTGTTTTTTTGTCAACGCCGAAGAGTATAATAATTACCATTCTTAATTTCTATTGTTTTCTTTATTTTTCTTCTTTTTTTTGTTCTTTCTTTTAACTTTTTATGATATAAAGTATAGTCTAATAAAATTGCCAGATTTTGACTGTCCATTTATTAAAGCATAAAAAAATTTTTATTCATCAATTATTTAAAAGCATAGATATTAAAAATTTGAAATAATAGACAATTTTGTGATATGTAACAAGAATAAAATAGTTTAAATTTAATAAATTTGTGGAAAATCAAAAAGAAAAAAAGCAAAAACTAAAATTCTACATTATCCGTTATACATAATTTTACACCTGTAATTCAAAGTGCAAAAAACCAAAACCAAATATAACACATTGAGTCCCACGCTGATCGGTAAAAAAAATGCGTTAAGTTCAATAGGTATATGTTCCGAAATCCCGTGCTCGTTGATGAACATAAAAATAAACTTGCGTTATGTTTTAACGTATCGCCGTATGTTTAAAGGTAAAAAAAAAAGTATATTAAATTGATTCGGAGTTTTAAGGACATTCAGAAATGTTCAACCATAAGATTTAACCCAAGTTTATTTTTTGTTCACCAGTGAACACGGGATTTTGAAACATTTGAGGGATGTTCATTGATGATGCACGTGGGACTTAATATAAGTTTATTTTTATGTTCACCAGTGAACAGGGAATTTTGAAACATTTAAGTGATGTTCACTGGTGATACACGGAACTCTAGGTGAAATCTAATTCGTAAACATGACGTAAATCAAAAATAATTGAACCAGGATAAGAAGTCTAAAGTATAAATCAGAAATTAAAGTTTGAAATGAAGTGAAAAATAAAAAAAAAACGCAAGAAGTGTAAACATCAGGGTCACACAATGTACAATAAAATTTTATAATATTGCATACTTAAAGGGGTAACAAAATGTATTTTTAGTTTAAAAATTCTCTGAAGAGTGCAGAATTAAAGTAATGAAATAAATTTTTCTATAGATTTCAATTAACAATAATTATTTTAAAAAATTATGAATTTCAATGTTGAAATTATAATGCGATTAATATTTTGTATAGTATAAAATACTTTGTATTAAAACAAAATTATATATACACTAATTTGAATTGCGTGTATAATTTTTTTTTTTTTTTTGTGTGTTTAAATTCAATTTTATTCATTTAATTTTAAAATTCTTTAAACAATTAAAATTGAGTAATTGTGAAGTGTTGTCTTTGTTGTTTAATTAAAAAAACTTTTTTTTTTTTTCATATAAAATTATTAGAGTGAAAATACTTATTTTATTTTTATTTTCTTAATTTTTTTGTTTTTTTTTTGTTATTTGTTTAATTATCCAAAAAGTAATGGTGGAGTATATATGTATATACATAATATGTTAGGCGCTGTAATTTTTTAATTAAAATCAAATTTGTGGAAATTTTTTATTTATTTTTTTATTATAATTATTTTTGTCCGTTATTAATAAAAAATAAAAACAAAGATAATGATTATACTACTGTTTGGAAAATATAATAAACAAATTATGCACATTCTTCTGTTTTTAGTTTTTTTTTTTTTTATTTTCTGATTTTGGCAGAAAATTAGAAATTCTTTACAAAATGTTCTTTTTTTTTGTAAATCATAAAACATCGTCATCATCAATTATATACACATATTTTTTTTTTTATTATGGTATTATGGTGCAATATGGCAATAGCACTTAACTAAAAATACCTACATGTTATATAAAAATTCTCTTAATTAATTCCAATTTACTTTGTTTCAAACTTGTTGTATATAAAATTAAAGCTTGTTGTATAAAGTTAAATGTGTTGTGTTGTTTTCAAAACAGAACACAAAAAAAAAAACTACTAATAAATAGAGTGGTTCTTAACGAAAAGTTTACATTTTCTCTAACAAAAAAAAAACAACAAAAACTGCAAATAACAACAGGTTTATTTATACTTTGTAAATTGTACTTGATTGATGTTGGATGGATGTTGGAATTTTTTTTTTTTTCTGTTTTTTTGTTGTGTCAGGTATGTCTAAAAATATAAGTGTGTAATTTAGAAATGTGTTTTTATGTTTGATGAGGAGCAGGTTTATTTTTATATATATGTACATACTGGTATATAAATTATATTAATTAGGTATTCTAACATTTAATTCAATTTTATTTTTTTAGTTTGTAATGTTTTTTACTTAATTAGAATTTGATAGAATTAAAATCTCAAGTAGCCGCTGGAGCCTCGGTGGCCTAGTGGGTAAGAGCGTATAAAATACGCTGTAAACACCGAGGGAGTGTGGGTTCGAATCCCACACACGTCGTAAGAGTTATTTCCCCTTACGACATTTACAGCCACGCCTGAAAAGGAAAGGCTGTGTAATTTCCCGTTCACATTTATGTGGCAGAGAAATGCACTAAAAAAAAAAAAAAAAATTTCAAGTTATACAAATTTATTTATATCATTTAATGTAAATGTTGATCAATCGTTAAGTTTCCATTTTAATAAAATATAATATTAAATTATTATTATTATTATTATTTATTATTAATAATTCATATAAACAATATTTATCTTAAAGTTTCAATCGATAACAAATTTTCTCTTAAAGTTTTGATTTAGTTCATTTTTGATGAATTATATACTGAAAAGAATAAATTAAATATTCAAAATCTAATAGAAATTATTTTTTTATTGTCTTGTCTTCTATTTATTTCACTACTTTAATTCTTCTTCTTTCTTTTTCATTTAAATTGAAAATACATTAAAGTATGCAAGTATGCAAGAATGTACCCCTTTAAGTATGCAAGAATGTACAAAAAGTCATAACCCGAACAAACTTAGACGTTGTTGCACTTACATATAAATTGTATTATGTACTTAAATATTTTACTTTTTTGAGCGAATTCTGTGGAAAATTTCACAAACCTTGATATATATCGATATTATAATATCGAACATTAAGTTGATTTGTTAAAAGTTCAAAGATAAGATTTATTTGTGATGATAAGCATTAAATTTTTTACCTTGTCATAATAGTACACATAAACAAACATACTTACCCCGACTGAAAATTTAATTTTTGGACATATCAGATTTAGACAATTTTCTAGAGAATTGTGTCTTATATTTTTGTAAATTCTCATTTTTAAAATTATAAAAGAGTATGTATGTACATATCAATTAACTTACAAATGATAGAAGATATTAAGTGCTCCTATATGGTGTCGCAACATGAACCAGAAGTTTCTCTCAATAAATTAGAAATTTTTGATCTAGAACTAATAGAAGAGTATTAAAAATTAACTGCGAGTTGATAGAACTGATAATACAGAAGTATTGATAAAAATGAGAAAGTCAACAGATATTGTAAAAATGATAAAACAAAGAAAAATTCAACTATACTTTGCCTATATGTTAAGAGACATTAGACAATATTGTCATACATATTATATAGAAAAATATTGTCATACAAAATACACCTCATTCTTGAAGGTAAAATGCAAAAAAGAAGGTGATTTGGAAGAAGATAATTGTCTTGTTTAAACACTCTCAGAGTATGATTCAAAGCGTCAACGAAATTTTTGTTTAGAGTAATAGTAAACAAAGGTAAGATCCGCGAAATGATGGCCAGCATAATTAAATATATAACGAATATTAAGCACTTAAAAAAGAAAATGATGTATTCACTTTAAAAATGAAAGCTATTACCTAACAAATTTGTTTTATTAAATTTATTAAAAATATGATTATAGCAACAAAGACTTATGGTAATTAACAGGCGAAGAAACAATAATAAATCAAATCAAACGCCCTATAGAATGGAACCCCTAAAGAAGTTGAAGAAAAGGCCGACCCAATAAACCTGGCATCAATCAATAATGGCTAAACTAGCAAAAAACCAACAAACTTGAGGAGAAATAAAAATCATCGCTAATAAGTGAAAACAATGGAGGAGGCAAATTGATGCCCTATACTCCCGCGAGAAGTAAGAGAAAAAAATAATGATTTCAGGATATTATTAAATTTTATTATGTAACAAAATATGTAAATAATATTCTTTGCTTAACATCTCATTAATTTAAAAATAACATATAATATTATGTGTATTATTATTGTATATAAATGCTTTCTTTTTTTTTTTAAAAAAAAAGAGAATTATTAGTTATTACAACAGTTATACCTATCCTAGAAAGTTAATTAAATCAATTTGTAATTTTCATCTATTGTAATAATTGCAACCATTTTTTTGCTATTAGGCTATTTTTGATTATACATACATGTTTTGTACTTTTTCGTCGTTACTATAAATATTATGTACCTATACATAGTTTATTTTTAGAACATTTTTTTTTTTTATAATAATAACATTATGTACCTATTGTTAAAAAAGGTTGAACAGAAAATTTATTTACACACTTTTGGATAATTTTTGTTTTTTTTTTTTTCTCGATGTAAAAATTCTAAGTGCAGTGGTCTTTTTTTCGCGTTTGTTCGCTGTTTTTAAAGGACATATACAGTTATGTTTATGCATATTTTTTGTTTGTGTTTTTTTTTTTGCTTTTGTAAATAGTTGTAAAAAGTAAAACTTTTGTATCCACCTTTACATGCATTATTTCTTATTAATTGGCTATGTTTTGTGTAAAGAATAAAAAAAAAGAAAATATTATAATATGGTACGTATATAAAATGGTAACTGAGGTATTGTTTATTAAAATGCTTATTTTTTTTTTTTTCAATAACGTCATGTAAAATTCTAAATAAAGACAATTTTTTTTTTTTTTTTTTAGCAAAGAGTCGTAGTTTGAAATATTTAAAATATCAGAATTAAATTATAGTATACATAATTGATTTTTTTATTCTTTAAATTCGCGAATGTGTGTTAAATTTAAAATTTTTTAATAAATATAATATTGCATTTCATTTGTTTTAAAAGTTAAAGTTTCTTAAAAAAAAAAAAACTTAATTTAAATGAAAAAAAAAAAAAAACAATCTTATATGGATACCGAACTGTATCTTTTGACTAAAAATAAAAATTTTCAAATATGAAATTTTTTTAATTGGAAATTTAAGTTGCATGAAAAATTTAAATTATATGATTTTGCTGTTATTATTTTTTAATGCTCAATTAATATTTATCTGGCCCTCTAATTCGATTCATAATGGGTTTCTTGATGAGCAAAACAAATTTTTTTTTTTTTTATAGTTGAACAGTATGTTGTCATCTAAAGCTGTTGTTTCTTCTGTAAACCAAAAAATCTTTATCAATATGTATATTATTAAATATTAAAGGGTGAAGAAAGAACATGAGGTGTATCAAATTACATCTTTGAAAACCATAAATGCATAATGCCGAACATTTTGTCAAGTCAAAAAAAAAAAAAATGTTTGTGCTGCCTTTTTAATTAAAATAATATCGAACATTTTTCTTTAGGGTTAAATTTGAAATTAAATACATTCAAATGCAATTTGCAAACGATAAACATTGGATGACAAGTGTTACAAATATGTCACCAAAAAAGAAAAATTGATTGAAAGTAAAATTTGTTTTCATAAGTTACATATGATGCATTTTTTTTCATAATAATGAATCATTTCATTCTTCTTAACATAAATATGGTATATATGAAAACTGATATTTTCTTTAAAAAAGCCTTTTTTTTTTTGGGTTAGCAATTAAAATTTTGCTTCAACAGTTATTACAATACAGAGAAGATATATGAAAGAGTTCCCTTTGCCAATATTTTTATGTGTTTTGTTTTAATTCAAATAAAAAAAAAGAAAAAAACAAAAAACCAGACTGTGTGTAAAAACGAGTGTTTGCATACATTCTAAAATTGGTATAATTTTTGGTAACATTTTTAATTTCTGTGCCATCTTAGTTCTTATAAAAACTTGGAAAATTTTTGGGGTCTAGTGGTAAAGAGCGTATAAAATTCGCTGTAAATACCGAGGTAGTATTGATTCGAATCATTAAAAGGAAAAGCTGTGTTTATGTGGCAGTAAATTTAAGGTATTTAATAAAATTTAGAAATAAAATTTTGTAGGTACATATTTGTTTTGATTTATTTCGTTTGGGACGGGGGTTGAAAAAAATTCTGATTGAAAAAAATATTGCACATACATAAATACCTTCTTACCTACATATTATCTTGTAGAATATTTTGGCAGTATTCTTTTAAATTAATTAAACAGAAAGTTCTTCGGCATTAAATAATTTTTTAACTATTATATCTTATCTATATATCTTATTTTAAATTTTCATTATACATACTTCATATCAACCAATCAACAAGTTTCGGGTGGATGGATGAACAGACAGAGTGAAAACCAAAATTTTTCTAAGTTTTGTTAAAATAAAGTACTAAAACTCTTCCTAAAAGAGAAATAAAAACAAAATTTAACCCTCATCTAAATAGGTTCTCAGTCCTAAAAAGATAAATTTCTTTTTTTCTTTGCAATATGTTGTAATAGATGGAGAGCACTCAGCAAATTATTTTACAGACTCATGGATATTATTGTATTTTTTAAGATTTCCTTGTTATTAATTTTTAAAAATTTAATATTTTGTTTTCGTTTTTTAAATATTAGTTATATAAAATATAAATGTATGTGTCTACAATTTTTTTATTTTAAAGCCTCCGGTCAAACATTAGATATCATAAAAAAAAAAAAAAAAACTAAAACATATTAGACGGAAAAATAAAATTGTATAAAATGAAAATTATATTAAAGAAATTAATTTAAATCGTAGGTGGATCGGGTTTAAAAAATTCGATTAAGTTTTAGCTTGCAAATATGTGAAACATATTTATGATAATTTGATCATGCAAAAATGGAAAGGATAGAATTGAAAAAAAAAAAAAAAAATTGGGCGGAAAAAATGGTAACACCTCTTTTGTTCCCTTTGTTTCCTTATTTTTGTTCTAAGTATAAGTATTCATTATCATTCTTAAGAACTATATTATATGCATGTATATACCTCAGTTATTTTTGGGTCATATTATATGAAAACATATGTGTTAAAGTGCATTTTTTTGTTTGTAATTTTTGCCTTTTTAAGACCTTTCAACAAACTTTTTTTTTGATTTCATTCATTACTTTATAGTAACTAAAGTAAAAAAATAAAAAAAAACCACAAAAAAAAAATAATTTTCTTTTAAAATATTTTTTAAAAGATATTTTTGCGTTCATTATTGGATTTCGTTTCAAATTATTCATATACTTATATGTTTTAAAAGGGATCCCTATCTTCATTCCATTCAAAATATAAAAAATTAAATCACAAGAAAATTTAAAAAATTTGTAATTAAATTGCAATAAGGGAATGCATTCTATCTATACTTATATATTGTATCTATATGCAACAAAATTATTTTAAAAGGAATGAAAATTTTTGTATTTTTTTATTTTGTATTTTAAAATTTATTTTTAACTATATATATATATATATTTATATTGATAAATAAAAATTATTCTTTAAATCATTTTACATTTATAATATAAAATTTAGTATTTTTTTAAAGATTAGATATCTATAGTATATACTTTAAGAATATATGGGATTAAATTTTAAAGAAGAATATTAATGGTTTAATGTTGTTCTTTTATCTAAAATAAATTTTTAATTTATAAGACACAAAATTCCTTTCTTTATAGGCATATTTTGTTAAGTAATCATAATATGATATAAAAATAATCTAGAGTATATATATAGGTATACAGGTTGTTTCCTACACGAGTGCCCGCACTACATTCAGTGATTAGATGCATTAAAACAAAAACAAAAATGGAATTGGAGGGGGGAGGGGAGATCTATTCAACACCGTTTCCAAGATATGAGACTCTCAAAATAAAATTGAGTTTGAAACATACTTTTTTGGTTTTAAATCATTTTAAACCTTCGTAACTTTGTAACTGTTGGGTAAATAAGGATCAGTAGTAGGCACACAAAAATTAAAACTAACCAATTTACAAAATGCATTTATTTTTCTCTATATATATGCAAGCCGTTTAAAGTTATAGATTTGTTTATGAAAAACTATTAAAAAATTTTAAAAGTCTCATATCTTGGAAAGGGTGTCGAATATACCCTCGCCAATATAATTTTTTGTATGTTTCAATGCGTCCAATCACTGACTGCAGTACAGGTAGTTGAATTGAAAACACCCTCTATCTACTTAAATTAAATACTAATTTTAAACTGTCCATGTTTATTAATAGAAAACAATTTGTTAAAAATGTCTTATATATACATACATAATTTGGTGGAACATTTTACGATATAACACACATTTTGTTCATCCATTCACTACTAAACGTAACCTAACATCACTACTAAACCTAAATTTTTTTCTTTTCCAGTTTATGTAAAAAAATATTAAAATAAGAAAATGTTACTATACGAACATACTACTTCCATACTACTCATTTTTATCTATATAGAATTAGGCTATAATTTTTAGCGAACTATTAAAGTTAAATTTTTGGTGAATGCATCAGTTTTATACAATGGACGCTATGGTAGTCCAATTTAAATTTAATATTTTCAGAGCTAATATGCCACAAAAAATTAAAAAAAAAAAAGATTTTTTTTTTTCTTTTTGAAAATATTTGCGTACATGTTTAATAAATGCTTTATTCCAATTAATTTATATTTTTTTTTTTATATACATATACGTATGTTTTAAATTTCAAAAATTTCAAAAACAATACAAATTTATAGTTGAATAAATATTATTAAATACTTTTTTTATTTTTTTGTTATAATTATTATTATAAAATTAATTTGAAGAATTTTTTTCATTAATGAGACTCATGACAAATATTAATGTTTATAGTAATAAATCTTAGTTTTTGTTTTTTTTTTTTTTTTTCACTCTAACAACACTTTCACTACTAGCTGCTCTCCAAACTTTTATTAATTTAAATATTTTAGAATTTGTCTAATTTTGTAAAAAAAAAAAAAAATATTACAAATATTTAAATTCCTTGTTGCATTTATTTATTCTGGTTTTATGCGATAAACGATTTACAAAATTTTTTTTTTTTTTGTTTTTGTGTAAAATTTGTAATTATGCAAAAATCTTATTTCAGACTAATTATTAGACACAGACTCCCATATTATTTATACATACATATATAATTTCGTTTATTTTTATAAAATCAAAAGAAAAAACAAAAACGAAAAAAGAAAATTATTTTAACGAGGCGAAAAAAAAAAAAAAAACAGAAAATTTTCCAAAAAGAAGATTAACAGAGAATTTCTTATGAAAAAAGATAATAATCTTTATGACTAAAAAACAAAAAGTTTCATGCAAAAATGAAATAAAAATGTCGATTTTGCAGTTTTTCTTTATAATTACTGTCAAATAAATTAAATTGGTACAGGCAGGCAGGTAATAAGTCTACAAAAAAAAAAAAAAAAAAAAATTTATTTTTAATCTATACAAAAATTTTAATTACTTAGAATTCTATTAAAATTCTTAAATAATTGTTTGAATATGTATGTACGTATGTATGTATATTCCAGGAAAATGTAATTTAGTTATATTAGATATGCGCAAAAATTATTTAAGTCAAGGATTTTATTTTTAAATTTTCAATATATGTAAAATGTAAATTCTTATATTTTAAAATTTATTTTAGACAAAATAAAAGTGGGATTGATATAAAATGAATAAATAAATACCAAAACTACATCCTGTTTTATTTTTTTGGTAGATAAATTTAACAAACATTAAAATTAGCCCACATTTTTTTTTTTTTTTTTTTGAAAAATTAATTCAATTTTTAAAAATAAAATCAAGTAATTTATGACCTCGAATTTTTTTTTTGTATGTATGTATGTATGTATGTATGTATGTACCTAATCTTTAATATCAACAATGCACAATAATAAATGTTTGCAAATTCATTTAAATTTTAATTTTAACAAATATTTAAAAGAAACAAAAAAAAAAAAAAAACTAAGATTTATTTTGTTTTGTTAATTTCTTTCAATATTGAAAAATTTTGCAATATAATCATTTTAATGGTAACTTATGATTTTTTTTTTTTTTTGTTTTTTCAATTGTTATAATTTGAGGTGGGATTCTTATATATATATATGTACATGTGTATTTAATTCTATGCTTTTCAATTCTGTAATTATTATGTACGAAAAAAAAAAAAAAATTAAATAAAATTTTTTTTTAACAACATTTTAATGTTTTTGTAAAAAAAAAAAAAAAACAAAAAACAACTATAATTTTAAAGATTTCAATTCAATAAATATCAATAAATAATTACATACATATTATTTTATTCTTATTTGTACAGTGATTAATAAAATAAAAGCAACGGTAATCATTATGTTTTAATGATTCGAATTAATGATTAATAAGAAATTTCAGTTATTATATGAGAACTTTACGAAAAGAAGGAAGTATATAGTAGTTAATTGTATACTACCAATATAGGAAAGAGATAGAAAAAATATTGTGTTTTTATGGCAAGATTTTGACAGATAAAATCTGCATAAGTATTAACATTATGCAGTTAAACTATTGTCTTTTGGTATATGTAATTTACATACTTTATATGTCATAAAAGTAAACTTAAAGTAAAGACTTTTATTTTAATGCCTAATTTTGCCTAATAATGCCTATTTTTTGCCTATCCTATATTTTTTGCCTATGCCTATTTTTTGCCTATAATGCCTATCTATTTTAATGCGAAATTTTGTATATTTATTAAGAATATAATGAATATATAGAATATATATAAGAAATATAAATTTATAATATAAAGATAATGATTTTAGGATATTTATATCCTATAGAAAGGATATACATAGATAGATTATATTAAATAGAATATATATTATCTTAATATTATATTATTAGATTTAGATTATTATTTTAGGATATTATAAAATATTGCACAACTTAACTTTTATTTTATTTTGATATTCAATATTACATTTTACAATATGATCAAAATACTAAACTTCAAAATTTACTTTTCAGAATTTCAAATTTTTAGTAGTTAGTTAATGTACGAAATTTTTTTTTGTGTAGAATATTGTACATTTTTTCAGCTGATATTTATAGTTCCTATTCCAATACTTCTGGATGGACATATTTCTTCTAATATTTTATGTTTTATATCTTTTGCCTTTACTTTAACAAAATCACCGATAAATATATCAATTTTATTAAAATTAGGCTTGATTATATTCATTTTTATATTACTGTTTTACGCAAATAAGGGGCCAACACAGTTATAAACATGTTTTTGAAAACTGATGAAAACTGTTTACTAGTGTACCACGTTTTGAAAATAAATATATTTTGAATTATTTATGAAACTTACTTTCTTTTGTCATTCAACAGCTTTAACAAACCTATAAAATGGTTTATATGTATATGTATCTAATTTTATTCGTTAGTGCGAAAAATTTAATTGTAATTTTTTACAAAATTATAATTAATAAAAATAATAATTTTAAAATATAAAACTTTTATGCAAATGGGTTTTTCAAACTTACATTTAATCAATAGTCCTGTTATACAATATGAACCTTTTCTTTTTCAAGAAATATAAAAACTTTTATCTTCATTTTAATTGTTTCAAAAAGTAGTTTTTTTATTCTCATTCAAGAGCAAATAACAATCAATATAATATAGGAACATATCAACACATGATTGAAATGCTTCAAATCTAAATTTTACAGTATAAGTAGGTATAATAAGGTAAATAAGTATGTATATTTTAAAATGACTTAAAATTTTTACATCTTTTCTTAATATAAACATTTTTTAATTCATCCTTTAATTTTGTCCCTTACTGTATTATATACATTTATACTTACTTATATACTTAGTTTTGCAATATGTTTTTATGATAATATTCTGCAGTAGATTATTTTGTTTATGTACAAAAAATGGTAAATAGTATATTGTTATAATGTATATCGTATTCGTATATGTATATAGTACATCTATATATATATATATATATGTATATGAATATCTTGTTGAGATAATTAAAGGTATGAGTTTTGATTTACAATTAAATTGTACTTTATAAATATTTAAAAAAAAAAAGAATTTGAAATCCTTGTATTAATTGCCTCAAGGATTGATTACAAAGTTGGATAATTTTATTTTATATATGTATACATTAGTACCTAGATTATTTTCTTTTCATTTTAAATGTTATTCTACTTATAATATTATATATATACCTATAATTTTTTTATTTTTTCATTGTAATCTTTAAAAAACAAAAAAAAAAAAACCAAAACAAAAACAAAAATAAAATGAATAAAAAAAAGTTTAGATATTATTTACAAAAATGGTATTTAATAATAAGTTTTAAACAAAAAAAGAAACCCTATATTTGCCACAACAAGGAATACAAGTAAAATTTAAAATCCAATTCACAATAGCTATTGGTGTTACAATAAACAATTTTTTTAACATTTTAATTGAAGTTCGTATTAAATTTTACAATTTAAACATTTTACTCTTTAACTGTTTAGAAAGAAAAGCAAAGCAAAGAGAAGTATAATGAGAGTTCATTGGGGTGATTGGCGAACATTCTGGTGCCCGGTAATAATACCCCAGGAAATAAAGCCCTTCCGATGCAGAAATAAAGCCGAAATCGCGAATTTTGAGAATTCGGCCTTATTACCATTTTGAAAAAGAAATAATGACGAAATTGAAAAAAAAATAAAGTCGAATATCGATTCGACTTTATTGTTTGGGGCATTATTTCCGGTCACCGTAACATAACAGATGTAAAACAATAAATGTTAATGACAAATTTTTTAAATATTTTCTAACTATTAATAGCAAATTTTTTGAATATTTATAGCTACATATTCTGGAAAAAGCGGATAACATTGATTTTGTAACCGATTATAAAATCCGAATATTTTCAATAACTATTTTTATTTTTCATATTATGGCCAGACCTCTCAAACACAATTGGAATTAAAGTCCATAATTAAAAGGAATTAAAACCCGCGGGGAATTGGAATTAAGACCCACACTATTTTTTGTTATTAAAAGAAGAGTGTAATGGAATATGTAGAGCTAATGTATTAGGAGGGGTTTTAGAGTTTTGGATAAAAATTGTGGTAACCCCTTTTTCCAAAATATTTACTAATATGTATGTGTACGAGATTCTAATTTGGGAGAGATTTTAGAGTTGGTTATGGAATCAAGGTTATATCCTTTTTCGAAAATATGTATATAAGAAATACTCCGATTGTCAGGGATTTTAGAATTGAATTCAAAATCAGGATTATACGCCTTTTACAGAATATTTACAAATATGCATATGCGAGTTTTGAATTAGCAGGATTATATACATATTCTGGAAAAAGCGTATAAACCTGATTTTGTAACCATCTCTAAATCTATCCTAATCAGAAACTCGCATATGCATATATCTAAATATTCTGTAAAAGGCGCATCCTTATTTATTTCCAGCGTGCTCTATTTCCTCGGGCGTTCTGTCACTGCACCTTTTAATATAACTGAAAAAAAAATTAAGAGGATGTTTAGAGTTGGTTACAAAATCAAGTTTACCCCCTTTTCCAGAGTAAATTTGTTCTGGAAAAATAGAACACTCTGATTTCATATTCAAGTCTAAAATCCCTACTATTTATGTTTTATGCATATTTCAACAGAAATCCCTCATGTATCAAAAGAAAAAATGAAATACATATTTAGAAAATGGAAATAAGGTCGATTCTACTTAATTTGCTTTTTAAAGCGGTAATAAAGCCGAATTTTTGAAATTCGCGATTTCGACATTATTTCCGCATCAGAAGGGAAATAAAGCCGTTTCGACTTTATTTCCTGGGGCATTATTTCCGGGCACCAACATTCTTTTATAATTTGCAGTTATCGTGTATAATAATATTATGAAACTGTATTAATCAGAATTCTGTCTTCAGATTAGATATACAGGGTTTTCCAATTTGAGTGATGTGATTTCTTTTAAAAAAAAACACACTAATTGTTAAGGAAATTCAAATGTTTTTTATTTAATTGAAGTACAATCGATACAATTAAGTTCTGAATAAAACGTCATTCAAATGGCCTCCACAATTTCTTTTGCAGGAACGAATTCGATGAACCCAATTTTCGAGCACTTTTTCCACTAAATCAAGTCGTATGTCATAAAAAAACTGTCGATTCTGGTGCGAAGAAAATCCACAAATTATTCATGAACAACCATTACATACATCTAAATTGACAGTTTGGTGTGGTTTTTGGTCTGGTGGAATCATCGATCAGTACTTCTTTCGAAATGAAGCTGGTAACACTGTTACTGTCAATGGAGAGCGGTATAGATCGATGATAACCAACTTTTTATTGCCGAAATTGGAAGAAGTTGATCTTGACAACATCTGGTTCCAACAAGACGGGACTACGTGCCACACAGCACGTGCAACAACCGAATTATTGCGAGAAAAGTTTGGAGATTCGATTATTTCAAGAAATTGTGACATTAAATGGCCTCCAAGAAGTTGTGATTTAACACCATTACAATATTTCTTGTGGGGTTATTTGAAGTCATTGGTCTTTAGCAATAAACCAGACTCTCTTCAAACTTTAGAAGTCAATATTGAACGTGCTATTCATGACATACGATTTTATATAATGGAAAAAGTGTTCGAAAATTGGGTTCATCGAATTCGTTCCTGCAAAAGAAGTCGTAGAGGCCATTTCAATGACGTTTTATTCAGAGCTTAATTGTATGGGTTGTACTTCACATTAAATAAAAAACATTTGAATTTCCTTAACAATTAGTGTGTTTTTTTTTTAAAAGAAATCATATCACTGAAATTGGAAAACCCTATACATATGTAGGTAGTACAGTACATACATACATATATTAAAATTTTCTAGTGTCATCTATTTTTTTTATATTAGATATTATATTAAATTCACAATATTGATAGCATAAAATTCTTCGTTGAATTTATGTGTCCAGTGAAATACTTTTACAAATAGAAAAGAAAATAAGAAAATTTTTATGTATTATAATAAATATGGTTTGGGAAATATGGTTTGAAAATTGCCTATTAAAATATACAAATCTTAAGTACACTTTATATACCTATATATATATTATGTATATGGACATCATTTAATTTTCGAACTGAATATCCCTATATACATTTAGTACCTACATGTACTTATAAAAAAAAAATTTTTTTTTATTCTTTTAATTTTATTTATGGAAAAGGAAGAGAGTATTATATCGCTTTAAGGAATTTTATAATTTTTTTTTACCTCTTTTATTTTGTTTGTTTTTGTATATAAATCGAATTAAATTAAATATATTGTTTTTTAAAAAAATATAATATAGTTGTCACATTTAACTGTAAGATAGTTGTAAATATAAAAGAAGAAAATTTAATCAAATCCAATTTTGCAAATTTTTTTTAACTTTCCTAAAAAATTAGACCTAATTATGTATAGCCATACTTAAATCTACTTAATACTTTTCGTTGTACGACTTTAAGTTTACGTTACAACTTAAAGAAAATTGATGCAAATTATCCGACTTAAATCATTTGACAGTTACAAATTTGTCAGCAAAAATATGAAGGTGATGTCGGAAGAATTAACTGAACTTGGTTGATTTGGACATTTTTCAATTCAACTCAAAAATTTCCTGGTGTCGGCTAAGTCAATTGAATTAGTTTCAATTAATTGATTCAAGTTATTTTAAATTTGATTTTTTGACAAACGAAATGTCGATATTTTAAAAAAATAATTCAAACGGAAAATTTTGTTTAGTTCAGGCGGTTTATTTTGTGCTCCATTTTATTTATTTTGGATACACAAATAAAACTAATTGCATTTAGAAAAAAAATAAGTATAAATAAAATATGGGCATTTTCATAAACAACCTATGACTGCAATAGTGTAGGTTGCAAGAAGCCCCCGTATTTTAAGAATAAGAAGAAGTCGGAACGACATGATTTAAAAAACGTATTAACCGATTTTGTAGTAGAATTTAAATATAGTAAACACAAATAAAAAAAATTCGACTTTTAGCGCGCCCCAAAAAACGAATCACACTAAAGTGCCAATTTCCGGAACTTTTTTTATTTTTGTTTATTTTTTTAGTTTCTATTACAGTATTGGGGACTTGGTTTTTTAAATTGCATCGGTCCGACTTCTCGTTCCTAAGATAAGGAGGCTTCACCAAAATAACAGCCAGTATTTATAAAAGTCGGCATTTCATTTTCGACACAATGCGTTTGGGTTCATAAATTTTATATTGTATCAGGTTGCATTTTTTTTGCGACTATCCGAAAAAATGTTGCTAAATAAAATTTTAAGAATTTTACCTTTCTAAATTATTACTCATTTTGACGTTTTTTACATTTCTAAAGCACAACTAGCAAAAAAGAAACACAACAACAAAATAATGCATTAAGAAATGATGCAATAATAGTTGAAGATGCCGATAGTTGATTCAAATCGATTAAAGTTGAAAGTAAAGGAAAAATTGATTCTCGCGACACCACTTAATTTCATTTTTAAATTAAAAAAGATTTTTAAAAAATTTATTTTTATGCTATTATTTATGTTATGTTAAAATTTATTTATAATGCTTCACTCATAACAAAAATTAAATGTCATTTTATTTAATTACTTAAGTTTATTTAATTGCTTAAGTACAAATTAGGTTGTATATGCTAAAGTTGAACGAAAATAAGATTTTTAACGAATATTAAAATTAAACTGACTTAATAACGCTTGGGTAGGTATATGAGCGTACAAAATTTTGACTTTTACTTAAGTTACTTTAAGTACAACTATAGTCAAGCCTATTGACTACTGGCTAAACGTTAACTATTTTCATTTATTTGAATACACGAAACCTTTTAAATAAGTTTCAGACTATTTTATGTTATGCATCGAAGTTTTAAAATCATATGTCGCGTTGCACTACACTATACAACAGGCTCTCTTTCTTATACAAAACTTTGTAGCTTATAAACGCATCGGTTTAAGGGTTTCTATTGCTTTAAAATTTAGTGAAACAAGCTTTAAAGTATAATTATAGCTGTCATTATTATCTAATACATTGTATATCAATTATCAGATTAATAATGGTTAATTTTTTGTTTGGATAATCATTATTATATAAGGTCACTTTGAACTATGACACATTATTATTATTATTTAATATTATTATTATACCATTCTCATTTTTTTTTTTTCAAACATGTATGGTATAATTGTTGATAATTTCCATTTTTAATTTAGATTATTAAAAAAACAAAAAAGGAATTCATACAAATAGTTTTACTTTAATTTTTTTATTTTTATTTTGTATTTAATAAAGACTGGGGAGCAAAAAAAATAAATAAATAAGTATAAGAAACAGTTCTACGAAAATAATTAAGGTAAAAATAATAAAGGAAAAGTTATAGAAAAACTTATACTAAAAGGAATTAATTTTTTTATTTACTTCATAATTTTCTGTTTTATTTTTCTTTGACTCCAATTAAGTAAAGTTTATGTTGAATTTATTAATTCTATCTCATTAAAGTATAATTAGAGGTAAACAAAAAAATAAAATTCTTTCATAAAATAATTGTATAAAAAAAAAAACCGGGGTACCCTCAATTTTTTATTAATTGTTGTTGTTTTTAATTTTTTTTTTTTTTAAGTGTTCCAAATTTAATGTTTTAATTATTTAATAAGTTCACTCTTATATAAATGTGCGAATAAAATTAGGACAAAGTATTATATAGTACATATATATTTATAAAAATAAAAAAAAAATTATAATTAAAACTTAAAAAAAAGTTAAGTTTAAATAAAAATTATTATAAATACAGGTAGGTGCGCCGTCACTGGTTTAATTATATTTATATATTTTTTTTTTTCCTTATCTGATTAAAAGAATTTATATAAAGAGTTTTTTTTCCATTTGACAGTTATTAATGATTCATATATAATTACAATCTTGTAATTTTATTTGAAAATGTCTTAATGAAGAAGTTATTATACGCATCCGAAATTTCATCATGAAACTAACACAATGCATGTTATCTCACAGATGTTGATTCTTCGTCCCTTCTACTTTCTCAGAAACACTTGAAAGTACAATAAATAGTGTTTTTTTTTTTAAATTTTATTAAAAATCGTATAAATAATTTAGACCAATTTTGGTATAAATTTATAGTATGTAACCATTTAAAAAAAAAAACACAATATACAATCACTATTATCTAATCAATTTTTGACAATTTCAATTGTTAATATTATGTTAAGTCAAATAATATTCCATAATTAAAATTTGAGACTAAAATATTTTAAAATGGAATTTATTACAAGTTACAATATAAAATAATATCACGATAAGTGACTGATGGTATACAATCTAAAATGGTCTAATCTACCCGTTTTAATGGTTTAATGTATATATTCATCTTTTTTTGTATGTACATCTCAACTGTTCAGCACAAGTATAGGTTAATGTAAACTGTTATACGAACAAACAAAATCAAACTAACATTTTGACATTCGTATTTGATGACACTGAAATTATGTTTTAGACTCATTACAGACTGGGTCGCATAAAAAAATTAAGAATTTTTAAATTAAAATAACTGGTTGTTTTTTATCTCGTTATTTATTTATTTTAAAACTTTATATGTATAGAAAAAATGTGTGCAAGTTTTTTGGTATTAATTTTTACTGATGTATTTTTTTTTGTTTTAATTTTTTTAACGCTTAATTATAAATACAATATATATGTATATGTATATGTATGTATATATTTTATTTCAATACCAATTAAGAAAACGCAATAAAATAATTGATGTTTGTTATTAATTTTATTATATTCTCCATAAAATTTTTATTGAATCCTAAATACCTTATTGCTTTTTGTATTTTTTTTAGTTAAGTGTGTTTTAGATGATCAGTATTCTGTAGTAAAGTAAAATTGTCTTTATTTGAAACTTGACATTGTAATAAAGCCAAAAATCGCAAATTTCAAAAATTATAAAATGTATATATGTATATATAATATGTATATAATATGTATGCATATAATATGTATGCTATAGAAAAATATTTAATTTTCATGAAACAAAAATATACATACATATGTATGTACAAAAATGTTAAGTAGAGTCGTAGAGACGGTTTAAAAGTTGGTTATAAAATCAAGGTTTCATTAATTTGTTTAACAGAAGTTTATGGGCGGTAGTTCTAGCTATTTTTAATACTCCACTTTAATACTATATATGTTTATTATGTAAACAAAAAAATAATAGAGGATGTTATAGATTTATTTACAAAATCAGGGTTTCAATAATTTGTTTAGCAGAAGGGTTTAGAGACGGTAACCATCACTTGACGAATATATAAGTTTAGGTAACAGTTTAATACGTTTCATTTGAATAATTAAAAATATATCATAAATAATAAATGATTAACATTACATTGAACCATAATTAATACATATTAAGTACTCTTCTTCATTTCCTCCTTTAACATTCCTTCTTCTACAAATAATTTTTGGTATAGCTAATTTTAATATATAGTATATTAACATTGATTTAAGATATTTTCGAACATTTATAATGAAGGCAAAAGAATGAAACTATACAAAAAATAAAATTTTAAGCAAATTTACAAGGATCATTAAACAATATAATATGATTTTAGTTAACAAAAAAATATTATAATATAAGAAATACACGCTAGTCTAGACTAACAATTGAATTATTAAATTCATAATATAAAAGTTATATAAAAGTAAATATAACAAACTTAATTACAACAAAAAGAACAATATTAAATTTGAAATTAAGAATTAAATTCATAATTTAATAGTTTTTTTTTTTTTTATTGTTGTCTTTATTTTAAATTTTTTAATTCTTCAATTATACAATTAAAATTAATAATATCTGTACTAAATTAAAGATATATATAGTAATAAAAAAAATAACAAAAAAAGAATTTTATAAAATTATAAACAATTATAAGATTGAACTTTTTAGAAACATTAAATTATAGTCCATACATTGAAAAAACAACACTAAAATTATCAAAATAATTTGATCTTCTGTCTCTCTTTCTATTATTTATTTATTTTGTTTTCTTTTTTTTGTGAAAAAATAATTAATTAGAAAGAGAAAAAAAAAAAAGAAAAAAGATTCAAATCTAAATCACTATTAAACGTATAACAAGTTGTTGGTTTTAGTTTTTGAATTTTTTTTTTGTAAAAAGAAAACTGAATTATCATCAAACAAAACAACTCTAAATTATAGTTTTAGTTGAACCAAAAAAAAAAAAGAAAAGAAGAATACTTAAATTAGAAAAAGGAAAAATTAATGTAGCTCTTTTTAAATTCATTTTTTCTCTCTTTCTTTCTTCTAATTAATCTTCTAAATTATATAAATCAGTGATGTACCTAACCTATACTATTAATAGTGAAACTTTAATTGTATAGTATAGACATTGTACAATTATTATTTATATTAAATAATTGTTCAAAATTAGATGATATATAATAATAATTTATTTATAAATACAATATGAGGTATATTTTAATTTTTTTTTTATTCGAAATAAAAAAAAAATAAATAAATTGTAGATATAATAAAAACTAAAAAAAAAAAAGAACAGTTTTTTTTTTTGTTTTCTTTTAAGAATACAAAGAAAAAAAGTAATTTTGTTAATAGCACCTATACATACTTATGTGTATGTACATATTTTTATATGTATGAATTTTTCTTTTGGATTTAATTAAACATAATGTACTTGTACCTCAAAAAACAAAGACGTTTAAGTTGATTTTTCAGTAAATAAAGTTATGAATATCATAAGATTTAATTTTATACTATTTTTTTTTAAACAAGCGTTTCTATAGTCATATTTATTTAATTCTTAGAAAATGAGCAAAATTTTAATTGATTAAAAAGAAACTCTGACTCTGATCTCGATTTACTGTTCAGTATACAATCATAAAGAAGACATATACTTTATGATACAATCTTGAAAAGATTGGTTTAAAAAAAACACACACACAAATAATACAGACCTGTAAAGTAAAAATTGAAATGTATTTTAGGTGCAGGTGCAGAATATAATTAAAGAACATTTTATTTTCAATATTAAAAATGACGCAAATGTGGAAGAATGTATATATGTATATACATATACTAGGAAAACCTCTATATAGTTTCATAATTGCTATAGATGCAAATACATTTACGTTATCGTACTGCCAAAAAAACTCCCTAAAATTTTTTTATCAACACCAGGGGAAAAAGGTTAATCATTAGAGAAAAAATAATTTGGAAAATTATTATTTGAAACGGAGAGAAAACATATTTCGCCATTATGGTAGGAATTAGAACCAGTCGCTTTCTTATATTTTAATGCCTTACAATATCTATATATCCTTAAGAAAAACCATCTAAATTATGGTTTGAAAAGATTTCTTTTTCCGGGTAAACGCTTCTATTTTTGGAAAAATATTCATTTATATCAATGTTCGTAATATGCCGAAACTTATATTAAAAGAAAATTTCGATTTTTTTTTTCTATATCATATCAAAATTTTAACTAAATTTTTTAAGAAAATTATGTATAGAAATATCATCATTGCCAGCATAATTTATATGAAGTGAATTTGGTTTATTATAGAAATAAAATATTTTTTTTTTATATGTTGGCAAGATTTCGACAAGTTCTTGTATATATTAATATATTATTTTATTATGATGTAATGTCAAATCAAATATTTTAAAAAGATAATATTTAAATAAAATGATAATATTTCGATATTCTAAAATTTCGATTATTTTTACATAAAAATTTGTAATTTTAAAATGGGATTTATGCATAATTAAAATTTTGTTCGGTTAAAACTTTTGACAGAGTTTGACAAGGTGGGTAGAATAGTGTAGAATACAAAAATGTTAATATTTATATCTACTAAATTAATGACTTTTTTAATAATAAATGATTTTTAGTATTTGGATTTAATTTGGATTTTGGATAATAACTTTGATCATTAATCAAAAAAATTTTGTTAATTATAAAATTGAAAGATTTGTATTGCAATAATCGTTTTTTATTATATATTTGTATCGATATATTTTGAATTATTATCCGATTGTATTTTTTTTGTTATAAATTTGTTAAAGTACAGTTTTTAACTTGGCTAACATCTATAAATTTCAACATGACTTAATTTCCATTATCGATTTGTAAATAAAAATTTGTTTAAATATTGTTTTCCAAAAAAACCCGATTTAATTGAAAAATGTCTGACTTTAACTATATTTGTATACGTATATATATTAATTATTATTAAATTTAATATGAATTAAACACGCAATATAAAATATATTACAATATTATTCTAAAAATATATGTTACATCAATTATAATAATTGAATATTTATAGTAACCAAAATATTATTAAGTTACATTATTGTGTATGTATATATACACAACATACATATATACAACTTCGTACATATACCAACTTCAAAAATGATTTGCTTAAACTCTTTTTTTCTCTTTAAACAATTTTAAATGTTATCTGTTTCAAATGGTTTACCATAAATTGCAATTTATTTTATTTTATGTGACTCACATCCGAAAATTAAATGGACTCATCACAAACTTAAAGGCATTTATATATATACCTATAATTAATAAAATATTTCTAATCTAAAATCTAAACTTGAATATATATGTATATAAAATTCAGAGTGGTTACCTTTCGGGTTTGAATATATATAGGGTGTATTTGGGGAGCTAAAACGAACAATAAATGGATCTATAGAGCGGGGTTCTATTTTGCTTGATACTAGAGATAATAGGTCTTAAAGTTTTTAATATAATTTGTTTTTATTTTATCATTTTATTGTGCGTCTCACCTCGTTTTTCCATATTTTAAATAGCGATCGTTCAAAAGTTATGAAAATTTAAAGGAAAAAAAATTGAATTGAATAACAAATTTTTAAGATTTTTTTTTATTCGTTTAAAATATTCTTTCTCATTTTTTTTTCTCAATTATTTCAAATTTGATAAGAGATACAGAAAACTCAAGAAATATTTTTTTTTTTTAAGTTTATTATTTATTTAGCCTTTCCTTTTCAATTGTGACTGTAAGGTGAGGACTTATTCTTACGATATGTGTAGGAGTCGAACCTACAGTCCCCAGGTGCTTACAGCGTATTTTATACTCTCTTACCCACTAGTCTATTGACGCCCCGCCTAAATAATGATACCTTAATAACTGTAAAGTAGAAAATTTGAAGCAAATAAAAAAATCTTAGAAATTAACTTTTTTTTTTTTTAATTTGCTTATAACTTTCGAACGAAAAATATTTGAAATATGAAAAGACATTGTTTAGAAAGCTGAAATACGACGGTTGCCGAAGGTTTATCAAATTTACTAATTATAATTACGTATGGATTTTGCGATATAAGAAAATTAAATTAAAACTAAAAAAAAAAATTCTGGGTACCCATTATCTCATGAACAAAGGGAAATAAGCCACCAGTATAGAACAAATTTTGTTAGTTTTGGGCTTCTGAATATATTCTATAAATGTGTAAGACCGAAAGAGAATCACCATTTATATATTTATATATATATATTTCTTTTTTAAAGTTCTTTGAAATAACTTTATTTTTGATTTAAGCAGTTTTTTGTTTAGTTGTTAGCTATATCTAATTGATTTTAATTTTTTTGTGGAATTCATTTAAAATTTTTATTATCATATTAAATTTACGATTATAACATCATTTGTATTAACATTTATTAGTATAGTAATACGGAAATATTTTTATTACATTATAATTTAAATAAAATAATAATAAGTTTTACACGCCAGTATAATATTAACATTTATATATAATGAATTGAATAATATATTTAATTAGTCATTTTATAATAAATTAATTATACAGTTAGCAAAAACATTTTTTTTTTTTTAATTTAAATTTTAAATTTATAATCTTTAGTTATTGTTAATTCATTATCAAAACGCTTAATCCAAATAATCAAGTTTAATGTAAGTAGGTATATATTGTAAGTATATTCTTATTAATTATGCGTACATTTTACAATCATTTCTTACGCTAGCAATGATTTGTTTTTTCTTTTTTTGTTTATTAAGAAAACTACTTTAAATTATGTTTGCTTATACAGGGTGTCCGAAGTCACAAAGAAAATTAACCGTGTTGAAAGTTTATTAATTGCAATATATGTACGAAAAACTTTCAAAAAAATATATAAATTAAATCTTTTGATAATTTAGAAAATGTGTGATAAAAATCATAATTTAATAACGGTTTTTTATGCAAAAATTACAGTTATTTAAAAAAAACTTTGAAAAATATCAATATTTTTCGACTTTAAAAGCTTATAACTACACAACTATAAAAGTTAAAAAAAAACTTAAGATATTTGTATAAATTATATAATAGATATTTGCTCATAGTTTCAGCTATGTATCGATACCTAAACGGTACCTTCTATGTTATACAGGGTACAAAGATATTGCCATGTTTTTAAAAATTTAAGAAAAATACTTCGATGGCCGTTATTTTGGAAACAGTTAAGTTAAATAGTTAATATACCCTACCCTCCCTTCCGAAACAATTTCTTGCTTGTTTCGAACTCCCCTATCTCCTTCTTTCTTCATAACGTTCGACTTGCGGATACCTTATATATACATACATATATCGCTTACAAAAGTAAAATTAAAGAAAATCATTAAATTATAGAAATTAAAAAAAAATAATCAAAAAAAAAAAAGGAAAATCTATAATAAATTATATTTTTATTTTTACAAAATATAAATTATAAATGTGGTTAATGATAGTAACATTAATTGTTGTTCTAGTTGTATTATCTACAATTATTACATGAACATTATTACAAACACACAGATATTAAATTGGATTTTGTTTTTTTTTCATTTTTTTAAATTTAATCTATTTTTTCTTTTTTAGTTTTTCTAATTTGTCACTTTATTATAGTTTGATTTTTTCTATTTGTTTTTGTTTTTTAATTTTGTTTGGTTATTGCCTTTACTATTTCCACCACTTAAAATTCTTCTTTCTTTCTCTTTTTAATTGTCTTTACGTTCTGTGGGCACTATAATCATATACTTTGAAAATTATAAATTATTTATTTAATATATGTATTATATACATTATATACATATATTATACTTTTTATTATTAGTATATAAAGGTACTGCGTTTTGTTGGTCTACCAATTAAGTGAGTCCAATACAATTATTTTTAAATTCCATGACAAGACAATGTAAAAATTTTTAGTTAGTAACAGTATGGATGTGTATGGTATATATTTAAAATTTTTCGTTTATAATGTAAAATTCATATTTTTTTATTATATATAGAAAACAAAAAAAAAACTTTCAAACTATTAATAATTTGAATGATTGAGGTTATATACTTATTAATAAATACATTTTGATCAAAATTTATATAAGCATCATTAAGAAATAGAAGCCCTTCTGAAATTTAATTTTTTTTATTTAACTTTAGGACAATAAAATAATAATCATATATTTTTCTTTTTACAATATACACATGCATCTAAAAATAAACAATTTACAATTTCATACAAGTACAATTTTAAAAAGATATGTCGATTTCAAAAAAGAAAAGGTTAAATTAGAGTTCATAGAGTGAAATTTATATGTATTTAAAACTAGGAAACATAAAAAAAAGGTAAAACATTATATATATATATATAATATAGTAGGGTTTTAACAGGTCATTGTTCGATCGGAAACAAAACCAAAAGGTTAGGATTCTCTTTATATGATTTTTGCTGCAAAGATGAAGATGAAGAGGAGTCAATCTTTCACGTGCTGTGCGAATGGCCGGTTCTTGCTCTAAAAAGAACAAAGTTTCTGGGGAAATTTTTTTTAAACAATCTTTTTGATCTGTAGGAGGTGTACTTAAAAAATTTACAGCGCTTTGTAAGAAGCTCCCAATAGTTTAATTAAGAGAATCACTGACCCATGGTATCCCAATGGGCCTAAACAGGTCTAAGTATGCAACTGCACCTACCTCAGTTCCTATCTATATAATATACACAATATGACTCTATTTTTACTCGTTCGAAGCTGAACATATGTCTTCAAAAATAAAAAGAAAATTTTATATGAAATATAAATTAAAAGCAAAAATCGATATAAAAACAAAAGTTAAGGGTTAAATTGAAAAACAAAAACAATTTTTAGACTAAGGTGAAAACTAAGAATTTTTTAAAAAGTTCATTATCAAAAAATTAATGGTTTTTCAAAACTATCTTTAATCCGTTTTTTGTACTAATCTCAAATAAAAAAAAAAATATAATACAATTTCAAATTAATTAAAACTAAAGTACACTTTTTATTATTTTCCAAGTTCTTCTGATGGTGTCGTTATAGTAATTGAAAGAATGAATTGTTTTTTGTTTGATTTATCAAAATGTATATATACAATATAATGGAGTTTTTAAATTATAAACAAACAATTTACAATGAGATTATATTTATTTAATTCTATATTTTATAGCACGTGTCACTTATATATGAGTAAATGATTATAGTTATACATATACGTATATAATCTCTAATTGGCTAGACTGTGATCAAATCGTTTTAAGTATTTCCATTCAAAACTTCAAAAACAATAAATAATTGTTATAATTGCCATAAATATAAAATATAGTATAGTTAATAATTACTAAATAAACAAAAAAAAAAAAAAGAAATAGTATTATATAAAATATATATACTGTGATAATATGTTTGAGATATCCTACAATTTTCCAAATCAACTTCATACAAACATATTTTCTCTTTTATTTACTTTGATATTTTCTTTTATTTTTTATTTTTTTTTTTTGACATAGTTTTTCTCTATTTTAAAGTTGTTATAATTTTATATATATATAAAATATGTATATACTCTATATTCTCATTATTATTTGTTATACTCTGTCGTTATTTATTTGTATTTTTAATTATATCGAAACTTATAATACAATATATTTGGTTTTTCGATTATTTTCAGTTGATAGTGTCTCTGTATAATTTACGTGTAATTTATCTGTTAAAATTTTAATTAGATTTTATTGGTTATAATTCATAATACCTTTTATGTTCTAATAGCTTTTATAATTATTCAAATTGTTTGTTATTGACCGAATCCCATTAAAAAAAAATAGTTTTTTTTATTTGTTTTTTTTTTTTTTATTTTAATGATAAAAACAAAAACAAAAAAAAACAACGATCAAAAATGTCATTTTAAAAAAAATTACAATAATTAGAAAATCTGTTTTGAAAAGCGTTTTGAAATTTTTCCAGTTTTTTAAATAATCATTTTTTTGTTCAATCTCATTGAATTTTTTTTTTTTCTGAGTTCAAAACAACGTCAAAAAAGAGTATATGTAATAAGTAAATTTCTGTATATGTGAGTTTTATAATCCAAAGTTAAAATTTTAAAAGTATTACCAAAGAAAATTAATTTTATTCGGTTTAATTAGTTTCGGTTGCAATAACCAATATTCAATAAAATGTTAAAAAGTATTTCTTTTTATAGAAGATAAACAAGTTCAAATTTTTTTTTTGTTTATTTTTTTTTAAGAATCCTTTAATTTAATTTTTTTTAAATGATAATATTCTTATAACATTCCTTACAATTTTGTATTTTTCAATAATTGCTCATTAGAAATATAAATTGGTGCTTATATATTGTAAAAGTTGCATTCAAAGTTGACCCAGGCGATATGTACTTATATTATAATTTATAAACAAATTTTTTTTGAGTACTTTAAACTTTCGTCTTATAAATTATTTTCTTTTTGATTTTTTCTCAGTTTTTTTTTTTTTTTTTTTATACATTGTTTGCAGGTGGTATCTTATTACAGGTGATATTAATTACTTTCCTACCACTATACTTTACAAAGTAACCTAACATTTTTAATTACTTTCATCTTTTTTAATAAAGTTTTTTTTTTTTCAGCTTTTTTTTTTTTCTTTATTATTATTAAATGGTGCGCAATTTGACTCTCACAAAAATAAAATATATGAAAATTCTGAAAATTTATTAAAATTGCCTTTAGACTTATAAGTATATAGGTATATATTAACTATATAAATATATTGTATTCCATTTCATTTTTTGTTTTATAAGTAATTGAGTAAAATTACTTGAAAAATTATTATTCCTATTTATTTTTTGTTTTTTTTTTTGTTTCCAGTATTTTTTATATTAAATATTTATACTCTCATTGCATATATTATATAATATCTAAAAATGAAATATGGCAGTAATTGTTTTGGTATAAAGTATAAAATAAAAGGAAAAAAAAAAATAATGTTTTCGTGTTGAAATTTACATGTTAATTATAATTTTAATAGTAATAAATTTAAATTAAAAATAAAAATTATATTCTAAAAAATTTATAGAAATAAATAATTAAAAAAATGGAAAAATAAAAAATTGGGAATTGGGAATTTTGCTAATTTTTTATTTTATTTTTATTTTTGTTCTTTATTAACGAACAAACAGAAAATTAGAATAATACATTTTTATAATATATAACAGAATATAAAACAGAAAAAGGGAAAGATTTGACAGTTAAAAATATGATTAATGATACAAGTATACAATATAACCAACACTAACAAAAAAAAAAAAATGAACAATACTAAAATTAACTCTCAAATATTTATTAATGTAAATAAATTATAATAATGTTAACTCTTAATACAGATTAGAAAGTCCGAACAGAGCTTATATCAAATTTGAAAATAACTAATATAAAATATAAGACAATATGGTATAAGAGGGGAATCAACATTAAAGGACTATTTTTGATTGCAACTGTTATCATAAATTATTTCAAAAAACAAAAAAAAAAAAACAAAAAATGAAGAAAATTTATAACGTCATATAATATCTATTATTGTTGAAAAATATCAATTTTATATTTTGACATTTGATTTTTACGCGGATAAGTTGCGCTTGATTCATCAAAATTTCAATAATAAAAAGAAAAAAATTAATAACCAGGAATAATAAAGAATTAAGGAATAAAGGTTTTTTTTTTTTAATTTTAATAAATATAAATTATTATTTAAATATGAAAAATTGTCTTTATACTTTTCATTCATTCATGTTTTTTTTTTTTTGTATTCCAAGTGACAAGTAAATTATGCAAAAAAATAAACATAAGATAATATTATTGAATAAATTAATAACATTTTTCTTTTAAAGTAGATATTTTAATACATTGTTGAATTAAATGATTAATTGTTTTAAGAGTTCAATATCTAAATTTAAGAATTAAAAAAAAAAAAATGTGATAATTGTATGTATTTTTGAAGAATGTATAATATAGTGACTTTATGACTATAGTTAATTTAGTTTTTATAAATATACGGTAGAAGATGACGTTATATTTTAAATTAAATGTTATTACTATTTTTTTTTCAATATATTTTTTTAATTTAAATTTTATTACTATTATATCCGAATCCGAATCATATCGGAGGCACTATTTTTTTAAAAGGGCGTCGGAATCATATGTAGAACAGTGGCCATTCTACATATGATTCCGACGCCGACGCCAAGAAGAGTATGCAATGAAAAGCTTTGAGAAACAAACGGTCAATAGCCAATCGATATTAAAAATTAAGAAATGAAAATGTAAACAGCTAAACAGGTTCTGGAATGGAATCGCCTAGGAAAAAGAAATATTGATAGACTTAACCTAAGAATACATGGCGTAGAACAGTAGAACGAGAAATGGAACAAATTAACAAGATATGGTTATACAAACGAAAGTAATTACACAAAATAGAAGCAGATGGAAAGGTTTTGTGAAAACCCTATGCTCTCAAAGCTAGTAGAAAAAGAAAAACAAGCAAAACTATTATACATATTTAATTTTATAAGTAGAAATTTAAATTCTTAAAACTTTTAGATTTTAAATGCGTTGGTATAATTATCCTAAACAAAAATTTTGTAATATCCTAAAAGTAAAATTTGTAAATTTTTTTTTAAACGAATTTTTCAACTATTTTCCATATTTTCTCGTATAAAAAATAAATTATGATTTCTTATAAAACAAATTTTTTTTTTTCGCTATATCTTAAATAGGTATAACTAGCTATGTCTAAGAATATTTTGAAAATATTTATTTAAAAATAAAATAATATTTTCCTTCATTTCTTTACATTTTGTTTTTTTCTTTTGTTGTCTAAACTTCTTTTTAAAAAAACGATATTTGTCTTTTATAAATTTTATAGATTCTTATATACTTATGGTTTCTTTTTTTTATTAAAACTTTTGTAGAAAATTATGTTTTCTATTTCAAAATTCATTATTAAAAGTATTCTTCTTTAAATAATAAGAATTATTTTGAATTCAGAAATTATAAAGAATTAATTTACAATTTATATGAGATTATAAAATTTTTTTATAAAAATATACGTTTATTAATAATCTACTTAATAATTATTTCAAGTAAAATGAAATTATACCAGGTGCAAGAGATTTAAAAATATCATACTGTAATTCTTAAATTTATATGTATAGACGAGAAGAATCTCTTACTATTATAGAAAACCATAGTAAAATAACAATAACTCTACAACTTTGTGCATGTTATATTAAACTTTATAATAAAATCTGTATAACAATTTTTGACTCTGAATTTTTGTAGTCTAATTGGCAATAACAATTTTGTGAGTTTAATAATAATTACCGAAAATAATTAATAGAATAAGAATTCTCTAGTAGAAAATTGACTGTGTGTCTGTAAACGATTCAGAAAAAGCTAGACAATTAGTTGAATGCATAAAACTGAGCTTGAATTCAAATCTCACTTTTTCAAACAAAAACTACGCTTGAACTCATAATTTTTTTTGAGAAAGTTATATTTCAGTTCAAGCTCAGTTTTATACATTTTGACCCAATGAATCGAATGAATAAAACTGAGCTTGAATTCAAATCTCACTTTTTCAAACAAAAACTACGCTTGAACTCATAATTTTTTTTGAGAAAGTTATATTTCAGTTCAAGCTCAGTTTTATACATTTTGACCCAATGAATCGAATGAATAAAACTGAGCTTGAATTCAAAAATCACAAACAAAAAGTAGCAGTTCAAGTGTAGTTTTTGTTTGAACAAAATGAGATTTGTGGTCAAACATAATTTTATACATTCGACGTGATACATTAATGTGAATACATATATATAAAAATTTGTTAAGGAATTTCTCCTCCAGTTAATAATATTTTCAGTAAATTGATTTATAAAATTTTGGCTGTATTTAAAAAACACACAAAAACGCTATAAATGTAAAATCAATTCTATAATATCCTTTAAAATAACTTTTTACTTTTTAGAAATATAATAATTTAAGAAACGTCTGCAATTTTATTTAAAAGGACCCACGTATATTTTCTTAAACTACACAATATGGATTCAACAGGCATTTATTTTATTTTCCTTATGATCCATTACAAATGAAATTTAAACCCTTTTGTTTTTATATTAAAAAATAAAAAAATAAAATAACAGAAAAAATAAAACAAAACTTTTTTATATGATATTTCTAATAACGCTTTTTATAAAATATTAAATTCTTTTATTATTTTTATGAAAATACAAATTTTTATTTTTTATACGAAAAATATGGAAAATAGTTGAAAAAATTATTTTGCAAATTTTGCTAAAAAAAAAAACGCGATTAAACAATAAATTTTAAATACAAAAATACTATATACATATAAAATATTTATTTGTTTTTTTTTAATAAGATGAGATTTCGATTCGATGCTCTTAACAAATGAATCTAAGTTACGTCTGTAATAATCTGAAAATACAACACTTCATATTATTTTAAAAAAGGATGAGGGATGAAAGAAAAAGTTTTTTTTTTTTTTTTAATCAATAAAGTAAATGAAAGTAAAAATTTTAACGCGTAATGTAACAAAAAAAAAAAAAAAAAAAAATATAAAGTTTATTTTTTGTATTTTATATTTATTTATTATATTTATTTACCCTCTTAAATTGTTTTCTTTCTCTTTCTATTTATTTTACTATTTAATTTTCCAACCGAAGAAATCGAAAAAGGAGAAAATTCTTAAATTGTTTTTGGGTTTTTTCTATTTGGCGGGGGAAAATGTTTGAGGCTGCGAAAAACAAATATTATGAATTCTGTTCAATGAGTTTTGAAATTTTTTTTTTTCTTTTTCTGTTTTTTCAAATTTAACCCCTTGGACATTTAGAAAAAAAAAAAAGAGAAAAAAAAATTATGAAGGGTTAAAATTGAAAAGGAACACTTTCTTTTACTTTAATAAAAAAAAAAAAAAAAAAAATTGTAATTTTTGTATCTTTTTTATATATGCATAACGAAACGATTTTTTTTTTTTTTTTTTTATATCTACAGATGGAAAATTACTTAAATATTTCATTAAGTATTTGCTTGAATTTCTTCTAATAAGAAGGGAGAGTATAGTCAGTAGAATTAAAAAGAGTTAAAATTTATTGCTTTATTTAGAAAAACCATTTCCGCCAATACTTATGAGGTCTTCTTTTGTGGGATTTTTATCATATTTCATTTTTATTTATAAATGTTAATATAGTATTATATATCTATAAGTATTATTTATTTAATTTTTTAAATTGTTTGATTTTGTGTTGTCCTTTGTGAAGAAACACAAATAACAGAAAAAAACAAAAAATTCATATTGATTTTGGGTAAATTTTTAGGCACTTTCGTCTTTATTTTTTTTTTGCTCTTATATCATCTTAAGTGTGTCTTTTGTAATTAAAGTACGTGCACATTTTGTAAAAATATTTTTAAAACACTTGTTAATAGAATTTTAATTAAACAAAAAATGTAATTTATATAAAATTTGCAATATTTTAAAAATTTCGTTTTTTTTATTAATATTTAAAAATTCTTTGTTAAATTCCGCCTTATTAAAAAAACATAATTATTATGGGGAATGTTTTATATAAAATTTATTAAAACTTTTCTAATTAAATAAAGAGTAGTATTAAATTAAATTAAAAAAAAAGAAAAAAACTTGATCCAGATGCAAAAAGAAAGATCTTAAAACAATGCTTATTTTATCATAAATATGCTGGTAAATATTATAAAAAAAGGCCGTATTTAAAAATAAAATATCGTTACATTTAAATTTCAATATATATGTATATGTAAATATATATGTTTGTGTACGTAGATATATATATTTATTTGCATTTTTGTCAGCTAAAAGGATGAATATAGAATTTTGTTTTCTGAGAAAATGATAATCCTAAGTTTAAAATAATTCTTTAATCATCTTAAAAAACCTTAAAGACTATTGATTTTTATTCATCTCTTCTTGTCGTCAAAATTATCAGATTAATCTGGACATTGATAATGAAGGAATTATTAGGAAAAAAGTCTGTAGATCTGGAGGTATAAATTATAGAACTGTTTAGATTTAGATTTAGCGATCGATACTAAACTAAAATCTACTGTCGAAAATTTGATTTAAATAACGACCATAATATTAATAACTGTTATTTATTGTAAAATTTATTTTTAGTTTTATATACTTTATATTTATTTTATTCGAAAAAATGAATAATTATACTTTCAGTCAATGATTGATTTAAAATATTTTGATATTTTATTAAAACAATTTTTGAAATTTATTTAATTTTCTTTTATTTTTATTTTTTACTTTCAGGTGCGTATTCTTTTAATAACAGTCATTTTCATTGGTATTTTTTTCTTAATCCGTAAGTTATTTAAAAATTAAATTTATTAAAGTGTTATAAAAAAAAAAGGAAAATTAAATTAAAAACAAAATTTAAATTAATATTAAACATCAGTTTTAATAAATTAAATTTAATCTTTGATGGCCAAAATAAAAAAATTTTTAAAATATTAAATTTAAGTTAGAATACATAAATTAATCAACAACTGATGCATCTAAAATGAAAACTTTTGCTCTGTTTCTATTCGCAGTCATCTGTCAAAGTAAAGTTAAAATATATGAAATTGTCGCAGTCGTTTCTTAGTCGTGAAAAAAGTTGCGTAATTCCCTTATTATAATAACACTACCGCCACAACCATGACTACCAACTTCAAACCATTGCAAATTATTGTTTTGAGTTGTAGGGCCGCGAGGATGACCGCGAATGTAGTTGAATTTTTAAAAATTTGGAAGTTGTAGTATAGAATTGTCAAAATGTATGCATGATCTGTCAGTCAGTTGAAAAACAATAGTATAATTAAATAACTATACCTACAGAAATCACGTTATTACAATCAGTAGCGCTACAAGGTATAGTTGGTAGTCATGGCCGTAGTTGTGATGGTAGCGTTATTATGACTAGACTTACTAAACCCTATTTTACTTATTTAGCATTCTATAGGAATTTAAGTGTCTAAAGTGTTACAAATTCAAGTGAATAGTTATAGTTACCAAAATAAAAAATAAAAAGACCCAATTTTTTTTAATAGGTATATTTAGTTATTTGCAATATTTTTAAAATAATATACAACTTAATTTAAAATATTAAAGTAAATATTAATTAAAATAGAGAAAAAACCAAAATTTAGTAAAATTATAATTTTATTTTATTAAATTTTTTCTCTGAAAATGAAAATTCCATTATGATACTCTTTTGTAGATTGCGTTTTTTTCAAAATTTTTAAACTTATGGTGAATTACAAAATTACCGAAACAAAAAATAGAAAATGTTTATGTATGTTTAAATGTTTATATGTGCAAATAATAATAAATATAGGGTTTTCCAATTTGAGTGATATGATTTCTTTTCAAAAAAAATACACTAATTGTTAAGGAAATTCAAATGTTTTTTATTTAATGTGAAGTACAACCCATACAATTAAGTTCTGAATAAAACGTCATTGAAATGGCCTCCACGGCTTCTTTTGCAGGAACGAATTCGATGAACCCAATTTTCGAGCAGTTTTTCTACTAAATCAAGTCGTATGTCATGAATAGCACGTTCAATATTGACTTCTAAAGCTTGAAGAGAGTCTGGTTTATTGTAAAGACCAATGACTTCAAATAATCCCACAAGAAATAGTCTAATGGTGTTAAATCACAACTTCTTGGAGGCCATTTAATGTCACAATTTCTTGAAATAATCGAATGTCCAAACTTTTCTCGCAATAATTCGGTTGTCGCACGTGCTGTGTGGCACGTAGCCCGTCTTATTGGAACCAGATGTTGTCAAGATCAACTTCTTCGAATTTCGGCCATAAAAAGTTGGTTATCATCGATCTATACCGCTCTCCATTGACAACAACGGTGTTACCAGCTTCATTTTCAAATAAGTACGGACCGATGATTCCATCAGACCAAAAACCATACCAAACTGTCAATTTAGGTGAATGTAATGGTTGTTCATGAATAATTTGTGGATTTGCTTCGCACCAGAATCGACAGTTTTGTTTATTTACCGCACCACTCAGATAAAAGTGAGTATCATCGGAGAAGATGATATTCTTAAAAAAATCGTTATCGTTGTCAAGTTGTTCCAAGACAAAATCAGCAAATTCTAGACGTTTACTGTGATCCATGATGAAATTGTAAACATTACTGAATACAATGAAAAAAAAACAAGGTAGAATGTAAACCAACGGTTTTTAAAAGCGCACATTTCCAAAACTCAATACAAATTGTTTAGAAGTGTGACTTACACAAAAATTTGAAAATTTCATGTAATAAGAAAAAAACGTGAAAATAGGACATTTTTGAGATTTTGAGGGGCCGTAAGTCCGGAATCCTATATAACTAAGAAAAGTTGTTAACACACGTAAAAATATATTATTGAAGCTTTAATTTTTATGTCTTGCCGAAGAAAAGTTTTTACAGGTGCCTAAGTTACAGGTGTCTAAAAATAGCAAAATTTCAATTTTTGAGGCGTAATAACTCTTAAAGAGGGGGCGTTACCAAAAAATTTTCTGAGGAAACTTATACTAATTCTAAAAGTTCTTTCTTGTCTCAAAATTTCAGGTTCCTATCTAAAGGGGTGCCGGAGTTATGAAAAAAGAAATTTCATGCAAAATGTGGTTTTCACATAACGGTAAATTTAAATCGTAAATTACAAAATATTACATAATTTTGATATTGTTTTATATAGATAATAAAATTTTTGATCTTCTGGCGGTTTTAGATTGCAAAACTATTACGCAAAGCCCGAGATATATACATCTGAAAATGGAGCTTTTTTACAATTTTGAAGAGCTGCAGCTTTGGAACCCTTTACAACTAAAATAAACCTTTCACACACGTAAAAATATATTATTGTAGCTTTCATTTTCATGTCTTGCCGAAGAAAAATTTTTACAGGTGCCTAAGTTACAGGTGTCTAAAAATAGCTAATTTTCAATTTTTGAGGCGTAATAACTCTTAAAGAGGGGGCGTTACCAAAAAATTTTCTGAGGAAACTTATACTAATTCTAAAAGTTCTTTCTTGTCTCAAAATTTCAGGTTCCTATCTAAAGGGGTGCCGGAGTTATGAAAAAAGAAATTTCATGCAAAATGTGGTTTTCACATAACGGTAAATTTAAATCGTAAATTACATAATATTACATAATTTTGATATTGTTTCATATAGATAATAAAATTTTCGATCTTCTGCCGGTTTTAGATTGCAAAACTATTACGCAGAGCCCGAGATATATACATCTGAAAATGGGGCTTTTTTACAATTTTGAAGAGCTGCAACTTTGGAACCCTTTACAATTAAAATAAACCTTTCACACACGTAAAAATATATTATTGTAGCTTTAATTTTTACATCTTGCAGAAGTAAAATGTGTGCAGGTTCCTAAGTTACAGGTGTTTAAAAATAGCAAATTTTCAATTTTTAAGCCCTAATAGCTCATAAACAGGGGGTGGTCCGAAAAAATTTTCTGAGGAAACTTATACTAATTCTAAAAGTTCTTTCTTGCCTCAAAATTTCAAGCTTGTATCTAGAAGCGTGCCGGAGTTATGAAAGTAGAAAAATCATGCAAAATTTGGTTTTCACATAACGGTAAATTTAAATACTAAATTTAAAAAAATTGTATAATTTTGATATTAATTTACAAAGATAAAAGAAATACCTGTCGAATGACGTTTTCAGATTGAAAAAATCTTAAGCAGAACATAAGATATATGCATTTAAAAATAGGGCTTTTTCAAAGTTTGAGGGGGTGTAGCTCCGTAATGGGGAGGGCTACATGAAAAAGTTGTTCCACAAAATTATTTTTTTTATAAGACCTACCTATGGTTAAAATTTTTTTTCTCTATCTTTAACGGTGTAGAAGTTTTGTAAACAGACGGACGGACGGACGGACGGACGGACAGAGTGAAACTAATAAGCACATTTTTTCAAAATTTTTTTGGAAATGTGCTAAAAAGACAGATCATGACATACTAGAAATGGCCGAAACGTCACTTAGAAATCATATCACTCAAATTGGAAAACCCTTACAATACTTAGTATAGTGTTTTAACTGTCATTAAAGTGTAGATCAAAGATAATGTTAGAATATATTCTAGTTGTATTTCAAAAGTTTTAAAGAATCATAAATTTACATAATAACAGTTGTTTCAATTATTTTTTTGCAAATTCTTTATCATACAAGATCCAAAATTTAAAATAGTCCAATATATTATGTTTTTAATATTAATATTATAAATAAAGTAAGTATTTCTTAAATCACAAATATATGTTTTTATGATTTTATTTTTTTTATAAATAATATGATTTTATTTTAAAAATAATTCGAAAAGTTTTTAATCAAAATATTTTTGATCAAAGATTAATTTTTAATATCTACATAAATACTATTAAAATGTTAAATAATTATTTTTATAATTACGGTCATTGTTCAATTTTAAATTTTAGGGTTAATTCTCTTGATTATTGAACATTTAATTTGAAAATATCGTCCGAAATAGTAATTTTTTTAATTATAGACTGATAACATAGTATAGATATGTATTTAAAAAAACATTATAAATTTTTTAATTTGTTATTTTGAAATTATTCAATTTAATTTATACACGCAAACAATTTATTTTTAATTATTTTTAATAGGATTAATATTAACGTAACTATATCTGGAATAAATAACTGTTCAATGTTCAGCATTTATATACAATTAAACTTTTAATAATAAGATTAATATTATAATAATAATATATGTATATACATAATATATAACATATATGTATATTTTAAACAATTTTTACATTTTAATCGCTTAGCTATATAAAGCTGAAGTATACTATCACGCGTAAATTTCATGATGGAGTGTCATAAAGTCATATTTCACGAATATGGCTTTATGACACCAATTTTATGACCCATATTATGGCTTTATAACACAATTTTTATTTTATACAAATATGACTTTATGACCTATTCAAATGAGTCATAAAATCATATTGGGAATATGCCTTTGACTCATTTGGAAGGTTCATAAAGCCATATTCATGTAACAACCGTAAAAGCGACATTTATCCTGACGAAGTCGATTAAAAAAGTTATGAAACTCTTACAAAATTTCTTTTTCTTTATTTATGGGATGAACAGATACGGTTCTTTATTTCTGTGAAAGAAGTTTTATTTTAAATATGAACTTTCACTTAACTGTTAACATTAATAAATGAATTTGTTTTTGATTGAGTATAATATGTATTAGGTATAGGGATAAGTAAAATTTAACTGTTTGTTTTATATAAGGCCACCCAAATGAAGAATTTATTTACTTAAATTTTAGTATGTTTCAATTTCAAATCGTTTTTTTTTAAATTATTTTGTCTTTTTCCTGCGTAGAAAATACTTATTACTATCCACTTTTTTTACAATACCAGCAAGAAAATGTTTTGATCACGTGGTAAGTGAAACTACTTCTTATAATAGATATATTACTTTGACTAAAACCTGAACAAAGTTTGAATGTACACTGGCGTGTTAATATTTTTCATCAACCACAAATTTCAAATTGCACGTACGTGTTAAAACAAGCTAGCACACGCTTGAAGGAGCATGTAATATACGCTGAAAGTGTAATCACAGTATAATAGCATAAAGAAAAGATATAATATATATTATATAAACATATAACATATTATATTATGTTTTCTTTATGCCAATAGATTCAAATTTTAGGATCTTTTTTTTAAATTTAAAATTTTTGAATTTAAATTTAGAAAATTTTCTATATCGAAAATAGAATTAAATATTAATAATTTATTTTTGGTATATGTGAAACATATGAGTGTTTGAAATATTTCAATTTTCCAAAAAAAAAAAAATAAGAAAATATTAACAGAAAAAATTTTTTTTGAAAAATTAAATTTCTCATACCCCATATTCTCTCATCTATACGTCATATACTCGTATATTTTTTTTTTGCTTTTTTGATTTATTGAAACCCTATGATATCCATATTTTCCACTCAAATGATTTCTTAGTTTTTTTTTTTTTTCGACTTCGACTTCAGAAGTCTTTTCTGCTTTCTTGTTTTTTTTTTTTTCTTTTTTGATTACTTTAATACTCCTTGACTATGTATACATGTAACATTTTTTTCCTTGTCTATAATATTTTTTTTTTTTAGGATGATACAAACATAAACATTCCTTAAATTAATTCTGGACATTTAGTTTTATTTTTTCATTGTTTTATTAAAAAAAAAAAGACAAGGAACTGAATTTAATTAATGTTTTAAGCTACATGATACTTCTTTTTTTTTTTTTTTTTTTAACAATTTTCTATTTTCTTTTGAAAAATTTTCAATCTTTTATTTATTTTAAGAAAAAAACATTTTTTATTTTATTTTTTTTTAGAATAATGTCATACCACAGACTTATTATCTGCTATATTGGACATTAAAATAAAATAAATAATTTCATTATTAGAAATTTATAGCTTTATTTAAGAATCTTGAAATTGTTTATGTTTGTTAATGTTGAATTACCCTTTTTTTTTTCTTTTGCGTTTTTTTTGTAAAGAAAACTGCAATGATTTAAAAAATAATTAAATTTTGTAAAAAAATTATATATGTATAGTTAAAAAAAAAAAAAAAAAAGCAAATCTAAAGATTAAACAAAAACGTATTTCTTTAAAAAAAAATGATAAACAAATTAAGAAAACCCCTTTATTTACTTTTATTCTTTTCACCTCCTATAGATAATAAGAACGTAGCCTGAATTTTCATAATGCAATTGAATGGGGATAGGATTAGATTTTTTTTTAATGAAAAATCAAGATTAGGGTTAAATAAAAAAAAAAAAAAAGGGAAAAGCATTATTTTTTTATAATTGAAGTTTTTTGGTTTGTAAAATTTCTAATCAATATATAAAATTTGAAGAAACCCCTTTTTCTTTCAAATAACCAAAAAAAAAAAACATTAAAACAAGAAAAATTTTAATTTAATGACCAACTTTATTTTACCACAATTATTACTTCATCACTTTTAAAGATGATTTTAATGGTCTTGTTTTGGTTGTCCAAAATTTTCTTTTGGTTTTTTTTGTTTTCTTCCTTAAAATGACCCCCAGATATAATTTTAAAGTTAAAGTAACCATTTTTAAAAATCTTAAACGTAAATGAGTATTCTTGTTAAATTTTTAAGGATTTTTTTTTTTTTTTTAACCCTTTATGGTATTATTCTTATGTGATTTATTTATTTTTTTTTTTTGCTTATCATGTATTTAAGATAAATAATAAAAGTCGTAATGAAAACATAAACAAAACATAATACCTAAATATATCAGGAAATAAATACATATGGTATCATATTATTTTTAATAAGTTGTTAATAATTAATAAATTTAGTTACGCTCTAGTATTTAACTAATTTAGTAATCTTGTAAAAATTATGTCTTTTCTGTTTTTTTTTTTTTTTATTTAAAGCAATAATGTATATATACATATACTAGAATATGTATATATATGTTAGAAATTATTGATTAAAGATTTCTGTAAGAGCTGCCACTCAATAGACTATGGAATCTGTAATATTTACTTTGTCTCAGTATACAATTGTAGATTTCAAAATAAACCATATTTGAATTATTTAATGATCCAAATTCTGTAAAACATTTTACACAATGCTATAATGATCTAAAAGATTTCATTCAATTTCTAATGACTCTGTAATCTTAACTTGCCAAAGATGGATTGTAGACTAAGTGACGATATTTAAGGAAAATTCAGAATTCGTGTAATTCCATATTCAGAATGCTTAAAGATTTCGTAGATAGGAACTGTTTAAAAGATTCGTTTAAAAAGATTAAAGATTTTCAAGATTAAAAAAATGTTTAGTCATATGTAGCTTAAGATACTGTCATGCAAAACAAGAAAAATATTCGAGAATTTGACTGAAAACTTGAATTTTTACAATGCCAGTAGCAAATGTCTGAATTAGATTATTTACGGTGTTAGTGACACTGCGATCTTTTGATGTAGATCTATATTGTAATGTCCAAACTAATTAAACACATCCTTCAACATATCCTTATAATTCCTTTCATGGCGTTTATAGTGTTTTATTTTCCAATAATTGTTTTGCAATAAGTTCTTGTGATTTCTAACTACAGTTTCTGAATATTTTCAATTTACAGTATAGTTTTATATTATTTTTATCCCTACTCTGTGATTTATTTTCCGTATAAGATAATACAAAACTTTATTAAATGAAATTATTTTTAAAAAATTATAATAAATAACCAAAATTTTGTTTTTTATTATACCAACATCGTAGGTGCTCTTCTCCACAGATCGCATATTTTGTAACAGTATACAGAGTGTTCCACGAGTAAACGGCATCTTTGTGATAGAGGAGGTAAAAACAAGCAAAAAACTTAGTATATTAAGTGACATCTATTCCTAACGGTTTTCGAGTTGACGGTACTTATAGATAATTTAGTAAGCTTCCGAAAATGGTATTAAGATTAATCTTACGTTTTTTAGTTACTAAATTATAAACAAAACTAAATTAAAGAATTTTACAGAAGAGAAAATCTATAAGTACGCTAACTCGGAAAACGTTCGCCGCTAACTCGGAAACAGTTAGTAATAGACGTCACTTATGACTTAATACTAAGTTTTTTGCTTGTTTTTACCTACCCTATCACCCCTTACAAGAATGCCGCTTACTCGTGAAACACCCTGTATATATGTACGTATATATATAAGTTTTTTTTATTATAAGAATATTTTCATACGTTTTTTTGTTTTTTGTTTTAAATTTCAACTAAAAATTTCCTTAAAATTTCAATTTTCTAATTTAAAACTTACAATTTAATTTGAGTATTTTTTAAAAGTATCTATAGGTATTCGATATTTTTATGTGAAACGAATTATTGTGAAACTCATTTCTTTTATATAGGATTTTATTTTTTTATTGAAAATTAAAAATTAAAATTAGTTGGTATATATACAAAAAAATAAATGGAAATAAATAAAAAAAAAAACAAAAAGAATATTATAGGATATTCCATATTCAATAGAAACAGATAATACCAAAAAAAAAAGGAAATAAAAAGATATATATTTTTTTTTTTTTAATTATAAAAAAAATCTTGTGTGTGGTAGACCGATTTGCCTCCCATAATTCTGAAATAACAAATATTCGAACACCCAGCCACATTATATCACCACATTCCAATGTATTATGTTGGAATGTGGATGAATAGAAATTCATGTTTAATCAATCGTTCAACTGGAAATTAATTGAAATTAAGTATTAATTTTTTTTTTTTTTTTAAATTTTGTTTTTTTGCTTTTGAATACAAAATTTTTGAAAATTTGTTTGCCTGATAGTTACTCTTTAGTTTTAGTTCAAAATCGGACTAAATTTTGAAAGAATTTAGTCACATATGGATTCCGTATTTCCTTTCAAACAGGCAAAAAAAAAAACTATCAACATTTTTTTTTTTTAAATTTAACCATTAATGATCACCACACTAATCATTGAACTGTAACAAAAAAAAAAAATTGTATAAGGTTTAATTAAGGGACATCATGCTTTTGGCTCTTTAGGTCACCTTATAAAAGTGTATGATGGAAACTTTTTTGTATATATACCTATGCAAAAGACAAAATATGTAAAATTAATTGTAAGGTTAAGATTTAATTTATTTTTTGAAAAATTTCATACAAAAAAATGAAAAACTTTTAATGAAACCGGTAATTATGGAAAATTCTTTTAAGAGAAAACATTCTTAAGAGCAAAAACAGGCAAATAAATTGTAAAGCATATAAAAATTGATTGATTATCTGTTCTAAAAAAAAAAATTATATAGTAAAGTTTAAAAATTATGTGAAATATTACGGTTATTGCGTTTATCGCTAACATAGTATGTTCTTCTTTTTCTGTGGGAAAAAGAATTTATATGGACCAATTGTGGATAAAAAATTAATTACCTAAAATAATGTTGGGTTAGGTACGAATGGTCGTATCTTAAAAACTAGTTTTATCAAAATCTCGTTTTTAAAATCCCATTTTATAGAAATATCGTTTCTTAAAATTTCCTTTTTTTTTGCTTTTTTAAATTTTTTTTTAAACTTAAATTTAAACTCTAAAATACCTCTTAATTTTTTTTTCATTCATTTTGAAATGAAAGCCTTTGATGTAGTAGTGATCAAGATGAAAGCCTTTAAACTAGTAATTGCTACCGCATACAAACCCCCGCTACATAAATTATTAAAACCCTGCTTTTGAACCCAATTCTAGAATCCCTCCTAATTCACAATCTCACATATACATGTAATAGGTATATAAATATTTTGGAAAAAGAGAATACTATGATTTCGAATCCAACTCTAAAATCTATCCTAATTCAGAATATCACGTTTACATACATACATATATAAATATATTTTTAAAATTTAAAAAAAACAAGATTTTGATAAAATGAGATTTTAAGATACGAATACGAGCATTCGTATCGCTCCCAATAATGTTTTGTTTTTTTTTTGTTTTTGGTAGATAGATATTATCTTTTATAAAAAAATTTTTCTTCACTAAAAAATGTTAGTGTGAAACATCAATTATAGTATATGTAATTCTTTAAACATTAAGAAAATCAATAAAAAAAAAAAATCGTGCCTATGTTTCATTTTCTGTCTTATTTTTTCTTTGAATTAAAATTTAATTGTATTTAATATTATTAGATATGATTTAAAATGTAATATTTTATCAAAGATTGAAAAAATCAATGAACATTTAAAATTAAGATAACCGGAAGATAAATGTGCGTGCATTGTCAATATAAATTTATATATAAAAAAATAAAAGAGGGTGGTAGGTATATAGGATACTATACAACAGATTGTATGGTAGGTATAGGTATACTTATTTGATTGTACTAAAAAATATATACATATTTTATAAGTTAGATAAGTAGTTATTGTTCATCTCTTCAGTAAACATGACAATGTTTGTGTTTAGACTTTTAGTCTTAAGTTTGTTAATTTTAATTGTAGAATTTCAAATTCATATTTTTTATTGTTGACATTTCACATAGGAAAAAACAAAAAAACAACAAACTTATCGTATATATTATTACCACAATAAATCGAATACAAATGAAAATAATGAATCGAATCAAAAATAATGAAATTTTACCTAATATTGCTCCTATTGCTCAGTCAGAAATGAAATTTTTGTAAATTTGACAGTGACACTTTTCAAAACTCATATTTCTTATGATTTGATTTCGTATACGTTTAACCAGTTTAACTAAATTTAACGGAAATATAGAACAGATTTTTTTTATATACTATCTGGACATTTTTTTATATATATAAATACAAACATAATACATATATGTATTATTATACATATAAATAAATGTATTTTTCATGAAATAATAAGGATCTTCATGTAAAAGTGCAAATTGGTCTCGTCTCATACGATCGAAGGATCGGTGAAAATTTTTGACAGCAATTGTTTCATATAAAAATAATATGCAATTTAATTTTATCCTAGACTTCAACCCTATTGTAGATTTTAAATATTTTTAAAGTTTGTTTTTATTTAAATTGACAGTTTACAGTTTTATTTAAATTTGACAGTTTTTATTTAAATTGACAGATACAATCAAATATTTCTGAAAAGTACCAATAAACATTTCTTTAAAGTGTAAACCAATCAACATTTCTTCAATCTGTAATTTTTTACTTTTGAATTATATTTTGCTTTGGATGTAGTAGCACACTTAATGTAGCATTTTTGAATTACATATATACATATTTTCTTTCTATGCATGTAGTAGCACACTTAATGTAGCATTTTTGAATTACATATATACATATTTTCTTTCTATGCATGTTTACATCAAGACCTTAAGGTTATAGCAAAATAAATTTTATATTTTCACACCACTTTTGAGTCTGTCTGTTTTCTTAAAATAAAGTTAAAATTATTAAAACTTAATTAATATACATACATATTATATAAAATCTAAATCTATATAAATATACATATTATATAGATTTTAACTATTTATATTTATTTAAATGCTGTATTATAACAAAAGTTTAATATCTTTAAATAAACAATAACTTATAAAAAATTTTGTATTTTAATTAGTGAAAAATTTCTTTTTTTAACATTTTTTTTATTAATTTATTTATATTAATATTGCATACATAAATGTAATGCAATATTATTGAACCATTGGCTACTAAAGGCCATTTTTATAAGTTTTTAAACTATTATTAAATTATATACTATTATTTTTTTTTTTTTTTTATATTATATACTATATATTTACATTATATTTGGTCGTAAGGGGGGTATGTAAAGAAAGAAACACTTACGACCTGTGTAGGGATCGAACCCACACTCCTTCGGTTAATACGCCACACGCCTACCCACTAGGCTACCGAAACCCTTTGTTTTAACATGTAATCGGCCTGGGAGAAACTAATTTTTTTTTTTAAATGGACTTAAAAGTGGCTAAAAAATTTTACTGTTGCTACTATAATTTATATTTACTAAGCTTCCGTCATGAACCAGAATCTAACTAATGATGAAGATCATGAAATACTTATCTTTTATTTTATAGATACTCATCTTGGTCATAATAATTTAATTTTAGCCATTAGTTGCTTTCCAATTGAAAAATTAAAATAATTTTTTAAGTAAAAAGTGTCGATTCAAATTATTCAATAGTGTTTTTAATTTTAAAAATCTTAAATATGTTATCGACTTAATTAATTTTAATTAGACTACTTAATGAAAAATGGTACATAGGTAATCAAAAAAAAAACAAATAAGATTGTTTAATTAATTAAAAAAGAATTCTTTTATGTAAATTTTGTTACTAAAATAGAAAAATCATAATCCTGTGTTTTGTCAAATTTTCATAGTTTTATATTTTTTGGACATTTTAATGGACCCTATAACACATAAAAATATTATGTATAAATTAAAATCAAATATGTTATATTAAGACTTTAATTACCTTTGAAATAAATGAAATGTTTGTTCTTATGTAATTTTTTTTTTATTAAAAAAAATACCCTTTTTAATCTTTTCAATTGAAATCTTAATAATATTTTCATCTAACCTATATATATATATAATATATCTTTTAGTTATTTATAGTTTCTATTGTTTAATTAATCCTTTAATAAAACTCTGAATAGTTTTAAAGAATTTCATTAAATTAACAATAAGTAAATCAAAAAGAATTAAAATTATATTTTATTTTACTTTTTAATATGTGTATCCTAACAGATGATGTTTATAGAAATACTTGCCGTTAATACTCTTTAAATCTCAATTGAAAATATGTAATCAACTTGAATTAAGTTCAAAACTCATCATCTGTTTGTTATTTGAAATTGTCAAAGGTATAATATTTAATGCCCCCTTCTTAAATGGTTGTCTTATCAAATTTGATTTAAAGCGATTGACATGCTATGGTAAGGGATTTAAACCCAAGTATTTATTTATTTTTTTGTTGTTTTTATTCTTTACCACTTAATTTTGTCAAAATGTATAACTTTAAATTTCATTCAAAATATATAATATGTGTATATTATATCTCGTGAATTTTTGAAACCATTGACATATGTATGTAGATACAATGTACTTGTTCAAAATACAATAATTAATTGCTATATATTCATTTTCTATGTACAAAAAACGTTACATTTTAATACATATTTATTTTCGATAATTATTTTTTTGTTTTTTTTTTTGCTTTGACCCTTTAAATTTTGCAATTTCCGTTTTGAAATAAGTACAGTGACTGACAAAAATGTGAAAAAAAAAAGGATTATTTATTAAGATTATATTTTAACCCTGAATTGGCAATCAATTGTTATATGAATAGATATATAATATATATATATATATATATCTATATATAATATATATATAATATGGTTTAGATATATGTATGCCATATTATTATACATATACATTATATAGGATTATTATTAAAAAAAACATTTCTAAAATTTGTTTAGATATTTTAGGACACCTTTTTAGGACATCGTTAAAAACTCAAATTTTGAAATTCATTTCAAAGTTTGGAATCGAATGTGTTAAGATTAATATCTATATTAATAAAATATGCAATGTTAAGTATTGGAAAAACTAAAAATGGCAGAAGTGATGAAAGAGGCATTAATTTTCTTTTTCAAAACTTTAAGATTTAATCAGCTAGAACGAAATATAAATAGACTTAGAAAATCGTAAAGTCGTTTTTCAGCAAGAACGTCGATTTTATTTCATATTATTTTTTCGTTAAAGATTGTGTAGTTTAAGTTTTAACGTAGAAAAAAAAATCCTTATATAATTATATAAATTAATATGTATAGTCCGTACCAAAACCTAAGTAAACAGGCAAAGAACTGAAGACACATGAATGTAGTTGTGAGAGAATTGCAATCGATTCTCACGTATCGCGCGTATGAATAATTTCATAATTGGTGTGAGTCATATAGCCATTTTTCATATTTTTTCATTTTTCATATAGTCATAGCGATTATAGCCATATAAGCGTGTACAAAATTTTAAAGTATGAAAGTAGTCTCGACGTATACTATTACAATATTGAGGATATTTATCTTAAGAAGCTTTTAAAATAAAAAATTTAAAGGAAGACAATTTTTTAAATGAATATTTATGAATGAAAATATTATATTTAAAAATATTTTCTTTAATCAATTATGTAAAAAAGATGCGACTTTAATTTTCTCTTTGGACCAAATCGAATAAAGTAAATGGTTTTTGTGTTATTTCAAGATTTATAGTCGGCCCCCTATTTTTTTTCCATAAGACTGCGTGTAAATTTGTTAAAAGCTGGCCCTTATTAAGCTTTTACTCTCTGCACTTCATGGCCTGATAATTGATGTTAGTCTCGTCCGTACTAACTATAACCTACAGTTTTAGAGCTTTAGCTTTATAATAATTTTCGCATTCACTGTACCTGTAACTTTATGAATTTGTTCATATTTTTTTTTTTTCGTTTTATTTTTGAGAGTTCAGATATGGTCTAAAAAAAAAAATATTTTTTGCAGGCCAATGATTTTCAAATAAAATATTGTTTTTTATCAGTTTAATCACAAATAAAAAGAAACTTAATAAAAATGCAATTTTATTAACAAGATTCAGCATTTAAAAAAATAATAATCGAAATGGACATATCATTGTATATACATGTTGATATAGTTATATCCATATAATAATACATTGTAAAGTGTAATCACCAATAAATCCTCTGGGTCAAGTACAACTCCTAAGAGTATTTTTTGGAACGAATTTTGAAAATTTAATCAAATATATGTTATGTGTGTTTTCGAAGGCGTTAAATATTTTTTTGTTTTTAAGCTTAAAAAATATATAAGTAGGTATATTGTGATTTTGGACCCTCATAATATGTTTTATATATGGGGGAAAATAAACATGATACATTTAACGAACATCGAAAATGATTTTATTTCACTGATAAACTGCTTAGTAATGAATGACCATTTTGAAAAAAAACAAAAAAACAAAAAAACAGAAACTAAGTGTATCGTAAGTGTAAACGTTGTATGAATTGTCTGCATAGTTATTTTTAAGAAATTCAATATTGTATAAGATACTTGTTACTTGTTTTAGTATCAATATTTAGTATACATATGTGAGTATAGAATTTAATTGGTATTTTATATATATATATAAAAAAAAAAAAAAAAAAATAGAATATACTGTCTGATATTGATAAAAATTTACAGATATTTGTACTTATAATTTAAAAGGAATTTTTAAGGAATTTATTTTTACAAATAAAGACTGTGTGGTTCATTAGGTCGTTTTAATGAACTAAATCTTTTATTTTTATTTTAGTTGTATTTTTTAGATTTTTTTTTTATTTTATTATAGATGTTATAATGTTTAGTCACAAACAAAAAATGTAAACTTTTGAGACTAAAGAATTTAACATTTTTTTTTTTTTTTTTGTTTTTTAAATTAACTTAGAACTAGAAGAGTAAAAAAAAATTCTAGTTTTTTGTACAAAATAGTTAATTTTTTTTTTTTTTTCTGAATTTTTGTTTTATATATCTTACTATCTCCACTTATGTGCTTTATATACATTGTCACATTGTAACATGTTCATGTAATGATTATGGTGTGATTTTGTCAGACAGTACAACATGTATTCTTTTAATTTAGTACATGTTTTATTTTTAAAAAAATATAACTTTGTAACAAAAAAAAAAAAACAAAAAAAAAATCTATTCTTAACTTTAATAAAGTATCAAGATACTTTTAATAAAGTATCATTTAAGGGTGGCTTACGTTAACAAAAAATCCAAGAAATGACAAAAAAAAAAACAAAGAAGTACATGACAAAAAAAAAAAATCTTCTGTTTTTATGGTTAGGTTGGTTTGGGACCAATAAATCATCTCAATTTATTTCACCCTCTAACAAGAATTTATTTAAGATATTAAAAATTTAACTCTAAATAAGTAAGAAATTCATTCTATAAACATTTTTTTTTTTGTGGAACTCAAAGATAATCAAAGTAAAAGTTTTTTTTTTTTTATTTTCTTTTTATTTTATTTCGTTGAATGAAGGAAATCATAAAACAACAACAACAACCAAAAATAATAATGCTACCGTTAAAAAAAAAAAAAAGAAAAAAAGATATTTTACTTCCATATATGTATTATCATCTTCTTTTCAATTTCTTTTTCTTTAGAAATTGATTCAGAAAAAAAACAAAAAAAACGAATATTTTTAAGAAAGTGTCGTAATTTCATTTTTTTTTTTTTTTGAATTTCCAACAAAAAAATTTTTCTTATGAAAAAATCCCATAAATTGCATTCCAATTCTCTTTAATATTTTATTAGGACACAGCTCTTAACGTAACTTTCAAAATAAATAAATTCAATTTTATTTCTTTTTTGACTGGACCTTGCATAATATTTACTTTGTCAGTTTTAAGTATCTAATAGCTTAACTTTAAAGGTACAATCTGAGTATCTATATAGTACTATATAATATATATGTATATTCTTTTTAAGTTAAAAGACATGTTTTTTATCCAAATACAAAATTTACAAATTAAAAAAAAACAAATAAAATAAAATTTAAAAGAAACATTACGAATAAAATAAAAAAAAATAAAAAATTGTAAATCTTTAAAAAAAAAAAGTTTTTAGTGAAAAAATGAAAATTATAAAACAAATGAAACTCATGAATTCCTAAATAAATGACATACAGGTTATATTGTATAAGTTGATTCTTAATGCCTCTATATTCAAGTATTTTATTCTGGAAGGCATAACGATTTTCTATGTTCGTTAAAAATTAACATTGGTGTTCTCTTCACCTGTATATTTTTGTATATATACTTTCATATGATTTCTATATGCTATACATATTAATATTTTTATTTTTTTTATTTTGGTTTTGGTTTAAAGTTAAATTATAACAAAAAGTTAACGTTTATTTTGCCACTTTCGTCAAACTGACAGAAATAGAATAAAAATAAGACGCGGTTATAATGTAGGACATAAAAAATATGTATACATATATATAAAACTCATGAGTAATTAACTGATCAGGTCCGTTGATCAGTAAATAAAATTTTGGAATCGTCTTTCCTTGGATTGCTAAAACATTCTATCTCTACATTGTGATCTCTTAAAGATGCTTTAAATGTTGATAAAACATAGTAAAAAGGTTACGTACTATTTTGGATGTAAGAGTACCTAAGAGTACGTACTCGTAGGTTTAATTCATATTTTTTGATAAAAAAAAAAAATTTTTTATTATGCTCAATTGCATAATAAAGAATGCATATTTTTAGTGAGTTAAAATACTGTTTTTGTCTGAAGACAGCTTAATTCTATATACAATAATTGATGAAAAGAGAATGGTGAATAAAATGAATGATGGTGAATAAAAATTTCATTATATGTATCTTGTAATCATTAAGTTTTTCGAAACTCAGGTTAACATTATCTTTTACTTTCTTTCATTTCCACGAACCGATCTCAAGATAAATGATTTAAGTATACGTTTTTTAGCCTATTGAAATATGCACAATACTTCATGTACGGTCTTTAGCATCCTTAATGTATTACTATTAAATAAGACTTCCTTCAGCTCCTATTATTAAATTTTCCAATATCCTAAAGCAGCTATGAACAATAAAAATCATTTTGTTATGCACATTATTATATTTTTAATACTGTACATTGTCATGAATGCTTTAAAATACAAATGAAATAAATGAAATGATATATTTAAACTTCTTTTTCCGTTTTTTTTTTTTGTGTAGTAATTCACACTCACACACACCTTAATTTCTTGTTTCAAAAAAAAAAACAAAAACTTTTATATGTTATTGTCGTTTACATTTTTTTTTTGTTATCCTTAAAGAGTTGGAGGTGAAAAAGAACACACAAAAAATAAAAAAAACAAAAAAAACCAATAATGAACATTAGCTATCTGACTTTTGCTCTTATAATTTTTTTTTTTTTTTTGTTTTTGTTGTATTTTTCGGTTGAACCTTTTCGATCTTGGACTCAGACAGGCTTATATTATTTTAAAGAACCAAAAAAATAAGAAGTTAAAAAGAATATAAAGAGAAAACAAAAAAATATATATATATATATACAAAAGACTTTGTTGTTCTCAATAGCTATGCAAGAGGGAAGTGTGGGACCTATGTAAGGATAATGGATTGATGAATTTTTCATGATGACGAATGCAACAATGGATATAGAAGATAAATGAACGCGTACAATCGGTACGTTTTTTTTTTTTGATTATATAAATACAAAATAAAAACGGTTGTTTTTCTATATCCCATTGTATAATAATGTCCTTTTTTTTCTGTGACAACAAAAATGAAATGCATATTATTTTTACTCCGAAATGTTTTTTTTTTTTTAACAGAATAATAATTTTCGAAAGCTATACTGAGTGTCATCGTGTGTTTATTGTGTCATATTTTTCTTTTTATAATATTAATATAATTTTTTTTTTGCTTGCTATTGGTTACTAATACCATTGGATTGGAAATTACTATTATATATGTTGGGTACATACATTCATTAAAATTTCATCTAGAATTATTGTAAGAAAAAAAAAATAAAAAAAAAACCCTTTATACCTGAAGGTATGATTTTTCATTTCGTATTCGTATATAAAAGCTTTAAAAAACTTCTTTTTTTTTTTTTTTTAATTATTTATATATAATTAATTTTACAAAGTAGCAAATTGTCAAAGAAAATATGGCTTAGAGTGAATTTAACAATTTTTTGTATATATTATGGGTATGAAAAAATTTATTTCACATGGTTTCTAAAAAGTGACATTTACTTTGTTTTTTATAAATTTAATTTAACTGAAAAAAAATTAAATATAATTTTATAATGTTATTAAAAATATTAAAAACTCATAACGCAGTTTACATTTCTATATTATAATTATAATCACGCCCTATGCATTTTTACTGTGAGTTATAAAGTATGAATTAAAAATTGTTTGTCTATATACACCCTATATACCCTATATTGTTATGTATATTATACTTATTTATATTTTATTTTGTAACTGACATTTAATATTAATTTTATTATTTGCTATTAATTTAAATGTAATGACAATAATAGGTGATTATATTAGAAACCTAAAGTTAGTGTTAACGGTGAAAACTGTGTCAATTCTAGGATACCAGCACGAACATAATATATGTTCTTTTTATAAAATTTATATGAATTTTGGAGTTGCATGACAGCTACTCGATGCCAATATCTCGAATCAATCAAATTTCACAGAAGTTATAGCCACAAAACTTGACATAATTTGAAATACATATAGCTTCAATATAGACACTGAGTTGTTTTCATATAAATAAAGCAAGTTTTATGGCAGTTGCTCTAACGCACCGGTTGAACCTGCTCAATTTAAATAACGAAACTAATAGTATTTTATTAACGGACAAACTTACATGGTTGAATAGATTCAGAATTCGATTCTGAGAAAAAATATATATATGCACTTTGCCATATCTAGCTCAACTTCTTTATGGTGTCACAAAGGTAATAGCAAATTTATTATACTCTGAGAACCACACTCGTTCAGATAAAAACCCCAAATATATCTTTAATTTGAAAAGGATAATTGTAAAATGTTATGAACATGAAATGAACATGAAATTATTAAATCCCATGATACTTAAGAATATACATACATACATACATAATATATACAATTTCTTTAATTTTATCTTGTCTATCTAACTAATAAATACTTTTTTAAATCACTTCAACAATTATATCCATTAATGATTGACAGTAAACGTGTTGTTCAGAATTCTTTAAAAAAAAGAAAAACATTTCATCATTGAAATTAAATTTTTGAGGTGTTTTTTTTTTTAACAAATTACAAAAAAATAAGGTATCATAGAAATACTAAGGTTTAAGAGGTTTTTAATGAAGAAACACTTTTCTATTTTTTTTTTCATTTAAATAAATGTCACATACTCATATACGAAAGTGTACAAAATTTAATTAGTATTCAAAGTTTTGTTTTTAATTAAAAAAAAACATTAAAATTGGAAAATGAAGAAAATTTTTATGACAGTTAAGTTTTTTTTTTTTTTCAAATGTTTTTCTTTATACATACTATCAATTATAAAATGTTTTATTTTTTTAAATTTTATTTTTTATTTTTCACATTAAAATGAAAATTCATTTTTATTTTTTTTTTTTCTAATTTTTAATTTTTAGTCATAAGTTGAGTTTTTTTTTTCAAACAACCGTACCTAATTGTAAGAATACCTTGTCATATTACGTGCGGTATAGAACTTTTAACTTTTATTAAATACTGTAGAATTTTGGGGTTTTTATCCTGTTGAACTTCTGTTGAACTGAAAAAAAAAAAATCAATTTTAATATTATTAAAATTTAATTTAAAAACGCAGTCATCCTAAAAATTTAAGAATTTTAAAATAAATAACAAAATGAACATTAATATCGTATATAATTTGTATTCTGGATACCCAACTTATCTTGTATACCTATATAATCTTTTCCCCCTTTTTATTGAATTTACTCCCTTTCATTAACTTTTCCTTTAATTGTGAGTTCGTGCACTTCAAACCAACCCTATACATTTATTTATTTTTTTTTTCAAAATATTTGTTTAAAAATTAAATGAAAAGTAAAACAAATTAAAGAATTGTTCTGACTAACTTTAGGTTTAGGGAATTTAAAAATAATAGAAAATTATTTTCAGAGCTTGTTAAGATTTGCGTTATTGAAAACATATATTATGTATACATAAAGAAATTATTAAGTATACATACTGAACACATCTAGATGTAGATCTATTAGATGAAAAGTTTCCGACCGAAGAGAACAACTTATAAATTTCTAGATAACTGTATTTCATATTAAGGAACATAAAAATATTTATATTCACTTTGATTCCGATTTATATGTCTCGTTTGACGGTTTAATTTTAATTTCGATAATTTCCTTTTGTTATACCAACTCAGAATATTATATGATTTACCTCTAATTATGACTTACAATTATAAAAATTTTTTTTGTTTAAATCTTGAATTTTGTACAATCTTTGATTGTCCTTCCTTCCAATTTTTTTTTCTTTACGTAATGTTTTCCTTTCTTCATGTTGAATCCCACGGGTATCATCGGTGAACATCACTCAAATGTTTCAAAATCCCCATCTCATCAGTAAACATAAAAATAAACTTGCGCTAAGTCACATACGTGTATCACTGATGAAGATTTCTGAATATTCTCAAAATCCCGAATTAATTTAATGTAGTTGTTTTCCTCTTTAAAAATGTTCATCGGTAATACAATGGGACTTAATGTAAATTTATTTTTATATTCACCGATAATCACGGGATTTTAAAATATTTGAGTGATGTTCATCGATGATATACGTCAGACTTAACGCAAGTTTTATTTTTTATTTCTCGGTGAGCTTGGGGCTCAACGTGTTACAAAAGTTGTCAAATTTTGATAAAATTAATTTTCATCATTTTAGTTACATTGTGTTGTATGAGATTTCAAATCTATATTTTGAATATCTATCACTTTAGTAAGATAAATTTTATTTATATATATGTTATAAAAGAAATAATAACTTTAAGACACATTAAAAATTATAATGGGTGTTGGTTGCTTAATTGTTAGGGTTGAAAGGTATTAGGGTGTAAATGTAAAGAAATACATAGGAAGAACAAATATAAATTATTTGAATGTAAGTGTTACAAACAGCTGTAATTGAGTATCCTGTTTAGATTTTTTCGTTTTTTTTTTTTTTTTTTTGAGATATTAAGTGTGAAAAATTTAAAATAATTCTAAATAAAATTAATTATATTTATGCTATAATATATAAATAAAATGTTTTGTATCTTTATAAAGGAATCAAAGAAAAATAGTTGAAAAATAAAAGGTTACAGTCAATGCTAATTATTATTTTGATCCTTTTTGGCCCAAAACAAAAAAATCTTAGTCGGGTAATTAAAAACAAAAAAAAAAAAAAAAACTAACTAGACTTTAAAACACTAATTACTAAATAAATTTTTATTAAAAGGAAGTTGTTACCATCCGTTCATTTTGCCCAAGAATTTTTATTTTCAATTAGCAATTTAATATTATTTATTTTTAATTGGAACAATTATTATTTTTTTTTTTTTTTTGAGTTTTATATCGCGAATTTATAACATATATATAATGTTGAATCTTAATATTTGTTATTATAGTGTTTTATTTAAATAAAAAAAAAAAAAAGAACATAGTATCTAATGAAACGATTTAAGAACACAGAATTCAATTAATAATAAATTTTAGTAATTTGTAAGATATCACAGAATAACATCAAAGCAATTAGCTACTCTATAGTGTATTTACATTTTTGGAATTTTCTTAAGATTACAATATATATTACATATATTTTATTATAACATCTTTTAACAAAATTATTTAATAACATATTTTCATTGAGAATTTTTAATGAATATGTTTGTTTTTCATATAGAAAATTAAACTAAACTTATAAATAAAACTTAACAAGGCAAAATGTAAAACGGAAGAGTTTTAAAGAGGAATATTTTCTAAAAATTTAATTCAAAATCAAAATTTGGAAATTTTCTTAAAATTATATATATATGTTCGAAAAAATTGGAAAAAAAATCAAGATACAATTTCTTCAATTTTAAGGAAACCCTATGTAAATAAGAAAAGCTGTTACCACAATATGTAAAAATATAATTTTGAATATAATTTAAGGATTTTGCTTTGAAAAATTTGTACAGTTTCCAAACTTACAGATATATCTAAAAATAGGTAATTTTTAAAATTAGCTCCAGATTTCCATTAGCTCTTAAATACAACAAAATATATACAATAATATACAATAGTTTTCTGAAGTAAGTAATGCTTTTTTTATTTTAGTTCATTCTATTACATTGTTGTTGTTTGTAATAGAACTAATGCTAATTTTCATGGTTCTTATCTTAAAATTTCAAAACTTTATATAAAAGCTTTCCAAAAATATGAAGAAAGTTGAACCTTGTAAAATGTTATTTTAACAATAACGGTAAATTTTAATACTAAATTACAAAAAATTGTATAGTTTTTATATTGAAAAAAATATTAAGCAAAACATTAGATATATATAGAGATTTGATCATAGGGCTTTTTCCAACTTTGAGAGGCTGTAGCTTCGTAAAGAATGTGGTTACATAAAAAAGGTAAAACAGATTTCATATTAATTTTTTTAAGAGACTTATCCATGGTTGCAAATTCATTGTTCTATCTTAAACCGGATCTTAAACCGGGTGGAAATTTATTAAATAAACGATCGAACGGATGAATAGAGTGAAACTAATAAGCAATTTTTTTATTTTTTTTTTTTGAAAAATATGCTAAAAACAAGCATTCTTAAATCAAGAAAGAAATTTACAATAATTTATATTTAGTATTTTACATGTAAAATATGTGATTAAGTAATAAAAAAAAAATATAAAAAAAGTACACTTTCACGTTATAATACATTACTACAGTACAAGAGCTGCTTATCAATTACATTTCGTAGCACGACATAATTCAAATGAGATAGAACCAATTATGGTATCTTTTCATATAACAGTTTTCTAAATAAGACATGTCATATAACAAAATGATGAATTCATTAAAACGTCAATACATTGAAGTATAAGAGAACAAAAATGTAAAATATAATTCAATAAATATAAATAAAAGAACATAATTATTTATAATAACATTTTAAAAGCTCTTTAAAGCCTTTTTTAAGATAAATAAATAATAATAAACAAGAAAAATACTCTATATTACAACTTGAGCACATTGCTTGTGAATGCCTTCCAGCCGAAGGCCCACTCCTGTCATATTCAGTATTTAAAATTAATAATATAGTAGCTGGTCCACGTGTTGAACTGTCATATAATGTACATATATATAAAATGTATGGACTAGTATATTGATAGTATTTGATAAATAAAATATATCGGTACAAATTAAATAAATAAATAAATAAATAAATAAATACTTTATTCAATGGTTAGGTACTAAAATGTTAATGATTTTTAGAGAATATGTACGTACATATATAATGAAATGCATACTTATATAAACTTATTCCTTTTGTTTATTTTTAAATAAAAAAAAAATTTCAAGAAATTTTAATATAATAATTTTAATCCATAACTATATAATATAATATTATATAAGTTTGTTTAAAACAAAATAAATTTTTGATGATATTATGGTTGAAGATACTAAAATTATAAATCATACGGATATAACTTATTTTTCTTTCTTTTGCAAAAATTCCAACATGAATCATGATATTGAATTAACTGAAAAGAAATATAATATACAGAAATATCTAATCAAATTTTCATCAAAATTAATCCTTCATTCTATTTGTGTATTATGAATGAAAAATTAATGTTCAAAAGAATAATTCAAAATGTCTTTTATTTTTTTTCAGTTCAGTTATCATCAGATAATAAGAATTTATTTTATTTTTACAGGTTTTTTTTTTTTTTTGATAAAACTTTAAAAGTTTTTAAAACATTAAAGTAAGAAAAATTTAAATATTCAGTTAGTTATTGACTATATTTCTCTATATGTAACATTTAAATACCATATAATATATAATGCAAAAACTAATCTGATAGTATAATTATTCTAAAAAAAAAAAAAAGAAAAACATAAATAAAAATATTTTTTAAAATTCACACCGAGTAGTTCGACATAACAAAAAAAAAAAATAAAATAAACAAAAAAAAAAAAAAAAATCTAAAATGAAATGAACGAAAGAGCAAAATCGGGAAATTGGATTTGGATTTATTTTACAGGTATAAGAAATCCTTTTATGCATATACATATACACTTTTGATGTATGTTACAATTGAAGCTCAAAATTAAAATAAATGCTACAGTAAAACTGTAAATTTTAAATTTTTAAAATACTTGACCAAAACCACAAAACCACCCAAAATCACAAAAAAAAAAACAACAAGGAATATGCGAATACGGAAGGTTTTTAAATAAGCACAATTTTCCAAAAAGAAAAAACAATAAAAATAGTTTAGAATATTGTGCCTTGATCAAAATTTGAATTTTTTTTGAAAATTATATTAAAAAAATTAATATTGGAGTGTGTTTTTAAATTTTGCGTGTTTCTAATGAAAAAATACAGGTGTCAAAGTTACTAAGTTGAAGCTCTTAAACATGGAGAGATATAAAAAAAATTCTGAGTTAAGTTATGCTAATTCTGAAAGATTTTTCCTTTCTCAAAATTTCAAAGTTTTGAGAAAGTACGTCTTTAGTACGTCTATCTAAAAGTGTTTCGGAGATATGAATGAAGTGAAGGAAGTGGTTTGGCACTTTTAGATTAAAAAAATGTTAAGCAGAATCTGAGATATATGTCCACATTTAAAAATAAAACTTTCTCCAATTCCACTTTCTTGAATTCCGTAATAGATGGATAAACAGAGCATAAAAAATATAATTTTTATTAAGAAACCTATCCATATTAAAATTTCATTGTTCTCTCTTAAACTGTGTAGACTGTGTAGGTTTTGTTAAAAGACGGACAAACGATTGAACAGACTGAATCTAATAAACAACTTTTTTTTTTAAGGTCAGGTGTTCTAAAAAGTTCCAAAGGTGTTCTAAAAAGTCAGGAAAATTTGGTTTTAAAAATTTTCTTTTAAAATTAATACTATAGGCCATAAAGGTCTCATCGGAAATGTCAAAAAAATATATTTGATTTCGTCAAAATCGAAAAAATTAAATTGTCAATTTAAATTGTCGATACAATGCAACATTAACACAATGTTTTATTTGGCATTTTCGATCATAAATTATGCGATGCCCGCCATTTGTGTAATTAAAGTTGAAGTTTGTAACAAATTAAAAATGAATAAAAAATTTTTTTTCTTTTTTATATTCAACAAAACTTGACTATATTCTTTCATTCAACAAAAAAAAAACTCAAAATAACAAAGAATCGAAACGGGTGCACAAAAAATTTTGAATGCTTAATTTGACTGATATTTTAGTATTTACAACGTCTCAAACCCATTGTCAAACGATTTTCGATCATAACACATCATCAAAATTTTTTTTTTTACATTTCAGATTATGAGACAATGTGTGGTAAACATCGCAAATGCATTTCCGATGAAGAGGATACTCGTCATAATTTGCATCTTTACTCAATATAAATGGTCTAAATATTTTTCTAACAATGATATTTCGTATACTGCTCAGAATCGTGAAGTTTTTTCGTTATTTATTCTATTATTTCGTTATTTTAAATTATTAATGTAGTTTTTACAAATATAGTTTAGATATATATATTATGTATATTATATACTTATTATACAATATTTCGAACATTCTAAGTAACATATTAATATAAATATGTAGAATATGTGCATACCTTTAACAATATTTTGCAATATTATAATTTTTTTTTTTTATCAAAATCGATTTATGCGAACCATTCAAATGATGAAAATGAATGAAAAAATGGTGGTTTGTCAAAACGTATAAAGATTTCGATTTGATAATATTTATATAATAGACTTTTTTTTTTATATATATATAAAAGTATATGAAATCCTTCTAAAATGAATATTTGTTGTATTTGTTTGACATAAAAATTGGTTATATCGGAAATAGGTTGGCTTATTTTGACAGTGATATTAAATATTTTATATTATTTTCATTTTTTTTTTATACTTTTTTAAAATTATATTTATAAATTTATTTTATTTTGTATAAGGTTTTACCTTTATAATTATATTTTATGATAATGTAATACTTTATATATTAAGGTAGGATTAGGGTTAGAGAATAAAAATTTACTTTAAAATTATACATTTAGGTATATTTTAAAATTCCATTATACATATATGATATTGGTATTTAAATTGAAAATTTTCAATTTTAGAGAAAAATATAATATAAATTAAAAGTTTTTTTTTTTCTTTTTTTTTAATTAAATAAATTAAATTATAAAACTGATATGTTTTCTTTTAAATTTGAAACGACTAGTTATGATTTAGAGTTTTTTTTTTTTTTTTTTTTAGTGTATTATTTAGTGTATTTTTTTTAGTGTTCACATAAATGTGAACAGGAAATTACACAGCCTTTCCTTTTCAAGCGTGACTGTAAATGTCATAAAGGAGATTTAATCTTATGATGTGTGTGGGATTCAAATCCACACTCTCTTGATGTTTCCAGTGTATTTTATACGCTTTTACCCACTAAACGACCGCGGCCCCAGTTATTTATCTTAAATAATTAGTGATCTAATTAAAATGGAGTATATAATAAAAATTACATTTCAAATAGAAAAATTTATTTTAAATTGATTTGTTTTTATACCAGTTAGAAACACTTTCATTCATTTAAGTTGTAATTTATTGAAAAAAATTTTAATTTTATATAATATATAATTCATTGCATTTTTTACTTTACCAGTATTTTAATTTTAGTTCTAAATCTATTTCTTAGTTTCAAAACTGTACGAAATAAAATTTCATTCAAATTTCTTCATTTCTTTATTCTCTTATAGAAAATTTCTTTATTCTTTCATTTATACATCTTAAGATATCAGTTATATTTAAATTAGATAACATTTAAATTATTTAACATAAAATTAGATAAAAATTCAGTAATATAAAAATTAGACTTTTAAAATATTTGGCGTTTTTCTGGAAGATTTTAAAAATTTGAATTTAATGGATAGCGGATTTTAATCATAATACATATATATACATATTAATAATGTATATACATATATAATTCATTTTGATTGCATTATTTGCTTTAGCAGTATTTTAATTTTAGTTCTAAATCTTTTTCTTATATTCAGTGCTATATAAGATGTTCTTTCAAAATTTCATCAGTATTCATTATAATTTGAATATACATCTTAAGATTTCAGTCACAATAATGTTTTTCTTTGATTTAAATATTTAAGTTTAAATCAATTTTTTTTTTTTTTTTTTTGTTGTATATAATCAAATTATAATTTCAACGTCTCGTGAAATGTAACGCTTGATCAAAACAAATGGTTTTAGCATTCCTGTTTTCTAATGTGTATTCAGTCTCTGTTTTAAAACATAAAAAAGAAAAATAACTCTTTAAGTTTTTTGTTTTTTTTTTTTAAATAAAGTTTTGAAAGAAAACTTTTTACTTATTTTTTTGAAAAATAAAATTTTAAGTATAATTATGAAAAGGACATTCCATAAAATAATTCTATTCAAATTATTTTCAAATTACTTTAAAGGCAAACGACTTTAAATAGATTTTCGCATTCATGTTACACTATTTGCCACTTCATATAATTTCAAAAGAAAGTCTAGAAATTTGTATATATAGAGTTTCATAGAATAAAATATATGAAGAAAATAACTTTTATATGTATGTGTAGAATTAGTATAAAACTTATATATATTTTTTTTATTATTTCGAAAATATTTCTGACTGTTTCAAATGGAAATGGGAAAAAAAAAACAAAGAAAAATTAAAAGATTATTCGCTGAAATGGAATTTTATTATTTCTATCTTTTTTTTTTTATTTAATTTTTTTTTTTTTTTTTGGATACGTTTGTTACAACCCAAAAATTTATTCATAAGATTTACATTTTCATCAAAAAAAAAAAAAAAAATTGTCCACAAAAGAAAAGAAATCGCTTTTGTCCTCATATAATATTTTAAAGTTTTTAAAGATATAAATTTTAAAGTTACACATTATGTTAAATGTCATTTTGCAAAATTTTTATATAAATTTCGGATAAAATATTTAATTTGAAATATATATTATATATATATATATATACTATTTGTCATAAAAGGAATGATATTTATAATTGTTATATGAAATTCAATATACTATAATTTATAACTTTAAAAATACCTTTATTTATACATATATATATGCAATTATAAATTTAACTGCTTTTATTAAAATTTCTTTTTAGATTTTTTTTTTTGTGTTCAAATGATAAAAAATTGTTCATTATTTTTTGTTTTTTTTTTTTAATTTAAGAAAAAATTTTATATAGGAAAAAAAAAATAAATTGGTTCTTTGATGTCGCTTTAAACTACCAAAAGTAAATTTATGTAATATATATATATATGTATATAATAATAATTTTTTTTAGTATTATTATTAATATTATTATTATGGATCTTATATAATGCATAATATATATATATATATATGACAATATGTGGCTAGTCCCTCATAAATTGTTCCCTTTTTATATTCTCTCTGAGTTATTATAAAAAATGCAGATTTCTTTGTTATCTATGTATATAATCCACATGTTATTACATATATTTTTATTTATTATACATATATATAAATATATATATGTAAGATAAGAAAATACCCCCTTGATTTAAAAAAAAAAAAAAAAAATAACCAATTTCAGATCTTTTTATTAAGAAATAAATAAACATTTTTTTTTTGCAAGTGTTTCGTTATTTTTTTATTCATCGAATACAGTTTCAAACAGAAAATATTTTTTTTGTCTCTCCAAAATTTTTAACTTTATCTACTATATACATATAGTAGATATACTATATACATAGTATATAACAAAGGATTCTTCTGATTATACAAAAAAAAACGACAAATTTTTATTAAATGATAAATCTACAGGTAAATACTCATATAATGTATATATGGATTGGTTAATGGTTTGCTGAAATATTCTAACAATAATTTTCAATGATTATTTTAAATAATCTTATAACAGGTATACCTTAATCTTCTGTCAGATTACAATCTTTTGTGATGACGACAATGATTTAATACTACTTATACACAAAAAAAAATTTTAAAATTAAATGAAAATTTTGAAAAAAAAAACAAAAAAACAAAATTTAACAATACTTGTCATTGAATATACGTACGTATCTTATATCTTTTTGTAAATATGCTTTAATACTTAACGAAGAAAAACTTTAAAGATATGTGAAGCTGTTGTTTTTTTTTTCAAGATTTGATTTTATTTTTTAATAAAGAAAAAAATCCTTAACTAAATGTAATCCTTATTATGCTCTATTTGTTATATATTTGTTAGAACAGTATTATCTATAGTGATTGTGATTATTTCGTTAAGTACAAGCATTATGAAGAAGATAATCATTAATCAACGATGAGATTTGATAAAAAAATTATTATATTTTAGTTCTTAGTTTTGTTATAAAGAAAATTAATAACCTATTGACCTTGTTCCTTCAAAATTTCCTAAGATATCCTGAATTAAAGGTTAATATCCAATAGTACTATAAACTTTATCAAACAAGTTATATACAGTATAGATTATCTTCATCTTTATTAAAATTTAAAAGAAAAATTGTGCTATACATATTGAAAAATTTCATAAGTATTTGACTTCTAAAATAAACGCCCTCTATGATTATTAATGAACCTTTTCATGCTATAGGTATACATTTTTTTTTTTAATTTAATGACAGCTGTTATTCAATTTTTTTTTTTTCTTCAGCTCCAAAACTCCAATCTAAAGAATCCAAAATTGATTGATTTACGAAAATATATACCTGTTTAAAGGTATACATTTTTAAAATCTGTATATATATATATATATATATATATATATAAACATATTCATACACCTTTTACCTTAATGCATTGTTCTAAATTGATGGTGTAACTAATTGTGGCAACCATTTAATAAAAAAGAAAAAACAAAATTTTTTTTTATAATCATTTAGTTTGAATCTCAGTTTTTTAATTTCCTAAATGATTTTTTTTTTTGAAATGTCAAAGTATTGTAGTTTATTATAGATTTTACGGTTTCAGTAGTTATTAATGATGGTTACCGAAATATAATTTGACATACAGAAAAAGAATTTTAACGAAGTCGTTATTTAATGAAACTAAAAATATTTCTTAAGGATAAATAAAAATATTTTAAGAAGAAATCATAAATTATATCGAAGTCCTTCTTTGGTTTATGTATATTACTAAATTTATAAAAGTATATAGATAAAAATTTTATTTTAAAGATGCGGGAGGTAATTTTTTTATCAGTTATAGTAGGTTTCTTATCTTTAGATCAATTCAGGATTTCTGAAGTAAAATCATTTAATTCTAAGAATTATAAATGAAATTAATAGTAAAAAGAGTTCTTTTTTTTTTGAATTTTAGTATTTAGGTTGCTAATAAATTAAAAAACAGGATAACTTTTAGAATATAATATATTATAATTTTATTTTATCTTGTTATTTTATCATTTATTTATCTAACTTTTCTTAATTAAATAATTAAACCTTTCTATATTTTAATTTCAGGTAAGAAAAATATCTTTGATACTGTTCAACTGATTTACTGTTCAAGGGATTACAGGTAATAGGTATTTTAAAGAGTAAAAAAAATGTTAGTAAATAAAATATGTGCGTGCAATGTATTAAATAAAATCAAAGAAACATTTTTCACAATATCGTGGAAATTGGAAAAACTAATGATTATATTAAAATATTTGAAAATTTCCTGTTTTAAATTGGTCTGCTAAAATAATTTCAGAAAAAAAATAAACTACACACATAACCTGACACTTCATTAATTTAACAATAATTCTTGTTCTAACTCATTTTTTTTTAATTTACACCTAATTTTTATTATGTTTTTCTGCAATAATTTCATTTTTAAACTACTTTCTTCGTTTTGAACAAAATTTTTCCAAACAAAATTATTAAATTGAAATTTTTTTTACAAAAACTGTCCGTTCATCTTTTCGTTTCTTTAGAAAAAATTTTACACAATTTGATACAAGGTGTTTAAACATAGACAAAAGTCTAAGAAGTTACAGTGCTGAAAGTCGATAAAAACCCTATTTCCCATTCCTATATACATATCAATCTTAATATGTCAAACGAGAGTAATTTTCTAAAGCTTTATAAATAAAGACAAAAAATTATATATTATGTACACATATATTGTTCACAATTATAGTATGTGATATTTAACACGCTGAATCCCACCCTCACTAGTGAACATAAAAAAATAATTGCATTAAGTTACACGTGTATCACAAGTGAACATCTCTCATATATTTAAAAATTTCGCGCTCACCGGCGAACATAAAAACAAACTTGCGTTAAATTCCAATGTAGCATCGGTGAACATTTTCAAAGGTTAAAAACAGAACATTAAATTTATTCGAACTTTTGAGAACATTAAGCAATGTTCCACCGGCGATAGACGTGGGACTTAATGCAAGTTTATTTTTATGTGCACTGATGAGCACGAAATTTTGAAACATTTAAGTGATGTTCACCGCCGATACACATCGGACTCAACGTGTTAAATTTACCATTTTTTGAATTCAGAATTTTTCTAAATTTTTAACCCCATAATGACGTTTGAACTTGTAATTTTAATGGGATTAGATCTTTAAAAATGAATATGAATGATGTCAATGTAAATTTATGTATACCATCACATAGAAATTTTTTTTTATTCAAATTAAGATTGGCTTCAAAATTTTGAATCATTAATTTTCTTAAGCTTCGATTTTATATAGCTATATGGTAATTTTTAAAGTATTTGTTTATTATCTTTTACTTATGGCCTGGAAAAACCTATTTTATTTATATGATTTCTTTTATATTAAATACTTGTTTATGTTTATATTTAGTTTATTATTATATATGTATTATGAGTTATTGTCTTAATTTTAATTTTGAATTTTTCGCCCATTTCCAAAAAAAAATTGGAAAAAATGTGCTTATTAGTTTCACTCTCTCCGTCCGTCTGTTTCCAAAACTTCTACACCGTTAAAGATAGAGAAAAAAAATTTTAACCATGGGTAGGTCTCATAAAAAACATCCATTATGGAGCTACAGCCCTCAAACTTTGAAAAAGCCATATTTTTAAATGCATATATCTCATATTCTGCTAAAGATATTTTCAATCTGGAAACGTCATTCGATAGGTATTATTTTAACTTTGTAAATTAATATCAAAATTATACAATTATTTTAAATTTAGTATTTAAATTTACCGTTATGTGAAAACCAAATTTTGCATGATTTTTCTATCCTTATAACTCCGGAACGCTTCAAATAGGGACTTGAAATTTTGAGAACAGAAAGAACTTTTAGAATTAGTATAAGTTTGCTCAGAAAATTGTTTTGCACCACCCCCTGTTTAAGAGCTATTAGGGCTGAAAAATTGAAAATGACCTATTTTTAAACACCTGTAACTTAGGCAGATATACACATTTTACTTCGGCAAGATATAAAAATTAAAGCTTCAGTAATATATATTTTAAGTGTGTTAAAGGTTTATTTTAGTTGTATAAGATTCCATAGTTACAGCCCCTCAAAATTGCAAAAAAGCCCCATTTTCAGATGTATATATTTCCAGCTCTACGTAATAGTTTTACAATCTAAAACCGCCATAAGACCGAAAATTTCACTATCTCCATAAAGCAATTTCAAAATTATGTAATAATTTGTAATTTACTATTTAAATTTACCGTTATGTGAAAACCACATTTTGCATGAAATTTTTTTTTTTCATAACTCCGGCACGCCTTTAGATAGGAACCTGAAATTGAGACAAGAAAGAACTTTTAGAATTAGTATAAGTTTCCTTAGAAAATTGTTTTGCACCACCCCCTGTTTAAGAGCTATTAGGGCTGAAAAATTGAAAATTTGCTATTTTTAGGCACCTGTAACTTAAGCACCTGTACACATTTTTCTTCGTTAAAACATAAAAGCAGCTTTAACTTTTATGTTTTAACGAAGAAAAATGTGTACAGGTGCTTAAGTTACAGGTGCCTAATAAATTTTTACGTGTGTTAACGGTTTTTCTTAGTTATATAGGGTTCCGGACTTACAGCCCCTCAAATTCCAGAAAAGTCTTATTTTCACATTTTTTCTTATTACAAAAAATTACTTAAATTTTCGAATTTTTGTGCAAGTCACAATTCTAAACAGTTTGTATTGTCTTTTGGAAATGTGCGCTTTTAAAAACCGTTGGTTTACATTCTACATTGTTACTTTTTATGTCAATTATTTACAGAACATAAAATTATGTTACACCAACGCCACCGAATGATTTACGTACACATACATTTATGTTACCAATTCTACGTTACAATTTATTCTTGTGTTTCAAAAAAATATGTATACTAAAGATATACTAAATTTCAAATAGTAAAATTTAAAAGATATACTAATATACAAATACTAAATTTCAATATTACATTAATGTTATTTAAAAAATATCTTATTAATGTTATATTATTTTGCTTTCTATACAATATATACATATATTTGTATTATTTAACTTTAATTTCATTTAATATTTGATCATTTAAAATTAAAGTACTTTATTATAAATAAATTTTCTTTTTATTTTAATTCTACTATAGACAATAGACATACAACATTTTTAAAGAGACAAAATAAATGTTAAAGAGTAATGGTAACTAACTGTCAGTTGTCACCGTCCGTTTAACAACATTTTTAATATCATTTGCTATAACAAAAACAAAACAAAATTTCCCAACAAATTTTTTTTTATGTTTTTCTATTTTTCATATACAGCATATTCAATAAATTATTATCACCCTCTTTTTTAAAATAAAATTTCAAATTTAAGAAAAAGAGTTATCATGTACAAAAGTATATGCAAAATATATTTTTTCTCAATTGACTCATCATCTATTCAATTTGAAGCGAAATGACATCAGAAAAATAAGTCCTAAAGAAATCTGAAGTTCATCATCAAAAAAAAATATATATACATATATGTATATATATGTATATAAATATGTATATATATATTTGTTTTAATCAAATAAAAAATTAATATATATTTTTGATAACAACCCAAAAACAAAAAAAAAAATATTGAATTTTTTTCATTTTTATATTCTTTAACATTATTGAATTAAATGAAAATCCCATTTTGTTAAGTAACAATAAATAATATGACTTTAAGTGTTTCAGCTTTTATTAAGAAATAAAAATACAAAATATCCTTCAGTTCAATTTATTATTTTCTCATATATTAAATTTGATTCTTACTATACAAAATCAAATGACCGGATGGCCGTATAGAAATTCACACTTTAAATTTTAATAACAAAAATGTAACTTTATATTAAAAGTATTTTCAAAAATTCATTGAAAATAACTTAAAGTCACTGATTAAACACTTCATATACAAAATATAAATGGAATGGAAAAATACTAAAATAGTTGAAGTGTTTAACATTAAAAATGAAACTATATAGTTAAGAGTTTTTTTTTTTTTCTAATTCTGTTAAAAGTGACCCGGACATTTTTTGGTTTAATATTTTTTCATTAATTTTTTTTTTTTCTTTTTTTGTAAATTCTCCTCTTCATTGATTCTCTATTAAACTAATAAAATATTTTAGGAGTTCTTATGACAGCTAAATAATAATACTTGATATTTTTTTTTTTTTTTATATATCAAATCAAAATATAATAAAAGGATGTCACAACAATAATGTGACAGTTCTCTAATAATTGCGTACGTACGTTACGTTACGTATATGTCATACACAAGACAGTAAATTCTTAAATTACCAAACCGCAATATTTGTTTATTTATTATTGTGCTTGTTGTTAATTTGGTTTCTGTTGTTGATATCATTTCTTATATTTTAATCCATTATCCATTTTTTTTTTTCTTGTGTAACTACCTAAAAAAAAAAAAGAAAAATTATTTTATTTTGTTTTAAAGGGACTCGTGGATCTTTTGTATACAGATTCATTTATGATTCGGTTTTTATTTAAATACAATTTCATGAATATATTTTTAATTCACACGCTGGGATGAGAATATTTTACTTTAATTTTGTATCTGTTCTTACGTGTGTATCATATTTTTTTTTTTTTTATTTTCTTTTATCTTAAATGCGGTTTGGTTTTTCTAAAGACACAAGCTTAACACAAAGCAAAAAACCAAAAAAAAAAAAAAAAAACTGGGAGGATTATTTTGATAAATTGAAGGCTACTAGAATTGCTACTGCTTAAATTTTTTTTTTTTTGCTTTATTTATAAATTTCATCATTTTAATTGTCGTCATTGTCAGCATTATTCATAGGCCGCGTGCATAAACAAACATAAATATTTACTCATAATACATAATAATATGATTTTGCAAAAATTTTCTTAAATTATACTCTTAATGTTATAATAATTGCTCCTTTAATTCTATTTTTTTTTTTTTTTGTCTTATTTGGTTTTCTTTATTAGTGATGAATTTTTAATTCAAGTGAAGATATGTTAATGATTTAAATGCTTTTCCTTTTGGTGTTTTTTTTTTTTTTTTTATATAAATAACTAAAGATTTTTTATAGTTTGTTGTTTTTTCTGCGTGCATATGACACATAACTTATATACTAAGTTTCATTTTATTTTTTGTTTCGGTTAATTTTAATTTTCTTTTGCATTCATATGTACACATATATAGTAAAGAGTTATTAAAGCGTATCCCTGAAGTACCAGATACATAATAATAATAATTTTTTTTAATTGTTCTTAAAAAGAACAAGAGTATAGTTTTTTTTTTTGTTTTTATATAATCTGTTTGATTTTCTTTGTAGTCATTGAGAATTTAATTTTACCTTTATGGTATAACAACTTTTACAAGAAACCTTATATATATATATATATTTTTATTTTCTATTTTTTTTTTTTTTTGCTTAAATATAATTATTTTGACAAGAAATATTTATAAGTTTATTATATAGGGAAATGAAAAAAGAAAAAGAAAACATTTTAATATCGTAATTCGATGTTAACTATATATGTATGTATGTATATTCTAAATTTTAAAATGTGTTGGATACGATAAGATCATATATATATACATATGTATGTGGATATAAGTTTTAAAAATCTAAAAATTTTATTTTTTAAAAGGCTAATATTGATTTGTATTAAACTTGTGTATTTTCTATATATAGACATACAATTTTTCTATTAATCCAAATACGTACATTATGTATGTATATAATGAAAACCTTGTGTCAATCCAACTGATTTTTTGAAAAACTACAATCTTTTATGTTTTAAACCTTATTTTTAGGTCTAGAAATAAGAATTTTATAAAAAAGAAAACGTATATAATAGATCTAAAAATTAGAAATCTGAAATTTTATTATACTTTTTTTTGACAACTAGTCCTTTGCTAAAAAAAGCATATATATACATACTTCAATTTTTTTTTGTAATTTTTTACTTTTTTATTTATTAATTTATAATATTTGCTACTTTATGTGGCGCTATGTATAAAAGTTTCATAAATAAAAAGTAACTTGGTTTTTAAACAAGAAAATATTGAATTTATTTCGTTGGACATACAGTTAGTTGCCTATATTTTCATTTGACTGTATTTCATTTGATTGTATTTTATTTGTAATCAATCCTACAATCTTTCCTAATTATATGTTTTACATACACATATTCCAACAATAAAACATTTAAAAGAGTGGGGACTGCCGTCCCTGAACCCCTGCTAAACAAATTGTCAATTAAAACTCTGATTTAGTAACCAACTCTAAAATTCATCATAATTATAGGCTTTACATACAGCCAAATGATAATGCAGGCAACTTGTAAAAAATACAGTCAAATGATACTGCAGGCAAATGAAATACAGACATATGACACACTCCCCTGAAATTTACTTCTAAATTATGAAAGTACTTTTTAAATTAAACTGCAAATGTTTAAAATTTCAAAGAAAAAAAAAAAATAGAGTAATTATAAATTTATATAACATTATAAAATAATCTAAAATTATGATATAGATACATTATACATACATTTTCCAGTTATTAAATAAATACTTTACATATATGTATGTATGTATGTATTTTCTAAATATTATACCCTATCATTTTAATCCCTAACGTTCAATTATAGAATAATAATAATAAATTTCATTTGTATAATTCATACATTTTTTTTTTCAGGTCCGTACACATTTTTAACAATATTTTAATATTTCTTTCAAATTTTAATAATTTCAAAATAAAAAAACAATAAACTTAAGTTTCATTACCTTTACATGAATCGTACGAACTAAGAGTTTTTTTTTTATTTAAGTTAGTAAAGTGTGAAAATGAAAAATTGTTTTGACAACTCGTAAATGTAAAGAGAATGTATATTATGTTTTTTTTTCCTAAGGCAATTTTTTAAAACTCCAAAAATAAAAAATATTTTAATCATAAGTAATAAAATGCTGTTTAGTAAGTCTTTTATGTTCGTTTACGATAGAGGAAATAACTTAATATTTTATGTTTTTTTTTTTTTGTATATTTTTATTTTAGCTTTTTTTTTATTAGTTCTTTCATACATTTACCAAAAATACTTTCTAGGGACCTATTATCAATTTCATAACAGAAAAATATTTCAAAAATTGACGTTGCCAGATAAAAGAAATTATAATTACGACTAATTTTTTGTCGTGTAATGGTAGGTTTTACGGGTTAATATATTTACAGTTACATTCTATTGATTAATTTAGAGAATGTGATTAAATCGCTTAATCTGAAGTTTTTTTTTTTCCTTGCCACTCCTATAAGGAGTATAGGGCTTCCACTAAGCGATTTTTTATTCATATTTGACTAAGGTTCAATTTCGAGAATCATTAATTAAAAAAAAAAAAAAATAAATCTCACTATACCGTTGATTACTTGGCTGTAGCTATTGTACAAGACTATGAAATGTTTTTTTTTATTCCTACGCCACCTATTATCTTTTACAAGAACTATGTTTTATTATTACTAGATCTGAACTAACTTACAGGAAATCAGAAAATAAAGTAATTTTGAGCATAAGTTCTAATGTAATAGAACCATTAATGATTTGAGTAACATATTATCTATTAGTAGAAATCTAAATTATTTTCGTTAGTTGCTAAACTTTACAAATTTTTTTTGGCTGCACTTTTTGATACTGATACATAAAATCTAGTAACTATTTTTTTGTTCAATGAATCTAGTACATAATTGTGATACATAATTGTGATATATATGAAATATTTTATTTGTTTGTTAGGGGATGAACACTTCAAGTTAAACATAATTTTGCATATGTAAAATTTTTCCATTTTATTTATTTTCTGTGTTTTTCCCTTCACTTCATGTTAACTTATATACTTTTTTTTTCCCATATTTGCACTTTCAAAATTTTGTGAACCCTAAAGTCAAAAATTTACTTTACTTTTTGAGTGTTAATATTTTTGTTTTGTATTTTGTTTTTGTTTTTTTTTTGTTGTATTTTGTTTACTTTACAATCACACGTTTCGAAACGGGGCAACAAAATTGCCTGCCTTTTGTATATGAAAAATATTTATAAAAAATTAAGAACTTGTAAAATCCCAATGGAATTTACCTCAATCAGAAAAAATGGTACTTTTTTTTTAAATTTATTTGTTTTTTTGTTTCTTTTCCTTTTTTTTCATCATTTTTTATTAAAGAGATTTTCAATTCTGCATGACTTGAATTATGAGTTTTCATTCATAGGGTGAAAAAAAAAACCTCAACAAAAAAAAAAAAAATTTTAACAAACCACCAAAACCAGTTCTAAAAGAAGGGGGAGGGGGGTTGCGAAAATTTTAGAAAATATTTTCAAAAGTTTTATTTCACACATAAATTTGCAAAAGAAAACGTGCTACATTTTAATACTACCAGAGACTATACAATATGTCTATATACAAGCTACTGAAAAAGGGAAGAATAGTGTATTTCCTTCTTGATTTTTTTTTTATTTATTAAAAAAAAAAAAAAACAAGGCAGAATGTAAACCAACAGTTTTTAAAAGCGCATATTTCCAAAAGACAATACAAACTGTTTAGAACTGTGACTTGCACCAAAATTTGAAAATTTTCTTAGAATTTCATTTATGTAATAAGAAAAAATGTTAAAAATAAAGAGACACTTTCTTGAATGAAGGAAACCCTACATAATTAAGAAAAACCATTAACACATGCAATATAAAGTATAAACTTTTGCCTTTCATTTAAAAAAATTTTAACAAGTGCCTAAGTTACAGATTTTTGCAAATAGCAAATTTTTAATTTTTCAGCCCTAATATCTCTTAAACAGGGGGGGTGGTTTAAAAAAATTATCTGAGGAAACTTATATTAATTCTAAAAGTTCTTTCTTATCTCAAAATTTCAAGTTCCGAAATAAAAGCGTGCCGGTGCTATGAAAAAAAGAAAAATCATGTATAATTTGATTTTCACATAACGGTAAATTTAAATAATAAATCACAAAATATAGCATAATTTTGATATTGTTTTATAGCGTTTTTAGATTATAAAACTACTGCGCAGAGTCTAAGATATAAACATTTGAAAATAGGGCTTTTTTGCAATTTTGAGGTAACTCTGGAACGCTATACAACTAAAAGAAACCGTTAACACATGTAAAAATATATTACTTGAGCTTAAATTTTTATGTCTTGCCGAAGAAAAATGTGTACAGATGCCTAAATTACAGGTGTTTAAAAATAGAGAATTTTCAATTTTTGAACACTAACAGCTCATAAACAAAACCACCACCTCTTAAAACAAAACAAACAAAACCAAACCTCCCTCCAAAGGTAGGTAGAAAATCCTACCTTTAAGGTAGAAAAATTATGCAAAATTTGATTTTGACATAACGGTAAATTTAAATAACTAAATTTAAAAAAATTGTATAATTTTGATATTGTTTTATAATGGTAAAAAAAAATAGGGCTTTTTCAAAGTTTAAGGGGCTGTAGCTCCCTATTGGATGGGGCTACATCAAAAAGTTGTTCTACAACATTAACTTTTTTGAGAGACCCATCTATAGTTAAAATTTTTTTCTTTATCTTTAACGGTGTAGAAGTTTTGTAAACAAACGAACGGATGGACAGAATGAAACTAATATAGGCACATTTTTTCAATTTTTTTTTTGGAAATGTGCTGAAAAGAAAAATGTTCAAACATTTTTTTAAACTTTAAAAACTTCCGACTTGTGATTGAAACCTTAACATTTTTTATTTTGTGAACCACATATATGATAAAATTGACAAAATACATATGTGATTGATTATTATATATTATGTACATTATACATATGTATATAATTTTTTGTGGTATTTCAATCAAATGTTAAATTCGGCAAAAAAAAAATATATATATAAAATTTTAATATTAATTCTGTTTAAGTATTTAAACGCGTTTTTATATTTTGTGAATTTGGAACCTTCTTTAAAGATCTAAAAAATTTTAGTTTGAAATTTAATTTTTTACTTTAATTATTATTATATTGTATTGGTTGTTATTATTGTTATCCTGGTACTTCAAATCAAATTTTTTTATCAATTCCATTTTTTTTTTTTGTTATTTTGAAACCAGCATCAAAAGTACATATACGTATAGAGGGGTAAATACAAATACGTGCAAACAAAATAATATAATATAAAAAAAAAAAATTAAACTAACATAGAAAAGAATTATAAGTACAATACAACATTCATATATACGTATATATATATAAGTACGAATTAAACAATAAATGACTAAGAGATAAAATATTAAATTAATTTATAAATTTTTTTTATATTTGAAAGGAAATATTGAAAAATCGCGCTTTTCTTTCCTGCTATCACTAGTCGTACACTCAAACAATAATTTTTTTTCTGATTTTAACAATATTGTGTTTAATATTAAACAATAAAACAATTTTTAGTGATCTCTGTATAATAGAATTTTCTATTTTTGTATAAGAATACTATTATTTTGTGAACACAATACGAAATAAATTCAAAATCAAATATGTGGGTGTATTTTACTTTTTTTTTATTTTTATTATTAAATTGAACGACGTTAATATTGAAAGTGCATTTTTCAATTTTTCAAGAATAAAATTTAATAAAGAATAATATGTATATATATATATATATATATATATATTTATATATACAGGGTGTGTTTGATTCTATGGTCTTCCTTGAAATAGGTGATCGGGCATGTTGTGATGAACAAAATCTTGTATGGAAGGGGACGGGCTTATTTTTACTGCTTTAGAAATTATCAGGTCTTAACTATTTTTCAACCAATAATTTAGTTTTATTTCGATAAAATTGGAATCAAATAAGTAAGACAGAAAAAATTAAGAATATAATTTTAAAGCTTATTAAAGCAGCTTTCTAAATCATTTTCAAACATTACTTTAGAACATTACTTTAGTTTCCCAGTCTGAGGTTATAAGGGCTTAAAGTCAAATATTTTTAACAAAGTATCAATAAAAGGTCTTTTATCAAGAAAATAAAGGTATTAACATAATATTTTTTTTTATTGCAAAATATTATCCTTCTCTTTCCCTATGACTATAGCACCTTTTTAGCTGAAAAACTTTACAAATTATAAGGCAAAAACTTTGACTTTAGCCTTTATTTTTGAAATTTATTTCATAAAGTTAACTAAATTTTAATTATTTTTTTTAAATTAAATCTTGTATGATAAAAATAACAAATTATCATTTATAATGATTTCTTTTATTTAAAAACAAAACTGGTTTTCCATTTACATAAAACACTTGAAATTTAAAATTATGATAATAAAAGGTATCATAAGAAAGTTCACCTTTGATATGAAGATAATAACAAAAATTTTATTCTTATAATAATTGATATCTCAACATACCCGATCAACCATTTTAAGGAAAACCATCGAGTCGGAAACACCCTGTATATTATTTAGTTATGATTATTTGTGAATGAATATGTATTTTATGATATGAGAATAAAATAATAACAATAAAAGTAATCTATAGAAATTGAATTGTTTAATTTTTGAAAGACACTAAACCAAATTAGAAGTATAGTATGTACGACGCCTGTTTTAATTTTGAAAAAAAGTTACATATACAATAAAATGTTAAATGCAATTAATTTCTAAAAATTTATTCATAAATTTAATTGTATATATATAAGTTTTGGATACAATGCGATTTAAATTATAAATTAAATTATTGAATATTTTTGAATTATTTGGCAATTATAGCCAATAATTTGAAATGAATGTCTTGAAGTACGTTCTATTCTTTTTTAATTATTAAATAATTATTTTTTTATTTATTTACTATAGTTAATTTTATATATACAAATAAAATCTAATTTTATTAAAAATAAAAATGATTTTTAAAACATTTTTTTCTATTAATATTTAATATTTGATTAATAAAACCATGGTTCAATTGACCAATTGTTATTTATACAGTATGTTAAGTATTATGTATGTATGTATGTATATGCATTTAATTTAAATTCTCTTGATTTTTTTATACCATTCAATATTTGAATGGAAATGTTAATTGTTGTTTTGTAAAATTTAATAAAAATTTATTTTCTATTTTTAGCACAAAAAGATTTTGAAAAAATGTGCCTATTAGTTTCACTCTGTCCCTCCATTCATCCCTCCGGCCATTATCTGTTTACAAAACTTCTAAACCATTTAAGATAGAACAATGATATTTTAATCATGCATAGTTTTTTAAAAAAAATTGAAGAACAACTTTTTTAAGTAGTCCTACCCTTTACAGAGCTACAGCCCCTTAAAATTTGAAAAAGTTCTATTTTTATTTATGTATATCTCAGGTTCTGCTTTTTTCACCTTTGTCTTTGTAAATTAATATCGAAATTATGCAATTTATTAAAATTTAGTTAGTATTTAAACTTGCCGTTATTTTTGTTTTGCTTCTTTATCTCCGCAATGATGTTGCTCCCTTCATATCTCCGTAATACTTTTAGATAGAACTTTGAGATTTTGGCAGAATAAAGATCTTTTAGAATTAGCATAAGTTAACTCAGAAAATGTTTATTATACTACCTTCTATTTGAGAACTAATAGGGCTCAAAATTGAAAAATGCCCTATTTTTACAAACCTGTAATAAAGGCACCCGAACAAATTTTGCTAAAATAAAAGCCAAAAATTAAAGCTCCAAAATTGTGTTTTTACATGTATTAGAAGCTTTTCTTAATTATGACGTAAAGTTGCCTTGTAATTGAATAAAGTACCCTTTGATTTTCAAAAATTTACGAATTTTGATACAAGTCATAATATTCTAAACCCTGTTTGTATTACAAACACCAAAAGTTTAATAGAAGTTGTTACATTCTTGTTCAGTTCTATGAGACTCCTCTCTAGATATATAGAACTGAACCTTACCTATAAACAAACTTTTAAAAATTAATTAAAAGATCTGTGAATTGAAAAAAATAACATAAAAAAGTTGATTTCATAATCACACATTGATAACCCAATTATATTTCTGCCTTTTATATCATACGTTATCGAATATGAAATAAAAACCGACTACTTATCATAATGTCTTTCGAAATTAAAATATTAAGATCTTATTTGAAAAAGATTTAAACTTAAACTAAATGTTTTAAAATGTTTGTATTATTTTTAAAAAACGTGCTCCTTTAAAAACCGTTGATTTTCATTCTACCTTGTTTACTATTGTATTTTGTCATTTGATTTTCAATCATTATTCGATGTCCTATCAAAAATATCGCGTATGTGTATATAGCATTTAAAATGTTTACACAAATTGAACATCTTATAAATTTTATTTCTTGTTTCACAATAATATTTAAATTAATAATGAAAATAATAAAATTTATAAATTAAATAAAAATAAAATTTACGCCTTCTTTTAATAAATTTAAAGTTTAAAAACGTCTGATGTTTTCGAATATTAAATTTTTATCTTATAAAACTCTTGTATTTTACTACTGTTATAATCAACTTGTATTTTACTACTGTTACTGTTAAAAAATTCATATATGCAGGATGTTCCACATAAAGAGTGCAAAAATTTCAGGAGGTGATTCCAGAGACTAAAACTAGAAAAAAATTATATGGGTGAAGAGAGTCTATTATTAGTCCTATGCGAGATATTGAGACTTTTATGTTTTTTTTTTGTTTTATATTATTATTAATTGCCGAATAGCTCTTAATATATACACATAAGAAATTAACTTAGTCTTATTTGAAAGCTTTTTCCTTATATGCTGAAAGATTTATTGTCTTGGAGTAATTACTTTTAACTAAATAAATTTTTAAAAACATTAACTTTTGCTCCAACAGATTTTTTGTGTGAAACAACCATTTTTCTATCAAAAATGTTTTTAAATTTTGGCTTATATCGGAGAAACGGTAAGACTTAGAGAAAAAGCTACTGAGGACAAAATTATGGTAGCTTATCAAGGATTCCAAATTTTATATAATAACGGTATCCTAATAGGGAATTTTTGAAAAAAAAAACTTTACTTTTAAAAAAAATATGTAAAAAAATTTTATATGTTCTTAGCTCTAAATTAAAAAGTAATCACAAATAAATCCTTAAGCAGTTGACCTGTAAAGACAATAAATCCTTAAACAGACGAAAGCTTGAAGAATAAACTTGCAAACAAGACAAAGTTAGCTTCTGCAAAACATGTGGGTCATGTGTTATTCGATAATTATTAATAAAAACCAAAATAACATAAAAGTTCCAATATCCCGAAAACTACTAATAATAAAACCCCCTCACGCGTACAATTTTTTTTTAGTTTTAGTCTCAGAAATCACCTCCTGAAATATTTACACTCTTATGCAGAACACCCGTATATAGCTAGATTGATAATATTTTAAATTCATCTAGTATATAAAATATAAATGCATATAATATTGTAATATATTTTTTATTTATGAAAAAAAAACAATTTTGTTTTTTTTTCCTTCTAATAATAAAATTCATAGCAATTTCTCAGTCGAATAAATATTAAAACATGATAATATTTGTTTAAAATAAATGAAAACTGATTTTTGTCAAACAATAAGATTAAATTCAGAGATTTTAAACTTCAATTCATCAACTTATTCACTTATAATATTGTAAAACATTACGTTTATAGTGTTAAAAAGAGTCAGGAAGTGAAGTGAACAATATTATATTTATATTGTAATAAAAAAACAGATTTTTATATTAAAAAATAGCTTCGTTCATATTAAAGAAAAAAAAAAATTTTTTTTTTTTATTAATTTATGATTTTGTTTTCATATTTTTTGTTTTATTTATTTATTTTCATTTTACGCCAAATATAAAAAGACTGGGGGGAAAAAAAATAATAAGACATCATGCTGAGATCAAAGAATTTATTTTGTTTTTTTTTTTTTTTTGTATATAACATTTTAAATCCTTTAAAACGTGAGGATCTTAGGATAAAAGAATTTTTTTTTTTTTCTGTAATGTATTGTCTAAAATCCAAGACATATATGAGTAAGAATGTACTTTATTTTGTATATATTTTTAAAGGTTGTTATTATTAATTATTGTCTTAAAAAACAAAAATTTTTTTTTTTAATTTTGAAGTTGTTTCAAAAAAAAAAAAAAATTTAATTGAAATCAAATATTTGAACTTTTTAAGTCAATTTTTGTACAAGGTAATTTTTTAACTTAAGATCTTAAGAATTTAAATATATATTATGCTCTTAAAGGAATAATCGAAATGAAAAAGAATTTTTTTTTTAAATAAATATACAATTTAATTATATTTTGTTAATTATTTGCTAAATTTGAATTTCATTGAAAAATTGATTTAAACGTCAAGTATACTTGAATGAAAATTACTGCCCGTATTCATGTAAAAATTTTATTTTTCTCATTTAGTTAAGTATACATATATGTAATATGTATGTGAAAAATATGCCCTTATTTTTAAAATAATAAAAATACAATATACTTTTCTTAAATTGTGGTTGTAAAGTTGTATTTTATATTGTCATTTTATTGGTAATTTACAAAAAAAAAAATACTTCAGTTTTAAATTTAAAATTTTTTTAAAACAAAACTAAAAAAAAAATTTTTTTTTTTTAAGACTTTATATAATTTACATAAAAACTGCATATAAAAAAGGAGGTATTGTTTCAATGGTTTTTTCTTAGAACTTTTTTATTTAAAAAAAAAAAAAAGAATATATTGAAGATTATAAGAGTATTTTTGAATACGTTATACATACGTTAGAATTTTATTATTTAAGAACTTTTAAATTTTTATTTTGTACGAACTATCAAAACTTTTGTTCAGAAATAAATAAATCAACATAATCTAAAATTTATATCTAATGTATAAATAAAATAAATTATGCAAAACAAAACATTATTTTTATATAAAAAAAAAAAAGTTGATAGTTAGATGCATCAAACATTGATGTAGATAAAAATTTTCCAATATTACTAAAATTAACTAAAAATGCTAACAGTGTTCCAACTTCCAATATTATATACATATATCGAACTTTACAAGATTACACTGGCTTATCCTCCAACATGTGCACTTAAAAAATATTTCTAAAAATGAAAATAGTTTAAACTTTGAAAAATAGTAAATTTAAAATTAAAAAAAAACAAGGTAGAATGTAAACCAACGGTTTTTAAAAGCGCACATTTTCAAACGACAATACAAACTGTTTAGAATTGTGACTTGCACAAAAATTTGAAAATTTAAAAAATAAAATTTAAGAAATTTTTTGTAATAAGAAAATATGTGAAAAAAGTAAAGTATTTTTCTGGAATTTTGAGGGGCTATAAATCCGGAACCCTATATAACTAAGAAAAACTGTTAACACACGTAAAAATATATTACCCAAAAATAGCAAATTTTCAGCCCTAATACCTTTTAAACAGGGGGTGGTGCAAAAAAAATTTCTAAGGAAAATTATACTAATTCCAAAAGTTCTTTCTTGTCTCAAAATTTCAGGTTCATATCTAAAGGCGTGCCGGAGTTATGAAAAAATAAATTTCATACAAAATGTAGTTTTCACATAACGGTAAATTTAAATAGTAAATTACAAAATATTGCATAATTTTGATATTGTTTTATGTAGATAATAAAATGTTCGATCTTCTGGCGGTTTTAGATTGCAAAACTATTACGCAGAGCCTGAGATATATACATCTGAAAATGGGGCTTTTTCGCAATTTTGAAGAGCTGTAACTCTGGAACCATATACAACTAAAATAAACCTTTAACACATGTAAAAATATATTGCTGTAGCTTTAATTTTATTTATCTTGCCGAAGTAAAATGTGTACAGGTTCCTTATTTACAGGTGTTTAAACATAGGAAATTTTCAATTTTGAACCCTAATAGCTCATATGCAGGGGGTGGTTCCAAAAAATTTTCTGAAGAAATTTATACTAATTCTAAAATTTCTTTCTTGCCTCAAAATTTCAAGCCTCTATCTAAAAGCGTACCGGAGTTATGAAAGTAGAAAAATCATGCCAAATTTGATTTTCACATAACGGTAAATTTAAATACTAAATTTAAAAAAATTGTATAATTTTGATATTAATTTACAAAGTTAAAAAAATACCTGTCGAATGGCGTTTTCAGATTGCAAAAATCTCAAGCAGAACATGAGATATATGCATTTAAAATAGGGCTTTTTCAAAGTTTGAGGGGCTGTAGCTCCATAATGGATGGGGCTACATGAAAAAGTTGTTCCACAAAATTATTTTTTTTATGAGATCTACCCATGGTTAAAATTTTTTTCTCTATCTTTAACGGTGTACAAGTTTTATAAACAGACGAACGAACGGACAGAGTAAAACTAACAACCACATTTTTTCATAATTTTTTTGGAATGTGCTACAAAAGGTAAGGAAAAGACATTTAAATTTTATATCACAAAATGTAGATAAGGTTCCGATATATTTATAACAAAAATCTTGAAGCAAAACACCAACTATAAAAGCCCATTTTAAAATATTTTAAAGGTTCATACTTATCTTTTATTTCTTCGATTTATTCTACAGTCGTGCTGAATGAGTTCCTATATAGTTAATCACAAACAATACACAATAACTGAGTCATCAGTCAATTCTCTATTTTAGTATGCATAATACTAAAAAAAAAAAAGAAATGAATTATTATATACTTAAGCCAAGGTAATCAAAAAATATCACAAAAGCCTGATGTTATTTACAAAATTATAAAAATAAAATAAAAATATAATTTTCTATATAAAAAATATATATATAATCATATAATTGAAATTGACAAGTTTTTGATAATTTCGTTATAAGAAAAAAAAAAAACCTTATCAAACAATTAATCTGTCAAATAAAATGGAACAAAAATTTTTGTTTCAAATAAAAGTACAACCAACCAAAAAAAAAAAAGAAACAACAAAAATTAAATTTTATATTCTTTTGATCAAATAAAATTATATTTAACAAATTAGAAAAAAATAAAGTGAAAAATAAATAAGATTATTTTATAAGAAAAAGGTCAAATTTTATTTTAAAAATTTTTTTTTAAAAAAACCAAAAAAAAGGATCAAGGACCTTTTTAGATCATTCTATTTTTTGTTACTATATTATATATATATTATTTTTTATTCAGAAAAATAAATTGTTTCTGTTTAAAATAATAATGTTATGGTCAGTGCTTTTGATGTTTTTATTTCTCAAAGTTTTTTTTTTTTTTTTTTTTTTTTTTTTCAATTTATTTTTTTTTTTTTTTCTTCATTATTATATTTTGAGAATCCTTGTTTGACACTTTATTTATATGTTTTTCATTCCACTTCTAATTTTTTTTAGGTTTTTTTTTTTTTTTTGCTTTTTTAAATTCCATGTTGAATGAAAATTATGTTAAAACACACAGTATGTTGTCAATAAAATAAGGTTGATTGTTTTTTTTTTTTATATTAAATTACATTCAAAAATACATATGTAAAAGGAAAAAAAAAACATTAACAATAATTTTATAAATGGAGCCAAATATAAAATATTTTAATATAGGTAATAATAATGATATTGTGTATTAATAAAAATACGTATGTACATGTTTTGTATACAAAACATCATATACAAAAAACATAAACTGTCCAAAAAAAAAAAAAAAATTAAAACTTGCCCCTTATCACATTCAACTACCACAAAACATTCATTTCTCAAACTGATTTTAACAAGAATTTTTTATGAATTCACATATTAAACATTTTTCTATATAATCTAAAATTATTTTTATATATAAAATTTAAAAGGTCAAGAAACTTTTTTTATAGTTATTTTAAAATATATTAAATTTCATTTTCAATAATCATGTTTTGGTGAATAGTATATAGTAGATAGTAGTTTATTCTAATCAAGATAAATCTTTCAAATACAGCATTTGTAGTAAAACTAAATATCTAACATTCTTGTATAAAAAATCATTCTAATTTAGTTATAAATTTATGTGTCTACATATATATATATACTGTATGTGTATATATATATATACTGTTCGAGATTTTATATTATGATTTTATTGGATTTATTTTAATAACACGTGTCCGAATGTCCATTTTTAAATTACAAAAAAAAAATAAAGGATTATTTTAAAGAAAAAAAAAAAAAACAAAAACAAAATAAAAGAACAATGCAGATTGCATAGGCATATGTTAAGATAATCCGGCTTACTTTGAATGTAAATTAAATTTAAATTAAAATGAAAACATTGGTTTTCCATTAACGTTATATTGCAATGCAATGCAATATTAGTGAAATAAAAATTTTTAAATTAACTCTAATATCTTTAAAAAATTATTTTCAATCACTTAATAAAATCATAATATATAAATAACCATATATCAATCTAAATAATGAACTTAATAATGTAATGTTCATTTATTTTTGTGTCGTTATACATTTAAGATTTTTTTTTTTTTTTTTTTGCAATTATAAAATGAATTACATACTTTGATATTACTTTGATATCGAATTTTACAATTATAATCGAATATATATTTATATATACATATATATTATAATTATTTGATTATTATTAAATTTATAATTATACTCATGGTAAAATAAAAAATTTAATTGAATTTTAAGAAATGCACAAAAATCAATTATAATTTTATTTAAATGTATTTTTATTTAATTATTATCTCTAATATCAAAGTGATTAATTTTTTTGTTAGAAGATAGAATTTTAAATTAATTAAAGAGTATTTTTTTTTTTCTTCAATTTTTTTGTTTTAAAATAAAAATAAAATTAAAATCTAACAATATATCAAATACATAAAAATTCTTTTTTATTTCATATAAAAAATTTGAATAAATGCCAAATAAAGAAGGCAGAATACAAAAGAAATGTTTTTTAAACGCGTACATTTTCTAAAAGAACAAATATAAAAAGAACTTGAAATATTATGACCCCAAAATTTGTAATTTGCTTTGTAATATAAATAAATCGCGAAAAGTATTCCAAAAGACTATATAAGAACAGTTTAAAATATTGTGAGCCCAAAATTGGTAATTTAATTTGTAGTAAAAAAAAATCGCGAAAAGTAAGAATTTAAGTAAATAATTAAAAAAAGTTGTTTAAGTTTCATAGGTGTCTAAAAATAGGAGATTTTCAATTTTTGAGCCCTAATTTATTGAACAGGAGCAGATCCAAAACAAAATTTCTGAAGCTAATTATTATGCTAATTTTTTTCAAAGTTATTTTAAAATTTCAAAGGAGCAAATTTTAAAATTTCCAAAAAGTTCCGAGGATATGAATGAAGGAAAATCTCGCAAACTTTGGTTTCCTCTTAATTATAGCATTTAAAATCCTCAATTACAAAAAATTGTATAATTTTGAAATTAAAAAATTTATGAAATTAAAAAATGTCGTTTGATATTTTTAAATTGACAAAATGTTAAGCAAAATCTGATACTTATATACAAATTTGAAAATAGGGCGTTTTAAAAATTTTGAAGGACTGGTAGTTACGCAATGGGTGGGATTATCTAAAAAAATTGCTCCAAAATATTAGTTTTTTTTACGAAACTCATCCATATGGATCCATCCATACTCATCCATACCATCCAAATTTTTTTTGAAAAATGTTCTAAACAAAAAATAATTAAATTTTATCTATTATTTTTCTTTAAAATGTCATTTCTCATTTTGTCTCAATAGTTTCGTTGTCTCATTCAGGATAATTTTCAAAAATTTACCACAGTTTTAATGAACTAATAATTTTATATAGATATTTTTAAGGATTTTACGGAGAATGGCAATGATTCATTTTGATTGAAATCTAAAACAATTCTTTAGATTTTGCTGTTATATGATTTGGAAACTGTTATACATTATTTTAATATTCAAGTATCGAAAATTTTAAATTACATAGGTACTTGTAATAAAATGCACATATTTGAAATCTATTAAGTAGTATTTTATTTTCACTACCTACTTATTTTTTTTATTGTACTAATATTAATATGTATATGTATATATTTTTTTACAATTAATTTTTTCTATATTTTTTTTTTTTTTAAAAACTCAGTTTAAATTTTACGCCTTTTTTTTCATCACGATAAAATATTTGAGTTTTTTTTTTTTATATTAACATCTATGTTTTTACTTAGTTATGTGATGAATAAAATAATTTTATCCTTTTGTTTTCTTTTTAATAATTAACATGTTATGTTCGTCCTTACATGTAAATGCATGAAAAAATAACAAAGGGATATTAAAACAAAAAAAGAGTTTAAACGAAAAAAAAAAAAACAGGGTCAAATTAATAAAACTGAAATTAATTATACATAAATGTTTTCATTAAATTGTTTAAATTATTCTTTATACATACTTAGATATTTTGTTGATAAAAGGATATTCATATGTTAACGGCAATTTTCCTTATTCATATCCTTATTATCTTTTAATTGAGAAAAAAAATCTTATCATTACCTTTTGACAGATAATTCACATTTGACAGATAATTTAACTGACAGTTTTCTCTGATTGCTGTAATCGCCTATACGGAAAAAAGTACAAGTTTTCAATGAAACATTTTTTCCGGAAGCATTTCAATGATAGCTATAACTGGCGCCTTACAAACAATTTTTTACATTAAATACTTTTCATATACGATCTGTAAAAAGATCCTTTAACCATAATTAAAGGTTTGATCAGCAAAAAATTCAATTATTATTAAAGAAATTGAAAACTCATATTTAATTCGAATTAAAACACATACACATTTTTTATAAATATATCCTTTGTGGCTCAAAAAAAAAAAAAAAATTGCTGAACCTAGACCTGTTTTCCGTATAGGTATTATACAATTATTATTTGAAGTATTTCTCTTTACAAATTACTACTATCGCAGAGTTTTTTTTTCCATCATATTAAAATGCCACCATTTAGAAATTTTTTCATATGATTTCTTTTTTTTCTTTACAATGTTTTGAATATTTTACCAGGTGTTGCAAAAAAATTTTCGATTTTTTTTTCGTGTAATTAAAGAGGGAAATGTTAAAAAAGAAATGCTTAAAAGTGTTTTTGTTTTTTTATTATAATTTTTTTTTTTTTTTTTGTATAAAAATTTAAAAAGAACTATTTTTAATTTTTAATTACTTAAAAATATTTGCGTTCGATGTTTTTTTTTTTTTTTTTTTGCATAAAATTTCCATATACAAATAGAAAAAATAATTTTATATAGATTCGAAGATTCGAAGAAGGGTTTGTGTTTTGTTGTGGTTAATTTGGTTTTCTTAATAAATTCTTAACATTAGGCTTCTTACATTATATGTGAAAATATATACAGATTGTATTTAAATTTAAATGGCACTACGTCACTCACTATTTATATATAAATATATTTTTTGATTATTTAAGAATCATAATTCATTGGTCGTTTTATTTATTCCTGGTAACCAATTAAACACAAAAATATCTTTACTCAAAATTTATTCTAATATTAAAATTTTATTTATTAAAAAAAAAAGGAAAAAAAAAAGAGGAAATTGAAAGATATGAGCCTGATTAATGTAAATTTCTTGTCGTTTTTATTTGTTTTTTTTTTTTTCGAAGAATCACATATGCTAAATTATGAGGATCAGAACATATGTGTATATGGTATATATGTATATTCATATTAACCTTTATAGATTGTCCAATAAAATAAGCTATAATACCCATAACTTATCCATATTTTAATACAACTTGAATTTAATTTATAGGCATTATATTGTTGTTTTGTTGCCTTTTTTTTTCAAGAATTTGTATCTTCCTTCAGATTTTGTAATGTTTGACATAATATGAAAATATTAAACGTTTCTATACATATAGTTGACTTTTAGGAAAAAGGAATATTTTTTTAATAATTTTCTTTTCATTGGTTTTTCTATTTTATTAAAAGATTGCCACAAGTGTCTATCATATTGCTAATAGGATTAAATATTCTAGTATATATATATATATATATATATATATATATATATATATATGTATAAATATTTATGGTGGGTATATAATATGTAGTATAATACGAATATATATGTATTTATATTTTAGAAAATAAATGAATGAAGGGAATAAATCTTGTATATTGTTTGAAATGTGCAAATATTTTACAAGAAAAATAAATTAAATACTTAATTCAACTAATCCAATAAGTATGTACTTTTCCTATATACTTATATACATATATGCAATATATTATATGCATTAACTTTGTACATTGTTAATTAAAAACATCTCCTATTGTTTTATATTAAATTTTTTTCTGTTTTATTTTTTATTAAAAAGGAAAACTTTGTTTTTCAAAATTCTAGGAATTTTTACATTTATAGAATGCAATATCCTGAAGATTCTTCTGTGGTAAAATAGTTTTTTTTTCCTGCAATATTCTGATTTTTTTGACTGTTTTAAGAATATTTGAAAGAAACATTTCAAAACAGTAAAATCATACTATTGTGACCAACGAAAATAATTGTAAATTAGTTAGAATCTTTTTTTTGAAATTTTAAAGTTCTTCGAAATTAAACGTCTGGAAAAAGTGCAGAAGATTTCTTCGAAACTAAAACTCCTTTATATTTGTAAAAACAATTTTTAACAGAATATTAACCATTATTTATTTCCATTATTAAAAAAATCTTTAGCTACCAAAAGGATGCTAAACGTTTCCGATTTAATATTTTTTCAATACGCATATCCTACTTGTATAAAGAGATGACATCTGAAAAATCTATAACCTGTCAGAAGACTAAGAATTGAATAGAATATTGTTTTATTTATAATTATTTTCTAAATTTTAATTTTTAATATACATTTTTATACATAATTATTATGTTTATATTTTAAATTATTATTTTTCTAACACCACTTTTTCCTTTTGACTTTCTTTTATAACTTTTATAACGCAGTTATTTAGATATTCTAAAAAATTACAATGCTCATCGTATAAACAGCGTAAAAAAAAAAATTACAGAGTTAATCATTGATCACTTTAATTTCAGAAAAACAAAAAAAATAATAAAATTTTATATCAGAAAATTCTAATTTTACATAACCTTAAATTATATAATTTCTTTTATTAAAAATAAACTAACTTAGGGAAAGTTCAAATTTTAAACAATAATTTTATGCTTGCTTGCTTAATCATCATTTTTTTTTTAGTATTGTAAAGTGTTAAAAAGGATAATTTAAATTTTATAGAATTAATTTTGGAAAATGGAAATTAAAAATTTACATATATATTATATTCATAAGTAATCAAAAAAAAAAAAAACATAGTAATTAAAAGTAAAAAAATTACAAAACAATGAAATTTATAGTCAAATAAATCAAATTTAACGAAGCTGAACGCAATAATAATATTAATATGTATATTGTATATATATATCATAAATAATGCTGTTGCGTCGCGTGACATAATCCAATACTTCATTTCTAATATTAGCGTATATACTTTTAAAGATGTCAAAAATAGAGGAAAAGAAAAAAAAAACAATCATAAATAGACTAAGGGAAATGGTTAAATACATAACTTTCCTTTAGTAAGTCATGGTTATACGTAGTTATCTGATACATTAAAATTCAAAAATTTTAACCCGATTTTTTTATAAATTGGTTTTATTTTATTCATTAAAAAAATGAAGTTCTTAAAGTATTATTGAATTGCTTTTAAATATAAACAGCGATAAAAATTTATATATAAAAAAAAAAAAATGTAAAGGTGTTCTAAAATATATTTCAAATCAATTAATTTAATCTTTTCAGAAGATCATTTCAAAAAGACTTTACCACTACTTTAAGAATTTTTCAATAGGACCATCCATTAATTAAATTGCGATCATTAAAATATATTTTAAATGACGCTACCGCCCATGTTGATTTAATTAATAAAAAATAAATAAAATTAATCTAAAAGAATTTATTTTAATTTTTTTTTAAACTTATTCGATCAGTACCTTGCCAAATAATTAATAATATTCAGAATTTCAAAAATATACCAGAACCAGAAAAAACTGTTCGTTTCAGAAACCATCAGAAACGTTTTGTGTTACGAAAAATAGCCAATACTATTATTCTATAAATAAAATGTCTTTATATATATATAAGTTTTAATTTATGTACATATATAAATTTGAAGATTTTCTTCACAGTAAGAGATTTTCAGAATAAATAATTGTTTTTCACTTTATGAAAGCCGATTGATTGACTTAATAATATAACTGTGAATAACTATCCAAAAAAAAAAAAAACGGATTAGATGTCAAAAAAGTGTTAGGGTAAATTTTAATATAGGACATGGGTAGAATAAACTTTCACATAGGTATCTTAAAATAAACAAGGTTAACGACAATTATATAAGTACATATATATAATAAGTATAACTATATTTTTTTTTTTTTATTAAAAATAATAAAAATAATTGCATGGGCATTTTATAAATTGATATATTGAATAAAAATATTTTAGACATTTAATTATGAAATTGTTGATGTTAATTTTTTTCTTGGAAAATAGTCATTAACAGAAAATTTAAAAAAAAAAATAAATTTATTTTAATTTTAATTGAAATTTTATATTTCAATTTTTTTTAATTTAATTTTTTTTTTTTCTCGTCTCTACGCAACGTATGTATATCCATATTCAATCCTATTTCCTATCCTATCCTACCATTTTTTTATCTTTTTAATTTTTTTTTTTTGTGTTTTTTTTTTTTTTTTTGAAGAATGTTAACTGACATTTCATATAAAGTAATCTGTCAGTCTGTCAAAAATGAATATTTTTTTTTTTCATTTTATAGCACTCGTAAGTCGTAACTTGAAAAGAAAAGAGTTGAACTGCACGAGTCCATCTGAAAAGAATTAAATTCAAAAATTAAAAAAAAAAAAAAAAAACTTATATATATATGTTCAAATAGCTGTGAATAATCCGCGGAATCGTTTTAAAGCGGCATCTTAATTAAAGTTGAATAAATCTTATACAAAAGACAAAAAAAAAAAAAAAATATTAATAAATGGATATGAAAGAAAAGGAATTTTGCACAAAAAAAAATACGAAGAAAAAAAAAAGAAAATTAATGCGATGATTAAGAGAAGGTGTTTTTTTTTTTAATGTATGAATTTGAAATCAAAGAAAAAGTAAATAGGTCTTTTATTATATATACATACATACATACATAATAAAATATTATAATATCACACCTAATTTTTATTTATTTTTGAATTTTAAATGCCTTGTCATTATTGTCATTATTACAAAAAAAATGTTCCTATGTAGGTGCATTATAATAGGTATTCAATATAATATACATATCTGTATTATTAAAAGTTACTGTGATGGTAAAATCATTAATCATATTATATTAAACTGTAGCGATTACTTTGAAATTCATTGTTTTTAATTAGTACTAATTACTATTGAAGATAATACTTATTTAGTGTTAATATGTTATTTAATATATTTTCTAAATAATTTAATTAATAAAATATTAAATTTTTATTATTTGTTAATAAATTATAATAAACATATCATTTACCATAATGAAATTTTTGGTAATCATTTTATGTTTTTTAAAATTTTTTTTTTTTTTTTTACTGTATTTTGAAAACTGTTCTGCAAATTTTTAAAACTTGTTGAAATAAATATAAAAATTCTAAGAATTATAATTTGTTTTCAAATTCATATTTAAAAAATATTTTTATTGTTTATATGCATTATAATTGCGTTTTGCGTATATTATGGCTTTAAAAAACTAATTTTATTTTAAATGCGTCGGCAGTTTCAACAATTTTAACTTTCATTTAGATTATGAGCGAAAAAACATTTTGAACCCATCTGAGCATATCAATTTAAAAATAAAAAGTATTTATTATAAGGAAAAATTGTTTACAAAAATATATTATTATTATTATTATTATTTAAATAAAGAACAAGACAAAGTTGTGCTTATATAATGGTCAATTTTCATAAAATTTAATTCAAATGCAACTTTCAAGCATATTCGTAAAATAAAATTAAATGATAATGTGATATACCTATAGATATACATTACCTACACATATATGAACATGATATTTAAACTTTAATAATTTCAAAATTTTTAAATAGCGCTGACATATTATTATGTTGACTCAACAGAAACCTAATGTTCCTTAGCAATTTTCTTTTTAGCTTAGGACCAATGTAAGTTAATAAAACGATAAATCAACATCAACACCAATTTAAAAAAGTTTGAACAATGGAATACAAAATTAGACAATATTAGAGCTTGAATTAAATGTTTTACCACATTTGTAGCTACGGTCTTCAAAATATTTATATTTAACGATTTAAACTTAAGCTGCCTAAAATATAGCTAATCATTTATAATCATCGATTATACAGTCACAAAATATTATGATTATTATTACAAACACGCAAACAAAATTAAAACAATTTTAAACAGTACAGAAGTTTTGTGAATAGACGAACTGACGACAAGCGTATTTCGAAACTAATAAACAAATTTTTTAAAATTATTTTTTGAAAAATGTGCTAGAAACGTTATTGTTAATAATATTATTCTGACCATTGTTCTTTTTATATGATTATACATATATATATTAATTTTCGGAAGACCATAAAGTAAAATTACACAGTTTATGAGAAGAAAAGAAATCTGATGATTTATTTACTAAGTTTAAGACCATTAATGCTACATAATATATGAGTAAGTAACTAAGTGCATATTATACAAATCACACATAATATCCTGCTATATAAAATTCATTCTAAGAATCAGTACTATATATGTATGAAGATAGGTAGGTATAGGTAGGGTGGTGACACTAGTAGGTATAGGTAGGGTAGCACTAGATTGCGCCATTTTGACACCACTGCACTCACCTGTGTGACCTGTGTTTTAAGATTGTTTGCGGTTTTATATCCAACCCGAGAAGTTCATATACGAATTCAGTTCTTTGATTTTGTGTTCAGAGGTTGTGGTAGAACGCTTTTCCGAGTGAAAAAAGTCTGGTTCTAGCTAGGGCCGTTAGGACAATCCGAATAATATCATGTATATAGTATGTAATTAATTTTATTATGCATAAATTTACATATGCATACATATATATGTATATACATACATAATTATTAACATTAACATATAAAATGTTTTATTTGAAAAAAAATTGTCACTTATAAAGTTCTATACCTTTATATAAAATTGACAAGACATATCATTATTACTTTATTTTAGGAATTTTTTTTATCAGATGCAACTATAATTTCACATTTTAATAAAATAATAAATACTTCTTATTATAAATTATAATAACCCCTTGCATTGAAAGTTTTACCAATTATTTTATGTCTTTGAAAACGTGTTAGATTAAAATTGTTAAATTGTTGATACAAGAAAATGTTATGTTCAATTTCGTACTTCTTTCTTTAAGTGTAAAATAAATTTATTTAGAAATTTTTACCTTAAAAATACAATAAAAATTTTATAATTATTTTCTTATAAATTATAGAACTGTAGAAAAGTAAACAAAAAAAAATTTATGAGAAAGTGTTAATACATATCTGTAAATATATAAATATTTTAAATACAATTACGTGACAGATATTTTACCGATGAAACATATTTACAGAATATAAACATTATTTAAAAAATAAATAAATTGCAGAATACATATGTTGTAATATATGTGTATATATATATACAGTACATATATACATACAGATTGTCCTACATAAGACTCGTCTTGAACTGGAACTGTGTAGAGAGGAGTTAAACTAAAATAGTAAAAAATTGTATGATAGATGGGGTCTATTCTGCATCATTTTTGAGTTATGGGACTTTAAAGATTTTTGGTGATTTTTCATATATAAAAATTTGTATATCTTTTGCTTTAGAGAGGTGGAAGAAAATGCATTTTGTAGAGAAAATTACAAGCTTTAAATTTTTTTGTGAGTTCTTCTTCGTATAGCCAGATATTACAAAGTTATGAAGTGAAGTTGTTACAAACTAAATTTGCTTTTGAAACACCCTGTATTTAGGATATTTTTTATTCCAGTCCCATATCTTGAAAATACTGCAGAATAGACCACCGCCCTTTTTTCCCTATACAGTACAATTTTTTGCAAGTTTTTACCTCACCTACCTGCCCTAGAACAAATAGGTTTCTTAAGTGAGACACCCCATATATATTATATGAATCAATTAATTTTTTTAAAATTTTTTTATTTATAAGATTATTTTTATTTTATTATATATATGGGTTATTAACCACAACAGTTTAAAAGTGCAGTATATATACAGTTTTCACTAAATTTAAAGTACCATTTATTTAAAGATTCTGTTTTGATATAAAAATAAAAAATTCTTTAATACTTACAGTACATCATACATACATACATACATATTTAATATTATAAATGTTTATGGTTTTTATCTTAATATGGCTAAAATTATCAATAAATTTACTAGAAATCAATTTAGATAATTAATATTTAATTATATTTAATTAATTTTTTCTTGTATAGCATAATAATTTATGTTTTGCGCAACAATATTATAAACAAATATTTACTTAATTGATTTTTAGTTCTTTTAAATTGTAATTTTCATTTAAAATAACATAAGAAAAATAAAATTCTAAACCAGTTTAAAAGGAAGTTTTAAGTGATTTTCTTTTCAAGTATGTATATATGCATATAGGTATGTTATGTTAGTACATATTTATATAATTGTCAATTTACAATATTATTTTGTTTTAAATTTTTTACAAAAAATCGAAATAAGAATATGTTACTATATAAACAAGATAAAACTATTATATACCTCTATGCTATCTATATAATATGACAATATGAATGAAAATTCAGTAAATAATGGTAAGTTCTGATAAATTTTTTTTTAAAAACTGTGAATAACACAATGAATACAAATTAACTTTGCGCAGTTTAAAAAAAATGCTTAAGTTATTTTAAAGGCTCAATGTCTACATTCTAATTATTATATACCTATACTTATAAAGAAAAAATGTTGTATATATATATATATATAATAATAATATCTTATAGATGACAGTTGATAATATTAAATACGATTTTTTAAGTTATTTTTTTTATTAGTAAATCACAAATATGAATGAATGAATGTATTTTGATTTTTGTTTTTCAATCTTATACTAATTACAATAGGTCTATTCGCACTTTAGACTTACCATGTACCTTTAGTTTATTAAATAAATAAAATAATGATTACAAGGGTGTTTGAGGAATAGACAGCATAACTTCGAGGAGTGATAAGGGATGTCAAAACAAGCAAAAACCACCTTTCATAGATTTTTATTAAAAAGCCACAGATATTTGCTTGATAATGCATGTGAAAGATAATTTATTGAGCTTCAAAAAATGATGATAAAAGAAAATCTTTAGACCCCATTATTTCAGTAACGGTTGGAAATAGACCCCCCAATTATAAAGTGTATTTTACTTGTTTTGACCTCACATATCACTCCATAAAGTTATGTTGTCTATTCGTCAAACACTATGTACTATGTAGTGTATATATGTAATTTTTTAAGTAAAAAATTTTGTGCAAATGATGAAATTTTTAAATTACCGTATCTCCATCAAAAGCCTATATGTTATATGTACATATGTATACATTTACCGTATGCTCATCAAAAGCGTATATGTTATATGTATGTACTCGTATATATTTATATTTTATAAACCCTAGAATATTAATTTCTATAACTAGAATCTTATAATTTTTAGACTTAATACTAAATATTAATCAAATTGACTAATAGTCTAAACAATCCTTGTTTGTCAAAGTAAATTTGTTTTTGTTCTCTAAAATTTTTAATAAGGTATTTCCATTTCAGGTATTTCAATTCAATTCTTTATTAAAACTAAAACACTAAAAAATAACAAAAATAGGAATATAAAATTCTTCTTTTACAGTCGAATCGACTAACTTTTAGTATTCTATAGGGTTAAAAACATTGAAATTTAAAAAAAAAAAAAATATGTATATAACGACTTCTTTAATTTTTCTTGTTTGGGAAATAACAAAAATTTAAACGTCATTTTTATTCTTTTAAGTCTGATTTCAGATACCTATACTTTCAATCTGAAGGTGTGGAAACCCGTAATAGAACTTGAATCACAACAATATCTTGTAAAGAATGTATTTTTTTTTTCTTTTTTTATTCATTCTTTTTGTTTTTTTCTTTCATAATTATCCAACAATTTCTTGTATCATTATTATTTTTTTTTATTAGTTTTTTTTTTTTTTTTTTGGTATACTTAAAATGATTTTAATTGTCTCCAATGTTGCATTTTATTTTTTTTTTTAAGTTAACCTTTATCATCCCATTATTTTTTGTTGTTATACGTTTAATGAAACTGAATTTTTAAACAGATGTTTGGTGCAAAAAAAAAATGGCAAAAAAATTATGTCAATATCAAAATTTATTCTATTTAGAGTCCGCATTCTATATTAGAGGCTATTTCTTTATTTGATTTGTTTTTCTGTTTAGATTATTAAGATTTAGATATATTATTAACAAAATATATCTAAATCTTAATAGATTTTGACATATTAACAAAAAATTTTCCTCAGAAGATAAAAATTATCTTTAGAAACCTTTTTTAACTAATTTTTTTTGGTTTGTTAAGTAAAAATGTTTCCTATAAACAAACTTTAACCATTTAAAATAAATTATTTCTGGATAAGATTTGTATTTTTTTTTTTTTTTGCATAAATTTATTATTTATATGATGCTTTTATTTTTCTGGTAAGAAAAAGACAAAATCTACAGAATTTTAAGACTAGTAGTCCTTTCAACCGTTTATTAAACATTACACAGTATTATGTATATAGTTTTTGTTCAAAAACTTTTTAAATAGTTTTCGGAAGCAATAAATAACAAATTCTAAGAAAGGGTAATTTACAAAATTTTAAAATCGAATAATTGGTTTAAGATTTTGTTTTTGTCTTTTATATTTTTATATATTTAGCGGTCATCTTTTTTTTATTTTTTTTTTTTCTTCCTTGTTTTATACCCGATTCCCGACATAAAAGCTTAATAAAAAAAAAACCAAAAAATAAATAATTTTGCAATTTAAATAACAGAAAAACAATTTCAAGTTAAGATAATGTGTATAAATTTTAAAACTTGTTTTTGTGTGATTTATTTTTTTTTTTTTTTTGTCTTTTATATTTTATAACTTTGTTAACTTATTTTAGAATTTGGATTAATTTTTTTAAAAATTACAAAGACATAAATAAAAAAAATTAATAAAAAATGTATATAAAGCCGTTAAAAGAAACTTTACAAAAGTACAAAAAACAAAAAAAAAAAATATTTTTTAAAGACAAAAAAAAAATGTCCTAAATTATTTATGTGGCGCAAAAAATTGCTATTTTGTTTTTTTGATGACTACAGGGAGAAAAAAAACACACAATTCAATTTTAATTTACTTTTATTTATTTATTCTTTTTACTGATATGAATTGATTTAAAAAAAAAAAACACTATCAAAATTCATTTTTAGTTTGTAATATAACTTAAAATATGATGTTGTATAATTAAAAGGTTTTTAACGTTTTTGAAAAAATGTTGAATTTGGATGAAAATAAGTTTAAATTGAATTAAAAGTTGCTGCATTTAACTGTAAAACAGTATATATAAGATATTCACAACATTATTGGTTTAATTCAATAAAAAGAAAAAACTACAGTTGAACAATTTACTAAAGGTTTAAATGACCTGAATGAATGGCATTAAATTAAGTATGTTTATTAAAATTTAGAAAAAGCAACTCTTAAAATGCTTATTGAAGACTTTTGAAGAAAAGTTAAATTACTTTTATGAAGGGTGAGTTGTTGTTCGGGTAAAAGCGACCAAACGCCATTTATGTAATTTTGAAATATTTAAGCTAATCACCTCTCAAAATGCTTAAAATACGAATCTTGTCAAAAAGAAAAAAAAAAAAAACAATTTTGATAAGATTCGTATATGAGCATTTTTATCTGTAAAGAATATATCGAAGTATAGAACTAATTATCTAAATATCACAATCACTTTTGAATGGTGTTTGGTTATACTTTTGACCGAATACCAACGATATATACATTTAAAGGTTTTCGTTTAATCAAAATGCTTTAAAACTTCAAATGAGTTGTAGGATATAGCTGGTTGTAACTTTAAAGTTTAGTTATTATAAAATAAGTAATAGTTAGATCAAATTTCACCTAATTTTAATTCATTTAAAAGAGAAACTTATGACAGAATATTGAAAGGACGGTTCAAATTAAACAGAAGATCTTCTTAAAAATTGTTTAGAAGTCACAAATGACAAAAAAAAAATTATTTTCAAAGAGAAAAAATAAGATTTAAACTATACATATAATTCTTGATTTCTTGGTATAGCTGTTATATAGTGAATATTTATAAAAAGTGAAAAAATATTGAAGTTAAAATTTGTGTCGAGTTGTCATTGAATGATTTTAAATTAAATAAGATACGGTTAGATTTTTAACAAGTTTTTTTTTTTCTCTACCAAAATGCATTTAGTTTATTTATAAAAGTTAACAAAAAAAAAAAACTTCATTTATAAATATTAATAAAAGAACTGACTGCCATAGAATGAAAGTAATACACTAAAATTGTATATTTCTTTTGACGAAAACAAAAAAAATTAAATACAAATTGAATACAAAATAAAAATTTCACAATCAAAATAAAAAAAAAAAAAGAATATAGATATATATATATATATATCATATCATACATATACATATTATATATATATATATTTTTTTTTGAATTAATTTAATATCTGTCTGAGATTTTTGATATATATGCGAGACCCAACAATGCAACATCAAAATATCAAATAGAAAACATTTAAAAAAAAAAAAAAAATATGACAGAAAACTAAACTTATGTAATTTTTTCTGTCATTTTGTTTATTGTTTTATGTTTTTTAACACCCAAAAGCCATTTAAAATGTTATACTTTTGTAATATGACAAAAAAAAAAAATATACGTATATATATAAATAGAATGAAAGAAAATAAAATTTTAGTTGTATTAAAATCAATTTCTTTTTGTATTTTTCCACCCTTTTGCAGAGAAAAAAAAACGTTGTATTCCCAAAAAAAAATAATATCTTAAGTCTTAAAACATTTAAAAATTTTGATATTGATTCTATCACCTGAAAAAAAAAAACCAAATATATATTTTTTTTAAACTTATTTTAAAAATCTTTTTCTTATTTAATTTCAATATTATACTAAGTGTGTAAATTTTTTTTTTTTATTTTCTTTCTAATAATGGTGGTGCTGCAATAGCAAAATTTTATTTAAGAAAATTCGTTATAAATTTCATTTGTTATCTCATGTTTTTTTTTTTTTTTTTTTTCAAAAAACCAACCATCTAACTAAATAATATATTTTCATCCCTTAAGCATGTCTTTCTATTTAAAATGAATTTCTTGGCCGATCATGAGAAAAATTTTAACATGAAAATGGTGTTTCAAATGATTTTTATGATATTTATGTTTGTTTTTATGATTTTGACAGTGATTTTTTGCTGACAATGATGAAAATTGATTTTATTATGAGTGAAAATCTTTTATAAATTAACTTATAAAATTTTATTTTTAATCCTTTAAAATGTTGTTGTTGGTTTTTTTTTTTTTTTTTTAAAGAAAAATTTAAATATGAAAAATCTCTGAATTAGATATTATTTTACTTATATACATATTAATAAGTATTCTTCTATGATTTATAAAAAAAAAAAAAAGTTCAATGAAATATACGTATATATGTATACTATATACTATATATATAAATAATATATGTATAAAATATGTATGTGTATGTTATTAAAATTGATTTAATAAATGCTTTTCAAGTTGAAAATTTTATTCATAAGTTTTATTTTGAAGAGATCCTCACACCCCTTTATTATTTCTGTATATATGTTTGTATATACATGAATCAAATGAATAAAAAAAAAAAATGTCTACTCTTGAAAAATCATTAGATTAAGAGGGTTAGAATACAAGACACAATACAAGTACATGAATTTTCAATTGAAATATTATTTTTGTATATTTAATCTAGAAACTATAGAGAGTATATTTTTTTTAAACAAAAATAAAATGAAAAAAAGGGGTAAGGGTTTGTTTTTTTTTTTTTGTTTCGTTGCAAAACATAAAATAGCTGAAAACAAACTGTCAAATTTAAATGTTTTAGGTTTTTTTTTTATTTTTATTAAATTTATCGGAAATTGTAAATAATATTTCAATTATTTCAATCCGCATTTTAAAAATTCCCATTTTTTTTTTTAAATTTCCTTATTTTTTTGTTGTTTTTCTTTTTATTAGTTTTAAATAAAGTACATATTATATTGGATGTTAGTCTGAATTTTTAATGAAAGTATATTGAGTACATATGTATGTATTATAAAACAGTACAATATTAAAAAATCTTTAATTAGTTATTTAACGCAATCGTTATCCTTTTTTCTTGATTTTTTCATAATCTAATCTAAATAAATTTTCATTTTTAGATAATAAGTAACATTTTTTTTTCTTGTCTCTGTAGTATTAGTGAAAACATATTATAAGACTGAAGTATAATATGCTTAATTTCATATATCATCAGACTTGTCCATGTGATTTGTTCTCTCAGAACAAGAACAAAATCTGTTTTTTGCTTCAAGTATATAGACAAAATCTGCTTCTTTTCACAATCTATTTTATCATATAATAAAAATACATACATATACCTATGCACATTCATCTGTTATTGAACATCAAATATATTTTATAATGAATTAAGAGTATTTTGTCATGTTACTTTATTGTTACAAATTATTTAAGTTTAAATTAAAAAAAAAAAAAAAATTACAAGTAAAACTGATGGGGAAATTTAAAAGGAATAGATAAATTAAGTGCAACAAAGAAAAACACTTTAAATAGAAGTATTATTTAAATTTCTAATTAAAAATACACAAAAAAAAAAAAAATGTAACAATAAAAATAAATTAGGCAAAACAAACATTCCCAATTTAAAAATGTATACACGATTTTAATAAATTCAATTCAATCATTTGTTTTTGTATATGCAAATGCAACAAACCAATAAATTTATAAGATATATATTATGTACTCTTAAATAACTCCTTCTTAAATTACTCCTTTCCCTGTATAGTCACAATAATATATTAGAACATCTATAATTGTGCAGCATTACTTAAAAGAGAAAGAAGGGAAATAAAAACCTCATAATTAAATGATCCATATTAAATGTTATTCAGTCAATGGTGTTGGGGTTAAAGCACCATCAGTTTTAAATTCGAAAGATCTCGCAGATTCAAATCCTGATGGGGTCACATATTTTAGTATAGATTTTCATAGCTAGGGTCATAGGTTTTCTTATAATATATAATTAGTATAATATAAATTATAAATAAAAAAAAAATATCTTGTATCAGATAATAGATGATGCAGAAATAAAAAAAAATATGTATACCTTTCATATAGTTTTGTACAATACGGCTATATACATCCGAGTAATTAATATCTTATTGAAACTAATGATTCCGAAAAGTCAAATATGAATAATAAAAGACTTAGTGGATGACTCTATGTTTCTTATAGAACTGGAAAGAAGAAAAACAAAATAAATGTAGCGATTATATTATATACATATAAATAGGAAACTATTAAGAGTTATGATATGTGTTGAGAACAAAATAGAACTTACAAAATATCGAAAATAACATATTGAAGAAATCATACGTACGAAAACAAATAAACAAAAAAATTCAATTTCTTTTTATTATTAAACTAAAATACAATTATAAATTTTTTTAAATGCTAACTAAAAACTAAATTACGGGGATTTTTCCCATTATATAACTAATGGGGAGAAAAAAAAAATTAAAGATCAAAGTTTTAATGTTAAAAGAATCCAATGTTAAAAGGATTTTTGTCTAATTTTTCTTTAATTGGTTTTTTTTTTTTCCTAATTTTTGTTTCTTAAATTGTTATATGTATGCTGTATATATAAATAATAGATTTAGAAAACTTTAGAAATATAATTTTATTCATTAACGTATTATATACATCTACATATTAACATAATTTACAATACAATACAAAAAATATTAACTATTATAATATGATATTATATTATTATTATTATAAAAAATTTGAAAGGGAACTATTTTAAATTTTACATAAACATAAATATATATATGTATGAATATATGTATATCCTTCTTCATATACGTTACATAAGTTCATAATCTGATTTACGTCAAAAATAATTTTTTGGTTTAATAATACGTAGTTATAGTCAATCTTATATATTTATACCCTTTTAAAACCAAAAATTTATGATTTTTTATAAATCATTAGGAATTTTAGATTGTCAGAATTTTGTAATATATTTCTTTACAGTGTAATATATACATGTATATACGAGTCCTACTTTAAAGTACTTTATCGTAATATTTCAATATTTTCTTTTATTTTTCAATGTTCTATTGAACTCTTGTTTTTGAAGTTATTTTTAATTTTATATTGAGTAGAGGTTTATTTTATACATATTTTATATTATATTTAATATAAGCTTATATAACAATCACCAACGAAACGGATTAAATTTTAATAGCGTGATATATTTTATTATCGTAACGAACTAATATTGTTTTGATAACGATACTCGATATACATATATGCGTTTTCCTACATTTTTATTTATTTTTTTTTACCTATCAAGTAAATAACATTAAAATTTAAAGGAATATTTTTTTTTTTCCAAACAAAATGGCCTCTTTCCTCAAAATCCTCTTTCAATTTTTTTTCAAATTACGTCATTTAAGACGATTATAGATTTGTAATTGCAGATATCTTATGATTAAACTATAGTTTTTCTTCTTTTTTCATAAATATCAAAACAGATTTAATGTAAAGAACCATAGACATTAAAAAATGTAAAAAAATAATCAAAGAATTATTCCAAATATTGGTATATTCGAATTTTTGAACCAAATATAACCTAAAACTATTTCTTTCTAGGGTTAGTTTTTTTTTTTTCATTTTTAAAAACCATAAATCTCAGATTTTAATCAAACAGGAATTGAAATTTAATGTTAAAAAATAAAAAAAAAAACAGAAACTGAAAAATGAAATAAAAAGTAAAATAAAAAAAAAAAAGATGATTAACTTAATTTACATATCTATTTATTTCATTTCTTATACATAATTGTATTATGTGGGTTTCATTATTATTAGGGCAAAATATTTTATTGTATTTTTAATCAGATATCATTTTGTAAGTTACAAAACGGTTATAACGGTAATTACCATTTTAACAAAAATAAAAAATTAAAACTGTAATATTTAAGATTTTCCAAATAAAAAACGATAATTTTTTGTTTAATCTTTCTTCTGGAAATTTGTAATTATTATCTATTTTGTTTTTTTTTTTGTTTTTTTTTTGTATTGTTAATAAATTTAGTGAGGCCAACCCACTTAAAAATGAATTATGACGATAGATCACATATATGACAGGATAATTAATATACATAATATTTCCTAATTTTTTTTTTTTTTTGAAATTAAACAAAAGGATTGAATAAAAAAAAAAGAAGGATATGATTAAGAAAAAATAATATATAAGAAAAATTGTTTTGTACAAAAAAAAAAAAAAGAAAACAATTGTCCGGAAATTCATTTTCATTGCAAATACAAAAAAAAGAAAATACATAATTGTATTATTATAGTAAAATTCCAAAAATTCTTAAATATAATTATAATTACAAGAATAATGTTATGGTTATTTATTACATACTTAATATACTAAAAAAAATTAAAACTATATAAAGGAACTCAATTGGAATCAACTTCGTCATTACTTCATACATGTATATGTGTATTTCAATATTCTTTAAAAAAACAATAAATTGAGAATATTTAATACAATTGGCCGTTGCAATATTGGATTTTCAAAATTTTTATATACATGTATATATTTTTTTATGCATGTCCTTATTTTAAATATATGGACAGATGTTTGTATTACATAATAGAAATTAAATTTATAACATTATATAAATGCAATAAATAATAAAAAAGAATAATTTAAATCATTTTGTTTGGAAAATGTTTTGGCATTTTTTTTTTAAATTATCTTCTAAAAACCAAATTTATTATAGCATAAAATTTTTCAGGATCTATTTTTTAACTTATTTATTTTTTGTTTTTTTTTTAGTCTTTAGTTTTAGGATCTATTTAATATATGGTTGAAAAAGGATCATTATTTTGATTTTGCAAATAAATACATAATTTATATATGTATATATGAGAAATCTAAAGGGGATTTATTTCTCGTATTTGATTTTCTATATGCCTATTTTAAATTTATCATATAATAGAAATGATCCGTAATTTCAAACATTAAATTTACTATTAAAAAAATATATAAAATAGTTTTCAGGGAATCATTAAATGTATATACAAAACAGGATAAAGTAATACAGTTCTGCTTCTACAGGTTTGTAAGTTTGTAAGAGTACAAACAAAAATCAAAATAATTGTTCTAAAATAAAAAAAAATAAAAAAATATAAAAAAAAAAGTAATATATTAACTTTGTTACGTATTATAAATATTAGCTTTTATTTTCAATTAATTTTCCATCACTATTTTTATATAAATGAAAGAAATAAAACAACAGTATTATAAAATATATTTTATAAGCCCTAAAGTAAAAGTCGTATTTTCGTAAATTCAAACATACATATTGTCAAAATAAGTATGAAACAAGGCAGACTGTTAACCAATGGTTTTTAAAAGCGCTCATTTCCAAAAAACAATGCAATAAACTGTTTAGAATTGTAACTTTGAACCAAAATTTGAAAATTTAAAGAAACAATGTGAAAATAAGCCTTTTTTTTGCAATTTAGGGGGACTGTAAGTGAGGAACCCTGTATAACCATGTATAACTAAGAAAAACTGTTAGCACACGTAAAAATATATTACTGAAATTTCAATTTTTATGTCTTGCCAAAGAAAAATTTGTACAGGTGCCTAAGTTACAGGTGTTTAAAAATAGGATATTTTCAATTTTTGAGTCCTAATAGCTCTTAACAAGAAAGGTGAAACAAAAAAACTTTCTGAGAAAACTTACATTAATTCTAAAAGTTCTTTTTTGTCTCAAAATTTCAAGTCCTTATCTAAAAACGTGCCGGAGTTATGAGGGTAGAAAAATAATGCAAAATATGGTTTTCACATAATGGTAAATTTAAATACTAAATTTTAAAAAAAAAAAATGTATAATTTTGATATTGATTTAGAAAGGTAAAAGAAAATCCTGTCGAATGACGTTTTCAGATTGAAAAAATATTAAGCAGAACATGAGATATACGCATTTAAAAATAGGGCTTTTTCAAAGTTGGAGAGACTGCAGCTTCATAATGGATGGTGCTACTTGAAAAAGTTGTTCTATAACATTAAATTTTTTTATAAGATCTGCCCATGGTTAAAATATTTTTTTCTCTATCTCTGTAGAAGTTTTATAAACGGTGTAGAAGTTTGGTAAACAGACGGACGGACATAGTGAAACTAATAGGAACATTTTTTCAAAAATTTTTTTAGAAATGTGCTAAAAAAGACTATAAAGTAATTTTAGATTGAACATAAATTAAAATTAAAGTTTCCAATATAATATGTACTGTTATAATACCAAATAAACATTTAAAAGGAAATGTATACAATACAATCTGCTTTTAATTAGACGCATATAACCATAATAAACAATAGAAATATATGAATACACATATGTACATACATATAGCAAGTATTGTCACCAGTTTAAAATGATTTGATATTTTTATATTGAAAATTTAAGAAACATTATACATATACCTAACTATATATATATTTGTCTTTTAATGTATGCGTATACTTCTGCAACATTAAATAGTCCCAATATTGACTATAATGACGATTCAATTTTTAATCAATATGTTATTTATTGTCAATTTATTAGACATGAAAAAAAAATCTAAAGATTCTAATTTAATATTTTATAATTATAATTTATTGTAACTGATTCAAAAATACTATGGATTTATAAATCAAGATTTAAATATTATATGTAATATTATATTTTGTATTTAAGATTTATCATTAAAGATACATTTTTTTTTTTTGTTTTATGTAAAAAAATGTTTAAATTAATGTGTTATATAAAAGTTCTAAAAATGATAAAATAATAAAAAAAATTGTGTTGGATAATATTAGATTATATTATTAGTGCATTAAACCAATTTAATTTAAAAGTAAGATTAGTTATTAAGGAAAAATTTTAAAAATAATTAGAATACTTGAGGAACAAAATATAAAACTAAAATATTGGAAATTGTGCAGATGTTAAATGAAACAAGGCCATGAATGTAAAACCAAAAGTTTCTAAAGGCAAACACTTTCCAAAACACAATAAAAACAATTTAAAATATTGTGATTTGCACCAAAATTTCTAAGTTTTCTTAGAATTTTATATATGTAAGAAAAAATTGTGAAAAATCAAGAGACATTTTCTTCGATTTTCATTTTAGGGAACGCCTATACATAATTAAGAAAAGCTGTTTACAAATATAAAAATATAATGTTAGAGTTTTTACTTACGTTTTACTTTGAAAATCTGCACAGGTCTCTAAGTTAAAGATATTTAAAAATATCATCTTTTTAATTTTTGACCCCATTAAAAAATAGGACTTTTTCAAAATCTGAAGAACTGTAGCTCCGTAATTTTTTTTAAAAACCTATTCATGATTAAAATCACATTGTTCTATTTTAAACAGTAGAGAAGTTAAACAGAAAAACGGGCTGTTTCGAAATATATAAAAGTACTCCAAATACAGGGTGTTTCAAAAGAAAGTTGAGGTTGAAACATATTTTTTTCATTTTAAATCATTTTGAATCTTCATAACTTTGTATTCTTGGGTATATGGGGATCATTAGTACACAAAAACTAAAGTTTACAACTTACTCTACAAAATGGATTTTTTTTATCTCTCTACAGCAAGCCCTTCAAAAGTTAATGAAAATGTAAAAAATCCCTCATATCTCGAAACCGGCCCACAATAGACCCCCCCTCCTCTCCAGTACAATTTTTTGTTTGTTTTAATGCCCCCGATGAGTGCAGTGCGCGTACTTGAGTCTTGAACACCTTGTATATAAATTTTTGCATATTAGTTGTAAAATATATCCTTAGTTCCTTTATGTATATCTTTTGGATTTAAAAGAAAAACTTTAATTGAATTTTAAAATTTATCGCCATTTAGTTAATGTTGAATGGAAGGTCAGGCTTCTTAAACTTTATTTCTAAAAAAAAAAAACAAAAATTTAATTGTAATATTATACGGAAACTGAAAATTAATACATCAAAGAAAAATTATTAAAAATTAAAATAAAAATTAAAAAGAAGAAAATTGAATTAAATTTTATCAAATTATATTTAAAATATTTAAATAAAAAAAAAATTATAAGTTAAATAATCTGTTAAATAAAAAATAAATTGATATTCATTATATTGTCTACAACTTTGTCTTATCATTGAATTAATTAATTCAATTACTATGTATATATTCAATTATATGTATATTAAGATGTAATTTGTAAAGTTAACTTCTGTAATTATATAATAAAAATTTTCATTTTTTATGATTTTTTATGCGTATTATATAGTGTTTAAAAAAATGTTAAAAAGTAGGTAGTTTTTCAGTTATACCCAGGTTATACTTTTTTAAAGTAAAATAATTTTTTTTATTTAAATATTCCAGTTTATTCCTTGTTTTTTTTTTTTTTTTTCAAAGTGTACTATTTATTTTTTAATATACACATACACAATATTTAAATTACTATTATTAAATTTTATATTACTGTAATCAAAATATGTCTTGTGATTTTTTGTTTTTTTTTTTTTGGTTTTTTTTTTTGTTTTGATAAGCGCGAATAAAAACGCGTGAAATTAACGTATATATAATGTACCTAGTAATAGTATATACAAACTGAAACAAGTAACAATTTGCATATATTTAAAATTTTTAAATTATTATTTACTCAACATCTTAAAGTGTATGAACTTAAAATAAATTAAAAATCCTGATAATTCTATGGTATACGTTTAATGTAAATTGCATATTTTGCAGTAATCATTTGTTCGTGCTTTTTAATAACTAAAAAAATGTTCATGTTCTTATACTCTTCTACAAAAAATGTATATATATATATACTTATATCAGTATATATTAATCAGTTTATAAATATTTATATTTATATATGTAGGTATATATCTGTATATATTATGTATGTAGTATATAATCGTTAAAGTAAAGTAAAGTAAAGATAATAAATACATGCTTCAGTATTTATCTTAATAAGTTAATTTTGGTGCAGGATGTAACAAAACCTTAAAAACTTGTATATAAGTATATACAGTACATCAATGAACCAAAGTGCTAATACATATAAATTGGGTAGTATTATAGGTAATAAGTAGAGTCACGTGCATCATTTAAGTTGTTTTTTTTTTTTTTGTTCTTTTTTTTTATATTTAAAATAAAACATGCGTTTTTTTTAACACAAATGCAAAAAAGAAAAAATTGAAAATGATGGAATTAAAAAAAAAAAAAAAATGAACGCCGAACGTCTTTCAATTTAAGTAAAACAAATAAACACTGACATTATTAAATTTAATGTTATATAATTATTTGTTTTTTTTTTAATATAAGATTTCAATTAAAAACAACTCTGTTTTTAATAATAGAAGATAGATTTATAATGCAATACATATTATATTATGTATGTATGTTAAGAAAAATTTAATTTGAAAGGATTTTAGAAAATATTCGTAATTCGTTAAATATATTAATTAATTTTATTTTTAAAGATGCATTGGTACTACAATTTTGAGTTGTTATGAGTCATGACACAAGTGCTGTCAAAAAAAGATAGCGGAAGACAACTTAATACATTTTACAATTAACGTAATCATTATCCTTAAGTGGGCAGCTATAAGGGGAAAAGTTGATCAACTTTGAAATTTCAAAATATATTTTGTGTTGCCATATCTTTATTTCAATTTTTTCTTAAATTTTTTTTTTTTTTTTCTGAGAGAAAATCAATCGATTTCACAATGAATTTAATTGAAGAAATAAAAAACATTGAGTATTTATATGTGTATGAGTATTATATTACAATTTTTTAGAATATTCAATAAATCTTAACAATTTTTATGCTTCTAAATTGTTTTCAATTTTGTACACGGTGTTAAACACTGTAAATGGAGGTTAAAAAAACTTTGACTGTAGCTGTATAGTAAGTTTTGTACTTCTATTTGATTTGACTCTAGATTAAGGGTATGATGAGACATTATGATAATAATTGTAATATGGTTCGAGTTTGTGTTTCTGATCTCATGACTTAACAATGCGCATAATTGATTATCCCGACAACACTCTTTTTAAAATTATCCTTTCATTATAAACTTAAGAAAAATATATAATGATATATAAAATATATGTTGAGAACTTTATACGTGAATATATTATATAGGTATGTATACTAATTTTTAAATTTAAGGTAATTTTAAATAAGTTTAATTTTAACCCATTAAATTTTCCTTTTTTGAAGAAATCAAAGGAAGTTAAGTTAGAAAATCAAAAATTGCTTTCAAATTGACAGGGATATTGTGAACAAAATGTTTAATGTTCATCTTGAATCTTTGAACTTTGTATATATATATATAATCATCGTCAATTCTAGGAAACAGATAGGATAAGGATTGATTACATATCCGCGGTGTTCTTACCTTAAATGAATTACTATATATATACCGAATCATGTCATCTCGGAATTTGTACTACATAGGGGTGAACCGAAGGCAAAGCTCTTCTTGTTTCTTTTTGGAAAATAAACGTCTTTTTAATAAACGTTAGGATGAGTTTGGAAGGCAATTTTAATAATGTATTTGATACTAAAATCTGTCTAGTAATGCCTACTATTTATAATCAAGTCAAATAATATCTATAATGATAATACTTTTAAAGTTGTCTATATGTTTATTAATTAATATTTTAAAATAATAATTTTTCAATGAAAATTAGGACTTTTTTATATACAAAAAACTATGTATATAAAAACATAATTTTAAATATTTAAATTAATTAAATGGGCTTCAAATTAAAACTTTTTTCTTACATAATTTTGTATTAGAAAAACAAATTTTGAAAAAAAAAAAAAAAAAAAAAACGAAACAAACACTGTAAAATTGTAATTTATGGCTAAATATTTTATATGAAATACTTTTTAAAATATGTGAAATATTTCTTTTGTAATTTGTTTTAATATTATTAAAATATAATACCAGTAGATATATATGTATATGTACCAATATATATATATACATATATATATCGTACGTAATATGTTTATTAAAGGATTTTAAAAAATTGTTTACTAACATAACATTGAAAAATAATTAGTTTTTAACTGTACATTTATTATGTTTAAACTCTTTTAACAAAATTTTTTTTTTTTTGTTTTTGTTTTGTTCCTTGTTGAGAAAATTGAAACATTTTAAAATAATGTTTACCTGATTTAATTTAAAATTCAATTAAATTCAAACTTCCATATGTTAAATAGATTGTACGTTATTATAACGAACGTTTTTTTTTTTTTTTTTGATTAAATTATAAATTTGCACAACTTTGTCTACAAACCGTAATTAGATTATACTCCTCTTAATTTTTGACAGGCAAAATAAGTCTTTTTTTTTCTACTAGTTACAAAATATACATTAAGAGTGCAAATTTTTATGATGTATAAAAGTTAATGTTAAGTTAATGAAGAAAATTGATTAAAGAATTCTAAAAAAGACATTTTGGAGTTTTTTCTCTATATATATATATATACTAGACTTTTATTCTTCGTTATTGTTACTTACAAATATTTATACATATATAGCTACATATGTACTTTAAATGTCGATATCAAAAATTTTAGTCTTTCAATAATTATTTTCTTAATGAATTATCTGTGTTAAACTTTGTAACTTTAAAATATTCTAGCGTTTATAGCGATGTATTTGTTTACCAATATAGTGCTGAGATTTTCTCAAAAATATATATGTTGACCTCTAATAACTATAAATGATGTTTATATTTTAATAATTTGTATTTTCTGGTATATTTTACCATAATTGCTTAATAATATGTTTAAGATAATTGTTTTTTCCTTTGTACAAAGATGTTATAGAAATAGAATTGAAAATAATATGTATAGAGAATTATGGGAAATATTACGAAAGTTCCCGATTAGACTGTAAATTAAAATTGTTTTTAAAAAAATACCTATATCTACAGAAAAGTTAATCTTGATTTAACAAATAATACAGAGTGACTATGGAATTCAGAATATATATAGAATAGTCTTGAACAAGTTAATCTATAGAAACAGCCAATGTAATAATTCTGATTTTCCCTAATTATAATAGTCATTTAGCTACCGAATATGAATATTTGATAATTCTTCGATATGATTCTAGATGATATACAAAAAAATAACAACCCTGAACTATAATAGTTATAACATAAAATGAAATCCTTCAAAGTTGTACTAGATATTAGTGTAAGTTCTTCCAAGTATAAAACAACTAGGATTTATTATTTATGTAATTTGAATGATCCTGAAAATATATACCATTTTTTTGCAGCATGTCTCATCCTCCAGAAAACAAAAAAAAAAACAGTATACTTTGGAGAAAAATTGATAATGTCTAATAATTAAAAATTTCAAAATATTAACTTTTTTATTGATTTGATTAGGGACCTTTTATGAGTTTTCATACAATTTTGTCGAGATGTCTTTACAGATCTTCGGAAATTTATAAATATCCCTTTTTTTTTGACAGTGACAATTTCATATTTAAAAGTCAACAACCATAAACAAATTAAAAAAAAAATTTGAAAATTTTTACTTGTTGTACATTTAAAATAGTTTCAAAACAATAATATTTTGTTTTTTTAGTTTTTAAAAAATTAATAAATTATGGTCCAGGAATCAAATGCATAAATTACCAAAAGCTATACATTTTAATATTCTTTTTATGAAGATCGATTTACGTTTGGCCAATCAAATTTTTATCGGTTTCGGTTCTTAAGAGGGAATAAAATCATTATTTTTCCAATTTCTTTTCTTTCTTTTTTTTTCGTTTAAATGCTCATAACTTTTGTACGATCGGTATCTAAAATATGAAAAGAATACGAAGTGTAAAACTTTCTGACAATCTTTCAAACTTATTAGTTGCATAGTTTTTGAGAAGTAAGCTAATCAAAACTGAAAAAAAAACTTTATAGCCTCCATTATTTCAAGAACCGAAGGAAATAGACCCCTCCTACGGAACAATTTTTTGTTTGTTTTGGTTCCCCAAATACATCTTATAAATTTTAAATAGAATCATGCTTTATAGAAGTTAAAAGATTTACGGTTAAACATAAACACACTAGAAAAACACAACAATATTGAAGTAGGCCAATTAAGATTTTACTATGAGAAAATTGCTATACGGATCAAAATCTGTTATGTATAACATTTTATTAATTCTATTTACTATTACATAATTACAATTCTATTTACGTATTCATGTGTTTTAAATGGTAAAGATAATTAAGAAACTTTATTTGTTTTTTTATAAATTGTAGAAGAATACTTCTGTGCAGATTTATCCGGCTAAATCCGTTTTATCATATCCCTCCCTATAGCACAAAGCGTATAGATCTGTTTTAGTACAAATAATCATAAAAAAAAAATACTTTTGTTCACACCTATGTACATATGTTATTTATCATTTTTCAGAGAACTCCGTTTAGCTTTTAAAAAAATTCATTTGGATTAGTCCCAGAATGAATGTGCTTTAAAAGTATATTTAAGGTTAAAATTTAAATTCTTAATGCTCAAAATATTTTTTTTGTATATAACATGATAATTCATTTTTACCCCTTTAGGTATAGGATAAAATATTCAAGTTTTAATTTTATTAGCTACTATAAATTAATTAAAATTAAATTGTTTTTAAATATATATATATAAGTATATATATAGAAAAAACTTAATACATAAATTTATATTTATTTAAATATAATTAAAATTATTTTAAAAATCTTGAAAAAAAGAAAAGAATTACTGATAGTTACTGACTCATAAACTAATTAAATGTTGATTAGTTAAACAGGGATAAAAATCTATTTTTCATTTTCATTTTCAATAAATTTAATGAAAATTCTATAAATAAATTTTCCATTCCTTCCATTATTATAAGTTTTATATTTTTTAACCACATTTCTTTCGTAAAAAGTTAAAGGATATATAAGAAAACCATTTTAGCTAACCTCATATTAAGTTTTTATAACCTCTTTTCATGTATGATGAAATTTTGTTTAACACTGAAATTAATTCTAATTAGGTGTGGTAAATCCTTACATATTATGTATATACATATAATATCTAATAATATGTATACATAGGTATCTTTATATACTTTATTTTATAAATTTTTTTTTTTTCCTTTTTGAAAGATTAAAAATTGCTTGTATTCCTTATATTATTTAATAAATTTTGTATTTATAATTGTTTGAAATATAAGATTATACACATAAATGTTATGACAGCGAAATACAACAACAGGCCCTCAAAACTTCTTGTTAAATTATATTAAAGTAATAAAATAATTTATCAATAATATTGTAAATCTAATTTTTAATTCAGTCGAATTTTGAAATATGTATAAATATTAAATTTTTAATTAGAATTATTTCTCTTTTAAAGATATGTTGTATAGTACGTATTAGGTAATAACACTTGTACCAAAATCAATAATGTAGCGTATTTTACACGATTCCATCGCAACACTAGGGAAGTTTCCAGTACTCATTTCTATATCGTGGAAATTCCTATAGATGATTCAAAACTGGTTATGGAAACTCGTTTATTCTGAGAACCACTAAAATGTAGGACATTCTTCCATCTAATGTATTCCTATCCGATAAATACGGCCTATTATATAATTTCCAGCTTTTTAAAAAAAAAAAATCTGTACAGGTTTGCTTTAAATTTACTATCTAACCATCCCTTATTTTCTTAATTTCCCCCCAATTCCTCTTCCCATTACCTAAACCTGCACAATAACTTTGTATAAAGAAAAATTCATCTCTTCCTAAAATTTGTGTAACATGCAAAAAAAAATAAAACATTGGCACAGTTGATTATATTCACTGTACATACCTACTAACACTAAGTTATCATACAAAAAGAAAAAAAATTTGTTTACGTCAGTGTAATTTCTAAATAGTTTCTCTTTAAACTTTAGCTAAAAAGAATATTTTTGATCATTACAACAGGATTTTTCCAATGAATTATTATCATATTACATGTATGTATTATATATTTAATTTGCCCTAAAAGTTGTTGAACATTTTATTTTTAATTTCTATATTTATTTATTGGTAATCATGTCATGGGCAGATTCATTTAAGTTCACAGCATAGCTTCAGATTTTGTTTTTTTATAAGTCATGACTCATATCGCATTATCTGACTCATGACGCAGTGGTTAAGTCGCCAACCTTACAATCGAAGGGTTTTGGGTTCAAACCCCGGTCAGGTCATATAAATAAAAAATATGTAGTAATTTCATATCGTAATAATGTATGTCGTATAATTAATAATGGTAATAATAATAATAATAATAGCTGCTACAGTGGAGCTATCTTTAGTTATATCATGCAGTAAGGTGTTATATACTGCTGCATGTTGTAATCCACTGATGGCCTTGACTCTGTAGTAAAGTAATAATAATAATAATATTAATAAGAATACTAATACCGATAATAAGAGTCGCTACAGTGACAGTGGGGGTTGCTTTCAATAATTACCTCATGTAGTAAGGTGTTATATACTACTACATGTTGTAATTGTTGTAACGGCTATAGTCACTGTTAGCAAAATAGTAATAATAATAGGCCGATTCATTGTTTCCTTACAGTCCCACTCCCAATACAATGTTTCCGTATCCATTCCCTATCCTTTCCTATCCCTACTCCCTAGCCAATATACTGCGTTCGCAGGTAAGGGTTTCATCCCATTATATTAGCTAATGGGGGAGGTGGGTTTAGTCAGTAAGAATTTGATACTACGAAAAGGGAAATTCTTGGTGTCTTTGGAAGATTCCCACCTCCCTTTGGAAAAAAAATAAAGTTCGAATATCTTATTATTATAAGTATTTTAAAAAAGACGAGATATATTTAATAGATTTCTTTATTTTTTAAATATATTATGATGATGAAGCCTAAAAATTTTAATTTATATTCAAGTTTCGAACTTCGAAGTAAAGTTCATAAACTAGCAACAACAAACTTTTATCAAAATTTCTCATAGAAATAATTATAGTGGTATACATACCTACCTATTTATACTTTTCTATGCCTTAAACTTTTTGTTTAATCATGAATGTGTCATGAAAATTAATTTATGTTTTTGTAAATTAATTTTTAAATTAAACATAATTAGAATGTATTCTATTAATATAGTAAGTATACAATAATGGGTTCGTTCTCCTTATTCTCCTTTTTTTTCACCTTCTTTTCTATTTGATTCTTTCATATAGTTGAACCTAACTCTCCTAATTAGAAGACATTCTGAAATAACTTCTATATATTCTCAAACCTTTACTAGTGAATATTTTTCCAGGTAGCTGTTATTAAATAGGTTTCCTTCTTTTTGTGATAAAAAAAAAATGATTTAAATTTTATAATTTATTTAAAAATTAATTTTAACAACAAAAGAAGGATTTCTATATCAGAACTATGTTTTTGTTATATAATATGTATGCGAAAATCACTAATGAGTAATGAAGTTTTAGAGTATTAATAGTAACTTTTAGTCAGAGTAAAGAAGACCACATTTGAACTCATTTTCAATAGTAATTGTTATACATATATTTTTTTTTTTTGTATAATAAACATATTGTTTAACCCTTATATTTTTTTTATACCACATGTTTTATTCAAAAAAATTTCATATATTGAAATGTATGAAAACACTTTTATTTAGAGTATAAAAGAAAAAAAAAAACAACAACAACAATTTGTGATAATGATAATTTTATTGTCTGGCTTGTTCCAACACTTCAGATTAAATTCTTGTTGACAACTCATATGTACAAAATTCTATACAAGGATGTTTTTACAATATTTTATTTTTCTTTTTGTATTTTCTATACAATTATAGTCCTTTGCAATTAAAATCAGTACATTTTATTTCAAATATGTTAGTTTGTGTGTTTGTGTATTTTTTTCCACCTATGTAAATTCAATACAGTTATTACAAATACAGTTATTTTAAGTCTTAACCCTTTTTTTTTGGTTTTATGTGTTTCCCAAATTTTTCATTCTTTTATAATTAAAACTAAATGACATAAAATTAAATGAAGCTACTCTTCATCAATATATTATTTCATTAGTATGGTATCGAATTTATAGTTTATATTGTATATATACAGTGATCAACAAAAATTTAAGTAATTTATTGAGTTCATCTTTTTAAGACTGCGGTTAGACTTCAATGTTTTCAATTCATACTTGTTTTATATTTTCTCCATATTTTGTTAGTTTTTTTTTTAAAAATAAGCATTTTCTGTTAGACATCACTATTTCGTATTTTAATAAAATGGAATAAATAGTTTCGTAATGCAATTCTATTGAATTTTCAATTAAGAACTTTATTTTTAATTTTTGTTTTTATAATAATATGCTTATTTATTATTATATCCTTCAGAATAATATAAAAAAAAAATATGTTTTCATATAATATAAAAATTTATTTTAAATAATTAAGAACTTCAGAGAAATTTTGAAGTTTAAGAAATGTCAAAAATAGGTTCACAAATTGCAGTATCAAAAAACAATAAAGAAATATTGAAGAAATATGGCGGTGTTTTTCTTTTTAGTTCAGATTTGTACTATGAATGGAAAAAAATATGGAATTTTTATTTTTTAAATTTTTTTTTTTAAATAATGAAGGAATATGTGAAGTAATAATAAAGGAATATTGAAGAAATAGTGATTCTAAGTAATACTAGTTGAAATTATTGTATAAACCTCTTATCTTAGATATATCTAAACTAAACTAAAACTAGACTAAATTTAAGAATCGGTAACAAATTTGAGACAATTATACTAAGTAATAATAACGAAAATAAATCAGAAATTCGGCTTTAGGATATCAAAGAAAAATGAATTTAAATATTTATGACAATTACTGTAGATAAGAAAAAGAATATTTTATTCCTTTTCTTATTTTTTGGTTTTTTTTTTTTTTGTTTGTTTCTTTTATATTTTTGGGGTTCTATTCTGTGTGTTCTCTTTTATTTATTATCTTCTTTTGCTTTGTTTTGTTTTTCTTTAAACCCACATTATTCCGGTTATATTTTATGAAATAAGATCACCACAATTGAATTTGAGGTTTTAAAATTGGGTAAGATGATTTTTATTGTGATGTAAAAAAGACAAGAAAACTTTAGACTTGTTTTCTTCTTGTACTGTTTAATTTAAATTATTGTTGTGGTTTTAAACTTTATATTTAGTTTTTGTTTTTTTTTTTTATGATGCGCCAATGATTAGCCCCGCATAATAATTACGGTAAGTGGTAGGTGTTTTATTTTTTATTTTTGTTTTCAAAAAGAAGGAAGATTCAAGGTATTTGAAAGATTTAAAGGAAAATTGAATGTCATTTTAAAGAACTTGTACGGCTTTTAAACCCATTTTGTTATTTAATTTTAAATATAATAAATTGTAATAAATCAATATGGAGATATAAATTAAAAGTAAATGAAAAAGAAATTTATTATTGTGCGGTATTAGTGGTTGAATTTAAAGGACCAAATATCTGAATAAATAATTATTAACCTGATATAACGATTATAACATAAAGTATTAAGTACATACCTACCTACTTTAAAAGATAATTTAAAATTTTTAATTTTTCCACATTACCTATATTTATAATCATTTTATAGAGTTAATGTGTAAATATGTTGTATATATATGATGTATTTTGTATTTTGTATATATTTATGCAATTTGTACCAATTGTAAATAATTGGTGAGTGATACCATTATTTTATTCGGTTAAACGCGCGGGTTAAACGAAATAATAGAGTAATATATTTTTTGAATGATCTATAATAATAAAAGAAGAGTAGTTTTGTTTTTGTTTTTTTGTAAAGTTAAGTAAAAGTTTTTAAAAGATATCAAGAAAATCAACGGGCCAGTTTTACTGGATTGTCTTGAACTTAAAAACTAATTACAATTACCTTCTGCAAATATAATTTGAGAATATTAAAATACTTGATATGGTTTAAGTAAAAGACGATTGAAAAAACGATTGCCAAGGAAAATTTTTAAAGGAAAAAGATTTAATATTCTTTCACAAGGAAAATAAATAGTAACATAAGTAATATTGAAAAGAAAGCTAAAGTGTCTAGCGTTTCATACATCAGTTTTTAATGTCCCCGAAAGGCCTCTATTTAAAACCCCGGCTAGGTTATATAGATTATAGATTATTAAAAAATTGTATAGATTTTTCTGATAATAATTATTAGTATAATATCTATATTTAAATAAAAAATAAGTAAATACATATACATATATATATTATAGTTATACATTCTATAATAATGACATTTATGGTAAAAATAATAAAAAATAACTCTTGTATAAGATAATAGATGGCGCACAAATAAACATTTTTTTATTTCACAGTCTTCCATAATAGCTACAGCCTACAACCCAATAATCAACGGTTAAATGAAACTATAATGATTCCAGAAACTGGTGCCTTACAGCGTAGTGCTACTTTTGCTAAACGAAAATCGCATTCGAAAATTTGGAACTTTGAAAATTGAAAATCGTAGGGTTACGAATGGGAAATTAAAATTTTGATACTGGTGTTTAACTGTGTAAGCATTATATAGTATAAAAAATTTAATTTTGCACTCACAACGCTGCGAAATTTTCAAAATTCCAAATTTTCGAATGCGATTTTCGTTTAACAAAAGTAGCAGTACACCGTAAGACAACTGAAGATCAATAATATGAATAATAAATGACTTTGTGAATGCTATATGTTCCTTGCAGGACTATAATGGAGAAAAAAAAAATAGTGAAACGAAAATTTTTTATATTATAAGATAAAGAAGGGGGGATATCGTAAAGAAATCATATACAATATACATATATTCACATAGAACAAAAAATGTTAGTCAATTTTGTTGATTTGAAATCACTCCAAGATCGTATTTTGGATATTTCGTAAAAAGATAATCGTATTTTTGGTATACCTTACCTAGTAAAATCAAAATAAGCTTATTTATTTCTTTATTTTATTTTTATTGTTCTTTTTTTTGTTATAGTTGTTGTTGTTTCTAAGAGGAGGCATAAGACTGCCCTTACACCTATAGGCCCACTTTGTTATATTTACTTTATAATTATAGATAACGTATTACGTTTACGATTCCTAATACTAATTTTAGAATAGATGTAATACATATAATGTAATTTTTCGTTCGCTACAGCAAAGGTGATTTTGTATTTAAACTTTTCACAATTTTTTATTCATTTAAAACAAAAAGTTTTCAAAATATTCATGAGTTCTTATACTACATAATATGAATGTATGTACAATATAATATTATATTATATTAAAATTAATATAATATTGTTATACCAACATACTTATTTTCTTTATAGATTTAATATTTTTTGGATTTCAAAACCTTTTTGCAGATGACTCATTTTTTTTTATAATATGATTTTACATTTATATTTTGATTTTAACCCTTTTTTCGAAATATTTTTAATATTTTTTTTTCTTTAATTTCTTTTTGTTTTTCAAATATGTATTTTAAATTTATATGGTATTATCTATTATCTTAAAATAAATCTTAACTAAAAAAAAAAATAAGAGCAATGATAGCAGCATAATAATGTATTATCTGTCTCGAATCTCGATCTGTCATATGTAATGTATGTACATACATACATATAAATATCATATTATATTTAATATTATAAAAGACCATTTCAAATCGAAGCTTTGTAAACCGCTTATAATGGCCAATTTTTTTGTTATTTTATTTTCAAAAATTATTTATTTTGCTATGATGATTGTTTGGACCTTTTTTTTCGATTTATCAATCAATCAAAAAAAAAAAAGATACCTGCATATGTATATTATCTGATATTATATAAGTTTAAATCAAATATTATAAATTTTTGTTTTTGTTTTTGTTTTTTTTTTTTTAAGAGCTGAATCTAATAATAAATCTGATAATTATAGTTTATAACAAGCAAACAAAAAAAAAAACAAGAAAGGGTAATTTAAATACCTACTTAAAAAGATGCTAGAATAGAATAGAAAAGTAAGGTACTTATATATATGTAACTATAATAAGCATAAAGTACCCACTTTAATACAATGTGTAGGCTATCTTTATAATGAAATATATCTGTTAAATATTTTTAATGTTTATTTGTAAAGAATTTAACCATTTTTAAGCCCCTGTTATACAGATTTGATTTTTTTTTCTATTTTTTTTTTATACCCCATAAAAAGATATTATATAATATGTATGTATGTATGTTATAAATTTAATGATTACAAATTACTTTAAAAAAAATCCATGATGAGATGACCATTTTTAAACATAACAAAAATATAAGCACAGATATGTATAAGTACTTTGTATATTATGCCAATTCAAAAAATATTTTGTGTAGCCAATTAATATTTCAGATAAAAATTTTTAAGACTATAATTGTTTTAAAAATGATAAATAAAAGAAAAGTGGACAGTAATTTTCCGTATTAAAATATTGTTTTTTTTTTTTTGTTGAAATACTTTTATGAATTAAAATTTTTACTGGTAAATTTTAGAGGATTTAAAAATTTTGCAATTAAATTAAATTTATGAAAAAAATCATTTTTTTCATGGTATAGGTTTTATTTTTACCCTATGTTTTAAATGCACTACACACTACAAATAATATATTAAAATTTTTTAAATAATATATTTCAATAAACTTAACTCGACTGGGTTCCAATTTCACAGTTTTACAGTTTTGAAATTTTCTATAATACTAGCAACTAGGCTACAAAATTTTGAAAAAATCTCATAGAATGTTAACGGAATGTTTAAATAATTACAACGCATAGTGAATAAAGGTTATACCTACCAGATTATACCAAGAAAAATCTTAACTTTTTTTGTTTTTTTAACCCTTACAAACCAAAGAAGCATAATATGATTTAGTGGTTATGTACATCTTTTTAAGTAACATGACATTTTTTTTTTTTGTGAATTTTTCATTGTGAAAGAATTTTTTTTTGCAAAATTTCCTTTGGCTTTGACGATATTTTTGAATCACATAATATGTATTTTAGGTTTAATTTCCAGTTTCTCCTTACTATACATAATATACTTATGTATATGATCCACAAAAGATAGTTCTAGATACATAGTTGTAAATCCATAACTTAAAAAGAGTTATATTATAATATTTTGACAATGTTTCAACAATATTTTCGATATTATTAGGAACCCATTATTTTTGGGAGTATATGATCAATAATGTCTTTATAAGCATCTACTTTCTACCTTTGTTTGAAACGTCTTTGTCTTCCCCCATGTGTTGTTAATTGAATTCAGCTCTAATTGAAGAATTGTGAGTTGATGTGATGATAATAAATGTTCTTTTTCTATGGCTGTTTCGTATAATTTATTTATTTATTTTATGGTACACGGTCACATAAATGTGCAAGATACCAAAATCCCTGCTTTCCTAATGGAATGTGACTTCACTTGTCGTATGATCCTTATTTATTTAAGTTATTTCTTAAATTTGTTATATCTTATTCTTTTGTCACCTATAAACTAAAAAATTTTAATATGTACATTTTATGTACTTGCATATTAATAAGTTTTTTTATTTTTTTTTTAAATTTATTAACATTAATATTTTATTTTATTTTTTAATTACAGATCTTAATATGGCACTTCCAACAGAAGTTAATACACGTTCTGAATCGGTACAATCTAATGTTACCGAAAATGAAAATAATGTTGATAAAACTTCAGTTTCCAGTTTACAAGAATCCAGTAACACTGATGAAACAGACAAAGAAAATATTATTCTTATACCAAGAATTGCAGAGTCAAAAGATAAATTAATTGCAATTGAAAATAATGATCTGTTATTACGTAAAGAAAAACGTAATTCAAATGAAGAATCAAATTTAAAACCGAAATTAATCAATGAAGAGATTATGGATATTATTGATTTTGATAAAGATTTTGAAATTGAAGGTGAATTAAGAGATTTACCTGGTACTAATAATGTTAATTCAATAATAATAAAACGTAAAATTGATTGCGTTGAAAATAATGAAAATAAAATTAGTAATTCACAAAATTTTCTACCATTTAAAAAACGTTACATACCACCAGTTTCATTAAAACCTAAAAAAATTACACGTAAAAAGAAAGCAACGATATCTAAGAATACCAATCGCAGTGCAACAAATAAAATTAGTCGTCCAATATTCGAAGCACCACATAGCTCTCAAAATCTTATAAATATGATGGATCGTGCAATTGAAATTGAAATATTAAGTCAAGCTCAAGTTAATGAAATTTCAAGTACACAAGTATCACCACCACATCATGAGATGCAGAAATTACAAGAACATCAGCCAATAGAATCAGAATTAAAATCAGAAGTTGAACCAGAAACAGATTCTGAATCTGAAATGGAAACAGAAAAAGAACCAATACCAGAAATAGAACCAATACATCAACCAACACCTGAACCTCCAGAACGAACTTCATCAACAGATTTAGAACAACCGCAACAACAACAATTGCCTATTGAATCGGATGTGGAACCAGAACAAGAAGGCAACCATAAAAATTCAGAACAACCAGGAATGACACCTAAATATGATAATTTAACTGTTGATCTTTATTATGATCCAGCATTTACTGATATTGAACTTTTAGCTGAAAATATTGTTAAAAAACAATTAACTGAAGATTTGTCCAAAGAAAGAAAACGTAAACAAAATAATCAACATCGTAAACAAGAAAAAAAAATTAATGAATTTGCATCAACTACAGCCAGTAGCAGTAGTAGTAGAAGTAGTATTAGTAGTGCTAGTAGTTATAAAAATATTCCTGGTACAAGTAATATTAGAAATAAAAATAAAAATAATAGAAAGAAAAATTTAAAAACTGATATAAATAATGTTCAGGGAGAAAAATTTTTTCGTGCCCAAGCGGGAATTAATGAGAACACAAATGATGAATTTCGAACAAGATTGGCAGAAACTATTGAAAATGAATCAAATACCAGTAAAAAGCTTTTTCGTGCCTTTATGGAAACGAAAGAAGAAGGAATATCAAAAACAAATGAAGCAATTAACAAAATTAATGAAGAAAATGAAATTGAAGAAATAAATTTATTAGAAAATGAATGGTTAAAGTAAGTATCTACTGCATACATACATATTCATATTCATATTATTTTAATTTTTTTATTTTATTTAAATTTTAATAGAACATTTATAAATAGAAATTTAATTGCTATAAACTTTATTTAATAAATTGTTAGGTTTTAAAAATTTCAATTAAAAAACTCTCCATTTAAAAAAAAAAAACAAATGCACAATTTCTGTGAAAACTAAAATGTACTCATAAATAAAACATTAATAAAATTTTACATTATTTCTATTCGATAAAAGATAGCGCAGCTATAGCATTAATAAACAACGGCAGCATTGTAAATTATCGTTTAGTAAACTAAAGTATCGATCATTATTCAATACTCGATAGTCATTTGATTTAATAAACAAAACAACTATCTCTTTCTTGTTGCCAAAATTGTTAAAAAAACTACTAAATAAACTACGTTTTGAAATTTGACTGCTTCCTTTTGAAATTAGTTTGAAGTGTCTTTTATTCATAATTGCGCGATTTATACTTGTTTTTTTAATTGTTTTTCTTTCGTTTTACTAGAATATAGTAAAAAGTAATAGACATTTATTGTTAAATTCATTATTTTGCTATAATCGAAAAAAAGATTAGTTACAGAATAAAAAAAAAGAAATAATTATTGAAAATGGGGTAGTTTGTTTTTCTGATGTGAATATTCCAATAATTTTAATTTAGTATTTCGTTACAAATTATTTTTTTTAATAGTAAAAAATTGCATTTGTTCATTGCATTCTATTTTTATTACAGATATTCATTAAATAGAAAAAATAAAGAATCACTTTTGAAAGAAGAAAATAATAAAATTATGGATCCAGAAATTTCCAGCAGTGGAATCGTTGATATTAAAAACAAATATACGCAAAATTCTGAAACGCAATTAAGTACTCAGACAAGTTTAGATTCTGAAGAAATTGAAAATATATTAGATATATCTTGCGATAGTGAAGACTTATTTGGTGATTATGATGATTATGATGGTTTTGATTATGATGATGATGAGGAGGAACATATTACAACTTCTTCGAAAATAAATGTATCAAGAACTCCAAATAAGGAAAATTTGTTTACTACTGTTCAAAATAAAGGTACTAGCAATTTAAAAACATTTAAACTTAAAAATGTAAAAGTACAAATTAAAAATAATTTTTTAAAAGATTACAATAAAAAATCTGAGGAAGAAAGAATAAAACCAGTAATGAAACAAACGGAAGAAATTAAAAACAATAATAAAATAACAGAAAGAAATCAACCTAAAAAAAGATATGAAACTAGAGCTGATGAGGAAGAACATGTTACAACTTCTTCGAAAAACGTAAATGTATCAAGAACTCCAAATAAGGAAAATTTGTTTACTACTGTTCAAAATAAAGGTACTAGCAATTTAAAAAAATTTAAAATTAAAAATGTAAAAGTACAAATTAAAAATAATTTTTTAAAAGATTACAATACTAAAAACTCTGAGAACGGAAGAATAAAACCGGTAATGAAACAAACTGAAGAAATTAAAAATAATAAAATAACAGAAGGGAACCAACCTAAAAACAAATATAAAACTAGAGCTAAACAAGGTAATAAAGAAAATGAAAAAATAAAAGCCGGTATTCAAAACCAACCGGTTAAGGAGTCTAAAAAAGTAGTCCCAAGGAAAGAAATAAAATTATTATCTACTACTACAAGAACGACAAGTCAAAACAATTCAGAAAAATTAAATGAAGAATGTATAATAATCGATTTAACGGAATCTCCTAAAAAACAAAATAAATTCTTTCATAACAATGACAGATCTAGGTCTATCAAACGAAATGATAAACAAATCGTTGGACAAAAACCGAAAAGTATACCCTTAACAAAAAAGAAAATTCGAAAATCTCCCAGTGTATTCGATTTTAGTGCATCACAATCTAGTCCATCTAATTCTGACGATCCCACCAAAAAAGTAATTCAAGATCTAATAAAAGCTGGAAAAGTTCAAGTTGTAAAATATAAAAAAGGTTCTGGTAAATTAAAAACAAAATTCAGGAAGAAAAAATCTAAAAAGAAACCAGTCGAACAGGAAAAAGTAATTGAATCCATTCCAAAAGTGCAAAAAGAAATTCATTTAGATATTAATGAAAACGTCAATGATGATTTTGATGACAATTTTGATCATATTTCGGTTCATAGTGATGCATCTGTTAAAACAAATACTTTTAGTAATTTAGCAAGGCATGCAATAAAAAATAGAGTTGCAAAAAGTCCATATTCTCAATTAATGTCAAATCCCCAAAAAATTAAAGATAAAAAAGTTCTGTTGGCATTAGCAAAAAGTTTTGTTAGAAGATCAGAAGCTATGAAAAAAACTAAAGAACAACAATTAAATAATTCAAATAGTAATAAAACATTGAATTCAAATACACAATTAGGATCAGCATCACCATGGCGTGTCGACGATTATTTACCTACTGTTTTTAATTTTTCTAGAAATTCAGATAATTTGCCGTCTTTTTCATCGGATGTAATAAATCCGCCGAGCCCAAAACGTAATAAACAAAAAAATTCTGGTTTAAAACAAAAAAAGAACTTATCTTTTAACAATTCAAATATTGAAAATATGCAACCATCACTTGAAAAATCAAAATTAATTATAGAAACAAATCCTAAAAAAGGAAAACCACATCGTTCTCCATTAAAGCAAATAAACATTATAGATGTAATTCATTTACCTTTATTGAATTATAATAACAGCACTCCAATTCATAAACCAGCTGTATTTAATCCTTTTTCACCATCAAAATCAATAACATCAAATCAGAAGGTAAATGGTCAAAATTTTTAATAATAAAATATATTTTATTTAAAAATGATTTTATTTTTAGGCATTAATATTTAATGAATCAACAAAAGGAAAGAGTGATTTTCTCAATAATGATACTGAGATATCTAATTTATTTGGCTTTGAGCAGGATATTGAACAAGATAATCAAATAAATGAAAATGATGGAACAATAAAAATTAATTTATCCAAACAAATTTTGCACAATAAATTAAAAAAATTAAAACGGCTGGTTCCGCACAAAAAGATAAGAGACACAAATGAAATTCCAAGACCGACTAGATTAAGTGTAAATAAAATTAAAACATTGTTTAAGGAGCAATTTGAAACAGAAAAACAACAAGATATTCGAGAAATGCTATGCTCTACAATGAAAGAACACCAAACTCAAAATAATAAAAATGACAAGGAAAATAATCATTCATTTAATATTGATGATATATTTGAAGATATTGAAAATGAAATACCAATGAATAATGAAAAACAAAAAAATATAGGAGAAACTGAGTTATTTGCTAATACAACTAAAGTAATTAATAACTCTTATTGTTTTATAATGGTTATTTTATAATACAATTTTTCTATTTATGTTTTTAATAGAATTCATCAATGCGAACATACGAAAGACCAAAAAGAAAATGTCGTAAATTAAAACATAATTTTATAATGTTTGATAGTGATTCTGAAGATGAAAATGATGCGAAACAGCCAAAGAAGAAACACAAGCATCAAAAACCAGATGGTAAACATGATAAGGTATATACATTTTTTTATTCAATATTTATATACATACTTATGAATTATATTTAATTTTAAATTATTATTTTTTACTTCTTTTTTATTAATTAAATTATTATTTTTAGGAACTGGAATCATTTTTAAACGATTTCAACAGTATGTGTGCCGAAGTTGATAATTATGATCTAGTGATAGAATAAGTTTAATATAATATGTCAAAAAATAATAAATATAATCAACAAGCATTTTTTTTTTTAGATTATAAGATCTTATAAAGTTTAATAATATTATTTAAATATATGTACTATGTAAGCATGACTCACGTGTATGTCGTTTTTATAACTTACTGTAACAGAAACATATGCCATTAAATTTTAATTTTTAAGTTCTATGTAATATTCAATTTAACTACATATTAATTTTTTATTTAAATTGAATTTTAGAAGAAAAATAAAAAACAATTTTTTTTACTATTGGCATTAGTTGTGTTTAAAAAAAAGATTGTGTTAAAATTCAAATAAATAATAAAAAAAAAATGTTTGGAATTTTATTTCTAGTGTACATAACGTACTTTTAATTTTTTTGAATAATTTAATTTTTATGACATAATAATTATTCTAATAAATTTATAATTATCCTAAACATTTTTGTGTTTAATTTATTTAATTATGTACTATGAATTTAAAAAAAAAGGTGATTTTTTATATTTAACTTTTAAGGTAATTCCAAGAAAAACGTAAGTAAATGTAGGCCAGAATATGCCCAACAACTAAATAGAAATATACTGGAGAGTTCAACAAAAAATTGATCCAATAAAATATTTAGATTTTATAAATTTTATGTCTTTGTTATTAGGGTTCTAAATGTGCTTCAAATAAATATTTTCTTGAATCGGAACTGACTGGTTGTCCGTTGTCATTAAAAAATAATATGAATATACATTATGCTTTTTTTTTTAATTGTAATAATTTAATTTATTAATAAATAAAAATAAAATTTGTATAAAGATATAATATAATATTAACTAGATATGTATTATGAGGGTTGTGTACGAAATTCCAAAAAAAAATTCCAAGTTTCAAAATTCCGAAAATGTGTGAAAATAAACTTCTACAAGTAAAATTCTAAAATCAAAATTTTTTTACATATAAATGTATTTCAACAACAATGTATTTAATATAGTGGGAACCAAAACCTTGCTAAACAAATTATTCAAACCCTGATTTTGAAACCAACTATAAAATCACCTAATTCAGAATTTCACATAGGCATATACATATATAAATATTCTGAAAAAAGGGTCAACCCTGATTTTGATTAATGGGATTTTGAATGTCACTCAACATAATATTATACTGAAAATTTTCTTTTTTGCCTTAAATTTTTAATTTTATTTTTTTAGTTAAAAAATTATTTTTTTTTTAAAGAAACATTAAAAATGTTGAAAAATATTTACCTAAATAAATTTTTTCTTGGAATTTTTATATTTGGAATTGTTTTTTGGAATTATGATACCATCCCAACATCCAAACCCAAACAAAATTATTTCTACTACTACATAAGTAAAATGATAAAGCAAGTTTTATAAATAGAACCAGAATAGAACCTTGTGGCACTCCCTTTTGCACAAGTTCGAACTAAGTTCACCACTACAAACTCTTTAAGTCCTACCAACCAAATATGAAAAAATAAGATTGCCAGCACTACTCGACTTATTAGTGTCACACTGTCCGTCCGTCGGTCTGTTTACAAAACTTCTACACCGTTAAAGATAGAGAAAAAAAATTTTAACCATGTGTAGATCTCATAAAAAAATTAATTTTGTGAAACAACTTTCATGTAGCCCCATCCATTACGGAGCTGCAGCCCCTCAAACTTTGTATATCTAATGTTCTGCTTAACATTTTTTTAATCCGAAAACCTCATTCGATAGACCTTTGTAAATTAATATCAAAATTATGTATGTATACATTTTTTTAAAATTTAGAATATAAATTTACCGTTATGTGAAAATCACATTTTGCATGATTTTTCTACCCTCATAACTCCGGAACGTTTTTAGATAGGGACTTGAATTTTTGAGGGCAGAAAGAACTTATAGAAGTTTAGTATAAGTTTGCTCAGAAATTTTTTTTGGACCACCCCCTGTTTATGAGCTATTAGGGCTCAAAAATTGAAAATTTTTTATTTTTAAACACTTGTAACTTAAGCACCTGCACACATTTTACTTTGGCAAAATATAAAAATTAAAGCTCCAGTAATATCTTTTTACGTGTGTTAACGGTTTTTTTAGTTATATAGGGTTCCAGAGTAGCAGCCCTTCGAGAAATTGCAACAAAGCCCCATTTTCAGATGTATATATCTCAGGCTCTGTTATCTCTGTAAAACAATATCAAAATTATGTAACATTTTGTAATTTACTATTTAAATTTACCGTTATGTGAAAACCACGCGCCTTTAGATGGGAACCTTAAATTTTGAGACAAGAAAGAACTTTTAAAATTACTTTCAGAAAGACCTGATGGATCAAAAAAAAAATTCTTATGAAGTTGATCGGAAATTCAAAATCTATACAAATATTTTTTGATTTGATGAAAACAATAAGACAAACAATAGCCACCGTAATTACAATTTTTAGCAATTTGAAAGCTGAATATTTCTTTTGACTTTAAAATGATTTTAATATTAAAGTTTTTAGTAAATTTAAATTTAAAATAAAAAAAAATATGCTTTTCATTTTAATGAAACTTAAATTTTCATGGAAAACCAAAATATATTCATACTATATACCTATGGAATCTATTTTTTGTTTAAAATATTTGTGAAAGCTTTAGCTTAAAATGTTTATAAATGCACGAGTCGTGTCCAAAGGATAAGCGTAGAGTCTAACTATTATACAATAGAGGTTAAAAACCCCTTTTAAAACAAAATATATTTTTCAACCTTTCTGAAAGTCAATAATTTTTGAACAAAAACAAAAATTTAATGAAAATTTTAAACAATTTTTATTAAAAATTCTATCCTTAAAACATTAAAATTTTTTTATAAACCTACTGCTTATACGTTGCTCTGAAAGATCTTTCCGAATCACGTTTTAATTGTTCATGCATTTTCGATATATCATCTAATTTTGTGGATATTGCCGAACTAGAACTTTCAATCCATTGAAGTGAATTCATATGTGCATTTAAAATTCTACCAATTTGATTAATAGGATCTGAATTATCTTGCATTTTGGTTGCCTCATTTAGATAGTCAATAACTTCTTTCAAATCTTCAGACATTTGTTTAAGTTGAGTGTCTAAATTTTCAACTAATTGATATGTTTGTGTTCTTTCAACATCAACTTGAGGAAGAGCACTAAGACTTTTTTGTAATGGTGCAATACTTTCTTCTAATTCGGCATGTTGAGTTGCAATAAATTCTAACTCTTGTTCTAATGTTTGTTGATCAATTTTAACTTTTTGAACAGCTTCATTTAAAGCAATTATTTTATCATTATTAGAAATTAATAATTTATCCCATGCATTAATCTGCGTTGCTTGATTAGTAAAGGTTTTCTCCTGTTCTTCTAATTCTAAAGTCCACTTATTGATGTGCTCCTCAATTTGACCAAAAGTTATTTTATTTGCTAGATTAGCACTAGCAGAAGAATCTGTTGTTTTCGTTTCACTGGATAGCGTTGTTTGTGCTGTTGATGTATTGGTTTGTAATACTGGAGCTGATGTACTAGCAGATGCAGCAGTTGGTAATTGAAATCCAGTTAGTGAACCACTTGTAGTTGTAACAGAACTTGTTAATACTAAAGGTTTATTTTGAGATGAATCACCTGCACCCTGTTGAGCAGTCGGAAGATTTGCAGATGTTGTACTAGTAAAATTTAAAGTCATTTTAACAAAATTAATGTAAAAATTTCAAATTGCACAATAAATTTTACAAAAGAAAAAAAAATATTTTTAAGTAAACTAAGCACGCCATAAAACTGCCCGATTTGATGTCATTACAAAAACTTCAAATTGTACTTTTCAGTTTAACAACATAAAGGTAACCTTACATTGAACGATTTTAATAAAGTACAATTTTAAATTCGCACATCGCTGTCATAAAAATTTTAAATTAATAAAACATTAAAAATAACTGTCTTCTAATTTAGCGTTTTCGTTTATACCTTCCGAATATTCAGAAAAAGGTAAAGTTTTTTTAAAGTCATTCAGATCATTCCGTATATTTTTATTTATGCTGATATAATCTGATTGAATTCGATTTAATTCTATTTCAAAGGCGAAATAAAATTGAAAACAAAGCAAAATAAAATTTTATGGTAAATTTTTTTTTGCTACGAAAAACGAAAATTGCGGCGAAGTACTATGTATAAGACTATAAAAGCCGTTTTAAATTTTTTTTATTCGATTTTACCAAAATTATAATTAACCGTCTTTTGATCAGCATAGACGAAACCGAAAATAATTTTCGGGTTATCACAAATAATCATGGTCATGTCAAGCAGACATTTTTTCTTTTTGTGTTTAATATTATTTCGAATAAAAAAAATTTAAATAATTTTGGCGTGTGGCAGAAGATAGAAAAATTTTTTATACTTTGAAAAAGAAAACGAATTTCGTTTTGTTTTTGGTGACAATTTTATATAAGAACAAAATAAAGCAAAAAAAATTTTTTCTGCCTATATTTATTTTATGACTAATATTTTCTTAATAATTAATATATGTTTACATTCGTTTGATTTAGTTTGCTAATAATTTTGGAATCACCTCCTTCAGTTAGAGTAAAACTGGTTTGGAGATGACGATATTCTAAATTTTTTCAATTGAGCCTAGTATTCTCCTTTATTTTAATATTTTCAATGCTGAATATTGTATTCGCTAGTATTTCCGTTTAGATAGATAATAATTTATCAGACTTTACACAATCTGAATATTTCCTCATTCCTTTTAATGTATTTCATTGGGTGTTTTTTAAAAGTTAATATATTTGAGAAATCTTTTATATTTTGCGGAAGTAAATTATAAATACGTGTAGCCGAAGGGACCAGACTCTTTTTATGTTTTTGTGTGTTACTCATCGGGATATCCAAAAGCGTGCAGTTTCTAGTAGCACGATTCGTAATGTTTCCACTACTTGGTAAATTGAAACTATTTTTTATTTTATTGTTTAGTACCTTGTGTATGAATACAGCTTTGTCTAGTACGAGAATCTCATTTATCTTACTTATACGTGTTTCTTCGAGGTACTTCGAGGTACGAGGTTTCTTTGGAGGCACTATATTACCTGGCATAGTTAAATGTATATTTAACGGCTTTAGTCAATAGTTGTTGACATTTTATGAGAAGCGTTTCAGCCATAGATATATTAAGTACTTTAGATTGGCATTTTCTCTTTCACTCTAATGTATTTTCCTATACATGAAATTTCAGTCAAAAATAAAACATATGACATCCAAGTAATGTCGTTCATTTGACGTAGGTTGGATGCCAGCTGTTTTTAAATCATAAAATTTCATTAAAATTATCGTAAAATCGCAGTACAGTAAACAGTTTCTCTCATAGATATTGGATATATTATCGTTCTGCAAATAAAATTAATGGATATAAAAAAAAAGTTAAAAAATTAAATGTTAGTATTTTACACATATTTTAAGTTTTTAAATTATTAAGTTTTAAATTAATTAGTTTAAATTGTTCAAATTGTTATTTCCAGGGGAATTAAATTTACACAAAAAAAAAAAATCAATAAACAGTGAATCAAAATTGACTGAATTTTTCTTTTATATAGCCAATCTAAAGTACTTAATATATCTATGGTTTCAGCACATGAAGACCAGTTTATTATATTATATCTTATATGTGCGTTGATTATTATTTTTGCTACCTTTGGCTCCATCCTTAAATTGGTTCTACCTGGTTCTACGTATAAAGCCTATTAACGGTATGACTTTAGCTATAATATTTTCGACATGCTGGGTCCATTTAAGATTCTTATATTTACCTTAAATTTTACCTAATGAATGTGTCGAAATGAAACTTAAGTTTTAAAAAATGTGTTGAATTGAAACTAAAGTTCTGTTTTACAAATTTTTTTAGAATCAATATTCATTGACCATTTTGAGCATTTCAAATTGTTTAATTTGGTCAGTGACAGTATACGAGTTCAAATTTCTAATTATGTACTAAAATTAAATTTATTCTTGAAGCTTGCGAAAAGCAACAGTTAAAATTTAAAATAAAAATTAGGCAAATAAAATAATTGAAGAATGAAATTTGTTTTGTTGAAGATGAATTTGTTTTCAGTTTTGTTTCAATCTCTTGTACTTTAAGATTCATTTTCGAATTTCGGCGAAAAAAAGAAAAGAATTCGCCGTTTGCAGATTGTTTTTTAATATCGAGATTCGAGAAATCGAGAATCGCTTTAGTTGCTTATATCAAACGATGGTCAATCAACGCAAGTCAATTGTTAAATGCAAGACCTAGATAATTGATGTGAGACTCGGTTAAATGTCTAAAATTATAAACGTCAAAGCATTATAGCAACAAAAAAAGTAAACAAATTAAACTATAGACCAAATGATTTTATAGTAAATCGAGTAAATCAAATAAAATATAACATATAAATAATCAAAATATAATAATTGAAAAATAAAGAAATAAAAAAAAAATTGATTAAAATGGAAGAATTCAAAAAACCTTGTGTTCTTAAACCACCGGCAAAATTGGGAGAGTGTGAAGAAAATAAACTTGATACAACTGATTTCATGAAGAAACTTCCTACTCAGAAACCTGTTTTAAGTATTCCTAAGGCTGAGTGTCCTTATTTAGAACCTATGTGGTCTGACAAACCAGTTAACCAAGAAATTGAATATAAATTTGAAGTTCTTAAATCCGGTGCTATAATTGAAGAAATTAAAAATCTTCAAACTAAACCCTATTGGATTATAGGAAGATTAGATCAAAATGATATACCAATGGGACATCCAACTGTATCACGTTTTCATGCAGTTTTTCAATACCGACCAAATTCAGCTTCAGACGAATCTGAAAAAGCAGAAAAGGTTATAAATAAAATAGAAAGTGGATGGTATGTATACGATTTAGGTAGCACACACGGTACTTTTTTGAATAAAGCTAGAATTCCACCAAAAACATACATTAGAATGCATGTAGGACATATGTTAAAATTTGGGGCCAGCTTACGATCATTTATTTTACAAGGTCCGGATTTTGATGAAGAACCAGAATCAGAGTTAACTGTTACTGAACTTAAAGAACGTAGAAAACAAGAAGAAGAATTAAAAAATAAAGAACAACAAATGCAAGAAGAACAAAGAGAAAAAGAAGGAATTTCATGGGGAATGACAGAAGATGCTGATGAGGAAACAGATTTAAGTGTTAATCCATATGCTACAACTAACAACGAAGAATTGTTTCTAGATGATCCGAAGAAAACTTTAAGAGGTTTTTTTGAGCGTGAAGGTTTAAATCTTGATTATAATTGTGATGAAATGTCTCCTGGGACATTTGTGTGTCGCGTTGAATTGCCAATTGATGATAACAATGGTAAACCAATTATAGCAGAAATTTGTCAAAAAGGAAAAAAAAAAGACTGTGTAGTTCAATGCGCTCTTGAAGCTTGTCGTATTCTGGATCGACATGGTGTTTTACGACAATCACATCATGGTAATAATAAAAAAAATTATGGAACTTATTTATTATTTAGTATTTTGTTTTTCAGAACCATTAAAAAGAAAAGCTCCCAAGCCTGATTCAGATGATGAAGATGATTTCTTAGATCGTACTGGTGATATTCAAAGAAAGAAGTTGAGAAAGGCAAACGCTGGACACAGCGTCACATTAACTTATGAAGATTTGGTATTTATTGTAATCTTATATACTTTTAAATCCTATTTTTTTTTTAATTTTGTAGATTAAGCAAGAAGAAGAAATGGTTATAAAATTAAAAGAAGTGGAGAGCGAAATAACTGTATATCACGAGAACTCAAAAAAAATAAAAGAAAGTAAATCTGATTTAGAAGACGATTTAGATAATTATATGGAAAATTTAGCAAAAAAATCTATGAACATAGACAAAACAGAAATCCGAAAACTAAGGGTAATATTTTACAGATTCCTTTGTGATAATTTTATGTTCTTTTTATTTTTTGATTTTAGGTTGAAGAACAACAACTAAAGACTGAAATACAAAAAGTAAGAAAGTTAATTAAAATTGCAAAACCATTTGATTTGCCTCCTATTAGTGGTCTAAGTAAATCTGAAAAAAAACCACCATCCTTACCAATATTTGGAAAACGAAATAAATTTAAATTTACAATAGAAAGAACAGCAACGTCTAAAATTGAAACTTCAACAAAAGAATTAGAATCTGACGAAGAAGAATTCGATGAAGATGACGAACACAATGTCAATGAACTTAAGAAAAAAGTAGAACGGGACGTGAAAGTAAAAAAAATCAAATCAATAACTGTAGACGAGCAATCTAAATACAGTGAAACAGATAAACATACAGAAATTCAAAATGATAGAATAGAAGAAAAAGACAAACAAGTAAAATTATATGGTCCTGCTATTATTCCAAAAGAAATTTTAAAACAAACTACTGACGAGGATAGTAAGGATAAAGTAGATAATTTACAATTAAATAAATCTAATGAAGATGTAACACAAAAATCTAATGACGATTGCATAACAAAAAACTCAGATGAAAACATATTAAATAAAATAGAACCTATTACAGAATGGGTGTCAAAATCTCCGGGTTCACAAGAACCAGAACAAATGGATATTGATAAAATACAAACAGGTGAAATCATTAAAGAATCTAATATTGAACAAAATTCAGAAAGTACAGAAACAGATGATAATTCTGAAATTAATAAAAAACGGAAACATAGAACAAGAAATAGACATAGACGTGAAAATGTTGATATTGATGATTATGATGAATATGTAAATGATGATAGACAATCTGATTGGGTTCCACCTAAGAATCAAAGTGGTGATGGTCGAACTTTATTAAATGAGAAATTTGGTTATTAAAAATTATTATTAAAAGAAATTCTCTAACAATATAGTATTTTCTTGTTATATTTGTTAAGAAAATAGATTAAAATGTAAAATAAATATATTTAAAAAATTTTTAATTTAAATAATAATTAATTAATTATGTAATTATTGGTTTAAAAACATAAACGGTTTGTCAAAAGTTACATTAAACTTTATTAAATTAACATTAAATATTATTCTTCATAATATCTCCCAAAAGTTCTCGCTTCAACCACAATATAATCCTAAATTTCCCAAAGTTTCTATTCCGTATCCTAATCGTTAAAACTAAACTGTTCATTTGTATTAAAGGTCCAAAGTTTTAGTTTGATGGTGTTAAATAAGGCGAATTTATTTTAAATATTCATAGACAACAATTTTTAAAATATTCCAAAAACTGGCTTTGTTTTTATATCTATCCACTTAAAAAAAAATCAAATGAATAAAATAATTATTTTTTTTTTGTTTTTTTGTTGTCTTTTTAATGCTTTGTGATTTTATTTGTGAACAATTTTCAATGAATTTTTCTACATATTTTTTTTTACATATTTATTTATATGATTTTATTTTAACTATAGGTTGTTTTTATAATTTTATTCTTATTCTAAATTTCAAAATTTTTTTTTTTTTTTTGTTAAATGAAAAATTAAAAACTAAAATTAATTGAGAATTTCATCACAAAAATTCACAAATTTTATTTATTTATTTATTTTTTTTTTAAATTAAATAATATTTATTTTTATATGTGTTTCAGCTTATCCATATACATATAACATATTATATAGATTGATTACAGTAAACAGTTATTATTTCTGAAATTTGAGGTATTTTTTTAGATTGGAATCTTTTTTATGAAATAAATTATGTGATTATAAAAATAATTTTGTCTGTCTAAATATATTTTTTAATTAACAAATTAATTAAATTGCATATATGTATTATATGTATATAATGAAAATTTAATTATATAATTTTATGTATGTATGTATGTATGTTTTTTTAATTTATAAATCACAAGATTAATGCAAAAAAAAAAAATTTGTGATTTAATTGAATTGCCTAAAGTTAAAATATAAATTTTTGTTTGTTCGTTAAACTGCCCAATTTCAATAAAATTTAATAGTTTTTAATTATATTTTATTTTTTTTTAATGCATTTAACATCACAATTAAATGTTTGTTTGTAATAAAAAGTGTAGATATACATAAGAGTATATGATTAAATTATATTTGCATATGCTTAAAGTTTATAATTGCTGTTATTTATTTATTTTATGGGCTAAATATAATTATGTAAATATATTTCGCTTTAATTAAAGTTGGAGGATAAGAACAAGTTTTTTTTTTTTTGTTAATTTGTTATACCATATATATTTGTTTTACTTAAATATAACGAAAGCATTTTAGTAATGACATCTTGTTTTATATTATGTATTATATGGGTTGATTACAAAATAGTGCGTTTCAAAATCTCGTGTTTCAAAATCTCGCTTTTCAAAATCTCGCGTTTTAAAATCTTGTATTACTAAATTTTGCGTGTTAAAATATCGTCTCTTAAAATCTTGTGTCTCAAAATTTAGCGTTTTAAAACCAAATATTATTTATTAATTAAATAGATTTGATGTTTAAAATAATAATATAATAAAAATTGAAAAAGAAATATTATAATAACATATAATATGGAAAAATTGAGTAATATTTTTTTTAAAAAGCAATATATTTTGTATTTTATCCATTTCTACTTTTTGGTGATATTTTCTGGAAAAAGAGAACAACCCTGATTTTGAATACAATCTGGAAAATCTCTCCTTTTTCAGAATCTTACATATATAATATAAATATATATCTCCGCAAAACATATCATCCACCGTTAAACATATTATTTGAACTCAATTTTTAATTCCGATTCTAAAATTCTACATAATTCTGCACATACATACATATTTTGTAATTGATAAAAGCTGATTTTGCAATCAAATGTAATATACTTTAAAAAAAAAATATTCTCAACATTTTTTTTTCACATAGAAATTCGACTTTTTTTTTGACATTTTATATTTAAATTGTTCTGACTATTCTATATTTTTTTATTCTAAATTTTTTTTTTAACAAAAGACGCTTCCAATAATTCTTGTATTTTTATTTCTACTTTTTCGCAATATATCAAGATTTTGAGAAACAAGATTTTGACATGGCAGATTGTAAAAAATGAGATTTATAAAAGAAATGAGATTTTGAGACACGAGATTTTAATTCGCGAAATTTCGATACGCTCCTGTATTATATTATTCCACATATTAAATGTACAACAACTAAATTTTTGTTAAATTTTTAAAACTAGAAATAAATATTTTCTTTTTTTTTTTTTTTTGGTACAACAAACATTACACTATCATCAATAAATTCTACAAATAATTTTTTTTGTATTTTTTTTTTAAATTGTAATTTGCAATATAAATTAATGATATTTTATTTTAATTATTTTTTGGTATTTAAATATAAAAAATAAATATCATCAAATATGAGTATTTGTTTTTTTTTTTCAAAATTTATAATTTTTTTTTTTTTTTTGTAGTTTTGATTTTTAATTAAAAAATTTTTTTGATATGTTTATTTTTCATATTCATTCTTTAAACGTTTTTAATATAAACGGAATGGTTTCGGATGTGATGGTTCATTTTTTTTCTTGATAGGTCTGGCACCAGCACTTTTTGGTCTAATAGCACCATTTATTGATGGAGTTGATACTGACAAAACTATACATTCAGCTGGTAATGACATCTCTGATGTTATTGTCTGAGATCTCGGCATTGAACTTGGTGCTTTATAGTACTATTTGTATGTATATATATAGAAGTTTCATATAATATATATTTTTTTTATTTTTTATAATATTTAAATTAATTTGTCTTTTTTTTTTTTTAATTCTAATATAGAATTTTAAAAAAATATATAGATATAATATATATAAGTATTTAGGTATATTTAAAATATATTTTTGCAAATGATGAAATTACTAATAATATTAAATGATTTTTTTTTTTTTGATTTTCTACGTATAAATTAATTTTAATTAATTTTTTACTTTAATTTAGGTGAAGCATTTTAATTTTTTTTGTATGGTGAATTATTATTTTCTTTTTAATTTTGAAAAAAATTATTTTTGAATCATTAAAAAAAAAAAAAATATGTTATAAAAATTATTTAAAGCGTATATAACGGGCAAATTTTGGGATGAAAATTACTTACCAAAATAAGCTGAAGAAAAGCTATATAAGAAGTGCTGGAATTATAAATCTATTGTAGTATCTCTATTTCTATACATATTGTGTTTGTTTGTTGGCTTTTTGTTTTTAAATAATATACAGATTTGAAAAGTATTAAGGGTTTATACAAATTTTATAATTTTGAAATATACATAATATATAACTAAAAAAGGTTTATGAAATTTTGGATATATGTACCATGTATGTAATTTAATACATTAATAATTATTATTTAGCTTTCATGTTGAATAATAAATATGTATGTATTGCATATTTTAATAAAATAATGCAAAAGTTTAGTTGAAATGAAACAGAAATGGAAGAATACAATAATTAAAAAGTCTGGAAAAACGTCTTTATCATTATCATTAACTTACTTAGCTCATTTTGTTTTCTTAGACGTTACAAAATTTTTTAAATAATATTATGTCTATATGTTTTATAATTTAATAATATTGTAATTAATTTTTGTTTCATACCTTTATTTTAATCTAATTTTTAATAATTTTTAGGTTTCGTAATATGATCCACCTATGTATTTATACGGTGGGATCATTTTGAATCTGTTTAAAAATTTCTACATAATTTTTACCCTTTTTTTTACTTTCCTATGTGAATTTCTTTCAATAATTGAGCACGTGATAATTTATTTTCTCCCTACATCCATGTGAAACTTTATATAAGATTTTGAAATATTTCGAATAATTGTTTTTTATAATTGTTGTACATAGTTTAATTACCGTTAATTTTTTTTATTTCAATTTAATAGAAATTCTCCTTTTATAGTTTTTTACTTTTATTTTTACTATCTGGATTCTTTAGTTAGGTGCTCAAATGATTTTCTTTAAATTAATCTATTACTAGTGAAACCTGGCTAAGTTGGCCAACTGTGGTTCAAAAATATTTGGCCCACATTTATAGGTGGCCAACTTGAAAGAAAATTTTTATTGTTTTTTTCTTTTAAATTGAAAGAAAAGTCAATTAAGTAATTAACTATATATATAAGGATTTAATTTTTCCAAATGAAACAAAAAAGATTAAGTAAGGTAATAAAAGGAGAGATGGCTAAGTTACAAGATATACAGGCACAACATAAAGTTTTATTTTTTATATGGAAGTATCTTCGTTTGTTATATTCTGCCCAAATTTCACTAGTGAACATATTGTAAAAATGGGTAACTTTAACTTCATAGGTTTCACTATATTACTATCAGTGTGGCCATATTTAATTGATCTCCAGTTAAATTCAACTGGAAATCATTGTCGTTAACAAAATATTTTTCAGAAATCTAATTAAACAAAAAATCGAACTAGAAATTCTTTTCTTTCTTGTTTCGAAGTTAGTAATACAAAGTTTCACAAATATAATTATTTTCGCTAGATAATCTTATGTGTAACTTGTAAGATCTTGTAGGCATACAATATGTAAATTAAATCACTTTTATTGTAATTGTCAAAATACATGCGTTGGCAGAAAATATGATGAAAATCGTCCGTCCTTTGAATGGGCATATTTTGTTCTATTTCTCTTTTTTCCTTGCCCATTTCTAATGCAGAGATGGAATGATTTTTTAGACATAGTTTAATCTGGTAAAAACTAAAATTCGGAAGAAATTTTAAGTTAAAATTACATTAATAGCACCTTAATTATAAATAACGGATCAACTAAAAAAAAATGTTTGTCCGTTTCTTTTATTATACCACTAGAAGTTGAGAAAAAAAAAACGAAAAACTGTCTTTTACAATAAACACAGACGCCTTCAATGACTTAAATTTATACCATATTGAAAATATTTAACTTTAATTTTTAAAGATTCAATATTTTGCAAACTTTTTAATTTTTTGATATGATATGTAATTATATTTTAGTTTTTATTTTTTTACCTTTTCTTAGCACATTATGAAAAAGTGCATTTTTCTTTGTTTAAAATAAAGCTAATTACTTACTTAAGACTAACCTACATATATGTAAATATATAAAACTAACCTATATAATGTACTTAAGAATATTAAAATAAACCTAACAAGTATATAAAACTTTAAAATTGCACATGATTTAAATGAAATTTTAGCAGATTTTACTTTTCAAATTTTTTTAACTGGTTTTTCTAACAAATTTCGAAAAAAAAAACCATTTCCGGTTATCAAGTTAGATTTAATTGAAATGAAAAATTTCGATTGGCAACACTGATTACCATAATAAAGTGTTGTTTTTTTTGTATTTATTTGTATGTATAATGCTTAAATAGAATTCCTTTTCGGTTAAATTTCAATTAAAATCAATTTTGACTTATTTAGTGAAAAAAAAAATAAATAAAATGGACATACCATACTTGATGAACTAAATGTTTGTGTTGTTTTCACACGAAAAGAGTAGTTGAGAGTAGTTGGCAGTAGTTGGTAAATGAAAAGCTATATCATCTACACTTTGAAGTAATTGGTAAATGGAATCCTATCATATAATATATTCTTTCTCAAAGGCTAGTATATAGGATAAAATTTACTTTGTAAAAAAAACGCAAAAATAAAATTAAGAAAACTTGACTGAAAATTTATATTAACAAAAGCCACTTTTATATTGACAAGTCTTAATATTCAAGTTTTTTTTTTTTAAATGGCCGTCATAGAGGTTATGACAAATGTAAACGGTAGTTTTGTATTGAACTTCTTCTGTATGAACATGATATGAACATTTATTTTCTTGGGTATTTATTAAAAATTTAAATAAAATAATATTAATGTTTTTGTATTTAATTTTTATTTTTCAATTAGAAATTATCTAATTGAAAATTATTTTATTTCAATATTTAATACCCGAGAAAAAAATTTACCATACCGTATATATGATAATTACCATACTACCCTTTTGTTTATATTTTTCATAACCACTACGGCGACCATTTAAAATCAATGTTTCGGGCTGTCAGTAGGATTACAGTTTATAGGTGGCTTGGTGGCTTTGATACTAATTAAAAAAAAAAGAAAAATTAAACTTCTTATTTTCCAACAAAAAAAAAAAAATAGATCAGACAAGATCATGGTAGATATGACACAAGACAGGGTAAAATTAATACAATTTAGATATTTATTCAATTTCAATTTAGATACATATTTCGCAATAAATTTTAAAGCAATTATGGTGCGATTAACTAAAAAAGTAAATGATGGAATATAATGGGCCTTTCCACATGAGTAGTGTCCTGTTTAGTCATTTTTTACTTTTACCTTCGTTTCATACCTTCTTGCCTATAAACTAAATTTGTGGTGGGGATTTTTAGGAGTAATTTTTTAAACTAAAATTTTAGAGTTTAAAAATTTAGTCCACTAACACAAACAAAAACTCAAATAAAAATTTTTATGAGGGTCAAAAAAATTTTATGTGTACATACGTTTCATTCTCGTTTGGAAAATTAAAGAAAAAAGTTTTTGAAACGGTCGCAGCAAATTTTTAAAAAAGTAAAGTGATTTTTGATCTTTCACTTGATGAAATTATTAAAATATATTCTATTGACAAAAAGAAATTATGTGCACAGTACAGAGTTTATTCTATTTCTAGGTACATACATATTAATATATATTATTTAAAAATTACAGGCAAAAAAATCTTATGTTACTTAAATACAAAAAAAAATTTATTTGTTTTATGCGTGCTTTTTTTTTATATTTATTATCTACCTCTCGCAACAAATTTTGTTTTAAAATGAAATATTTACACACACATATAAAAGTAACGACTATCGAGAGGAACAGTGTGGAAATAAAAAAAAGAGGAAAGTAGTCACGAAACGAAAAAGGACACTACTCGTGTGGAAAGGCCCAATAACTAGAGAGGATGTTATCTCTGCTTTTTACTCAATACTTTTTTTTTTTTTTTTATAAATTAGAATTGATTATTTACGTGTATTTTAAATATTTTTAATTTAGCGACTATCTGTGCTATATTTTTATGTATTTATAAGATATTTTAAAGGAAAATATTATATCTAATAATATAAGAATAATAAAAAAAAACTTTAACTTTGATTATTGATTTTTTTGTTTTATTATTATGTGTCTTTTTTGTCATTTATTTTGTTTTTTTTTTTTTTTTTCTTTATTAAAACCAAAGTATTTTTGACAAATATTTTTATTTTTATTTTGAATTTTAAGATCTGTTTGTTTTTTTGATTTTATAAATTTACAATTTAGTAAAGATTTTTTATTAAACAGGAAAAAAAGATAAAAATAAAAGAAATTTATAATAGGTATCTAATAAATTAATGTAGTATAGTTAGTGTGTCTACATATTACATTTTTTGTATTAAAAATTCTTAAAAAACAAAAATGTAGGTACATATTAATTTTTAATTTTGTATAGATTTTAAAAGCATATAAAAAAAAAACTACAATAATAAAAAATAATAAAAATATTGTGATATAATAAAGTATATAAAGAATTAAATTTAATAATAAAAAAAAAATAAAAAATAAATTAATAAAAACAAATTATTTTCAAAAAAAAAATTTAATTTTCTCATTTGTGATATTTTATAGTGTTTCAGTTTGTTTTGTATGTCAGTTTATTTTATTTTATTTTTTTTCTTCATTGCCTTAAAATCTAATTAATTTTAACCTTATTATTTTTTCAACAATTTTTTTTTAAATAAATTTTTTTTTTTTTTTTTTTTGCACTAATTTTTACACTACGTTGTAGTATTGGTAACATTGCAATTTAAAATTTTTAGTACATTCTTGTATAATTTTTTTTCAAAAAAAAAAAATTTATTTTTTGAATGCTTTACAAATTTTTTTTTTTTCTGAATGCTTTACAAATTTTTGTTTTTTTTTTTTTGGTTGTTTAAATTTTTTGCAAAACTAAAAAAATTCAAAATTTTTCTAATGCTACAATATTTTTGTTTTTTTTTTACTACATTATGATTTTTAAAGCATGCTGCATGTTGGTTGAGGTAAAAATTGAATGCATTTTATTTTAATGTTTTTTTTTTTGTTTTATTTTTCGTATTGTATTTTTGGAAATTTTTGTAATAATATGTTTAAATTTTTGTTTTTCTTCTTCTACATAAATATATAAATGTTAAGTAAAATTGTATTTTTTCGTTTTATTTATTTATTTATTTTTTTTTTGATTTATGATAAATAAATTTTAAATTTTAATTATAAAGTGCAACAAATAAAAAATTTATGTATAATAATAATAATTTTTTTTTTTCTTGAAAACTACAGATATACAAGTTTTTTTTTATAAATCATCATTTAATTTTTTTTTTTTAATACAAATATTTTTTAATAATATTATATAAACATGTATAGTAATAAAAATAAAATATGTATTAATAGTAGAAAAAAATAAAAACTAATGAGTATAATGACTTTATATAATATGTTTAATTTGAATAGAAAAATTTTAAAATGAATTTTACCATCCATTTTGATCCAATTAACAGTAATAGTTTTTTTCTAAGGTAATAAATAGTGTAAATAGAAAGAAAGTGATGTAAATCGAAATAGAAAAATTTTCATCTTAACTGAACATATTGTATAACATATACAACATATACGCATAAAAAAAAACTTTTATTAGATGAAAAAATAAAAAAAAAAATTGATTTAAACAAAAGGAAGTGTAAATCTATGTGAGAGTACATTTAAGATATTTCAGATATGAAAATCTGATGATTAAATCAGAATAGTAACAGAAATTTAAATGAAATGAAAAAATTATATTGCGAATAAATCGTATTTTATAAAATATATAAAAATAAAATATGGACCAAAGTCACCCCCCCCCCCCCCCCCCCTTCATGCCTTATTAAAAAATAATTTAAACCGCCCTTTTGTCAATAAATCGAATTTTATAAAAAAAAATTATTTAAACCGTGGCGTATCCCCGTTTGTCACCATTTCTCAATAAATCGAATTTTATATTATGTATATACATATATATTTATTTTGTTTTATATATATATGTATGTAATTTTAATTAAAGTAATTTTCAAAAATTTTGAATAAGAAATATTAAATAATAGTCATTATAATCATTTATCCTACTACAATATTCAAAACAAAAAAAAAACAAATGATAAAATATTTAAAAATATTATTTTAACATAGAAAAATTATAAATTTATTTAGAAAAAAAAAAAAAATCAAATTTTAATGTATGTATTTGTTTTATTGGTATTGGTTTCAGTTTTGGTATAAATTTAAATTTTGGTTTATTGGTTTTATATATATATATATTTTTTTTTTGGTAGTGTTTTATTATATATGTTTTAATTGTTTTTAAATTTCATTGTCAATTTTTTTTTAATTTTTACTAATATTTTTATTAAATATACATATACATATAATATATATATATACATATATATATATAAAAAAAATATTATTAGTTTTTATATTAAATTTAAAAATATGTTCTAAATAATTTGGATTTATTTTATTTTTATTTAATTTTTTATTTGTTTTTTTTTTTTTTTTGGAAAACATCATTTTGAGAAACAATCATTTTATTAATTTTCTTTTTTTTTCAGCATTATCTAAAGAATTTTAAATTTTTTTTAATTTGTAATTTAATAAGTAAATATAAATATTTATTCTATACAAAATGTAATAGAAAAACGAAATTTAAAATTTCAAACACTGTTCACCTATATAATACTTGTATATTTTTCAAGGCGGATCCGTATGAAGAATAACATAACGCTATAATTTTGTTATTCTTTTAAAAGCAAAACTGATGTTTTTAAATTGACGCGATGTTAACTGTCAAAAGACTTGTGTCTAGTATTTTTGCAGGACTTTTCTTACGATGCAATAATCATTTTATATATTATTATCACACCTTTATTTCTTTTTTTTTTCGTTACGTATCACTTTTGATTTTAAAAGTGGTTTTTTTCCGCAGTTTTAATAGTTTATATATTTAGATAATTAATTAAAATTAAATTAATAAAAAAGTAAGTATGAAAATTTATTTCGAATTTTACTGTTTTTCTTTATGTTTATTCATTTTAGAAAAAAATATTACAAATATAAAGGTAATTTATTTTTCGTATCTTGTTATTTTAATTTCAATAAATCTGTTGTATACTTTTACAAAAAAAAAAAGAAAAAACACATTAGGTACCAAAATTTTTAAAAAATCTATACTTTTTCTTTTGTTAACTTTTCAAAATAAAATAAAAAATTTCAACAATTTAATTTAGAGAACGCTTCGTAGAGAAATACATTTTTAACGACATCATGAATTTTTTAATCGCCTCAGTTTTATGCGTCTTGAATAATTATAGGGGCCTTTTCTTTATAAAGCTTTTAAAGTGTATTTTAACTTTTGAGAATAAATGAAACTTTCATATTATAAAGTTATCGTATCAAGTATCAACGTATCAAAACAATATCAGATGTTTTTTAAGGTTAATTTAGATTGGTTGTGATCTTGGATAATTTATTAATTAATAAAAAATTGTTTCTCAAAATTAATCTAACTATGTAATTTAATAAGAAATAATTTCTATACAAAAAAAAAAAAAAAAAATGGATATTTTTTTTATGATTTATTTATTTTTAGTCTTTCCTTTTTTTTTTGTTTAAATGTAGGTATATAATTTATATAAATTTATATAATTTATATAACGGTAGGTTATAGTTTTTATTTGTGTGTGTTTTTTAATATAATATAATATAATATATAAATTTGAATTTGTTTTGTGTGTATATATATGTATGTAATATATATATATTTTATATAATATTATATTGAATTTTATAAAAAGAATTTTTTTTTTTTGTATATTTTCGTTTTTAATTTTTTTATTTGAATTTAATATGTTTTTTTTTTTAAAGAACAAATTTATATAATTTATATAAATACATACATAATATATAAATATGCAGTAACAATGTATGTGTATAATATATATGTTTTGTATACTTATATAAAGAAGTAATGAAAAATTTTATAAGTTTTGAATTCTTTAATGTTTTTTTATCCTTATTTTCATTGTTTTCATGTTTAAAATAAAATATATATATAAATATATATATATATATATATATATATATATATATGTATATTTTTAGTTTTTCTATCTTTTATGGTGTTATAATTTTTTTTTTTTTTTATAAGGAAATAAATAAAAATTAACTAAAGAAAATAAAAAAAAAAAATATTATACACATTTTATTTAATTTGTATTTTTTTCTTCTTCAGGAACTGAATGTATATAATATGTATGTATGTATGTGCAATATTCAAAAAATTAAAGATTAATAATAAAAAAAAAAAAAAAATGTAGAAACCAAAATAGCTATATACGTATAAATTTATTTCAATAATTCTAAAAAATGTGTGTACAAAATTTTAATTGATTTTTAAATTAAAAAAAAAATAAAATTTTTTTTTAATTCTAATTTAAGGCTTAGTTTTAATATGAAGCATTTTTTAATAAATATAATATTAAAAATTAAAAATGATAATTAAATTTTGTTTTTTTTGTTTTTTTTTGAAATATTTTATGAATAAGTTAAAAGAATTAAAATTTATTAAAAATGCATTTCTTTTTTTAATTTTTATTTAATCCTCAATTTTGTTTTTTTTTTTTTTTTTTAAATGTTTTCATACACATTCAAAGACGATGAAATTTTTGTTTTTGCATTTTAATTTTTATAGAAAATAATTTATTAATTATTAATAATTTTCTTAGTGATTTTTTTTTTATCCTTCTGATTACACAAATATAATATTTTATTTTTTTTTTTAATAATAATAATTATTAATAAAGATTTAATTTTTTATGATGTAAAATATTTAACTTTGTTGTTGTTTGTTAAGATTTTCATCAGTACCCGATGATTCCGTCATTATGTTGTCTGATGGCACTGGACTCTGTTGTGTAAAATTTGATGAAATAAAAATATTTTTTTTTTTTTTGGTTTTTTTTTTTATTAGAAACATGTTTTTTTTTTAGATATTGATTATATTAAAAAGAAGTAATTACGACAGGAAAAAGAAGATATAGGAGAAGGTGGGGGGGTCAAACTGATCATCTTTTGTTAATTTGATATTATTATTTTGTCTATAATTTTAAAAAGAAATTTTTTTTTATTTTCTCTAATTAAAAATATATCTTTTAGATATTGAAATTTCAGATTTTTAAGTAATTACAATTATTTATTATTTTATTTATTTATTATTAAAAACAAAATAAAATTTAATATTATACAGTGTTATCTCGTTTTGAGTCGTTTTTTGTTTTATTTTATTTTTGTTTTTTCAAATTACGAATTTTTTGGGGAAAATTCACCGAAATTTTTAAATTGTAGTAAAATATGGTAAAAGAACATTTGAATTTAATATAATTTTATCTTAAAAAAAAAAAAACGTATTAAATGTCACAAAGAATTTTGATAAAGTTTTATGAATTATGATATATATTTTGTTATACTTATGAAAAAATGTATAGACTTTATTTGAATCATAAATATCTATAAAAACTGTATATATATATAGTCTTTTAAAAAGTGTGGATGTATTAAATTTCGGAATATTGATGTATATAAAAGGAAAACAGTTAAGTTATAACAGGACCCAAACTAAAGTTTGGTATAAAAAGGTGGTGGTTTTGGTTGATTAAAATCCAATATTATCCGAAAGAATCATATGCATTTCTTCTGGGTGACTTTTAAAGTTTTCCACCGACCCACGTACAAAAAAAAACTTAACTTGGATAGAGTAAAAAATATTAAAATAAAAAATACAGAGAAAAATACTTAACATCAATGAAAGTTTAAATTTTTCTCTTCAAGGCAGAGTAGAAAAATATTAAAATTGTTTTTAAAAACAACCAAAACAATTAGATATCACTGTAAAAATTCATTTATACTTTTATTTATTTATTTATTTTTTTTTGTTAATTATTCGATTATCACCAATTTCCATATTAATTTTAATTAATATGGAATTTATTCAATTATTAATTGAATAAAATTAAAGAAAAACAAAAATATCAAACTAACGTGAATGACAAAATAGATTTTTGATTTTTTTGTTTTTTGTGAAAATGAATAATTAGTATTTGATGATAAAAATAAGGAAAACTTAATTCACACAACAAAATGTTATATACGAATACATTTTTTTTTTTTCATTATTCCTTAAAAATTTACAAACTTACGTTATCTTTTTTGAAGAAAAAAATAATTAAAATAAAAAAAAAAAAATAAAAATATTTTAATTAATTATTTTTACGAAATTAATAAATCTTTCGAAATTTTTTTTATTTTTTTAAATTAATTTTTTATTTAAATAAAAAATTGATATATTTAATTGATAAATTTTGTTTCGAAGTCTAAGATTTATCATAATTAACTGTGGTTCACTTTAAACAAAGTTTAAAATAATCTAGTTACACATAAATATTTCGTGTATTAAAATTATACAATTTATTTAAAAAAACGTATAAAAAAACGTTATTTTGAGTTAAAAAATAAAAGTTTGCAGAAATGCAAAATTTGGAATTTATTTTTAATTTGTATATTTAAGATAAAAGATTTGCATAAACGCTTGATATTATTATTCAATAAATATTTAAAGAAAAACTAATATGTAATCCCGTTAAATTTCATTAACGTTCCGTTCAAACAGTGTGTAAACTCACTCAATGTGTGTAATTTACGCCTAAGGATTCAAAAAAAAAAAAAAAAATCTCGAATTTAAAAAGTAAATTACAAAAAACAAGGAAGAAAAGTTCAAAAATTCTTTAATTTATTCATTTATTTGAAGATTGAATAAAAATTGTGCTAAATATATTATAAGTAAATAAAAATAAAAAATTAAGCTTTATTTTTGTAAAAAAAATGTTAAACAAAGTGTTCTGTGTTTTAGATAAAAAAAAAAATTAAATAAAGTGCGTGTGAATTATTTTTCTTGTCGTTTTGTTCTATGTTCTTTTTTTTTTGTTCTATTTTGAAATAAAAAAAAAATTAAAAATTAATTATTATAAATTTATAATAATATCTATCTAATGTAATATTTTTAATTTAATTTATATATGTATATATATATACATATATTTTATATATATATATATATATATATATCTCCCTTAATATATATAAATAATTACCATTAAATTATTTGTGAATCTTTTATTCTTTTGACTATTTTTATTAATTTTTTTATTTTTTACCTGTGATGGTTGTGTAAGTGCAACAGGGTGCTCAACATTTTTTAAATAATCCTTGTCATCAAATATTTTTTTATCACCTCCACCTGGTTTGTGCTTAACATTATCCATGGATCCAATTTTACTTTGTGCCTTAATTTCTATTTTTTGCGTTTGTATCTGTAATTATATTTGTTTAGTTGTAAATGATTGTGCATTTGTTTCAAACAGGTGTTTGTGTACTTTATTGATTTTTATATACATATACAAATTCACAATTTTATTTGACAATTAAAAAATTTTTTTTTTTTTCATTTTCCAAAGAATATTAGAACATAAATAAAAAAAAAAAAAATAATGAAAACAAGATAAAAAAAAAATTATGAAAAAGATGTCCTTTTTTTTTTTTTTAGTAAAAAAATAGATATAAATGGTAAAAAAATAGATGTAAATGTTATATTATATATATATTAGAAAAAATAAAACAAAAAAATTACAAAGAAAACACTTCTAAAGATTATTTTGTAAAATTTATAATGAAAAAAAAAGTTTTTATTTTTTTTTTATGTGATCAAGTGCTAAAAAAATTGACATTAAAGAACTAAAGAAAAAAAAAAAGTAAAAAGAGTTTTTTTTGTGCAAATTAATTTTTGTGATTTTAAACACAATAAAATTGAAATAAAGTTTATTTTTTGTTTCCAAGAATAAAAAAATTTCTACAAAGTAATGTTTTTTTTTTTTTTTTTAAATAAATAGAAAGAAAGAGATAATAATTAAATAATAAAAGAATAATTATGTGAAATTTATTTTCTGGTTTAACTACTTACTTCTGATGAATTATTTTCCTTTGATTTTTCCTTAATTTTTTTTTTTTTTTTTTTTACGAAAGAAGATGGTTTTTTGTTTTTAAAAATTTAAAAAATAAATATTAAATGTAAAAAAATGTATTATAAAAAAAATTAAAAAAAAAAAATATTAATTTAATAAAAAAGTTTTATATAAGGAATTTAAAATAAGGAAATTAAAAAAAAAAATGAGGTTTTTGGGATATTATTTCTACATTATATAAGTGAATTTCTTGGAATTTTTTTTTTTTTTTTTTTTTAATTTTAAATTGATTTTGTAACTTATGCACTTTTATTTTAAATTCTATTTAATTTTGAATTTTTAATAAATTAAGTTACCGATTTTTAAGTTTTAATGTAAATATTGACAATATTTTAATAATGCGTAAGATTTATTTTATTTGGTATAATTTTAAAGGTGATCATGATGATCGCAAACATTTAATTAAGGGGCAAATAATAAGTAATACATAATTAAATAATTTTTTTTCGTAATTTTTTATGAAAATTGATTTTATTTTGAAAAAAAAAAAAAAACAATTATTATATTATTAAATAAAAAGAAAGAATTTTAACTATATATATATCTATACAACTGATGGTAGCACCTCAGTTGGCATAAACCCATTTCTCAAAAATATATTTGGCATAAATCTGCATTTAGCATAAAAAGACTTTTAGCATAAAAAAAAACATTTAGCAAAATTCCATTTATACTAATTGGATACTTCACATAAATTCTTGTTGACAAAGGTCCCATTTGGCATAAATTTTTTGTAGATGGGGTATTTTTGTTTTTGGTTACCAACCTTATTGATAGTGTTAGTTATTATGATGATGACTGTCAACCGCAATGGCGATAATGATGTTTATAATGCTGTATTTAAATTTGAAATTTCCTAAGAAAGCTGATGTTTAAAATTTTTTGTCGAAAGTTAATTATTTTTCATATGAAAATGTCACCAACATTTTTTTAATGAATTGTAGATAATATTATAAGTAGTGATTTTATTTTTGATTACAAAATCACGGATTCTCTTTTTTTCCATAATATCTATATAAATATATATGTATATAAAGTGTATATGAGCCAGATTCTGATTAGGAGGGATTTTAGAGTTAAATTTAAAATTAGAGTTATACACTTTTTCAGAATATTTTTATAATATATATAATATAATGTATATATTCTAGATTCGGAATTAGCACAGATTTTAAAGTTGGTTACAAAATTAGAGTTTCAGTAATTAATTTAGGGGGCAGGGGGATTTATTCTTTTCTTTACGTACACATTTCAAAGTAATTAAAATATTCAAATTGTAGAAATATGTATGGAGAAAATAAAATTAGGAATAATTTTAGAATTGGTTTCAAAATTAGGGTTTCAATAATTGATTTAGCTGGGGTTTTGGGGCAACCCCCACTATTTTAAATGTTTTGTTATTGAAATATTTTTGTACAATTTAACCAAACTTACTATACGTTAACAATAACAAAAATATCATCTACAAAAAATGTCTTATTTTCAAAAATGATTTTATGCGAAGCGTTCAATTAGTATAAATGGAATTCGTTTTATGCTAACTGGATTTTATGCTAAAAGCTTTTTCATGCCTACTATTTTTATTCCAAATGTCTTGAGAAATGGGTTTTGAGCAAACTGTAATAGACCCACAACTGAAAGAAACATCAATTTTTATTTGAATAAGAATAAACATTGAATTTCAAATATGAATTATATATGGTATGTATTATGTATCTATATCAGCTAATATATATACTATAAATAACATTCATTAAACCTTTATCAAATGTTTATGAATGACTTAACCATAAAGATAGATATATACCTATATATTTTCTTAAATAAAAATATGTATATGTATGTATGTAATTCTTTTAAAAGCAAGTAAAATATAAATTATTAATATTAAACACCACAAAAAAAAAATAAGGATTAAGAATAAAATTAATAAATTTTATACAGAGTATTTTGTGATGATTCTTATAAAATGATAAAACTTTTTATTAGATGGCTTTTAAAAATAAGGATTAATTAAGGATTTTTCCAGGAATGTATATAAAATAAAATGTTGGATTTAAATCATTTATATATTAAATATGTTTAAAAAATAAAAAAATATATATAATGTTAATGTTAAATGTATATATGTTTTTTTTTTAAATAAAAACAAAATTTGTAATTTAATTATCATAATATCTAAATAGAATAAAAAATTTAGATAACATTTAAGTATAATTAAATCATTACATGCAATAAAAAATACATTAATTTTATTTTTTTTTTTTTTTTGTATATAAAAGTTTTCTTTCAAAATTTCACTAAAAAATATAAAATATTAGACTTTTTTTGGTTTTTTTTTCTTTTTCTTTTAGACTATCTTAAATTTTTAAATTAAACTGACAAAATAAATTGGATTTTTAATATAAATTTAAAATAAATTTTAATAATTATATTAATTGTATGTCTAAAATCTAAATATTGTTCGTTGTATATAAATATTTAGATATTTTCATGTGAAATTTTAACAAGAAACTTTTAAAATATGTAGTCAATCATATTTGCATTCCGAATTTGAAAAAAAAAAAATGATTTTTTATTAAAATTTAAAAAAAAATCATGCATAAAAAATAAATTGCATTCCTTTTTTTTTTTTACAAAGGATAATTTATTATGAAGTCCGAATTAATTTGAAAAACATTCATTTTCGTTTTTAAAATATTAAAAAATGTTTTACATATTTTATGTATTGTATTTAATTTTAAAAAAATTTCGAAAGTTTTTAATCTTATATATATAATAGCAAGCATTTTTTTTTTTTTTTGAGTTATAATATTTTAATTTTAAAGTATGTATTTAAATATTGATTTATTAATTTTTAAGCAAGCATTATATTAAGTAAAACATTTAAAAAAAACAAAGTTCTATAAAATATTCTAAAAGATATAATGAAAACGAAGTAATTTGTTAATACATATATATATGTATAATATATGAATTTTATCTATTTGATATCGTATATGAATTTAATATATGTTAATTTTTTTTGTCAGTTCTCATAAATTTTCAATAAAATTTTTAAATTAATTAGAATTAAAAAAAAAAAATTTTTTCAATTTTTAGAAAAAACAAAAAAAAAGTGATAAAACTTAAATGTTAAATTTCATTCCAATTTTAGTCTACTTAATTTCTATTAAAAATTTTATAATTAATTTTGTTTTTTTTTTTTAATTTTCTTTTTTGTTAATTTTAAAAATCAATAATAAGTAAATAATAATAAATTTTATAATGCATTACATTCGTATAACAAAAATATTAACCAATTTTTTTTCCTTTTTTTTGTATTCTTTTATAATGATAATAATTTTAAAACATTTTAAAGCTTTTAGCTTATACCAAAAATAAACTTACCTTAATATCACCACCACCAGGTACATGTTTAACATTATCCTTAGATCCTACTTTTGGTTTTGCTTTATCTTTGAAATCAGATTTTAAAGATTCAATTTTTTTATCACCACCTCCTGGCTTATGATTTGCATTTTCCAAGGATCCAATTTTTGATTTTGCATTCCATTGTAATTTTGTTGTTAATATCTAAAATTGTTTACATTTTTGTTTTTTTTTTTTGTTATTTTAAAAAAAGTTGAAAAAAAAAAAATCAAAAAATTAACAAAAAAAAAAATCAAAATTATTCAAATGAAAAATAAATAAATAAAAAAAAATTAATTTTCCTAAATATTTTAGAATAATCGTAAACCATTAATATCACATTAATTACAAAATGTTGCATAATTTTAGGCGATTTATTTTTCAACGAAAATTTCTTTTCATACTTTCATACCCTCTATTTTATTTATGGATTCAATTCAATTCATTTTTTTTTTTTGTTTTAAATTCCTATAATTCAAATTAACTATAATTTAATGTTTAAAATTAATTTTTAAGAAAATTTTATTTTAAATTTTGTTATTTGAAATATTTATAATAAAAAAAATTAAATTACAGATATTTTACAATATTTATAAATTTTATTTTTTTTTTTTTTGAAATTTTTGTGCCATCTTTAATTTTACATAATTTACAAGTAATTTTGAGTATTTTTATTAATTTGAAGTACATAATGTATATTCTATTAATTAAAATTGTTTTTTACTACAATTTGCATTTTAATTTATGTTTTTCCAACTTGTAAAAGAAAAGAAAAAATATAGATAAAAAATATTAATTTTTGTGATGCGTGGAGGATTTATGTGCAAAATCTGTTTATAAATAATTTTATTTCATTTTTATATTTTACATTAATTTTGCTTTAAAAAAAAATCTTCTCTAAAAATTTGAATTTATAATATAGCTGAATTGTGTCAATGTAAAATTCTACCATTTTTTTTTATAAAAAAAAATATTTAAATAAAAGTTTTTTGATTATTGCTTTTAATATATGAAAAATGATTTTTTGAGTTGATTGTACGAAATACATATAATATAATAATAAATATATAAATATTATATAATATATATATATATATATAGTCTAAGTATACAATGATTGTAATATATTTAAAATATTACATATATTTAAAAAAAAAACTTTATTTTAATATAAATTATACAAATGTTTGTTACCTTCTTATCTCCACCTTTTGGAATATACTTGTCATTTTTAGCTTCAATTCTTGGTGCCGCTTTAATTTCCACCCTTTTCGTTTCAATTTTAACTTGTCCTCCACCTGGTCTATAAGATGAATTATCCAAAGAACCAATTTTTGAACGAACTGATTTTAAATCTGGTGATGGTGCATAACCAACTTTAATTTTATTCATGGGAACTAAAAAAAAAACAAAATTTAGAAGTTTTTATTAGAAGTTCAAAGAAATTTATTTTAAAAACGGTAATTAAAAAAAAAAAAAAATTGTCCAATAGTTTATATTATAATAGATCTAATTTCTAATACCAAAATAAATTATTAATCACTATATAACAATTAATTCTCTATAATATTCTCTAAATCTCAACTCTAATAACACTATAGAATATGTTGAAAGAATGGTAAACAATGACATCATGTTTAAAAAAAAAATGTTTAAAATCAAACCTCAAAAGCGATAATGTGTGTAAATCTGTATTATGTTTTAGATCTTCTGTACAAAACAAGGTTATTATATAAAATTCGACTTAGCACTTTTATGATTGAGAAATTAGGAAACACCCCAGTTAGGCTAAATCCATTTCTCGAAATAATATTTGAAATAAAACCATTTGGCATAAAAAGACTTTTAGAATAAAGTCAGTTAAGATAAAAGGACATTTAGCAAAATTCCATTTATACTAATATTAAAACGCATAAAATCTTGTTGACAAATAGGATATTTGGCATAAATTTTTTTTGGATGATATTTTTATTGTTGGTTACATAATAAGGTTGGTAGATTTATACCAAATGTCGTATTTGCCAAAAAGCTTTTATGTGAAGAATAAATGAAATTTTGCCAAATGTCTTTTTATGTTAACTGTCTTTAAATTGATTTATTCTAACTGCCATAGACCCGAATAGCTGAAGAAGTTATTAAGTAATTATATAATTAAGTATTGCTAAAATTAAATACTCTGGTATTACAGTGCGGGTATTACAGATTATAAAAACAAAATTGTAATATAATTGTAACTTTTATTAAAGTAATATTTTAAATTATTACAACAGTATAATTGTGGCACATGTATATTTTTTGAGTAGTTTGGGTATTTATTTTACCAATATCACTTAAATTAAGGATTAAATTATCCTTTCGAATATATTATATATAATATACTTATTATAAAAATATAATAAAATATAATGTAAAACTTTAAAAATTTCTCATACCTCCTAATAAAAACATTATAAATAGATGAAATATAAACATTAGATGAATGTAATAATATGTCACTACTAATTATATTTATAGATTTACATTATTATATAGCATTACTATATATATACATATATATAAAATTTATTGATGACATGTTTAAAGGGAAAAATAAATGCCTAATGTCAATAACAATTATGTGACAATTAAAGTTCGCGTTCTATAAGTTAAATTTATATAAAGAATTTTTGAAGATACCGGATGAGTCATTGATCTATCTATAAATATTCATAATTTATTTACTTGAATGAAAATATAAATCGCGTTCAAAAGATTTCATAATATTTATTGATTACATTATTAATATAAAAATAAAATGAAAATAAATTTTTTTTTTTTGCATATACCTAATGAAAAAGGAAGAATTATAATATTTTATTTAAAAATTTTTTTTTTGCATATATATTAGCAATATAATTTAGTTAATTAAAATAATGACGGCTAATTTACACAGATAATGCGTTAAAATATTTAGAAATAATTTAGCGAATTTATATGTAGTACATATTTATTTATTTTGTACCGTTTTGTACCAAAATATAGTTTATGAATTCTTTACCTTTTCGGTTTCTTGGCTTGTTTTTATTAATAATTGTGTATATATATATATATATGTTTTATTATTAACAGTTATTTAGATTTATATTGACTGGGGTTTAAACCAAATACCGATAAGTCTCTAAAGCTATGTATTGCGCCATTAGTCAGATAAGTTTATTGTATTTGGAATACAAAGGAAGGTACGAAATGACTCATTGGGCGTTTTTCTTTTTCTCATCAGATCAATGCTCAGAGCAGATGTCGAGCGCTCAGAGCAAACTTTTATCTGAACTCTGACCGCTCTGAGTTAAAAAAGAAACGTTCGGAGCACAAATTGTCAATTTTTATCCAAATTATTTTCTAACGTCAGTATTTTTTTTATTTTATTTCATTATTTTAAATGTAACAATATAGTTTTAAAAGGAATTTATTTAAGAAATAAAATAAAACCAAGTTATTTTACGTAAAATTTCATTTAATAAAATTTAAAAAAAAAACTTTAAAAAAAGTGTTTATCTATGCACGAAATTTTATTTGATGACATTTTTATTATTTTGTTCTTAATTTGACGTTATATTTATTGAAAACTCTGTGAACTCTGTGAAATCTGAGAAATTTTTACGAGCTCACAGATCGCGCTCTGATCACACTCCGAGTTAAAAAAAGAAACACAAAATGGATAATCTAGATAATCTGAGCATAAAAAGAAACACAATTTTTTTGTTTGACAGCTCTGACTCTGCTCTGATGAGAAAAAGAAAAGCACCCATTATAAGTCTTATTATGATAATATAATAAGTTTATAATAATTTTTTTGGTTTTGAAAATGGCAAGTAATGAAATGTTTCTAAATATTTGCAAGGAAAAATTATATTTAGAAATCTTTAAATATTTTGGGAAATGAATCTGATTTAATTATTTAGATATGAAAAATTTTAAATACTAAAATTTTGGATACGTACAAAATTCGCAAAAAATGGCCTAGCACTAAATCTCGACTAGGATAAAATTGCCAAAGACAAAATCAACAAAAACAAAGTCTCCAAAGACAAAATTCCTAAAGACAAAATCTCCAAAGACAAAATCCCCAAAGAAAAATCATCAAAAACAAAATCCACAAAAATAATAATGTTTTTTTATGCATTTAAAAATTAAAAAGTAATATAACATTATTATTTTATTAATAATTATTTTGCTTCCTGATAATTTTCTTGACGTATATACTTCAACACTAAAATATTTATAATCCTACTCTGAATTAGGATGAATTTTATAGGGCAATAAATTCATATATTTAAAAATATGTTAACAAAATAATAATAATAATAATAATGAAATAGATTATTTTCAATTCTTAAATGCATAAAAAACATTATTCTTTTTGGAAATTTTGGGTTTGGGGATTTTATTTTCAGGTATTCTGTATTTGGGAATTTTGTTTTTGTAGATTTTGTCTGAAGATTTTAGTTTGACGATTTTACGATCAACCCATTTTTAGTACAAACATTTTAAAAATTTTTCCATCCTTTTGTTTATACTTACTTAAATAAATAAAACAATTTGCTTTATATACTTCTATATAAACTTTAAATTTAATATAAAACTAAAATAATAAACCAAATCATTTCTATCTAAGACATTATTGTAGAAAAATAATTTTAAAATTTATAATAAATTCTAAACATTTTTGTTTATTGAATAAAATACATTTGAAATTCAAATTAATTGATCCTTTAGACAAAATATTGAGGAAATGATTTTCAAAATTTAAAAGTTAAAATATATACTTAAATAGAACGACCTGAATGATTCATTTTATTTTTTAAATAATAAATATAAGAATAACCGCTTTTGATTTTAAAGCCATTACTAAAAATGTAAATTTTTGAAAGTTAAATAAATAATCTTCTTAGATTTTAATAATATTTGAAAACACATCTTTAATTAATTAACTGCTTTTGGAACTGTTTTATTTATCCTATAAGATTTATCAAACAGTTAAATTAATTTTATTAAGTATATGTTTTTTTTTTTTTAAATATTAAATATATCCTTTCATTTCTATCCTTATGTATTATTTTATATTAGGTATTTTTTATATCCTGTCCTTTTATATATTAAATTTATATAAATACTAAAAAATAATACAACTACAACGTATAAAATAATATAATTTTTACCTTTCTTAACTGGTTCTGGTTCTGGTGTTTTAGCCAATAAACGTGATCTAGATGCACTTCTAGATTTACTTGATTTATTTGATGGTGTTGCACTTGGTGGTCTTGATAAGCCAGAATGTGGTTTTGTTGGTGATTTAACTGGTGAATTTGGTGAACCAGGTCCATTACGTTCCTATACATATATAACATACATATATAGATATATATTTGAAATAATAAATATTTTAAAATTTAACTGAAAAATATAATTATATATTCATATTTTATTTTTAAATTTTAAAATTACAATAAATTATTCACAAATTTTTTAATTTTTTTTAATAATTTGAAACTTTTAAATAAAATTTTATAATTTTAAAATAATATTAAAAAATTTATACTTTTAATTTTTGAACCATTTTGATATTATGTATATTTGCAGATATTTATATTATATTGTTGATGGTTGCTATAATAAAATTTTCTAACTTTTATTTATTAGTTGTTTTTTTGTTTGTTTTTTTTTTTTGTTTTTTAAATATTGTTTTAAAATTTTGTTTAAAATTATTATCCTTTATTTTTTGTCAAATATGTACATAATATATATATATATATATATATATTTTTTTTATTTTTATTATTTTATATTTTATTATTTTTACAAATTGCACCAAAACACAATTGAATTCACCGATTTTAGTACAGTTAATTTGTGTAGCAGAATATTTTTTCGCAAAAAAGATGACACCGTTATTTGATAATAATAAAAACCTATTTTTTTTTTATTTTGTAGTTTTCGCAATGGCTACAAATTCATAATAATTTTTATTTATTTTTTTTTTGTTTTCAAAAATATTTTTTTTGTTTTCAAATTTTTTTTTTTTTTGTTTTATCGATTTTAGAACAAAATAATATTGTAGTAACAGGATGGTTGGTAGCAGAAATGATGGTGGCGGCGAAAGGCAGTTATATATTCTTGATTTCTTATAGTTTTAAGGTTGTTTGTATCTTTTTGTTTTAGTTTTTTTTGGTTTTTCTGTTTTTTTTTTTTTTGAATTTTTATTTCTTTATCGCGTTACTTAACAGTATATTTTGATTGCGCTTTATTTTGTCTTAGTTTTGAGGTTGTTTTTTTTGTTTTTTGTTTTTTTTTTTGTATTATTTTTGGATATGATACATGTAAATTTATATCAGTTTACTTTGTATATATATTTATTTTATTTTTGTTGATTTTTCTGATTATATTTTTATTATTCTTATTATTATTATTATTATTGTATGATTTTATTTTTGTTATTGGAAGGTTAAAAGACCTTCCAAGGGTTGAATTGTTTATTGAGCAGCTACGCGACGTCGTTGTCTTATCCGTCGTCAGATAAATTCGAAAATAAAAGTAAAAAAGAAATATTTAGAAAAAGAAAATTTTTGCCGAAGTAAAAATTTTTCGTATAGTTAGTTTTCAACTGAGTTATTTACTCAAATGTTCTATTCAAAAATTATGAAATACAAAAAAAAGAAAAAGCAAAAAAAGTATATTTTTTATATTGTTAAAACTTTTTTTTTTTTAGTTTGAATAAAAAAAAAAATATATATATATATATATATATTTATTTCTTTTTATTTATTTTTAATTTTAGTTTTCCATTAGAATTATAAATTTGATAGTTGTTTTGGCTTACTGTAAGGATTAAAATTTTCGGATTATAGGAAAACTTAATATTAAAAAATTGTATAGACATTTTAAACAAAAATTAGTTTAATTAATTTTTGCTTTTTTAGAAATTTATTATATTATATTTTTATATTGCCATTTGCCCATTATAAATGCACCGATGATTTTACATTAAATATTAATTATTAGATATATTTTAATAAGGTATAGGTAAATATTATTTTTTATATGCTTCAGAAGACTAATTGAAAAAAAAAATCAAATATTAGCATATAAATAAAATTTATGTAAATTTTAAATATTTATTATAAACGTAAAATCAATTAATTAATAAAATTAAAAAAATATTAAAACTTATAAATCCAATCAATCAGGCAGTCTATTTATTCAACCATGAAAAATTAGAGTTTTAGATATGATAGTGTGATTTGTCAATGTGATGCATGATTTCGTAAATAAAAATCTAAGACATTTAATCCACATAAAATAAAATCATAAAAAGTAGCTTTCGGTTTAAGATTTTGCATTACTGGTTAATGGCTGTGTTATATGCAAAATATCTATATTCTTCAAAAAAACAAGGTTTTTTCGTGGGGGAAAATTTACATACTATAGTCCCAACTCCTAACAAATTTCTCGAGAAAAATGTGTAAATCGCAGACGTAAAAGAAACCTTAGTTGAATTGATCATCGTTGATCGCTTCAATTAATAAACGGATCTCTTAACTGCTAATTTGTTTATTTTGAATTTTAATTTATTTACTTATTTTATTATATAACTCTCATTTTCATTCAAGTTTTATCGAAAGTCCTACAAAGGATGGGTAAAACCAACTAAATAATACGCTATGTCAACTCTATCATCACTGCACGAACATAATATAGGTCGTTTCCATAAAATTTAATAAACTTTTAGAAATTTTAAGATACTTACTTATTTAAAATAATTATGTACTGAGATATATTTATGTAAAATTCGGAGCTGTATGACAGTTACTTGAGTGAGCATATATTTGTTAATGACCACATAAAACTTAACTGGTTTTGATAAAATTTCAAACATTTATCTTAATTAGGCACTGAGCTATGCTCCTCTAAAGAAAGGAGGTGTATTTGATTCCTGAAATCCTTCGGTCACACTTGTTTAATTTCAATAACGAAACTGGCATTTTTATAAAAGTAAAATGATAAAAATATCTGAATATTAGGTCCTTTTTTTTTTTTGAGTTTTCGTGTGGACGGACAGATGAAAAGACGTGTATAGCTTAATCGACTTAGATTTCGATCCTGAGCAAAAATATATATACCCATATCTCGGTCTATTTTAAGGTGTAATAAACGTAGTGGCAAATCAATTATACCCTTAAATCTTAAGCATGTGAAAAAATACAAAATACATTTTTTCTTATGAATTTGACATTATAACATATGGCTTTATAGAAATAAGTCCAACCAAGCCTATGTTAATATCCTAATCATAACTTTTACGTACACATATATGTATAAAACATACCTGAAAAAAAGAACATTTATATGTATATAATAATAAGAATGTGTATATGTATATAAATTTCCTGTCTTTAAGAATATTGAAGATGACTAAATGTAAAATTATATTAAATAGAGGAAAAGAGATTTATGATTGATTCTTTTGTTCAAAAGTTTTTTTTTTTGATTTTCTTTTCGCATTTTTTTTTAAAAATTTTTTTTTTTGCTTTTTAATTTCTTTTATCGAATACAATGTACAATTATAGAACATAATAAATCTTTTTCTATATTTTTGGTTGATTTATTTTATCTTTATGCAAAAAATGGATTAGAAAAAAAAGTTGACAATGTACAATTTATTAAAAATACATATAAAAAAAAAAAAGAAAAACCAAATAATAGTTGAAATAAATTATTTTTTTAATTTTAGATTAACTATCTTTAAATGTTTCACGCATCTTTGATAAATAATGTCATATATTCTTATTTGTACTTTTATATAATGTCAAAAATAATAATCATGTATTTTGTATAACGATGCGAGTATAAAATTAAATGGAATTACATGGATCTATGTGATCTATTCAGAACAGAAAGAGTAGACAGATAACACTTTTAAAATTATGCACAAATTAAATTTAAATATAATTTTTTCTCAATTAAAATTGAAGGTAATATACGTATATTCTTTTTTTCAGTTTTCAGATATATTTTTTGTGTGTAACTATAGATAATACTAGGGGCCCCTGTTAATGTGTAGTAAAATTCTAAGTTGAAATCCAATTCATATAATAGACAGTTGCAGTTTAGAAAAATAGAATTTATGGAAAAAGTACAATCCGTAAAAAATCAGAAAGCAAAACCAAATTCGTCAAAACACTAACTGAAATTATTTTTAAAATAACGCCAAAACAGAATTAAATTGTATAAAGAGCCTGTAGTTGGTATCGTGTACGTATATTTAGATTATTTGGTATTGTGAGTGAGGACTATTATGTCTATTTATTTATCGAGTTCGTCGGTTTAGGAATAGGTATCCGTAAAACATTCGTAAAATGCACAAACAAAGTTGAAAACAAAGTTTGTGCATTTGCAGAAAAATTCAGTTACATTTTTTTATAAGCCACGTTGTCTGTAACAATATTACCGTTGTTTGTTTTAATATACAGAGGGCGAGAAAACCTTACAGATATTACCATAATTGTACAAATGGAAGCCCTGCATTGACATACAAAATATTTAAAAATAAAAAATTATTCAAATTTAATTTTGATTGTAAGAACTGCTGTGTACTAAAATTTAAGTATGTACTTATATGAGAAGAAACTGAATTCAAAAAAGAATACAATTAGAAAAGTTTTCTAATCGTTTCAAATATTATACAAACAATCATACATAAATGCAACAATTTAATAGAAAAGTACAAAAACAAAACAATTATATATTTGAATTTTAAAGAGACTCTACCCGCTGATCATACATAAGTACATACTTAAATACATATTGATTATTAATATCAGATCAATATCATTCATCATTATTTAAAATTTCAATACATATTGTGATAAATGATGATTTTTATAAATTTTTAAATTTTTGCATAAGTAATACATGCATAAGTAAAGTAGATTACATATTATATACTTTAGCCAAAGAATAGTTGAGCCGTTGAGGTCGAATCGAGACTCGAGAGGAAAAGAAAATATACAGTTTTAAAGAGAGTAAGTGAGAATGTCTCTTATAATTTTTTATCTGGCTGGAAAACATTTAAATATAGAGTAAAAAGAACTTAAACTTAAAAGTTAAATCTACCGCATCACTGTTAGACGAAAAGCGTCTTTTCATGTTTAGAGTGATAATTTTTAAATATTTGGAAATTATGAACACATCGCATATCAGTGAATGAATGATATTACAAAGATGCATAAAATCAGTTCTAGAAAATCATCTACAACTTCTGTATTGTGTAATATATGAAACTATGTATATGAGAAAAGGCGATGAAAAAATGCGAAATTATTTTATTAACGATGAAAATTTGATACAGGAAAATTTGATTTGATTCAATGAAATACAGGGCACACTTTTTTAATTTTTTTGTCACATTTTAAAAAATTACAATACTCCAGTAAAATGTTTTTTTTTGATTTTGTTTGTTTTGAAAAGTTTTAAATAATGGCAATTAAAATATTTTTTGATGAATGTCAATTGTCATTGATGAATGTCGTTGTGTTGTTGAAGTTGAATGTTAGAGATGTCGTGGTACTTAAATTTTAAAATACACAATTCATTTTTTTTTAAAGTGATATATTAAATTTTATTTTTTTAATATTTTGGAAAATCTACAAATAGTTTTATTTATGATGGTTATACATACATATATTTTTTTATTTAAAACAATTTTATTTTTTTTTTATATAAATACGCTCGATTAATTTTATTGAATTTCGGTCATTTTTATGATCCTATAAATATTTGGTATAACAATAATTGTTATATAATATTTAATTTTTATATTACACGTATATTTAAAATTTTAAATTTTCAATATCTGTGTGAAATTTAAAGTTTTGTTTTTTATTGATATTTATATATGTACTTATTAGAAATTTTTTTTAAATTATTTTAAAACGAAACGGTAATACAATAAATTTATTTATATTAATATTACAAATCACAATAGGATATTCCAATATTACAAAACTATCGGCTACTAAAGCCATTATAGGTTGAATACTGTTAATAAATTATGTATATATTAATATTATTTATTTTGTTTATATTATATACTATATATTTACATTATATTAGGTCGTAAGGGGGGTATGTAAAGAAAAAAACTTGCAGGGATCGAATCCACACTCCTTCGGTTAATACGCCACACGCCTACCCACTAGGCTACCGAAGCCCCAGCCCCTTTTTAATATTTTTTTATTTATATTTAATATTACATACATAAATGTAATGCAATATTATTAAACCATCGGCTACTAAGGCCATTTTAGGTTTTTTTTTTTTTTTATACTATTATTAAATTATATACTAATATTATTTATTTTGTTTATATTATATACTATATATTTACATTATATTTGGTCGTAAGGGGGGAATGTAAAGGAAAAAACACTTACGACCTGTGCAGGGATCGAACCCACACTCCTTCGGTTAATACGCCACACGCCTACCCACTAGGCTACCGAAGCCCCCTTTTTAATAAATAATATCGAGTAATTTTGACGATGAAATATAATTGCATATTTTTAGGATACCATGATTGAGTAGCTTTTTTTCAATCCTTTTGCAAAATTTTATTTATTATTCACATCCTTCTCTTATATTATTATTATATTATATATTTAAATTTAAAATCAGTATTCTCTTCACAAAATGTAATTATTATTTATTTTAAGAAACTTAGTTTCAACATCAGGAATTAAAAGTTTAATTTTAGTAATGAAGAAGCACAATATTTAGAAGTTAGCACAATATTTCTTAAAGTTGAAGCGTTCTTAAGAGAAACTAAAATGTAAAACTTTAAATATTCAAACTACATGATCTAAAATCTAAATTATTTAAAGATTAATTTAGTTAGTCATTAAATGACTAGAAGTAGTACAACATTTTATTATATTTTATGAAAACATATCTTGAAGTTTTGCAGTTATTTGGAAAACTGTTAGGTATAAATCTACTGTTAAACTTTCCCACTACTTACAGAAATAGTGTAATTTTCAATAGATTTTTTAACTTTCAATACGATCAAGTTGGTTGTTTTATGAAAATTAAGTCCTTCAAAAGATTTAATGAAAATTTTAGGGAATTAAATTTCAAAAATAAGATCAAAAACATTCATATTAATTTTTATTTTTTCATATTATTTTAATTTAAGATCATCATCGTTTTCTTACAAAAATCTAACAAACTTTTTGCATTAGATAGATATTGGAAAATTGTATATCTATAGATTAAACATTTTAAATTATATTGTCACAGTTTTGTCATATGCATTTTTTATAATTTTTTTTTCATAATAATTCAAGATAATTAAACAAGAATTATTTTTTATGTATTTGTATTTAATAACCATTTCTTCAAACACTATTATGAATGATTATTTTTGTTTTATTAATTAAATTTAGTTCATTGCTCATGAAATTAAATTATATGATTTTAACAGATGCTTACCTTTTCTTGAGTAGATTCATCAACCCCACTATCATTGTCACCTTCTAAAAAAAAAAAATTATATTATTATTTAGAAATAACAAGAGCTTATAAAATGTGTAAATTTGTACTAAAGCAAATGAAAATTTTAGTGGCTTTTTTAAAATAAATATTTTACAATTAAACAAAAAAAAATTTTACACAATTTACTTTTCTTTTTCAAATCCGTAAATGTTTTCTGTTGGATGACTTTTGATTGAGGTGGAAGTGGTGGTGGCTGGTGCTTGGGCTGTGGGGGCTCTTCAACACGAGTAATTTCTGGTTCATCATCTTGTTTTTCACGTGGTGTATCCTCTGGTGATGTTGACGCATAATCTTTTAAAGTTACAAATTGATTACCAGGTGTTATAACTTTTGTCATGGTGACACCATTATCTTCGGTTTCAGTTATTTGATATGTTATTTTGCTAGTATTATTAGCATTCATTTGTGCTTTAACAGGATCAAAATTCATGCTAGCATTAGAGTCACTTTTTGATAGATTTGCACTTTGTCTAGACTGTTCTCTTTGTTGTTGCAGCTGCTGTTGTTGTTGTTGTTGTGGTGGTTGTTGCTGTTGTTGAAAGGGTGGTCTGAAAGGTGGCTGATTAGGCGCTGTTACAGGATGTTGACCTGGCAATCTTGGACCACCACCACCAGGTGGAAAAGGTGGACGCATTTGTGGATTTTGTGGTTGACTTCCAGGTGGCATTGGTGGCCGCATTTGATTTTGTTGTTGAGCATTTAGTAGAGGTTGTTGAGGTCTTGGTTGACCACCTGGTCCTTGCATTTGATTAGGCGGCATTGGAGCTCTAGCACCATTCAGAGTCATTAAAGGACCCTGTGGTCTCTGTTGAGGTGGTTGATTTGGTGAATTCATTAGTAAGTTGCCTTTGCTATCAACTCTACGTAATTGTGAGGGTGGAAGTGGTCTTGGTGGTTGACCGTTTGTACTTATAAGAGGATTTTGCTGTGGCCTTATTTGATTAAGAGGTGGAGCACCTTGTGGACCAATTGATTGTGGATTCGGTCGAATTTGTTGTTGAGTAAATTGCGGCCGAGGGGGCGGCTGATTTCTTATCTATTAAAATTTTATTTTAAAGTATCATATAACTTATAGTATAAATCAAGTGAAAATAAATTTACTATTTTATTGATGAAAACTATTTGAAATTAGATGTGTTTTATAATGATTGGACTTTTATAACTATTTATGTATAGCAGTTTAAATAGTATCTCTTAGTCTTAAATATACAGTTTGGATTTACATAGGTATTTATATAATACATTTGAAAAGCTGTCTATATTTACATATTGAAAAATTAATAAAAATATAATTTGTATTTATATACAATATTTATAATAATATACCACAGGTTAAAAGGCAGTAGTAGGTACATAATTCACAAAACTTTTGAAGACTAAAAGGAAAACACATAATTTATGAATAAGTAATGCTTGTAGGTAAGTAGGTATGTGATAATTTGAAATATATTTTAATTTTTGTTAATAATACAAAATAAAAATTGGTTCAAATGTATAAATATTCCATAAGAGTTCCTGTGAACATTAAAGATAAGATATTATAAAAAACGAAAGATTAATACAAGTAAAGGTTCACGGGTTAATGAAGCAGTATGTTCGCACATTCGTGAGTTGGAGTTCCTGAATAAAAGATTTAGAAGTTTTTTAGCTGATAGAATTAAACATCAACCTTTCAAAAATTTCAACCATCAAAAATAGAAACATCTAAAGCAAACAAACAGTTTTAATCAATGCCAAATATTCCATCGTATAAAATAAAATAAAATATTGTATTGACTAAAATTTCGTATATAGTAAGACCTAGTAACTGTCTCCTGTATATAATTGTATGTGAATTTCTTAGGATCAGTGGGTGAATAAATCTATTTCTAATAAAGTTGAAAGTTTGTTTGCTTGTGGGAAAATTTTACAGAAGCATTTTTAGTAGCATGAAAGGCGTTACAGACAATGTTGAATTTCAATTTTTTAACCGGTTCCGATGCTAGTGGCTGTTAAAGTTTTTTTTGTTGTCCGACCTAAACGGTTTAATTGATTGAGTTAAACATTTTTACAAATGTTACTCTGTAGCAAATAACCAGTTTCTATACAAGAATCTTTAAAAATTCGTTTTGTTTAACAGTTGTCCGACTTAAATAGTTTGGCTCTTGCTAAAGAAAACCAGTGAATATTAGGTATGCGATTTTAGGTGTATCAATATGAATACAATTTTAGGTGGATCAATATCAATATATATTGACTAAAAATTTTTCTAAATAAATTGGATTATGATAAACGTATCCGATACGTTAAAAGTTAACATATTTTTTGCAAGCAAAATTTCTTAGATTATAAAGAAGGTTTCTATTAACATACATATATAATTAATATCCACGACTAATTTTCGATTATATCATGTAAAAACATTTAGTACAAAAACTTTTAAAATATTTTTATGTTAATATTCTAATATTTACAGCTTCTGTAAAAATGATTATTTAGAAAGTTTAATCTATTGCTAAAAGACTGTACTCACTACCAATAAAGTATTGCTCTGATATTGCAATGACGTTGTAGGTATACATAAGTTTGTGGTATTTTATATATTTTCAATTAAGGAAAATCAAATTATAAAATCAAAAACAAAAAAAATAGAAAATATAAAAAATGTGAAAATGTAAGCCTAACCGCGTTAAACGAAAATCAAAAAGGGTTAATTTGAATTTATAAAAGTAATGACGTTAATTGCATATATTATATTTCTTATTTGTAATATAAGTTCACCTTGATGCCAGTAATGATTTAAAATTTATTATATAAAAAAGGTAAAGAATAATAAATTGATGATCAAAATAGAATTTTTGGGAACCTTAAAGTTTTTGGTACTAAAAAATATAATTTATGAGTAATGTCATATGAAATCATTTTTTATTAAAATGTCATATAATATGTCATATTTTTAATCGGTTTTTTTTTCTTAACAAATAAAAGAAATATCGTTTTCGAATTTCGAATATTATTAATATGTCATGCAATTTATAACATATTCAAATAAAAAACAATTTGTTTTTTTTTTTTTTTTACCAAAAATTGATAAAATATTTTTTTAAAATCAAATAGAATATGCCAAAACAGAAGAAAATTAACCTTAGAATAAAGTATGTAAATATTTTTTTTGTGATATTGATAATATCCTATCTCGTGTTTAATTTTAACGATAAACACGATTTTTTAATGATAAATTCTATTAAAATATTTTGTTTTTGTATATATTTTAAAGTACAAAATAATGAAAGTTTAAGTACATGGAAAATAGTTTAAGTTTTAAATTAAATTATATGAAAGTAAGTAGATTGGTATTTCAACTTAATCCTACAATAAATAAAGATAGCAGCCGATACATACTAGTTTACATAAAAGAAGAAACTTTTTCACTAAATCCTAAGATCTAAACTTTCTTATTTCCCTTCAAATTCTCTCTTTAAAATTCCAAACTTTTTACTTCTTTTATACAAAGTCTTACAAACTGTAATATTAAGTAAGGGGCATGTTTTATTATTGGTTAAAAAGGGTATTTTTAGTTGGTAAAGTCCAACACAAGAAGAAAATTGGCTTCTTTCTATAATTTTCCACATTTGCTCGACAAAATATAATAAAATCAAATGTCATTTTGGTAGAAAAACTCACTAAACCCGTCGTTCAGGAATTAACACATTTTGTAAATTTTTTTTTTGTTATATTCATTTCATATGGTATTACAACTGGTCTAAATTGGCCAAAGTATACATGTTCAGCCCTTACCTACCTACCTACCAATATATTTTTTTTATATATTATTTTGCAATTTGTAGATGAATTAATCGCGTTGTTCAGCTCACATATTACATATTACTTAAAATGAAAAGAACTACGAAAGAAAAATTTTCTTTTCTAGGAAAAGAAAAAAATACTTTGAAACCTAACACTCATATCCTTATATATTTAAGTAAATAAATAATGGTTTTACTGTATAATATACAGTTTATTTTATTTTTTTTTTTGGAATGTAAGAAAATTGATAATATAATTTAGTGAATTTTGTGTGAACATTTGACTTTCATAACTAAAAAGGAATTGTCATGAAACAAATTTATTTATTTGTAATATGACCTAGATTTTTAAAAATCGCTTATTGATTATACAAATCTGGGATTTGATCCCCCAAAAAAAAGAAAAAAATTAAGTTTCATTTTATTTGTATTTTGATTTTTCCTTAATTATTTACATTTTTTAAAAATATTATTTGTTTTTTATAGTGATTTTTTTATTCCAACATTTCAATGTAATATGTCTATCCTAATCTTTGGGATCCTTTTCTAATAAGTATAAAATAAAACATTTTACGTTGCAATACGTTATAACAACAATTTTGTATTGCTATATAAACTTATAAAAATTTATTACTTTCACAAAATTCCTTAATTTTTTTATTGTATGGCAATAAGTTAACTTTGAAACAACAAAAATTACTATTATTTAGAAGTTGTAAAATAATTTAAGGAGCAACTAATTATCTCAAGATAAAATAAAAAATCAGAAACTGCAAAAAAAAAAAAGGAAAGAAAACAAAACAAACTGAAACACGAAATTGTTTCGAGTAAATTGTATATACATATTCAGAAGGTGTACATAAAATAAATGTTCATATACATATATACATATATATGTATATATAAAATATATCTATATGTTCGTATTCTTTCACCTTTCAAATACATTTAATGAAAGTGCAATCAACCTTATATTCTTCCATTTTATTTTTTTTTTACATTTTTTTGTAATTAAATTAGACAAAAAAGGTTAAATTTCAACATAACATTTTAAAGTTTAATTTTTTTAAATAAAATTTTAAAGCTCAAGTATAAATATATAAATATACAGATATAAAAATAATATACCAAAAGACAGAATGAAATATTTAAACATTAAAAATGGTCGGAAAAGTCTTAAAACAAGGAAAAGTTTTTAGAAGAAATAAAAAAACATTAAAATTTGGCAAATTTTGACTTTTACACAGTATGAGTGTAAAAGAAATAGAAATTGTATGAGTATAAAAACAGTATGAGTATAAAAAGAATAGAAATTGTATTCAGGTTAACTCAAGCTCTCACTCCCTATATACAAATTTTAAGTACAACATTACAAAAGTATTAACCGAGTCAATTAGTAAAAGTTTATAAATATAATACCTAAAAATTATTAACGATTAACTTCTTAGAATATTATAAGATAAATACTTTCAAAATATCCTAAAGATAAATATATATTTTTTTCCCACCATTTTTTAATTTCTTTGAATATATAACAACTCTATCATTTCGTATAAATTTCATTCGTAATAAATAGACATACTTTCAGAAAAATTCCAGAAAATAAGTAATGTTAAAAAAAAAGGATATAGATAAGAATTAAAAAATTCAGCTCTAACTAGATATAAACTAAAGGTGCTCTATAACTAGGAATAAACTTAGCGGCGGCTTGTTTATAGGCCCTTTGGAACTATACAGAACCTCAAATCTCAATTTCCAAATTATAAATATTCTTTTTTTTTCTGTAGTTTTGTTTGTGCTATTATTGTAAAATCACATTTCAAAAATCATGGAAAGTTTAAATATATTATTCATTATACTTATATAATAATATTATTATAACTTATACTAATGTACTTATTTAATATTTATACAAGTAAACGCTATAAACCCTATAACCGGACATATTTTGCTTTCTATACATATGGTTATAACTAGTATGGAACTGCAAATTTTCCCGATAAATTTATAAACCATCCATAGATGTATTTAATAGGTTGAATGCTAATTGCCTATATACAAAATATGTGTATATGGGTAAATATGAAATGGAAGTATAAAGTGGAACTGTAAATTTTTCAGTTTCATTTGGTATACGAACGAAATGAAAGGAACGTAATGAACTATGAAAATTTTATTTCGGAAAAGATGTTTTTTTTTACCTTTAAAAATAATAAAAACATGTTTACAGAATTTCATGAACCAAGAGCGGCTCGCAGCCATATTCATTATTTCAATTGAAAAAAGTATGATCTCATAGAAATAACAAATTTTTATGAAAGAGTTATTGAAAAATTTTGCCATGATAAGTCCACAGAAGAATGGATTTTATATTTAAATAAAAATTTCTTATTATTTCATTTCATTTAATATTTTCTTTTTGCTTTTTTACAATTGCGTACAGAAATAAACCTTTTATTTAAATTAGTATTATATCTGAAATTTTAGTTAAATTTTTTTAGCATCCTCATTTGAAAATCTTACCAACCGCGACTGAATAAACTAAAGAAAATACAGAAGATATTATTTTTAAAAATGCAAAACATAAAATTTTTAGATAACCTAAATATCAATTGAAATTTTAGAATAATCATGTACTAATATAGATCAAGTACACTTATTAATCTAATTCTAATTAATTATTAGATTCTTATTATTTTTTTTCGATTCATTTTAATATGAATATCAATTATAATAATTTACATTAGTATTTAGTATGTATATAGTATATATTTTAATAATATTTATAATTTGCACAAATAGTTTTCTTATATATATATTTACAATCATAATTATTATTTACATAAAAATATTTTCTTACCGTTTCGGTATCCGTCATATTTTACAAAAATTTTGTACTCCTAAATTCCCTACACACTTTTGTTTTTTTTTTCAATTCAAAATTTTGTCTTAATTGTTGTGATTTGTATCGTTTTTTTTTTTTTTTTGATTTAATAATATTTTATTTTTATATTTAATTAGAGTTTATATATTTTTTGTTTTTTTTTTTTTTATATTATTTACAAATTATTAATTTTTTGTTTTGTATTGGAGGCAACAGTGATCCTTTTTATAGATTATCGATTAATCACGTTATGTACTACTTATGCAATGAAAATTATATAATATTGTTGTTGTGAATGTTATTTTAGTTTTAAATGAAAATAGAAAATAAGAAAATATTTTTTGGTTGTAGTTTTTTTTTTCTTTTTATATATTTTTCTATAAAGAAAAAAATATATATAAGTATTTATATACAAAATACATAATATATGATATGAAAAAAAAAAAAAAATAATAAATATGTAATGTGATTAGAAATTACAAATAAATAAATAAAATAAAATACATAAACAAGTATAGGTACCTATTATGTTGCTATCAAATAGGAAAAGAAAAAAAAAAGAAAACAAAAAGAAAAGCCAAACAAACAGGAACCAAAAAATGTAGGCCAGTTAAAAAAGTAGGTAAGTTAAAAAACCATTACACAAATCAATCAATTTATTTTGCTTTTTATTAATCTAATTTATTAAGCCATAAAAAAAAACAAAACTAAGAACCAATTTATACTATTTGTTTAAATTAATTAATTTTTTGTTCTTTTATTTAAAATATTTGTATTTAAATTATATAATTTTTCTAAAAAAAAAAATTAGTTAACTGACAATCGTAAAAGCAAACTCTAAAATTGACTTTTTCCAAGACAAGAACCTCGAAAAAAAGTTAAATAAGTACAGATAAGGCGCCAGTTATAGCTATCATTGAAATGCTTCCGGAAAAAACATTTCATTGAAAACTTATACTTTTTTCCGTATAAGGCGATTATAGCCATCAGAGAAAACTGTCATTAAAATGATCTGTCAAATGGCAAATGACAATACTGAAATAAAAATAAATGTAATTTAAATTGTTATTAGCGTTATTTCGATGTTTGCAAAATAAAGTTTTATTATTTTTATTTATTTAATTATTATTGGCAGAAAATGGTACTAATAAAGAATAAAAAAAGATTATTCTATTTAATAATGACATTTGCTGAATTGAGAAGAATAAAAAAGTATAAATTTTCTAGATTTTTTTTTTTTTTACTTTTTTTGAAATTTTCATTTTAAAACAAAAAATTTTAAAACTATTTAAGTGTCATATTTATCAAAATAATAAAAAAACAAATTTTAAGTCTAAACTCATTAAAATACAAAATCATAATGAAATATATCAAGAATTGCATCAGAATTTTTTTCAATGACAAACTGAAATGGGAAGAAATGAAACATATGTCATTGGAACAATTTTGTTTCATTAGCAAAATTACTGATCAGTTGTTCAGGAAAATGACTACCAATCCGGAAAATTATAAAATTGATTTTATTTTTAAATATTTAACTTAAAATTTAAAAATTCGAAGCAGAATTTATTCTTTAGAAAGTATTTAACCATTAAATCAACACTTTTGTTAAATTTTATATGTCTTTGCTGCAAAAAAATTAAAAATAAACATTTCCCGGAAGTATTTCAATGATAGGTATAACTGGCGCCTAAGTTTATTTTCATACAAATACCTAGATCGTTTTTGAAACAATAATCGAATCTTAATTTTCACTTTCACAGTATTTAATTACCGTTTCATTTCAGTATAATTTTATTTAATTTAATATACATATGTATTTACTATTAGTTTTAAACTATTATTCAATGACTAGGTATATGTATTATAAATAACTGAAAAATTTTTGGAAATATTTAAAGAAAATAGTTAACTCAAAGATACAATATTGTAAATTTGTAAATGATGAGTGATGAGTGATGCGATACTAACAATTTTTATGTTCGATCATTGCGCGACTGAACAAAATAAGAATTTTTAAGTTACATATATTATTATGATCTGAGATTAGGGATTTTTTTTTTACATTAGCAAATTAATTTGATTTTGAAAGTTTGGTTTTGACATACTTACATATGTTAACATTAATAAGAAAAAATATAAAATGGATTTGAATTTAATGAATGATGGTCATAATTTGTTATTTTCTTTATTTTTTAAAAACTATTTTAAATGTGCAATAATTAAAATTTTTCAAATTTTGTTCTGATTTATTTATGATTGTTAGCTGTCAAATAACACTTTGAAACCTGTCAAAAAAGTCAAATTTATAAATTTTACATGATCTGTATAAAGGATATCTTTAATAAAAAGTTTAATCAACAACAATTTGTATGAAACCTCATAAATACTCTGTTTTTGGATCAATAAAATAACACATTTATGTTTTAGAAACAGTTGTGTAAGATTAATGACTGTGACTTTAAAATAAAGAACAAATTATGTTTTATATAAAAATTATGATGTAATTAACAAAATAATAAAAAAAAAAAGAAATAAAAATGTCAATATAAAAATAAATTATTGGGAATCTTCCAGTGAAAAAATTTGTTTTAAAATATATTACTTTGTATTATTATTACGTACATATGTATATGTATATATAATTTTGATTTCTTAAATTATGCTATTACGATTTGTATTTAATTATTTTCTTTTTTTTTTTTACTTTTTTTTTTAGTTATTTCATTTTAATTACAATATTAATTTTTAAGTGTGAATTCTTTCACCTTAAAGTGAAATTATCAAACTCATGTCCCCATTGTTCAAAACAATACAAAATGCAATTTAAAATTACAAAAAACAAAAAAAAAAATTTATAAAAAAAAAACTGTAAATTGTTTAATAGTTTTTTTTTAAGCTTTAAAACACTATTCTGTTTATTTGTTACTCTTAATTTTTATTTTTTTTTTATTTGGTTTTTTGCAACTTTCTGTTAATGTCTCAAAACTTTTCTTAAGCAAAACAAAAAAAAAAAAACTCCAAAACTTTTATTTTTTATTTTCTCTGCGCAATCTGCATGAAGTGCATACTAAAAAAATTTTTCAAAACAAGAAAACAGAAAAGTTTAACAAAAGTAAAGAAAGAAAAACAAAAAAGAAAAAAACGTGCGATTTCTAGCGGTGAATATTGCATGCAGAAATGCAATCTATACAAAAATGGAAATTCCTAATTTTCAGCGAATACATTTTTTTTTTTTTTTGAGTAGGCATTGTAATGGGAACTTTAAGGACTGGTTGGTGGTTGTGACTTGTGATTGTGAAGTACTAAATTTAAAAAAAAAATTTAAACTCTTGTTTTTTTTTTTTTTGTGAGAAAGAAATGAAACGAAAAATGCGCGTGTTATTTGTATTTTTTAAATTTGTTTTTGTTGTTTTTTTTTTTAAAAGACTTCAAAACCACCCCGAAAACTATTTTAAAAATTATTTTGTTTATATTTTATTAAAAAAAAAAAAAAACAATAATAATGATAATTTAACACTTAATTATCAGCAATTTGTTGGTTTTTTTTCTTAATGCATATGTAAATAAAAAAATATAATTTTATTTTAAAATGGTGGTATTTAAATGAAAATTTAAAATATTTTCAATTTATGATTATAGGTAAAAATTTTCTTGGCCATAGAATACTTAGAAAATTTATGTAATAATAATATGTAAAACTTTTTAAATTATCATAACTTTTATTGTTTTATTTAAAATATACATTTTTTTTTTGAATACATATTATATTTTATAGTTTGTGATAAAAAGTAGGACATTTTCTACCGTTATAACTTTTCAAATAATAATGCGGAATTTTTGTTTATGAACAAGAAAAACAAACAACATTTTATAAATTTTAAGTATTAGAAATTTTCAATATTTTTAGGTTAAAATATTTATAAAGTTATGAAATAGATTTTTCGATAATAAAAAGATATGCAAATAAATATGCATATATAAAATTTGTTTATTTAATTACCAATTTAATTACATAATTTTAAGAATAAAAAATCTTTTATTAAAAAAAAGAACCTGTTAACGGTATTATGAGCTATGTACTTTTTTTTTTTTTTGAGTTTATTTTATTTTATTTTTTATTTTCTTCGCTAGCCTTTGCTTTTCCGACACAGGTTATAAATGTTGTAAGGAGGAATTATTTATTTATTAAATGTTATGTTTACAGTATATTTTATACGCTCTTACCCACTAGGGCACCGAGATTTTTTGAGTTGAAATATGCTTTAACATACTTAACACACCACATTTCATCCCTCTTCTCTTATTGTTTTGTTAGTAAATAAATGTTTTTTGTACTAGGATGTAAGATTGTTTTTTATAAAAAAAAATGGTATTTCTTTTTTCTAAAACATACGAGTATATTTTAAAAATTATAATAATAATTAATATATTAATCCGATACATATACTTAATAAACTTTTAACATTTTTATGTAAATATGTAATATAAACTTTTGTATTAATATTAAATAAATTAATGCTATGAACCGAAACTAATATAATCTTATAAAGCATTAGAAATTAGTCTGGAAATATCCGATTGCATTCAATTAATTAAAAACACAGAAATAATAAATAGCCAGTTTAAAAAAAATCTCAATTTTGTAGATGATACAATAATACTTTAGGCCTAAAAATTATAACGAAATATAAATATATAAGTATCTTATAGGTCATAATATTATGTTGTTATAGTTTAAATTTTATTAAAAATTTTAATAAAGATGGAAGAACTTAATTTTTCAATAAAGCTTTTAAAAAAAATAATTAAAAGTTAAGTTAGGGGTCTCGGTAGCCTAGTGGGTAAGAGCGTATAAAATACGCTGTAGCCTGTGTATTTTCCTGTCCACATTTATGTGGCAGAGAAATGCATTTAAAAAAAAAAAAAATTTAAGTTGTTTGTGTAGTAAATATTTAATCTCTAATAAATAATAAACATAAAAAAGGATTTTTTTTTATATTATATCGTTCAGATATATATAAATATCTGCCGATATTTTTAGCACACTTTTGCCTCTAGCATGTGGGCCATCTCTGTACAAGTATTCAATTATAATTATATTTAATATTTTGTTTACATGATTTTATTATATTTTATATATTATTTTTGACTTGACCGGGATTTGAACCCGAGACCGTTTTATAGAAAATTAAATTTAAAGGAATATAATTTATTTTTTTTTTTTTTCAAAATAGTGAATATTTATGCCATTAGTCCATTTTTAAATATAGAAATATTATATGTACATTTAAAAAAAAAAAAATTTTATTACAATTTAAAATCTTTACTTTAATTTATGAAAATAATAATAAAAAATAATTAAATAATTCATATTTATTTTTTTCTTTAAGAACTTTTTTATGAATTTATTTATATAACTGTGGGGAATAAAATTTAAGGTCTTGTTTCACTAGGATTTAGACCATCGGTATTAAATTATAATATAATTTTTTTTTTTACATTATAACTATTATTATATTTTATATAATATTTTGACCTGAGCGGATATAGATAAGCGCACAAAATTATTGTTATACATCTATATTTTCTTTTTTTTTTTATTTAATGTTATATGGTGTTTCTATTAAATTAGCACTGTATGATCACAAGTTTTGATAACTAAGAAAAATTATACATATTATATACTTTTTTTGTATTATAAAATAAATTATACAGGTATTATATTTTAAATGTGCAACATTTTATTTGTGATATATCACCTGTAAGATATATTTATTTAAGTATGTTATGCATTCAATTTATACGTGTAGTGCATTATTTAATTTATATTCATTCTTAAGTATAGATACATAACTATGAATTTCATAATTTTGTCATCAACACTTTAGTTTTGTTTTTTATTTTTTTTTTTAAATTATTGATTCCCAATAACAAAAAAAAAAAAAATTTTTTTAAAAAAGAAAAAAAAAGAAAAATTAAATCTCTTTTAAATAAATAAAAAAGGTATTTCTTACTAAATAATATACTGTATGTATATATAAGTTCTTATAATAATATATCGCTATTTTAAATAAACTACACTATATTATTGCAGAATCTAAATAAAAATAACGGTATTTTTTTTTTTTTAAATTAATTTAAATTGAATTTACATTATTTTTTAAAGATATTTATTTTTTGCTTTTTCTATTATTAAAAATTGCATATATTGCATACTATCTTACATTTTTTTTTTGTTTTTTTTTTGTATTTTTATATTTTAATAAAAAAAAACTAATTACAAAGTTTGTTTGAAAAAATGTAAATTTAATATCAAAAAGGACATAATTTACCTGTTATATAGAAGAATATTGATAATATATTAATTTATTATATTATGTAGATAAAAGTATGAATATGTATATTTATCCGTTATTAATTGTATGTACATTTGATGATAAAGCATCAAATTATAATTAATAAATATATGATTAAGGAAAGTTTCCTAAAATTCATAAAGGCACTTTATTTATTCTTTTTCTTTATTTATTTATTTTTAAATACATCACAAAAAAAAAAAACTAAAATGAAAAAACAAAACAAATAATACAAAATAAATAAATATGTAAAAAAATACACTTAAAATTTTTTAAGTCGAATAAAAAAAGAACCGTTAGAAATTTTTTTGATTTCTTATTCTTTTCAACGGTAAATCTCAACTGCCGACAATGGTTGTGGTAAAACTAAATTCTTCTTCTTCAAAAAAAAAGAAAAGAATAATAATATAAAAGAACAAAAAAAATTAGTTAGAAAGTTAATTCTTTTATTTATTTTATTTTTAATTTTTATTTTTACCTATTTTTTCTTTTTACCTACATATATAATTTTATAAATCACTTTTAAAATAGTCATTATAAAAGTTTTTGTCTAACTGTGTGTTAAATTAAGTTTAGCTAAATGGAAAAATATAATTAAAGAAAATTCTTGCTTTGTCTTAACGATTTTGGTGTAAAAAAGTATTATGTACATCACCCTCAACAGGACAAACACTGAAACCTGTTTATCTTCTAACTTCAAACTGTAATTGCAAACAAATAAAACGAATACGGTCCCGCCAATGGTGTAGTTGTTAAGACACCGGTCTTTCATGCGAAAGGTCTCGGGTGCAAATCCCGGCTGGGTCATATAGATTAATAAAAAATAATATAGACTTTTCTTATAATACATAATTAGTAGAATATAATTAAATTAAACAAATAAGTATATATGTCCTATAAATTATAATTAATATCATATTGTAATATAGCTATATATAATAAAATAATAATAAACCATAATTCTTGTATAAGATAATAGATGGCGTAGAAATAATAGAAACGTCTTGTACAATAGCTACAGCCGAGTAATCAACGGCTTAGTGAAATTATTGATTCACGAAACTGAAGCTTCGTTAAATATGAATAATTTAGTCTCCAATGTTGGCGTAACTTCAATTGTCAGTGAACTGTCAAGTGTCATTATATTAATATTAATTAAATTTAAAAATGTATACTGAAGAATTAAAAAGAAAAGTAAATATTGTTTTTCATAATTACTTAAATGTTTTTTTTATTGTTTACAAAAAATAACACAAATAAGAAATGTCTATTTCATCAAACTGCCAAAGAGTTCAGTGGTCAGCGTTCAGCTTTGAACTTTGCTCAACTTTAAAAAATTACACGCCAACCGGTGGCAGCATTGAAGAATGTTACATAAATTTTAAAAATAGTTTGGCGATGAAGTTACACTCCAACGCCAGCATTTTAGTTTTAACTAAAATGAAGGAAACAACGATCTGGTATTGTAAAATTGGATTAGATTAAAAAACTATAAAATAATTTGAATAGTTACTAAACAGTCAAAAATAAAGAAATAAAGAATCAAAATTAGTATTTAGGATATATTTACATATGTATAGATAGATATTTTGATTTAAAAATCTTAATTTATTTAATAAATACATTAAGAAATAAAAATGAAAATTAACTTAAAAATTTAAACTTATAAATATAGTTTTAATATAGGCAATTCTAAATACAAAAAAAAAAAAGGTTCATCATATAATTTTATGTTTATGTGAGAAAAGGACTTGCGCTTTATTGCATATATAACCGTATTTTCTTTTAATAAAAATTTTCAATAAGAAATATTGAAACCTTCATGTAAAGGATATTAATATAAAAATGATTAGAAGTATAGTATGTATTCTTTTTTTTTTTTGTTTTTTCAAATAAAAAATAAATTTTTTGATTAAAAATCTGTTACACGTTTAAATGCACGAGAACACGATTATGAGACAACTATAAATTCTTTATAGCTTTTCAAATCTAATATTTAAGCTTGGCTTTTATCCAATAATAACAAAACTGATAAATTCTTCTAAATTAAAAGTTAAAAAAAAATATATGTATATGCATATATGCAATGAAATGCAATGAATGAAATCGTCCTAGTGAAATCGTCCTGAAATTTTACTTAGTTAAATACTTTTTTTTTATATTTAAAACCATTGTAAAACATTAAATACTTTTATAATATCTGTTTAGTTACAATAATATTATGTTCAAAAAGAAGAAACAGAATATTAACGAAATAAATAAAAGAAATAAAATACCTATACATTTAAAAATAATATTACATGTAAAACAAAACAAAATATGTATATTGTAATAAAATAAAAAATGAAATGAAAATATAATGAAGAATGAAAAAAATTATGAAGAAGCATAAAAAAGAAATAAAAAAAAAAAAATTCAAAATTTGAGACAGTCAAATTTAGTTAAAAAAAAAAATTAATTTTCATGATAAAATAAAATTGGAGTGGGAGTATTATTTTGTAATTGTATATTTTATACTAATTTACCCATATTAAAAGAAAAGATAGTTCTAGACTGTATTCATAAGTACTTACATAGGGTATTATGAAAAAATAGTAGACAATAATAACAAATATCAATTAGTATTGGTTCAAGTACATATTATTGTAATCAAAAAGAAAAACTAAAATTTATTAATTAAATTAATGTTATGATGAAGGTTAGAATTGTTTTTTTTTTTTTTTTTATGAAATTAATTTTTATTTATTAAAATATGTAAAATATTATTTTATTAATATATTTCGATATATATTTATATATATATATATTTCGATATATTTTTTGGATAATATTTTTATATAGCTTTTCTTTTTAAGATATTTTTAGAATTATCATTCCAAACTATAAATGAAAAGATATTAAATTATCTTTAAAATCATAGGCAATATAACAAAAATTAATTGATGATAAATTAAAATTAAGATTTAATATATTTTGAAAATATACGTTTATTATGGTACGTTTATATTAAGTGGTACGTGTAAGATTGTTTTTACAAAAAAAAAAAAAAATAACAGTGGGTAAGAGCGTAAGAGGTGTAATAAAATAAGGTGTAAACATCAAGAGAGTTTGAGTTCGAATCCTAAACACGTCGTAAAACAATTCCTCCTTAGCCCTTATTACAGTTACAGCCACACTTGAAATGAAAACGCTGTAGTAATTTTTCTTGTCATATTAAGTGATAGGGAAAGAAAATATAAAAATAAACAACAACATTATTCTATTTAATATGTATGATATTAATATAAATAAGATTTGTACAAATGAAGATTATTTTATTTTATCATTGAAGATGAAATTTTAATTTTAAAATTTTTATGAATTCGGCCATTTTATATGTAATTTTCTTTTTTTTGAATATAACAATATAGTATAATATCAAGTAACTTCAAATAATTATCAAGATTTGTACCTATTTACATAAATAAAATTCCTTTGACATGGGCGAATCGTTTTTGTGGAATCAGTGTTGCCATTGTACTTATTTTCCCAAGTTGGTAACTCTTATGTGAACAATTTAGTAAAGTTTGTGGCGTCTGTATCATTATTAATAATAAATAATAATAACAATATATAATAATAATATAATAATAGTAGTAATAAAATAATAATAATAGTAATAAAAATCCGGAATAATTAGTAATTTAAATTTAGTTTAATATCGTAAGTATCGTAAAAATTATGGCTGTTATTATTGAATATTAGATTAGAAAGAGAAAAATATAATAGAAAAAGTGTTTTAAGTTTTAGTTGGTAAAACTGGGTATAAGGCGAAGAATAAAATTTAAATTAAGAGGAAACCACATTTTTAATTTAATATAAGAAAGCATCCGGCAAACCCTTATCATAAATGGTGACCCCGATGTGATCTGAACACACAACCTTCTGATTTGGAGTGTGGAACATCTTTCTTCAAAATATCACTACGAATTTTCTTACCCAGTCTACATAATCCTAATGTTTTCTAAATCACTTTTCAGAAGAAACCTTTCCACATTCTTATATCACATAAACTAAAATGTATATTTTTCTTAAAGGTCCTAACCTAAAGTTTATTTTAAAAGTAGATGGGTTTGGTTCTTTAAAGTCCAACACTATCCAGAAGAATCACGTGCAATTTCCCCAAATATCTTTTTGAAGTTTCTAACCTACTCCCGCAAAAAAAAAAAAAATAAAAATTCTTCTTTAATGGAAATATTTATAATATTTATATAGCATATAAATAAATTATTTTATTTTAATTAAAGAAATTATTTTTTGGACCGAACTAAAATTAAATTTTGCTACAAAAAAAAGAAAAAGTTAGATTTCTTTTTCATTTTTCACCATAAAAAAAAAAACAAAAATAAAATGCTGTAATATTGAAATACTAATACCCTAAAGGTTTCTTTAAACCACAAATATCAATAAAAAAAATGTAGAATAATAAAAAGCAATCCTTCCATTTTTTAAAAAAAGAATGAAAAAAAAAACAACTTAAGGAATGAAAACAAAAAAAAAAAAAAATACATGACGTCAGATTTATTTAGTTTTTATTTTATTTTTTTTTTAAATTTTTGGCGCGTAATATTTACACATACCAAGTAGTTTATATAAGATTATATTATAATATATATATAATTTAACTAATGTCAGTGTCAATTACCTATATACTTGATTGACAAACTACAACTACTACAAAAATAATAAAAACCATAATAAACAAACCATTCCTTATAATGTCTGGACTGGACATTAAAATAAATTAATGGTATTTAACTTAAAAATAATCGATAAAATTTGGTTAGTTTTTATTTGAGCGTTTTTTTTTTTCACTTTAAAAAATAATTTTTAATTGATTTTAATCCAAATTTAAGAATATCTTTTTGTTAGATAATTCATTATAAATTAAAATTGAATAATTTATATGATATAATGTAATTAATAAATATTAAATAATATACTTAATATGAACAAATATGTAAAATATTTATTTATACAAATAAATAAAAAAAAAAATTTAATTTTTATGACATTTTTACGATTAAATTACAATACATATTAACTATACTGTATTTTATAATATTAAATTTCAAATGTGAAAAATCTAAAGGTTCTTTTTTTCTTTTAATTTAATTTTTTCAAATGTTTTCTAAAAATTAAAATAATTTGATAATATTTCATGATAGAAAACTATAAATAGATAACAACAAAATATTAAAGATGATTAATTTCAATCATAAAAATTAGCAAACTTTTAATATTTTACTTTTGCATAAAATTTCGAAATTTTCATTCTTTTTTGTATCTTATAAAAAGAAAATAAATAAATAAAATTAAATAGATACCTCCGAAATGTGGTCGTCATTAAATGTAAGCAGTATTTTTGTATTCTAAAAAGGACGTAAACATTTTCTAGTTAAAATTTTACAATAAATTTTTTGTTTTTGCTAGAAATTAATAGTTTTGTCAATGATTCTAATTCTGGGTTGATTAGTATCTAAACATAAAAAAAAACATCAAAACATAAAAGAATACCATAGGAATAAAATCAATAAGTATATACAGCGTGTTCCGTATAAAAGTGGAAATATTTCAGGAGGTGATTCCTGAGATTAAAACTAGAAAAAAATTGTCATTTTATTATTAGTCGTTTTCGAGTATTGGAACTTTTATGTTATTTTGTTTTATATTATTAATTTGAAATATTGTTCTTCAACCTTTCATCTGCTGAAGAATTTATTGCATTGGGACATAGTGGGTAAGAGCGTATAAAATATGCTGTAAACATCGAGGGAGTGTGGGTTCGAATCCCAAAAACGTCGTAAGGATATTCCCCTCTACAGCCACGCCTGAAAAGGGAAAGCTGTGTAATTTCCTGTTCACATTTATGTGGCAAACAAATGCACTAAAAAAAAAGACAATAGTTTTAGAGTAATTACTTTTTTAATTAGAGCTAAGAACATAAAATTTTTATATTTCTTTTACATATTTTTTTTAAAAGCAATGTTTTTTCTTTCAAAAATTGCCTATTAAGGTATCTTTATTATATAAAATTTAGAATCCTTAATAAGCTACCATAATTTTGTCCTGAGTAACATTTTCTCTAAGTCTTACTGTTTCAACAGATAAATGCTTTTTTCCATCATTAAATTTGTTTGAGTAAAAATTAATATTTTTCAAAATATATTTAGTAAAACGTAATTACCTCAAGACAATAAATTCTTCAACAGATTAAAGTTCAGAAGAATAAGCTTTCAAACAAGACTAAGTTAGCTTCTGTGGTGCATATGGGTGAAGAGCTATTCCACAATTAATAATGTAAAAGAAAATAACATAAAAATCCCAATATCTTGAAAAGAACTAATCATAGACCCCCTTCACCCATACAATTTTTTTCTAGTTTTAGTCTCTGGAATCATCTCCTGAAATATTTTCACACTTATGTGGAACACCCTGTATATAAATTTGAAGAAGAATAAAGTTTAAAATATAAAAATAACTTGTAAAAATAAAAATAGTATGTAAAATGAAAGAAAATTTAAATTTTCTTTTTAGAGAAAATTAGTTCGAATAGTTTACAAATGAAAATATGTAGGTACTAAAAAAAAAAAATAAATTTTCGGCTCTAACACAGAAGAAAACTATGTTTTTTAGTTTGGAACTGTTGTATTAAGTTAAATATATGGTTCGACGTTGTTAGACATAATTAAATGCATTATTCTGGAAAAAGCAAGATATTGCATTTTAAAAATGAATATGTAATATAAAGTGAAAAAAAAATGAATTTTTGATTACAACTTATAATATACAATACAAAACACCAATGCTGACCATAAATAAGCGGATAAATAGATTAGAATGTTACTTATTAAGAATAAAACTAATAAAACCTTATCTAAATGGTAAGTTTGCAAAAAGAAGATGATTCTATAAAGATAAGTACATATGGTTGGTCTTTAATGGTCATTAATGGGGTTACATTGTTTAAGGTGTAATAGTTTTAATTCTAAATTTATAGAGAACAGACTGTAGTCGATTTCGTAACGTTAGAAAACATGATATAACCTATTATGCTATATTTTTTCTTCGTTATGGGACCCATAATATTAATTATTCGGAAGAACAGCTAAAAAAATATAACAAATATCTATACATATTCTGTACATATATAAAATAACAGAAAACAAAGAAATAACTTGAAATTAACATGACAATTTTAACCATCTTAATTTTAGAAACAACTTAAAAATTCATACTCGTAACGATTTTCAAGGTTTGAGGAATTCTTTACAATATTATCAATTTTAAGGTATATAATATACGAATAATAGAAATATTTAGAATAGTTTTTACATTTTGAATAATTGTTTACTTAACCTTGACCTAAATTTTGGTTTATTTTGTAAATATAAATGCTAAAAAAAAAAAATATATAAATGTTGTATTTTAGATAATTATTAAAACTTCAATTCTGTCAAGTGACAAAAAATATGAAACTTTAAGCTTGTTATATGGCAGTTAATTAATTTAAAATAAAAAAAAAAATATATTGTATAATTAGAAAATGAGAAGGGAAAATAAAATAACTTAATTATAGAGATTTTTAAAATTATGATTATAATTAAAATCATTTTTGGTATATTATTTGAGGATTTGTACAATAATGATTTAAAAAATAACCTAATTACGGGAGCGTGTCATATGCCTGTATTTTATTTGCCCGTAGTACCATTTGCCTGTACTATTTCTTGATCATTTGCCTGTATTTCATTCTAAATTAGGAGAGATTTTAGAGTTGTATTCAAAAGCAGTGCTTTACACTTTTTCCAGAATATTTATATATGTGTATATTTGCGGAGAATCTGAATTAGGAGGGACTTTAGTGAATTCACGCCTTTAACAGAATATTTATACAATATATTTTTGTACAATTTGAAAGTACAGGCAAATGAAAATACAGGCAAATGAAAATACAGGCAAATGAAAATGCAAGTAAATGAAATACAGGCAAATGAAATACAGTCAAAAGAAATACAGGCTTGTGATAATAACCCCCTAATTACTTTAACTAAGTTATTGCAATGGTAATATAGATAAATAACGTAAAGAAGTGTAAAGTCCCTCAAATTGGAGACTTTCGTTCATCACATTCCTTCTGTAAACCTTTAATTTATTTTTACTCTTTGACAAAATATTATCTTTTCCAAACAGTACAATAGTACTAAAGATTCGTTAATCTATTCTTTAGTCAAAAAACCAGATCGTATTTAGTGGGGTAAAATTCCACACGTTGATAGAGGAATCGTACTTGTACAGCTCAACGTCTTTCGATAATTCTTACCAACCCCAGTAAAAAAGAATAACAAGAAAAAAGAAGGGGTGGGGTGGTCAAAATCGAATTTCTTAACTATTTAAAAAAGATTGAAATATTTATTAATTCGTGCTTTTACCAAAGACTTCGTTTTTGTTATTATATAGTATGAGTAAAAATTATTTCATTTTGAATATAATCAAATCTTCTTTTTAAAAATTTTGTTAAATAACTGCAATTAGTCTTATGATTGTTTGAAATTCTATTTATTTTATATAATTCTTAGATAAGATCGTGAAAAAATTCTTTTGTATATGAAAAAAAAAAAATTTTTAAGATCAGGCATTATTCAATAGAAAATTAAAACTAATATAATAATCTAGATCAATTATTGATTAATTATTACTAATTGTATACAAATTATTGAATTAATTATATTGTTATTGATGATTTATAAAACGAAATTTATTTATACTCGTACGAATGTAGTTCTCAGGGTGTAATAAATTTACGCCATTACGTTTGTGATACTTTAAATAACACAAGATTTATATCTTAAGAATATATATTCTTGATCATAATCGAATTCTGTGCGTATATCCGCACTATAACTCAAAAAATAAAGGAGCTAGAATTCTGATATTTTCATCTTTGTATCTCTCATCCTTTTCCCCAAAACCAAGCTATACATTATATTATTATGTATTAAAGGACCCACCCTAAAGATTGGTTTTAAAGAGGGTGGTTTTGGTTGGTTAGAGTCCAACACTATTCAGAGGAACCTCGTGCAGTTCCTTTGAGTGACTTTTGATGTTTTCCACCGTCCCTCGTAAAAAAAAGAATTATTAGTTTCGTTATTGAAATAAAACATATTCGACTAACGGGTTCAAGTAGCTTCCATACCATTTCTTTCTTTATATGAAAAAGTTTAATGCCTATTGAAGTTAAATATTTGAAATTTTGTGAAAAGAAGTTTAATTTTATACCAACGACTTCTGTAAAATTTATTTACTCTATAGAGTCGTTGCTATATATATCTATAGTCTTTACTCTATATCTTGTTACTTATTTAAGTTAAAAATCTGAAGTTTTAACAGCTTGACTTATATTGGTACGGGTATACTAGAGTTGAGACAGTCAACTAAACTACCCACTCTTCTTGTTTTTTTCTCGTAATTATTGTAATATAAACTAAAAATATTTTTGCAGGGATTTAAAATTTTTTTCTTACTAAAGGAAAAAATATAGTAAAATGTTTGCTATACAGTAAACTATTTTAAATACTTAAATGATTTTTAAAATATAAATGTTTGTTCTTTGTTTTAAATTTATTTTTCATATGCTTAAATTTAGAATATATTAAGAACTGAAATCTAATATAATTATTTAAAGTAAAATATTAAGTAAATTTTTCATGTAATTTTGTAAAATAATATTGTTTTATAATGGTATTTTCATTAAATATATTAAGTCTATATAGCGATGGTTTACTAATATTTAAAAAAAAAAAAATTGAACAAGTTTCGTGAGCCACGTAAATCAAATATAATAAACAGGAATTCTAATATTTATTTAACGAAGTTTACTCTTACAACTACTAATAACTTCCTACAGCATTTTCCAACTTAGAACTCTATTAAAATCGTACTCATTTAACATCAATCAAATCTAGTTAATTTCTGAAAAACAATTTAATTATTTATACAGAATGTTTTTCTAATTAACTACACTGCTATGTACCCTTATGAGACGGTAATTATCATGGAAACTAGAAGAGCCCCAACTTAAAACAAAAAGTACCTATATACAAAAAAAAATTACATACTCATAAGGGTCTATCCAGCGGTTCATAGCAGTGTAGATAATTAGGAAACACTTTGTGTCTATACCAGGGATGGGGAACCTGCGGCCTTAAGGCCACATGCGGCCTTTTGAAATATTTTTTGCGGCCTTATCACATATTTTACAGTTTACTAGAAATTACAAATGAAATACTGTTTGTGAAATATTTGAAACAATTATTTTTATTATTTTTTTTTTTTATTTTTTTTTAAATATTCTTTAGTTAGTTTTCTATAAGAAAAATAGTAGGCTTCGTTTTCCTGGATAACAAAAATACCAAAGTAACAAAAACTGTTTTATGTTGCGCAACTGAAAACAAATAATTTAGTTTAGTGTAGTGTAGTAATCTGTTGTGTTTAATATTATTCTTAGTTCAAAATTCTGCATTTACGATATCTTCAACCATCAAGTAAGTACAATTAAATATTTCTTAATAGTTCTTTTTATTAACAAAATATATATTGATAACACTTTTTATTTTAAGTTATCGACTTTAAATGCGCGTAGTTTCATTTCTACGGTTCTACAAATATACACACTTAATTTTATAATTTATTTTCAATTATGTCAAAAAAACTTAAAAGAACACTGAATGAGGAAAACAGAGCATTTAATGAAGAATGGGAAATGCAATACTATCTTATTTCTATGAAAGATAAAATGTTTTGTTTACTATGTAATTCTGTACTAACAACATTAAAAAAATACAATGCGAATCAGCATTATATATCTCACAAAGACCACAAATATGTCCAACTAGAAGGCGAAGCTCGTAAATCCGCACTTCAAAAAATGAAGAAAGAGAGGCAAGATCAAAAACAAGCTTTCAATGCTTTTACAAAGCAAGGAACCGCTGCAACTGATGTTACGTTCAAAATTGCGTATATACTTGGAAAAAGAGGAAAACGATTTAGCGATGTGGAAATTATAAAGGAATGTATTGTTGAAGCAGTAGGATGTTTAGATCCTGAGAAAGTGAGTAAATATAAATAACTGGCTCTTTCAAGAAGGACTATAACTGATAGACAACACGAATTAGCTTATAATGTGAAAGAACAGCTTCGCACAATAATTCAAAATAAAAAAGTATATTTCTCAATAGCGTTAGATGAGTCCACTGATAAGACTGACTCGGCTCAGGTATTATATTTTATACGTGCAATAACTGAAGATTTTCAGTGTTTCGAGGAACTACTTGCTTTAGGCACACTTACAGGAAGAACTCGCGGAACTGATATACATGATAACTTTAAAGAAAAATGTCGTGAAGCAGGACTAAACCTTGATAATCTGGTAAGTGTGTGTACTGACGGTGCTGCTTCTATGAAAGGGAAAAGAGAAGGATTCGTTTCTTTGTTAAAAAAAGATAATTCAAATTTAAAAACATTAATGTCATTTCATTGTATTTTACACCAACAAAATCTCTGTGCTAAATCTACAACATTAACCAATACTTTAGAGAAAATTATTGCTATTGTTAATTTTATTAGAGCAAATGCAACACGACATCGCCAATTTCGAAACTTACTTATGTCAGATGACGACACATACAGTGTAGATTTGCCGTATCATTGTAAAGTGCGCTGGCTATCAAGGGGACAATCTCTAGTAAAAGTCTTATCATTACGAGAACAAATCGTTAGATTTTATGAAGAACAAAATCAGCAATGCGAATTAAAGGATGACGAATTTTGTAGAAATAGTGCATTTTTGTGTGATATTATGGCAAAGCAGAATGATTTGAATATTTCTTTGCAAGGTAAAACAAAAAATATTTATGATATGTGGCAAAAAATCCAGGCCTTTCGAAAAAAGTTATTATTTTTCAAAACTATTTTATCTCGATCGGAAATTTCTGAAGAGCATTTTCCGCAATTATCAAAAGTGTTAAGTGAACAGGAATCTGGAATTGCAACATTCCAGGATTACATTGCTGTTTTGGACTCGTTAATTGAAGAATATACTGATCGGTTTTCTGACTTTGAAGAACATACTCTCACAATGAAATTAGCATTTGAACCGCATCTGGTTGATATCTCAACAGCACCTTGCGAACTACAGATGGAATTGTTTGAGTTATGTGAAGATAATATTATAAAATCTCTTTTTGATGCAAAGAAAGATCCGATTGAAATATGGAAAAATGCAATTGAATACCCAAATTTACGTCAACATGCTCGTCGACTGCTTTCATGCTTTGGAACTACGTACTGCTGCGAATCAACTTTTTCATATTTAACACAAATTAAAACCAATTTAAGGACACAGATTACTGATGCCCATTTAGAAGACCAACTCAAATTACGAGTTTCTAAGCTGGAACCTAATTTCCCATTACTTTCTAATAAAAAACAGACACAAAAGTCTCACTAAATTGGTTATCTATGTCTCATATTAATTTTTCCAATATCATAATGTCATTATTTTATTTTATATTTTGAAATTTAAATGTATTTTAATTGAATAATGAATTAATAATAATAAAATTGAATTAAAATAATCTCAGAAATTATAATTTATTGTCTTCAATTTTATTTTTTGGACTTCTAGAAAAAAGTTGGAAATAATATATTTCATGGTGAAGAATAATTCAGTAAATAAGGTTATATGTGGCTTGCTTACAATATTCGAAATTAAAATTGGCCTTCCACATTAAAAAGGTTCCCCATCTCTGGTCTATACTAGTAAATATATTTTTTATTTTTTGTTCATTTACCTGCCCGATAAATATGACAAGGAAATTGTACAGTCTTTTTTTTTCAGGTGTGACTATAATGTCGTAAGAGGAAATTATACTTACGAAGTGTGTGGTTTTCGATCTCCCTCGGTATTTACACAGTATTTTATCCACTTTTAGCCCTAAATTATGAAAATTTTTAAACGAAATATTTTCTAAGATTCAATTTGTACAACGAATTAGAATTGAACTATATGTGTATTGCGTATATACATAATAATTAAAATTTTAAAAATGTAACCGTCATTTTTCACCTTTTTTGTCTTTGACTTTTTATATTTTCATATACAATAAATAAATTAACAAATCATATCAATTTATTGACAATGGCATTTGTTTTAACAATTTGAAGTAAAATATACCATACCATACCTAACTATCAATTTTATATATACATACATATATATATACATATATTTACATTATATAATATTAATATATGGTGTAATACTGTTTTTTTTTTTCACCAGAATCTAAAAAAATATTTCAATTTTTTCAATAGATTCGTAACTTTCTACAAGTTTTTGATAAGTTTTACAGTTGCTCTTTTATTGTACTGTACATCTGTTTTATACTTTTATTCTTTTTATTGTCGCAAATTTAAAGAAAAAAAAAAATTACAATAAAAAATAACAAAAAAAAAAAAATTCATTATTTGTAACTGACTTCAAGCACGCAATATTTCTATAAAACAGATACATGAAGGTACGCATTTCTAACATACTACTACCAATACAATTAAAAAAGTCATTGTCGTAATGATTAGTTAAAGATCTAAAAGACGAGTATATTTTGTATGATGATTAAAAATAGTTTACTAATGAATATTTGAAATCCTGTTGAAAGTTATTTGCAAAATAATTTTAACAAAATTAAAGGAATAGGTATACAATATACATATAATCTGGGTATTATAAAGATCGTACCATAAAGGTATTAGTATATTAGGGTTTTGAATAAATACTGATGCAAACGAAATTTTCAGTTATAAACCTATGATTTTGTCTTTGAAATTAATTGATTTTTGATTTTAATTTTGATTTAAACCTAAGCGATTTTTTTAATCAAAAATCATTTTTTTTATCATTTATAGAGTAATTTTGGATTTAATTCTTTTTAAAAGTACTTTTTCATAATTTTACTATAGTTTAAAAACATTTTATAGATAATCTTTGCATAGTTCTCAATCAAAGACAATGCTACGAGTATATGAACAATATTTCACATGCAAATCACCTAAATTCAACGTATCCTCCATTAAAAACGAGCAAATTTAAAACCTTTTCAATTTTTAATTAATTCTCAAAATCTCGAAAGTTTTTAATTTTAAATTAATTTGAACATTTTTTAATTGAAAATTTTGAAACTGCTTTAAAAACTTATTTGTTTTTTTTTTTTTTTCGTTACTATACCCGTAGAATAACCGTAGAATAAAACAAAAGAAAACTGCAACGCGCAATCAAATAAAAATAAAACACATTATAAACACTAATAAAAACTCTTCAAACTTTTTTATGTAAAACAAACTTTTCTTTTAGATTCAAAGATAACACTATGATTCATCCTTTCCTTAAATTGATGACTTCCCGCAGACATTTGAATTCCCATCATGAAAAAAAAAAACAAAAAAAAAAAAATGCGTGCGTATGTTAAATTTAGAATAAAGGTGTTATTGAACAATCAATTCTAGTGTTTCATAATATCTGAAAGTTTTATATAAACAATAATATCAAAATGGTTTTACCTCTAACCAACTCTTAGGTCAAAAAAATATAAAAAAAAAAAAGAATGGGTATAGATATTTATTAATATAATGAGTATATAATACATATATATGTATGTACTTTGATTATACAAGGACAAGAAAATATTAGTTGTGTACCAACCAAAGTGTTAAAGTTTAGTTTCATTTAGTTGCATAAACTTCTCATACTGTAGGTATATAATATTATATAAAATAATATAGAAAATATTTTTTTTTTTTATTGTTAATGATTTTGTGTTGTTGCAATATTCGAACTTTTTGAAGGTTTTATACCTAATAAAATTGAATCTATAGAATTTAAATAAAGAATTTAAGCTATAAAAAGAAAATTTGTATACACAAGTATATAAAATGTTGATATTCTAATTTCTATCACATAACTATATATTATATTATTATGTTTAATGTGACATATATATAGAAATTATTCGTTAAAATCAATAGTTATTATAAAAATAAAAGAAAAAAAAAAATTTGGTTTGAAATGTCTTAAAAACCACGATTTATTTTGTAATACATATATGCATGCATATATAGAATAACAGAAAATTTCAATAAAAAATTTTAAATTGTAAAGGTCTATAAAATTATTGATTTAAAATGTTATACAAAATTACATCAATTAATATATCAAATTTTATTAGAACAGTCAAAGGTCTTAAATTAATTATAAAATATTATAACTAATAAGTATATCTTTTTACTATAGAAATATATAACAAAATTTTTAAAGTGTTTTTTTTTTTTTTAAACAGACATAACATTATGATACGTTTCTTCTTGTTATGTAGCATTTATCGATTAAATGAAACATTTTTCAAAGTGAATGAAACCTTTTTCAAATTTAAAGTAACATTTTTCAAAGTAAATGAAACTATTTTTAGAGTAAATTAAACTTTTTTGAAATTAAATAAAACAATTTTCAGAGTAAATGAAACTATTTTTAGAGTAGATGAAACTTTTTTCAAATTAAATGAGACAATTTTCAGAGTAAATGAAACTTTTCTCAAATTAAACGAAACTTTTTCAAATTGAACGAAACTTTTTTCAAATACAATAAAACCATAATCAAAACTTTCATATATTCAGAGAGAAATTATTTTATTTATTTTTATAATATTTATTAAATATTCTTAAACTTAATATTATTTTTTAATTATTGTTAATTATCAACAAAAACAAAACCCTTAAACTAAACTTAGGTACTAACGAGTTAATACATAAAATTCTAATTTTTATGTCTTTTGTATTACATGTTTCATTATTTAGTTAAATAATGTAGTTTATTAAATGCATGGCACCTTATTGACCGATTCTTCCTGCACTCAACTAATTCAGTTTGCATTTCCTACTCTATTCTTATAATTCTAATTTTTCTTGATTTCCTAAAAATTATTTTAATATAATTTGATATACTATAAATGAATAACACTCTTAAGTATTACCACAATTGTATTAACAAGTATCATCATATAAAATATCATTTTAAACTGAATTTTATTATTTGGTTTTATATATGTACATATAGGGTCTATAGCGAAATGTCGACTTTAAATATTCCACCATTCAAAATACCGATATTCAAAGTACCGCCATTTAAAATCCAGATATTTCAAAATTCCGTCAGTTTAAAATTGCAATATTACTTACTTCTTTATTTTTTTTTGGTCTTTTATAAGCTAATGAATGACAAAAAAGATGATTCAGCTGGTTAAAATATGAGACTTTAAAAATGTTTAGTGTTAGTTCTTCATTAATAAATTTTGAACGGCTTGCCTTTACGAGATGCAACAACAAATGTATTTTATAGAGTAAATTTCGTACTTTAATTTATGTGTATACTAATGAGATTAATATACTCACAACTGTGCAAAGTTATGAAGGTTTGAAGTGTTTTTAAAAAAAAATGTTTGATGCAAACTCCATTTTACTTTTGAAACACAATGTATTTTGTGTACTTTAATAGCATATTTTTAAGAAGCTTTTTAAGCTCTCGATTTCTGAACTTTCTCTATCTCTATACATATTTCTTCCAATTCTATAGATTTTAAAAGTTGGAATTTTGAACGTCACCCGTACCATATATAAATAAATTCAGATTACAATATTAAAACAACTATAATATTTTTATATTATGTATATAAAAAATGATTTTTTTTTTTTTGTTAAAGTTAATTGGATTATTGTGATTAGATTATTTAATTGCATTCTTTATTTCGTTATCAGAATGAGTAAATTTTAAGTCATTTAGCGTAAGGTTTTGGATTGAATCGATTTAGGTACAAAATAAGATGGTATCACTGTACTACATAAGCATAATCACAATAATACATTTAAATTTTATTGAAGAACACAACACAAATAGTATGTGTAGACAAATTTTTTTTAAGCAGAAATAAGCAGCAAACAAGGCAGAATGTAAAACAACGTGTTTTAAAGGCGCACATTTCCAAAAGACAATACAAACTGTTTAGAATTGTGACTTTGCACCAAAATTTGAAAATTTCATATAACAAGAAAAAAATTTGAAAATAGGTCTTTTTTGGAATTTTGAGGGGCTGTAAGTTCAGAACTCTATATAACTAAGAAAAACCGTTAACACGCTTAAAAATATATTATACTGAACCTTTAGTTTTTATGTCTTGCCGAAGAAAAATTTGTACAGTTACATGTGTCGAAAAATAGTAAATTTTCAATTTTTCAGTTCAAATAACTCTTAAAATGGCGGGGGGGGGGGGGGGGGGGGGTACTACAAAAAAAAATTTACTAATTTATAATAAATAAATTTAATTAGAAAACTTATACTAATTCTTTCTTTAAAGTTGTTTCTTTCCTCAAAATTTCAAGTCCCTATCTGTAAGGGTGCCGGAGTTATGAAGAAAGAAAAATCATGCGAAAATTGGTTTTCACATAACGGTCAATTTAAATATGTACTAAATTTAAAAAAATCCTATAATTTTGATATTGATTTAATAAGGTAAAAAAAAAAAATTCCTGCGTCGAATGTCGAATGGCGTTTTTAAATTGAAAAAATGTTAAGTATACAACATGAGATATACACATTTAAAAATAAGGCTTTTCCAAAGTTTGACGGGCTAATAACTCCGTAAAGAATGGGACTACTTGAAAAAGTTGTTCTACACCATTCATTTTTTATGAGATCTACCAATGGTTAAAATTTTATTGCTCTATTTCTTTAACGGCATAGAGTTTTGTAAAAAGACGGACCGATGGACAGACAGAGTGAAACTAATAGACATAGTTTTTCAAAATTTTTTTGGAAATATGCTACAAAGAAGTAAGAAAAAAAAAGAGTTAAAATCGAATTTATTTTCTTCTTCTATAAATACAAAATAATAAAAACAACTATAATAATATACTATAGGGCATATACATTATTTTTGAAAAGAATTCATCAAACATAACAATAGACAAGTTTCATTTTGTATTAGGAAATTGTGTTAATTTTTATGCTGTCGCGTATGTTAATTTTTTTTTTATATAATATATAGCCATGTTTATGTATATAAATATATATAGAAATTATATAATATCATCTGTTATTATTATGATTTTATTTTTATTTTTGTCTGATAATAGGAAATTTAAATCTAAAGCATACTAAATCGATCAATAAAAGATATGTTTTTTTTTGGGGGGAATGAAATGAAAAAATAGAACGATTACAATAAAATTGTCTTAAAAAAAAAAATTTATAAAAAAAAAAAGAACTTTGTTATAATATATATGGTGAATTTTTCACACTTTATTGAATCTACTCAACTTGAAGGATTATTTTTTCTTATGTATTTTATATTATATAATAAATATGTTTTTATATATTTTCTAAAAAAAAAAATTATTGCAAGTATTTGTTTTAATACATATTTAAAAATGTTTTCACCATATTAAATTGTTTATGAAATAGATATTTATATTAATAGATATAGATATTCCTGAAGTAATTTTACACTAGATTGGTTGGTTTAAATACTGAACTAAAAATATTGTATAAAAAAATTTTCGATTTACAATTTTCCCAAAACAGATTCATCATTCACTTACATTTTCTCTATTCTTATACCATACTATAGAGCTAGTTAAAACTACTTTTAGTAGAAAGCAACATATTCCTAGATTGTGAATTATTAATAAAAAAAAAAAAGTTCTTGGTCTCATAATGAGGGGCTAAGATATACTTAAATATAATGATAACTTAATGAATAAAAATTTAACTCCTAAAGTTATATCATTTTGAATTTTTACGATTTCTATGATCCTTACGGTGTCTTCAACTAAACTAGCCCAACTGAGAATACTTTTTTTTAAATATTTCTAGATAGAAAACAATTTTCTAAAATGATATCTAGCTTTTATTTTTTATTTATTATATCTTTTAACTCTTCAAGCTAAACAATAAAATATTTCCATATTTCTTAATTCCTTGTTTTTGTTGCAATTTTTGTTGCATTCTTTTTACATTTTTAAGTCGTAATACCATTTGAAATAATTTGCAAAAAAAAAAAATAAAACTTAATAAAATAAAGTTTTGATTGAAAAAGTTTTTTCTTAATGATTTTTATTTATTTTAATTTCTATGGTTCTGCTCACTCCCATCAATGTCATATTTAACAATTCAATTTTTGAAAATAATTTTTTTTGTAAACTTATATTACATATTTACATACTTATATATGAAAAAACAGATATATATTTTTTCTATTAACATAAAATTTGAAAATTTTCTAAAATATAAAGTCACATTTTTGGCTATACCTAGTCAACACCTACGCCAATAAAAACTTGTTAGAATTGTATTACATAAATTTTTCATAATGAATTAGGAGAAAAGTAACAAAATGAAAAAAATAAGGAATAAATGTTTCTGAGAGAAAATTAATTAATATTAATGATATGTAAAGTAAATATAGATATCAAAACAAAGTATATAATAATACATTGTTTTAAAATTTTGTGGTAGAGGGTTGCAGTTGCACACTTAAAGCACTTAAAAGACATGTTGTAATACCCCCGACCTGTGTTCTTCTAGTTTAAACATTTTTAAGTTTTTTAAATAGTGATGTATATCGCGAAAAAATTATTCAAATTTCTTCTCAAGATCTTTTTGTTTTAAGTGCAACATCTGAACATTCGCATACAAAAACGACTAATTCCTTTTTATCTTTTGCAACTTCTACCAAAATCATATATAATCTCTTATATATGTCCTAGGATTCTGACATGTGTATACGATAAGACAGTTCCCCGTTAAAATTTTTTGTATATTAGATACTGATGTTACGGCGATTTAGGAATAAAAATTTTTATAATCTATCATTTTAGATCTAATATATTTAGACCAGGACTATTTGGCTAAAACGCGCAGATATAGAGATCCACTTACGGCTCGTAAGTATTTTAAATCATATAAAATTAAAAACTTATTTAACAAATTTTTCTTGAAACACAATATGTATTAAATTTATAATAATGGTATACTTATATAAATATAATTTTTTTTTATCACAAAATATGTATTTAATTAAAATAATTCACATCTATAATAAAATAATGTATATAATATCATAAATATAAAATTTTGTTTAATTCATTAACATCATGTTTTTTTTTAAATAATAAATTACTGTTTATAAAATTTGTAAAAAAAAAAAACAAATATATATTTACATGTATGTACTTAATTTCAAATATAACAGCAAAAACTAAGAATTAAAAAAAAATATTTATTATTGCATTTCAATAACAATTCATTTAAAAAATCATTTTTGCATATCCTTTATTTTCATTTAAATGTCCTTTAATATGCACTTGTTGATTTTTCCTATATAATTTCAATATTCAACAATTTTTATATATACATATTATATATATTAAAAATACATACATACATTAGATAGATAATTTATAATTTTATAAAGCCACAAAAATTTTCATATCCAATTTTTAAAAGTACATGATGAAAAAAATCCAATATGTACAAACCTGAAAATAAAAAATAAATAAATTTTTAGTAAAGTTTCAAACCTACAAAAAAAAATTTAATTTTTTTTTATAATAAATTTTTTATTTTTAACGCAAGTGGCGCTTTTATTATTTAAAATATTATTTCCATAGTTTATTCTTGGTTTATTCTTAGATTTTGTTCTAAAACATAATTTAAACATTCTTTTTGTAATTGTTTCAGCTTTTTTGAGCTTTTTTTTTGATTTTTTTTAAAGAATTTTAATATTCTTTTCTTATTTTTTTTTTTGGTTTGTTTATCAACAATTGAAAAATAAAAATTCTGTACATATTTTATTGTATATATGTATGTATTTATACACCAATGTACCAATTTATTGATTTTTGTAATTTTTTGGTACTCCGCTCTTGTAAATACGTACAAACGATTATTTAGCAATGCCATGAGAACAAAATGAGATTAAATTTTCTGTTTCATGGTTTTAAATTAAAAAAAAATTAAAAATTTCTTTAAAAAAATTATAACGGAAACACAAAAAGTAAAAGCTTTAAAAAAATATTTTATTTTTTTTTTTTGAATAGAAACAAAATTTTATCAATTAAATTCAAAAATATTTGGTTTGAAAAAATTTTGTTTTTCTGCCAAGAAAAAAAAAAAGTTAAAATAATTTTTTAAATGACTCATAACAATGAACACAACACCCCATCAAGGTGTAAAAACTGATTCAGAAGAGATATATGTATATAATGTACATATTATTGTATTAGTTAAGAATAAAAGAAAAAAAAATTAATTTTAAGTGTTGAAAAAAAATTAATAATTTTTATTTTTTAGATATTATATTATGACAAATAAGTATATGTAATTAATTTTTTCTATTTGATATTATCACATTTCTTTCACCATATTCTTTATAGAATATGGTGAAAGATGATAATTAATTTTGTTTTTTTTTTTTCTTGTCTTATTGTTTTAAAAAGCACTAAATTTTTGTCATCTCATTTTACCAGTTTAAATATATGATGACATTTTAACTTTTAAGCTTTCGCAATTGCGCAAATCAATTAAAAAAATTACTTTTATTCTTTCTATATTTTCTTCTTTCATTAAGATATAATTTGTCCTCGTTTGACAAATACACCACATACATACATATATATTTATATTTAAATGATGTACATACATACATATTATGTATAAAAATATAATTTTTAAATAAAAGTTGAATGACACAAACAAAAGTGAGAATATGCCGATTACCGATATAATTAAAATTAAAATTTACAGTACTAAGCTAACACTCTCTTTTTTATCGTTTTTTCTCTACACTTTTTTTTTTTTGGCGGGGGATGAGGATTAAAATCAATATAACAAAATAGCAAGAAAAAAATCAATTTATGTCTAGAGATTATTAGGGGGGTTATATAATACGTATATATAGAGAAAAGTCCGGTATTAAATAAATTATTTTTCTTTTTTATTCCTGTACCTACATACATACTTATTTGTTTATTTCTGTATTCTTCCTTACTGTATATTTATATAAGTATACCTATACAATATAACTTCTATAGATGCATATTGACAAAATAAAAATACAAAATTTACATACTTATCTATCTATAAGCCTATTGCGGCAAATTGAATTATTTAAAAAAAAGCCGAAAAAAAAAAACAAAATATTAATTTAAAAAAAATTTTTAGCAAAAAAATAAACCACTAAAATACACAGGTGAAGGAATAGAATATTCAAAGTTATAAAAATCATCTGTTCGTATTGTTTGTACATATATGCATATACACCATTTTTACTGAAAAACATCTGAGATACAGAACAGATAAATATGTAATGTGTATATATGTATAAGTACAATAAAATGTTTTTTCTAATTGAATTTTTCATGTTAAGTTTCTTGAAGGAAAAACAAATGATGAAAAAAAAAAAAATAATTGTCTGGAAAGAGTGGCTGGTGACTTTTTTTTTTTTTATTATTGCGTTCTAAAATATTTCCGTGAGACAAATAATTTTAAAAAGAGCCGGGTCAAATAAAAGTTTTTATAAAAATGTTCTGTCATAAAAAAAAATATACATAAAAGAATATGAATACCTATATAATAATATAAGTACGTATGTATGTATATGTATGTATATGTACCAACCTATATATATATATATTTAAATAATACAAAGTTGTTATAAGAGGTGTACTGTGTTTAATTAAAACAAAGGATATGGTGTACAGTATGCGTATTGCCCTGTTTTTAAGTGTAGATAAATTCTATTCATCTTAACATGATATTTTGATGAAAAGATATTATGACAAGGAGTGGCAATTTAGTTTATTATTTACAGAATTTGCACTAAAAAAATATCTAAATAAAAAAAGGAAAGAAAAACATTTTAAATGTATAAAAAGTTTATTGCTTCTAAGTTTAAATAATATTTTTTTATATACATATATGCATGTGTGTACATATAAAGATTTTTTTTCCTTGATAAATTATTTTGATTAAAATTTAAAGGATTTGATTAAAATTTAAATTTCAAGGATTTGTTTATGTAAATAAAAAATATTAATTTAAGTCTTGAAATAAACCTAAAGAGGTCTTAAAATGATTTCTATTCAATATAAAGCTTGCAGTAAATTGAGATTTAAGTTTTGCAAAATTAATATGTATTTTATTTAGACAAAAATTTTAAATATTTTAAATAATTTTTAAATTCTGGTCGGTTGTAAGGAAAATAAGTTTTTTATAAATTTTTTCAGTTAAAGGATATATAAGATAAGAAAAAAATATCTAAAAATTGATTTAAAATACAACACATTAGACGAAGCAGTTATATCAAAAAAACTTATTTAGATGTTAGCAGAAGTTTTTTATGAAGTTAGTAGAAGAACATATGAGATTATTGTGTTTATAAAGCGCATATAATAACTTAGTATGACCATGTATCATAAGAAATGAGAAAGGTTAAACCAACGGAAACTTGAATGATCTTTGTGAGAAGAGATTATAAGAATATTAAATTTAGAAGCAGATACAGTCTATATGTTAGATCAAATAGCAATTTACTTCAAAGAAAGCTTATCCATTACAAGAAATAAGATAAAATTAATAAAAATTATAAAAAAAAGTTCCGAATAATTTATCATAATAACCTACAGATTACTCACTCTAAAACTGCTTTACATTAGCTTTACATTAAGCAAGATATGTGCATCTAGCATGGCATTCCTTTGCCAAAGATGAACATCCAGCAATACCCCCTACACAGTTCTTTACTTTGTTAAAGGCAGTAGGGCCGACAAAAATATTATAACTGAAGGTAAAATTCTCAAGACGCAGTAGCTCCCCCTGTTACGATCGGTCGTTAATAGGTCGATAGATGTTAATAGGTCGATCTCTAACAAAAGGTCGCAGTGTCACTTACTTCTCAATAATATAATCTAATCTAATCCGAATAATCTAATTTGAATTAGAATATTTTAAGCAAAAGAAACAAAAAATCAATTTTAATTATTTTGCTGTATAATTTTTATTAAATTTAATATTTGTTTTTAAAAATGCATAGACCTGAACAATTTCATATTTTTTTTATAATTTAAATGTACATATTAACAAAATACAATAATTACAATAATTATATTAAAATTTATGAATATGAAATTATAATTTTATAATAAACTTAAAATAAATATATTTAAATTAAATAAATTTTATGAATGAATAAATATTCCGTACAAATTGAAAATCATGCAGACATTTTTGTTTTTCATCAGCTACATATAGGTATGTAATATGTATGTAGTTAATTTATTTAATATAATCTAAAATTGATCTTCTTTAAAAAAGAATTAACAATAGCTAAGCATAATTTAATTAAATTTGTTGAAATAATGCAAAATGCAATTAAATTAAATCATTATTTGTCTTAGTAAAAAAACATAAAACTCCCACATTTTTTTTTTTTTTTTTTTGTTTAACATTTTTTTTTTTTTATCTAAAGTATTCTTTTACAAATAATAATTAATATTTTATAAGAAAAATTTCATTATAATTTAATTGTAAGTATGTATTTATATGTATATATGTATATGTTAAATTGATCAAAGACTAAAATTTAATAGAAAAGTAAATTAGGCGTAAATGAATTAAAATTAACAAAAAAATTTTCTATAAATTGTCTTATATTTTATTTTTGTTGGTTTGAACTGATTAATTTTGTTTTTTTTTTATACTCGCCATTTTATTTAGACACGATGATATTTTAAATTTTTATTGTTTTTTTTTTCCTAATCATGGAAAAAAAAAAAACTTCTTCCGCACCCTAAAAATTATTTTCCGCCTAATGAATAAATGTAATCATAACAGAGTTGGATAGTAACAATAATCGCATCAATAAGTTTTTTTTTTTTTTACATACATAAATGCAGTTGTCCAGAAATATGATATATTTTATAATAATTTATGAAAATTATATATACATATGTACAATATTAAATGGCAATGATTATTAAATTCATTGACCTATTTAAGTAAATTGGATTTAAAATGAAATTTTTCCAATAAGTGTTTTTTTTGTTTTTTAGATCAGTGATTTTTATAGGTTATTATTTTTTCTAAACTTCTTTATTTTAAAGTAATATCATGTATGCATAGTAGACATCATACATTTTCATATTATAATGTATGTATGTTTATTATAAAAAATTTGAAACATATAAATTCATTACTTCACCCCTATCTAATTGGAATATTATTAAGACCTAAGACAATTAAATCCGGTAGTTAAAATCTCTTAAGAAATTGTCTATACGTTTTTAAATTCGGTCTACAAAATATCAGAATATACATGGGTATGTATAAAGTTTTTAAAAATAAAAAATAAAAATATATTTTAAAACAAAAAAAAAAAAAATCATTGTCAATAATATGCAGATTTTTAAATAGTTTGCACGATATTTTTTTTTTTTTTGTTCCAAACATTACATGAATTAGTACAAGAATTAAAGTAAATTATTTTACAATATACACCAGCTACTTTTTAAATAAAAACATAACTATAAAAATATTTACTCGTATCTAGTCTATACTATGTATATACATAATCATCTTTAAAATGAAATTTCTTTAAATTATTGTACATTTGCGTGATTAATGATGGACATGAAAAATTAACTACAGAACCATATCATAATTTAAAAATCTTCAACCACGATAATTATTTTTACACAAATTAAATAAAATTGTAATTTACTTCAATTAAAAAATCAAAAATGAGAAAAAAAAAACATTTGAGAAATGAAGTTATTATAAAAAAAACTTTGAAATCTTATACTATTATAATTATAGAATTGAGATAATCAAATTCTTATCAAAAACTTTGACAAAATAAACGTCATTCTAACCACCTCCTAACATACCTTTAAGGATATAATTAAAAAAAAAAAGAAATTTTTTATTAAAGGAAAATGAAGCAAACGAAGTAAGAGCATACTCGACAAATATATGAAATGTTATTCTTTATATTGTAAAATATTGAGAAAAAATTTCTTTAAACTTTTAAAGTCTTTTTAAAGTCTTTATTAATTAGATAAATAAATAAATGTGTAAAATGTACCAGATAAACGTGTAAAATGTGCTAGATAAATGTGTAAAATATGCCGGCCCGCACTTAACAATAAGCTTTGACAAAGACAAAAATATCCCACCTAAATGTGCCCTGGAGCGCAACTACCTTGGGGCGCATCCTGCCATCTATAAAGGTTGTCTAGTGACAAAAAAGATACAGAGGACAAAAAATAAAATAACGGGGACGAAGAAAACGAATTCTTACAAGATTCTAAGAGTCTCTAATATTTCTAATCAAAATCGGGTAGTTAACGGCAAAGTTATACGCACAAGTGGCACAATATGATAAAAACAAACAAGTCAATAAGATAAAACAAGAAAATTTGCCAACAGCAAAATGTGCTAACAACGGTACCATTATGGTACAAAAATATGGTAAGCACAATAAATTAGAAAATAAATGTTACGAAATCACTCGGAAAAGAGCAATTAGAGGTGGATCTTAAAAATATTCGTGTTGCCCCTTGGAATGCAAACGGCGTTCTAAACAAGAAATTCACACTAGAAGCATTTTTAAATATACAAAATATAGATGTTATCAGTACCTATTATCAGAAACTCATATGATAAGACAGTCAGAATTAAAAATGTTAGGTTACACATGCTACAAAGCGTTTCATCCTAGTGGTCAACCGAGAGAAGGTAATGCTATATTAATCAAAAATACTTTAAGGCACTATGAAGAGTGCATAAAAACTGACGAAACGCAGTTGATTGTAATCAAAATTCAGTCTTTAAAACAAGATATTAATTAGAAGCACTACTGCCTTCCTAGGTACAATATAAAAAATCTGATGTTTAAACATCTCCTAAAACTGCTTGGCGAAAGATTTATTTTGGGAGGTGACTGTAATGCCAAACATATAGATTGGGTAGAGATTGACCTCAACTAGAGGAAATAGCTAAGAAAAGCTATTAAAGAGTTGGGTTGCCATTATCATTCTACGGGTAAGTAAACCTATTGAACAGCTGACACAAATAAAATCCTTGATTTACTAGATTTTTATATTACCAAGAAGGTATCGTCAAACTTCATTGTGCTTAGAAGGTAATCAAGATTTGAACTCAGACATTTTCTGAAGTAATTCTAAGTTTACACGAATTAATACAAAAAATACAAAACAAGCCCACACTCACTACATTAAAACTGACTGGGCAGCCTTCAAAGAAGAAATAGAAAAAAATATAAATGTTAAGGTCAAAATGAGAAATATAGATGAATTGGAATCGGAACTAGATCAATTCATTATAATAATGCTGCTTGGACCAATAAAAAAGAGTGTAAATATAGAACAATGGGAAATAAATACCCTAAGGAAATTATAAACTTAATTAAGAAAAAAAGAAAGGGCACACGTAGATGGCATCAATCCAGAGATTCAACGGATAAAAACATATTGAATAGATTAACACAAAATCTTAGAAAAAATATCCGAGTAATTAAAGATAAATATTTTTTGAAGATTATTTAAATAACTTAACGGCTAATGAGACAAATTACTCTTTGTGGAAAGTAACGAAAAAATGTTAAAAAACCTCTCCTACAAGTTCCACCAATTACAAAAAAGGATGTAAACTGGGCAAAGAGTAATAAAGAAAAGGCCCAAACATTCGCAGATAACCTGGAAGAAATTTTTCGGCCAAATGAAATAGGCCCTGATCTTCCTATTGAAGAAGAAAATGGTTGAAACGGAGAAAATTTTATCGGGCCTTTCACGCAAAGAGAAGTAGCACAAGAAATCAAAACCCTCAAATCTATCAAAGTGCCAGATTATGATTTAATTACAGCTGAAATACTAGACTACAAGTGATACTACAAGTGACTGCCAGAAATACTACTTTTACAAGTGATTTACTATTGTTAGAAAATATTACCTTAGCTACTTTTGCAGACGAAACTGCAATTATGGCAGTGGGATTAATGACGAGGCTACAGAAAAACTACAGAAAGCAAGTGATTAATTATACAATTGGACCAAAAATTGAAAATTAAATTGAATGAATTGAAATCTCTGCATGTTAATTTTACAGTTATACAAAATTCCGTTGCTATTAAGCTAAATGGTATAGATATACCTCAAGAAAAATGGCGAAATACCTGGATATGGCATTAGACGTCAAGTTAAGGTTGAATGAATATATAAAAAAGAAAAAAATGGAATGTGATTTAAAATATAGAGAAATTTATTGGCTCGTGGATCGAAATTCCAGCTTGCAAATTCAGTATAAAATAAGTATTATATAACCAAAGAATTAAACCGATTTGCTTGTATGGTATACAACTATGGGGTTGTGCCAAACAGATCCATTTACATCGAATTCAAACATTCCAAAAAAAAGTTTTAAAAAACATGGTTAATGCTCCCTGGTATGTGCGAAATAGCGATTTACATAGAAACTTAAACAATGAAAAAAAAAACCAGTCTACTTCGGAATTCGAACTCCGACTCACATACGTACTACTTCCTCATTTCTTTAAGCACTACACGAAATTCCTATTTGATTTTTTTTGTTTTATTCCAAATTTATTTTTATTCTGGAATGGCCAACACACATTTTCAAATTATATATCAGTACCTATATATATAGATAAAAGATATGTAACAAACACAAAACAGATAAAAATATATATATATGTACTCATATGTATATATATTATATATATATATGTAATACAATGATTGTTTTTAAGGGAAGAGTAATTTTGGTTGAAACTTTACAATTAAATTGTAAGTAACCTAATATCGATTTACATTTGACATATACTAGTACATAATATTTAATTTTTTTTCCCTTATCAGTTTTGTAGCATAAGGTATATGCATAGTCGTTCGTGTCCCTTATTATTCATATTAGACTAAACTTCAATTTTTTGAATCTTTGTTATGGTATGAAATATTAATTTTTTTTATGACGATATGAACTACCAGCTATTGGATATAACCTTACATTCAACATCATTGATCAGATATTTAATATTTATTTGAATATCAGAAAACAGTTTATATTTTAATCTTTATTATTTGCAATGTTCTAAAAAGAATAAAATTTAATTGAAACAGAGGGAAAAAGATAAGATCATTTTTTTTTGTAATTTAACAGATCCTTTTAAACACACGTACCAAAAATTGTGGTAATGCTTAATATTAATAATCTTATACTTGGAATTGTCTTAAAAATTCGAACTGATAATTCTGAATAGTACGTTAATGTAATTTTAAATCTAACATAAACTAGATTCACTAGTATAAAATATGTTTAATATCTACATATATGTAAAAAATTATTTTGGGTTCAGAAAATTTCAAAGTCCTTTATTAATAAAAATAATTCTTTTACTTTTTAATTATTAATTTTTTTTTCCCCCAAGTTTTCTTAATTCGAACTTTTTTTTCTTTTACAAAAAAAAAAGAAAGGACTATCAGAATTATTTTTAAATGTTAAATTATTTTAAAAGTCAAGGAATTTACTGCTTTAGTTTATTTTTAAATTAAAACACATGCAATAATTTGTTTTTAAGTTTGTAAACAAAAAACAAAAAAAAATAGTTATAATTATAAGTTAAAAAGATAATTTAAACAAAAAAAAATAAGGCAGAATGTAAACCAACGGTTTTTAAAAGCGCACATTTCCAAAAGATAATACAAACCGTTTAAAATTCAAAATTTGCAAATTTCATATAAGAAAAAATGTGAAAATATGACTTTTTTGCAATTTTGAAGGGCTGTAAGTCCGGAACGCTATATAACTAAGAACGTTAACACACATAAAAACCTTTAACTTTTATGTCTTGCTGAAAAGTTTGTACAGGTGCCTAAGTTACAGGCGTCTAAAAATAACAAATTTTCAATTTTTGAGCCATAATAGCTCTTAAACAGGGGCGGTACAAAAAAATTTTCTGAGGAAACATACTCATTCTAAAAGTTCTTTCTTGTCTCAAAGTTTCAAGTTCCTATCTAAAAGCGTGCTCTGGTTATGAAAAGAGAAATATCATGCAAAATTTGGTTTTGACATAACGGTAAATTTAAATACTAAATTTAAAAAAATTATATAATTTTGATATTGATTTAGAAAGGTATAGAAAATTTCTGTCGAATGGCGTTTTCTGATTGAAAAAGTATTAAGCAGAACATGGGATTTATGCATTTAAAACTAGGGCTTTTTCAAAGTTTGAGCGGCTCTAGCTCCGCAATGGGGGAGGGAGGCGCTACATGAAAAAGTTGTTCTACAACATTAGGTTTTTTAAGAGACGTACTCATGGTTAAAATTTTGTTTCTTTATCTTTAATGGTGTAGAAGTTTTGTAAACAAAAGGACAGAGGGACAGAGTGAAACTAATAGGCACATTTTTCCAAAAAATTTTTGGAAATGTGCTAATAAAAATACTATTTATAATATCAAAAATAAACTGATAAAAGTTGGTCATTAATAAAAATTAATTAAGGTTAAAAAAAATAAACTAAAATTATTTAAAGAAATTAATTATTAAAACAAAACTTGTCACATATTCAATGTCAGTTTATAAAAAGTCACAATAATAATATTCGAGAGATATATTCTTTTATTATTATAATTTAATAATGTATTTAATCATGTAAGATATTATAATAACAATTCTTTAGTTTTTTGTTTTTAATTCCCTACTGTCAAATTCAAGGTACATAATATGGTCTTGTTCTTAATTTTATTTTGTTGAATTGAATGGAACGAAATTTTTTATAAACGTTATTATTACTTATCACTATTATTGTTAATTTGGTTATATCACCTATTAAGCGTATAATAAATTTGCCATTATGTTTATAACACCTTAAAGTAGTTGAGCTAGATATAGACTCAAGTGTATCAATAGGCGCAGAATTAAATTCTGAGTCGATTAAGCCACGAATGTCCGCTAATCCGTGCGTCCGTACATGCCAACAACATCTGTAAAATTTGGTTGTGCTGAGGCAACAGGTTCGAGTAACTATGTTACAACTTCTCTTTTTAACTGAAAATAACTCAGTGTCTATTGAAACTAAGGTATATGAAATTTTACAAAAGATGATCAAGTTTTATGACAATAACTTTTGTAAAATTTGGTTGTGCTGGTGCAACCGGTTTGGGTAGCTGCCATACAACCTCTCTTTTTAAATTAAAATAAATCCGAGTCTATTGAAGCTAGGTATCTGAAATTTTAGTTCAGGTAGGTTGAACATCTTAGAATGAAGGTAATGAAGGTAGGTATTTGAAATTTTGCAAAAGATGATGAAGTTTTAGGGTAATAACTTCGGTAAAATTTCTTTGCACTGTTGCAACAGATCCGGGTAGGTGTCATACTACAAAATATACATATATATATCTTAGTACTTAACATCGGTACTAGAACATCTGAAGATGATCAAGTTTTATGGAAAAAAACATATATTACGTTCATACGGGTTGACACAGTCTGCACTGAGATTTTATATATTTTAGGCATGCAACTAAATCAAAACATACTGTGGAATGAACATATGTTTCGCGTAATCTACCAAATGATCTAAAAAGCATATATTTAACATAAGATGGAGTAGAATTCTCGCATATGCAGGCTGGGGTTCCTCAATCTTTGTTAAGTTGTATCTAGATAATGACATTTGTTCTATTGAACTGAAATCAATAATTCCTTCTTTTAAATAATTCACAATAACAATAACACTAATTTTCAACATAATTTGCATCTTTTGAACCTGTAAAGATTCATGCTTTCAAATTGCCTTATAACTTCTTTATTATTTATTGTTGTTGTTGAACTCTGTAGTTTCTTCAAGCATTCAGGTTTTATAATTAGTTTTCGGAAATATTTTTTTATAAGACTAGTCATTGTTCATTTGTTTTTGCATATTTTTTAGTTATTTTTAAAAAAAATTATACTCTGAATTCCAATGCATAGTTTTATTTAAACTGTTTGTTGTGTGTTTGAAACTTAAAATTACTTCAAGTTAAAAAGAAATAACCAATTACATTAAAACTGAATTGCACATAATATTATCATAAATTTTATTTTAAAACAAAATATTTAAAAACTAATTTCTTTTAAATCTGACATCTTAAGTTTCACAAAAAATTTTAAATTTGACATACTACTTAGATATCTAAATGTTACATAAAATTAAAACCAAAGTTTTATTTCCCCCTGAATTGATAACAAAAACTTCTCTTTTACTGCACTACATCAATATCGTTACGAACCGTTAATCCTTTTCATCCCATCAATCTATCAATTTTTTCTTCGTAATCGAAATGTGATCAATTTTTTCAAAGTATACATATAGGATTAAAAAAAGACAAATTTATGTTGCGTTTAATTTACCCCTTTCCACGGCTTTCTAAACAAATTTTTAAATAAATAAGGCAACGGGTTGTTCGTTTCTTTTATCTAATTAAAAGTATATAGGTTAAGTATTAGTTTAAAATATATTAAAATTTTATTAAATTTCAATAATGAACTTTAAACGAGAAATCCATTCTATCACTTATACATTTTTCCCCTCCCCCCAAAAAAAAAAAAAATTTAGCAAGAAAATACCTTTTAGAAACTTTCGTCTACTTGTTTTTATCAAACATAAATTTTTGAAATAAAAATTGTACTCCATTTTTGTCGAATAATAAACGAAAGTTGAAATTATATAAGAATAAAACATAATTACAAATTTGGAATTTAATTTTTTAATAAATATTGTATTGAAGTTTTTAATTATTGTACTTATATCTAATGAAATCTGTGCAAAATAATAAAAGATGGCTGTGTGAAATGGAAAAAAATTTGCGAATTTATTTTTAAAATAATTGTTTTTATTCTAAATTATTCGTATATTAATCTCTTTATTTTTTCTTCTGTCGAAAAAAAAAAAAAGCAAAGTTACCAGTTATTTTGGCTTGCCGAAATTTCAGCTTGAAAAATACTACATCACAATCGAATAATCGAATCAAAACACGAAAGCCGACTATGAATATAGATATGTCGTTTTCCTTTGTATTATGAAGTGAAGTTAAACCAGACAATTCGACGCAACTACGTATTAGTGCAGACATTAGGTCTGAAGTTGAATATTTAATTTTTTTAAATTTAACTATATACATACCTACAAATTTTTAAATTTTTTTTTCCCTTGGGGAAAAAATAAAATATTCAACTTTGTATGTTTTCATTTCAGAAATTCAGTTAGGTTAGGTTAGGTTAGGTTTCCTCTATATTTACAAATAGCAAATAAAATGTAACTCAAGAATTAAAAATGTATTTTTAGTTCAATACTAAATAAATAAATAAATATTTTTTTATTCTATAATTTGCACCCTTCTTTTTCGAGTAAAAAAATTTTTTTTTTTTTGGTGTAAAAATATAACCAGTAAGTAAAAACTGAATTTCAACATGACAAAATTTTACCGTGATTCATTAATAACTTAACATTTTGCATGTTTATTTAAGGTCTTTACTACAAAGATACAAAAAAAAATAAAAATAAAAAGAAATGAGTAATTTAGTAGCATTATAATATATAATTTAACCGAAAGGATATTAAATTATACAGGAAAACTGTATATATATATACATATTTAACTGGCCCCTTTTTTAATGTTTTAATGTCTTGTTGTTATTTATTCATATTACAGAAATTCTATGATTCATATTTAAGATTCCCATCAATCAAGTAACAAGTCATTACAAAGAGACTTGTTTAAAGTTGCTATTGCAATCGAATTTTTTTTTTAAATTATCGAATATTATTTTATAGAATTCAGTTGATTAGAAAGAATAAACATTTATTAGTTTTTATAGCTTTTGTTAGTTTGAAACGTATAACGAACCATTATTCAAAAATCCGCAAGAAAATTGTGCCCACCAATTTTTTTTTTATACAGGATCAACATTATTTGATATAAATTTTCACATAATTTTTGTTTTACGAAGAATAACGAACTTCGAATTTGTCAAAATGAAAATACATCGTACTTTCAAAAACATAACGAGCCATTATTTTAAATTTCAACAAAAAATTGACTTGGTTTGCTTCTCTTTGTACAAACAAGATTCACATAATTTGAGATAAAATTTTGAGAAAATTTTTATTTTTGGAAGATTAACGAGCTTCGAAATTGCCAGAAGAAAAATGTACTGTATATAAAAATGTTTTCAATATTTGTTTCTTTGAAATTTAATTTATTTATTAAATCGTATTCAATAAAAACTTCTATCAAATAAAAATTCTTAGACAAAATGTATTGACCGCGGTATTGGTCAAAGAAGTACATTCAAACGCATAGTATACATTTAATGATTAATGTTATTTATATTTTTCTGGGTGTGCTTCAAAAAAAAAAAAAAAAAAACTCCAGTCCAGAGTCTAATATTAATTTTATTTACGATAATGATAATAAAAAATTACCACTTTCCTAATAACTATCATATTTATTTTTTTTATACCCTACACCTAAAGTATAGGGTATATTAACTTTGGTATGGTGTTTGTAACCACCAAAAGGAAGCGAGTTAGGTATAGACATGTATATATATTCTGAATCAGGATCACCGCCGGAGTCGATTTAGCGATGTCCGTCCGTCCGTCCGTCCGTCCGTCCGTCCGTCCGTCCGTCCGTCCGTCCGTACGCACGATAACTCAAAAAATAATGATGCTATCTTGATGAAATTTATATAGTAGGTTACTAATTACGAAAGAAAGGCTAAGTTCGAATCTGGACAAAATCCGTCCATGGGTTCGGATTCTGGAAGCTTCCGAATGATTCCGGCTTTTGGAGATAATCTCCGCAAACGAGATTATCTCCAAAAGCAACAAAGATAGAACCTTCAAATTTTGTACAATGATGTTTCTTCCCGTTCGATTTATGTCTCTGAAATTTAAGAGGATTTGGTCCATGGGTTTGGGTTTTGGAAGCTTCCGAACGAGCACCAGAGCAAATGAGATTATTTCCAAAACCAACAAAGATAGAACCTTTAAATTTTGTACAATGATGTTCCTTTCCGTTCGATTTATGTCTCTGAAATTTAAGAGGATTTGGTCCATGGGTTTTGGATTTGGAAGCTTCCGAACGAGCCCCAGAGCAAATGAGATTATCTCCAAAACCAACAAAGATATAACCTTTAAATTTGGCAGGGTGGTGTTCTTTCATGTTTTATTTAAGTCTCTGAAATGTGAGAAGATTTGGTCCATGGGTTCGGGTTTTGGAAACTTCCGAACGAGCCCCAGAGCAAACGAGATTATCTCCAAAACCAATAAAGATAGAACCTTTAAATTTTTTATAATGATGTTTCTTCCAATTTGATTTATGTCTCTAAAATTTAAGAGGATGTGGTCCATGGGTTTGGATTTTGGAAGCTTCCGAACGAGCTCCAGAGCAAATGAGATTATCTCCAAAAACAACAAATATATACAACCTTTAAATTTGGCCGAATGGTGTTTTTTCATGTTTGATTTAAGTCTCTGAAATTTGAGAGGATTTGGCCATGGATTTAAATTTGAAAGAATTTGAACCGTGGATTCGAATTTTGGAAGCTTCCGAACGAGCCGCAGAGCAAATGAGATTATATCCAATACGAACAAAGGTAGAACCTTTGAATTTGGTACAATGGTGTTCTTTCGTGTTTGATTTATGTCTCTGAAATTTAAGAGGATTTGGTCCATGGGTTTGGTTTTGGAAGCTTCCGAACGAGCACCAGAGCAAATGAGATTATCTCCAAAACCAACAAAGATATAACCTTTAAATTTGGCAGGGTGGTGTTCTTTCATGTTTTATTTAAGTCTCTGAAATGTGAGAAGATTTGGTCCATGGGTTCGGGTTTTGGAAACTTCCGAAAGAGCCCCAGAGCAAACGAGATTATCTCCAAAACCAATAAAGATAGAACCTTTAAATTTTTTAAAATGATGTTTCTTCCAGTTTGATTTATGTCTCTAAAATTTAAGAGGATGTGGTCCATGGGTTTGGATTTTGGAAGCTTCCGAACGAGCCCCAGAGCAAATGAGATTATCTCCAAAAACAACAAATATATAACCTTTACTTTTGGCATAATGGTGTTCTTTCATGTATGATTTAGGCCTCTGAAATTTGAGAGGATTTGGTCCTTGGGTTCGGATTTTGAAAGCTTCCGAACGAGCCTCAGAGCAAATGATATTATCTCCAAATGCAACAAAGATATAACCTTTAAATTAGGCAGAATGGTGTTCCTTCGTGTTTGATTTATGTTTCTGAAATTTGTGAGGATTTGGTCCATGGGTTCAAATCTTGGAAGCTTCCGGACGAGCCCCAGAGCAAACGAGTATATCTCCACAACCAACAAAGATAGAACTTTTATTTTTAGTACAAAGGTGTTCTGTTATGTTTCTTTTTTTGTAAAATTGGAAACTGTCATTTGAAAGAATTTGAACCATGGGTTCGTATTTTGGGAACTTCCGGACGAGCACAAGAGCAACGAGCATATCTCCAAAACCAACAAAAGTAGAACCTTTAAATTTAATAGAATGGTGTTCTGGCAAGTTTTCTTTATGTTCCTGAGATGGATTCGATGAATTGGAGTGGCAATTCGGGTAGCTGACACAAACATCCCAAGGACTACCAATCTCCGAAAATAATTAAGATAGAAACTTAAAATTTTATACAAGGGTGTCAAGCATATCCCAAGCGGATGTCTCTTTTACGTTCTTGAAATTCGAGTTGAATAAGACAGAAAAGGGAAGAAGTTCAAGCAGCTGCCAAAAACACTTATGGATTGTTAATTTAATTCGAATTATTCAGGTGTAGGGTATTAATAAGTCGGTTGCATCGACTTACTGTTACATTTACTTGTTTTTATCACATTAAGTTGAAAAAAAAAACTCTATTTATTTTTTTAAATTAAATTTTTCTTAAAATATAGTTGAAATAAATATTTTTGCTAAATAAAGCGATCACGTTATTTTTAGTTTTAGCTGCTTGTGAAACCTATATAATATGTAATATGTATTTAGAATACAATGTATAACAAAACAAAACTGTCTTCACTTAATAACAAAAAGAAAAAAAAAAACAAAACAATGCACGATGACAATGCACTCTCTATACAATTAGTGATTATGTGTCAGCCCCCGTCATCTGATGTAATTATAAGGAAGAAAACATAAAAAGTCATAAATATTTTTTACTTAATAAGTTCATTTCTCTTTCACTCTCTCTCTTTCTGTATTATTTATTCTCTATATATTATATAATATATAGTAAGTAATTACTTATACAAATTCTTTGGTAGGTAATAAAATAATGCACATTTAAGTTAATTTTTGGTATGTGAATTTATTTTTTGCCATTTTTGTCTATATATTCTATTTAAGGCTAGACCAGGTCAGTTCAACAAGAAAATTTATACATTTTATATTTATTTAATGGAAAGAGAATTATGTAATTAAATCAAAATATATAAGTCTATAAAAAATATATATATATATATATAATAGTACTGATATCTAATATACAAGTGCATATAAAGTATAATTACTTGATATTTGGTGGATTTGGTTCAATTTTGTATTAAAATTTTGTTGTTATATAAAAATAGCATATCATGGCATCATAACAAGCTAAAATAAAACAAGGAAGAATACAGTTGCCTTTGTCAATTCTTAGATACCCGTACGAAACCGTTAGTATCATAGTCTGTCAGTCTACTTATAGTATTATTTTTTTAATTTTTTAGTATTTTAAAATAATTTGGGTGAATTTGGATTAAAAATAGGCAATTTTCAGTTGTTGACCCCTTACAGATCCTAAACGGAGGGCGATAGAAAACAATTTTCTGATATGACTCATACATCATAAATGACTCTCATTTTCAAAGATTTAACTTCCGTCAAAATTTCAAGTTTCTAACTTAAACGGTTAAGAAGATAGAAGGATTAAAGAATTTTTCAATAATTCAGTTTCGCATAACGGTAAATTAAAACACCGAATGAGCCAATTAGTATATTTCTATTATATACATATTTGTAAAGTTCATAACTGTAGCTATATTATTTTGCATTTTAAGATACACCTTATAGAACTTGTGTTATAACAATTTAAATATAGAGCTTTTTGAAAATTTTGGGGGGTTGTAGCGGGTGGAGCTACAGAAAAAAATTATTCCATAAAATTTATCCGTAATTAAAATTCATTTGGTCTACTTCAAACGGTGTAGAATTTTTTAAAAATTTGTATGAAAAATGTGGAGATCAAAAAGTTAGTTGTTCGAAAGCTACCCGAAGTTTTGATCGGATCTCAACCAAAAAAAATAGGAAACCTACAAATTGATCCGAGAATGTTTTGTGTTAATTTTAATACTCCAGCTTTCTTAGTTTTTGAGTTAGCATGCGGACGGACAAAACTTAATCGAGTCAGAAATTGATTCTAATCCGATCCATGTTACAAACGAAGGAGTAATTTTATTATACCCGATACTTATCGTATGGGTACAATGACATAAATTTTGTTGATAAAACACGACTAGAGAAATTTTTTTTTTTGGATTTTCTGCAAATTTCTGGATTTTAATTATCTTATTTTTTTTTTTGCCTTAATTATTTTTATAGATTTATTGTTTTGTCATCACAATATTTTTACTAATTTTTTTTTTTTATATTGTTTTGATTTTTTGTTTTGTAAGGGACAGTTTTAACTTTCTTAAAGGTATATCCGACTATGATTCGAATTAAAAAAACTGCAAATCTACATATTATGTATGTATGTTTATTAATAGTCCTTTTCACTTTTTCAATTATTTTAAGTGTGGCTAATTATAAATTAACAGTGAAAATAATTTTAATAAATTTCATTAGTCAAAATCTATAACTGTTTTATATATCTGTAGACTTCCTTTCACATCCGAAATAAGAAAAAGACTGCCATCATTTTCCAGTTACATTACATGTGGCAGGAAATTTTTCTTAAATAAATAAATAAATATCTGTAGAGCTTTTCATTTATTGTTTTTCAAAAATACATATGAGGTTTAAAATTTTATAAAAATTAAATTAAAAATAAAGGGAGAACGATTAAGTTTAACAATTACAAAAATTTTCATTTCTTTAGTTAAATTTTGTTAAAATATATTATTACATACAGAATATTGGCCTAAATTGAATTAATTATTCTTTTCAATTATTATAAAAAAAAATCAGCTGTCTCTACCACAGGACCGACCGCCACTACACAAAAAGTACAATACCAAAATTTATAGATTTTTTACATAATAATTTATATCAAAGCAAAATAACTTCTAATAATTTAATAACATTTTGTTTTATTCAATAAAAATAATTATATGCAATGAAATCGTAAAAATATATGTACATTCATTCATACATCCATTTATTATTATTATTATTGTAATGTAGATACATGATTTTTTTTTCATTCAAATGTGTTACGTATGAAATTTGGACTTAGAAAAAAAATTAAATAAAAGTTAAAGTTAGTCAGATCAAAAAATGTTCTATGGTAAAGTTGTTCCTCTTTACTTGTGTAACAACTTTTTCTTAATAATATTTCTCACAAAATTTTTAAAAAACTTAAAAAGTACACTAGTAAACTACCACTTGCCTAAACTACCAGTTGTCCGATTTGCTCCAAAAGCTTATCAATCCCAGATATTTACGTCAAAACCTTAAATATGAAATTTCAAAAAATTCCGCTCAGTCGTTTAAGCTGTACACGTGCCCCCAGACATACCCACACACACACAGACGGACATCATGCTGAAAATTTTTTTACAGCCTTCTCCACACCGGAGTAGTGCATTTTTGCGAAAATCTCGGGTACAAATTTTTAGTATGAAAACAATACCTACCTTATACATTAATGATGCGGTCGGTAAAAATGACACTTTTACACATTTATTACAAAAGCGGCTTTTATATTTTTAATTAATGCTTACCCAAATCCCAAATTTAAAAACACAATTCATTTGTTTTCTAATAATTATTCAATTGTTAGATTCTATTGTTACTATAGATAGAATATACAAAAAAAAAAAAAGAGAGAAGTTTAAACGCGAATATAATATACATAGCTATATGTATATTGAAAAAAAAAAACAATTAAAAAAAGGCAAATTTAGATTTTTTTTTTTGTAAACACAACAGAAATTAAAAACTATGAAAAAAAAACTAAGTATATATTTATGTATGTACTGAAAAATGTCCAAACTTAATAGAAATGACTAATGATGAAAAAGAAGGATTGAGTTAAGCGTTGTTGTTAACAAAAAAGTTGAATTAATTGAAATTATTTTTCACAGCTATTGTTGATTAAATTTATTTCATGCTTTTTATTTTTTTATTTTTTGTATATATAAAGTATAAGAAAAGTATTGTAATCGTAGTGCCCATATTAAATATATCCTTATCCATAATAAAAGATTCTTGTTGCCATTGTGTTTCTGTATTATAACTATGCATTATACGGAAATAATTTAGCCAACGATTTTCCAGACTCAAACTCAACGTTATCGATTCTGTTTCAAATTTTAATTTTCCTTGAATGGTCCGAACTTCAACTTGTTTAAGATCTTTCAAATGGATTTTTAAGAAAATGATCAGAAACTATTTTTGGCTATAGCATACTTTTTTTAAGATGTTTTAAATAAATTTGTGTCTAAAAAAAAACCATTTAATAGCTTTTACAGCAATTATATTAATTAATTGAAATTTTTACATACATACATATATGAGTGTCAAAAAAGTCTAGTGTAATAAACTCTCGGTTTTGTTTTTTTTTATTTTTAAAATTCATGAAATTCGTGACGGATTTTTTTTTTTTTTTTTTATGTTTATTAGCATGCCAGTAACTTTTTTTTTTAAAACCTTAATAAGATAGATTTCCTCATATCTAATTTCATTTCATTCTATATGATGAGTTTTGTGATAAATGCGTTACGCAAAATAAAACCGGGCGTTGCACTACTTAAACAGTTTTAAGACATGCTGGTGTGTAAAAAAAAAAATGAAAATGAAAATAATACAAAAAAAAAAAAAAACATGAAAAGAATTAAAAATAATTTAATTAAAAGATAAAAAAATAAAAAAAAAAAACTAACGTTTGTAAGAAGTTAAAGGAATTATTTATATCTAGAAGTTAATTATTTTAAACTTTTACTGAATATATTTTGTATAGATTATTTTTTTTTTCTTTTTTCTTTTTTTTTTGTGATATATTTATCTGTTGTTTCGTTGACAGTGATAAAGATATTCCGGTTAAAATTGACCATTATTTATATCATTATTTAATTCAATTATCTAATTCTTAAAAAAATTATTTTGTACTTTGGTTTTTTTTTTTTTAGATAATTCAAAACTTTTATTATTAAAATTGCTAAAAAAAAAAAACAATTTATTCTTTTAGAATTTAAGAATTACTTTTTTATTGAACTTAATTTGGCACAATTTTCAAATTAGTTCAATCATGTTTTTTTTTCAAAATCTAATCATGTTTAAGTGGTTATACATAATAAGTGGTTGTTGTTTTTATTTTTTTTTTTATAAATATTCATTTTACTGTCCAAAAGAAGGAAAAGTTGAGAAAATTAATTTTTATCATTGTTAAAAAGTATTTTATGCAAGTTAAAAAATATTTAATTAAAAAGGAAAAAAATTATTGCGTTCTTTTAAGATTAGTTAAACAAACATTTTCTTAATTTATTAGATAATTTATTAATTTCTTTAAACCAAATATTATACTAATTATATTATGTAGTGGTTAGATTACTATTATAATCTTTACAACTGGAAAATTATATATACCTATTATATTTATATGTGGATAATACAATCAATATTTAGATGATAATGACTTACTTTGAAGGAAAAATACAAAAAAACTAAAACTTACAAATTACAATTAACTTAACCTAAATAATCTACATGTTTGCGTTGTTGTTGTTTTTTCGAAGGAGGAGCTTCTAACTGTCGTGACATCTTGGCTCGGTGATCCGCTCATCACTTACATTATTTCATCTAGCTCATCTATACCCTTCATGACTCATATGATTTTTCGCTGTTTGAGTATTTTCATTTCAGAGAAGTTCTCCCAATGTCCCTCACCCAATGTTCTTCCTCTTTTTAGTTCTAAGACTGGGCATTGACATGAACTAATCTTTCCGCATTCTGCCCACATCTTCTGAACATATTAGTCTTCACTTTATCTTTCTTTTCGATGGATCTTCGAGCATCAGATGACCTGTGCTGATTTCCATAAAAAATTCCAGAAATCATATGTTTCTAATTATCCCAGGGATCGAAACCAATTCTGCCTCACACTAGTTAGGGCCCAGTGTTTTGATAAGCGTTTTATATCAGAGTAAGATGAACTTTCCCCCGAAATATCTTGCTGGTTAGTTCATTGAATTTAACTAACTTATCTGCTTATATATACTATCTAAATAGCATTTAACCAAAAAAGATTAAAATACTACTTTCAAGTGGACTTTAGGTGGATTCATTTTAGAATTTTAGGTGGACTTTTTGCAATTTGTTTCATATTACATATATTTAATCAAAATTTTCTTAATTTATAATATTTGGATATCTGTGAGTTATAAAGTTTAACTTAAAATTTTTACTTAAATACATTTTGATATTTGTTTTTTCTATTATTAATAATATGTAATGTATTAATTATTGTTACCGTTAATTTGAACCCAATGATGAATGGCACCTTATCATATCGACAACCAGATAAAAAAATTTTTTCATTGTAAAATTAGTATAAGTCAGTATTAAAATATGTATACATATATGTATATACAAAAATATTTTTTATTTAATAAATAATTTCCATATGATAAATTCAAAACCAAAACGATGCAATAAAAAAAATGTTCATGTATATGACCTTTCAATAAATAATAATGTGTAAACATATTATATTGCTTTAATTTTGTTATTTTGTTAATTTTCAAAATAAATAAATATACACACATATATGTATTTAAAAATCAAGTATACTAACTATAAAAATATCACAATTAGTCACATCGTAAATTTAAATTCAATATATTGAAAAACCATATTTCTGTTCAAAATTTTTAATTGCATACTATGTATATTTCAACAACTAATTAACAATAATATAGGCTATAAGGAAATGGTTTGGATTAGCGTCCGCGTTCGATTGAAATGATATTTTTATAACGTTACTTAGTGATGTCACCAACATTTCATAGAAGACCACTTTGACCGACAAGGTCATTTGAAGGTCAAATTGATTATTTAAAAATTTACCTATTATTTTGTAGTATTTTACTTTATCCGTTATATCTTTCATCTACGATAATATACAGGAACCATTTCCTACATAATTGTAGACCATAATACTATCTTTAATATACAACTAGTTTCGTCTTAATCGGTGCTACCATTTTTGAGATATTGCAGTTCCAAGTGGAAAGTTCGATAAAAAAAAAAAATATATAACTGTTAAAGTAAAGTACAAAACAAAACTAAATAATAGGAAAATTTTCAAATAATCAATTTGACCTTCAAATGACCTTGTCGGTCAAAGTGGTCTTCTATGAAATGTTGGTGACGTTACCAAGTGCCATTATAATAAATTTCATTGCAATCGGACGCGGACGTTAATTCAAACCATACCTGGCTATAATAAGATTTTTCATTTTTATAAGATTAGTTAAAGAGATGGCGTAGAACTAAAAAAACGCCTATTCTTTGTACAATAGCCACAGCCGAGTAATCAACGGCTTAGTGAAATAATAATTCCAGAAACTGAAGCTTAGTCAAATATGAATAATAAATGACTTAGTATAGAATGCCCTATACTCTTTACAGGAGTGGCAAGGAAAAAAAAATAAGAGTAGTTAATTTTTGAAATTGATTCTACCATTAAATATTCTTACAATAAATGATTTAATTAAAATTTAAACAGAAAACCAAACTCAAAAATCTTATTTAATTAAATATTATAATTTAATTCTCAAAGCTTATTATAATACCTATACAATATAATTATTTCTGTAATTTAAAACAAAGCATCATTATTAATAAAAAAAAAAAAAACAAAAATTTAAAATTGATGAAAAAAAAAATAGAATAAAAGTGAAATTAATTTAATATGCAAATAAAAAATATGAAGTCATTCAATGTTACACAAACGGAACATCTAATTTTAAATTCATATATGTAGTTATTTAAATAAATAAATAAAAGCGCTACGAATGTTCGTATCTCAAAATCTCTTTTCCTAAAATCTCGTTTTTAAATTCTAAAATATATACGAGCATTTGAACCCAACTCGAAATATGTAAGTAGAAAAATAATCAGGATGGATTTTATAGTTGCTTTCAAAATCAGAATTATACCAATTTTCCAAAATATGTACCTATATGTTACATTTTAAATTAGGAGGCATTTTATAGTTGGTAACATATAGAGATCGTGTAGCACTTTCTTTGACCTTGTTCTAGTCCACCAAAGAAAGTGTGGAAATATTTTGGTAATGATAGTTCCTTCAAAACGTAGGTGAATCTATTCGGCTAGAGCTGGTGTTAAATTTCCCTAAATTTATGCCTTGTAACTTTTTCTAAAATTATTTATTATTTATTTAGAACTCTCTGACATGGATCTAAGAAGGTATCTTTCATAGCTATCTGTCCGTCAGAGTGCTATCATTGTGGCATAAATCTTGAGAAGTTTAACACCAAACGTGGTTGAATAGGTTCTCCTACGTTTCGAAGGTACACTACTAACCTAGAGCGTAGTCATTACTGACGCATTAGATCAGCCTTCATTAATAGTAAAAAAAAAACAATTGGTTATAAAATCAGGATTACATATCTACAATTTTGTTGTTTCAAAAATCAAAATATTTTTGAGTTTCATTTGCATTTCTTGCGGTATTATTACTATCCCAATTTTGTATATCCCATAATTATAACACAAATCCTTTCTAATTTATTTTTTATATTAAAATTGGGCGGCCCAAAACCAAAACAAAAAAAAAATTAAATTGTAGTAAACGAGATTTTAGTAAAACAATATTTTGATAAAACGAGATTTTGAAAAAACGTAATTAAGAGATATGATCTTTCGTACCTAATTCTAAATAAGCATTATGTAAATAAAAAATTATAACTAGGTATAAACAATAAAAAATGTTTTGTCTTATCTGACCCAGCTCGTTTACGATAACATGTTTAAAAAAAAAAATTTTTTTTTTACTTTATCATTAGAATAAATCATAAAACATCTGATCGATTAAAAGCTTAAACTTTATAAGTGCTTTATAGGTACACTACATATGTATATAGTACATCGGCAATTGTGCGATAAACAAAATCTAAAAATATGTGTTTGTCAGTATATTACATCACCCACTTAAACTAATTTGAAATTATACGAAAACAAAATACACTATAACAAAAATTAATAAACAAACGTTTATCACACATAACCGGCAATCGGCATAAATCGTAAATTGTAAATATAAAAAATAAAACATTAAAAAACAAAAATATTGGATCACCATTCTGTACAACAACAAAACTGATCAGAAAAAGATATAAAAAAATAAGCAAACGATCGTTAACTAAAGAAAGATGTTAAAATATGTTTACATATTATATAAAATTTGATTATTATATTATTTACTTCAAAAATATTAATAAAAATGTATGAGTGAAGGTAATACATATTAGTGTTTGTGCATTAAATTCTTGTTTTTCTTATCATAATAAAAATAATAAATAAAAAAAAAAAAAACAAATAAAAAAGTATAATTTGTGCCAAAAATTTATTTCTCATTTTTGGTTTTTTCTAGTTAAGTGTTTAGAAATATGAATCAAAAATAAACTTAAAAATCTATTTTGTCCATTTAAATGGATGTTTTATCTCATCTCTTATTGCTTTTAAGTTTTGATATTATACTTCTCATTATGCTATGTATACGCATATAGAAATGTGCTATGTGATGTCCTATAATTGTCGTAACAATTCTATAGTAAATAAATAAATAACGTAACTTTTAAAACTGAATTCATAGAGTTATAGATACTGAATGCTTCTTTAAGCAAAAAAATGTAATTATATTCACTTGTAACAGAAACGAAACGAATATTAATTGAAAGTTTATCCTTTTTGTATAGAAATAAAATAATACCTATAATACCAATACAAAGTATTGAAAATAGGTAGGTAGGTAGGTAGGAGCTGCAGATGCACACTTAGGCCAGTTTACGCCCATTATGATACCCTGGATCAGTATTTCTCCTAATTAATCCATTGGGATCCTCTTACATGACGCTGTGAATTTGCTAAGTTCACCTCAGACAGATTGAAGATGTTGTTTAAGAAAAATTTCACCAGAAACTTTCTTCTTTTTGCAGCAAGAGCCGGACATTCACATAGCAGGAAAACGATTGTTTCCTCTTCATCTTTGCAGCTTCTGCAAAAATCATGTGAGGGAAGTCCTAGATTCTGGCATGTCTGCCGATCGGATAATGATCCGTTAAAATCCTTATTATATTACCGATATTTCCGCGATTTAGGGATAAGAGTTTAATCGACCGTTTAAGATCGAATGTAGAGCAGGTTTATTTGAGTGTATTGGCTTTTTGTTCCGACTAATAAAAGTATTGTATGTAGTATTTATATAAATTTGATAATTTTGTTTTTATGTTTCGAAAAAAATCTTAATATTGATATGATTTTTGAAATTAATTTTTCAATTTGCAACATTAGATATTTATACAACACAACATATCAACATCAATTTGTGTTTAAGTTTAGCTTAAAAAGATTTTGGATTTTTTAAATTTGTATATTTTGTATATTTACTTCTTTTGTTGTCGGAGCATAAAGAAGAAATTATATACCAATTAAAAAAATGAGAACATGTTTCTTTATATTTCAAAAATTATAATTAATAAAATTAGAGGAAAATTGAAGAGGTAGTTAACCGTTTGCTTAAAAAAAATTTAACTTTTTAAATTGATGCTAATATACTGAAAACTTTATGGTTTATGTATATGGCTACCCCAAAAATGGGATGTCGTGTCAACAAATTATTAAAAATATAGTCACATTTTAAAATATTATCTTCGTTAATATCTCTCTTAAAAATAATATTAAAGCTTTCTTTTATATATTGTATGTACGCATATAAAGTCTTAAATTCGTACAATAAAAGCGCTTAAGGCAATCTCCTATGTTTGTTAAATCTTAAAGAATACATTTTATTTATTTATTTATCATATTATATATAGCAAACAGTATCTGTTCAATTTCAGTTTTTTAAAACAAAATTTATTTAAATTGTGACATTGATCAAATTGCTGATTTTTTAAAAAAAAGATGACATCACTTCATAATTTGTAAATTATTTGCATTTTATAAGAACAGGGATAGAAACTTAGTAAGCTTTTTTATATGTATATGTACATACATATTATATACATAATACATATTTTAATTTTTTGTTTTTTTGTCTTAAAAAAAATTTTTACTATAATTTTAAACTCGTTTTGAATCTGTGTTTCTTTTTGTTGTTTTTTTTGTTATTTTCGATTAAATTATATTTTTGTTGATTAAAGCTTCCGTGAACCAAACAAAATTTTAAAAGTACCTACTTTTTTTTTTACTCTTTTTTAATTGATCATGTATAAAACATTCATACAGAATTTTAATTTTATTTTCATCCACTTTTTACATAAAGTTAAACACTTAAATTAAAAAGAATAAAAAAAGTATAATGAAGTCACTGAATCATTTACTGTAACTGATTTTATATACTTACATAGATTCTTTTAGTATAATTCAACTTGATTTTTTTATTTTTAATATAAGTTGAATAATATAAAAATTTATAGATATAATTCAACAACAATTAGTATGCAAAAAAAAAAATAAAAAAAAATGATTAATCAGAAATTTAAAAAAAAAACATTTTTAAAACGCGACACCGTAATGTAAATTACCTAAAATTTAGCACTGTTAGTATATTTAATGTTTTTGTTTCTGGATAAGTATCAGCATAAAAATACATATTTTATATATACATACATACATACATATATTTTATTCAACAAAGTTTACTTGTCTGTATTGATTTTAATAGCATCGACATTGAAATTGAAAAAATTAATTCCGAAAAGATTAAGTTATATGTATCTTATAAATTTATAACAGTACAATTTATTACCTTTTCTTCAATATATATTGTGTACCAAATTGTAACTTAAAATCAATTAATGGGTTAGCTATAAAATCTCGAGTTTAAAAATCTCGCGTTTTATAATTTCGCGTTTTATAATCTTGCGTTTTAAAATCTCGCGTATCAAAATCTTTCGCGTTTTAAAACCAAATAATTTTTTTCATTAATTAAATAGTGGGTATGAAAAACCAAAAAAAAAATGTATAAGTATACAAAAAAATTGCACAAAAAAATTTCAAATTTAAATTAATATTGAATACAACACTCTAAGACCCCTCTTAATTCAGAATCTTGCATATACACATATTTAAATATTCTGGAAAAGTCAAAAACCCTGCTTTTAAATCCAACTAAATCTCGCATATAATATAAATATTCTGGAAAAAGCGAATACCGTGACTTTGAATACAACTCTAAAATCCCCCTCCTTCAGATCTTTTTTAAACATAGAAATTCGACATTTTATTTTCAAACTTTTTTGGCTATTCGACTTTTTTTATACATTTTTTTTTTTCAACAAAAAGACTGGCTCGCAATAATACTTGTATTTTTTTCATTTTCACTGAGATTTATAAAAGCAAAGATTTTAAAACACGAGATTTTAATTCGCGAGATTTCGATACGCTCTCAAAAAACTATTAGACAATAATTATACATAAATAAATTTTTCAATATACAGGAGGAATACAAATAATGAACAAAGAAAGAATAAATTAATAAAAATTTAAAAATGCAATATTATTCAAATGCAATGAAATTAGAAAACGGAAAAATTCTGACTCCTTGATGTATTTTTAGCTAATTATTTGAAGGAGTCAAAATAAATCTGAGTAGGGGGCCTTAGTGGCCTAGTAACTAAGAGCTTATACAATACGTTGTAAACTTTGAAGGAGTGGGTTCGAATACCACACGTTGTTAGAATAATCTCCCCTTAGTACATTTACAGCCACATATGGAAAGAAATGGCTGTGTATTTTACATTTATGCGGCAGGTGAATAAAGTAAAAATTGAGTTTTTATTTAAATTTAATTTTGTATTTTAATTTAAATAAAACTCAATTTTGATGAATAAGGTTTACATATATATGTAGATATATGTATAAGGTAGGTGCATTTAATCTGTATTGATAATTATTGATCAATTTTAAAATTTATAACAAGTAAAAGTAACAGTAAGTCGATGCAACCGACTTATTTATACCTTACACCTAAAAAATTCAAATTAAATTAAAAATCCATACGTTATTTTAGTTAGGTATTTAATATAACTAAGCTAAAAAAATAAATGCTTTTTCAACCTTTGTACAAAATTTCAGATTTCTATCTTTATTAAATTCGAAGATATGCTTGTAAGATCTTGGGAAGTGTGTGAAGGCACCCGAACCACCACCGCAATTCATCTCAAATTTTAGAGACATCATCAGAACAGGGTAGAATACTCTTATATCAAATTTCAAGTTTTTATATTTATTAATTTCGAAGATATGCTTTTTCGGTTTTGGGAGTTGTGTGGGAGATACCCGAACAACCATTCCAATTCATCTGAAATTTTAGGCAAATCAGGGATTCAGGAAATAACACCCTGGTATCAAATTTGCAGTTTCTATCTTTATTAATTTCTAAAATATGCTTGTTCGGTTTTGGGAATTGTATGGGAGGTACCCGAACGATCACTCCAATTCATCTCAACTTTTACGCAAATTAGGGATTTAGGAAACAGCACCCTCGCATCAAATTTGAAGTTCCTATCTTTATTAATTACAAAGATATGCTTGTTCGGTTTGGGGAGTTGTATGGGAGGTACCCGAACAGCTCCTCCAATTCATCTCCAATTTTGGACAAATAAGTGATTCAGGAAACAACACCTTAGTACTAAATTTGAAGTTTTTATCTTTATTAATTTCGAAGATATGCTTGTTCGGTTTTGAAAGTTGTATGGGAGCTACGCGAACAACCACTCCAATTCATCTCAAATTTTAGGAATATCAGGGATTCAGGAAAACACAGCCTCGTACAAAATTTTAAGTTTCTATCTTTATTAATTTCGAAGATATGCGTATTCGGTTTTGGGAGTTGTATGGAAGGTACCCGAACGCATGGTCCGATTTGGCCCATTTACAATCCCTTACCTTAGTCATTGTTAACCTACAGTATAAATTTCATCAAGATAGCATCATTATTTTTTGAGTTATCGTGCGTACGGACGGACATCGCTAAATAGACTCAGGAGGTGATCCTGATTCAGAATATATATACATGTCTATACCTAACTCGCTTCCTTTTGGTGGTTACAAACACCATACCAAAGTTAATAAACCCTATACTTAATGTGTAGGGTATAACAAGTTATATTAAACGCAATCAACAAACTAAATACTAGAAATATGAAAGATGTATAGAAGTAAAAACATTGTTAAAGCTAAAGCAAAAAATTAAAACCAGTAAAAACTTAAACAGAGATGATAAATATTGCAATCAATGATAATGAAAGGATAATGATCTTTCATATATTATATTTTTTTAAACATTAAAATTGATAAATATAAAAATATAGTGTTGATAAAATATTAAATTATGAAAATTAACTTTTATTTATGGCAAAATAAAGTAAATCATTATTTTTAATTGCAATATTTGTAAAAAAAAAAATTAGAATTAAATTTTCAAATAAAATAAAAAGATAATTTCTTTTAATAGTTAATTAATTCAAAAATAAAAAAAATTAATTCTTAATTTATATGTATATATACACCATTCGTTCCGTTTTTTTTTTTTTTTTTTGTTTTTTGGATATTAAAATAATTCAACCATAAATACTGTATAGTGTACTCAGGTACTGTGTACATAACATAGACAGATTAAAATCTTTTGATATATTTTCAAACTTTAGAATAATATAAAAATTAAAATGTGTTTTTTTTTTTTTTTTTATTTAAATGATTTTGAAGAAAGCTAAAAATGCTTTCTTTTGAATAAACATTTTATTTTCACTAAATTTAATCTATTAAAGTGTGGTATAATTAACAAAAACTAACTTATTTTTTTGTTTTTTTTTTTTTTTTTTTCATTTAAGTAAAAATCACAATTATGCTAATTGTAAATAATTATTTTTTTTTTTTTTTTTGAAAACAACTTTAAACTTGTAGAACTCACACGTTTCAAATATGCTCACGTTCTATTTTACAAGCGTTTTCCGCTACATGTTCCATTCATTATGGAAAGAAAAAAAAAAACAAAAAAAAAAAAAAATTTAATTATGAATTGTATGAATTCATCATATTCATTCAGACAATAAGTAATAGTTTCACTTATAAGTACATATATATATTTATATGTATATTTATATATATGTTTACAATAGTATAAAGAACTTCATAAAAGGTATAGTTTCGGAAAAAGTAAAAAATACATAGAGTATGTAAGTATATACTATGCTTTAAAGAAATGTATCTACTCGAGTTGAACAATTTTTTTTTATATTTCCTGAATAGTTTTTTCTTGTTTCAATCGGAATAAGTAAATGCGCTTAAGAGAGAAAAAAAAAAAAAAATAAAAGAAAAAAAACAAGTACCATATAAGTTTTTATTTTTCATTTCAAAAATTTTTTAAGCTAAAGGAAGCCAAATAAATTCTGGATTATTGTTATATTGATGATGGGTACCCCTTTATATATAGATACTTATACTTATACGTGTTTTGTGTATAAAGATCTTATAATTTTTTGTTTGCTTTTGTTTTTATAGTAAATCATGAATCATATTTATATTTATAAAGGTATATCATTATTATACACAACACTTAATTTATCATATAAATTATGTACCTATAATTTTTTTTTTGTTTTGATTTTGCAATTCATAAAATTATAGGTAGGTATTCATTTAGAACAAAATTAATTTATACTTGAATATATTAAACTGATAATATAAAAATTAAAAATTAAAAAAAAATATACTTATTATTGTTTAATTAAATTCAAAATAAAACATATAAAAATATATAAATATGAAGTATTAAAAATTCCTTTCATAACAATACCATATTTTCGATTAATAAATAATAAAAAAATAAAATATGATCAGACAATTTTAATGATATTATTACCAGATTTATATAAATAAGTACTTATTTAGGCATGCCTAATGATAATTTCAGATCGCCACTGATGCAAACATTTTAATTTTTTAATATATGTACATACATACTTATTTTTAAATAAGTAGGTATCTACCATCTCTATTTCTTATATAAGATACACATGTTTTAAGTTTTATAACTTATAAAACATTACAATCAACAAAAATATATATTATAAAGTTAAACATTTAAAACATTATAGTAATATTAAAAAGAAAAAAATACAATGGAAAAAAGAATTTGAGAAAAATATAGAAAAAAAAAAACTAAAACCAGCTTAATAAAACTTAAATAAAAGAAAAAAAAAAAAGTTCCCATTGAGTCTAGACAATACAATACCAAAAGACAAACAATATTAAATAGATATATTCCCTTATAAGTTTATTTTTTTTTTTTTTCTTTTTTTAAAACTACAAAAACCACTTAGATAATACATAATAGTATAATAGTAAAAAGAATTGCCTACAATATAAATTTTTTTCAATTTTATACAATCAAATATTATGCAATCAAAATATGTACATATTTAACAATTATTATACATTTTCGTTAAAAAAAAAAACTTTATTTAAACTATTTATTTATTAATAAGATTCCTAATTCGTTATTGATAGCAGTGTTTAATTTTTACTCTTTGAGATGAGATGAAAAACACATTTTAATTAAAATTTAATCTTTAAAATCCCAATAAAAGTCAATTTAAATTAACTCCAGTATAATCAAAAGTACAGACATACATACATACATACATACATATGTACATATTTAATGTTTTGATATTTTTGATCTCAAATAAAAATTCTTAAAATTGCATTTCATAAGTTATAAAAGGAAAAGACAACAAAAAAAAAAAAAAATCTAAGAAATACAAAAAAAAAAAAATCAAAAATATAACAATACTTGGTAACTATTTCTTTGATTTTAAACTTTTCAACTGCATATAACATACATATAGGTACTAAAAATATAAAAATGTTATGAGTGACTTATGAAACCTAAAAATAGAAAATACCAGGCTTAGAGTTATAAGTATTTAATTTCATCCGTATAAACAATAGGAAATATACTCTAACCTCCCTTTTGTTTCTTTTTTACTAGTAACTACATTAATTATACCTATATATACATACATACATACTTAGATAGAACGACACAACTAATAATTATTATGATTATAGGTAGGTATATTACTTTACTTATAAATATAAACAGTTTAAAATGAAAAGAAAACCATAAAAGAAGGGAAAGAAATTTTTCTGAATATACAATAGTCAAAAACAAAATTGTGGAATTAACTATGTATCTATGTTAATGTATGTACATATTTGATTCTTAAAATACTACCTATATGTATACATATTTATATAACATATTTGTATCGTATATGTTATATTTTTTCAAAAATAATAAAAGCAAAATTTAAATGTCATTGTGTAACTGTAAAAATTGAATGACATATCATATACAGTTATTTCTTTGAAATACGTAATAATAAAATTATGAAAAAAATAATGACAAAAAAGTAAGTAACATTTATGTATAATACATATGTATAATTATTAAAATGAAAAACAAAATAGAAGAATTAATAGGTACTTACTTATTAATTATCAAAAACTGTTATATTAAAATTTTGTTTTAATCAAATTTATTCTTAAAATTAATTTGCAAAGTTGATTTGCCTTAAATACCTAATTCTTTTATTTTTTTATGATTTTTTGGATCAACTCAACCATTCAAAAACGTCAATTTAAAATTAAATTTTAAATTAAATATAATTCCTGCAATTCAATGTTTTTTACTTAAACAAAATAAAATCAGTTATCTTAAAATTTTTGCAAAAATTCTAATATTCATAATTACATATATGAATTATTATGTACTTTTCATAAAAAACAAAAAAATAGAAAAAACGATATAAAGTATGTAAATGTAACTACACATATTTAACATTTGCGCATGCACGACTTTGATTTTAATTGAGTAAATTGAACATGAGTATCGCAATTCAAAATTGTCTGTCTATCTTTAACTTTTTTTGTTTTTTTTTTTTTGTACTTTAGATAAAAAATATTTGTTTGGTGTACTGAAATAATATCTGTATATACGATATATTAAAATTATATACATACATATGTATGTATGTACATAATATACCAAATATATTAAAATATTATGTAAAAAAAAAAAACACAAATATAAAAAAAAACATTTTAAATAATGTGTACACTTTGCTTCCTGAACATATAATTTTAAAATAGAAATGAGATAAACGCACATCTATTAATTTATCTGCAATCAAATGACATTGTTAAATTTTTTTAAAAAAAAAAATTTGTATCATTACATTGAAATTGTCTTTTTTTTTTTAAGTATTTTTTTAAGGGTTGATGCCAAATATTTTATTTGAAAAACTCTAAGAATTGAATTTAATGACACACTTTCACAGTTCAAAGCATTTTTTCTTAATTGGCTGAATATAAAATATAATAACTATATATATTTATATACATTTTTTTTACGAGTTCATCCATTATTACTATAATAATAATGCAATTTGATTTATTTGCACTATATAATAAAGAAAGTTCTTTTATATAGTTTTTATATTTCAATAAAAATGATTTAGTGTACTTAGTGTAAAAATACTTTTTTTTTTGTTTTTATTCGTAAAAATAAATAATTGTTTTGCAAAATTTATCTATTTGTTTGTTTGGAAGGATGAAAAGGATGAAATTAAAAAAAAAATAATGAACTGTACATTTATTTTCTTTTAATTTCAACTAAAAACTAAAAGATTTTTATTTTTTATATTATTTGCATTCATTCTTTGTTTAAAATTTTTTAAAATCTATTCATCAAAAGATCCAACCGACTATGGATTTAAAATGAACACGTCATGAATCATGGATGAAACGAAAATTATGTTATTATATTTTAAATTTGGAAATAAGCAAATTGATTAATTTATGAGCTTTAAAAAAGAAAATAATTAAAAGAAAATTCAAAGATAAATTTATTTCAATTAAATTTAAAATGAACTCTAAGTAATAAAATTAAACAGTAAAGATAATTTTTAATCTGTGGTGCGATAGCATTTGATTATCGAAAAATAATTTTTTAATATACATATTACCATTTAAATTTTTATGAATTAAAACCTATTTCTTAGAAAAATGAAAATATAATGCTTTAAAAAATTTTTTATTAAACGTTTTATTAAGCAACTTAAATAACTTAATGTAAATTTACATTTTACACGAGCAGCGACAATTTATTTGACATTTATTTCTTTATTTAGTTTTTGATTTTAAAAAGTTTTCTTTTTAAAATATAAAAAATTCTATATTCTCCATCTCCATTGTTGTTTATAAGTCAAATAAAATATTAAAATAATAATATAAAATGTCACTCACAACAAATATCATATTTAAATTTTGTCAATTTTTAAAATTAATCACTGAAAAAAATCTTGTTTTAATTAACTAAATACGCAGTTAAAAAAATTTACTTGCCTTGTAGACCTTTGAGACAGCTATTATTATTAATTTTACATAGTTATATAAATTTATTTTGATATATACCTACATATCTTAAGAGGGTTTCACACGAGCCATTTCAAATGAAAAGATGCGATAACTTAATCATTGTATACTTTTGGCTAGATGTATAAAAGCGTAATAACTAATTTTTTTTTTTTTTTTTGTCTAATGAATAATTTATTACATCATTTTAAATACCAACAAAACAAACAAAACTTAACTAGTATTTCTAATTTTTAAGCTAACTGACTCATTTTTATAAAAAGTAATTATTAAACACTAGGTCAATAATTTCTGTTGTTCTTCAAAATGTATGTAATATTAAAAATCATCATAAATTTTTTAATAGCTTTTTTTTTTTTTGAGAGTATTAAATTAAAATACACACAATATAATTTTATAACTAACATCTGTTTCTTGTTTTTTTTTTTTGTAATTTTTTTAATTAAAAATTAAAATGTGTATAAAAATTTTCTGTTAATTTATTTTATACTTGTTAAATTTTTCATATTATAATTTGTTTGCACTCTTTAAAATAAATGCAAAAATAATAATAAAAATGTTAACGATTTTTCTTATCATAGAAAATGTTTTTATCAATTTTATTTTATCTTATCAATTTATTAGATATATCTTCATTGTTTTTTAGTAGTTAGTTATTTTACGAATTTTAATTTTTTCATCATATATGTACGAGTATATATCGCGATATTGCAAATTGTTTTTTGAAACAATATAAGTAATAAGTTATGTTTTAATTTTATTTTTTTAAATACATATACCTATAACATTGTTTCGAAATTTTTTTTGAAGTTTTCTTAAGTATATGTAGAATGAAAATACTATACATATAATATTAACCTATATCATAATGTATAATATTTACCTAAATCAGTTATTAATAAAGTTCTAAAACGTCAAAAACTTAACTATCAAATTTTTCAAATAACATACAAAACAAATGGTAGACATCATTCCAGTTAAGTAATTTTATATTTTATAACATGTTTCTAAATATTCAAATATAACAAAATATCCAACTGTCAAAATATAAATTGAGCGTTAAAGCACGTCATACACTATTTACTTCTTCTGATTTACATAGTTTCTAAAACAAAATATTGTCAATAAAATTTATTGTGTCGATTTTTTTGGTGCGTGCAGCATATTACCACTCTCATTAAAAGCAATTTAAGAAATTCAATAGTGATAAAGGAAATGAAGAGTTTATTTTTAAAAAGTAATTTTTTTAATTAAAATATTAATATATTTATTTTAAATTTGGATATACCAAATGATTTTTTAAAGATAGAATTTTATGGCCAGCCTTTGGACAAATTTAAAGAAATTAATATTTTTTGAGTTATACGGATTTTAGATTTATCACTACTCGTAGTTAGATTTATCACATTCCCATATAAGAATAAGTGTAAATAATTGTCAAAAGCTTATCACTATACAGGGTGTTTCAGACTCGATGATCTTCCTTGAAATGAGTGATCGGACATGTCGAGACGAACAAAAAATTGTATTGAGAGGGGTTTTATGAAAAGTCGCTAAAACATCTTTAACCGCTCATATCTCGAAAAAGGTCCAGAAAATTTTTTTTTAATAATATTTTATTTTATAAAAGGAAATAATAATTTTATGGAACTAGTGAATAGATAAAATCTAAAACCGTATATTAACCTTAAATGATATAAAGTTCAATTGGAATTGTGTCCTTTTCTTTTTTCAGCTCCTCTATTTGTATAAATTCAATTTTATTCCATTTATATATTACTACTTATGTTGGAAGATACTTGGTATTATGTTACAAAATCTCATTGTTTAAAAGATTTTTCTCTTTTATTCTTTATTTTCATCTTTTTTTGTTTTTTGCAAAAGAAAAACTATAACAATTATTTTTAGTTTAAGTAAATCACAAAAGTATCTAAATATTACCATCCACTTAAATATTTTATTTTTTTTTTCTCATACCTTTTTGTTTGTTATATAAATAAGTACGGTATCTAAGAATATATTTTAAAAGTCACCTTCACTTAGACATTTTAAAAAAATGTGACAACAAGGACTTAAATTAAGAAAATGGTTTCATTGTTTTTCTTTTATGCATTTACATACATATATAAATTTTTTGAAAACAAAAAACTCTTCTAATATTTAAATTTATCGCAATAACTATTTAAGAAAACTTGTAACTGTTTTTTTTGTAGAATTATATATAACTAGTTATATATTTTGGAAAAGGTAATTTTTTTTTAATTAAATTTATCACATGATCTAAATAAGCGTTTTTTTATATTTTAATCCCTTATTTAGTTTTAAAACCTAATTAATAATAAGCCTTTAACTGCAATAATAATTAAATTTATAATGAATATCTATTAGCTCTGTACGAGTATTATTTATTTTTAGTTAAATACCAGTATTAACTAGTACATAAGTAATTATGTATAAACTTTTAATAAAATATAATATTAAATTGTAGAATACGTAGTATACATATATCTATAGGTACAGTATTATATATATTAAAAGAATAGAAAATCATTTCGGGAAATCAGTTAATCTTAATAATTAAATTACCTGTTAGTTTTTGGTAGATTAATTAAAACGAAATTTTAGATTTCGATAAACAAAAATTATAATTATCCATAAGTATCTTTACTAAGCTATATATTATATAAATTAATTAAATTATAGTTGCGGGAATAAATACTTAGATACGATTTTTTTTAAGGTAGGATAGGATGGGATTAAGTAGAGATTAAATAGTAAGAGTATTGTTTTAAATCTTTTGAAATTTCTAATTAGAAATTATATTTTGAATTGTCAATAATAAATTTGAATGTTAAATTGATATTTAAATTTTATATTTAAAAATATTCATAGATCAACCAAAGAATAAGTTACATATTAAATATCCAATTCATTTACATTTTTCTCCTCACTAGTTATATCTAATACTTTGATTAAAAATTTTTAATTATTTATTTACCTTTTTGATGTTGATCTCTATTATTAACTTCTGAATTTTCAAGGATATTATTTGCAGCTACAACGGCTACAACAGCAGCTACAACAGGAGCTGTTACATCCGAATTAATAGGATTATTTAGAACCTCCGCCATTTTAAATTCTCCAAAAAATTATGTATAAAAATTATTAAACGCAATTATATTATCCTTACTTTTGAGAGTTACAACAAAAACAAAGTTATTTGCTACCTATCTCTTCTTAAATATCTATATTCAATTTTTTTTTTTTTTTACTCTTTCGTATTGTTGTAGTATTTCGTCCTTTTATCACGAAAATATTATTTTTTTTCTTTCTATAAACTTTCGATTCGAATTAGAAAATAAAACTTTCGTTTATTTTAGGGGGGTTTTTTTTTTTTCTTTTTTGAAAATTAAAAACAATTTTAGATAGACGTATTTTAGTTTCACTTTTTTTTTTATTATCACAATTTAAAATATATGTATATAAATATGTATTTATTTTGACGGTAAAATTAAAAATAAACGGTCAATATACATATATAACTGTATCTATACATTTAGCATGTAGAAGAAAAACTATAATAGAAAAAGAATGAAAAAAGAATAAAAATTTAAAAAAAAAAACAACAACAATAATAATAATAAATTTTAAGATGATTTAACACTCCTTTTCTATATAAAAAAAAAAAAAATCTCTTATTTCATACTAAAAAAGAATTAAAATGTTTATACATAACTATACAAATTAAAATATATGTATATTATATGTATGTATATTTAAATTATTTTAATAATTTTTAAATATAATTATAGGTATAATGAATTTAAAATTAATTTCATTTGATAAAATTTACTTTTTTTTTTTTCAATTTTATTCTGATACAATATTAGCGCTAAATATTATCACTTGAGTATACCACGAATAACTGAAGCGCTTTAAAAACAAGAATATAAGAAAAAAAGAGAACATGAAAAATGTATACCTTGATGACGGAACGGACGATAGATAAGCTTTTAAAAGATTATCTTCTTTCAAATTATTATTATGTACCTAATGTGCTTTTTTAAGTTTTTTGTACTAAAATTAGTATAAATTTGTATTTTGTTTTCCTTTTAAACGATTCAGGTGACATCTGACGTTTGAATTATAAATTGAATGGAAAATTTGAGTGATATTTTGAGTATTTTTAGAAAAGAGAAAAAAAAGTGGAAGGGGTCTTTTTGTTTACACTTTACACACCCTACAGTAACAGATATTTTAGAAATATACAACTTTTTTTTACATTAAATTTTGTAATCGTCATTAATTCTAAAATGTCTTTAACACTCATATTCTATTATATTATACCTTTTTCCACTCATATTTTATTATACTTTAGGAAAAGTATTTCCGTTTTAAGTGTAAATTTTTGTATTTACGTAGTTGGTTTTTTCAGATGGTTAGAAGAGATATTACAAAGGTTTTTTTTTTTTGTTTTAGAAAACTTCAAACAATACACTTTGAATCAGACAATACTTTTGTCAAAATAATGTTCAGTTAACAACCATTTGGAATTAAACTTGGAATTAAATTGGAAATACTTTTTCTGAAAGTATAAAATATATACATATGTAAGAAGACATTGTCAAGAAGAAAAGTTTCGAATCTAGATCAGAGTTTTAATTTTTAGTTTAATTTTATTTTTATGTATGGAATTAAAATTTTAAAACATAACATCTTGATACAAACTAATATTTAAATTTTAAATAAAATGTTTTAAATAAATAAACTAAAAATTCTCTAATTCATATTATAGTATTTTGTCTTATTATGGGATCGTATCGAAAGCCGATTTATCACAATCCTGTTTTATCAAAATCCTGGTTTTTAAAATCTCTTTTTTTCTTAATCTTGTTTTTTAAAAACCCGCCGGTTATCTACATATGTATGTAAAAAAAATATTAGGTTCAAAATCAGGGTTATACGATTTTTCCTTTATATTTATAATATATATGTATATGTGAGATTCTGAATTAGATGAGATTTTAGAATTGGGGTCGAAATCAGGATTATACGCTTTTTTCAAAATTAAAAAAAATACAGGATTTTGAAAAATTGGTTTTTGATAAAACAGGATTATGATAAACCGGCTATCGTATACCCTCTTATTATATATGTATATGTGAATTGTGTATATTTCAAATTATATTACATATAATATTTAAAATTCTTCTTTTTGCGCAATTTTACTGAGAAATATTGAAATATTTTCTACTATCTACAGATTTACTGTAATAATAAACATATTTATTAGTTCTATGGTTATAAAACTTTATATAATAGATTTAATATACATAATAGAATTAATACACATTACTATTCTAAATAAATATTCTCATATTTAGAAAAGGTTTTTTTTGTTAAATTTTTAGAAAAATAAAAATTTATTTTTAAAGAAGATGAATAATTTTTGAATGCTAAAAATAGAAATAATTTTTTTCAATATAAAAAAAAAAACAAAAAATTAAAATCAGTTTTAATAATTTTTTTTTTTTTAATTATTTAAACACAAATAATAAAAATTTTTTAAATAATAGAAGTAATAAAAAGAAAATTTGTTTGAATAAAGAATAATATGCCTTATACAAAACTTCACTATGATATTTTAATTGATGATTTTTTGCCTCCTATATTAAAAGTATTTTCACTGGCCGATATTTTATATATTGAAAAATTTTAAAACTGCATGTTGTTACATATATTTTGTTGTTTGAAGTAAAGAAACATTTCCTTTTTTTTTTTTGATGTTTATTTGTTATATAAATAATTTTTTTCTTTTTTGTGTATATATATGTATATTCAACTCAAAATGGCTGTAAATTATTATTAAATATTGCAAGAAAACACAAATTTGTTGTTTATATTTGTATTTGGTACCTCATATCATTAAACATTCTTCTTTAATGCTGTCGCGTTGTGTTTTTATTTCAAGAATGTTCATTTGAATGTATAAAAAAGTTTTTTTTAGAAGATGCAGCAGTCAACATATTAATATAATTTCTTATAAATTTAAATGTATATATTTTTATTTATATATGAAAAATCTTTAAAAAAAAAAATTTCTAACAAGATGTCAAGTTATGAAATATAAAAATACTATTTATGCTTGAAGAATATCATCTCTGCCGCACATTCTGGCAAGGAATTCTAAAATATACAAAAAATCATATGTTAATGATTTAAATTATTTCGAGTTATTAGAAATTTAAAAAAAAACAAAAATTATATTATGTTTTTAGAAGATACAAAAAAAAAAAAAAATTAAAATTAAAACTTACTATGATATGGAATATAACCATCATCATCCTCTTCTTCTGCTAAAACACAATCCTCAAAAAGTTCATCACCTTGATATTCATCTAAAGGCTCACCTGTACGAAATTATAAATTTATGACAAAAATATTTATATTTTAAAAATTTTGTTTTTAAAATTATAAAAATTACCCAAATTCCTGATAGCATAACTTAATTCTGATAATAACATTAAACCATTCTCATTTTTATCGTATAATTTTAAACATTCAAGAAAATCTTCATAGCATCCTTGTTCTTTTTCCTTTTTTACTTCAGCATAAATTGTTAGAAATTCTTCCATAGTTAATTTTTTTTCATTTCTTCTTTCGGTACCACCAAACTTTTTGATCATTTCTAGTGTTGGATTTAAATTTAAGACACGTAAACCGTCACCAAGATCGACAGCATCCAAACCTGATACTTTATCGGCCATAATTTCAAACATAAAATTAATATCTAATAATTAAAAAAATAAATATTAATTTTTAATATCCTATATAAATTATTTAAAAAAAATTAAAAATTTGATGTCTATACAACTTCAATTTGTTGAGAACTTCACTATCTGTGTATGTGTGATAAAAGTTTGAAACTGTTGTAGGTATGATTTTGGATTTGTAATATTTTTTATATTATATAAAAAAACAATGAATTTTCAAAATATATTCGTAAGCTTAAGTTTATTAATCATATAATAATTGATTTGAATATATATTTATTTTTATCAATTTAAAATTTCCATTTTATTCAATTTTCTATTAAAACTTAATTTTGAAGATTTTTTTTTACAATTTACACCTTTTTTATTTTAACTGAAGATTCTTTTGCTTTAGGTAAAAATATTTTTATTTTAAGTAAAGATTTTTTACTTAAAGTCATGACATTTATAATAAATGTTAAAGTAAAAATATAAATACATAATATGTTAGGCATTATTACACTTAAGCATTGTAAGAAATGTGAAAAAAAAATGGGGAAAAAATTATAATAAATATATCATAAAAATGTCAAATTAAAGCCACCGGCAAATCAAATAGATAATAAGCCGAAAATCTGAATTCATTTATCCGAAATTATTTATATTCAAAAAATGAAAAATGAAATTGACAACTACTGTATGGAAACTAATGTTGTCAAAGCTTAATAAAAAAAACATGTGCTTTGGAAAAAAAAATTAAATAAATCACAACCAGTAGCAAGAGTATAAAAATCGAAAATAATTTGATTGTGGATATTATATATATATATTTACCATATTAAAAAAAATTAAAAAGAATTATACTTATCGTAAATCTTCTTAAAATGCAAAAAAAAAATTAAATTTAAAAATTAAGAACAATTGATCAATTAAATAAGTTAATGTAGAGTAGACTGTAGCGCACTCAAAAATCAAAAATAAAAGAAACAGGATCCACACCAATATAACCACTTTTAATAAACGTCAGAAAAATGTCTATATATGTATATAGATAAAGAGATAAATAAATATATTAGATCCAAATATATATATATATACATATGTATTATATAAATTAAATATAATATATATGTATACTAGGCGTCCTATGGCTGTAGCTGGTGTGTAAGTATATTTTACCGTGACATCTAAATTACAAAAAATTCGTATGGGATACAAAATTTCTTGATTCCAAAAGAAAACAAAAAAAATCATGATTTTAAACATATGTATATATATATATATATATTAATGTTAATGTAGAATTCTGATTTTGTAATATAGAAAGATCATATCCAAATATGCACTTGTATTCAAAACTTAGCGGAATTTCATAATACGTAGTGTGTAGCTGAAAACTATTAAATTATAATAATAGATTAAATATTTATAAACCATAAATTACTAAAGTATAGGGTAAAGATTCTTTAGGTAAAAAAAAAATCTCTTCATTTAAAAAAAAGAAATATTGACTTAAAGTTAAAAAGGCTTTAGTTAAAGTAAAAAAAACGTATATACATATATTTCCATTTCACATTAATATTTAGAAAATTTATAAAAATCAATCAAAAGATATCAACAATATCTGTTACACAAGAATATACTATAAATACGGATTTCTACTTGCATTCACAATTAATTTCAAATCAATAAGATTTAAACTTTGGTACAATAACAGATTAATCAAAATTTAGTACGATTAAGTTTCATTATATGAATATGATCAGTTAACAGTATATGATTAATCGCATTATTACTGACAATATTTAAATTTTTAATGGAAATTTAAAATTATAATACAAATTGAGACATTGTAATTCAAAATTAAGATTTGTTTTTTTTTTATAAGTGTAGTGCGGTTTATCAATTTAGCTCTTCACAGAAAATAAAGTATTATTTACTTAGATAAATGAAAATAATAGAAAATTTATATATATATATATATACAAGGTATTTTTACAATAAATATCGTTCTCGTACTAAACCATAAATATAGGATCTATAAAACATTTATTATGTTAACATAAAATCAACAGTTTAAAAGAAAAGAAGCTATAAAAAACACAAGTTTTCTTACCATTTTAGATAAAAAAAAAAAAACAATGAAAAACACATTTATTAATTAAAGAAAAAAATGTTTTATTTTACTTTTTTTTTTTAAATATTTACACCTTTAAATAAACCTGTAAAAAAATAATATGTATTTATTAAAAAAAGAAAAATTAAAGAATTTTAAGATCCGATTTTAAGAGGTTAAGAAGAGATGTATGTTTGTTTACAACTATTAATTTCTCCCATCTTTTAGATGCTTAAAAATTATTTTTTTTTTTTTTGTTTGTTTCTCTTCTTTATTTGTTCTTTCCTATAAGGCTATATAAAGCTCAATTCTTCTCTCACATAATATAGGCTTCAAAGATGTTCGGTTACATTTTTTTAATTTAGAAAATTTTGTCTTTAAATAGAACATACATATAATATCGAAATTTAAAATCTTTTTAATTGGAAAATTTCATTCTAAATTTTCTAAACATAAAAATAAAAAAAAAAATAATGAACTCTGTTCTCATTATCTATAGGTATATATATATATATATATCTATATATGCATATATGTACATAAAAAGTTTTATAACATTGAACTGGAAGTAATCTTTATATAATTAAAGCAGCGCGTATTTAAATTTTTTTTTTTTGTTTTTATCTTTTATCCGTTAACAACAAAATTTTATTAATTATTTTGTCTTTTAATATTTCAATATGAATCTGTAAAATTTGTTTTTTTATTTTCTTTTTGTTTTTGTAGATAGCTTTTTGGAAATTGAAAAAAAATAACAAAAAAAAAAAAAAAAAAACTATTCCCAAGTAAAGATATATGTATTCTCTTTCTCCCAAACCATTTCTATTATTAATTTTCCTTCAATTTTAAGTAATTGTGTACTTTTTTTTTTTAAGTACACACATTACTTATTTTAATTATTGTTTTTTTTTTTTTTTTTGTTTTTCAAATTCATGCTAATAATTTACAAAATCAATCAATCATAATTTTCTGAACAAGTTAAAAAAAAAAAAATATTATTTTTTGTTTTGTTATTATTTTTTGTTTTTAGAGTTAGTATATAAAAAGTGTTTCAAAAAAAAAAAAAACTGAGTGAAAATAATATTCGTTAATAATATTTTTTATATTAAAATTAAAAAAAAAAAAAAAATTTAAGGATATTAAAAGTTTAAATGGTCAAGAAAATAAGATCAAAAAAAAAAATTAATTATTTTTTTCAAGACAATTGAAAATTTTCCTTAAAATTTTTGTTAGTGTTTTTGTTTTTTGTTTTTTTTCTTTTTAATAAGCCGAGTTTTATGTTATATATAGTGTTTATATTGTTAAATAATTTTTTATTTTGATTAAATTTAATTATTTTTTTTTTATTATATTATTATCAAATATTAAAAAAAAAAAAAAAAAAAGCCTAAAAACTTGAAATTAAACAATTTTACAGAAAATAAAAATTAAATTGTTGCAAACAAATCTATAATATATACATATGAATAAAATTAATTAGATTAATTAATATTATTTTAAAGTATAAATTTTAATTTTTGTTTTTTCTTTCTATTTTTTAATTAATATTAAATTAAAAACAAAAAAAAAAAAAAAAAAACCGAAGTAATATATAATTTTACTTATATATTAACGGGCTTTTTTTTTAAGCCCAGGTATTTACATATTATTATAAATTTTGTTTTTTTTTTTTTTTTGTGTAAAAAAAAAAAAAAATGTTTAAATTCCCTTCTTACTTAAGAACTTACACACAAAATGGTCTAATTACAATTTCAATTTGAAAATAAAGAAGATTTTTTAATACAATCTTAAAAAAAAAAAAATAAAAAATGTAAATATTTTTAAATGTTAATTTGATAATTTAAATTATAAACTAAAATTAAATTTCATTTGTTGATTTACTTTTTGAAAAGTATTAAAACAAATAAAACACAACAAAATCCTATACAATATAATATATAAATAAATTAAATTTCATAAATAATAAAAAGGTACAAAATTTGTGCGCGCGCATATTTAAAAAAAAAAAAAAAAACAAAAAATAGGCTACTACATAAGCAATAATAATAGCTATATAATATCATATTAAAAATAAAATAATTAAAATATATAATATATAAATATATATAATTAAAAAAAAAAAAAATATGGAAACCGAAAAAATTGATAAATTTATAATTTAAATAAATATGATGTTGCACTTATTTTACGCTCATAGAAAATAATTTTATTCTTATATACGAATGCATTTTTTTTTTTAATTTTTTTTTTTTAATGTATATATTAAATTATTAAATGTAAATAAACTGGTATAGTTTTAGAGGTTATATTAAATATTTAATTGTAATTGAAATATTAAATGAATAAGAGATATCAACTTATTTTCTAAAATTATTTTATATAAATAAATGGTCTTGAGAGTCTTGACGTTTTAATGTTTTAGATTTGTCTGCAATAACTTTGAAATTCTTATTTGAAACGATTGATTAAATATATATTCTTTTATTTATTTTTTTTTTTTTTTTTTTGTTTTTCGTAAATTAGTTAATATTAATTCGAAATATATGTATATACATTTATATATTTACATAATTTTTTTTTTTTTTTTGTTGTTATTATTAGTAAAAAAAAAAAAAAAAATTTTTTTTATTAATTACTTTTTATATTCAAAAATGACATTTATGTATTTTGAAATAAATTAAAAATTTTGTTTTAAAAATGAAATGATAAAAATTAGAAATTATTTTAAATAAAAATAAAATCCAAATCAAAATGCACATGCTAATTCGATTTTTTGTTTTTTTTGTTTTTTTTTTTTGTAATTTTAATATTGAAATATTAATATTTTTACATAATAATATTTAGAAGAAAAAAAAAAAAAAAAACGAAGAAAATTCTTAAAAAAAAAAGTTTTCGTATTATTATTTTTCCTTTTTTTTTTTTGTGTTTGTTCTGCTAGTTTTTTTTTTTAACGTTAATACTGTTTAATACATCTCTATAAGAAACAAAAAAAAAAAACAAAGATTACTTTCAGTTCAATTCTAATATATGTATGTATATATATACGCAGAAAAAAAATTCCCAACATTTTCATAAATTTATGAAAAAAAAAAAAAAAAAAAAAAAAAACCCTAATTGAATTTTTTTACAATTTTTCAAAATTTAAGAAAAGAACAAACTCACTTCTATATATAGGTATTAATAAATCAAAAATCATAAAATTCTTTAAAACATATTAAAATGTTTTTAAGGAAAATTCATTTTTTATAATGCATTTTTAGAAAATATGTATTTTGTATATAAGAAATAATAAAATTGAATAAAATGAAATTTTTTAAATAAAAAAAAGGGGAAAACAAAAAAAAATTATCTTTTAAATAAATTGTTAAAGAAATTTAATTTGTTTTTTTTTTTTTTGACATCCTTTAAAAAGTTTTTTTTTATTTTTATAGCCTCGTAAATTTGTTAGTTACACATAAATGTTTTAATTTTTAAAAAGAATCTTTATTTAATTCAAACATAGAAGATAAATTATGATGTTTTGATAAAAACATTTATAAGGACATTAAAGAATTTAATTTAAATTTCATATTAATGGAGTAGATATATATGTCATCAATAGATATATATCATGAATCAAAAAACTGAAGTTTTTTTTACAGATATTTAAGAATTTTGTTCTGTAAAAATAAAAATAAATTTTCTATTTCAATTTATATAAGTATACATGAAGTGAGTTGTTTTTTTTTTTTTTTTTATTCTTTTTTTTCCTTTTTTTTTAATAATTAATTAATTTTTTTTCGTAATTCTTGTTAATTAATTATTAAATTTTGTTTTTTTTTTTTTTTATTAAATTTGCTGCATAAATGATTTTTTTTTTTTGTTTTGCTTAAAAATAAGCCGCATATATGATATTAATAAAAAAAAAGGCAGCAAAAATAAAACAGAAAGAAAAGATATTATTAAAACTATATACTAGAGATAACGTTAGTTATTTTATATAAATATAAAATATATATATATATATATATATGTATATATATATGGTAAATATATATACAAAAAAAAGAAAAATTGATTAAAGATTATATATATATGTATGTATGTATGTATATATAGACACCTACTAAAATATTTATGACCTCTTGTTTATTTATTTTCGTTCACATTTTTTTTTTGTTAATTTTTTTTTTTTTTTTGTTTTTTTTTTTTTTAAATTAATGCAAATACCTGGGTTATGCTGAGTTAACTGATACTAAATTTAATTTTTATTTCTATAAAATCGTTATAAATAGTAAAATTACTATAAAATATTTTTTTTTTTTTTTGATTATAAATATAAATTCCATTAGATTTTTATTATATAGATATTAAAATAAAAAAAAAAAAAAAAATAAGTTATATTGTTTGATGTTCATTTTGTTGTCTGATATAAATAACTTATTTTTTTTTTTTTTTTGTTGTTGTTGTTTTTCTTATTCTTATAAAATATATATAAAATGTTAAAACGTCTAATTAATTAAATCAATAAATATATGTATATATATAATATATATATATTTAGAAATATATATATGTATATATGTATATATATATTTAAAAATTTTTTTTTAAAAATTATTATAATAATAAAATGTTAATTTTACAAAAAAAAAAAAAACACACTAAAATAATAATAGTAATAATAATTATGTAATTTATTTTCTTTTTTGTTTTATATTAAAACTCAAAGAAAAATTTATTTTTTGTTTTTATTAACGAAAATGTATATGTAGATTTTTGAAAAAGTATTTTTTTTTTTATTTTATATTTTTTTGTTATATTTTTTATGGTTTTTTTTTTTTTTTTTTAACTTGCACATTTCTGATTGAAATATTTGCTTAAGTTTTTTTTTTTTGTTTTTTAAGAGTAGCAATCGAATTTTAAATTCGGATACCTTTTTATTTTCCCTGACATTTTGTTGTTTTTGAAACAAAACCGTTGGTTCTTCAAAAACTTTCAATAAAAATGATAAATATGATAAAAGATTTTAATATTAAAAAAAATTTTATTTTGCCGAACCGATAAATCCACAAGTTTTAAAGTTTTTTTTTTTTTTTGATGTTTAAAATGGTTGTTGACAAGTTCGTATTAAAATAAAAGAAAAAAAATATAAGAAAAAAAAAAAAGTATATATCAAAATGTCACCCAAAATGGCCGTTTAAAACTTGTGGTTTTTTTTAAAATGAAGTTTTAAAATTTGTTGTTGTTGTTTTTTTTTTTGATTTTTTTTGTGTTCATTGAATTTTATTTGAAAAATATATTTTAAATATTTTTTGTTGTTGAATTTTAGTTTTGTTTTTCAAAACGTTTTATTTAAAAAGATGTTATAAAATTACTTTCAATATTTTTCAATGATGTAGCGTTAGAAAATTTGAAAAAAAAAAAAAAAAAAAAATGTGATAAAAAAAAGAAAATGATTTTTTTTTTTTTGTTTTACATATTTTTTTTTTTTTTTTTTTTAATTTTGTTTTTTTTTTTTGTTTTTCTTTTTAATTATAAAATTTTCTATTTAATGGTTGTTGTTGATTTTCTTCCTCCCTTTTCATATTATATAAGTAAAATGAAATAAGAGCACGAAATAAATAATAAAATTATTTATATTTGAAATTGTTTTGTTTTTTTTTTTTTTTGTTTTTCTTTTGTTAAAAAAAAATTGTATCTGGATTGCAATTAATTTTTGTTTGTTTTTTTTTTTTTTTTTGTTATTTTGGATGTATTGTATATTTTTTTTTAAAAATTGTATTATTATATAATATTATAATGTATATTAAATATATAAAATATATAAATTTAAAAGATAAAATATAATTTTATACATAGATGTATATTATTTATATATATATATAAAAAAAAAAAAGATGTCGATGTTATTTATTCAGCTGGTGCGTCACCTCCTCCGCCAGTCATCTTTTTTAAGAAAGCTAAAATGAAAAATATATTTTCAATTAATTTTCAAATAAAAAATTTAAAATGTATTTTTTTTTTTAATGGATTTAGAGTAAATTATTCTGATGTTTTTTATTTTATAATAAAAATTTTTTTAATTAATTAACGATATATCGATTATTTTCTGATAAATGATTTACTTTTAATCAATAAAATCAAAATAAGTACTAAATTCGATATAGGTGCATATAAAATATGAATTTTTTAAGGCAATATATAATGCACATATTTGGATTGGAGCCGCCCAAACAGAGCTGAGTTATCTAATTAGAAGAAAATTTTAATTATTATATGTTATTTAAATTTTAATATTTAATTAAAAATTTATAATAAAAAAAATATTATTATAGAATAATGAATTAATCAAAATCATTAACGATTTTGAAATTACAAAAGACGTTAAAGTTTTTAAGTCATCACCGAGATGTATCGGAACTACTTTTCGATAAATACCTCTTGGGCAACATCTCTGGCGAAATTAAAAGTATCGTGCCCAATCTTCAACCAATCGGACGAAATACACGCAAATTACCTCTTTCTCATAATTACACGTAGTGGAACTAGTACAACGAAATATATAGTTATTCTTAGCTCGTATGTCCAAATTGTGGAACATATTACCACCACAAATATTCGTTAAGTCGTATAATTTACAGAAGTTTAAGCAGTCAGTCCCATTTAATCCCATTCCCACAATTTAAGTTTAATTTTTCTCTTTCTTATCTCCTTTCCTTTTCTGAGCCATTATACTGCTTTGCAGTTAGCCGGGTGCAGGGTGGTTAGCCCATTATACTGGCTACGGAGAGAAATGATATTAGTGTGTAAAAATCTCACACTATACCAAAGGGTATAGGAAAATTTATAAGGTTTCACTTGGTATCTTTTAATGATTTATACATCCCGCAGGAAAAAATAAAAAATAAATAATTTACTCTAAATTTTGTAAAAAGAAAAAAATCAAAATCAAAAAAAAAGTTAAATTTTAGTTCAGAAAAATGTTAATATTCAAAAACAAAGAAATAAAAAACAAACAATAAAAAACAAATATTATAATTAAATTTTAACACAAAAAATAAATTAATACAATTTATTTTTAAAAAAATATCTGTTGAATTAGATTTTGTTTTATTTTTATTTATTAATGGGTACAAAATTATTTATATATATATATATGTAGAGTATAAAAGTGTACATATTTTATTCATTTTATATGAGAATATAACCTCGCATATAGATTATGATGCGATTCTATTTTAAATAATAGTTTTAAATATAAATTTAAGTATAAATTTTATAAATATTTAACTTTAATATTTTGAAATGTATTTATTCAAAATTATTTATATGTATTATTAATAATGTATTATTAATATTGTATTATTAATATTGTATTTATAATAATACATATGTAGGTTTTTTTTTTTTTAAGTTAAAAAATGATTGTTGAATGAAAGTGTAATTTTTTTTTTATATTATGTTTGTTTTTGTATATGAAAAATATTGGAAATGATTTTGAAGGTAAGTGCTATAATTTTAGATATATTTTTGATAAATAATGTATTTTACACCAATTCCTTTAAATAAATTGATCTCGAATAAATTATATTATATCTATATAAATTGATTAAGTTTAAAATTTTATACTAATGTTTTTTAACAACATAAGTGTTACTATAAATTTTCTTTTATACTTAATCAATTATCTACGAACATTACAAGTAAAAATGTACATTATAAATGTAAAATAAAAACAAAAATATAAAATTGAAATCAATAAAACTAAAATATATAGATTTAAAACTATCATACAATTTTATATAATATAAATGTATACCATTATAAATCGAACAAAAAAAGAAAAAACTAAATTTTAAGAAAAAACTAAATGGTATATAATGAAAATATGCGAAAATCCCTTTCTTACAATATATTATACTCGTATTATAAACGTATATTCTCTACTTTAATAATTATATAAAATTAACTAAAATTTAGAATATCTAAAGGTATTAATTTTTATTTTTTTTATTTTGAAAGGAAAATTATATTTAAATTAAAAGAGGGCGGGGGGTTATTTTGAAAGATAAATTATATTAAAGTTAAAAATCATTACAAATTAGATATAATAGAATAAAGAATTGTTTATTTTATTTTTTTTTTTTTTAATTATCAGAAAATTTTAAAAAGCCAACTTTTAAGCGAAAATATTTTAATTCGAGGACGCAAAGATTTATTTCTCCTTTTGTTCAGCTTTTAAATACTTACATATTAACTAAGTTACCATTTGATTGGTGAGGTCATCATTCTTTGAAGGAATTCTGTTTTTTTTTTTTTTTTGTGTTTTTTTTTTTTTTTTTTTAAATGTAAAATTTGTCATGCGTGCAAATAATATTATTTTGTCATGTGTGGTATATATAATTAATGCGATCAATGTAAAATATTTTTATATATTTTTTTTTTTTTTTTTGAAATATTTAATGTTGATGTTGGGGGATGGTATATAGTCAAAACACATACCATAATTTAAAAATACATATGTAAAAAAATTCAAAAAAAAAATAAAATAAAATAAAATATATTAAGTAAAATATAACAAAAAAAAAAACTAAAAAACATTTAAATATAAATATATATAGTTAAAAATAATTGTTTGTCTTTTTTTTTTTTTATGAAAATGTTTTTTTGGTGGACTAGAACGAATAAAAATGTTTTTTTTTTTTTTTGTTTTATATTATTTAAAAAAAAAAAAACATCAATGTTTAAAACAAACAACAAAATGTATTAATGAAGAAATATATTATATTATAGTAAACTTAGTATAAAAGATTTAATACTAATTAAATAATTTTAGTTGCAATTAAATATCTTTAAAATATTTTTTATCATATTTATTTTAAACTTTAAACATTTTATTTATTCGTTCTTTTCCACAATAATTCTTAATGTCTTTGTAGAATTACAAATTTTCCAAATAATATTTATAAGATTTTTGTTTTTTTTTTTTAAACAATAAAAAAAAATTATTAATTTTGTTTAAGTTTTTAATTAATATTTTTTTTTATGTTTTTTTGTAATATTAAATGTTTTTGTAATAAATAAAATTTATGTTTTTTTTTTTTGTTTCTATTGTCAATTTTCATTTATTTTAGTATAAAGAATTAGAAATTGACATTAAAATTGTAAGATTTAATCAGTATTTTGTTTTTTTTTTTTCTGTATGTTAAAATCTTCATTAGGCATAAATGAAGTTCCAAATAAAATTTATATTGTATAATTTTTTTTATAAATTTTATATAGATTTCTTATAAGTTTAAAAATTTTATAATAAATTTTTTTGTAAACTATGTGGTACGTATATTTGTAAAAATTATTTTTAAATTTTTATTTTATATATTTTAGAAATTATATTATATTTAGTATATAATTCTAAAACTAAAACTAGATTTCATTCTAGTTTAAAATATTTAAAAATAATTTAAAAAAAAAAAAACAAATTCTTTAAAAATTTAAAAAAAAAAAGTGTTTCAAACTGAAAAATTGTGTGGTATTTTAAAAATTTTACTATAAATCTGATTTAATTTTGTGTAGATTAAACACATATGTTTTAAAAGACATATTAAAAAAAAAAAAAAAAACAATAATTGTAAAAAGAAAAATGAAAATTAAATAAAAAACTTACGGGCAAATGGGATAAAACCTTCTTCATCTTCTGGATCCATGCAATCTTTGAAGAGTTCATCAACTTGTTCTTGTTCTAAAGTTTCACCTAGAATTTGAAAAAAAACAAATATATTTAATAGTTTTTCTTTTTTTTTTCTTTTTATTTTTTTGATTTTTTTTTACAAACCTAATGACATAAGAATGTGATTCAATTCAGCAAGAAGCATGGTACCATTTTCTTCTTTATCGTACAATTTCAAACATTCAAGGAAATCTTCGTAACAACCTTGTTCCTTGTCTTTCCTGATTGTGGCATAAATTGGAAGGAATTCTTCTTTTGTGATTCTTTTTTCATTCCTTTTTTTTGTACCACCCATCTTTTCAATGAGAGCACAAGTTGGGTTTAAGTTAAGGGCACGTAAGGCATCACCAAGATCATTGGCATCGATACCCTTTTCACCGACATTCACGTAGATATCAAAAACTTCATCGATACCTTTTTTATATATAACATAAAGTTGTCATTTTAAATTTATATATTTTTCACCATTTTTTTTTTTTTTTTATATAAAATTAAAGCTTTTTTTTGGTTTTTTAATTGCACTTAAAATTTACTTACTTTAATTTGAAATTGTTAATGATTTTTTAATTAAAGCACTTTTTTTAAAAAGCTTTGTATTTTAGCATTTAGTTTTTTAATAAATTTTTTTTTTATATTCACTTGATTATTTTTTTTAGGTAAAATTAATAAAACAAAAGAAAAAAAAAAGGAAAGCATTTATTGATACCAAAAATATAAAAATAAACTTATGGAGAAATTCTTACAATTTCTTTCTTTTTTTTTTTTAACAACTCGTGAAATTTTGCATACGATTTATTTTATATAAATTTTATTTTTTGCAAATAATTTCACTTTATAATTAACCAAAAAAAAAAACAAAAAATACAAACAAATATAAACTCAACACACTCATAAACTTATTTTTTGTTTTTTACTTTCATTTCATTTTTAGTTAATGTTAAAATTTAAAAGTAAAATTAAAAAAAAAAAAAAAAAAATTAGAAAAGAATCTAAAATAAATTCACACAAACATTTTTTAAGAAGAAAAATAAATAGTATTTCTATTTATATAATTTTCGAATTTTCACCTTAAGGGTGCGCACTATTTATATTTTACACTCGTCTTGTTTCGTTGCATTGTTTTCGAATACTGATTTTCATTTTGAAATAAAAAAATTTCAATATAATCTTAAACATTTTTATCCCTACTATAAATTCTTGGACAAAAATTTGCAGAGTTTGCCAAAAGGGAAGGAAAAACAAAAAATATATATAAATTTTTATTTGAGTCATTAACTTTCTTTTTAATAAGGTTCAAATTAAGGAAGTTCATTAAAAGTCACGTGATATTTATAACATAAAATATAATAATAATATATAATTTTTATAAATTATATATATATTTTTAAATTTACGGAAATTGATTTATAAAAATTACTTTTTGAAAAAAAAAAAATACAATTATTTTAAATAATAAATTTTTGAAAAAAGTCAATAGATATAATTTTCACAGTTAACATAACCAAAATAATATTTACTTTACTTAATTCATAATTGTTATAAATTGACATTATATTGATAAATTAACTAAATACTTAAATTTATAAGAATATATGGATAATGGAACAGATTTAATATTTAGACTTTATAGAATATTAAAACTTAGTTTTGGTGGAAAATTTTTAAAAGTTTAAATAAGAAAATTGTTTGAAAACACTATGTATATAGTAAACTTTAACTATATAGAACGATTTTCAAACTATGTATTTTCAAATAATTCAAATTTCAAGGTTTCCGACATATATATTTATTTCAAAAATTTTATTTTGTAGAACATTTTAATTTAATAACAAAAAATATTTCACTTCTGATAGATAACATAAGTGCATATCAATGTCAAATATTTTAATGTATAGAGCGCACCTTGTGGAATTCTCGAACAGTATTTGTTTTTTTTTTTATTGTTAATAATATTTTAACATGCTTTTTTTTTTTGTCATTTGCTATTCTAAAAATAGAATTTATGTTTCTAAAATTTTTATATTATTTAAAAATAGAAAAGAATTTACAAAAGCAAAATTTAAAATAACAATAAAATATAACCTAACAAACTTAAATTGCATAATTATAGGCTATTTAAAAAAAAAAAAAAAAGCATTAATATCGTCACTGTTGTCAGTCAGTATATAAAAATGTATTAATTTAAATTTCTAAAAAAAATTTATATTAAAAATTTATTTTATCTAATATTTAGTGTTCAAAGGTCAAAATAATAAAACAATATAGCATATTTTAAATATACTTATCTATTAATATATATAATATAGATGTATCGAAAAATTTTCTTTTTATTTTTCTATATATTTAAGAAACTTTGCTATAAACCTTTTTTTAAACCTTATTTTACTTTTGAAATATCACTGATTAAGTAATTGGGATAAAAAAAAGTATTTTGAAAAGTTATATAAGATTCTTTCAATGTTAATTTGAGCTATATTTAGATTCAGTTTTTTTTTTTTTTTCTGTAAAATATTAATTGTGTTTCTTGACAAAAGAATATTTTATAGGGATTAAAAACGTCAAAAGCATAAAAATGCGTGTAGTAATTATATAAAGCATATTTATATATATTTATGTATAAAACAAAATTAAGCAAAATATTAATTCTTATAACTAGGTCAGCAAAAAAAAAAAAAAAGGAAATAATAAAAAAAAAATAATAATAATAAAACAAAATTGTGATAATAAATAAATACACCTCTTCCTTTCTGAATATTGAAGAAAATGAATCATAAAATTTTTAATAATTTTTTTTCAAAAGTATATTTTATTTTCATTATTAAAATTTTCTTTTTAAATAAAGTTAACCCATTATGAATTATTCACACTTTTTAAATATTTTTGATTTTAATTTTTTTTTTTTGTTTTTTTTTTTTTTTTGAATTTTCTTACATATACATACATAAAAATTTTTCCTAAATACATTTTGAATATTTTTTTATATATATGTATGTATTCAATTATTAAAATATTTTTTTTTTTGTGTAATATTAAGAAAAAAATCGGAAAAAACAAAAAAATATGAAAAGAAATTCGATATGTTAGCTTTTATTTTAAATAAAAGAGATAGATATATAGTTTGCTGGTGTTCTTTTATATATATGTATCCAAGTATAATGTATAAAATGAAATGTTTTATTTTTTTCCTTAAAAAAAAAGTAAGCAACACGATCATAATCTGTGCAAATAGTTGAAATTTCCTTTTTTTTTTTTACTTAATTTAACATTATATAGCAATATTACAAAAATTTTTTTAGTTTTTTCCAAGTATTTTTTTAATATATATTTTTTTTTTTTGTTTTTTTCATTTTTTTTATTTATTTAAATTGTATAAATTCCGTCTGAAATTAGAACACATTTTTGGCAGTATTCACACCAAAATAAGAGATTACCTTCGTTTTTACTTTTTTTTTTTCTGTCTCTTTCTATTAAAAAAAAAAATTTGTGCTACTAAAAATAGTTTTTTTTTTTTTTTTTTCTTTTTAATATAATTTAAATTTTATTTTTATTAGTTTTTAAAAAAAAAAAATTTTACTTTGGTTGTTTTTTTTTTTCTTCTTTTATTTAATTTTATTTAGTGTATATATGTTTAAACTATGATTCAATTTCCTTGTATATATACATATATATACATATATATATATACTATAAATAAAAGTACAGTCCATTTAATTTAGAAAATTTATTATATAACATTTTTATAGCACAATTTTTTAACTTTTATTTTATTTTATATTTTTGTTTTTTACCAATTTTCACAGGTTAACTTTTATTATCATTGAAATAATGATTTTTTTTTTTCTTAAAAAATTTTCCAATAAACTTTCATATTTTAAAAAAAATTTTTTTCACAATTTTGTATATTATATATTATTATTTTTTTTTTATTTTTTATTTTTTTTTTGGTAAGTGTTGCAAAGTGTGATATATTAGATATTAAATATATAGATAAATCTCACAATGTTTAAAGTTTTAATCCATTTATTGTGAGCTGCTTTTTTGCAGAATTAGAGCTATTTTGCGTAATTATGAAAAATTTAAAATGATTAAAATATTTTATAAGAAAAACTTACTTTCAAGTTCACGTCTTGGTATATCTGCGGCCTGAAATTTAAAATTTTGAAAAAAAAAAAATAAATAAATAAATTAATAATTCAAGTCATATATTTTTTTGTTTTTTTTTTTCTTTTTCTTTCTGTTTTTCAAAAGAATTGTAATTGTTTAGCAATTATTGCTTTCATTATTTTATTATATTTTTTTTTCTTTTTTTTTTTTTTTTTGTATGAATAAAAAAAATCCTCCCTACTCACCATTTTGTGTGAATTATTTATTCGGTGGCTAAACTTAACTAACTCGCGGATAAGTTCGGACTCGACTGATCACCAACCTGATAGATACAAAATCGAAAGATATAAAAAAAAATCTATAATCATTCAAAATTTACACAATAATAAAAATCAAAAAAAAAAAACGTAAAAAATCCTAAAAAGTTTTTTTTTTTTTTTTAAAAGGTGAATAAATATATTACCCAAAAGAATAATATGTAGATAGAAATATATAGTGTTTATTTTAAAATTTTCGTTAGTTTTCGTTAAATAGAATCCGAAGTTATGTATTTTTGTTTTTTTTTTCTAATTTTCTTTTAATTTTTATATTTCTATTTTTGAAATATTTATGCTCGCATAAAATTTAATCAAATTGAGCATAGGCAAAAAAAAAAAAAAAATTCCATTTCATTTTTGTTACTCTTGTTTTTTTTTTATCTTTATTTTAAATTGTTTATAAGAGACTGCGTAAAACAATTTTTCTTTAAAAATGTTTCCTTTTATTTTGATTTTCTTTTTTAAGTTTTCGTTTTTTTTTAATATGTATGTGATGTGTGAAAATGCTCAATCAACCAGTGGCTGATATTTAAGTTAAAAATTATTGAAAATTATGTTTACACTTTCATTGGAATTTAAAAATGAAAAAAAAAATTGTTGTAAGCCACTGTACTATAGAAGAATTCTTTATACAAATTGCAGGGTGTCCTTTCGAGTCATTTTGAATTGTCTCAATCTTTTCTTTTTTCATTAGCTTCTGTAGCCAGCTAAATCTTATATATAAAAGCAAAAGTTTTAAAAATGACGGAAAATTTTAAAAGGAAAATTGAACCAAGTTTAAAAATATGATAAAAGAATTAGATAAAACTTAAAAATAAATTAATAATATAATGTAATATGAGTTTTAGGTTGAAGATATTTTTGTTTAAGAAATCAAGATTAAGATTTATCATGGATATTTTTAATATTAAAACCATTCTTATTTTTATTATCCAAGCAAAACGAAAATATTTTATTTGAAGCAAATGAAACTAACATGAAAAGATGGTAAAAAGGAGTACATAAATAATCGAAATAATGTTGTTAAATATTTAAAAGAAAATGGGAAAAGGGTAGGATAATGGAGCTTATTACCTTAGCCCATTTCCACTATTAAATAATTGAATAATAAAATTATGGTTTAACGTTTAATTGTTTAATAATTCATTTATATTTCAATGAAAATTTGAATATTTATATTATTTGACGATTCCATTTTCTAGGATAAATCAAATTTTAATATAAAAAATCTTTTTATAAGGATTTTTAACTTAAAAGGCTTAATTTGTTATATAAGTTCAATATTTGTAAGTTTTTTAAAACTACATTAAAGAAAATTATCGTAAACTTAGTAAAGAATATTAAGGTAATATTACAACGCTCGTTCGTTAGGTTACAAAGATTTTATATTTACTTTTTTTTTCAGCTTTACATTTAGCTTTATTGGAATTCGTTATTATAGTATAGAAACAAATGTATATCTACGAGTATATATATATCATAAAATCATAAAAATTTCAAATATATACACATATATAATATGCAAACTGTCAAATGTAAAGAATTGTAACTAAATTAATAAATAATTCTGTTACGCATATTATATATAATTGTTGTATTTTAGATGTCTGTAAAAAAAAAAATTTTTGGCATTAAAAGATTTATTTAAACCTTTGAAAGTTTATTGCATTTAATTATACATATAATATAAGAAACAATATATTATTGTAATTGTACATATATATATATATATAATTATATATAATACATATATATGTGACTATATAAACATAAATATATTTGATATAAGTTCAATAATATAAAATATATATAAATATACATATGTATCGCATAATAAAATATATTTTAAACAATGGTTTATAATTTTATAAAGATGCCAAAAAAAATTTAATATGTCAGCATAATTTTTCACAAGGCTTTCATATAAAATATCCGTTCATCTTTAAAATATTTGACTTCGTAACTTTTATAATTTCTATATAAACACGTAATAATATTTATAACATATAATGATATACACATGTTCTTAATATCTGGGTTCTAGCCAAAAGCATATACAAAAAAAAAAAAAAAAACAAAAAAAATTAAAAATATTATAGAGTGTTTTTTATTTTTTTTTTTCTTGTATCGGGCACGATTACATTCCTATAATAATAATTTCTCCTTCATATATGTACATGAATAACTCTATGAAAAATTAAAATAATTTTTCTTTTAATTATATATTTTCCTTCTAAAGATTCTCCCACAATTCGATACCTCAGAAGAAGAATAAAAAAATAAATTCCCCAAAAATAAAATAAAATTTAAAAAAAAAAATTCTACAATTCTACTAAAATGTATTGTGGTCTGCCTTGTCTGGTTAGCAAAATATCTCAATGTTATCAATATTCATAGATAAAATGTATAAATACAATACATAATGGATATGTATGTGTGCACACATTTCAATAGAAAGAAAAATGTAAAAACTATGAAAGTTTTTATTTTCACAGTTCACAGGACTTATAATATTCTACACATATAGTGTATAATTCAGAGAGGAGAACAAAACACATTATAATAAGCTGCGTATTTTTTGTTTTTTTTTTTTTTTTTTTTTTGAGAGACAAGGTACTTTAGAGCATATTTAATGAACTATTTTTAACTTAAATGACACAGATCCAAATCTTTTAAATATGTTTTTTTTTTTTCTTTTTTTTTTTCATTTTTCATTTTTCAAAGTTTTTGTTTGAGTTTTGTGAAAATTCTTTTGTGAATTTAAATTATTTTTTTGTTTTGTACAATTTTATTTTTCCTTTTCGTTTATTTTTACCTTTTCATCTATATAATTTGATGATTGTGATATTTATGAAAATTTTCTGCAATACTGTTTTTATATTTGTTTTTTTTTTTTGTTTTATTTGTTTACCAAAAAAAAAAATTATTGAAATTTATTTCAAAATAGTGAGATTGGACAAAAAATAAAACAAAAAATAAATCAAAAACATACTGAGACTATTATGATTAAAGAATCATTAAAAAAGAAAATTATTATAAATATATATGTATATGTATTATGTATATGAAAACAAAAAAAAAAAAAACAAAAATGTATTAAAATGAGGGAATTATTATAAGGTTGAAAATTTTTCATTTCTTTTTTTTTGTTTTTTTTTGGTTTGTCATTAAAAAAGAACAAAACAATAACTTTTTTTTTTTCTCATTAAAAAACAAAAAATATAAAAAAATTAAATAAAATTTAAAATTCTATATACATAGTTCTATACTGTCTCAATTTACACAACTATATAAATTTCATTGTTTTTTATTTTAAATTAAATTATTCATATAAAATTAACCCATACTGTTTTAAATATAAATGTAAAGATTGAATTAAATAAAAAAATTAAAAAAAAAGAAAAAACATATTAAAAAAATTAATAATGTGTGATTTTATAATAAATGAAGATAAAAAAATCATATATACTTAAATCGATAATATCCTCTATCCTGTAAATTAATACTTTATTATATAGTAAAACTTGTTATGTTATTTAAAAAATTAAGTCTAAACTTTAAATTTTCCAGCTAAATATATATATATATATTATATATATATAAATCAGATATATTTCATATATTTGATATTATATATATACAACTCTAAAATATTGGAACATTTTATTAAAACAAACTTCTAAAATGTATTCCTAAGTATACATATATGTATAGTAGATATAATTCACAGTTCAGAAATTTGTTTTAATAAAAAGCGTTTTTTTGGCAAGTTATAGGAGATTTTCGTGGATTGTATATTACATTATTATTGAAATTATTGGAAAGTTTCAATTTTAATTGTTTTGCGTTTAATTTTAATTCAAAAAGCTCTAATAAGGTAGGGGTATTATAGGAATTCCTGAACCGTTTTAAGATGCCTACTACTAATAAATTGTTTACAAAGGCTCCAGACTTATCCTTTTATATCGTAATATGATATTATTTTTCTTAAACTGTTGCTTAAACTATTTCTTATGAGGGTTAATTTAAATTTAATTATTTAATATATGTTTTGTTCTTTTAATATGGTATACGCATAATTTAATTGATTTTTTTTATTATTACCATTTTATTATTAAAGATATTTAATTTTCATTTTTATTAATACTTTTAGCTTTATTTTAATTTGATTCTTGTTTAGCATCTGTAAATGTGCTTATAAATATTATATTTTATAAATTATAAAACGGAAAATATCTAGTAAATAGATAAAATTTTTCTTACCAGTTTTTCATCACTCTTTTTTCCTAAAAATTCTTAATTCATGAGTGTTTATTTTATTCTTGATTCTTGACAATATTTAAACAATTAAAATATTTTTATTTAATTATTTTGAGTATAATCTTCTTAATTCCATCTTCTAAATTAATATTAACCTAACAGCTTAAAACTGAATATCCTTTTAAAAAATCAATTAAAAAGTAATACATTTCGTATCAAAAGGATCATTTACATCAAAAGGAAACAAAATAAATCATAAGAGAAAATTTTTTGTATAAATCTTCTTAGATCATATGACTGATCAAAATTATTTACATACATAATATGTTTTTATTCATGTATACATTATGTATTGTTTTTTATATATATTTTTTTAATAATTGAAGCAAATTATTTGCATATTTATATTTTCTGATTGCACAAAAGAAAAATTAATCTGTAGAATATATTTTTCTTTTGCAAAGGTAAAAACATTGAATTTTTTTTTAAATAATCAACCAAATCAACCAACCAAATAGATTACATAAAAATTTGACTTCCTGTTAAATAAATTTTTTTTTTTTTTTTGTTTTTGTACGATAATATCTCTTTTTCCTCGTTCAACCTTAAATCTGTATAATTGCATCTGTCGCCAAAAAGAATATTTGTCATATTTTTTTCCGCTATAATTAAAATTATAATTAATATTTTTTTTTTTTTTGCTAGAAATATAATGTTATTAATGGATTTTAAATTTATAGAATTCCATTAATTTTCTATTTAAAAAAAATAAAAATAAAATACATTGTATAAAAATAATTGCCAAATTATATATACATATAATATACATAATACATATATGTATTTTATATATAATATGCACATAAAAAGCATGACACATGTTATAGATATTTTTTAATAGAAATTTACATTATGAGGACATAATTTTTAAAAAACAAAAAAAAAAAAAAAACCCACTCAATTATGAGCACAAAAAGTAATACACCACCAGGTATAATCGATTTAATTAAAATGTACTTTGTTCAAAAAATTAATTTAGTTATTTACATTTTATATTATATTATGTACTTTATATATTTTTAGAATTTTATTTTTAACTTTGGCTAATCATACACATATATACAAGTTTAATTAAATTAAATTTAGTCTCTTAAAATGACTTTTTCTTTTAGATATATAGTAAAAAAAATATAAAAGAAATTGTAAATACTGAATTGAATCAAATTAGGAAATATCATTTCCTAATTTAATTAAATTTAAATAAAATTTCAAAATAAAATTTAAAGATAGTCATATTATTAAAACTGCAACGAAATAATGTTTTGTAGATTTTTTTTTTTTTTTGTTAAATACGACATAATCTTATACAATTACTGATTGTTGTGCCAAGGAAGAAACAAAAAAAATTGTCAATGTTCTAAAATTGATTGCTTTTTTTGTTATATATAAAAGCATCGTATATACATAATACCATTTCCTTAAATTACTTTTTTTAACGGTATTGAACTTAATATTTATTTTTTTTTTCTTTTTCCATTCTTATATCAGAAGAATATGATAGAGCTAAGAATGGAAAGAGCTAAGAAATGGAATCTTCTAAGTCATTTATTATTCATACATTTGACTAAGCTTCCGTTTATGGAATCATTAATTTCATTAAGCCGTCTATTACTCCTATACGTTTCGTTTCACTCTTCTAAATCTAGAGTTTGTCTATAATAGCTAAAACCGTAACAAAGTAGAGTTTAATAAACAGCTTTATAATGATGTCCAAAATAGAGTTTCGAAATGCAGAATTGAGTTAATGAAATTACATTTTTTAATCTTACTAAGGTTAAAGTTTTCCTAATACCTACTTTTTAATTCTAAATGTCAAAGTTTTATGAGGTGTCATTATTATTATTTTGTTTTCTAATAATCCTAAGATAATCCTAAAAACACATATACCCATAGAATAAGAAACGAAACGCACTCCAGTATCCATTGTATAAAGACTATGAACAGCAAATATTTATATTAATGTAAAAGTATTAAATAAGATTTTATATATAAATTGCAGGAAGATCCGTTAACCAGTTAACGATAAAACGTGATTAAACCTTAATTTCAATTTAATGTTTAAAATATAATTTTATATTGATAACATTATTGTCTACGCATTATCATATTGGATAAAAAGGGTTAATTGGCACTAAACAACGTTAATATTAAGTACAAGAACAATAAAAACTTTTATACGATTGTACTGCTAAGTGTATATATTAAGAGACTTCTGGAAATAACTTATGCATAAAATAAATAATCTTAAATCAATTGATTAAATTTTATTGAAATGGTTCAATAGAATATATTATTATATATATTTAGTTTTTATTTATAGAAAATCTTTAAATTTAATAAATAGTCCAATAAAACATAAATAATTTAAAAAAAAAATTTCAATGTTATATGAAACAAATCATTTAAGTTTTATATTACGACACTATAATCTGATATATAATAACTATACATCTGATATATTTAAAATAAATTTTAAATAGAATTCAAAATTATTAGAATATGCAAAGGGCAATTCTCACATTAGTCCGTATAATAAAAATACACATATGTTAAATATGTATGCATGTGCGTATAAGTTTCTTAGTATGTTTGTAAGAAAAACAAAAAAAATTTAAATATAAAAAATATTTAAATACATATAAACTAATTTTAAATATTTTTAAATTTAAAATAAAAAGAATATTATTTTTTAATATTGAAAAAGTTTAATAAATAAAATAAAATAAAACTTTTAGTTTACATTTTTAGAAAACGTAAAAAAAAAAAGAAAAACTAACCTAAAAACTGTCCTAGAAAAAAAATTTTTTTTTACTTTTCAGGCCAATTACTATATTTAAAATACGATGTGAATTTAAGTGTGACACATGTCAAATAATATTAATGAATTTTATATGTAGTATACTCAAATTTTTGATATATATATCTTTAATTTTTATAGATTATTAATTTATTAATTTTTTTTTTTATTATCATCTTTTTTATATCGATAAAAATTATGAAAACTGTATTTTAATTTTTACGCATATTAGATTGGAGATATTCACAAAATTATACATCATTGCTAGAATTTAGTCCTAAGGATATGTTCATGTAAACAGAGGATATAGAAATAAAAAGAAATTGAATTTTTATCAGGTATAGTCAAGTTGCTATAAAAGGCATTTAACTCGTCATTAGTTTGGGAGTGCATAGTGAAAATAAACATCATAGGAACAAACTGTAAAGTAACCCTCTACTGGGTACTTGAACATCAAGATATAATAGAGGAAATTGATTTGCAATTTCCTTGACAGGTCTCAAACCTTTTTATGGCGTAAATAAACAAGAAGTAAGAGAAGCACTGAAAATGGAACAAGAAAACTGTAGGAGCAAACCATGAAGTGAAGCATGGTGTGAGAAATTTGGGCTCAGACATTTTAAGGAACTTCAGGGAAACTATATAACCAGAAAAGATATGAAAAAATTACAGGATCCAGTAAAAATAAAGTAAGAATTCTACTTCTTGTACAGACACTGCCAACTACAGGGGCACTTAAAGAAAATTGAAATAGAAAATAACAATACATGCTGATTCTGTCAAAAAGAAGAAGAATTTTCAGGACAAGTACTCAAAAACTGCGAAGCTTTACTATGAGCAAAATATGTACACCTATAAGAGCAAATTGTTTTGAATTTTATACATTTTATAGTAACTATATAATGTGCAAAATGTGCTTATTAGTTTCACTATATCACTAACGGAAGAACTTTTTTATGTAACTTTTCACTCGTAACGGAACAAAATAACTTTACAAAATCTGAAAAAAAAATCCTATGTATTTAAATGATTATAAATGTTCAACTAAATATTTCTTCAATTTACATTAAAGAAGAGGAAATTATAATAAAACAAACATAAACATATTAATGATATTTAAATTTACCGTTATTTGAAACCAAAATTTTGCAAAAAGTAGATAACATTGTATTTTTCAAAAGATATTTTAAAATTATACCTGTAAATAAATTTTCTATTTTCCCCCAATTAACAGTTATTAGTATAATCAAAAATTAAAAATTTTAATCCTTGAATTTTTAACACCTGTACAAATTTTTAATAAAGAAGGAATATAACATTTAAAGTTTGGATATTATAATTTGGCACATGGGGAGTTTTCTTAAAATTAAAGAAAAATAAATTCTAAGGGTAGGAAAAATTCATATACAAATGAACATTTTTAAAAATCCATGATATTTTATTGATATATACTCTACCATATTTACAATTATTATTTTATATTCATATATTCTCTAAAATAGTTCAATTTCAATTAATAAATAATTTATTTAGAATTTTATTACTTTTCCATTTTTTATTATCAATCATTCTGCTCATTTTCTTTTATGCGTCAATGTTTTTGTAGCAAATTTATGTATAAGTATATAGAAATATATGTATGTATAATGTATATATTTATTTACACTTTGAAAGTTCTAATGAATCAAATATAAAAAAAATATCTTTAGATATAATGCATATATTTATATATAAATGCTACATTTAATCATATAAATCTTCTTAACATTTTGCTATTTTAAGAATCAAATCATTTTCCAAAATTAATTTTTTTTTTTTAGAAAAAAAAGAATATTTAACTACAAGATTCATAAGTATAATGATTAATGAATTTAAGTAAATGTTAATAATCTAAATTATATTTTTTGGTAAACACAAAAAAAAAAAAGCACATTTTCAATTTTTGGAAAATTTTCAATATTGGAAACTATCGAAAAGCTTATAACAAGGTTATTTTGGACAAACATTAAAAAAAAAAAAAAAACAAAAAATAAAATAAATTTTTTTTTAGATTTAATTTTAAAAATAGAATTTGTATTATATATAATTCTATTCTAGATCCTATTATTTACTATATGAACAATTGAATATAAAATCAGATTTAAAATTTAAATATAAAATAGTAATTTTAAATTTTTATTTAACGTTAGATATTTTACTTATTTTTTTAAATTTAATTCAATTTTCCTTTTTTTATTGGGGAAAGATTTTCTTTTTTACTTTTTTTTTTTAGGATTTTTAAAACCTCCTAAAATAAAATTAAATATTTTAACGGTTTACAATAAATATATCATAATATTTTTCATTTTAATTTAATAAAAAAAACAAGGCAGAATATAAACCAACGGTTTTTAAAAGAGCACATTTCCAAAAGATAATACAAACTGTTTAGAATTGTGACTCTGCACTAAAATTTAAAAATTTCATATAAGAAAAAATGTGAAAATATGATTGTTTTGCATTTGCATTTTGAGGAGCTGTAACTTTGTAAACCTATACAATTAAAAGAGACCGATATCAATAAATTGCTTTAAATTTGATTTTCTCGTGTACAGATAACATATTTCACATTTTCATGTTTTCAAGCAATTTTTCGTTCATCTTCATGAAGGTGTACATCGGTCTAATGGATGGGACTACATAAAAAAATTGTTCTATTCTACATTAATTTTTTTATGAGACGTACCCATGGTTAAAATTTTTTTTCTCTATCTTTAACGGTGTAGAAGTTTTGTAAACAGACGAACGGACAGAGTGAAACTAATAACATTTTTTCTAAATTTTTTTGGAAATGTGCTAAAAAATTAAAAGTTTACCATAAATTGGATTCATTGAATATGGTAGTTATACTTGGCAACTTTCAATTAGCAAATGGATATTTCGAAAAAAAAAGACACTTAACAAAAAGATTTTAAATTTTTTTTAAATTTACATTTTATAATACATATATGGGATAAAGTTCTGCTAAGGTGTGACCGTAGATTTAAATGACGTCATCACATAACGGTACTTTATATCTTCAAGTTTCCGAATATATATACCATTAATACCGCTGGCGCCATCTGAGTGATATATAGCAATGCATTTAATTAGGAAACACCCTGTATACATATATTTTTTAATGTTGTCATTCTGGAGAGTACAAAAGTTTATTGCCCTCATAATTATTTATTTTTAGCTTATGTTTTTAAATAAAATGTTACCCTGTGCAAGTTTTTCCCAAAATTTATTTCAAAAAAGAACACGAAAAAAATTTTCAGGATTAAATTTTTTATTAGAAAAGAATAGAAAAATGGAATCTGAAAAATATGTTAACCTGCACAACCTGTTAAGCTGAAAGTAAAACACTAAAAAATTACAATGGATAAGCAATCAAATATAAAAAAACATGTCTTCAGATTAAGATCAGTCATCGGAATAACATAATTGGTCAACGGTTACAAAATAATATTATTATAGTTGTTGGTAGTTTTTATGTAAAACTAAAATTAAAAATAAAATGAACGTTAAATAAAATATTTTTTTTTTTTCTTCTATAATGTAATTCAACAGGTGTGTATTTCAACTATGTTGCAAATATAAATTGTAAAAACAAAAATTATTTTAATAAGAAAAGTCGTTATCACAAATAAGTTATTTGTACCCGTTCTGTACTCTATAATTAAAATAACGATCAAAAGCACTATGGATACATTTAAAAAAAATATATAAGAAACTTAATAAATATACATATATGTATGTATATATGAAACAAATTTCGAATGAACCTATGATTTATTTTAAAATTTTAATACTGAATAAACTATACTGATTATATTTTAATAAACAATTTTTTATATAGGTTTACATCTCTATATCCTTTTTTTTTTTAATCTATATATGTACTCGTGCATTTGCATGTATCGTATACTAAAAACTTTTCCTTTCAATAAGTTGTTATACTTTTATATCAAGGATACTGGATAACTGAAGTAGAATTAAGATATAAAAACAAAAACCATACAAAATAGAAAGAGAGAATCAAAACAAAAAATAAAAAACAACCTTTTTTTTTTTGTTCACAAAACAACAAAATATATTAAATTGTAAACAAAATATTTCTAATGAGTCGGTCAAAATAAAACACTGTCATAAATCATATGTTTAAAAAAATAAAATAAACAAAAATATAAGAAAAACCTTAGGTTTTTGTTTATAAACATTTAAATACCGGTTCAATGATTTAAAATACCAGTTCTTTCTAGTATTTTGAAAAACTGCGCAAATCAGGAATATTATCACGTGGCAGCTACGTTATTGTTGACAAAACATAACTGTTATTGTACTGTGTCAACTGTTATTGTTGACAAAACAGAAAAACATTCAAATGGTGGTTGTTATTTTCTATTTCAAAACTATATCTATAAAATTTTTATATATATATTCAATTTTGTTATCCTTATCATGAAAATTGTGATGTGTGCGCTGTTTCAAAGTGACGCAATGGAAATGTATTTTAATATTTTGTACGAAAAAAAAATAATTTCATTTTTAACAAATATTTAACAAAATAATATAGAGATCTCATAAAAAGTGGATAAAAAGAAGAGTTACAAAAACCGAAAAAGCGCAAATAGAATAAATTGACATATTATAAATATTAGGTTATCACTTATGAGTTTTAAAAGCGGATAATAGATATAGAAAATTTTATTTTTCTTTTATTTTTAATTATAAATTGCACAATTTTCAGATTATATTCGTCTCTGACAGTATTAACATTTATATTCTTTTTTAAAGTTATATTTAAAATGTCATCTTTATTGCTACATATTTTAACATAATGATTAAAAATGCTTAAGCTATAGTTATGTTTTCACTGGCAACAATAATGAAGCTTAGGCAAAAGATGATATTAACACAAAATTAAATTAGATTTGTTACAAGCGGAAAAACTTTTTTTATTCGAGATGTGAAAAGGTTAAGAGCTTCCTTTAATATAAAACTGTTTATAATAATATGTGAAAATATATATACTAATGTAATCCTTATAAGTTTCATGTTTAAATATATTTAAACATTTCTTGTCAAAACTCATTAAATATTAACTTTTTTTTGTTCATTTAAATTAATTACGCGCATTCTGGATCAAATTTTTTTTTTTGTACAATTAATTACAAAATAAAAATCAGCTGATACTGAACCTTTTACTCTTTTAACCTAAATTCTTTCTATAAAATTCTGTTCTACAAAAACAAATTTTAACATATTTTTTTTTTTTTTTTTTGTGGATCAATATTAATGTAGGTAAGATACATACAATTATTTAAGGTATCGCCATTGTTCCCATTTAAGTAACAACCGTGACATAGTTAAGACATGATTATAGTTTGCGTGTTAGTTAATTGTTCTCAATTTAAAATAACTTAATCTAAAAAAAAAAAAATTTTTTTTGAAAGGAAAAAAGGAATAAAACTAATAAAAGTCAAACTATATATATATATATATATATATATTAATTTTAGGTAAAAGTGTAAAAATCTAATAGGAAAATTATATAAAAATATTAAAAGAAAACATGAAAAATTAAGTAAAAAAAAATTCATAACGAAATTAATAATGGGTGTGACAGTGCTTATAACAGATTTTTAAAGTGATTATACATTGATTCCCATTAAATTTATAATCAATGATTATATATATAGATAAGCATTTTATTTGAATTTAAATTAAAAAGTTTTAAGTTAAAATATTTAAATATATTTGATTTTTTATAATATACATATATTAGTTATATAATTTCAAAATGGCGAAGATAACATAAAGAATTAAGATGCTTGTTATTCTTCAATGATATCATCGGAGTCTGCGTTAAAGAAAATCCATTATATTTTTTAAAGAAAAATTTTGATTAATTTTCTTTATTTTAAAAATATTTTAGCATTGTATAAAAAAATTTGTATAATAAATATAAAAATAATTTTTTTTAAGATTTAAGATAAAAAAAAAAATTATATTGTCATTAGTGTTATTTTGAAAAAAAAAACAACTTTACAGTACAAAAAACATTCAGAGTAAAAAATCTTGATTATTTTAAGCTTCTAACAAAGGCGACGACGTTAATCTGCACCGAAAGAATTAATGTCGCAAATACGTAAATTAATTAATGTTAAAAAAATTTTATTTTACTTATAATGCATATATTTATATCGAAAAATAAAATTATTTAAAATAGGAATTGTAAGACCGCGGTTTAAATTTAAAAATGAAATAAAATCGAAAACTTTTTATTTTTAATAATATAAACTAAAAATGCACTAATGAATTTATTATAGTGAAGGTTGCCGGCCCTAAGCTCCTCCAACACAAATTATTAAATCAGGATTTTTCATTGGTTTTTTTTTTTATTTTTCAGATTGTTTTTTTCAAGAATTTATTTTTCAGTATTTTTTGTGGTCAAGTTTGTTTTTTTTTTTGCAGAGAAACGGTGGGCTATCAATATATCTGCATTATTTAGATATGTCTACATGGGGGCTGCTACCCCCAAATATCTACTAAACAAATTATTAGAATCCTGATTTAATCACAAAAAAAAAAAACCCCTCCGAATTATTTTCTTCCATGCATATTTCAAAACAAAAGTATTCAAAATAGAACCGGCCGCTTCCAAACCTCTATTAAACAATATATTTTGTAACTTCGATTTTGTAATAAATTATATAAAATCCCTCATAATTATTCCGAATTTCTTATAATTTATATAAACATAAATTACCTATAAATTCTGAAAAGAAGCATATATATATATTTATATAGCCCAGATTTTGTAACCAATTTTTAAAATCTCTTTTAATTATTTTTTTAATTTGATTTGATAAACAATATTAAAATAAATACAATAAATATAAAATATCCAACTGAATTCAATTTTCAAAAAACAAATTTTTTTTCAATTTAAGTTCATTTATGAATTTTTAGATTATTTTATATGAAATAAATTCGAAAAATAGTTGCTAAAAATTAAAGACGAACTTTTAAATTTTAAAATTCAGTAAATTTTTTCGACTTTAGTCCATTTATTCGTTTTTGACATTAATTCTTTTACCGTTTGATTCATGGTACCTTTAACAAATACTTTATAATATATATTTCATTTAATATTGATATATATAAATAATATGTTATTGTTAAGGTATACATATAAATACGTCGATTTCAAATATATGTTAGAAGTTAGATTAGATTTTAATTTCTCTATTTTGTCTCTCAAAGTTATTGCAGTATTTCCATTAAAAATTATTTTTTTTTTTTATATATTTAATTAAAATTAAAATAATTCGAAATTATTTAAAAAAAGTAATTTTTCACTTTACAATTTCGAAAAATATTGGCCAAATTAAATAAAAATAAAAAATACTTGTATAATAGTCATCTGTCATGTTATAATTATGTTTTTTCATTTGATTATTCGCAATGAATCTCAAATAGGTTTTTGATCACCTTAAATTATTGACTACAAAAGGAACAAAAACCAAAACAATGATAAAATGACTATTACAAATACTGATATATTCGATAAAAATCCATTAGATGATGGACTACAAGATTTAGGATTACCTGTTTCGGTGCAAACATTTTTATGGCGGCAAATAGCACCATTTATAAGACCGAAATTAGGAAAATTACATGAAGCCAGCTGTATGGTAAGCAAAACAAATTTCTTTTTTATTTATTAGTATAATTTTATTTTTTAAAATGTTTTTTTTGTTTTGTTTTTTGGGTTTTGTTTTTTTTTTTACAAAAATATTAAGGAAATTTCTGAATATTGTAATATGTATTTTTTTTTAAAAAAAAAATTGCTCTGTAAATATAAATTGAAAGAAAAGGATTAAATAAAAAAAAAAATAATAATAAAAATTACAATACTGCGCTGTATATACAAAGCCTTTTTAAATGTTTAATATTCAGGAGAAAAAAATATAAAAACTTTATTTTATTGTAAGAAAATCTGTTTAAAGAAAATTTTCAAATATATCGTATATTTGTATAAAATGCTGTTAATTCAAGCTTTTATTTAATTTAAAAATTCATATATTTTATTATTTAATATATAAATAAATTGGCAATTTTATCTATGAAAATTTTAATATAATAAAACTAAAACAATGCTTCCAAACTTATACATGATAATAATAAATTAAAATTCCTTTTCATCAATTTAATTTTTTTTTTTTAATGCATTTCTTAACATAAATGGACAGGAAATTATACAGCCTTTCCTGTTCAATCGTAGCTGTAAATCTCGTAAAACTTAAGGAGAATAACTCTTAAGACGTGTGTGGGATTCGAACCCACACTCCCTCGGCGTTTACAGCGTATTACCCATTGGGCAACCGAGGCCCCTAAATTTAATTTAAAAGTAAATTCGACTTTGTAAATATTTTCGTATTGATTCTTAAAATGTGTTATCTTATTATATTATCCCTTATTTATATTTAAATTGAGTAAAAGATTAGTATTCAATATAATTATTAAAATGTGGAATCTTGTCATATGCCTGTATTCATGGGCATAATAATTAGGAGCGGAATTTCGATAATTTGTTTAGCGAAGTTTTGGGTGCGGCACCATCTATTTTAATATTTTGTAATTGGAATATATATCTATTATTAATATTATGAGAATAGATTTTAATATTTTAGATTTGTTAAAAAGTATATCACATGTCGTTTTTACAGTTGCATATGGAATAAGTTTTGTCCATAAAATTAAGGGTATCTATAGGTAGGCAATGTTAACACATGCAAATTAAATCCAATCAAATGATATAGAACAGGCAAATAAAAATATATACAGGCAATTAATGACATCCAATCAAATGTAACACCGACTTTTGAACGCTTAAAATATATAATATCTAATTGTATGTGCCAAAAAAAATGATTTTTAATGAAAAATTTGTAAAGAAATTGCAACTTTTTATATGTTAACCAAATGCAAAAAAAAAAAATTGATTAAATATTAAAAGGCACAAGCAATCAAAATAAATTTAATATATAATTTCAATCTTTTATATATTATAACATAATATCTACTGTTATAAAATGATAGGGAAACTTAACGCCAACTCTAGTCGAATAGGTTCTCCTACTTTTAAAGGTAGACTATAAAAACTTAGAGTTTAGTGATTATACTGACGCTTTAGCTCAGCCTTTTTCAATAAAAAAAATATATATACATAATATACTGAATATTTTCATTTACCTTTGTAATGGAAATTAAAATGAATTCTTCTTTATATAATTTATATTATTTATTTGGGATCATATTCGTCATTACAATTTATTAAAAAAATATTCTTTTATTGTTTGAAGAATATTATTTATTTTTATTTTAAAACTATACATTATATATATACTCTATACATACTCTACTTCAAAATATTAAAAATATATAAAATAGAAAAAAATTATATAAAAAAAAAATACTTTAACTATTTTATTTTACATATTTAAAAATATATATATACTATTTTAACTTAATCCGCCAGCAGTCAGACGAGATAGTATTACTATCTTGCGAGTGTGTAATGAAATGTCAAAAAAAAGAAATGTCAAATTAATATCTGTGTGACGTAGGTGGCATTTTAATTTTCAAGATATTTATTTCATTTATTAATTTTAAAATATAATTTTTGTTTAATTTATTTTCAACATTTTATTTGATTTTAAATTCAAATACAAAAATTATTTTATTTTAATTTGAAAACAAAATTCTAAACAACATGTTGGCCCGTATTTATAAAGTACAATGTCAATACTTGAGTATTACTCAGTATATGTACTCGATAATGTTTAAATCATATATACTAAATATTATATGACTAAATACTAAATATAGTTTTAAAGTACTTTTTTGTAGTATTTATGTTTCTGCAATACATAGAGTATAAACTATATAATACCTGTAACATTTAAACATTATCTTAATACTTGATTTTAATGTTAATGCATTATCAAGTTTCAGAAATAATAAAAATGCTACCTAATATAACCTTATAAATACTTACTTGTAAATTTTGTTATCATGAAACGGAAGTTGTTCTGATAAAATTTATTTAGAGAGAAATGAGAATATCGCGTTTTTGAATATAGAAAACAGCACAAGTAAACATAAATATACATTTAGTTAATATTTTGTAACATTTAATTTTTAATTTTAACAAGATTTAGTGAGATAGACGTTGAATGGTTAGGTTATGCATTTTCTTATGCATGCATGGGAATAATCAAAAATAAATAAAACAAAAAAAAATAGAACTTAACAAAAATTTACAAAATTACCTATACTTTAATGAAAACAATAAAATTCGTAAGCAAATAAATATCTAAATACTAACTATGAATGCTTAAATATAGTATATAACTATACTATATATATATTTACAAAATATATACTATAGTATCTACTAATATATTTTGTAAATACGCAAGCCTTTATGTTACAAAAAAACTTATAAGATAAATACTGGCAATTACTTTTTTAAGAAATGTCAAATTACTAGCTAAATTTACTCTAGCTAGCTAATAATTGTATTGTCGAAAATGTTTATGTATCCGTGTACTGTCTTGCTAGTGGTGTCTCGTCTGACCGCAGGGTTATATTCAAAATAGATACCTTCATACAATATTAAATTTTTTATGTTTTTATTAAATTTATATATATATATATCTATATATATATATAAAATTTGTATATATATTTATATAACTTAAATATAATATGTGAATTGTTTGTATTTGTCTTACTGCTTACACAATCAACACAAATTTGTACAAAAAAAAAAAATAAAACAAAAAAAAAAAAAATATTAATAAAATAAAAAAAAAAAACAAATGTGTGAAATTCATCCTTTTTTATTGAATATACATACATATAAATAAAATTAAAATTTTTAAAACATGAACGTTGTAAATCAGTTTTGTCAACACGCCCCAGGACATCATGTAAGTAATATACTTTCTATATTATATAATGTTTTGTTTCTATATATATATATATATTTATATTCTATTTGTTTTCGATTTTATTTTTAACTTTACAATAATTGCACTAAAATAATTAAATATCACAATTTATGTTTTGTTTTATAAAATTAGAAAACTAAAAAAAAAAAAATTAAAATTTTAATTTATTTGTTAATTTGTTTGTTTGTGGATGGGAAAAATATTTATTTTGTTTTAACTTTTTGTATTTGTTGTTAAAGTGATGATCCGTTGTTGTGAAAACTAAAATTATAATTATATTTTTTAAATACCTTTATGTTTATATTCTATATATATATACAATTAATTAAAATCCATATTATTTAGTAAAAATAACAAAATTATTTAAATTTAATAAATTATGTGTAAATGAAATTTTGAAAAAGGAAAAAGTAAAAATATTTTTTTAAAATTAAATGAAACCAACATTATATATATGTATTACTTATTTTTAATAAAACAAAAAATGCTATCTTATTTATTAAGAAAACTGGGATTCATATAGGCATGAATGTATGCCAAGCCCCAAGAGTTGTATCATACATACAAATGATTCTCTGAAAAGGAAAATTTAATTATAATAGTGTTTTGTCCTTTAACACGGCAGCCAGAGAAAAATCAAAGGAAAATGTTTTTCTTTTTAAAAATATCATTGAAAAAACTTTTTTACGGCAAATAAAATTTTCAATTAGTCTTATACTTCACAGATGATTTTTATAAAATTTCATATAAGTATAAGACTAATCGAAAATTTAAACATTTAACACTATACAAGCTTAGTCCTACTAAAAAGTTCAGTTTAATTATGTTGAAGGATAAAATATTTTTAAAATAAATTATTTATAGTTCATAAAATTTTACATTTCATTAATTTTATTAAATTTTATTAAAATTCTATAAAATATAAAATGAATATAAATGTATTAAAACCTGTCCTATATATAGTATACTGTTTTGTGAGAAATTTTAAGATGTCCTTCGTAGAAGCTAATTATTCAATTAGAAGTTTTTTCTACTTTTTCTTTAAGAAAAAAAAGTTTTATTAAGCCAATGATTTGGATCATACTTTCTCACCAAATAATCTTCAAATATTTTCTGTATTTTGAGTACATCTTCAATTTGTCATAATATCCAATCTAATGGTTAATTATATTAATTTAAAAATTAAATGATTCGTCGTACATTTGTGAAATAGTGTAAGGGCAAGGATTAAATTATAGTCAATAATGATAAATATAGCTTCCAAAATTGATTGACTCATTTTAATGGAATTATAGCCTATATATATAATAAATTTTACACCTTTAAAGGTTCAATTCCTATATTTAATGCAGTTTAATTTATATATAGAATAAGAATAAAGTAGATTCAAAAGTATATAGGCATTAGATTAAGTTTGCAATTTTTAATAATACTTAAATTTTTTTTTTATTTTTTTACAATATTAATATTATAATTTCCATAACTATATATAATTTTTATTATTACAAGCACTTTAAAAATTATAATAATTAAATTAAGTTTATCAAAAAAATATTTAAAATATTTTTATTAATATAATTTTAACATAAGCACATTTTAAGTTCCATTAAATTAGTTCTAGAATAGATAAATATTTGATTTAATATCAAATAAATTAGCAAAGAAATTAACTTTTTCTTTTTTTTAAATAAACTCAACTATTTTTAAATTTTTTTTTTTTTATTTCTTTGTTGGAATTTTTTTTTAAAGGAATTGAAAGAAGCTTGCAAGGTAAATTTTTTTTTGAATTTTTATAAATTTTAATTTTTAATTTTATTTCCATTTTTAATATGAATTTTAGTCATTTGAAAAAGTTCTCGTACAAAATATTCAATTTGGATTGTCACCATCTTTAACTAATGGATTAAAAGCAATTCCAAGATGGCGTTTATTACAAGCAGCATTACCGCATGTAATGCATTGTGCAGCAGCACTCTTACACAACAGGTTAATTAAATTATTTTTCATTATATCTTTAATTTTTGGTAAATTTTCAAATTTTTAAATATAGAGTACGAGATATGCAAGCAATTGGTGCTGCAGAAACAAAATTATTGTATACAATGCAATGGATTATATTATTTGCATCTGAAGAATGTGCTGATGAAGCTAAAGAAAGTCCATTTCCAAATGATCAAAAAGAACCCGAACAATATTTATTTTCAGTGCCAACTATTACTGTAGGATATTTTTTTTTTTTTATATTTTTTATATTTTATTGTAGAAATTTCATTTAATTATTTACTCTCAAATTTGATCTTATAACAAAGAAAAATTTGTATTTATTATAAATTCTGTTTTAGCTATTCGTTTATTTATTCGCACCAATAATTCATCATTTAAAAGAATCTGATTTTCAAAACTTTCGCCTTGAAAATGGTCTAAAACTTTGGCAAGGAATGTGGGAATATCGGTGTCCTGATGCAGCATGTTTTATGGCACCAGTCAAACCAAAAGCAAGAATATTGCTAAGCTCCCCTGGAGCAAAAGACAATGGTGGCGATTCTTATAATGGTAAAATATATATACATACATATTATATACCTTTATTACTTATTAATATTAAAAATTAAAATTTTTAAATCTATAATTAAATTGTTTAAATTCAACAATTTTTAGGAAAAACAAATCAAGATAATATAATATCACCAAGTGTTGAATCTCCACAAAGTGCTACATTTTCCGATAATAACAAACATGATGACGATGTAATTTTGTTAATATTAATATATATTTAAGATTTAATTTGAAAATAAATTTTGTAACAGGGCTCTTGGGTTTCATCACCAAAAGACTGTGTATTTCCTGAAACTATTCCGGAAGAAGCATCTAGTATAGAAGAAGAACGTGTCGTTATATTTAGAATTCCTTCTGGAACCCATTTAACTGATCCCTCTTTTTACATGGTAATTTTACTGAACTTAAATAACTTAAATTATTTTATGTTAAAATAAATATAAAATTTTACATAAAAGGCTGATGTTAGCGTTTTGCAACAATCACCAAGTAGAAGAAGTAGTAAGCAATCCAACCAATCAAGAGATAAACAACCAACTCGATTTGATTTTGATCAAGATAACATTCAAGAACATAGACAACATCAAAGACAGTCAAGTCAAAAAGATAGTTCTTCAACTGAAAAAACAGAAAAAGATTCAGATTTTGCTCAAGATAAACCAATGCCAGTTGAAGATAGTGGAAAATATGATGTTGGAGCTGCAACTTTTATGGATGTTGCTGTATTACGATGTTTATATATATCACATTGGCAAGAGGAAGGTGTTTACTGGAGTCTTCATTATTTGTACAATAGGTTCATTTCCACCATGAATATGTATTTGTTTTATATGATTTAATTTTGCTAACCATTTAATTATTTTTAGATTACGGGAAATTTCAGAAGAGGTTATAATACCACCGCTTCAACCCAGAAAACGTTCAAATTCTTTACCGATACCTCAAATAGAAATTTCCCTTTATCAAGGTCCGTCCGGTAACAATCGAGAAAGTCCAAGTTCTGTTACTAAAGATTACATTGAGATACCTGAACCATCTGTTGCTGCAGTTAATGGTAAATCTAAAAGTAGAAATAGTTATATGAATCACATTTAGTCTGCCGCACGCTTTATTACAACGCTTGAATCGCTTATTTTTCATCTTATTTTTATTTTTTTAATTAACTTTATTATAAACCTATAAAATTGACAAATTTGACAAAGAATCCCCATTTAATTCAAATATCGGAAAATTAGATGAAACAACAAGTATTGGAGGAGGCACAGGTGGAGGTGCTTACGTTAGTGTTGGTGTTGGAACTGTTGATCGTAATACAAATGGTACAAATGGAAGTCTTGGTAGTGGTGGAAATGGTGCTGCTGGAAGTCTTGGTGGCAGTCTTGCTGGTATTTGTTCTACTTTTGCTACTCTTCCTTCAGTAACTGAACGTAAAGGTTCCGAAAAAAAGAAAAAAGTAAAAATGGCCGATCTCAGAACACTAATTGAAACAAAAATGTTTTCAAAATCTGATCGTGCATTAGAGAAAGTTGGATTAGAACCAGCAACTAATGGAAAACAGTTGGAACAAACGGTAAAATGTTTATTTTCGTAAAATAATAACAATTTGTATATATAATATATAATAAATATATTTAATGGTTTTAATCGATATTAGGAATGTCATCGAAGTTTAGATACAGGTGATAAACAATTATCAAGATCAGCATCTTTGATATCAAGAGAGCCACCAAGTAATTTAACAAAAGGCAAAAGTATGCCTAGTTTAAGGTAATTATTAGTTTTTAAATTGATATTTTTAAATTTGTTATATTTTTTTGTTCAAAAAATATATCTTTAATTAATATATTAAAAAAAAAAAAAAAGTGTTCTATTTTTTTATATATATATGTACACATTATACATAATACGTTTCGTACACATTATATACATAATGCATTGAAATTGACATAAATTAAAAAAACAATTATATACATATGGCCTTACTAATAATTAATAACTGTACATATTAAATCGTTATATATATTAGCATTAGCTATATTATAAAGTATAGTATTTTGCTAAAAAACATTTTTTTACTATTGATTCTTTTAAAGTTGATTTTATTTTCAGTTGTAGTCATATTTAAGCTATTATTAAAATCGAAAAAAATTTAAAATTGAGTTCTTAAAACAAACCGTAGTTTTTTTTAAATTTAATTTTTGTTAAAAAAGTAAAAATTAAAATTAATTTTTATACAAAACTAATTGGACATGAAACAAAATAAGGATACAATTTTTTAAATGTACAATACTCGTACAATTGAAAATGTATGTCTTTTTTAAATTTAATAACATATTCATTCCATATATTCCTTCGATTTGACTAAATGTCAAAAAACATTTATATGAAGACATAACAATAATAATTTCAACTTTCTACAATAAGCCAGCCAAGCGTCAATGTATAATTTAGCAGCATGGAAAGTTTACTCTCCAAACTTTTTATTTTTATATATATATAGGGGGTTTCTCTTAGCGTTTTGAATATTTATAAAGGTGTGTTGGGGAGATTAAAAACAACAAAAAATTGTTCTGCAGGGAGCGGTTCTAATACCAATAGTTTTCATTTTTATCACATTTTCTTTCTCAATAATTATCAAATATCATAAGAGATAGAAAAAAACCGGTTTAAATAAAATTAAAGAGCTGCATTCAAGCAATCTAAAAATGCTAAAAAAATGATTATACCTAAATAACATTTTTTTTAAGAAAATTTGAAAAGAATAATTTTTAATTTTTTTTTCATTTAAATGCTCATAAGTCATAACTTTTGAAAGAAAGGTAGCTGAAATACCAAAAGCATTTTTTGAAAAGCTGAATAGCAAAGCTTTCCGACAGTGTGGCATACAATTTAATTAGTTACGTATATTTTTTGAGATATAAGCAAAATAAATTAGAATTAAAAAAATAACTTTAGACCTTTTTATCTCGAAAACTATTGGAATTAGACCCTCCTATGTAGAACAATTTTTTGTTGGTTTTGACCATCCAAACATACCTTATAAATATTCAAGACACTAAGAGAATCATCCTGTTATATATACATTTTCTATATATTTTTTTATTTATGCTATATTCTGTGTATTTGATACATAAAAAATAATTATAAAATAATTCTTGTATAAGATAATAGATGGTATTCTAATAAAGATATATTTAAATCTCATAGTCTCGTACAATAGCTACAGTCGAGTAATTAACGGTTTAGTAAAGTTAATGATACTAAAAACTGAAGCTTAGTCAAATATGAATAATAAATGACACTTAGTTGATACTCTATATGATGTCAAAGGAAGAAGTGGGAAGGGCGAAAAAAAAAACCTAAACGCTATATTATAATATTTATTTGATTGTCACAAAATACCTACATATTATAATTTGAATACCTACCTATAATTTTTTTAAATAAATCCGATTATCCAATTTTCAATTCCGAAACTTGATATGAAATTGCTATTTATTATTTTATAAGTAAAAAAAGTTTAATATTTATTTCTAAAATCCACTTTAAATATTGTCATTGCTAACATATTTTAAAATCAACTATAACAGTCACTATATACAAATATAGATATATATATATATATATATAAATAAACAGTTATTATAATATAGTAAGGCCCATTGAATTTAAAAATATCCATAAATGTTCCTTATACATAATATAATTATTTTTTTTTTTTTTATTGGTTCTATCTTGTTTTATGTTTTATTATTTTTGTGTATGTTAATTTCTAAATTAAAGTAAGTACCTACATAATCATATATATTTTTCTCTTATATCAAAAGCACATAATAAATAAAATTTTTTATTTTTTAATTGCACACTATGACAATATTATTTTTTTTTTCTTTTCATTCATATTAATTTTACCCATATGATTTTACATTATTTATAAATTATTTATTATGTATCCTTTACATACATATATAGATATATATATACATATATTATATCTCTTTTTCATATATGAATACTTCTATTACCAGCTGTCTTGTAGATAGCGGGTAAGTTTCTTTGTAACTAACTTCTTTTCAAATTTTTTTTTTTAAATAAAAAAAAATAAATTGCACACATATCATATCGTTCCATTTTTTTTTTTTTTTTAAAAACTTGAAATCTTTTTAAAAAATAAATTTTTTAATATTATTTTTAGTATAATCAAAATAAAAATATGTTTTTTTTTTTATGTTTAAAATAAATAATTATATAATATTCTGCTTTAACTGTTTTTAAATTAATAAAATAAATAATTTATAATGGTATATTTTTTTTATAATTTAATATATTCTTAAATTTAAATTGTGCCTAAATTTTTAATTAATAATACTAGATAAAATTTTCTTCATATCTTTTTTTTTTTGTTTTTATTTAAAATCGAAAAGAATTCCAAAAAGGTTAACCATGCGATTACTTTGTAAATTTTACGACTAAAACTACACAAAAAACAAATAACTTCGACGCTATTTTTATTTGGCGAGTAGTCCCTAAAGGTCCCGCAGTTATCCCTTTAAAATTTTTTTGTTTTCAACTTATTAAACACATTATATTTGTTAAACTATTCCAAATAACCTCTAAACAATCGTTACATAGCCCATAAAAGTAGCTTTCAGGTGATACATATTTTATATATATTGGGGACATAGCATTGATACAGGGTGACTTCAAAATCAAAAAATTGAGTTGTTTTTAATATTAAATTTTTTTTTTTTTTTAATTCTAGTAGAATTTTTTCACATAACGGTATTTTTTTTAATGACAGAAATTAATATTTCAAGCTTTAAATATTGGGATCAAGTTTGATCGTCGCCTACATGATTTGCGACTTATAATAACGCAATTATAACGGAAAAATCAAAAAATTTTTAAAAAAAATTGAAAATTTTGTATGAAAAATTACAATTTTTTATAAACTAAAAAGCAGAATATAAATATGAAAAATTTGTTATATATGTATACCTAGTTTTCTTTCTTTTTTCAAATGAATTGAAAACTTGACTGAAATTCATATTATAAAAATAAACCTATAATCCACTTAAAATTATTAACAAAATAATTAACAAAAAAACTTTACAAATACATATACTAAGCATTAACTGAGCTATATAACGGTTATTTATTTTAGCAGATACATATATTGAGTTAAATAAATTGCAATAATGTTCGAAAGGCTAAATGGAATCTTTAAGAATTTCATTTCCAAATGAAAGCCGCGCCGAAGTTATTTTTTTTTAGTATAGTTTTAGCTTTAACAGTTACAAGGCAATCCGTGCGTTTGATCTTTTTGGAACTTCAACCTTAAAATCTAACATTTTAATTTCTAATAAGACCATAAAAATTTTCAAATTAAAAAAAAAAACCAATAAGGAAATAAATTTCTTGAAAGATTACAAAAAAAAAAAAATGTAAAGATACTTATCTAAAATTTACAATAATTATTTTTAAAAACTGAGCTATAAAACAGATTAACGTGTGGAAATCAATGGCAAATGTATATATACACAATATTGCATTTTGTAGATCTTTAAAGTCATTTTTGAATTGGAAAAAAGGTTCACTCCTTGATAACTGTGCAATATATATATATATAGTTGAACTTTTCTACTGTAGCCCGTAGGTTCCGATAATTTAATATTAAACCTTTCTTAAAAATGATAAGCTCATGATAAAATTTGAAAACGGAAACTAAGAAAATTTTAAAAATTTAATCTATGAATTTACTTTAATGTCGTTTTTAGCAATAAAAAAAAAAAAAAAAAATGTCTTATTCAAAAAAATTACTAAAATATTATAATATTTTTAGACTTTATAATATCTTTACAATAATTAATAGGAACACCCCCAAAAAAAAAAAAAAGAAAAAAAAAAAGCATTTTAATTAATACTTAAGAACTCTGACAGACGCACAAGCAGTTTTTTCAAGCTTCTGACTTTTGTCTGACATTTATATATATATGTATGATAATTATGTTAAACTGAAAGTTGTAAAAGGTTTCATCTGGTTTCTATTTATCTATAATTCGATTTTTGTTGTTCGATTGATTGTTAAAGTTAAGAACTTTCAATTTATACCTACATATCTATGTAATAAAAATGTATGTATCTTGAGATTAACAGAAATGATTTAATTTTAAATACATATATATTTTATATCGTATTCTTTTAATTTTTCACATTATTATAGCAAAAAAATTAAATACATTTTTAAAGTTAAAATAATTTTCTGAAATAATTTTATTAATATATTAATTGAAGTTTTAAAATAAATTAAAAATAAATTCGAAATTAAATTAAATAATTTGATATATTATTTGAAAATTGGCCATTGATTTGTTTTAATATTATTAAAATTTATTATAACTTTTATAATAAATTTTTCTTTTATTTTTCGAGTTTCATTAAAATGAAGCTATAATATGAATTATTAATTTCTCTCACAACATGTAAGTATTTTCTGGATTTAAAAAAAATTTTTTTTTTTAATATTACATACCTACTTTTAAATCGTCCATCTAAACAAAAATAAAAAACTAAAATCCATTACATTATTATAAAGTATCTAAAGTATTTAAAAAAAAAATATCCATCCCCCTTTCGTTAAATTTTACTTGTATCTGAATTTGCATTCTTTTTTGCGTAGGTTATAAACATATGTATATAAATTATAAAGTTCATATATACATACTTTATTATTATATCCTTAAATAATTTATATTTTAACCTTTATTAAATAAAAAATTTAGTAATTTAAAATAAAATAAAAATTTTTTGATTTTTTTTGTGTTAATTTTGTGTAAAAAGATTTTTTTTTTTTTGCGTTAATACGTATATATTAAATATGAAAACTAAAGGCGATAAACAATCGATGTCATTTTTTTTTGGAAAATATGGGTATTTCCAAAAAAAAAAATAAAGATATAATTTTAAAACTAATATTGAGATCTTTCAGTCTACTTAACTTTAGGATATTTGAAAAAACATTCAACGTCTGTAAAAAAGTTAAAAGAAATTATACAGAAGAAAAATAATCTAAGTCATTTTTTGTAATTTCTTTGAACATTTTCGAATTTTTTGCTACACATTTTGCTATACAGACAATATTGCTTGCACCTATCAATATTGGAGAATTTTTTCAATATTAAATTATCGGAAAAAATCCGAAAAATTAATTAATTCTGCGATTCATGTCTTGAACAGAATAAGAATTTTACAGTCATATCCTTCCTATAAATTCCTTGTTTATTATTTCTAAACGTTTTGATTCCGTCAAGTTGACATATTCAGTTCGCGGTCACATTTATTTGGATAACGCAATAAAAATATGAATCTATATAAGCAAAATGTAAAAATAGTCATAGAAGTATACTCGTAGTATTTTTTAAATGTGAACAAAAAATTTTTAAAAATTAGATTAGATTTTTAGATGGAATGTAAGTATGTATGTATCTTTTTAGAAATTTATATTTCAAGTGAATGCAGTAGAACAATTCGAAATTAAGAAAAACGTTTAATGGTCCATGAGAACCCTATATTATCAGGAAATCTTTCAACGAATCCTATGTCAATATCACAGAAGAAAAAAAAACATTTGTGTAACGGTCCGACAACTATTCCAAACCCAAAATATACATACCAACAAAAATTTTTCAGAATTTGTGAGTGTGTATGTATATTTTGCGCTCGAAATGGGATAAAAATGAAAAATTTTATGATGCGCTTGATGAAACGATGATATAAATTTCAAATTTGATTGTTTTTTGCATTTTTTTTAATACTTAAATTGTTTTTCTCTACAAAATTATGAAATTATATAATTTAGTTTAATTAATAAAATGTGTTAAATTTATAATTTACGTTAAAAGTCTTCTTGTGTATTAGTTTTCAAAACTCTCTATACCTTATTTAATTTCTTTTTTTTATCGGTATATGTCACAGGAAGAAAGTTTTGAGTAATAAGTATCAGAATTTTAAAAAGCGTTTTTTCCAATTTCTATAGTGACATTGAAAGTGACATTGATTGTTTTTCTCCTGTAGTCTTTTTGTACGTATTATCATTGTATATATTTTTTATTTCATAAATTTATTTAAGAAAATTATATGTACATTATTATGTATGTATAAAATTATCTTTAATCATTTACACTTAGCTATGTATATATTTATATAATATAATTATAGGCACGATAATTATAAATTAAATTATTTTAAAATAAAATATAGCCCCTTTATATTAAAAGATAGATAGTAAGTATTCTTTAATAAAATTCCGAAATTTAATAAAAGCATGAAAAACAAAATTTTTTTTTTAATTAAGAAGGAAGTTCTTTTTTTTGTACTCAAGTTTCAATTTTTTTATTTTATTCAGAGGAGATTCGCAAAACTACAACTTGAATATTAAAATGGTTTTAGCTTAAGTTTTAGAAAATATTTCTTTTTGCAATTTTATATTAATTTTCACCATTATGTGAAATCAATATTTAAACAAATTTCGGATCTTTTCATATCCCAAACGCTTTAACTTATTATTATTTTCAAAAAGGCTTAAGTGACCTGGAAATATTATTTTTTTTCTCGTTTTCAAAAAAAAAATTATGTGACACACAACTTTGACACGATTTTTTTTTAAATTTAAAATAAAGTATTAAAAATACAACACCAGACTTTAAGAAAGAAAAGATGGAAGTAACAACGGTTATGGTAAATTAGTGTTCTATTTACCAACTACTCCTAACTACTTTCAACCACTATTTTCGTGTAAAAAGAACGCAAACATTATAGAGATTTTCACGAGTCGGTGAATACTATAGTCTTGCAAAAGTGCAAAATTTTGCACCCTAGCCTTCAATATTTCAACATTTTCACAGTTAAAGTTTACAATTTGTTGTTGATTTCATGTATAAAAAATTAAAAAGCTGCTAAATTTTTGTAACATATTGCAAGACCCCAACCCTATTCCAAATTTTTGCAAGACCATTGTAAATTTTTTAGATTTGTCTTTTAACTTTCAAATTTTGTTTTAGAATATAGAAATTTTATAAATATTTTATTCAAATTTTATTAGAATTTTTTTTGTGTCTATATACCTACCTAATGTACATATTTTTTTTGTATTTATCTATTTTAAAAAATATCTTTTTTAATAAAAACCGAAAACTACAAAAATTTAAAAAGCGACATTCGATAAGATTCGATTTTTGACAGTTAAATAAAAAATCATATTTTAACATGAGCGTAAAACGATTTTATTACGGTATATTTAAAGAAAGTTTCTTTTCATTTAAGAAAAAGAGTTTACAAAATACTTCAGTAAAATTTAAATTACAAGCATTTGATTATAGGGCTTTCTTCAAGTACTGTGGCTCTGTAACTGGTGGAAATATTGATAATTTTGAGTTACTATTTGAAGATTTAATTATATAAAAATAAATCCATTTGAAAAAAATCTAAATTCAATTTAACAAACCTGTGTATATGTACCTTACCTATATATACATTTATTTATACCAATAACGGTATATTTAAGCAAATAATTGTAAAACAAAAACAAGCTTAAATTGATTAAGAGGTTAACCGAAATATAAAGTTAAGGCAAGATGTGAATTAAAAGAGTTGTATTTAAAAATGTATTTTATATATGTACATAAATTTTTTCTTTTTTAATTTTACAGTCGTTATTTTAAATTAATTGTCTATTTTTAATAAATGTTTATTTAATTTTTTTTAAATGTTTTTTAAATCCTTAAAAAAATTAAATAAAATCAATAAATTCAAATTTTTAGATCAAAAGTTCTTATAATGGTTTTTGTTGCCCCTTTTACATTAAAATCATGTTTGTTTCCGTTGATTACCGTCATTTTGTTTCCCTCCTTCAAAACATCAAAGTGCACAATTTTATCTAATATTGGATTTTTTGTAAAATTATTAAAGATTTTACAGATATGTTGAACCACCGAAAACAATTCGTTCTTCACAATCTACTGGACCTAGGACAACATTTTTTACCCGAAATCCAATTATAACAGTTACAGAACATACACCAACACCTTCTCCAGATTATTTGAAAAGACAGGTCAATAAAATATTAATAATAAAATAATTAATATTCAAAATTTGATTTGATTTGATTAATTTTGATTTTCTATTTTCATTCATTTTTCTTTTAGGGTTCAATTGATTCTCAATTGGATATTATCAGTAATGGTAGTCTTAATGGTGGTTTTCGTAGTCATATGTTAAGATCTCACACAGATTCACATATTGATTATAGCGGTGCTGATGAATCTGAAGCACCTGGTTCTTCATTTTATATAACAAGAGATGGTGGTATTGATTATGAAATTGTTTTGTTAGGAGTTTTTACAGTTTTCAAAAGAGATTCAAATACATGTTCATTAAGAGTTTTAGAAACTGGTCTTAATATTTGTGAACTCTTATTAGATTTGGGTGTAATGAAATTGGGTGAACATGCTCATGAAATATGTATGGGAATTGTAAAAAGAGCACTTTTACATTTAGGTTGTCCGCATGGGTGTAATGATGGTAAAAAATAATATATTTATTGAATTGCCAAAATAAAATTTAAAATAAACTACAATAACTGTAATTTTATCTTAGCTATAAGAGGTCCGCCAGCTGAGTTTTTACGAGGACAATGTCAAAAAGTTCTTCAAAGAATGTTACGATTAGCAAGTTCAGCAACTAAAGTTTATTTAAAAAATATGGTTAAAACTGCTCAACTCTCTGAACTTATGGAATTTTTCCATGCATTTTTAGGATATTGTGTTGATCCATCTTCTTTACTTTCGCCATTAAGTAAGTACAAAACTTTATTTCATTTTTCATATTATACTTTATTTTTAAGTTTTTTTCTTTTAACATAATAAGTGATTATTATATTTCGAATATTACATACTATACAAATACAAATCTTTTGCATGAAAAATTTAAAATTGATATATGAATTGAGCTTATTAGGCACTCCACTCATTATATTGCTTCCAATAAATACAAAATGAATATAACTACTTCTCTCTTCCAAAACTGTATATTAATTTCTTTAAATTATATCATTCACACCATATAGCATTTAATTAAGAAAATCCTGTTTGTGATGGAAATTCTTAAAACATATTTATTTCTTTCTATTTAATGATAATGTAAAATAGCTGAATTTTAAAATAAGATCTAAGAATTGGTTTTGAGTCGGCTTCTTTTCTACGTAATTTTTTTTACTATATAAAATTAATTAAAATTAATATCACAAATGGGAACATATCTTCAGCTCCATTACATATTTTATTTTTACTTAATTTGCACATAAAATGTAAATATGCCCACAGTTTCATATTTATTCAAAATTTATCTAATTTGGAAATGAAATACATTATACACAAAAAAAAACGCAAAACATACATTATACATTTTATTTACATTCATTGGCTTAAAAGTAGATGCTTGCATGCCACTTTTTTTTTAAATTTTCCATGTGTATTGGATATAGACCATAAGCGATCGACCGGATTTAAAAATCTAACTTCCGAAGGCGGTCAAGGTGGTTATTCAACAAATTTCAGTAGTGGTGGACTTACTGCACATGCTGAAACACCAATTTTAGCAGCAGTCTTTAAGTTACTTGTAACAAGATTTGTGGAAGCGGCTAAGGACTTACGAACTCAAGAAAATATTGCATTATATTGTGAAATACGTCAGATGATAACTTATGTTAAGGGTGCTCATGGGGGGCCATTCCGTAGGGTAGCATTATCAGGTATTCTAGCAGTTACACCAAGACCCCACAAAAAAGGTCCTATAATGCAAACTACAAGGGTGATAAGGTACAATAATATAATTTTTAAAAATTTGTAATTATTTTTTTCTAAAAGTTTTTTTTTATTATATTACAGACATATACCGCAAATGGAACAACAGCAACAACAACCTCCACCGCCACCACCACCACAATCTGAAGATACAAAAAGTCAAAGAAAAATGTTTTTAAAAAAGAGAAGTACTTCTTCTACCTGCGCAGTTGTAATAGTCTCTCAAAAAAATCGCTCTATATTAAATTCCATCTTAACCTATTTTTATTTTTAGACACCAAATTTATTGGAAACGGATGTTTTTGAGGATTTCAAAATTAGTCAAAGTCCAATTGGTAATAAAAGACGTAAAAATACCAATATGAAACCAACTTTAACGCCCAGACATAGTGAAAGAGCTCTTTTATCTGATTCATCCAGTTCAGAACGGAATTCGCTTGGTCGTTTAAGTGGTATTGTACGCTGTTGGTTTCGTGGTGCTGCAAAAGATCCATGTTATGATATTGAATCTGGTCAAATTAATTCAGAGCTTATGACATCCACATTTATTCGACATGCATCTCAAAAAAGCCGACGATCTGGTGATGGTTTAGGAAAATCGTTTCAAATAGCTCGAAGACGCGTCGAAAGAAGACTAAATCGTTTAGGTATTGTAAAAGGAAAAAAAAAAGTTGGTGGAACTGAAGAGAGTGCAGGAAGTTGTGAGTAAAATATTATTTAAATCTGAATAAATAATAAAATTATTATCGTAGATTTAAGTCGCAGAAGTTCATCTGATACGGGAGAAGGTCCAAAAGAATCTGAAGTTGTTGTTTTAAAAGAAAGACGTTTAGTACCATGCGAACCAATCCGAGAAGGAATGTTAAGATTTTCATTTTTATTAGAAACAGTTGCACCAGGTTCCTTTCCTGATCCGCAATTAATTGCAGCTACATTAGACTTGGTAATTTTATTTATTTAAAAGATTTTAAGACATAGTTTTTAAATTTTATACATATATATATGTATGTATTATTTTAGCCCCAAGCCCCAATTGTTGCTAGAGCAGCATTGCTATTAGAATGTGCACACTTTGTTCATATGTGTAATCGTGGTAGTTGGCCAATATGGATGAAACATAATATTACAACATACCGTCCATCAGGACCTAATATTAATGTAACAAGAGCACCTGTTGCCAGAAGAACACATGTGTTACAAAGAGCAGCTGGAAAAATGTTTCATCAGGTATTATTATTCATTATTATTCAACATTTTGAAATTTTCATTTATTATAAATTTTTATTTATATTTCATTTTAAAAATTATAACTTTTTTACTTAAAAAAAAAAACAAAAATTAAATTTTCATTCATAATAATATGATGTACGAATATACTTAGACAAAAATACGTATATACTTAGACAAAAATATTAAACGAACTTTTTCAAAATAATTATTGAAGAAACATAATTTATAATGAGGAAAATCAGAAATAAATGCAATTAAATAATATATATGCACATACAATTTTTTATAAACCCTTTTCTTTATATCGTTTAATATTTTTTTTTCAAAATTTTAAAATTTATTTTATTTATATCCTTTAAAAATTTTACAAACATTCAATTTATAATAAAATTATATTGTATGTATTTTGTAGGCTAATGAAAATGGCCATATTGTTTATTAGTTATAATAAATTTGAATATAAGTTTAAAACTTAACTTTGATACGACCTTGTAACATGACGAGGTGGCCGAGTGGTTAAGGCGTTGGACTGCTAATCCAATGTGCTCTGCACGCGTGGGTTCGAATCCCATCCTCGTCGAAAGAAATTTTTTTTTTTTTATTTTTTTTTTTATATAAATTTATTTTAGAAACTTTTTTTTTTACAAGCGCTATTTTTACTTTTAATTTTTAATATTCTCCTTTGCAAGTAATAAAATAGTTAAGTAGTAAAATAAAAAAGAAATTCCTACAAATTTATAAAAAATGACTTAAAAAAAAAAGAATCCTCCCCGGCGGGGAATCGAACCCCGGTCTCCCGCGTGACAGGCGGGGATACTGACCACTATACTACCGAGGACATGTAATCCAATTTGATTAATATCATTCAAAATATTTTATATACATATATATTTTTTTAAATATGTACTTATAACAAAAAAATTTCCGATTTATTTATTTTTATATTATTTATTTATTTTTCTTTTTTAAATCACTTATTTCCATGAACTAAAAAACACATCTAATTTTATATGTACATAATAATGCAAAGCATAATTTTCAGTGTATTTTTTAATTAAAATTTATATCTACATTTCAACAAGATATGATATATTCTACTGTATATAAAATTGTACTGTTTAAGAAGGTATTTTTTATTAAAATTATAAAATTTAAAAATCAAAATTAAAAAATATTGATTTAATTAAAAAAAAAAAAAAATTGTCGACGAGGATGGGATTCGAACCCACGCGTGCAGAGCACATTGGATTAGCAGTCCAACGCCTTAACCACTCGGCCACCTCGTCATGTTGTATCACAGTAACAAATTGACTTGATTATTTGATTTTAGCATATAACATAAAAAAAATCAAAAACAAATTTTACTTTATCAGAAATTTATAAAAAATAAAATAAACTGTGTAAATAAACATGACTAAATAAAATTTTTTATTATTTGTTTTTGTATAGTTAAAAAGATTCGAAATCATAGTAAACAATTTTTAATACAAACCTAATTTAAAACTATGTATTTTGAAAATCTGAAATGCTTAATTTGTTGAACCAATAATCCAATTATTATCCTTGTTTTCAACCAAACTTTTTACTTTCGATTTACTTTAATGGAGTTTAATAAATTTCTTTTATCATTCTTAATACAAAAGTTGTTATATATGTACTCATTATCTTTTGATCAAATATTTAATTTAATTAAATTATGTATACGTATAGTCATACATCATGTATTTGTTAATATTAACATTTTGTTTACCGTAACAAGAATATTATGTCTGCTTATTTTGATTATTAATACATTAAAAATTTATTTTAAATAATTGAATAAAATATGTACATATGTAAATACGTTCATTTGTTTGATTGTTAAAAAATATTAAAAGTGGGCTGAACTCCTTGGAGCACGATTGGAGGAACTGCTTTTTGAGGAAAAATTACACTTTGAAAATATTAATAATTCTTTAACTGATCCTGAAAAACAAAGAGAACTTTTACAACAAGATGAAGAAGAAGACTTCTTAGATGAATGTAAATTTTTGTGTAAAAAAAAAAAAAACTAATATACTAAACTAAACATTTTAGCTTGTGTTAATTCAAGAGGTAATGACTGTCCGCATGCCTTAAAACTTATTGCATGCGTTCTTTTATACGAAATTACAACATTTTTACGTGAAACTTATCAAACCTTACCAAAAACATCAAAACATTTTCATAAGGAGAAACCTGCTGCCCCGTGGGAAAAAGTTTACAGAGAAGCAAATCGGAGATGGTCAATGGCATTAAGTTCAATGGGACATTCACAAACATCAGCACAAAGTTTACAATCTATTGCCGGAGGAGATGGGAGTAAATTAATATTATTTTTATTATTAAACTATGGTAAAAGGATTATAAAAAATCATTTTTAATTTTTTAGGTTTTATACCGGTAACGTGTGCACAAACTGAAAGAAAAATATCATTTGTTTTGCATGAACCAGATAATGAATCAGAAAATAGTAGTAATACAACCGTAACTATGCAAGGAGAAGATGGTAAACATTTTTAAAGATGTAATCAAATTTATAAATTTATTTTTGTCTTCAAATAAGCATTACCAAGAAGACCAGTCGCAGCAGTGAGACCGTTCTTACTAAGAAGAGGTACAGCTGTCGGACAAACTACAGGTGGTTCTTTTAAAAGACGTTCTCTGAAACTTAGACGCGGTACAAAAGATGGAAAAGAATTAGAAGCTGATTGTAAGTTCATATTTATAAAAAATTTAGCAAACACTTAACATAAAAAAAAATCTTGCAGTTAAACGGGCTGATTCTATCCAATCTAGAAGAAAAGTTTCATCTCTTTCAGATCGTAGCGATACTTCAGAAGCTGGTATTGTAAGTGGTGGTGAAGAATCACCGGGTATATTAAGGTAAACAAATAACTAAAAATAAATAAAAATTAAGTTAAGATAAAAAAAAATTTAATTAAAACTAAATAGTGATGATCAACCACCAGAATCACCTACAGACTCAAATGAAACTGATGAAACTTCTAAAAATATGCCATGGATGAAATCTTTAGTTGATTTGATCAATTCATATAATTTTTATTGTACACATCGAGGTTATTGTCATCCATACTGTTATAAAAGACATATGAGAGCATCTTGTCGATTAATTAAAGCTGTGCGTAAAGTTTATGGAGAAGAATTTGGATTTTCAATTCACACTGATGATCATCACATTGGTTCAAGTACAATTAAAACTCAGCCAAGACCAAAATTTAATAGAAAAGTATCAGAGCAAAGTTCCACACAAACTTCCCCAAAACGTAAAGATAGTATTCCTAAAAAAGACAGGTATAAGTAAAATATTCAATAAAAAAATGGAATTTGAAAAATAAAAGTTTTAATTACCATACATTTTGTAGAATTGCTGAAGATCAAGAAATTGCTGGAAAATTAACACAAGCTTTAAAACAGGAAATCGAACAGAAAAAGCATGAAGTATCGCCTATGTTAAAATTTGTTAAAAATCGCGTTAGAGATCTTTTCCACTATCCGTTATCAGTTTTAGTAAAAGGAGCTGTTGTTTTAAATGAAGAAATTGTAATTGAAGCATTACCAGCGGCATGGGAGCTTCTTTTAGAATCTAGTCAAGTACGATTTAAAATTTTGTTCAATAAAATTAAATAATACATTTTTTTTAATATAGGAGACAGCAGCTTTAGCAGCATCATTTTTTATTATTGGCTCAGTTAAAGCTCCAAATTTTGCTTCAGATATTATGCAAAGAGCATTGAAAAATAAAGATCCAAATATTAGAATTGGGGCTATACTTAGGTAAATATTTTTTTCTATTTAATAAATTTAAATTATTAATCTACAATAAAATCTACTATATTTATTAAAGATATCAAATGTTATGGAAATCACGTTTCCAAGTATGGCCTCGGATGGAAGAAGGAGCACATATTTCATTCAAAGTTCCACCGCCAGGTATTGAATTTACATTACCATCACCAAAAATTGGTATTGAAAGCTTACCAGTAGTAGATCCTCCATGGAGTCCACAAATACAAGTGAAAGACATGGAAGTAACATTGAACCAAGAACGTCATGTAATTTAATTGTACCAAATAGAACTACAAATATTAGTAAATTTGAAATTTTTTAGAGAGCGTTAGTAACAGCAACAAAAACTCGAAAAAAACAACAAACAGAAGCAATTCGCCATGCAATTCAACAAAAAGAGGACAAACAAAAATCAGAAAGGCAAAGTTTTCTTCTAACTACAATTCCAATAAATCAACAAGCATCTCATGAACCAGGTTTAGATCATCAACCAGGTGAAGATCATGCAGAAGGTGAAGAAGATACTGAAGGAGCACGTATTGCACCTCATTTACATGCAGCCCACTCCTTGTTTCCATCTGTTTTATGTTCTTCTGTAATGCAAATTGTTGCTTGTTTAGATGACGCTGCCGTCGGTTCAGATGGTAATAGTGTTTGTGAAATTGCTTATCAAGTAAGAATTAAAACAAATATTATTTAAAATTAGACTTTGAAAATTTGTGTATGTGTATATTTTAGGTCATTTGGATTTGTTTGGTAGAAGATTCTGCTTTATTTTTACGATATGTTTTGGAACGTTTAACACGTGATAGACAAGATCAAATGTTTAAATTACTAAGACATTTAATTAGATTCGTACCACGTTTACCACAACAAGCAGCATTTGCTCTTTACAATTATATCATCGGTTATGTAATGTTTTATGTAAGATCATCCCACGAACACGCTCAAGAACTAGTTGGTTCTGCTCTATCAATTCTCTGGATGGTTGTTCATAGTGTTCATGGAATTATGTTTAAAGATTTAAAACAAATTTTGCGTAAAGAACAATGCGATGCATCCATTCTATTAACAGCTAATGTTCCAGCTGCAAAAAAAATTATTGTACACGGCCCATTTGAAGATGATGGGCATATACCATCACAATTTCCTGTACAAGAAGACACACTATTCGGTCAATTATTAAAGGAAGCATTAGATTTTTATCCAATTGAAGAGAAAAATTATCTTAATTATTGTCTTGTTGATTATAAAAGTCGTAAGTTAAATTTTATATAATTTTTACAATTTAATTTCCTTTTTATTAAACTATTTTTTTTTAATTATATAGAAAGAGTTTTAAATCCTAATTATCATATAAGAGACTTGTATTTTTTCAAACGATCACAGTACCCGCAAGTACGTTTGATACAAATGAAATCTGAGGAAACATTTTTAGCTTTGCAAAAACAAGAACTAATAAGAAAATTTGTTGAAATTGGTAAAGTACATTTAACGTGGGCTATTTTGAAAAATGTTGATATGGTTGTACAACGAGTTGTATTTTTACATGAAGAACTGATGAAATTACCTGCATTTCCTAGAAAAGCTTTGGAAGCTGATTTAGATTTGTTTAAGGGTGGTGAATTTGGTAAAGAACTACTTGGATTAGACGTATTACATAAATTTATGTGGGTGAGATTAATTGCTAGAATGTTTGAAGCTATGGCTGGAAATTTTGCATATTCAGCTGATATTCAATTGTTTTTAAATGTTTTATCTGGAGCTGCTATTTTACATTCTGAAGATTCATGTATAATGAGATATGTAATGGCAACATTTATAAATGCTGCATTTAATTTTAAAAATATTTTTTCTACTAATGGGTAAGTAACTGAATATTTATTTCAAACCAAAAATTTTCATAAAATAAATGAAAGGAATTATTTTATTAGTTATGGTTACAATTTTTTAGTTATTTTATGATCATGCCAACATTATTGCAAGTGTATTCTCTTCATCAAACTAATAAATTAATAACAACAACAATTGAGTATGCAGTGAAACAATTTTATTTATTAAATCGAAAGCCATTTATATTACAAATGTTCGGTTCAGTATCTGCTATTTTAGACACAGACGAAGAAGGAACCTATGGAGAGGCGCATAAGGTAAACATTTTTTTTTATTTTATTAAGAAACGTTTTTCTATCAACTTTTCAATTATTTTTAAATTTAGGTTCAATCAAGCTGTTTGTTCAATTTGTTACTTAGCTTAGAGGATCCATCACCTGATCCTCTCAATATTGCAGAACTGGTAAAGGAACCTAAACCATTAAAAGCTATTGATTTTTGTTATCATGATGAAGATGGTGATGTTACAGTTCTTGACTGCATTACACTATGTGTAATGGTAGTTTCATATTCAGCTGAGAGTACTCGTGGTTACCAAATGCTGGTAATTTTTTTTTGTTGATATTAAAAAAATTTTAACAAAAATAGATACATACATACATGATTATTAATTTTAGATTATCTTAGAAGCCATTTTACCATGCTACTTACAACAAATTCAATCTCCTCATTATATACATTTACATGGTAAATCTGAACGTGAAATTATACTTCAATTAGCTGTTGCAATAAGGACAATGACTCATAATTGTGAAGGTTTAGCTAAAAGTTATAATGGTCCATTCAGAAACAGTCCAGAACACAAAGGTTCAAGCCAGAGAAATTGCAGTCGGGGCCCACCATGTTCACCTGGTTTAGATTTTGAAGACGAATCACATTCAAAATATGTAACTGATGCCAGAAATAAAAATATGATGGATTCCGCTGAAGACTCTGAAGTTGTTCGTACCGAATATAGACGACCTCGGGATGTTTTACTGTCAGTTGTAGGTGATTTTTTAAGCAAAGCTGCAACTCGACTTCAAGAAATGTCTAAAAAACAAAGTAGTGACGGAAAAACTGTGGAATTACTTGATTTAAAATGCCACATTAGATTAGCCGACATTGCCCATTCATTGCTAAAGGTATCGCCTTATGATCCTGAATCTATGGCTTGCAGAGGCCTTCAGCGTTATATGAATTGTATCTTACCTAGGGCTGAATGGTCGAATGATGGTTTAAGAAATGCAATGGTAACAATACTAAGAAGATTAGATAAAGTTTTTCTGAAGATATCAAAGAAGCCTTCAATTCGCCGAAATACCGATTGGGAGGCAGCGGCTGGTCTATTAAAAGGCGTACATGAAACAATTGTTCGTCACCCATATGTTTTGCATTGGGCTCAAATGAAAAGTCTTTTAAACACAGTTCAAAATCTGATAGTTAATGAGCCCGGTTCTACAGAACCTGGTGTTTCGAGTGCAGGAGCTGCATTAATGTCACAAAGTCCTCCAGCATTTTTTTGCTCCACTGTTGTAAGATTAGTAGCTTTACAAGTTGTTAGTCCAGTTGATTGTTTTACCTTGGAACAAATATGCGGTGGAAGCAGCGAATTTGCAACGCAAGAGAAAGCGGAAGGTTTCTTAATGCATCTATTAATGCCACTATGTTTAAAGGTTTGTTCAGGACGTGGTGTTTTAGATATTGGTGAATTAAAACAACACGATGTATCATATTTGGTAACGGCTGTTTTAAATGCGATGAGTCCACCTGCTGGTAGAACTGGACAGGTGATTCAAATTAATCGAGCTACAGGTGATTTGAGAGCTGGATCTCTAACTTTCACTGGAAGTAGAGATGCTAAAAGACCAGCTAGGATTGCCGGGTCTCTATATCAAGCGGCATTTCTTGGTAAATTTATTTAATTATTATTTGATTCATTTTAAAATAACATAATATGATATATTTAAGCTTTAAAAATTGTATGTATATGTTTTGAAACAAGACTTAGTCATGAATGGCCAAGAATTGTCCGAGTAATGAGGGATTTAGGTAGACGAAATGAAGCTGCACCAGACTTATGGAGTTTCCTAGAATTTGTTGTAACCCATAGAACACCACTTTACATAGTGTTAATGCCCTTTATACTACATAAAGTAAAAACTTATATTTATATCACTCAAACTCGTATTTTTCTTTTTAAATTATAAAAACTTTATCTTTAAGATTGCACAACCACCAATTGGTGACCACGAAAGAAGTATGCAATTTATTATACGAGAAAGATTAGGTGGAACTGCACCACCGGGAGGAGTTAAATCAAAAGGGGCTTTATTATTAGAACTAGCTCGCGAATTACGTGATTTAAGAGAAGAACTAGAAGAAAAAAGATATGGTACTAATATTTCAAATTCAATTGATTGTTTTTGTTCTCATTTATATTTTATCTTATCAAGAACCAAACCGCCGTGACACTACAGTTATTCCACAAACGACAGATGCCCAAAAACATCAACAACAGCGACCATCCCTTATATCAATCTTTACTGGTCAGCAACCACATTCTCACATTTCAGCTGCTCCAATAGATTCACGTAGTGGATCTGGCGGAATGTGTACGCCAAGTGATACATTATCGCAACAAACACTGCATCCCCCACGAGAATCATCTTCGAGCGGGTCAGGTGGAATAAAAGAACACATGTCCAGCGAAACTCATAGTGTAGAGGCAACAACTCAATACCATATGGACAGCAATCAAACATTAGGTGGAAGTCAAGGAACTGGCAGTGTTAGTGGTGTAACAAATGATAGTTTTCACTCACAACATATGAGTAGTCGACATGGTGTAACAGCTGGTTCAATGCCACATTTATCACACTCACAATCACTGCAACAAAGTCATGGCTACAAGGTTCAACCACCAAAATTAAGATTCGTTTCTTCTGTTGAATTTAAACATTCATCCGGTGAAACTTCAACCACACCTTTATCACCAGAAAGTCCAGCTGAAGATAGTTCTGGTGAACATTCAAGACCTCGTTTACAAAGATCAAACAAAGCATCGAGTCGTAAAACATTTAGAATGAAAAGAGGTCGGCATGCACAAATCGATGTAAATTTATATATCTTAAAAAAAAGAAAAAAACTAAATAATGTTATATTTTTTTAGGTAACCACTCATTCAGTAGAACATCCACCCGCTATAGAAAGACCGAATCCTTTGGCTGAAATATCTTGGGATTCCGTTTCTCAGACATCCTCTACTTCAGGATATCGTGAAAATAATAGTTTACAGACAGGTCTTTTGTCTCCAGATGGTTCATTAGGCGGATTAACACTTGGTAGGTCACCTTCCCAACACTCTTTACTAATGCTTTTTGAAGCACAAGATGAAGATACATTAATATAAAAAAAAGACTAACAGCTTATTCGTTTGAATTAGCCCTATTTATTAATTATTACGTACATCTACATCAAAATAAAATATTAATCCTAAACTATATAATTATTATGTCTATCCAGAAAATTGAATAACAGAAACATGTTTGTATTAAATTAAAATTTCCTTAATTATTCCTTATGATTTGGAATATTCTATTTATTAAATTAAACAACTATATGAACGATTTTTATTTTATGTTAAAATTATTTGGTAAAAATAGTAAAATTAAAAAACGGTTTTAACCGATTCATTATTCATCCATCCATTCTTATGAGATATATGCACAAAGAAATAAAAATTGTAATTAATTATTGTTATATTTAGCATTCTTTCATTGAAGTGTAGATTAGTATCGTTAAATATTTTATAAAAGAACAAAAAAAAAAAGTTAATATATGACAATGTATTTATTATTGTTATTAAAAATGATATTTTAAAAAGGTTGATGTTCAATATTAAAAAAAACATTTTTTATATTATATTTTTACTTTTGTTTAAAATTTATTATGGTCTATTTATCGAATATTCCTATAGAATTATGTGATACGATGTACGGAAATTTAAAACTTAATAAAATATGAATTTATAAATGTTTTTAAAAAAATATTCAAATATTGTATAAAATAAAATTTATCGTTTTATTTTCTAAAGAGAGATTTTTGTTAAAATTAAAACTTATATTTACTTAGATAATATATTATAATATTATATCTTACACATGTGTTGTTGAATTATTAACATTGTTAATTGTGGAATCATTTCCATTATTTGTTTTATTATGTTTAAGGCGATGTTCTTTTACTAATTTACGCCATTCAAGCCATTTAGCAACCTCTGGATTTTCAGTATTACCATGTTCTTCTAATTTTAGATAATATGCTTCACGAAGAATTTTATAAGCTTGAACACTATGATATGGTAATTGTGTAACAGGATCAAAATATTTTGCAGGAAGTCTAAAAAAAAATATGTTTAAGTCATACATTATTCTACACCAAAATTTTAAAATATTTATACACACTTTGTTATAGCGCATAAGTAATTTCCTTTTTCTTTTTTAATTTTTGGTTTGAAAATTGAGTTAAAGTATTTTTCATCAATATCGTTTTCAAATGTAATAAAAGTTCTTTCACATTTTTGGCTCAAATTATTAGAAACTGTATTTGTTGATGATAAACTTTTTGTTTCATTTTCATCCATATTTTTAAGTTTTATATCATTTCCTAATAAATTCAATTCCTTCTTATTCTTCTGTATTACTGGCATTGTTGTTGAATAATATCTAATAACTGGACCGATAAATGTACGTTTTGTAGGCCGTGTTTTCTTTTTCTCTGATTCCAATTTTAAAAATTTTTCTATTTAAAGTAAAAAATAAATATATATAGTAAAAATAAATTTTCAATAATTTATTTGTAAATTTAAATATTCTACCCAAAGATTTTAAGTTTTCTTCTTCTGTGATTAAAGCCTCCTCTAATAATTCTTCTTGTGTGGGCATAACGTACTCATCTCTTGTTTTTGTTTTTCTTTTCTTCGCTTCAATTTGTTCCTTAATACGATGTCGTGTTTCTTCTGATTTTAAAGCAGTTGATGCTCTAATTGATTTACGCCCAGAACCCAGTATTGTGAATTTTGGATGTAGTTTTTTTCGTCTTGTTATTTTTTCTGTAGTTGGCTTTGAAACACTAGTTCTTGTAATTTGTTTCTTTTTCGGAAGTGGCTCTTTATATGCTTTAGTGGATATACCTTTTCTTTTTCTAGGTTTTGAAGATTCTTCATCATTATCAGAGATAGGCTCATCATTTTCATCTATACTAAAATCGGAATCTACAATATCTTCTTCTTCATCTTTTTGTCTAAAATTATATATAGGTTAAATAAATAATTTTTTTTTTTATTATAATATAAACACATGTAATCTTTATCGTCTTCTGCTTCCTGAAATCCTCCATATGACGTTTTATAAAATTCATCTTCTTCTTCATCCAAAAGTTTTGCAATTCGATTGCCGGCGGTAGCTCGTTTTGGTCGACTGGTCATTATAATAGTTTTTAAAGTTGTAGATTACAATTAAAATATACTCTTTTTTCCATAAAAAATTTCCAAAATGCAATTATAATACGCTAAAACTTCACATTGAAAAAGAAAAAAAATTTATATATATTTACATACACTACGGTCTACAATTACGATCCAAGTTTGACATTTATTATAAATACTTTATATTGCTTTATATTATACTGTCAAAGAGAAGGGCGAATTTTTTTCGTATCTGGAATCTAGATGGAGTATATATACAACCATAGATTAATAGTAGCATGGAGATGTATACAACATTTTGTTTCTTTATTACAAAAAATTCATTAGAAAAAAATTTTTTTTTTTCATTGTCATTTAATTTTTCTCAAAGAAAAACAAGAAATGTGTAACTTAGAACAGCTTAAAATAACTTAATGAAAAAAAAACTAGAACACTTTCGGACAAAAAAACACTGTTCTAAATCTATTATTGAACGACTAGGTTTCGATTTAAGTTAGTTGGTTATCTAGATTAGTTCTTTCATTTCTGGTTCTTTCTAGAATATCATTTTAATTTGTACTAAAATTTAAATTCTTTAGAACTTCTAATAGGTGTCGTATTTAACAACAAAGCATTTAAAATGTACCCATAGCTATAGAAAAATCTAAAAAGAAAGAACTGGTTAATGGGTGTTAGCCATTAAAATTTCTGGACTGTCATGAAACAACAGAAGAATAAATAAAGAACTTTGAATTCGTTTGGTTAAGTTATTTATATATAATACTACAGCAGGTGGTAAATAATATCTTAAGGAATTTTATAATATTTGTTGGGTTCAAAACAAAATACCAGAAGCAATTTTTAAAAATTTTAAATCATTTATTTACTTAACGAAATCTTATATTTCAGAATCAAAACCGATTAAAGATCAAAATCTTCAATTATATACTAGATTAAATATTAATAATAATAATATTTTTTACTAAATTTACACCGAATCTTCAACCATTTATAAGAAATTATTTTCTTGTCATTCACTACTTGAATTTTCTCATTGATTTATTCCATTTTTATAAAATCTCAAAACTCTCTTAAGATTAACACTTTAGGTACGAAGAAGAAAAAAGATAAAAATCGTTAAGGGATAGAATTTGGGTTAATCAAAAAAAAAAAGTAGTGGTAGTACCATTCATAGTTAAGTGTTAAAAACTTTGAAGTAATTTAATTAAATTGGCTTCCATTTCAGTTTATTAATCATTCGAAATATGCATTTTATTCATTTTTTTTTAAATAAAAGAAAAAATTTAAAAAGGAAAATAAAATTTGAACTAATATAAACCATTTTTTTATCTAAACTATTTATTATACATACTTCTAATTTATATCTTATAAGTTAACACTAAACTTATAGTAGAGTATTGTATCTTAGTTTTACACTACTAAGCTTATAATAATCGATGTAAAATTATTGTGAAAAAAAAATTATCTACATGTCTAAATCAATCTAACAGTTTTTTTTATTCTTACACGTCTCAAAGAGACTTTATTGAACTTCCTCAGGTTTAATTTATGATTTTCCAAGCGATAATTTCGTCTTACGTACATGAACTATCAAATCTATGAACTTCTTTATTTTGAAATTTAGCTGTAATTTTTCGGTCTGTCCCTTTGCTTGTCTCTTGATATTATTGTTAGGCAAATCATTAAGTTTTTTTTTTTTTCATTTGCTCGGTAAAGTTTCCATGCTATTGTAAATGGTAACTTAATAGCAGATATAACAATAAAGAGACTGCTTTTAAAGTATTTTCATATTTTTAATTGCAGACTGAACATTAATTTATCATTTTGATTTATTGGAAGAACTGAATGAAATAAAGCATTGGATGGAAAAATGTCACATTAGGTTTGTTTATTAGTTTTCAGAACAGATCACAGCACATCAGGTTAGAACAGAATAGGACAGCAAACAAAAAAAAAGGTACTCAAAACATATCTGTTTTGAAATGTTGGCAAATGAAACAGTTGGCAAAAATTGAAAATGACATTACGATAGTGTCACAATTATATTTGTGTAGGTACCTCATCATATCTAAAAGCAAGACCTTCTAAAAGGTTAATTTGGTCAATATTCAATGCGGGTTTTTACACGGATATTCTTTTTTTGCTTTTAGGAAAGAGGTAAAAGATGATTCTCGAGAATCAAATTATAGATGATTCTCGCTGTTGTAAAATCAATACATTGATAAATTTTGTTTTGCGTAAAAATTTGCATGCCAAATTGTATATTAAAATAAAATTTGGAAATTTTTCTTTAACATACCAAAATTTCAGCTTTTAACTCGAAATTTTTAACATATTTTCAACAAAATAAAATTTTTAGTTTTTCTCTAGCATTTCATATCGTCGCCATTTAATACTCTCAAAAAATTATGAGAGTACATAATTATAATAAATTAGTGAACATAACCTAATAATTTAAAAGCTTTCTAATAAATTGTACTGCAAATTTGGAAAATATATTTTAGTTCAAACTAAGTTTTTATATTTTTAATTATATTAAAAAATTATAAAATTTATATAAAAATAAAGTTTGAAGTTTTATCTTTATGTCAATAAAAAAATTAACTTTCAAATCATATTTTTCAGCAATATTTTAAAGAAAAGAAAAAAAATAAGTACCAAATTCTGGTTAAGCAATTTTCGTTTTTTTCTATACAGTCTATAAAAAAAAAATTATTGTAAATAGAAAATTCATGTACTTCAGTACTTACATGAAATAGAATAATCTTTTTATGAATAAAATTTTACATTGCAATACTATTTGAAAAGTATTAGAAAAAAATTAGGTAATATTTTGTTTTAAATAACTCTAAATTTTAGTAATATTTTATTTTATATAGTCATATTTTTGTAAAGTTAAATTTTTGAATTGAATTATTATTTTTAAAAGATTTTATTGTATGAATACATATTTAAAAAAATTAATTCAATTATTTAGTGCCTAATATTGCCTTTTTTAATAATTTCCTTAAATAAAGTGGGTGGAAAATATTCGGTTGTTGGATGTAAATCCAATTATAATAATAGCACGATATCTCTAGCTACTTTTAAATTTCCGGATAAAGAGCCTTTGAGAAGCTTAAAAAAGCTTTGTACAAAGATCAGACTGGCAACCAACAGCTTATAATTCCATATGTGAATCGCATTTTTCAGAATTGTGTTTTAAATTAAATAATGATAAAAGTCCGCGTTTAATACCAGATGCAGTTCCAAGTATATTCACCAATTGCTTGGTAAATTTAATAGAAACGAATGATAAAAACTTACGCGATGATAATATAATTTAAAATTTCTCTAATTTAGTTTTAAATGTTAGTAAAAAAATAAATTTAAAATACTGGAAATTATATAAAGGCCAAAATAATATTATTTTATGTATTTTAATAGAAAATAATTACTTTAACTGTGGTTTTAAATTTATAATAATAATTAATAACGTTCTAAGTTACCTATTTGACCGGTAATACAGAAATAAAACAATTTCAAAATATTGAACGATATTGAAAAACGCAAAAAATTAAATTGTATTATTGACTAAATTAATCTTTTTGATATGAATCTATATATAGTACCTATATATAGTTGGGATACAATCGTCATATCATTTTTCATTTTTGCCCACTCAAGATCTATTACTATCCGGTCGGAAAATATTGATTTTTGTGATATTTTTTTTGTTTTTTTAATATTGTTTTGTTGTAAATTAATTACTTTACTTTGTTTTATTAAATTTTATTTTAAATATATCATATTATTTAGTTAAAAAATTATTTATATATTATTTGTATGTATTAATATATTTTTTTTATTATTTTAGTTTAAGACCTAGTCTTCAGGCGATACCACTTTAAAAATAATCGCCATATCCCCTACCTCAAAGGAAAAAGCGAATAACTTATAATATTAATTTATTTTATTATAGTAATAAAAATTTTAAATAAGTTAACATAAATTAACTTATTGTAAAAATAATTAAATAGTTTATTTTTTGCTCTTAATTTTATATGCATTCTAAAAAATTTACAATATTTATTAAAGCAAATCAATATTGCAATAAAAATTAGTTTTCAATATTTTTTTTTGCTCAGTAATGTACCAAATTAATGCTCTTTTAAAAAGTTTTTAAGAAGCTTTTTTTTGTTGAAAAGTAGTTGGAAGACATTTTTTAAAATCCATATTTATGGATGAAAATTTAAAATTTTTAAAAATTTCTTTTCACTAAAAAACGTAAAAAAGATGGAACTTGCTTCCTTAGGACGAAATTAAAAAAAAATCTGTAGTTTTTGTGTTATTTCCAGATTTCTAGGAGGACTACTATTTTTTTCCATAAGACTACGTGTATTTTTTTTGAAAAGGACTACTATTTAGCTTTCCTCTCTCAATGTCCAGGCCTTCTAAAAATTAATGTAGGTTATGACCCGTGTAAAAGCAAAGCTGTTGTAAAGGAGAGTTTTTAAAAAAGAGTACCCGTGTAAAAACCCGCAATAATAATATTTAATTTTTCGCACTTTTCAGTATCATTCAATATTTTGAAATTGTTTTGTTTCTGTATTATCTGCGAAGTGGTAACTTAGATCGTTATTAATTATTATGCTAAATTTAAAATCACATTTAAAGTGATTATTATTAAAATATATAAAACAATATTATTTTGACCTTGCAGCCTTTTAATCTATTTTTTTTTTACTAATATTTAAAATTACATTAGAAATTTAAAATTATACTATCATTGCGTAAATTTTTATTATTCGTTTCTATAAATTTACCAATGGGACTGCATCTGGCATTAAACGCGGATTTTGATCATTATTTAATTTAAAACACGATTTTGAAAAATGCAATTTACATATGAAACTATAGGCTGTTAAATATGTACTTACACGGTACTTCGTTCAAGGCGGCAATTTTCAGAATTCATTCTTTTTGTTTATAAAAACACTCATATAACATACATACATAAAAATGTGGAGCACCCATTTTTTAAGCAAAATATTTTGTTTTTGAAACAAAATCTTTTTATTCAACAATAAAATAAGTACAGTTAGGCACTGAATAAAATAATGAACAATACTTATGATGTTATGTATTCTAATTTTGAAATTGAACAGAATTGAATTAAGTATAACTTACATTTACATACATAAAGTTTTGAAGCATAAATTATGAAACTAGTGTATATTTCTTATATCTAAGGGTGATAATTTAAAACTTATGTACTAATTATTTATAGTAAGGTACAAGATAAAAAATTATTTATGAATTTGCATTGCGGAGTTTTTTAAGTATAGCATCTTTAAAACTTGTGTACTCATCACTAGCTTCAATTTTATTACGACAACGTCCTTGAATACGCCGTAAACACATTTCAATTTTATATGAATCGCCAGTTCGAACTTCTTTTTCTAATTCTACTTCTTGCTTACGTTCAAGTCCTAAAATCAAAATTGTTTTTTAAAACAATGGTTTGTTATAAAATTTCTTTTAATTGATTTATATTAAACCTAGATCAGCTAATTGTTCAACTTCGTCTTCAGTCAAAATTTTATCTTGAATATTATTAATAAAATCTTCACATTGTTGATAAATTTTTAGACATTGTTGTGCTTCAGATTCATCACCTGATTGTTGTTTTTCTAAAAATTTTTCAAAAAGTGTACAAGCTTCACCTAAAAAAATTTATTTTTAAATAATAAGTACAATGCTTAACCGCATATTTTCAATGCTACTTACGATTAATTAGTGTTTCTTGAGCACTTAGTCTGTATATCTTTTTGACTTCTTCTACTGTAAGTTCAGAACAATTGCAAAAGCACCTTAACAATTTTTTTGCACCCCTCTAAAAATATAAAATATTATAATATTATATATTGTTTTATTATTAAAATTTAATTTTAAGTGTTAAATTCATAAAAAATTAATCCATATATTTTAAATACGTATATTTTGTAATAAAATTTTAATATATAATTTTAGAATATTAATCACCAAGAAATTTCATCAAATTTATAAATACATGATGAGAGAGAAAATAAAACATAACTAATCTCGGTTTTATTGAAAATAACATAAAATTTGTTAAATTGATATTCCTTAAGGTAGAAAATTAATTGATGTTTTAATTATTCAAATTGGGAATTGTAATAAAATATTAACTTTTATAAGTGCTTTAACTTACCGAACATTGCGCCATTTGAGTTTTTTGTTAGAACACTTAAAAGGAACTAAAGACCTAAAATTAAAAACAAGAAACACTTTTAATAAATAACTTTTAGTATGTAGATTAAAGAAACTTAAAAAATAAATTTATAATTAAAAACAGTGAAAATATTTATTTAAAAAACAAACCTAAACTAATTATTCCTTTATAAAAAATATTGTTAATTTAATCATTTGATTTTATTAAAATATTTTTCCATAATTTCTTACTTTCGAGGATATGAAACATTTTATCATTTTGTGTGAACCACCATTCTCCAATTCAATTCACACTATGTGATAAACTGTCAAAATATATGACAATTGTTCGGAATTTATGTTAGGTGCAATTTTGTCTATATTTGTAACTTGAGAAAAAATTTTTATAGTGATGTAGAAATTATATAGTCTGGTAATGTTATTCAATATATTTGAAAAAATATGTAAAATAATTTTGTGAAGCTCAAAAAATAAAATATGCAAAAATATATTAAAGTTTTATTTTACATAATAAGCATACGATGGACATCTACCGGTGTCTAGGTTTACCTATTGTACGCTCTTGTAATGAAGGTAACTTTAAAATTTCACCACAGAACGTCTTATTTTCACCAATTTTTAGCTGTCTGTCGCTGTCATTGATCAATGTTAGGTGGTGTATATTTATTTTATTGACATATTGACATAAAAGTTTAAGGAAAACAAGCAAATTGCTAATTTCAAATTTACATTTAAAAAATTACAAATCAAGAAAGTTGAAAAAAAACTTGTAAGTAATTTGACGAAAGATATTAACAATCAAAAAAATACGTTTTGGTTTTATAAAATTAAACTAACAGAAGCGAAAAATTTTATAATAATAAGAGGTTACACGCTTTCCACTTAATTTTAAACGCCATTTTTATTTGGGTATTTATTTACCTGTAAACTACAACTTTTTCTTTAATCTTTTTCTATAATAACGCAAAAATGTAAGTTTATAACAAGACATTTAATCAATTCTTTTACACTTTTTGTTTCATTCTTACTTAAAATATGCTTAATTTTAAAAATATATAGGAATAAAGATAGATCAGACAACTTGTTCAGGTGCCATTTTTATTTTATATCGGATATTTAATTCTAATGATATTTTTTTTTAGTCGGCCCAACAAGATGACGTCACTTGATACACAACAGAATAAAACATGGGAACTGTCTTTATATGAAATACAACGGAAGCCACAAGAGGTTATAACAGATAATACTGAAATAGCAGTATCCCCGCGAAGTTTACATAGTGAGCTTATGTGTCCAATATGTTTAGATATGTTAAAAAAAACAATGACAACAAAAGAATGTTTGCACAGATTTTGTTCAGATTGCATTATAACTGCATTGAGATCTGGCAACAAGGAATGCCCTACTTGCAGGAAAAAGCTTGTTTCAAAACGTTCATTAAGACCGGATCCTAATTTTGATTTATTGATATCAAAAATTTATCCAAGTCGGGAAGAATATGAAGCAATTCAGGTAAATAAAATAAAATAATAATTATATGTTTCAATTTTAATATAATTTATAAAGGAAAGGGTTTTGGCTAAATTCAATCAAACACAATCTCAACAAGCTCTTGTTAATTCCATAAATGAAGGAATAAAATTACAATCTCAAAATCGGCCACAAAGATATAATCGGAAAGGTGGAGGAGGCGGTGGTAATGACACTGACAGTCATAATTCTCATCACAGTAACGCAAGTTCAACATCAGCACAAAATAATGGTGATGGAGGGACATCTGATTGTCGACTTCCATCAAATCCGCCATCAGTAAGAAGTACCCCTTCACCTGTTCCATCGAACAGTAGTAGCAGTAAACCAAAACGTGGTATGTCTGTATTTACATCTGAAAGATCTGAGGAATCTGAAAGTGATAGCCAAATGGACTGCAGTCGAACAGAAGGTGATTCCATCGATACAGAAAACGAAGCAAATTCCGAATTAGGAATTAATGATGACATAGAATTGGTATTCAAACCACATTTAACTGAAATGGCTGGCGAAAATCAATTGATGGAAGCTCTGAAAGAGAATTCCGTACGTTACATTAAAACTACAGCAAATGCAACAGGTGTAATTGAAATGTTTAATTAATAATTTAATATATTTTAATGTTTATTTTAATTTATTTAAGTGGATCATTTAAGTAAATATCTTGCAATGAGATTATCTTTGGATTTAGATAGTGAATTACCAGAAGCTTATAGACTTCTTAATTTTTGCATTTATGTGGCAGCTCAACCAAATCAGTTGGTTATTTTAAGCGGAAATCAAACATTACAGCAAGTTAATGAAAAATTTTGGAAGGTTAGCGTATTATTTATTAATTTTGTTTTTTATTTTTTTAAATTTGTATTTATTTATTTAATTAAAAGGTAAACAAACCAATGGAAATGTATTACTCTTGGAAAAAATCCTAGGGAAAATCTGGTCACACTCATTAAAGTTAGAGTGTGCGGAAATGGAATAAGTTTTCATCATAATACTGTATTAATTTTAATCTGAAGTATAAAAATACTTCAACAAATATAAAAAAAAAAAATTATAAAAAATATTTTTAATGAAAATCTGATTGATTGATTAATACTGTAATTTCTTTCCACACATTTCGATATCATCATACAAATTTAAAAAAAAGTAATTTTATGTTGTTTTATCAAGCAAAATTAAAACTCTTAATTTATAAGTTATTTTAGATTTTAAAAATTTAAAAAACTAAAACGAACAAACTGCAAAATAAAGATATATATTAATATTAAATTTAAGTATTTTATTTATTAAATTTTTTGATTTTAATTTATTGTATCTTGTCAAAATATTTTAATTTTTAATCATAGTGAACGGTAATTTTTGTTAAAAGCATAAGATTTTTCATTAAAATTAAGGAATATGTTTTAATTGGTTTTAATCATAGATATATTAACTAATTAGTTAATATATCTATGGTTTTAATTCATTTTAAAATATATTTTGATGAAAAGTTTATTTATTTAATCAAAAATATATTTTTTAACCCGACGTGACTTGGATGCGAATGTTCTCTTGTATTTTTAAGAGTAACATAAATTTAAATATTTAATATAATGATTGTTAATTAATTTTGAACAAAAATATGAATTAATATTTATAAAAATATAGGTATAAAAATTCTCAATAGATTTTAAACATTCAAAAATTTTAAACGCTTCCCTTATTAAGTTTTGCTCTGAAATTCCAAACCTATTTAAAATGTCAAAAATTTCTTTTGGTATTAATTCGTTCGCGCCAAAAATAAAAACATTTGCATTCGTTCGTTCTTTTCTGTTCAGTTCTGTTGATTTGATTTGATATGTATATAACTTGTACAAAGATTTTAATTAGATAAAATAAGTTATATTTACATATTTATAAATAATTAAGTTTAAAATTTGAACTATACAGTTTAATAACAATTTTGTTTCATTATTACATATAAAGTAAATTGATTTTAGATTTAAAATGGCAGAAGATGAACAACAATTAAGAGAAATACAGCGTGAATATTTGGATTTTTTGGATGATGAAGTAAGTATACATTGTGATATTTGTAAATATAAAATGTGCTTGTAAAAAATAAAAAAAAAAATTTAGGAAGATCAAGGTATTTATAGCAATCATGTTAAAGAAATGATTGCACAAAATAACAAACGTTTAATTGTGAATATTAATGATATAAAAAGAAAAAATCCAATAAGAGCATCTGCATTATTAATAGCTGCCTTTGAAGAACAATTAGCATTTAGTAGAGCTTTAAGGGAATATGTATCTTCTATTCAACCATCATATTCTAAACAACATGATGATTTTTTTATTGGTTTTGAAGGTTGTTTTGGCAATCGTCATGTCACACCAAGATCATTGACATCAAGGTAAAACCATTAAATCACTCAAATTTTATATTTTGAAGAAGAATTATTATTTTAGATATTTAGGCAATCTTGTATGTGTTGAAGGAATTGTTACCAAAGTTTCTTTAATTCGCCCTAAAGTAGTTCGAAGTGTTCATTATTGTCCAGTGACTAAGAAAACAATGGAACGTAAATATACTGATTTAACATCATTTGAAGCTATTCCTAGTAGTGCTGTGTATCCAACAAAAGATGATGAAGGAAATTTGTTAGAAACAGAGTTTGGATTATCTACATATAAAGATCATCAGTCAATTACTATTCAAGAAATGCCCGAAAAAGCTCCTGCTGGTCAATTGCCACGTTCCGTTGATATAGTTTGTGATGATGATTTAGTTGATAAATGCAAGCCAGGAGATCGTATTCAAGTAGTTGGAAATTACAGATGTTTGCCAGGAAAACATGGTGGATATACATCTGGAACATTTAGAACAGTGCTAATTGCTAACAATATTTCTCAATTAAATAAAGACAGTAACTTAAACATTACTCGCGAAGATGTTAATTTTTGCAAAAGACTTGCTAAGAATAATGATATTTTTGAACTGCTTTCAAAAAGCTTAGCACCTTCAATTTATGGACATGATTATGTAAAGAAAGCTATCCTCTGTTTGCTTCTTGGAGGTGTTGAAAAAAATTTGCCAAATGGAACACGTTTAAGAGGAGATATTAATGTTCTTTTAATTGGAGATCCTAGTGTAGCTAAGTCTCAGTTACTTAGATATGTTTTGAATACAGCACCAAGAGCTATTCCAACAACTGGTCGTGGATCAAGTGGAGTAGGCCTAACGGCTGCTGTTACCACTGATCAAGAAACTGGTGAACGACGTTTAGAAGCTGGCGCTATGGTTTTAGCTGATCGTGGTGTTGTTTGTATTGATGAATTTGACAAAATGAGCGATATTGATAGAACTGCTATTCATGAAGTTATGGAACAAGGTAGAGTAACAATCTCAAAAGCCGGTATACATGCATCATTAAACGCAAGATGTTCAGTTTTGGCAGCAGCTAATCCAGTTTATGGAAGAGTAAGATATTTTTATTTGTTTTAGAAATTGTTAATTTTTTTAAATTTTCATATTACTCCTAGTATGATCAGTACAAGACACCAATGGAAAATATTGGCCTTCAAGATTCTTTATTGTCTCGTTTTGATTTATTATTCGTTATGCTTGATAATATTGATCATGATATAGATCAAATGATTTCCGATCATGTTGTGAGAATGCATCGTTACAGGTAAATATTAATGAATAATTTTTAAAAATATTTAAAGTATTTAAAATTAAAATTTCATATTTAAATTTATTTAAGAAACCCTAATGAAGCAGATGGAGCTGTTCTTTCAATGGGAAGTAGTTATGCAGACAGTTTGTCCTTTGGAGCTAATGAAACTACAAAAGAAACTTTAATTTATGAAAGGTATGATCCACTACTTCATGGAAAATCTCGTTCGAAACATGACAGAATTCTATCAGTTGAATTTATGCGAAAATATATTCACATTGCCAAATGTTTGAAACCAAAGCTTTCTGAACAAGCTTCTGAGGTTATTTCAAATGAATATTCTCGGCTAAGATCTCAAGATCAGATGGATTCAGATGTAGCACGCACTCAACCTGTTACAGCACGTTGTTTAGAAACATTAATTCGTTTAGCAACAGCGCACGCTAGAGCACGTTTAGCTAAAACTGTAACAGCAGATGATGCAAATGCGGCAATAGAATTGGTACAATTTGCTTACTTTAAAAAAGTATTAGAAAAAGAACGCAAAAAACGTCGCAGAGAAGATGCTAACTCCGATGATGAAGAAATTGAACAAAATGGTATAAGTGAAGAAAATAGTGAATCAAATGCAACCACGGGAAAACGTAAACAAAGCAAAAAAACTAGACTAGAAGCAGAATCTGATGATGATGAAGAAATGATAGAACAACCTCTAGATGAAGGTGATTTAACAATAAGAGAAACCAGGAGGTCGATTGGAGCATCTAGCTCAAAACCAAGTTCCAAAGGAATAGCTCCGTCAACAGATGAACCAATTGAAATTAGTGACGACCGTTTAAAAGTATTTAAAAACATGTTACAGAAATTGTTTAGAGAATCAAGAGCTGATAGTTTATCATTGGAAAAAATTACAGCACATCTTAATAAAAATGTTGAAACTGCATTTAGTAAAGGTGAAATTCAAGCTGCCATTACTAAAATGACAGACGATAATCAAATAATGGTAGCCGATGATATTGTTTTCTTAATATAATAAAAAGTTTGTTTAGAGTTTTTACTTATTACACATTATTATTTCTACCAGAAAGCATTCAGTACAATTATTATTTTTTTAAACAATTAGAATTAAGATTTATTTTAAAATAGTGCTTTTTTTTAATCAATAAACGTAAATTATTAATTATAATACTTATTTTATTTGATGCTTTTGGTGCGATAGGTTTCGGTAGCTGCCATGCAATTTAAGTTTTTGATGTAGGTGGTTTGGTTATCTAGCGAAATATGACTTAACCAGTAATCTGAAATGGCTGAAAGTTTGTTGTAGGATATTATAATCATGCCTTATAACAACACTTTTATTTCACCAACATTAGTTTGTGGATATTTTCTTTGCTTTGATTTTGTGCAAGCAAATATTCCTACAACAGAAAAGTTACGATTAGACATCTTTTGATATATTTAAATTTAAAATATTTAAATGTTTTAATTAAATAAAAAAAATACCTCCGTTTATTTTGTTAAAGCTCTAACAAAAATTGAAAGAAAGTGCTTTTTGATACAGTATGGGCAATAAAAAAATTCGCAAAACCAATTTTATCAAGAATTTTGGTTTAGAAATTAAGTTAGAAAATTTTAATTAAAAAAAAATTACTATTATTAATAAAATAAACTAAATATGCATATGTATGTTATATAAATAACAAAATAAATATGTACATATATAACTATGTTATATATTAAAATTATTCACGTTTTCACAGCAGGTAATCTATTAATGTTTTAGTATGGAATACGAATAATACGAATACGAATAATATAGCATTAAAAAGTGTCTTTTTTTTTAAATTATTTGGATTTTCGTTTGTATTCAAAACTGATAATCAATCACAAAATTCTTTTAGGAAATTGAGAGGAGCATCTGTTGCCAATCCGATCTTTATGTTATTTATGTTAATCCATAATTTTCTAATAGTTTGTTTTTTTGGAAATTTAAACATGAAACATAATTTTTTTAAGAATATTTAAATTGAATCCAGTAACTACACATTTTCGAACCATTATGTTTATAAAAATTAAATTATATTCCAAAATTTGATAACTATAACTTAGAATTAATATCAATATTGTTGGCTCTGGTTATTAGCATTCGATTCTGAGCCGATCCATACCTTGGACACTATATCTAGCTCGACGCCTTTAAGGTGTCATAAACGTAATGACAAATTTATTATACCCTTAACATAGTTCATACGGGTATAATAACTCAGTGTCTATTGAAGCTAGGTATCTGAAATTTAGTGAAGAGGTGTCGAGTTACATACTAACAACTTTAGTAAAATTTGATTGGTCTAGAACTAGGTCTAGGATTCAGGCTTCTTGCATCTCTTGAAAGTTAATGAAGCTAGGCGTCTGAAATCTTACAAATGATCATCAAGTTTTATGGCAATTAACTTCTGTAAAATTTGGTTATGCTGGTGAAACATGTTCGGGTAGCTGCCATACTTCTCTTTTTAAATGAAAATAACTCAGTGTCTATTGAAGATAGGTGTCAGAAATTTAATAAAAAAATTTTCGAGTTACATGCCAACAACTTTTGTTAAATTTGGTTGGTCTATATACACTAACAAATTATTTAAATTTTTATATACTGACCAAAATGAGCAGTGTAGTTAATTTACCATCTTCTGATTTGTTTGAAATGATTTGGATCCAAATATCCAATTTTAGCTTTTTAAAGATAATTTATCCATTATACTTGCATATACATATGTGTATATATCTCCTATAGAAATGTAAATAAAGTTGAGTGTTATAACGAGCTCATTACTTTCTTTAATAACATTTACTATAAACTTTCTACTTTTGATAGTTTTTATGTTTATCTTATAGGTAATTTCAATCTTCCAAATTTGAAGTGGTTATGGTGTGATACAAATAATTTTCTGTTTGCAGATAATATGAATTAAACTTTGAGTCAATTTTTTTTGATGGCTTAAATAGCCTTGATGTGCAATAAAATAGGCAGACAATTAGATCTTGTATTTTCATCAGAATATGAATATTGTTGGGCACCGCCTAGTAAATTAACTTTTGGAAATATAGATGACTATCATACATATAATTCTCAATTTAAAACTCCTTCAATGAACGCTCTATTTCTGAGAATTATCTTTGATTTTCCTATAAAATCTCATACATTCTCTAACTATTCTGCTTCATGGACATATAATAGCTACGTTCTCTGAGAAACAAAATAATAGATTTAAAATTATGTCTGATACTCTACATATAAAACGTCAATTATGTCAATTAAATCGTAATTTTATTCGAATCCACGATATTTTTTGATTTGGTTAATTGCAGAACTCATGGTTATTCACTAACCTTGCGATACGAAGAAACATCATAAGAAAACTTGCAAATTGTCTTCTTTTTGCCACATTCTTCAGAACGTAGCAGAAGGGGGATTTAACATAGTTCCTCCATCTCTTTCAAATTTTTACATTAAGACCATTTTAAAAACTGAAGATATCGTAATGCCTCACCTCTTAGTTGTAAAAGATGATTCCTCATACGGTCCCGACGGAGTTCCACCAAATTAAAATAATGTTTCCAACATTTTCTAGGTCCCCTTTGCAAGTTATTTAATATGTCAATTCAATGTGGCTCTTTCGTTGAGTTATGGAAACTTTCATTTATTAACTCAATACATAAAGGGATTACTTGCGATGTAAGCAATTATAGGCCCATTGTTAAACTTCCAACTATTCCCAAATATTTGAAAAAATAATTTGCTCCTACTTTGTTGAGTATTGTCAAATATTTATATCACTAGTACCTATGGTAACTAATCTGACTGAATCTAGAATCTGAATTTATTAGTAAGGTTTTCGATTTAATTCTCTATAAAATTATCATTTAAAGAATAAAGCAATAGGATTTTCAAGTTATAAATGACTTAAATCGTCATCATCTTATCTGTCATATAAGACATATCAAGTCATTTTAGATCTATAAATTCTGTGACTTATGTTGCAAATTCAAGAGTCCCACAGGAAAGGCATTTATGATTACGTTCTTAATGATGATATTAAAAGAGTTAATGTACTTCTGATTTGGAACTGCTTAGTAGATTAGATTTCAAGAGTCACTACAACTCTATAATAAATAAAGTTTATTATACGTTGGTCAAAAGAGTTTACTGCTTGGGCTGATCCCATACGTCTTCCTGCTTATGAAGCTAGACTTTCTTTAATAAATTTGACCGCTACACCGTCGAGTGGCTAATATCATATTTGTTCAGCAGGATGCTCGTGGTGATATCATTTCTCCTACTATTCGAGATATAGAGAAAATACGAATATTTTTAGATCGCTCGAACTTTTAATGATTTGCAGCACTCTGAAGATTACGGAAAATTCGAGTGCATTTTGCGCACGTTGAGAAAGACTAACTTAATGTCTGAACCCTATGATTGATACTAAACGTTTTTTCCGTTGCAGGATTATTTTTTGCTTTAGTGCCAATTTTAATAGTAAATATTTCCGGCTCTTCTTTCCTTAATTAGCAGTGATTTCATTAATTATGTTTTTTTGAATGGTTTTTAATTATGTTTTTCATTAATTAATTATGTATTATTTATTTTTGAATTCTCTTCTCTTTGTATTTGTGTGCTTCTCTGGTCCTTTTGATTTGGTCTGATCGACTTTTTGTAGTTGAAATGGTTGTTATTAGTGCTTTGCATTGCTTCACAATTCTGTACCGAACTAACGAAAATAATTTGGTTTGGTCCTTATCTATATAATGTATAGGTCTATAATAATGATAGCCATTTCATTCTTGTTTTTAAGCACCTTTATTAGGTAGTTGTAACTCGCTTTTATTACATTATATTTATTATAGATAATTTATTAAAAATTAAATGGTTTCAAATAATAAAATTTATTCTTTTTAATATTTTGTATTTTGCAAAATATGTTACTTGGCCAATTCCCAAAAAATTAAACTAAAAGTAACCGAATGATTATAGTTCTTCGATAGTTTACTTACATATTATGTATAAACATTTTTTTGACAATTAGAATAATTCAATCGAAACAATTCACAAAAAATTCAAATTTTAATATTTATATCTGAGTTTTGATTGTCTGAATTATTATAATGATAAGGAATTATATTATAATTGATTGTAAAATTATTATTGTTTTCAAGAATAATAGAGAAATGAAACTAATTCAGAAAACTAATTACATAAAAAAAGCTAGTTAGTGTGTTGACAAAATTTATTAAAGTCCTAACAGTTTAAAACCATAAAATGCCATTTTATTTTTTACTGCACTTCTTCCATTTGAAAGAAATACTATATATTCTAAAAAATTCTTTATATGTATGTATATTTACTTCCATATGTAAAATTATTATTTTTAAACTTTAATTTTTAAAATTTTGCATAGATCTGACCAATGGTGCAGTGCATAAGTCACCGGTCTTTCACGCGAAAGGTCTCTGGTTCAAACCCCGGTCAGGTCAAAAGTAATATATAAAATATAATAAAATAATGTAAACAAAATATTAAATATAATTATAATTGAATACTTGTACCGAGATGGCCCACACGCTAAATGCAAAAAGGTCCTATAATATAGGACGATATAATATAAAAACAAAAAAAAAAAAATTTGCACACGTATCCAGATGTCTAAAAATACTTAGCAAATTTTATGTTAGCAAATTTATAATTTTTTCGGACTAAAGCGATTTAGACGATTTTATCGTCATTACTTTTTCATTTTAGTTTACTTACTTGTTTACACTTCGCGAAAAAAACCGTACGATTTTGTTTGCATTTTTTTGGCGTTACGAATTAACCCCCAAGTCAAAAATGAACTAATCCCCAATATTTTTAGATCTTAGTACATATGAATTAATCCCCAATTTCAAAAATGAACTAATACCTAAATAAAATGAACTAATCTCCAAAAAGAATGAACTAATCCCCAAAAATAATGACCTAACACCCCAAAAAAAAGAGCTAATTCCTAAAATGCATCAATTCATTTCAAAACTCATCCCATTCTGAAAATCAATAATAAAAAAATTTGAGTACAAAACATTATTTATTTTTTGATTGTAAAAATGGTGAATGGTACATGTAACAGGAGTGCAACAAGTCGAGCAGGAACAGTTATTTTGGGATTCAGCCAAACATTGAAAAAACAAAATTTTGAAAAAACTGCATTTAAAACTGTTAGATAAACTGGTGAAATTTACAAGTAATTTGTCTATGTATATTCTGGCCAAAATTATGGAAATTTTAATTGAAAGATATGAAAAGAGACGATTAAATAAATTAATTAAATTAAATTTTAATTTGATTGAAAAATTTAATATATTTATGTATAACATTTTCAATAAAATGTATAAATATAAAGGTACCAATAATATACTTAATGCTTCCTGATACGATCCTTATAAAGCATATGATGAAATACAATTAAAAAAAAAAAAATAATAAACTTCTTAACAAAGTATGTACATTTAAAATAGGAGGATAGGATTGGAAAAATAATATTAAAAAAAATCTACTTTCTATTTCATGAAATGCTTTTTTTAAATGTAAATTTATAGACTTTAATAGACAGCAGACATTAACTAACTAACTCAAAAAATATTGTTTTATATACTGTATTTGTATTGCTTTGTTTTATCACCTAATTATAAATATATAGTTAAGTTTGAATGGTATAGCCGAGACTCACATCAATTATCAGGCCATGAAGTGCAGAGAGTAAAAGCTTAATAAGGGGCCAGCTTTTAACAAATTTACACGCAGTCTTATGGAAAAAAATAGGGGGCCGACTATAAATCTTGAAATAACATACAAAAACCATTTACTTTATTCAATTTGGTCCAAAGAAAAAATTAAAATCGCATATTTTTTACATAATTCATTAAAGAAAATATTTTTAAATATAATATTTTCATTCATAAATATCCATTTAAAAAATTGTCTTCCTTTAAGTTTTTTATTTTAAAAGCTTCTTAAGATAAATTGCCTCAATATCGTAATAGTATTAAGTATACGTTGATACTACTTTCATACTTTAAAATTATGTACCATTTTTGTACACGCTTATATGGCTATAATCGAGACTGACATCAATTATGAAATTATTCATACGCGCGATACGTGAGAATCGATTGCAATTCTCTCACAACTACATTCATGTGTTTTCAGTTCTTGGCCTGTTTACTTAGGTCTTGGCTTAACTAATGGGAACTTTGGCGTACCTATATATACATAATAAGTAAAAAAAAAAATAAATGTAAAATATTATTTTGCCGGGATACTAACTATATTGTTAACCATATTTTTTCTTTTAAATTATAAATGAAACATACTAAATTATCTTAATAAATTCATTATTTGTACGTATTTTCTTTCTACCTTTTTTTAATTTTTTTTTTTTTTATATAAAATCTTAATTTTTGTTTAATATTTCTAATTTAACGTATATTAATTAATTCGGTAGTACATTCGATTCGTTTGAGCATTGCTCGATAAGTAAAAAATATAATATTAAAAAACGATATATGTATACATATGTATATGGACCACCTTCAAGTACATTGACCTTTAACATTTTTTTTTCTTTTACTTTAGTTTACAAAATTTAAAATGTGTATAAACAAAATGTTGCTAAAACAAAATCTTTTATAAACAAATTCTTTTTATAATAAAATATTCTATATTTGATCTTCTTTTCTAAGATTATATCTGATTCTTTCTAATTAAATTTTGTAGATTTGTATTTTAAAAGTTTGATATTCAAAAAAAAAAAAAAAAAAAACAAAAAAATTAAAATGTTGAAAGAAGAACATTTACAAAGATGACTTGATGGTTTGATGGACGTGCTGCTGGATAATCGATAATAGGTAATTTATTGTTAGCTTTCCAATTGCCGGAATAAATATTGTTTACTTTCAGACGGCGTCCATGATGTTACATGATTTCCAGCAGAACCTGAAGTTATTATCGAATCAATTTAGAAAGTACCTACCTTAAAACAAAAATCATTTTCAAAATATGTAATCATAAAAATATCTTTGTATTCACTGTTTCAGATTACTAAATTTTTTTTTTTATCATTATTTGTGTATATTTATATAATGAAAAACAATAAAACAAGTATTTGAATACATCCATTATCAATACTGTACAGTGTACACATATATTACATACATTGGTAGGTAGATAAATAAGGGCTGCAGATGCGTACTTAGGCTAGTTTAGATCCGTTATGGTATCATGTACCAGTATTTTCTCCTTTGGAAACTTCTTACAAAGCATTGCAAATTCACCTAAGTCCACTTAAAACAGTACGAAAAATTTTTATTAAGAATTTTCCTAGAAAAATTTTTTTTTAGAGCAAAGATGAAAGATCACCAGGTGAAAGATCACCAGGTGAAAGATTTATTTCTCTTCATTTTTACGGCTTCTGCAAAATTCATATGAGGGAAGCTCTGTAGTCTTTTGAGATGCTTACTGCCCGTAAACATCCGTTAATATACATACATATATTACTTACATTCACACATTCATAGTTATTTTATTCTTTTTTTTTATAAAGTATCTAGAATGTTAGTAAAAAGTAAATTCTACATACACTTTATAGTTTTATATATTGTAAAAATTACTTAAAAATTTCAAATGTTATTGTATAATTTAAAAAAAAAAGGCATATAATTTTAAATTTACATTTTACTACTTATACTTTAACTATAAAAATAAAAAAAAATTTATTATTAACTTTTATTCTTTTGTTAAAAGGAAACTTCTGTAGTTATTTGATTTTTTTTGTTATAGTTTTTTTTTGTGTTGCTCATTTATATCAATTTAAATGTAAATTTAGTTTAATTTTTTTTTTGTGCATTTTCTTTGATCCTGAATAATTCATTAATTCTCATTATTGAAAAAAAAATTTATAAGGAAAAAAAATTAAAACTTTTTCTTTAACTATTTTTTATTTGATTTTAAACGAATAATGACTTTAATATTTTTATTTTTTTATTAAATATTTTCATGTTGATACTGGCCGACAAACTGGTAAGAAATTTTAAATTATGTGATTTAATTGTTAAATTATTAAAATTAAAATCATCAAACAACTGACAAATCAGTAGAGAATTTATAGACTACATAGACTACATAAACTATATGTATAAAAATCGAAACTGAAGAGAACGAAAGCTGAATTACATTGGTCCTTTTGGGAAAAGCATAATTTATGTAGTCTATGATTTATTAATTCTAAAACATTATTTTATAAATTATTATCTCATTAAATATAGCATAATATTTATCATATATACATATATAGAATATTCACGTGGAAGAAAAAAGTTAGAGAGTTTTTTTTTAATTTCGTAAAATCAAGTTGATCGTATTTTAGTTTTACTTTTTTTTTTTGTTTGTATGTTAATCCATGTGTGTATGTGCATTTGTATATATTTTTTTATTACAATTTGGCGATTTTTTTTTTAAAAAAATGTTGTTTAAAATTTGTTTTTGGCGAAATATTTATGAGCCTTTCTTTTTCTCCCTTTGCCATAAATTTATATGAAATTTTTCGCTATGATTTTGTATAAAAATTTTCTATCTCAATTAAACGCATTAACTTTAAAGTGTTGTGTTGCGTGTGTTCTATGATAGAAAAATAATGTCCCTACCTACAAATCTACTGTATAGATATAATTTCAAAATACGTTTACAAAATATAAAAAAAAAAAACTTCGATTTTTTCTTCCACAGACTGCATATTATGACATTCGCAAAGTTTTGAATGCAAATACATATATTTTTTGATACGATTTTTCTATTACAAAACCCATATTATAATAATAATTTCATATTAAGTACATATGTATTTATTTTATAGTATTAACAAATAAGTAACCTATAATTAGTGTAAACTTAAATTATAATAAAAATTCCACTTAATTTGGTCTACATTGCATTGGTCAATCTGTGAGCAGCATAAAATAACTTATCAAGAAATAATTTAGCATAAAGAAATAACATAATTCCGCACCTAATGGCTGAGCTATTTCTTAATAAAATATTTTTCTAAAATAATTCTTCTAAAATAACTTCACACAACAAAACAAAATAATTTCGCAAAATTGAAATGAAATAAATTATCATTTTTTTTTTTAATTAGATTTTCTGCGAAGTTATCAAAAATAAAATTTGTCAGTAATATGAAGAAGAAAATAAGTCCGACAATTTGAAATTAGATTTATAGATAGAAATATCTAATTAAAATAACGAAATATATATAAAAAAAAAAGTTAACTCGAAATTCCCTTCTAATTTTAAATCTTGCATATACATATTTATAAATATTTTAAATGAAAGGTAATCCCTAATTTTCTTTACAACTCTAAAATATCTCCGGAATCTCGTATATATAGGTACCAATTAATGGTATATGTATATAATATGTATGATAAAATATAATAAGGAGGAATTTTAGAGTTTACTTGCAAAATCAAAGTTTCCATAATTAGTTTAGTAGTAGTTTGGGGATGGGAGCCATTTCATAAAGGAAATAGAAAATTTTTGTAGAATTATTTCATTTTTGGATTATGATATTAGTTATTTGTTAAGAAGTTATTTCATATGTTGCCCAATCGGTAATCAAAACTAATTTTCTAGTTTAAAGGCTCCATGCAATAATACCTAAAAAAAAAAAAAATTAAATAACAATTCAAACAAGTAATGGAAAAAACGAAGGGTTTTCAAAAAATCACATTTCCAAAATATCACTTATGAATAATAATGAAAACCAAAAAAAAAAATTGAGAAAAATCAAATCACACTTTCGTCAATTATTAGATAACCCTATATTTATTATTAAGAAAAATTATTAACACAAACAAAAATATTATAATGTTGGAGCTTTAATTTTTGTATATTACTTCAAAACAATTTGGGTAGGTTACAGGTGTTTCAAAATAGGGAATTTTCAGTTTTTGACTCCTTACAGCTCCTAAACGGGGGGACGATACAAAAATATTTCCAGAAATGACTCATACTTATTTACAAAGATCTAACTCCTCTTGAAATTTCAAGCTTCTAAGTTAAACCGTTTGAAAGATAGAAGGGGTCCAATTTTTTGCAAAAATTGAGTATCATATAACGGTATATTAAAATACAGGATGGCAAAGTCAAATATTTATTTTATATATATTTGCAAAGTTTATAAAACCTGCTAACGTTTGGCGTTTCCATATTGAAAATATGCCTTGCAGAACCTGTGTTATAACAATTTAAAGATATAGCAACGGGTGGGGGGGCTACAGAAAAAAGTTGTTCCACAAAATTAGTTTTTTAGCGATGTCTATCCGTAGTTAAAATTTCATTGCTTTATTTCAAACGCCGTAGAAGTTTTGTAAACATCCAGACGGACGGACGGACTAATAAACACATTTTTTCAAATTTTTTTGAAAATGTGCTAAAAATGGAGAATTATTTCTTTTTCAAATAATACTCCAAATTCAAAATGAAATATTCCCAACAATTAATTATTATAATTATATTAATTGTGTTCGATGATTCGGTTTGCGATCAAATAGGATAGAATTAATAATAAACTTTTTTCTCTAATTCTAATTTAGTTGGATAAAATTTTATTTGTATTATTTTTTAATAATAAGCAAACATATAGACTGTTTATAAAGTATTCTCGTATAACAAATTTTGTTAATAAACAATTCTGGTCAAGATATTAAACACTTTCTCAAAAATTGAGTAGAAATTATTTTAAACTCAAAATTAGCAAAAAAAATGTTCACAACCTGTTTTAGTTTCTTTATAATAACACATTCATATTTTCAGCAAGCTTATCATTACAGTATAAGGGGCCTCGGTATAGCCTAGTGGGTAAGAGCGTATAAATACGTTGTAAATACCAAGGGAGTTGGAATCCACACACACATCGTAAGAATTTTTCCCCCTTATGACATTTACAGCCACGTCTGAAAAGGAAAGGCTATATAATTTCCTGTTCACATTTATGAGGCAGAGAAATGCACTAAAAAAAAAACCAGAAAATTACAGTATATATAATTTTTAAACCATCTTTGATAAACTGATTTAAAACAAATTTATCAAATAATAAGAAGAGAGGTTAAAATATATATATGTATATTATGTAATAAAAAGTTTACAGAAACTCATTTATCATGCACACGTCTTGGTTATAGAACCATTTTTTACCCTAAAGTTGATAATTTATATCTGAAGCGTTTAAACTTTATAAGAAGAATATTAACATCTTTCTTTAAAATATTCCTTCAATTTTTTCTCTCTATCCACTACAATAATACAGTTCAGAAATCCCACTAGCAAAGTTTCTCTCCTGCATCTTAAACTCTGAAACCAAACTGTGGATTTGTATTAAAGGTCCAACTCTAAAGGTTGATTTTAAAGAGTGACGGTTTTGGTTGGTTGTAATCCCACAAAGCCAGGAGTAACGTGTAGTGTGTCTGGATGACTTACGATGTTTTCCGTCAACCTTCATAAAAATATAAAAAAATATATATATGTTTTAAAATATATATAAACATTTTTTTAAATTCTATATAAGATACTCCGGATCGGATCATTATAATTATAAAATAATCCAATTAGCTTACAATAGGAGCAAAGAAAAAAAAAATAGGTTAGAATTAAATTAAAGGTTATCCTTTTCTATAAATAATCACATCTATATAAACAAAACGTTTATAAACGTGTCACTTAAAACTAAATTGTTTTATTCTTTTAAGTTAGGGGAAAATTTTAGGTTAGGGAAAAATTTAAGTAAAAATTAATATATACAATTTTTAACTGAAACATCTTTATTATGATTTAATAAATTATTAACTGCAAAAAAAAAAAAAAAAAAAAAAAAATAATAAAAACAATTTTTTTTTTTTTATTTTTACTTTCTTATACTTTGCGATTAAAGAAAATTTATGTGTCAACTTTATATAACTTATTATATGGACAAAAATAAAATGAAATAATAAAATTAAAACAAACAGTTTAATCGACTTTTAAAGTATATGTATGTATAAACTACTAAATTAGTTTGTCATTAAAAAGTTAGATGACATTATTTTCTCCTTCCAAATGATTTTGATTTTGCTCTTGTTCTTCATGATGTAATTCATCTTCTTCATCAAATTCAATCTCATCATCTGCTGAAGCCTCCTGGAAAAATAAATAATAAATTTAAGTACTTTTGATAATAGTTAAAATGTAACAAATAAAAAAAAAAAAAATTAATATTGTTAAGTAAAAACAAAAATTTAAAGTTCATTTATGTACATATATACGGTAAAAGTATTCAATTACTGTACTCTCACACCTATACTAAAATAAAAAAAAAAAAAAACAATTTATCTCTAATTTTTACTTACTTGATACTGTTGATATTCTGATATCAAATCATTCATATTACTTTCAGCCTCTGTAAATTCCATTTCATCCATACCTTCACCAGTATACCAATGTAAGAAAGCTTTACGTCTAAACATTGCAGTAAATTGTTCTGAAATTCTTTTAAATATTTCCTGAATTGCTGTTGAATTTCCAATAAATGTTGCAGACATTTTTAATCCTCTGGGTGGTATGTCACAAACAGCTGTTTTAACATTATTTGGTATCCATTCAACAAAATAACTGCTATTCTTATTTTGAACATTTAACATTTGTGTATCAACTTCTTTCATTGACATTTTACCTGTATATATCAAAAAAAAAAAAAGAAAAAAGGAAAAGGTTTAAATAAGAAAAACAAAAACAAAAATTATATTCTAATGAATAGCAATAAAATGATACAGATTAACATCTTAAAATGCATGATATTAAATTGACTTCTCTTCCAATGATTTAAAATTAAAATCTTTGTATTTCCAAAATAGTGAATAACAAAATAAGAAAGTAAATAATGTCTTTAAATGTATCTTGACTTAAAGTTTTCTTAAAATTCGTCAAAAAAGCAACTAAGTGTCATTATTTAGCAATAATTGATATTAAGAAACTGAAACTTAATTGTTAATATCTACATCAATATCATTTATTTTTTTAACAAGCTCGAATTATTAAAATTTATTTCCTACTAATGTTTCTTTACGATTCTTAAAAATCTAAATTTTATTTTATTTAGTCATTATATGTACCGAGTTGTTAAAGGGTCACCTGCTCTAAAAAAAAAAAAAAAAAAAAATTAAAAGCCAATAAACATATTTTATACAAAACATTGGCTTTAGTTTTCACCCATAAGAATAAAAAATTTTTTTTTGAAAAATTCTGTTTAATAGTTTCGTTTTATCCATCTGTCTGTCTCTCCATTAAACTTTTTCACTGTTTGAGATCAGACGCTTCTAACAAAATCTAAGAAGCTTCTGGCAAACACTAACTGAAAAAGATATGAAAAAATCATAGGATCCAATAAAAATAAATTAAGAATTCTAAGAGGATCCAATAAAAATAAACTAAAGAAAGTTGGAATAGAAAACGATAATACATGACGATTCTGCAAAGAAGAAGAAAAGACTCCAGAACACATACTCAAACAATCTATGGAGCATTACTCTGAGCAAAATATGTGCATCTAGGATCATCATATGTGCTCTTACAAAATTACGTATATTATTGGCCTCTTGATTTTTTACAATTTTAAAAATAAAAACCTTCTTATATAAAAACCTGCAATTTTTATCAAAATATTTTTTCAAAATATGTACTTTATATTAACTATCTAAAAATTAATGTATTTAAAACTCCATGGTTACTACACACCCTTGTTTTAGTTCAGTAACTATTTACTGACTCTTATAGTATAATATGAGCGTTATTTACATTCCAAATAAAAACGTAACATGGAATGTGAAATTAAGTGTTACTAAAGTTTCTTAAACAAAAATGAAAAAAAAATATATAAAAAAGAGTATGGAATGAAATTAAAAAAATTGTTAAAAAACAGTAATATTAAAATTTAAAAAAAAAATTTTTTGTTTTAATACAAGAGTGGCATCCTTTTACCAAAAAATAAAACTTTCCTTTGCCGTTAAAAACAAAAATATAGTACATAATATATAATATAAATAAAAAAGTGCTGATAAAAATTTTGTCTCAAATTAACAAAAGGTTTTCGTCATAGCATTTTAATGTTTTTAAAAGCAAAAATAAGAAAAAAAAAATCATTGTTATGAAAAGAGAAAAAGAAGTTTAAGTGAAGAGTTCTGAGATTTGAAAAATTTCTAAAATGTAAATGAACGTAAAATGAATGGTATGGAATAATGTTTGAAAACGAATTAAAAAAAAAAAAACAAATTAAGACGGAAAAATTAAAGACTCCTTTTAATCCCTTAAAAGTCTATAAAATATTCATAGATTTTTCAACACAAAAGTATAACCAAACTATTTAAATAAGAATTGAAGTCTGATGGGGGTTTTTTTTTTACGTTTAAATCAGAGGTTTAACATTTATGTACTTATATTTTTTTTCTTTCATAGATAAATAAATTTATTTAAATATATATGTTTATATTTTCATATAAATAAAATTAAATAAATATTGGTATATTTTTAATTTAATGCAAAAAAGTTATCATAAAATTTCGCTACACTTCCGTACATACATTTTATATCCCTATATCTAAAGAGTTCGTGTTAATTTATGGACTTCAGAGATTTTAATGATAAATTTAATGACATTATTTAATTAATTAATTAAAATAATACTAATAAATATAAAACATACGCATATATATATATATATATATAATTAAAAATGATGAAATATAATACTGGAAAACTTTAAAAAATCTAAAATCTACACAAAATAGTCGAAAAGTTTGTGGAATACTAAAATGAGATAACTCAAAAAAAAAAAAAAACAAATTTTCATCTAGTTATTAAAAAAAATTGTATGCGTGTACTAATTAAAACATATTTTAATGGTAGTATTAGTTATTACTTTTAGTGAATTTACAAATTACAATATAATCCATGTAAAAAATCATTGTTACAAAAAAAAAAAACGAAAAAGAACAAAAAAAAAAAAATATTTTATTTAAAATAATTTTTATGTTAGTTTTGAAAATTTTCAAGGAGAAATATCTTTAAAATCCTAATGAGATAAAGAAAAAAAAATAAAAAAACAAATGGTTGTAACTTGTAAGTAAAATTTTATAATAATATCTTAATAATTTTTTGTAAAAAAATGTAAGTGCATTCTATATATCCAATAATACAAGAAAAAAAAAATGTAAATAGAACATAAATTACACTTTTTTTTTCTTTATTTTAAGGACATCACAATTTTCTTGTAAATATAATGCATTATAATAGGATGATATCACGAACATAAAAACATTATACTTATCCCATATAACATATATGTACATAGTTAAATTTACTTTAAACATGAATCCTAGTTAAAATTTATTTAATATTATACATGAATAAAAAATAAAACAAATAGGTAAAATATAGTTTAGAATAGATAAGATACAGATTTTTCTTCTTTTTTTAACAAGTAAACTTTTTTTTTTTCATTTTTCTATGTATTTATCTAAAAAAAAAAAAAAAAAAAAGGAAAATCTGTTATAAAAATTTAATATTTATTTCGAAAGCTAAAAATCGAAAAATAAATTTCAATAAAATAATTTTATATTAATAATTCTTAGAGCCCTACTATCTATATCTAGTCTTTATTACTGTTATTATTGTTCTAAATAGCATTTAAGATGAAATGGACGACATCTTTAATAACAGTTCAGGTAATGATTAATAGACAAATCTAAATATAAATTTTGATACAATTCCGAATACATTATCATTGTATCATGTTAGACATTTAATACGCACCATCAACATTTTTCATTGAATTGAGTTTCGAGATGGTTCGAGCTATGCAGCTTTTAATTTTTTTTGCACACAAAAAATTAAATAATCATAAAGTTAAATAATAATCAATAATCATAAAATAATTGGTTTATTGTATCAAAATAGAATTAAAAGTTCTATAGTGGAGATTTAATTTAGTGATCAATTTTTGATGTTACGTATCATAAGTCTAACATCATAATATGAATGCGGGGCTTTATGGATGATTAAAAATACTGAAAATAATTTATTTTATATTTTCTTTACTAATATTATTTATATTCTTTTATAATATTATTTATATGTATATGTGCTGAATTATCTTATATAGGAATTAAAACTATATGTAGAGGTGAACAGTGGAAGTTTTTTTTGTTGCTCTTTAGAAAACTTTTAGTGCAGGCATTACACTTTTTATTTTGTCAGAGATCCCATACTGTACTCCCAACTCCTACTAGTTATCTATAAAACAGAGTAAGAGAACCTATTAAACGTCGGAGGCCTAGTATAGAGAGCATTGAGGTGACATTGGGATGGGATCGTTAATTAAACGAATGGAGTATTGTACTTTATCGAGAAATGCGAGAATGGAGTAATGTACTTTATCGAGTTTTAGTGACTCCAAATTGTTTAAATATTGCTCTGTTTGGACTGTAAGTAAAGGATGATTGCTATATAAATTTTAATATTGTCTTAAAGATTCTGCGAAATGAAAAATTGAATTAAAATGGACTTTTTTTTTTTTTTTTTTTTTAAATTATGTTTCGAGAAGGTAACTGTTACAGTTGTAAAATTAGGAAGCCAAAGAAGATACTTCTTTAAATTGAAAGCTAAGAATTTTTTTCTGTTTGGTTTTTTAAAATGTGATTTTCCATGCAACTAATTCATCACATATAAAACACATACTTATAAATCATTATATAAATTTCATTATATAATAAAATATAACTAATATAAACTGTATATTTAATGAAAAAGTTTTTTTTTTTTACTTGTTTTAACAACAAATTTTCAATGAAAATACAATGTTCAAATTAAGGATTTGTTTAAGAAAAAATGTTGATTGAAATTTTTTTTGTTCAAAGTTGAAAATGTTTTTAATTTTTTTTTTTTTTTTTGTTTTTTCTATATTTTCATGTATAGATTATAACATGAGCAGTCATTAGGATGATAAATATTGATAAAAGTTTTATTTAAAATTTTCTTTTTGTGTTATTTTTGTTTTTGTATATGCTATTTATTATTTTTTTATTTTTCAATGAGTATTATAGATTTGTTTTAAATGATCGTTATTCTAAATGAAGTAAAAAATAAAATAAAATAAATTTTTTATTGCAATTCTTCATAAATATCAGAGTTTTTAAAAATATGTATTAAAGAAAAGTAAATAACTATACATTTGACTCCAATATAATAAAACAAATTACTGAATTTAATGATCTTGGTGTAACTTTTGATTGTAAACTTAAATGGAACACCACACATGTAAATAAGATTATAAATAAAGTAAACTTAATGCTGGACTTTAAAAAAAGATGCGGTCAAAAGAATTTAATGACCCATTACAAAATTCCTTGTATATAACACAAATTTAGCCAATTCTGAAATAGGCACATTAAATGTGGTCATCATATTATCAACACCATATTGAAAGAATAGAGGCAATATACAAAAAAATTTTGCACCTCAGATTTACTTTAAGAAATTTTAATTGGTCTACTAACCTAATAAAATTGCCTCCATATATTGAAAGATTTAAATTAATTGACATGAACACTTTAAAGACAAGAAAAATAGTGACGGGTGTTGTTTTTATCATTGATTCATACTATATTAATAGTGTATTAAGAAATTCAATAAATGAAAGAACACAATTTAAAACCCTTTTGAAATTATTGTAAGCATCTAAGCCATAAATGTAGCCATAAATATAAATCAACATAACACAATCAAAAAACATAAACATGAGTAAAGTTGTAATTAAAAAATTACTATTCAAAGTAATTCAATTTTAAAATTAAAGAAATTTTTTTTGGACCACCAAATCTAAACTTTTTCAAAAAACCAAATTTGTAATTTCAAAAGCATCAAAATTTAAATTTGTAAAATCCAAAAGCATCAAAAGTTAAATTTACAAAATCCAAGCATCAAAAAACAAATTTGCAAAATCCAAATGCATCAAAATTCAGTACTTTTTTGTTTGGACATATGAATGTTATTTAGAGCAATAGTATTTCAAAATAATATCAGTGTTCCAATGTTTGTTTAGCGGAGGTGTGGGAGCGGCAACCTCTACTATTTTGATCACTTTGAGTTGATCGAAGAGTTGAGTTGTTTTGAAGAGTTGGTTGCAAAATCCGTATTATACGCTTTTTTTTAGAATTTTATACATTTATATGAATTAGGATGGATTTTTGAGTCAGTTGCACAATTAGGATTATTCGCTTATTCCAGAGTATGCATGTATATGAATTCCCATATTTATTTTGTCTATTATTTTGATTATATATATATGTTTAGATTTTGAAAGTTTGTATTTTGAAAGTATGGATTTTAAAAATTAGATTTTGTAACAGAATCCACTTTTTTTTTTACATTTTGTATCATAATTAATTTTTGTGTAATATGAGTCTAATTTTGTAAATGTTTTTATATTGTTTCAAATTTTAAAAGGTAATCAGAAAAAAATTATGATCATATAGTTGCAAACGATTATTAAATTAAGAAACGGATTTGCTCATTTTTTCAGCCATTTTGCCTTACTCTTAGTTAATTTTGTTGTCTTGTCTTAGTCTTGACACATCTTGAGTAGACAGCGAATTTTACTTGCAGAATCGTTTGGTTTCCGTGTGCAAATTTTAACTGATTTACATTCTGGTTCTTTTTTTTTGCTTGATTTCAAAATAGGTCATGACATGATCTTTGATTTATTATTTCGTTATAGTTTGCGTTTTCAACAGTTAAAAAGTTTCTCTTTTATTTTTAATTATTTTTCCAAAAATTTTCAATTTCTATAAAGTTTATATATTAAAAGTTATATAAACCTTATATATACTTGTATATATAAAAGTTATATACCTTTGGAGATTTATTATTGGTAAAAGCCATTATCCTATAATTAAACGTCTCAACTAAAATAATTATATACATATTATGTACTTTATATGTTTTTTTCTTTTTAAAACAAAAGAACTTAAAAAAGTGAGTTTTAAAAGTAACAAATATTTTTTTTTTTTTTAAATAATAAACAAGAAAATCGAAAAGTCTTAAATCAAAAATTCTCTAATAAATTGTATTTTTACGATTTTAATGATACTCTTGAAAAGGAAAATGGTTTTGGTGAAGTTTTTTTATTTTTTATTTTATTATAAGTAAAAACATATTTTATGATTTTTTTTCTTAAAACAAAAAAAAAAAAAAATTTTATTTTTAAATTGTTATAAGTATAAAACATACGAGCATCTTGAAAATTGACTTTTTAATTGAAGACTTATTATTATCTTTTGTATTTAAGGGTTTTAAAAGTGCTGCAAAAATAATAAATATACTAATGAATGGACCAAAAAAATTAATATAATATTTAAAAATTAAATAATAAATAATAAAATTTTTTATTTTAAAAAAAGTTTTATTACTTTAATTTGATAATATTTTTTTTAAGGGTTGCTTAAGGGTACGATAACTCAAAAAAAATCAAAAAGCTATACTATTCTAATTTTCACCATTTTATCTTTGCAAAATTAGTCTTGCTATTAAAATTCAGGGAGTTTGACAGGTGAGTTTTAATACTCCTATAACAACTCCTGTAAAATTTGGTTGTTTTAGGTCTAACACAACAGATTAGGATAGCTGCTATACAATTTATTTTTTTATATGAAAATAACTCAATGTTTATTGAAGCTAAGATATGTGAAATTTTGTGAAAAAAAGTAAAGCATTATGTCAACGATTTCTACAAAACTTGACTATTCTACACAAGTAGGTTCGAGTAACTGTCATAAAATTCCAAAAATTTCATAAATATACTTTGATAATTAATTAAGTCAGATACCTGAAATTTAATAAAAAAACGATTACATTTTATGGTGAAAGCCATGACTTATATTCGTATTTCGTGCGAATATCCTGCAATAAACACAGTCAACTATATGCACTTTTCACCGTTTTTTAATAGTGGCAGAATTACTAATAAGTTTTTCAATGAAATAAAATTATAAAAATTCTAAATTACACTGAATGGTACACTGACTTATTCGGTTAAGTTAAAATTAAAAGATTTTCTTATGGGGTAATAGTCATTTATTCTATTGAATTCTAATGAATTTAAAAAAAAAAACAAAAGAATGCATGCAATTCATGTGAATTTATACTTTTAGAAAAAGATTTATCGTATTATATAGTTTATATATGGTATTATATAATAAATTTTGTTTTGTAGAAAATTGAGGATTAGATCAAGTATTAGTTTTTTTTATAATAATATTATTATAACTAAGAAAATGAGTATAAGACTACGAAATTTCATTTTAAAAATTCTTCATTTGTCAAACTTTTTTTTTTTTTTTTAAATCTCTTCTCTCTTCTCTATCTTTTGTTGATAAAACTCTCCTTCTTTTGTAAAAAAAATAAATTTTCTCCTTACAAAATAAATTGAAAATGAATTTTGTTTCAGCAGACAAAACCGACAAAATATATTTCAGAAATGAATTTTGCCCGTTAACTGGTCCATTGATTTTTGATTAGTGCTGAAAAAGCCGAAGTAGAATGAATGCTTAAGATAAAACTTATATTTTCTTAACAAAAATATATTTTTATTGGCCATATAAAAAAAGGCAAGTATTTTAAAGGAGGATAATTTTGTAAAACGTAGAACACTTTTTCTGTAGATGTCCCAGTTTGTAAAGAAAAAGACGAAAATTTAGGCAGTTTCTTTTTCCAAAATTTAGATGAATTCTCTGACGTGGATCTGAGAAGCTTTCGAAGCTTCTACCGTTAGAATGGTATCATCGTGGCATAAAACTAGAGAAACTTAACACCAACTCTTATCGAATAGGTTCTCTTGCGTTTTGATGGTGCACTATGGATCTAGAGTTTAGTATTACTGACGTGTTAGCTTAGCATTTATAACAAAAAAAAATGTTGTGCTTCTAAAGCAAAATTTTAATTGCATACTTATTGCCCCTCTTGTTCTGCTGTGTTTTTATATTGTTAAATTTTCCATTTTAAGTGCAAGTGTATTTCCTATTCAAATACAAGTTTTTCTGCTTACATTATTTGTTGTTTCATATAAGTTTCTCCATAAATTAACGAAAAGAAAAACTAATTGAAAATTAAAAATTCTTGTATAAGATAATAGATGGCGTAGTAATAAAACAGAATCGTCTTATCTTGTACAATAGCTACAGCCGAGTAATTAACGGCTTAGTGAAATTAATAATTCACGAAACTGAAGCTTAGTCAAATATGGATAATAAATGACTTAGTGGATGCCCTATATGCTCCTCATAGGAGTGGCAAGGGAAAACAAATAACAAAAAAGCACATAAACTGTTTTTTCTTGGCAGTTATAAGGTAAAAAAAAAGGGTAAGAACATAGTGCTATTCTTTCATTTTATTTTTTCTTCTTTGAATGAAAAATCTTAAGAAAATTAAGAAATTTTCTTCCTTTCTTCTTTTACAACTGTAACGGTTACGAAAATTTGGAATGTTACATTTGTCTTCATTGTCTTATTTTCATAGATATTCTATATGAAAATTTATTGCTATTTTCATTGATTTGTAATATGTATATGTAGTTACAGTGATTTTTTTTCCATATTGGTAAAATTATATAGAAATTCCATTTGAAAGATACCAGAAATTATATATAAATAATATATAAATTATTATATATATATATATAATATATAATTTCTGAAAAAAACAACAATTAATAAAAGACTAAATATTGTGTAGGCATGTTGTTTCCGCAGCGAAAATTTTTAACTTAAAAGATTGTACATATATGCTATGAAAACCGAAATTCTTACAAGTATTTAAGAAGCTCAGATTCGGATCGTTTCGTATGACTGTATTAACTTGTATTAACATTTGCTTGTATTAACATTTGACTGTATTTCAGTTGGCTGTATTGCATTTGTCGATATTTCATTTGACTGTATGTAAAACATGTAACTATCGCGGGTTTTATAGGGTTGGTTATAAAACCAGTTAAATTATATTACATATAATTTAGAGTTGGTTAAAAATGAAATCCAGTCAAATAAAATATAGTCAAATGAAATGCAGTCAAATCATAATACAGATAAGTGACTTACAGTCTTGTGATAGTAACCCGCTCACACTGTATAAGTTACTAAAAATTAAGTTAATTAATTATTAATGTTACTGCGGATGTTTAGACCAAACCAGAAAAAAAAAAATTTTAAATTAGATTTAAGATTTACTAATAATTTGATCCATTTCTGCGAGAGTTTTTCATTTTAACAATTGATATCTTATGGTTAATAGTATAACTCTAATAACTTTAACCACTTTAAAAATAAGAAAATGTGCTTGGTTAAATAGGAAAAAGATGAAAACAACAAAATAAATACCTAAAATATTTTTTAAGCATTGTGAAAAGAGAAATGTAAGAGTAGTCTATCATAGATAGAGCTAGGAGTTTAAATAAAAATAACAAAAAAAAAATATTCAAAAAAAAAGGAATGATTGAAAAAGAATATTTGATAAGTCAAATAGAAAAATTATTCTGTTCAAATATTTTATGAATTTTTATTTTATTTTCTTTTTTTCTCTTCTTTGCTTTCGACTGTACTATATAGTATATGTAAATGTTTCTGAGGACGCTGAGGGTTAAATGTTTGAATAGGGAAATAAATTTTATGGATAACATTGTTATATTTTTTTTTTCTCCTATATAATTTTCTTTTTATTCATTTTTGATCATTTAAAATTGGAAAATCACTTTGTATATTATGTGGCACCTTAAGCTGAAAAGTTTTTTTTTCTCCTTTTCAATTTTTTATTTAAACTTTTACATTTTAAAATATTCGTTTTTTTGACTTGATTCCTGCTGTTTGTTATTTTAGTGTTTTTTTTTTGTTTTGTTTTCTTAATGAATTGTTTAGTGGAATCAGAAAAAAAATTTTTTTCTTTTCTTTTTCGCTATTTCCTATTAAGAATTGATTAAATTGGAAAAATTGTAACTTCATTTTATCGTTTCACTATATACTTACATACATAAAAAGTCATTTGTAATTTAAAATAATCATTTAAAAATTACATTTTTCTTTCTGTTTTTTTTTTGTTTTTAATGTTTTTTTTTTTGCAAAAAGAAAAAGTATTATAATATTTAATAAATTTTATAACGCGTCTAATTAAATTTTTTTATTTTGTAATGGGGTTTGTATGTTTGTATCTGGAAGAATGCAGTTTTAGAAGTAATTTCATACTAAAATAAGTATGGTTTAAAATGCGATATGGTTTAAATTCCATTTTTTTTTATTTTTTATTTGTGAAATGAAAAAGTCCTCGTATTTATGTTTTTAAGTCAAAATTAATGGTTATATTTTATATATTTTCAGCAGTAGGTTTACATTCTATATGTGTTGAATTCTTAACATCACAATCACTACCATTTCTCTCGAATTTTTAAATTATAGTATGAATAGTAAGCTGTGAATAGTCACAACTTTCACTTAATGAGCGAAACGTAGCCCGTATAGATTCATTATTTTTATTTTTGTAATAAATTTTAACAATTCTATTCTATTTTTTAACGATATCTAAAAAATATAAATGGCCGCTATGGTGTAATATAAAATTTATACATATATTATATAGTAATAATTTGAGCACCCTTTATATTATTAATGTTGATTGTTGACCATTGATATATATTTAAATTTAGAGTTTTTTTTTGTTTTTTTTTTTGGGGATGACGTTTTTGGCTAGTAGGGATAATATGTTCAGCTTATTTGGTTAGATTTTTTTATTTATTATATTGATTGTGTCTCAACTTCTTAGTTATATATAGGAGTGTTAGTATATGATAAAAATATGTTTTATATTATTATTATGAACATACTATAATCGAAAGTGCCTTCATTCAAAAGAAGAATATAAAAAAAAAAAAATGACATGATTTCAAATTTGTCGAAAGCAAAAATAGTAAGCCTAAGTATGCTTATTGTTTTTTTTTTATTTTCCTATATTAAAAATTTACTTTGCCGGAATACGGCACTGTTTTGCTCTTTACTGTATAGCACTGTTTTGTATTCGACGATTTATTACAAAGAGAATGTATGCAGTATTATAGTCCCGTAAAATACTTTTCCTTTCTTCCTAAAATTATACATAACAAAAATATAAAGAGAAGGATAATTCGATTGTGTAAAAAAGTAGATAATTCCTATTAATATATTATATACATTCAGAATATTCCATCTTAAAAATAAATAAATAAAGTTTTAAATAGAAATTGATTGTTTTTATTACAAATTATTTTATTTTAAATATTACGGATTACAGTTAAAATTACGGATCATTTTTCATGTTATCCATAATTATAGCTATTACCTTATAGTACCAACTTAGTACTTACATATATATGATAAAAGTAACCCTAAAACTACCGCTATAATTAAATAAATTTAAAAGTATGAAATATAAATAATCGATATGTTTGTATAGTTTGTATTAATATTTATCTTATAGTTGTCAGAGATAGTTAAATTTATTAATAGACGATTTTCTAATATTATTTCCTCTCTTGTTTTTTCAATTCAATTCGGTTTAATTTTTTTATGGGTTTTTAAATTGTCAAAGTATCTAGAAAAAAAAATAAAACATTTTCCAATATCCTTTAAACTTTGCATATAAAAAAATTTCATCAATGTTTTTTCAATGCGTTCTTTTCATTTTATTTAAACTTTCATGTACGAAGTTTGCTTTTTGTATTTTTTTTTTTTTTGGGTATAATTTATTAATGGAACGGATGTTAAGTAAATTGCCAAACGCACTACTTGACGATAATAATCATAAAAACACAAAAAAAAAAAACACATTTATTGGATCTTTTGATTACAATTACAGGTTTTATTGAAAATTTTTAAAATTTAAATTACTTTACAGTTATAGCGTTAAAATACATACGATAAAACAACAAGACCAATTAAATTAACTTAATTTTCATATTAAAGATTTGGATGTGATACATTATTGGATTACAGGATTTATTTTCTTTTAACATTTTGAATGTAATATATGATGGCGGGAAAAATGTGTAATTAAAGGTTAGGTTTATGGCATTTAATCAAATTTTTTTTATTTAAAATATACTAATGTCATAGTAGTTTATTTATTTAATTGTTTTTTCTTAAATTTTTTTTTCAATTGAATTTACCGAAAATATTTTGATGCATTTAGAAAGTTATTTTGGTACTAACGGGATATTTTAGATCTGTAATTTATTAGATTTATTGAGATGATTCGACGCGTCATACAGCAACAGAACAATGGATTTAGTGTAACAAATATTTTTAAATCATATATTATAACACAAAATATTGTATCATTTGGACAAATACGAAGGACATGAAAACTTTTAAAACAATATTTAGCAAAACATATTTTTTATGATACGACTGTTTAGGCATTAGTATAAGATAATTTATTTATTAAAAACAAATTTATCACCATTTTTTATTTTTTTTGCAAGATTTCATTAAAGTGTTTTATGGAAAAAAAAAAAAAATTTCGATTAGTCTTATACTTCACAGATTATTTTTATAAAATATCATATATAAATGTAAGACTAGAACCGTAAATTAAAATTAGGATTTCTAATCAAAAGTCTATACTTGCAATTATAATTTGTATATACCTATAGGTATGTCTTATATCTTAAACTCAAGCATGAAATTAAACATATATATTAAATATAAATTTTTGGAAATTGATTAAAAAAATTAAGCCATATTATATACAATTTGTATTGGGGAAATCTGTAGTTAAAAGACATAATATTTCATAACTACTCAGTTATTTACAATTACACGTCTGCTTCACTTTGCAAGAGTAACAGTTTAATTGAACTTATTAACAGAATAGTTTAACAGTTTTATTTAAGACTTAAAGTTGGTATTCTTATTGAGACACCTTATGTTAATGAGTTAAAATTGAAGGTTATAAGAAAATTTTAATTTTATTAATGATTGCAAGAATTTTTTTTTGTATATTATAGATGAAAACATTTGCGTATAAAATACATACATTATATAGGTTTCCAAATTTTCTTATATTATATTATATGATAATGGTTCCTCTACAAAACCCCAACTCACAAAATCCGAATACAACAAAAACCAAACCCCACAAAATCCAAGCACGATAAAGTACAAGCTCGACAAAATTCAAATACCTTAAAATCCAAATCACAATCTCCGGTGGTTTTTAGAAGCTGCGTTTTTTCTATAATATTCCACATTTAATATTGAGATAATTAAATAAAATTAAAAAATATTTATATCAAGAACAATGTATTTAAAATAGCGAGGGCTGCAGCTGCCCTCAAGATCCCACAAAACAAATTATTGAAACCCTTAAACTAACTATAAAAACTGTCCTATACCTTGCATAAATTACTCTGTAAAAAGCTTATAACAATGATTTTCTAATCAACTATAAGGCGCTTAATAATTTTTTTTGGTATATATATATTTAAATTACACAGCATTTAAAATAGTGGGGGCTATAACCCCCAAAACGCAGTTTCACATTTGGATATATGTAAGTTAAGATTTTGTCATGTTTGGACTATATACTCTTTGGATTTTATCAATTTTTGAAAATAAAATAAATTTGGATTTTGAGAATTTGGATTTTGTATAGGAGTATGTATGCCAATACATAAAACAATTTATTACGAAAATTTTATATCACTGGTTCAATTATATCAATTTAAAAATATGACGAATTTCAATTATTAATAAATTTTAGATATTCTTTAAAATTATACATATGAGAAATTAATTAAGTCAAAATTAGTTCAATATTTGAGTATCTATTCGTTATACAAAATTTGTAAATTGTATGAAGTTAAATTTAAATATAAAAGTCAAATATTTAAATCATTGAAAAATTATAGATTCTTATAACTAACTATCTTACTTCATATCCGATTTAAGTTAACTTAAAATAAGAAAAAGGTTCATAAGTATATGATTATAGCAGTTTTTGTTTTTTTCTTCTCGAACTTTAATTTTAAGGTCATTTTATCTTGTCTTTTATTTCATCCAGATACTCAATTCGTGAAATTTTATTAATATTGTATTTTATTACTTTTCAAATTTTATTATGTATAGAAACTGTGCCTAAAACATTTTCTACAACTATTTGATTTACTTTATATACAACTGCTCTATATCAAGGTATAATTTGTAATAAGTTTATAATTTTAACTCAAAATCTTATATTTTTTTTTTCTATTCTGTTCACGTATCGAAAGAGTTAACATTACGCCTTTGAACTTTAAAAGTTACTTATCTAAAATATTAATTAGATAAATAATTTTACAATTGAAAATTATTACAAAACATTATAAGAATTATATGAATTTTTTTTTTTTTTTATATTGGACAATGAACTTTTAAAATGTACATGAAATATCTATATGATAATATAAATAATTAACATAGAATATAACATTCTTTACAAATAGAAATTGATTTTATTTTAGTAGCAAATTCATGATTTTTCATTTAAATTTAAAATTTTGAAAATTGCAAGAAATGGCTATTGAAAATATTTCCTTTCTAAAAAAAGGATTTTGTGAAAATAAATTGAAAAAAATCATGACAGGACAAATAAAATTTTACATCCCAAAAAATTAAAAATTTAAATCTACCTTCTTTTTTTTTTTTTTTTTTTTAAGATTTCATAGATTCTAAATAAGAATTTTTCCTAATTACAACTTTTTTTAAGACCAGTACATAAAATTTTTTTTATCTATAATAGTAACAATTATTGAAACAATTGTAAGGTATAGATAAGGTATAGTCAAATTTATGGACTGGTTAAATGGCGTTAAATATATACATATTTTTTTTCAGTTAAACTTTGATTAATGATCTGAAGTATGAAGCAAAAAATTCTTTAAACAACATAAAAATAAAAAAGAATATTTTTCTTAATTTCTATTGGTAATTTGAATTACAAAAAAACAAAAAAAAAAAAAAAATTCAAACAAAAATATTTAGCGCGTAAATAAATATCACGCTGTGAGCTTATTGCGTAGTTATTATTAACGGTAAGAAAATTTTCCAACTATAATTATTTTTGTTTTTATTTTTTTATACTGTTTTTGTTTTTTTTTTTTTTTTTAAATTAATCATCATAATTCATAAATATTATACCTTCTCTTTTCTTTTTAGGATTTTGTATTGTATTTATGTTTTTTGAATAATATTTAATGGTTTTCAATGATATTTTAAATAGATGGGAGAAAACGTGTAACTCGAAGAGCTTAAAATTTAAAGATAAATTTTACGTGTCTTGAAATATTAAAATAATAATAATGAAATAAGTTTACACTTTTTATTTCATAAAAAACAAACAAAAAAAAAGGAGTTGTCGTTAAAAAGGATTGATGTAATTTTAAATTAGATTTTAGTTTAATACCTAATTTTAGAACTTTTTATATTATAGGTATTAATAAAATTATCAATGAGTAGAGAAATGAATCTATATCAGATATAATATTTTATTTCAATTTTTATGTTAATATTCTAGAGAACTCATATCAATTTAGTATTTTAATTTTTAAAAGGCTTTCTTAATTGCAGCGATATAAGTAAATTAGGGTTAATCTGTTTTTTCAAATTGCATTTCATTATTCCAAGGGCATTTTCGGATATATCGTACTAAATACTTGACACTTCTTTTGTTAGATGTATTACTCTTTTAGTACGAATATATCTAATATAGTTGAGTGGAGAATATATTAAAAATTTTAGGTTCGAAATCGGAAACATTCTAAAAATACATATCATTGTCATTGCATTGTACCAGATGTCTAGATGAAGTTACTATGAGATTTTTTTTTTTTTTTTAGTATATTCTCCAGCCACATAAATGAAATTACATATAGTCTTTCCTTTTCAGCGTGGTTGTAAATGGCGTAAGGGGGAATTATTCTTACGAAGTGTGTGGGATTCGAACCCATACTCTTTCGTATTTCATACGGTCTTACCCACTAGGCCACCGGGGCCCCAAATCGCCTATATTCCACGCAGCCTGCTCACGACTAGGTTAGCATATGTTTCATACGTCCTTACCTACAAATCAATTTTTGTGAAGGCAATTTTCAGTCGTGAAAAAAGACCATGTTTTCAACCAAAAAATAGTGTTTGAACGTTCCTCTTTTACTAATACATACATAGAAAATAAACAAATAAAAAATTTTAGTAGGGTCAGAAAAATTTTATGTAAATACGCATGACATTTTTTTTTAAATATTCAAACAAAAATAATCGAAGAAGAAACAATATAGATACATAATATGTGCATAAATACAAAATTATATAAAAAAAAAAACAAAATCAGATATAAATTCAATTTCTTTTCTTCCGTTCTTTTCTTATATGTACCTCTCGCATCAAATTTTTATTTTAAATTGAATTTTTTTCACACACACATAGATAAGTAAGGCATAGTTGAAGCATGAGTCCAGATAAGTAAGGCATGAGTCCACGTGAAAACGTTTTTAGTCGTTCTTTGAGGCTACGTGGAATATAGGCCAATGAGTGGTTGAAATAAGAAAAATTCTACTCAATATCAATGAATTATCATACTTGGGCACTTCAGAAATTTATAATTTAAAGAAAAAAAAAAAAGTTTTGAAGATAAGTTAGAAATTTTAAAACTGCAGCTATTGCCAGTTAATTTTATATGTAAAATATCATATTAAGTTTAGCATTTTTTTGTAAAATAATGACATTTTCTGCAATATGCAACTAATTGCAAATATATGTTATAATATGAAGGAGAAAATAAAAGAAAGGAAGCAGGAAAAAGTACAATATGGAATTTAAATTTATACAATTTATTAATTTTGGCAACTGAATTGGTGATTTTTATTTAGAAACTTAACAATTAGTATTTTATTTCTATATAATTTTTCTTTATATGGTTTCTTTAATTTTATTAAATTACTTTATGCATACGACACTTTTGAAAAATTTTGACGTTTGTTGCATAAACTTCATATACATGTATTTTAAAACATTTGATAACAAAAATCAAAGACATCTAATCAAAAATTATCAGAGACGTCAACTTTTAGTCAAATGATCATTGATGACAACTTATCATACAATAAATTTTGATTATAAAAATGATAAAATTAGTAAATTTATATTTAAAAAAGTAATTGTTACTTGACAGTAAGGAATATTTTATTAAATTTAACTGTTATATAGAAATAATATAAAAAAATTCAAATTCAATGACTAAATATTAGTTTTAAATTTCAATATAGTGCTTTTACTATATTTTAATAAAAGCTACTACTCATATTCGATTTTATCAAAATAAAATTAATAATAAAAAAAAATGAGAAATTATTAAATTGCTAATAGGAAATTGTTTCAAAATTTTTCTTAAGATTTTAGATTTTTGGAATTTCAATTGTAATAAATTGTCTATGCATTATTTTGTTGTAGAGGGAGAAAAAATTAAATAAAGGGACAAAGAAATTATTGTTATTTAATTTCTTGTTTGCCTGTGTTCTGGCATTTTTAAACTATTATATTTTCTTGAAATCATTTAAAGTCATTAAATGATTTTAAGAAAATTAAATTGAAAAACAGCACGTCCTTTTTTACTTTTTCTGGCTTTTTTTTATATTTGTTTTATTAAAAATCAGGAAATTTAAAACTAATTAATCAAATAAATTAATGATGAAAATATGTGATATAATTTTTCAGGTACATATTTATTAAAGGCATAAAATTATCATTAGCCATGTTTTTTTTCACTACTTATTACAAAAATTATTCTGAAAAGTAAAAAAATGTCTTTTGAAAATTTAAATGTGTTGAATATAATTTAAATTATTATTATTATATTTTTTATTATTTAAGGAAATTATGAACAATTTTTTTTTTAAATACTTGAATTTCATTAAATGTCAAAAAATGTTATAAAAATGTCACAAATTTCATTTTTGTTAAAAACAAAAAATAAAAAAAAAAAAAAATTTTACTTTGAAATCAGTTTTTAATCTTTGTTCTTATATTTTTTAAGAATGGGACTATTAAGACTAAATAAAACAAGGCAGAATAAAAACCAACGATTTTTAAAGGCGCACATTTTTCAAAAGACAATACAAACAGTTTAAATTTGTGACTTGCACCAAAATTTATAAATTTTCTTAGAATTTTATTTAAAAAAAAATAAAAAAGAAAAAATCAAGCGACATTTTCTTCAAATTTTAAGGCAACCCTACATAATTAAGAAAAGCTGCTAATACACGTAAAAACATAATGTTGAAGCTATAATGAGTTCTTAAATAGGAAATGTTTCAAAAAAAAAAATTTCTGAGGTAACTTATACCAATTTTGAAAGATTTTTTTTTTCTCAAAATTTCAAGGTTTTATCGAAAAGCTTTGCGGTCTACACATAACAGTAAATTTAAATCTTCAATTTTAAAAAAATTGTAGAATTTGAATATTGATTTATAAAATTAAAAAAAAAAAATCCTGTCGTTTCGTATTTTTAGATTGAAAAAGTTAAAAGTCTTAAGTTCTGCTGCATACACATTTAAAAATAGAGCTTTTTAAAATTTTGAGGCGCTGTAGCTCCGTAACAACAGTAATTTTTTTAAGAGATCTATATTCATGGTTAAAATTTTATTGTTCTATCTTAAATGGTGTAAAAGTTTTGTAAGCATATACAGACGGACGAATGGAGAGATGGACGGATAGACAGACAAACGGAAGGACCGACTGAATGAAAATAATAGGTAAATTTTTTTTGAAAAATGTCCTAAAAATTGAATTCTTGTTTTGTAATTATAATTACAATATTTTGTTATAAGTATAGCTATAGTAGTTCAAAGGTATCATAATGAAAAATTAAATTACAATTAAGTTTAAGAGAATAAAAAATTATACAAAGTACTACAGTAGTCTGAAAAAACAAATACCTACTTCAAATGATTTTTTATTCTTTCAGAAATTAGAGTACATTTCTAGCCAAATTTAAGAGAAACTTTTAAAATTTCTTTTGTTTTATAATATAAAATATACAATATGGTATTTTTAAAATACAATATAAAACTATTAAATATAGCCCTTTTTTTTGGAATAAATTAAAATATTTTTAAATTAAATGAAATCATAATAAAAACTAAAATTTTTTGATATTTTTTTATATTATTGCTTATACAGTAAAACCCGCTTAAGTATACGTTCTCGATAAATACCATTTTCGTTTTAAAAACCAGAAATATTGACATTTTAAAAATTTTCTGAGAATTGTGTACAAATATACTCGATTAAGTTCTTATCGTTTAAGTACCTAAACCTCTTTTTTTCAAGCACTCTGTTTTTCATAGCACAATATTAATTTTTTGATTAAAATACATATGTACTTAATCGTTACAATATTAATTTGTGTTAATACATACATACATATTTTATACAGCTTATGCTATTGAATTTTCAGAAAATTTCTGTAAGAAAATGTCATTACTTATGGATAAATAAACGTACCTTACTTGAAGCACTTATCCGAATTCGGTTCGAACAAGTGCTTAAAATTACATTTTTGTAAGAGCATTTAAACAGGTTTTAATGTATTTCAATTTTTTATGTGTAGTAGAATAACAATATTCATCAGAGCAACACACAAGAGTTCGAATTTAAAATCTAGAACATAAAATTTGAAGACGCATTTCAATGAAAGCTATAATTGGCGCCTTAGTGGCATTTATTGTTCCTATTACCTATTAAATTTATTTTATTTTATAAAATATTTCATATTAAGACTGTTACTATACAATATGCACATGTACAGTAAAAACTTGTCAAATTAATATATTATAATATAATTAATTTTATAATATTTATCAAATATTTCAGTAGGTATATTATATTTTCCTAATTTTCTGTAAAAAAATGATTATAAGAAATCAAGAAATTATAAGGTGTGATTTTTTTATTTGAAAAATAAAGTAATTAATTATTTTTCACTTTTTGAAGAATTTTATTTCTAAATAGTTATGAATTAACTCAAATAGATTAAAAAAATTAAAAAACTAACTACGATTTATATTGTAGTTAGTAGTATATAGAATTGAATTAAAATATGTACAGTGAATTGAAATTCTAATTAAGAAAACTTTTGGATCGAAGAAAGCATTTCGAAATAGATGGTGTTTTAAGTATTTATAGTATATAATTCCTATTTTTATTTATATTGTTATTATTATATATGTGAGTTATAAGTGTGAATTAAAAATTGTTTGCTTAGATTTTTAAATTTGTTTCCTTTAATACTATATTTGTTTTTATTGATGTATTAAATATATTTATAAATATTATATCTTATTATATTTAGTATATACATATATATACATAATTGTGAAGCTTTACTCCGAGCAAAATATTTGTACTCTTAGGAGCATATTGTTTTAACGAATCAATAAACCATATAGAGGTGTTTAACGTAGATAAACAATAAACCCTTTACAGAGACAGTAGAATGAACAAGGATGAATACTCTACAGAGGCAGTAGGATGAGAAAATTCACAACACGTAGTAATAGTATAAGTACAATTGATCTACATTAAAAGGTCGCAGTGTGACGTATACCATTTTTAAGTAATCTAATTTACACTTAACTTAGTTATATACATTTTCGTTTATGCTATATAATATTACATAATATAACATTTATACTTTTTTTTATATCATATTTAATTTATCCTTACTATATCCTTACTAAAAAACATTACCATTTTAAAGTTTATTAACTAAATTTTTTTTTTCTATAATGCATAGATTTTGTTGCAAAACAAATAGATTACAACAAAAAAAAAAAAAATTATACAATCCTAATGAATCTTATACTCGTATGACAAAATATAATTTCTTCTGTTTTTATTGCATTGCAGATTTAGATTGACGATATATAATAAGTACTTTTATTCATGTAAAATTTCAAACAAAACATTATATTTAATTAAAAATCCAAAAAAAACAAATATAAAAAGTGTACAATATACAAAACTAAAAAAAAACAAAAAAAAAAAAATATAATACATACCTCTGAATATACATGCAACTGTTAAATAACGTCCATGTCTTGGATCGCATGCAGTCATCATATTTTTTGCATCAAACATTTGTTGTGTTAATTCGGATACAGTTAATGCCAAATATTGTTGTGATCTACTTGGTGTTAATGGTGCAAATCCTGGCATAAAGAAATGAAGACGTGGAAAAGGCACCATATTAACGGCTAATTTTCTTAAATCTGCATTCAATTGACCTGGGAAACGTAAGCACGTTGTGACACCGGACATTGTCAACTATTATTTTTTTTTGTTTTGAATTTTTTTATTAAATTTCCGTATTTATTTAAATACATATATATATATATATATATATACATACAAACATATATAAAAAAATATATTATATGCACGATTAAGTGGAAATAGAAAGTTTTAGTTGTCAGGCGATATAAAGTCGATGTCATCGTCATTTTGGAAAAAAAATGATATCAGTATAATAAAAGAAAGAGAAAGAAAGAAAAAAATAAAAAAAATAAATGAAATAATATACTTATTACTTGTATTAAGTTTTTAATTAAATTGTTAAAAAAAAATTTTTTATTTAAAAAAAAAAAAAGGGATAAAACACCAACACATACATACAAACATTTCACATACTCATACTTAACAATTTGAATTTAATTTGCAGTAAAAATAAAAAAAAAACAACAAAAGGAATATAATAAAAAATAGTGCAATATGGTCTGTATCAACACAAAAAAAAAATTAAACTGGTTTAAAAGAGTTTTTTAACGAAACAATAGAGAGTAATTAAGATAATATAGAAATAAAAAAGGAAAGGACAAAATTGGACGTGATTAATTAAGACTGATTAATTAAAAGAAAAATGAAACCAACAAAAAGTCGTAATATTCAATTTGTACTTTTTGGAATTTCAAAATATAAAATGCCAAACAAAAAAAAAAAAACATTTTCCACTTTATTATACTTTTTTTTTTTGTTTTTTTTTTTGATAAAATTGTTTTGCATCTTAAAATTTTATTTTTTCTATAAGCAAAATTGATTTTTTTTTTTTTTTTGTTATTTTCTTTGGATTATTTTGTTTTACGGTATTCTTCTTTCATTATTACAAATTCATTCAGCAAAGAGATTTAATTTTTTTTTTTTTTTAGGTTAAAAACTCAATTACAGTAGAATATTCTTTAAAATTAATAAAATTATAGCAAAAAGAAATAAGCAAAAAAGGTCTTTATTTATTCTAATAATCAAATTACTAAAAAGTCCTTTAAGGAAATAAATTTTTAATTATTTGTGTTTTGTGTACTGCCATCTATGGAGAAATTATTTAAGATATGAATGATAGTATTATGAGGTTTAATCATTCTATGAGACCAAAAACAAGAAATTTTCAATTAGGCACTACAATACAAGTAATTTTTAATAAATGGGTCAAAAAAAAAAAAAAACATCATTAGTTAGCTCCATCCCGAACAACTATTTCAAATTTCTAATGAAAGTTAGCCAATCTTAAAATTTAATGAAGAAAAACTGCAGTAAAGAATATTATACAGCTTACAGGGAAATTATGAGAACATGTCACTTTAATATTGTATTACATAACCAATTGTAACACAAATTGAGATTCAACTGTTTATTTTTTTTTTTTTTTTTGCAACGTATAAAAATGCACCATTGTACATATAGAAAATAAAATTAATATAAACGGGATAAAATTAAATTATATAAAAAAAAAAAAAGTCAAAAGTTAAAAGAATTTATTTTAAGAAATTAAGTTAAAAAATTCCTTTTTTTTTTAAATTAAAATAAACTAAGACTTAATAATTAAATTAAAAGTTTTTTGTTTTTTTTTTTTTTTTTTTGACTTTGCATTAAGAATATTTATAGATTTTGTATTTTCTTTGGCTCCTTTTAGTCTTTACTTATGTTTTATACAATATAATGGAATGTATATGTATAATAAAAATTCTAAGTGGTTAGTTTAATCAAGATTCATTTTAATTTGGTTGAATTTTGTGGTTGATGAAATATTAAAAAAATACAAAAAAAAAAAAAAAAAAATTGGAAAACTTTTCTTGATTATGTATTAATTATTTTAACATTATTTAGGAAAATAAATAATATATAAGTAGTTAATTTAGATTCTTTTAAAGGACTTTTTTATTTTATTGATTGAAATATTTGAAGGTATATGTTAATATAAATTAAATTTAATTTAATTACTTAACGGTTACAAATCAAAAAATTTTATTTTTTGTCAATTATTTATTTATACATTATAAAATGTTATGGCTAAAAATTAATATACAATAATAAAATTCGGAAAAAATTGAAGAATTTAAAAAAATAATATGTCAGAACACTATACCTTTTCAATATCCTTTACCTTTACTCACTATTTCTTTTTTTTTTACACACTACTCAAACTCTAGGAAAGAATTTAATAATACAAAGTGATTACACAATTAGGTAATGGGAAAAGGAATTAGAGGAAAATAGGATAATAGGGGAAAAAATTGGAAAGTAAATTGAAAGCAGACCTGTACAGGTTCTTTTTAAAAAAAAATTCCACATTATATAATGGTTCATTTCTATCAGACGAGGACGAGAACATATTAGATAGAAGTATGTTCGAAATATTAGCTGTTCTCACAATAAATGAGTTTTAATAATCAATTTTAACTCACTAAATCAATTAACTATAAATTTTATATTAGGAATTTACACGGTGCAAAAATGACCGCTTGTATAGGTCTCCCAAGTACTGCATTGAAATTTTTTAAAGGGAGACATTTTAGATTTTAGTTCAATAAATAAAGTATAAAATATCTATATAAAACAAATGTAAAAACTGACATTTTTCAGATATTCTAGCTTACGATTAATAAACTAAAAATTTTGCATTTATATTACTTAAACTTCAAGAGTCTAAAAAAAACTCACATAACATACATACACACATAAACAGTATTAATTCAGTATTTTAAGAATTAAAAAAAAAAAAACTTACCGATACAAGATGATTAAGATCTCCATAAGTTGGTGATGTTAATTTTAAAGTTCTGAAGCAAATATCATATAATGCTTCATTGTCAATACAAAATGTCTCATCGGTATTTTCAACAAGCTGATGAATTGACAGTGTTGCATTATATGGTTCAACAACTGTATCAGAAACCTGAAAATAATTATTAAAATTAAAAACTTTAGTTTCATTATAATAATATAAGATATTATATTTAATTTCAATATTATAATATTAATAATATCCTTTTTAATTTATTATTTAAATATTACATATTGTATATATATATATATATATTTTTTTTTTATCTAAATAAATATCTTAAAATAAAAGCTTATAATTTCTTTGATTAGATAATTAATTAAGTATAATTAATAGTTGTATATAATATATATAATGTTTTTTCTATTAAATAAAAAACTTATTTATATAAAGTATTATAATTAAAAGTTTGTTAAAATTTTTTTTTTTAACTATTATTTGTTGATTGTTATTTTAGCTGTCAATATGTCCTTGTTTAACGTAATTTTATCATGTAAACTATTAAAACCATAATATAATTTTTTTTATATATTAAAAATTATATACAAGGGATGAAGCGTTCATATGCTTAAATTGAATGAGTGAATCACTAAACAAAAATAATTAAAATTGATATTTTATAACCTAAGTTAATTTAATGTTAAAAATCAATATAGAAAGAATATAAAATATAATACAAGTATTAAAAAACATATTTAAAATGAAACCGAAACAAAAATTATTAGTTTTAAATACATATATATATATATATATAATACAATTTAATCATAATCAATTATATATGATATAATTGATCAAACCTACAATAGGTCCCTACTCTATGATATAAAACTTGCAAAAACTTTAAGAGAGAAAATTAACGTCACATAAAATTGAAAAATTAACAAACGTCACATCAAAAATAAAACTGTAATTTATTCTCATTCCCAAGTAAAATATACCTGAGGCCTGACGGTATAAAGTTACTCTATGAGAGATAAAGTCATTTCGAAATAATCGGATAGTAGAGCTTATCAATCAATTAAGGGGAAGTGGTGACATGTGACATGGTATAACATTACTTTAACTGTCAAAAAGAACAAAAAAATGAGTGAATATCAAACAGAAGATTTCTACCAACTTTTTAAAGTTAAAATTTGTTTATTATGTTGTTATAATATTATTACAGTACTCTTTAACAAATACTTCAAACAATTTTGTATACATATAACTATTTATTTAAAAACAATTAAAATTTATAAAATTGAATTTTTTACTAATTAAATTATTTAAATGTATTTCATATTAATGTTCAGAAAAAATTCTGTTAAAGTATTATTATTTTGAATTTTGTTTTGATTTTTATGCTATATTTTTATGTCATGAAAATCTTAATTAAAAAATTTAAAATATAAATTATAAATAATTTAAATATATTCAATTAATAGAAAACTTAAAAAGTTCGAGGACAAAAAAATGACTTCATAATATCAGGAATATGTGAGAAACAAGTGATGATTTCAGAATTACTTTAAATTTTAACAATTAAAGTATATTTAATATGAATCATATTTAAAAAAAATATATAATTAATTTTTTTTTATTAACCCATTGTTAACAATAAATTGTTGAGAAATTATTTGTTTTTTTTTTAATCTAAGCTCGTAAATAAATCATTTTTATCGGTTTTTTTATTTCATTTAATTAAATTAAAATTTTTTTTATTGCTTAGATTTTTAACTTTAATAGAATTAAATCTTAAAACAAATTTTTTTGGTATAACTGTTACAGTGTATTCTTTTCAACTTTGATCTACTATTGAATCTTATCAAGTGAATTTTGTTTTTATATCTTAATTTTAATTATAAAAAAAATGGGAAAAATTGGAAAAAAAAACCTTTTTAATGTGTTAATAAATTTTTAAATATTTCATTCATGTTAAAAAATAAATCGATTTTGAATCAAGAAGTAAAATACTTGCCACACTTGAAAATTTTGAACGCTTCGTCACTGGTTTACATAGACAAAAGATAAATAGATAAATAGTTATATACGTATCCATATACATAAATATAAATAATTAACTTGTGAAATGATATCGCTAATTATTATGTTAATTTTAAACATACATATGTATATGTATATGTATATATATATATATATATATATATATATCTATTTAATTGTATTATTATCCATACGTGCTTTTTAATATTGACAAGAATTAAATTGTTATTTTTAAGTTATTATCAAAATGTATTTAAATTTATTATTAGAATAGCATATTAATAGGTTACAATTTGTTTATTATTTTAAAATACAAATATAAAATAACATTGTTATTAATATTTAAATGTTATACAATATAATATGTATTTATAATATATATTATTTAAATATTTAGGTAGTTTGTTTTCTTGGAATTCAATGAAAGTGATTCTAATGATAATTTAAACGGAAATTAACATAAAATATTTATTTTTTGTTGAACGAAATTAATTTAAGATTGTCTATATTTTAAAGGTCATAAGGAATAAGTATAATAATATTCTTATAAGTTATAAACTTATAAATTTTATTTAAAAATTATTTATACAGTATTCAAAATATATATAGATTCACTCAATAAAATATATTGTTTAAGATTTTTTACACTTTAAGAAACAAATCAAAAATAAATAAAAATATTTAAAAAAAAACGGTTAATTAATAATAAGTATATATGCATTTTATATGCAGATTTTTTGAAAATTAAATAAATTTAAATAAAAATTATAAAATAAATATAGATTCATTTAGATTCAAATATTTAATATAAGGTGCTATCGTAAGAATCAATTTTCAATTAACTAAAAATTAAAGTCGATTTAATTCATATAATAATTCATTGTCGCGCGTAGTAATTTTCACTGCGCACTGCAAGCAATAATACTGCATTTTTTTCGTTGACATTTCTTATTTTTGTATTAATTTGAAGTTGAGGATCAAATACACTTTTAAAATTGTTTGTGATCGCTGTTTTATTAAATTTACCTATACTTATTTTTAAATAATTTGTTTTTAAATGGAAAATTTTCAAGTTGAATCAATTAATTGAAATAATTAAATATGGTAAATTCGCGAAAAAAAAATTCTGCATTTAAAATGCAACATTTTCACAGTTTTGCTTTCAAATCGTAGAGTTCTGCACTCTTTTTATTTTAGAAACGACTCGAATGGAAAAAAATCCATATTTTTTTTAAAGTTTCCTACACTGTGCTGTCATTTAATTTTCTTTTTATCGATAAATATTTCAAAATATAAACAACATAATGTCGGCTACCTTGTTAATTTTTAGATATCGAATTTTTGCTGTATTTTAATTTTTAGATTTTGAATTTTTAGAAGAAAATAAATATAATATTGGAATGGAAAATTAATATATTGGTTTTTTTTTTTCATTTTGTTTTATTATGTTGCTTGATTGTTCAGGCTGAAAATTGTGAACCATCGAAAATTTAGATGAAGAAAATGTTATAGTACGTTTACAAATATCTTGATTTTGAGACATCGAGTTGATTTCGAAAACAGAGTTAATTTTGTTCTTCTTATTTCTTGATTTCCCCATATATTTTTCTTGGCTTTTTGAAAATCATGCCGAAATTGAAATTTCAATGAAATCCGTCAATGAAATTTCGATTTTTGATTATTTTAAAGAAAATTTCATAACCCTTGTTGTTTTTATGAATTTGTTGTCAAAAAATTAAAATAAAAATTTTGATAACAAATCAAGAATAAAATTTTTATTTATTGTTTCTGCTATAAAAAAAAAAATTTAATTGGAATAAAAATGTTTACCCTTTTTTTCTTAAATAAAATAATTCCTTTTAATTCTAAAATTATTAATTTTTTCAAATTCACCATTGTATACGCCTGTTTTTTTTTAAAAGTTAAACTTTAAAAACTTTATGAACACAATATAAATAGGCGTAATACGTATGTCAAATTATGTTCTTGATTATCAAAAACGTTTGTAAACATTTGACATTTGACTTTTTTTTTTTCAGTGCATTTTTGTGCCACATAAATGTGAACAGGATACACATCCTTTGCTTTTCAGGCGTAGCTGTAAAAGTTGTAAGGGGGAAAAACTCTTACGTCGTGTGTGGGATACCGAACCCACATTCCCTCGGTGTTTACAGCGTATTTTATACGATCTTACCCATTATAGATCCTTACCCGATCGAAACCCGTCATACATTTCATTTGATTTTGTAATGGATAATCAACTCGATTTCAAAATTTATAAACGTACTATTACAATAGGCGGCATTTTTTAGAAACGAACAAGCATTTTTTTTTTGTTTTTTTTTGTGACATAATGCTGCCTTGTCAAAAAAAATGCATTTGAATGAGTATAATAATTGTTTGACTAACCAATTCAACATAAGTTAATTAATTTAACGCGACACTATAACATTTCTTTAGTTGACTTGGATTTGGATATTGATATTGATTTAATAATATTGAATTTAAAGATTTAAAATGTCTATATAATATTTATGTATTATGAAAAACTCAAGGTTTTTATTTTTATTGAGAGAAATTTAGATTTAATATAATATTCTTCTTTATAGACATAAATATTTTAATATATTTTTTTATTTATTTATTTTTATTTTTTTTAATTTAACTAATTTACATAAATTTGATATGTTAAGTATAATCTTATAATTAAATTCAATTATTGATACATATTTTATAGTACATACATATATATTTATAGATACATGTACATATGTAAATACATATTTAAAATATTTTCTGAATTAAAAAGGAATGCTAATAAAATTATCAATAATAATATTATGAAACTTTATATTATATACGTATATATAATATGTACATATATATATTTTGGTATATAGGTAAAATATTAAGAGAAAATTGTTTTAACATTAATAGAATAATTAAATATATCTTTTAATAATATATACATATACATATGTATATATATTTTAAAGTTTATTATTGTTATACTATAAATTTTTGCTTTTATTATTAATTAAAAAAAAATGTTTGTTTATAAGAACGGAAATTAGTATTCAATAAGGAAAAACTTTCGGCTTATAAAACATATAATTTCCGCCTATAATTTTAATTAAATTAAAAATACTGTATAATATTAAAAAGAATTGAGATATTCGTTAAATATATATTATATACATAAATACATATATATAGGTATATTTTTAATATCATTTAAATTAATAAAATATATAATACCTACCTACCTATATATTATGTGTATTATAACGTTTGTGAATATATAATTAAAAATTTTAATATATAAAATAATTATAAGAGTGATAATAAAAGTTTGTGTATCACATATATAATATTTGGGTTAATTTTTTATATTTTATAGAATACATGTATACCTATTTATATATTATATTATATTATAATATATTTTATGATATGATATGTATCTACATATACTATAATAAGAGTATACATAGTTCTAGAAACTTGTATAAAATTATTTTGAATTTATTTTAAATTTAGACAAAAATTTTTAATCAAAAGTTTATTTATTTTTTTTTTTGATTTTTTAGCGAACTATTAGTTGTATAGATTTATATTAGATTGTACAGACATAATTATGGATAGTTTGAGAATAATGTTTAGATTTCCTAAAAATTTAAACTAATTTAATTAAATTAGTTTTGATTAAATCAATGATTTAATTTCATATTTTTAATTATAAATTGGTGCTTTTTTTCTTAATTTTTAGCACATTTTAAAAAAAAATTTGAAAAAATCTGCTTATTAGTTTTACTATGTCCGTTTGTCCGAACGTCCGTCCTTTTCTCCGTCTTTAGTGTTTACAAATCTCTACAGAGTTTGAAATAAAGCAATTAAATTATAACTACGGATGGCCATCGCCAAAAAACGCCATAATTTTGTGGAACAACTTTTTTCTGCAGTCCTACTTGTTACGGAGCTACAGCCCTACAAAGTTTGAAAAAGCCCTATCTTTAAATTGTTATAACACAGGTTCTATAAGGTATATTTTCAATATGGACGCCAAACTATATACGCCAAACTATATAGGTGCTTTTTGCAAAAATTTGGACCCCTTCTATTTTTTAAACGGTCCAACTTAGAAGCTCGAAAATTCTCTATATTTAAACATTTTTAACGGGCACCTGTCCAAAATTTTTTTAAAGCAATATACAAAAATGAAAGCTCTAACATTATATTTTTGTTTGTGTTAATAATTTTTCTTAATAATATAGGATTACCTTATAATTGAAAAAAGTGTGATTTGATTTGCTCAATTTTTTTCTTACAAAAAAAAAAAATCAACCAAATTTTTTTTTTTTTATTTACAGTATGTGTAGTACATAATATTATATGTATGTACACATAGTATGAACAATACTATTTACTTGGAATATTTATTTCAAGGAGGAAGGTTTTTTATCGAATATTTTTTAATTTTGGAAATGTGCTTTTTTGAAAACTCTTGGTTTTTTCCATGTTTGTTTATATATTTAAACAAACTTGTTTTTTTATATAATCATAATATAATCATATGTACATATTTAATTTTGTTTTTTATTTTTTTGAATTGAAATTTCATTAATTTCTGGTAAAGAAATTTTATTGAATATAAAAAAAATTTAAAGGAAATAAAAGGTCAGACGAGGATAAAATTCCTAACAGTGTTTGTAGGTGTACTCAAAAACTTGTCAAAGGTAAATTTGGAAATTTTACTAAAATTTTTAATTATTGTCTAAAATTGGCTTATTTTGCAAAAAAAAAAAAAAAAAAAAAAATACATAACAGTTTTAGGTATTTCAAAAACCATAATAAAAATCACTCCAAAGCAAAATCCTACCGTCGGCACCAGTCAACTAAATACAACAAGGAACTTTTTTTTGGAAAACTAATGAAATCGTTAATTCAACTATTCATAGACAATAATAACACTCTTCAAAATGAACTGCTTAACTTGCCTTCTGGACATTCTGCCTCTCACTAAATATGCAGAATCCAAAATATCATTAAAGAACATTTTAAAAACAAAAAATTAGTGAGTATCAATCAATCATTACATTTAATATATGTATGTATATACTCTTTTCATTTCAAATTTGTCCTTTTTATAATTATATTTGTCTTTTTTCAAAATCAAATTCGTTCAAATTTTCAAAATCAATTATATTAAATTCTGCTCTTTCATATTGGTAAAATAAATTTAAAAAATATACCAGCCTGATAAATATACATATATGTATGTAGCAATGATCAGTTTATTGGGATTTCGATTTTTTTTATTAATAAATTAAAAAATATTAATAAGTTTATGTGATCTTTAAAATTTTAATTTAAAAGAACACAAAAAATTCATTGATTTGAAATATTAGCTTTTCAATAAAAATTGCTATCTACATACATACATATACATACACATATGTATAATTCAAACATTAAAATTTTGTAACTGTATAATTTTATGTTTAAACTGGTTAGAAGAGTGAATCTTCATTTTTATTTTAAATAAAATACATATTTTAATTTATTTTGATTTTAAAGTTAAATATAAATTTATGTTTTTTCAAAAACCAAAAAAAAAAAAAAATAAATAACACAAAACAATATATACATTCGAATTTATACCTATATAATATTATATATGTATGTATTAATGTTTAGGACAGATGCAATTTCTCATGAGATATAAAAATTCTTAAGTTAAATATGATAAATTTGTGCAATCATGTCTTTTTTTTTATTTTAATTTAATACCTAAGGCATTTTTGGTAAATATCTAAATTAGAATAAAACTTTTCTTTTTTTTTTTTTTTGTATTATGAATGTGCAAAAAAAAAACATTAATTTATTTTATAAATCAAATTTAATCTATATAATATACAAGGACATTTTAAGGACAGATTTATATGTCAGTAATACTTTAAAAGTTAATGGATTTTTTATTTTTTTTTTAAATAAAAAAAAGAAAAAAAAATCTCTTAATTGAACTAAAATTACCAAATTTTGATTTATTCTCAAGAATTAATTAAAAAAATTTTTTGTTGTAATTTAACATTTTTTATTAATACATAATAGTTTTTTTTTTTTTGTTTTTATGTAATATGAAAATATAATACAAAAGTGTAATGTATGTATTTTTTTTTCTTTTTTATTAATTATACATACATACATAACTAAGTATAATTTTTTTTTTTAAGTGAAAAATTAAAATATTCATAAATTTTCTGCAATATTTTTATTTATTATTTTTTTATGTTTATGTTTTATTTAAATAAAATAAAATATTTATGATTTTAAATTTATGGTTTGACATATTACATATTCAAAACATTAAAATATTAGTGACTATATATACATTACATATATGTAAGTACATAATGGATTTGTATTAAAATAAAATATTTACAGTAATGAACATGAAGTTTTGATATCATGAAAGCTGATATAAAAAAGACTTTAGATCCGGTGTGATAGAATACCGATAGATAGAATTCGGTGTAGGGTATAAAAAAAAAATTGTATAGTCAGATTTAATACTATCTGAAAAAAAATGATATTTTCTTAAAAAGCTGTTAACCTAAGGGTAGCCCTAAACTTGTAGTATATTTAACAGCCTTTTTATTTATATTTTTATAAGTTATAAAATAAAGTTTTTAAAATAAATTTAAGTATGAATAAATTTATTTTTTTATTTTTATAACGCTATTTAAACTAAAAAGGCTGTTAAATATAATACAAAATTTTGGCCTATCCCTAGGTTAACGGCTTTTTCAATTACAATTAAAAAACATATTTAAAAGCAACCATTATTCGTTACTGATGAAATTAATAATATATGTAGATTTAATACAAGATTATGTATTATTTTCTTGCAAAAAAAAAAAAAAAAAGTACCCCGTGGAGAGGCAGTAATTTGGTGTAGGAATGTAGCTCCTCATCTATCTTAGGGGGATGAAGGGTGAAAACTGGTCCCGTTTTTGAAATGTTCTAGCATACTCTACTTAATTTTAAAGTTTAAATAGTGTATCTTAAAATTTCTTGATGTTATCACAATTTTAATTTAAAACCCCAATATTAGGGCTACGACCCATTGAAGTTTCCAGCCTCAAATTATTTCTGAATCAATTATATTGCACAGTTATACCAACTTTCATTCAAATCGTATAACAATTACTATGTGCTTTAAAACATATCAAATAATATTCGTAGTCGGATATTTTAAGGCGGACTCACTGAAGCTACCGACTTCAAGTTTTCTATTCTGATGCAGAAGCTTAAGACCAACCCGTATACCAAATTTGATTGAAATCCGAGACTTACTGGTTCATGTATAAAACAATATGCAACAATATTTTATTTTATGGGGCTTCGGTAGCCTAGTGGGTAGGCGTGTGGCATATTAACCGAAGGAGTGTGGGTTCGATCCCTGCACAGGTCGTAAGTGTTTTTTGCTTTATATACCCCCCTTACGACCAAATATAATGTAAATATATAGTATATAATATAAACAAAATACATAATATTAGTATATAATTTAATAATAATATAAAAACCTATAATGGCCTTTAGTAGCCGATGGTTCAATAATATTGCATTACATTTATGTATGTAATATTAATATAAATAAATAAATAATTTTATTTTATACTAACATATCCTAGATTTCAATCCTATTATATATATATATTTAAAATATATATACATATATATTTTATATATTTATTTATTTAAAATATTTCTTACATATTTTTGAAGATTTTGAAGACCAATAAAGATTTCTCTAAACTAATTAAAATTTCTCTCGTCTATTTTGACTCTGCAATTTATACTTTGGACCTAATGCAATGTTGTTCATGTATTGTAGCATTTTTGGATATTATTTTATTCGATGCACTTCTGCATAAAGACCCTTTACATATTAAATTTTAAACTTTAATTGCAGTTAAATTAAAAAATTATTTATTTTAGTACGATCGTCTAATTTTTGTTTAGTTTCTTTAAAAATTGCAATTATTTTAAAATATAATTTGATTAAGGTGGATTTTAGCTTAACTGTTTTTCTACCGACTTGTTTTTAATAACAAAATCAAAGGGAAATAATGATAAGTAGTATTTTTTGAGAATAGAGTATTGAGAATAGAGTACATTAGACAAGATTAATCATACAGTTTTATGTTGAAAATTTTATATATATGTGCAACCTTTCAAGAACATACTTTATTATATTGAGGGGAAATTTTGATCCGACTTGGATAATTTTGATGTGATTTGGAAATTCAACCTTATTTTAAGAAAATTATTACAGTGATCTATCTGTAAAATTTCAATATACTATCTCTTTCTATTTTCCTCATTTAAAATCAAGGCGAAAAAGAAATCGTCAAGCTAAAATGGACCTTTAAATACTGAAAAAAAAAAAATTTGGAAAACAAAATAACTTAGCAAAAAAATTAGATATAATATTCATATAATATTTTTTTGTCCTAAGTTGTAACTCCTTCTCTTCTAACATTAGTGGTTAAATTATTTGCTATGTAAACATAAAAGTTTTGGTGGCAAATTATTAGTAAGTTTTATTACATTATATTATTATATTAATACCCGAGGATATACATTTAACATATTATTATGTAATTCAATTTTCAATATTATCAAATTCATAAGGGTATTTTATAATTTATAATAACCACATGCTTCTATTTAATTTTGATTTATGTTTGTGCAGTTTAAGTTATAATAGAAATAGTTAATAAAGTTTTGTTTAAAAGATAAGTGTTTTAAAAATTGCATATATCTAAAAAAAAAAAAATATAAAATGTATTTTTATATTAAAAGTGTAAAAATTTAATTTTAAATTGTTTTCAGAAATCTAACAAGAAAGCTGAATTATAAGGCTTCAAAAATACAATTATGTAGTAGAATTCAGAAATAAAATTAATTCTCCAATTTTACTTTTGGCATCGGAAAAAAAATGATAAAGATTCTCCTTCCTGATTTTTCGTTGAAGATTCTACACTATGTGTTGCAAGGTATATTCATTCTAGCTGCATGAATTATTATCGCTCAGTGATCAGTAATTATCGTGACTGCTCTAGCAGTACTTACACGAGTATAGGGTAGGAGTTTTGATTTTTAGACTTAAGGCTATATATTTTGCTCGATGTTTTACAGAAGCTTAGACTATCCTACCTAGACTCGACCCCCTATCTTGCTACTTCATATACTCGTTCGTTGCCTTCAATATTGCTGTGCCCTTGCACTCTTAGAAAACTTCAGATCAACTAGAAAATGCTTACTGTATCGGGAAGATGAATAGAATTGGATATTTCGAATTCACTGGAGAACACTCCGTTCCATTTTCGGTCCATCAGTGTATAATATTTCGTCGTACTTTGTGTACTTTTGTTGTACTCTTTGGTTACTATTCTATCCTTCCACTACGCTTTTCTGGAAAACTTGACAACGATAACAGCAGTTTATTAACAAAAATTTTGTTCTCCGTCATAAAAAGTTATAAGGTACTATTATATTAGGTTTTTTTTTTTATCTCTATAGTAAGCCGTTCAAAAGTTATAGTTTTATTTATGAAAAGTAAATTTAAAAAAAGCTAAAACATCTTTAACCCCTAATATCTCGAAAAGGGTCCAGAATAAATCCCCTTCCAATACAATTTTTTGTTCGTCTCGATATGCCCGATCACCCATTTCAAGAAAGATCATCGAGTCGGAAACACCCTATATACTGAACAAAATAATAAAAATCGAAAAAAATAGATTACAAGTTAAAAAAAAAAAAAAAACAATAATAGAATAACAATAATAAGTATATAATTACATATCAGAAACATTAAAAGAAATTAGAAAATGCATTTTAAGTTTAAATTAATCAGTTACGTACATAATATATGTTCATATATATGTATGCATTAATTCGATAAAAAGAAAAATAATTGCATCCATAGGAATTTAAGGTAACTTACAACAAAATATTACCATTATAAATAACTATGTATATATGAAATTATGAACATTTATATAATACAAAAATATTCTATGTATATACCTTTAAAAGTTTACGCTATAGGAGATCCCAATAATGGTAAATTCTATATACTTAAATGAACTAAAAACCCAAAATTGAAAACAAATAAATGAAAATTTAAACGAATTTAAAATATTTTAATATTATTAATATATAGGTATATTTTGAAATAATAGAACAGTTTATGTTTACAAAACAATAGAAGAAGCTACATGGATATATCCGATATTTTGATTCTGCTAAAAAGATGGGGTTTCTCAATAAAATTTTTTAGAAATAATATTATAATACCATTTGCAATACCATATCTATTTTCATAGTTTTCCGGAAGTTTTCTATTTTGTTTTTCTAACGGTGTATATATATATATGTATTTATATATGTAATAAGTATATATATCATCAGAAATTGTTATTATATGCATTTCAAAAATATCCTTGCCAAAATCTTCTAATTCTTATAAAAAAGATTGATTAATTTTAATGATTTTATGATTGATTAGTTTTAAATTTTAGTAATTTAAAAGACAATTATAATTTAAATAGTATACATATGTGTATAGTGTACATTATGGAAATTAAAAAAAATTAAAATAAAATTCATTAAAAAATCGCCCTATTATAAAAAAAATAGAGAGGTGATACACGATTTTATCGAAAAAATACTGCTGTTGGTATCACGAAAGTTGTCTATCCGCCGTGGTAAGAGCTTTTTTTTAGTATTAGTTTTCATTGTAAAAATAATCTATCGTATTATTCGTAATATGAACTATGTATTTATCGTTATTTAAAGATATTTTTTTCAGTTTGAAAATAGAATACGACAGGTTTTCTAATTTAAACAATTTTAAAATGTGTAAAAAAGAATGTAAGCAGATATTTAAGATACTTATGTAATAGAGGAAAATATATTTAAAATTATTTTTTATAGGAATAGAATTGTTAGTAATATAATAATCAATTTAATCAGCTTGTTGAGTTAATGTATATTAAAATGTGAACATCGCGAAAAATACTCATACTTGTTCAAAATTTGCAGTCAACTACGCTTTGCGCCCAAATGCTGCAGAATTAAATATTCTTGGTTCACCATTAAGACATCCAGAGACAAATGGCAGAGGGTAATAATTGTATATGCACGTAAAAATGTATACATAAGGTACAGTTACAAATATTTTTTATAGGTTTAGAATTTAAAATATAAAACCAAAAAAAAAAATTGTCTAACCTAAAAGTTAAACCTCTTGAGTTGCAACAGGTGGAAAACTAAATAAAAATACCAACTTAACATCAATAGAAGATTAAATAATTAAAATATTAAAATTAGATATCCTTCAAAACTCCTCCAGTTTAAATTTTGTATTAATAAAAATTCTTACCGTTAAAATTTTAACAAAATATCAACAATTCTATTTTTTTTTATTAACGTTTAGTACAAGTTTTTAGTACACCTTTTTCGTTTTATATATATTTAGCGTTTTTATCGGTTATGATTTCATAATATTAAGATTAAACGATATTGATTAGCTATCGTATTTTTTCATAATAAAAGGGATAAAAAATCGCTGAAATTTAAAAGCATATTTAATTTTAAAGAAAATTGATAGTTAAAATTTATTTCTGAATTTGATCCTTTTTTTTTTAGGATAATCTCAATATTTTTTAAATAAAATACTCGCGCTCAAAACTGTATTCAAATTACTCTTACCCAATTACTATATAGTGACATAATAAAATTGTTTATAAAATAATTAGAATTTACGCATTAAATGTTGAATACTGTAAGTAACGCATACATTTTTCAAATAAAGAGTTAAATTTGATATAACTACAACACCGTAGTTACTATAGTAAAATATGATGCCAAATTATTAAAAAAAAAAAGAAAATATTTATAGAGAGCTGATTAGTAATATTTAATTTAATATTGTAATAAAAAAGGATATTAGGTATTTATTTTGAGTTTGGGTAAAATGAAGTATCCATTTACATAATAATATCTATAGTTAAAAAAAAAAAAAAAAATCTTATCTATATCAAATTACACTTTCAGCAGAAAAAGACAAAATATACATTTAGAAATATGCAATTCTATGATATTTGTATACTTATTATATATGTATGTACGTAAAAATCTTGCATAATAATTGTTTTTAAGGATCATTTATTATATACACAAAATATAAACTATTGCGTCTTTATAAGAACTATAACATAAAATATAAGATACTAAAAATATATTAAAAAATAATTTCTAGTCATAAAACAAAAATTTTTATTGTTCTTTTCTAGAAGGAAAAAAAAAAAAAAAAAAAGAGGAGTCCTTAGTGTTCAACTTAAATCAAAATTATAACACTCTTTTAGTACAATAGTACAAGAGAAGTTCTATTACTAAATATTATATACTACTGCTATTATACATAACAATTATATATATATTGTATGTGAAATACAAAAAAAAAAAAAATCAAATTATAGATACATACTTATATATATTTAAAGAATTTTTTTCTTAAATTAAAAATCATTATTTTTCATTTTTTCGACATTTAAATTGCATAGTTAAAATATGATTTAAGATTATTATTTAATATTTTGTAGTAAAAAAAAAAAAAATTAAATTAAAAAAAAAAAATTATTTCATTTTATATAAAGTTATTTTAAAGGATAATAAAATAACTTATGTAATATCATTCAAATAAATTATGTCAAAAATTAAAATAAATTATAATTGAATTGAAAAATGATAGAAAATTATTAGTGCATGGAAATTTTTATTATTAAAATTAATTTTAAATTTTATATATGTAATATTTGCAAATTTTATATATATATATATTTTTTTTTTGTATATAAAGAAAAAAAAAAATGTACCTTTGGTGATGGGAATACAGAAAATGTATTCATAATTCTATCAGGATATTCTTCACGAATTTTTGATATTAATAATGTACCCATACCAGAACCGGTACCACCACCTAAAGAATGAGCTAATTGAAAACCTTGTAAACAATCACTTCCTTCAGCTTCATGACGTATTACTTCTAATACACTTTCCATTAATTCAGCTCCTTCAGTATAATGGCCTTTTGCCCAATTGTTACCTTTAATATATTAAAATAAGAAGAAAAGAGAAAAAAAAAGAAAACATAGAAAATGAATTAAAAAAAAAAAAAAATTAAATAAAAAATTTTATAAATTAAAAAAAAAAAAAAAAAAAAAAACATTTCGTAATCGAAAACTTATGTTTTCTATTTTTATGTTAAAATATGAAATATACAATCCATTTAGATTTACAAGGAAGTAATTTTTTTTTTTTTTATTTAATTTTAAAAGTAATATCTATTAGTTTCTTTGTATTAAAATAGAACAGAATCAATTTTTGAAATCTAATTCAGGTGTACGAAAAAGATATTAAATTTATTTGTTAGATATAGGATGTGTCCTAATTAACTACACACAATAGTTCTAATTTTTAACCACTGCATAAACGCTTATAAGTAAGTAATTCTTCTTTGTCAAAAAGAACATATATTTTGAAAGAAGAATTTGTAACACTTGGCTTCAAATAGAGCAAAGATGAATAAACACTACTTCTTGAAGGTAATACTAATGGTGATTTTAAACTAAACCTCTTATTAGTTTATCATTGAAGAAAATACGAGAGCATTAAAGGATGTTGAAAAAAAAAAAAAAATAATTAGGTCACTGAAGTTTTGTTTCCGGATTGGGTGACCAACTATGCAATACCGATATTTAAAAAATACTGTGAAGTTCGAAATTTAAATTTCAAAATATTGGTATTACTCGATAAACACTACTTCTTGAAGGTAATGCTTTGACAATATTTAAACGATATAAACGAAAATTATTTAAAATTTTAATTTATTATGCCACCAAACATAATATCATCAACCAATGAATCGAGGGATAATTTAAAATCTGAAATCGTACTACTTTAGAACTAATTTATACAAATTTATATATAAAAAAAAATTTCGAGTTACATCGTTTTCGCGTTGCGTCGCCTTTTCCTGAAGCCAATTATCGACTCAACTCTTGGCCTTGGTATATTATATAGTGTAATTTCTTTATTTGTGTTTGAAATGATCATAATTTTACTTTTAATTTGAACAAAGAAAAATTCTACTTATGTTTACTATTTTTTTATTGCAGATATTATTTTGTACATTACTGTATGCATATGTTTAATTGCAAAAAATGCATATTTTGCATAAAATTTGTATGATCAATTTTACATGAACTTTTAACTTAGTTTTAAAGTTTTTAAAGTGAAAAAATTCTTTTATTTAAAAAAAAAAAAAATAAATAATTAATAGAAGAAAATCATAAATTTTATATTTAGCTTTCTTTCTTCTTTGAATTCTGTAAACCATAAGTAAGGTATAGTTGTTTAAACCATATTATTTGAGTCATTTTACGAACTCCTCTATGGATTCAAATAATGTCGTCACAAAAATAAAATTATAATATTTTTGTAGCTAATGTTTCTTATGGTCCTATTCTCAAAATTTTTCAACCCAGTAAAGAAAAAAACTTTTAACAACACATAAGTCAGAAATGATCATTTTAGATTTTTTTTTTGTTGATTTAAAAGCAAAATAAGCTTTAAATGAATGTTTAGATCTATTGAAATATTAGCATTTTTCAGATTATAAAATAATTATTTAATTTTATACTATTGGTATACGTATAATTTAAATATCTTTTTCAGAATTTAATAAAATTGAAAAGAAAAATAATTTCTATATACATTTTTTCATAGGACTTTAAAAAATTTGAATTTATTATTCAATTCAATTCAATTTTTGGTTTATATTTTGAAAAGAATTGAAAGATTTAAAGAATCTAAATGATAAAAATAAAAGAAAAAAACTTTAATATATTGGTCTGTCCTTTTAAATATGCATAAATGTATTAAAACTATTAAAACTTAAATCATTATGTATTTCTCTCTGTATATTTTATTATTTCTTTTACATTTATTTTATATAAAAACATATATTACGTTCATGTATCTTTATGTACCTTTAGGTAACTTTGTTAAAAAAAAAAATTTTTTTTTTTCTTATCTATAAATTTTTAAACAACAAAATGCACTTACCAGCTCCTGATTGTCCAAAAACAAAATTATCTGGTCGAAATAATTGACCATAAGGTGACATACGTACTGAATCCATTGTACCTGGTTCTAAATCAATCAAAACAGCACGAGGTACATATTTACCACCATTTGCTTCATTATAGTAAACATCAATACGTTCTAGTTGTAGATCTGAATCACCATGATACATACCATTGGGATCAATACCATGTTCATCTGATATTAATTCCCAAAACTAAAAAATTGAAAAAAAAAAAAAACTTAAATTAATATATATGTATAATGTATTATGTATATATGTATATGTATATAGAAATATAAACACAAAAATTATTTGAATTGAAGTCTTTTAAAATAATTATAAGAAAAATGTATTAGTTATTCAAACCATACAGGATTAATAATAAGGATGTTTTTTTCTGAAAAAAAAAAAATCGAAAAATATTTTATTGAATACATTTTGAAATTATTTAAAAAAGAATTTTATCTATAGTCAACTTAAGAATAAATAAAATTAGATAAATAAAAATGAAATTAGAAAAATGAGGACAGAGAACTAAGAAAAATTTTAGAAATATAAAAACAGCATTTTATAGTGATAAGGATAAAGTTATTTAATTTTAACTAAATATGAGATGCATTTATCAAAGTTAAGTTTAACCAATTCTAGTCATTAGAAATGTTCAAAAAGAGTAGAGGTTTGAAAATGAATTGTACAATTTTAACACCCACAATTAAAAAGAAAATTAAAATCAATTAGAAATCAAAATAGAATTAGAAATCAAGCAATCCTTTTTCGTTTTTGGGTACTCAACTTCTATTTATTTAAAAAAAAAAATATAAGAACTGCATAGTATTTTGAATATAAAAGCAAATGTAAAATTAATAAAGGGCAATGAAGAAAATCTGGGCAGACATAATGTTTATTACAATTTTGAAACATAAAGTTAACATATAAATACCCTACTGGGACTCCATTTTTCTTTTTAAGGAATTTTTTCTTAAGAATTATTAAATTTTTTTAATTGAATCAAAACTTTGTTATCTCTTTTTTTTTTTTTTGTAAATATTTTATTCCAAATTATTTATTTTATTTGGTCAATTAAAATACTTTGATTTAACATAAATTAAAAATTAAAATATTTGAATATGGCTAATAAGTACCTAAATATAATATAAGAAAATATATAAATTGTTTAATTTACTTTTGTGTAAGGAAATCTTTGTAAATCGAATCGAATAAGAATAATTTAAAGAAGGTACCTATAATAAATAACTTAAAATTGTGAGAATTGTATGAAATAAACTTAGAGAGGCTCATGAAATGTACTCTAAATTTTAATATGGTTTTTATGAAAAATAACTTTTACATTTGATACTAATTTTATGATATTTAAAATTTATATTAGTGTTAAATTGTGATTAAAGTTTTTTAAAAAATTAAAAAATCGATTTAAAAAATCTAAAAATCGAATTGTATCCTATACAATAAATACCCTGAGTAATTTTTAATTTGCGACGCTTGCGATTATTTATTTCAAAAATTTCTAAAAAATGTTGTTATATTTTTTTCATTTTTCCAATTTTAATTAATAAATTATAAAATATTATAATTTTTGTCTTAAATATTGATGTATAGGATTGTATAAAATTAATTAAATAAAAAAACAAAAAAATTCTTGAATTTTTTTTTTTTGTTTTAGGGCATGTTATGTTAATATTGAAAATTAGAAGATGTCAGTAACATTATATTGAAGTCAATTGAATATTTAGTATATATATTCATATTATGTTTAATAGATTTTTTAGAAGAAATTATTAATTTATTAATAATTCCTTAATAAATCACCCAAGTTTAATAATTTATTTAATATTTTATTAATAATATCAACAAAAAAAAAAAAAAAACTAAGAAATAACTATAAAAGAAATAATTTTTTGATTAGTTTTATCTTTTACAGATAATCTTTGTAAAATTTTAATATGAGTGTAAGACTAATCGAAAGTTTAAATTAGATGTTGTCTGGGTAATTTAGCACTACAATCCTACTAAAAAGTGCAGTAATGTTGAAGGACGAAACATTCCTTAAAACCTTCTTAAAAACTAAGGGATGTTATTTACATATTTATTTTATTATGTAACTAAATAATAATATAATGAAAGTGCAGTAATCCTTAGTCAATTACCCTTAAGAATGTCAATAATTTTAGTTGTGTTGTGATACTATATCATTTTAAAAACTATATACTTATTAATTTCGGGCTTTAATTGACATCTTTTTACAAAATTTCAAATACATAGTTTTAACAGACTCGGAGTTAATTTCATTTAAAGAGAGAAGTTGTATGGTAGCTACTCGAACTCGCTGGCCTAAAATGCTGGATTTAAATGCAAAACTAACAATTTTGTAAAAGTGACGTAAAAAAAAATTCAGACTTGTAACTTCTTTATTTTTTGATTTAACGTGCGAACGGACAAACGGACGGACAGATGTACATGGCTTAATCGACTCAGAACATATTCTCATACGGGAATAATAAAACTTCTTGGAGTCTTGATATGAAGTAGTACATTGTAAACACCTAGAGGCTTACATAGTAAAGTATGAAGTACATAGTAAACACAAAAGCCATTTGAGTTCAAATCCTACACACATGGTAAGAATAATTCCTACTTACGACATTTACAGCCACATCTGGAAAGGAAAAGTTGTGTAACTTCCTTATCACATATATGTGACAGGGAAATAAACTTAAAACAAAAATGTAAATTTGAGATATGATAGAAAAAACTTTAATGTTTTGAAAAATGTTCGATTTGAATAAGTATAAAATATAATATTTGAAAAAAAAAAATCTATAGTCTTATAAATTAAATTTTTTTTTCTATACTTATTAATATTTTAACACACACTTCAGTTCAAATTAAACTTCATCATAAATATACTAAATTAACAATTTGTAAAATTCATTGACACGAAAAACATGATACAAAAGAAGGAAATTAAATTTTAATAACCAAAAAACCGTGCAAAAATTTTCACATATAAAAACGAATTACATATAAAAAAAACAAAGTGTGTCTAAAAGTATGCAATAAAAAATTTAAGGTGTTTTATTTACAATGTCATTTCATAAAATATTAAAATAAATTAATACTTAATTATGAAAATATTAAATTTCGAAATTATTATAATATGTAATTCATATTTCTTTTTTATTTTTTTAATTAAATAAATTTTCTTTTAGCATTTTAATTAAAGCCGATATTATTTTGTTCGCTTTGTTTTTTTTTTATTAAAAGTGTGATTATATTTTACTGCAATAAAAAAAATTAATTTTATTATTTCAGTTAATTTTAGTGTATAAAATAAAAAATAAAACAAAAAACCACTTAAATTAAAATCATTTTTTTTTTTCATTTTCTTACAGAACACTTTTTTTTTCATATTTAGAGAACACTTTTTCTTTTCATATTTAGAGATCATACATTTAATCATATATAAGTACACATATAATAATAATCCTAAAGATCACGCTATGTCACATCACGCTTTTATAAAGCTAATGTGTATAAAAGTCAAAACTAAATTATTATTACATCTGGATTCATTTTAATATTTTCTTTTTAAATGTATCTGTTGTATCTGTATGTTTTTTTTTTATTTGTATAATAACAATAATAAAAAAAGAAAAATGTTTTCTTGGGAAAACCATAAAAATACTTACATCCATTATATGACGAAATGAATATTATGAATGTCTCAACTTGATAAGATAATTTCTTAAAAGGGATAAAAAAAAAAAAAGTTTTTATTTTACTTTTTTTTATTATATATCTTTGTGGTTAAGGAAAAATATAAGAAATATGATTTCATTTGTTTGTCGGTACAAATTTTATTTTAAGATCAAAAAATTGTTTGAGATTTTTAGTGTTTTTTTTTTCTTAAATAATTTTTTTTTTTTTTGCTAGGGTAGGTGCGAATCTGGAAAGACATCAATGAGATCAATGCGCGAATTCTCTTTGGTAGTGTTGGACTTTAACCAATCAAACGTCACACCCCTTTCAAACCAAACATTAGGCTAGAATCTATATGGTTCAATGTACTCTTTAGCTTGAAGATTGGGAAAATATGAATAAGGGAAATTGGGAATTGGGTTACTAGATATTGGGATGATTGTTTAGGACAAAGATGTTGATGTTCTTTTCAAAAGATAATCATATCATACACAGTTTTGCACTATAAATACGATTTTTTTTTATAAATCGCTTATGGAATTTTATTTCTATCGTTATACGAGACTGAATGATTTTACTTATAGTTTTTAAAAAAAATTGGATTGGTAATATCTTGGCAAATACAAACTTTTTGATAAAATTTGACCAAAATAAAAATAATTATATATATTGTTTATTGAATTGGCTTAAGCTTTAATGAGAATTTTTAAATAATTAAAAAAATTCCTGACTAATATCAGTTCTACATTGTTAAAATTATCTTAAAAATTTATATTGTATTTAGTTATAAGAAAATTTTTATAGATAAGTCAAATTACGATAACATTTTCCATACTTTTAAATTTTTTTCTATTGAATTTTAATTCTTTTCTTTCAATTCCTGGGTGTTAAAAAAACAAAAAAGTAACTTTCTTATAGCTCATTGATATGGACTGTTTAATTTTTTCTCGAATACTTAGGTACATTAAGTATTGTAAATTATTATTAAAGTATTGTAATCATTTAAAAATTCGATATACCGATTTGGGTGATTATACAATTTTTGGATCTTTCTAAATTCCGTTTTTAGAAATATATGGAAAATACTTTAAACTAGGCTAAGGCATTCAGTTTTAAATCAAATTTTATGGTAAATCTGACAGACAAAATTTTCCCTGCTAACTTTTTGGAGTTATTGATGGAAAATACTATATTGAAATCTATTTCGTATATATCATAATATAATTTCTAATACATAAGAAAAAGAAAACAAATACTATATATAATATTATATATATATATATATAAATGAATATATATGTTTTAATATTATGCATTTCAAAACATATTTATTTGTAAAATTCTATAATATAAATATTGCTTTTAACTGTTTAACGCACATATTTCATTTAACATTTTACCACATATATGTATGTATATGTACGAAAAAGTCAAGGTGAGAATATGCAAGGTTTATTTAATAAAAAAAAAAGAAATAAAGTCAAACTGAAGAAAAATCTGTTCTATTTTTTTGGTTTAGCTTTTTGTTTTTATTGAAAAATGAAACCCAGAACCATCATATAAAAAAAATTCCAAGCAATTTCATTACTTGTTTTTTATTTTTTGTTTTTTTTTTTGAAACATTGTATTTTTTTTTTTTCCAATTTTTTATTATTTTTTTTTTTATATTTTTATTTTTATTTTGTGTTTTCATATATTTGAATTATTATTATTTTTTATTATTATCCGTATGCGTTATACAAATAAAACTTACAATTACATTTATTACGTCGCGTATAACAGGATATATGATCTTTTCAAGGAAAAAAACAAAAAATAAAAAATACTAAGATAAAACAGGATGAAAAAAAAATAAAATAAGTATAAAAACTAAAAAAAAAAAATTAAAATAAAAACAAACGTATATGTTTTGAATGAAAAAGCAACAAGAAACTGTATATACCCAATAATGTACATAATATGTCAGTAGTATAAGAAAAAAGAATCCTGAACCACATGTGGGATGTAAAATAAACAGGAATTACATTAAAAAAAAAAAAAAAAAAAACCCTTAAAGGTTTGATGTAAACGTAAAACGCGTTTTTTTTCCTATACATATATACATATATAGTATGTACATAATATTATGATATTATTGTGCATACCTTATTATTTTTGTATATATGTATATATTTATATGTACATAAGACATATAGAAAATGATATCTCAGAGATTGGTATTGAATAAAATATGATATCTAAAAAGCATTCACATTAATATTTTGATATACGTATACATATATTTACATATATAAATATACTTTTGGTTCTAGAGTAGTTGTTTATTTCTTATTTTGCAATTTTAATATTATTATTTTTTTTTTTTTTTTTTCTTTTTATACTTATAAAATTTTATTTTATTATTTAAATTCTTCCGTTTGATAATAAATTTTGAATATATGTTAGACTAATGGAAGCAAAACTTTTATTTTATTTTTGTTTCTTTTTTTTCATAACTATAACAGTTTTTTTTTTATTTTTTTTTTTTTTTTGAATTACACATTACACCACCAATTTCATATTTTGATATATGAATAAAAAAAAAAACAAAAAACAAAATAAAAAGAGATAGAAATATAAAGATTGATTAGAAGATATATGAGTATATGAATGAAAATGGAATAGTGATGAAGAATATTTGAATTTCAATATTAAGTAATATTTTTTGTTTTTTAGTTTTTTTTTTATTATTTTATAGATTTATTTCGTATGAATTTTGCGATTGAATGAAGGTTTTTCATATTTATTTACTTAAAAAAAAAGAAAAACCATAAAAATAAACAGAAGCATTCAAATTCACGTTATGAAGAAAGGGCATAAGAAAATAAAAAAAAACATAACATAAATAAATAAATTGGTTGATTTTAAAGTGCTGAATGAAAATTCCATTTTGAAGACATATGTACATTAAATACATACATATATACGATTTCTGTTTTTTATTTTCTATAAATGTTTTCAAAAAAAAAAAAATAAATAAATAAATAAATTTTTAAAGTAATCATCACTTTAATAATATTGAATTTGTAAGTTATGACTTAATGTTACAGATCAGAAAGTTAATCGTTTTATTAAAATATACATAGTAAAAAAAAATTTTTTTTGTTTTTCAGCATAAATATCAACAAAGTGTATATTAAGTATATTTAAGTTATATTTTATGCTGTAGAAGAAAAGATAATTATAATTTAATACAATTATTATTTTCTTTTTACTAAAATCTTTTGATTATTAACGTTAAAAATTATCTATTTTTGAATATTTCATTTTATTTTATTAACTCTTTAACTACCAACAATATTTTTTTTTTTTGCAAAAACAAGTGATATTTGATAAATATGCTTGCTTCGATTCAAGCCGTTTAACATGAAAATAAAATGACAACTCAAAACACACATTATTATTTATGTAGTTTTATCTGGATTTAAAAATTTTAGTAATGTCATTCGTTACATGTGGCGCTTTCGTAGTTTTTGTTATTTTTTAAATGCTGGTAGTTACTAGTTATTACTTTTAGATCAAATAAATGACATTTTCAAAATTTTTTTTTTTTTTTAGTGCATTTCTCTGCCACATAAATGTGAACAGGAAATTACACAGCCTTTCCTTTACAGGCGTGGCTGTAAATGTCGTAAGGGGGAATAACTCTTACGATGTGTATTGGACCCACACTCTCTCGGTGTTTACAGCGTATTTTATACACTCTTACCCACTAGGCCACCGAGGCCCCCCTTTTCAAAAATTCAAAAAGTAAATAAACAAATTTGAAAAAATCCATTTTTTTTAAATTTTTTTTTTAATTTCATTTTTGTTTAAATACAATTCAAATTTTTTTAAAAACAAATTTTACTAAAAAATACAAAACTCAAATTTTTATAGACTCTTTATATTTATTATTTATTTTCAAATTGAAACTTGAAATGTCAGAAATCAGAAAGTTATTCTTTTATATGTCAATAACGTTAGTCAACTTAAAAAATTTATCCAGACCATTAACTCGAAACATTCTTTTGAATTTTATAAAATCCTGATCTTGAACCGAATCAAAAGAATACATCTATTATTTCAATTATAAAACATTTTCAAATCCTCAGCTTATTTAAAAATGTTACTTTAGCTTATATTATAATCGTAAATTGTCTAAACTTCTGAAAAGATGCTCTTTTTAACAATCTATTAATTTTTATTTTTATTAATAAACTTAATGTCTTTGGCTAGTCTTTTATATTATTTTATATTATTTTAGATTAGTTTTTTTTTTTTATAAAGAGTAAAGTTAATTATGTTACAGTTTTTAGTTCTAACAGTACTACAGTTTAGTTTAGTTCTACAGTTTTTAGTTAAATATTTTGTGCAACTGGAAAAATACATTTGTTTCTAAAGATTTTTAATTTCTTATATTATATTGTAAATAGGGTATGGACAATGCACATATTTAGTTTTTTTTTTAAATATTGTGAAGGTTATGGGAAGTGAAGGACATTTTGAGCTGTTTGACAATAATGATTTTAGCAATTGTATTTTTTGTTGTTTTTTTTTTTATGTCATAAATTGTATATGTATTTGCTAATTGTGTTCTTTGTTATAATTTGTGAGTTACAAAAGATGAAGGGTGTAGAACTACTCTATACAAATAGAAATAGAGGTTGTAAAACTACTCTCACACACTCTGATTTTAGAAAGAATCCGACAGATTTTATATCAAATTTTAAAACTTGATTGTTTTTAAAACTTGATTTACAACACATTTGAAACGTAAAAAAATAAGAGACGCAAAATAAACAAAAAAAAACATACTAGATTTCTGATTACAGAACTGACTAATTTTTAACGTGGAATACAGAAAAGCATAAAATAAAACACGAAAGTTAATTTAAGATAACCTTTTGTCAATTCATAATTGACATATCGTAATTCGTAACATATCGTAATTCGTAAATATCATAAAAAAACTCTCTCAAGTCTCAAACTTTGTTTTATATTTATTTTTATGTCGTTAGATTTAGATTTACGGTACAGAATTGTTAGATTTACTTTATTTTCAATTTTAGAAATTTTCAATAAATTAGAAATTTTTTCGAATGTTAATAAATGTAATTTGTTTAAACATTAAGATTTTTTTTGAGTCTTATAACAGATAAAGTATAAAGCGACATTTTCTGTTTTATGTTTTTTCGTTTTCCATTTCATTTCTTTTTTTTTAAATTAAGCTTTTACGTTTTACTTTTTACGTTTTACTTTTTTAAATTCTTTAAATTTAAAAGAATTTCCGAACTTTTAATACGGGTAATAATAATGATTTTGGGATTCTGAGGGTGGAAGAAAGGAAATAATTGTGAGAACTTTAGTAGGATTCTTCAAAACGAACTTAAGATTTTTTTAAGTTGAAATTTATTTTGGTAAAAATTACTAATATGGATGATTAAAAACCGCTATAATTAATTCAACAATTGAATCTCTTTCCCAGTGTAAAAAAAAATTTCTTAAGTAGGTATATAGCATATAGTATAGTATAATATAATACAATGTGTGCAATTATATTACCATTTAATTACCTATAATTTCGAAAAAAAAGCCACACTTAAAAATACATATCTAAATCAAATTCTTCAAGATCATATTGTTTTCTTGCTTAAAATGATGATAAAAATTGTTACTATTTTATTATGTACTAATAAATCTTGCTAGCTAAAATTATCGTTATTTCAATTCTTTTTCTTTATTTGAAAACATATTATTAAGAATTACACGTAATTTTAAAATCTCTTTATTTACATAATCTTTTTTTTTTTTTTTAAATATTTATATGTATGTTCTGATATTATTTCAAATAAAACTAATAATTTTGAAAACAAATTTAATTCGCCAAAATGTATGCAATATGTAAATTCAACAAATAAATTTTAGTACAGCTGGAGTTTAAAACATGTTTGCAAAAATAACAGTTGAATAACAAAAAAAAAGAACTGTGTTTAGTTCAGAAAAATATTGTTTCTATTCCTTTTGTGTATTTCACAATATAAAAACACAATAATAATTTGATTAATATTATAGTTAGGTATATATATATATATATACTAGTATATATATATATTACTAACTGCGTTATTGCGTTTAGTTTCGCGCAATAATTGTTTTCTTTTTTTCAAAATAATAACTGTTATTTTAAAAAATACCCATAAGAATACAGAAACAGGATTTGTACGTTAACTATATTAATGGTACTATAAGTAAAACAAACGTGCAAACAAATAATAATAAAAAATTCATACGGAAATTTTCATAACAGGTGGTACCATAAACTTTTCAAATATGAATACAATAACAGAATGCGTTAAAAATGAAACGAAAGACATAACAAATGAAATAAAACAAATATTCTTTAACAACGTAACAAATGCATGATGCTATATTTTGTAAAAAAAAAAAAAAACAAACATTAAATGAAAAGAAAACTTACAGGAAGTTCACTCAGGTATAATATGCTATAACATTATAATTTGTCATATATATACAAAATATATCATTCAACCGGAATGTCTTTTTAGTATAGTTTTTGATTACTTTCTCAAGAGATCTAAATATAACGGAAAGGAACAGAACAGAATATAACGAGGGCAAAAACCAAATACTGAAAATAAAATCTGCAATATATAGTTGTTAGTTTTTTTTTTTATCAATTTTAACAGTTACTTTAGTTATTTTTTTTTCTCTTTTTTAATTAATTCATTTACTAAGGATTGAATTTAGGACTATCATAATGTTTATTTACTGCATGTTTTGCCTTAGATGATTTTAGTTTTTATTGCAGATGTAGATTAATTATTAAATAATGAGTTTTTTTTTTTTAGATCAATTTAAATTAATTAAAAAAGAAGTTAGTTCAGTTTATTAGATTCCTCAGTAGGTATAAACTGAACTATAACTACTATAGACAATTTCTAAATTACTTCTCAAAACTTAACTATTGATTGAATTGATTAGGATAATTAAGATTTTAAACAATCACATAACTTAATCAATTAAAATACTAGAGATATCAAATTAAATAGTTTTATACCCATAGAAGAAAAAAACTGCCTGTTTTTAACAAGAGAGACAAAGGCAACAAGTAACCCCAAGTAACTTTCATGCTAAAATTACTTTTGGAATCGATTGAACTTGATAATTTTATTTATATATTTAAGAACCTTAATAGATTTTTCCTTTTTTGGATCAACCCTACATAATTTGTAAGGAAATGTACTCAAGTGAAGAGGAAAATTCAATGGAATATGAATTCTTATACGTACCAAAATTATCTTATCTTATCTATATTTTTATATTGGCATTATCTTTTATCTAGATCTTGATCTATAAAAGAAATATAAAGAATTTTACCTAAATTGGAAATGTTCAGCCAAGAAATATAATAGTCTGCCTAATTTTATATAGGCTCATATTTCTCAAAAAAATCTTAGTAATTATCTAAGACCTGATTAAGTTATTAAAATTTTATAAATTTCTTGGTTTTTATTTTGTCAATTTTTCATTGATTTAGTGTAGTTTAAGATTCCATAACAGTTCTAGTTAAATGAATAGATTTTCTGCACCTTTCCTTAGTCATATAAATAAAATAATTTTTTTTTAAGGTATATTTTAGATTATAATTTTCAAGTTTGCCCTAAATTGTCATAAATGTTTTAATTTTTGTTTTTTGTTTTTATTTTTTTTTACTGCTTTGTTATTCATCTTTGATTTTATTCCCTATATACCAAATATACTAAATTTGTTCTTTCTGTCTAGCTTAGTTTAACAAAAATTAAAACAGCGAAAAATCGACAACTTTTAATTTTTTTTTTTTTTTGTTTATTTTGTAACCAATTTTCCTTTTTTAAAAGGTACAAGTCTACGAAATTCAAATAAAAATTGTTATTTTTAATAAAAGAACAGATTGTTTTTGATATTTTGTTTTTTGGTTTTTTTTTTTTTTGTGAGAATATTTGAGAATAGAATACATTTTAAGTAATTTTTTTTTTTATAGAAGTTTCTCTGGGGACCAACTGTTCTATACAATGTAGTCTATAAAATCCTTTTATGCATTTATGCGATTTATTTTTGTTTTTTTGTGTTTTAGTTGTTGTTGTCGAGAGAATATCGTTTTATTTCAAATTCAGATTTTTCATTTGAAAATCAATAAAAAAAAAAAAAAAAAAAGAAATAAGGATAAAAATGTATGAGTTATTTTGGCTAACTATAAGACAAAAATTTTCATGTGAAAATTTTAATTATTTTCCAAAATTTCAATTTTGAAATCATATACTGTGCAAGCGCATTCATTGGAGTTGAAAGGTGATGTTGATTTAGGTAACAAAAATTTTAAATGCTTCTTAGATTTTTTAATTAACATCCTTAGAAAAAAAAAATGAAATAAAAGGATATAATTTATCTTTTTCAACTGAACATACTGAATTTCATAACATTTAATATCCTGTTTAAATTTATATTGCTTGTTTTTTTTTTTTGTATAGAAAAAATTGAAAATTTCAAATCAAAATTGCGTGTATTTAAAAAAAATGGGAGGTGTTTTATTTTTTAATTGCAGTTGTATTGTAGATTGTTAAATTTAGAAGGATATAGATTTCAATCATATTGATCCGTTATAAATATTTCACAGAATAATATCCTATTTAAATTTCCAAAAAAAAATTATTTTAAAAAATTAATTATATAACACCTTATTTAAATTTATTTTTTGTTGCAAAGGTATAAAAATAGGAATTAATATGTTAGAAGACATATTGCATTAAATGTTCATAGTCGTACTTATGTAGAACATATTAAAACAAACAGAATAATAAAAGAAAAAAAAAAAAAAATAGAAAAGAAAATAAGAAGAGATGAACACAATGAAAGGATCTGTTAAATATTCATTACTCCCCATGGTAAATTTTTATGCAAAAAACAAAAAAAAAAAATCAAAAATCAAAACAATAAAAAACAACAAGAAAAAGGATATGGAGGTAAAAAAATATATGTACTAACAAAACATATTTGAATTGGAGTTTAAAGGTTATCTTTTTTTTTCTTATTTTTGTTGTCAAGTTTTCATTTACAAATTGAGATACAAAAATTTAAAAATGAAAAAAGCAAAAAAAAAAAATTTTAAGTTGTGAATTTTTTATTAGAGATTGATTTGTAAAAAGAAAATAAATTATACTGCGCTCAGTTTTTTTGCTTTTTTGTTTTTTTGTTTTTTTTTGTGTTTTTCTTTCACATTTGACAGTTACTACAAATACTTAGTAAAGGGAAAAATATAATCAAAAACTTTATTCCATGGATTCAATTTGAGATTTTTAATGAAAAATTTATAGAGAATCATTTTTCTAGAATTAAGTTCTCCCAGAAATACAACAGGACAGGAAAAGAAATATTAAAAAAGAAAAGAGAAAACAAAAAAAAAACATCTAATAACGCCACAGTATGTAAAGTATATAAAAAAAAAAAAAAAAAACTCTAAATCAGCTTGCAGGTATAAAATGCAACTCAATGCACAACTATGAGAAGAAGAAGAAGTAGAAGAAAAAAGAAAAGCAATCCATAAAACTATTTTCAATTGGTTTAATAACGGTTTTTTTTTTACTGTTATTTTAAATCAAAAAACTTTCAGGGTTTTTTTGCTTTTTTTTTATTATTATTAAGTTGGTATTAGTTTAGCATATGGGACTACACTTGATTTATTATTCGTTTGATTTTTTCAAGTGGATTTGTTTGGTTTATTTTCATTTTAACTTTTTGATTATATACACTAGTAAGCAAAATAATAATGTTATTTATACATATAAAATTGTTTCTTTTCATTGTTTCAATTGTTGTTTTTTAATAAAATTTAAATAAAGTCTAGTTTTTTTTTTTAAAAATATAATGTTAAACAAATATTTAGTTAAGAACTTTATTAGAAATTTTTTAAGAATATTAAATTAAGATAATTTATTTTGTTTCTATAAATTTTCAATAAATTTCAAGTAATGTCGTGTAATATATATGTCTGCATGTCGATAATGTTATTTTTTTAATTTCTATCTTATTTGGAATTTAACTTTATTTATTAAACTATTGCTTATTTTTATATTAATTAATTTTGTATCCTATTTTTAGTATTATAATTTCCCAACAATTTTTGTAGAACATCGTTACTTAAGTTCATTTATTATACCTAAGTATTCTATAGATTCATTTATTTGAAACAGATTTAGTATTATTACTAATTATGTACCAGATTTACAAGATATGACTTTTTGTTTTTTCTTACGAGGGACGGTGGAAAATAGTCGAAAGTCACTCAAAGGAACTGCACGAAATTCCTTTGAGTAGTGTTGGACTTTAACCAAACAAACTGCCCCCTTCCCCCTTTTAAAACCAAATTTTAGGATGGTTCTTTTAATACATGTGATATAATGAATAGTTTTGTTTTGGGGAAAAGGATTAGAATGAGGGAAGAATTACTTGAGAAATTGGGTTTGCGATAATTTGGAATATGGTGGATAAAGTGAACAATTTGGAGAGTTTTTTGAAGAAGAATGTTAATTCTCTGCTTAAATTTCGTTGTATCGTATCGGGGTTTTAAGCACAAGTGCTCCCAATTGAAAAGCTAATGACTTAAACACTGTTCCATTGCTTTAATGCATTATTACTCAGTGAGTGTTTCTCAAATTGGTTTTAACAAGTGGGATAGAAAAGCTTCTATGTGGTATCACAATGGACCAAATACAGTCTAAGTGTGCCTTTTTGGCAAGCACCTTAATCTAACCTAACCTAGTGGGTGTAAGAATATTTTAGATGACAATCAATCGTTACATTCTATGTTAATGATTTGATTTATAACATCCAAATTTTTGCTAATAATATTTTTGGAATGCTATTTATTTCTATAGTACATACTTTAGCTATAACAAGTCTATAGAGCTGTACTCTTTGTATTCTTTCCCTACCATGTCACTTCAAAATATACTATTCAGAGCTGTACGTTTTTATTAGCATTCTAGTATACATTATTAAGAGTAATATATTCAAGTATTGCCAATTCATTTTATAATATACATAGAGTTGAGTTTAAATAAAAGTTATTGGAACAAACTCATTAAAAGATTTTATGGTTTTTATATTTGGTTTTAAATAAATTGAGTTAGTTTTTTATGTTTTTTGATTTTTTTTTAGAAATTACTTTTGTAGAAAAAAAAAAACAAATAATTTGGTACAAAAAAAAAAAAAAATTACAGTAAGACAAAGTTTAGTGATTAATGAGGTTGAAAAAAGATATTTTTTCACTTTTTCATCTATTTGTTTGTGTAATAAGAATTGTTTTTTTTTTTATATTAGTAGTGTTTAAAAAATTTTTTATTTTATTATTTGTTGGAATATGTTTTATTTAATATATAGAAATTATTTAATATTAATAATATACAATAATAAAAGTTTTTGTTTTATACTTTAATATATCGGATTAGATTATAATTTTGAAAATTTTATTACCATTTTGTTGTAATGAAATTTTCAATATGGTATAATTGATGTATTTTTTTTGAAAATGTAAAATTATAGTGGAGTAAAGGTTTTGTTTTAAATGAAACCTTATGAAATTATTTAGCTACTACTATAATACGAGTAGTTCATCCTTAAAACAATTAATAACAATTAAGATTTTTTTGTGTTTAAAATTGTTTTTAGAAATGGATGTAGAATACATATATTGAACTTGAAAGATTTGAATTGTTTGTATGGAATTATACTGGTTTCTTAAATCAAATAAAACAAATTGTTTTTGAATTGAGTCTATTCTATTGGAATGAGATTGAAAAGCTGGATTTTATACAATGTTCCCATATTCTAGATTAGGTCAAATTAGGGAATAAAAAACAGTTTTTGCCACTGCTATATGTTATTAAATAGATTGGCTCTTCGTTTAGTGAACTGTAACATTTTATTGTCTTTGGAAATTAGAAAATCATTTGATCATAGTGAGGGTGAAAGTTTAATTTATAATTTATTCTAAAAGAATGCCAATATCAGTGATTTTGTACACCCATTTGAGGTTTATGTTATTAATTTTGTAATCTTATCATAACAGCAAATCTTTTACGTATAAAACTTATGAGCTTGCATTTTTAAATATTCAGTTCCAACTTTTTTGAAGAGCATAATTTTTGCAGTAAGTATGGTAATAATCAGTAATCAAATAATAAGTACGGTAATGCAGTAATCAAAACGATCAAAAGCTTTGCTAAAGTCCGTGTAAATAGTATCAACTTAATATCCATTTTTCATTTGATTCAAAATTTCATATGCGGATACCAAAAGGTTAACTGTGGTCGAATGATCTTTTCTGAACTATGTTATTGTTCTTTCAGTTTAGTGAGTGTTAATTATAGGTGATTTTTTGATGATTTAGGTAATTAGATTTTATATAGGATATTTAATAATATATGTCTTGGATCAGTTTTTGCGTGTAATGTTATAGTGCTTCTAGTTATATCATTAATTTCGTTTTTTCATATCATCAATTCTAATATTCAATTAGGAATTCATTCTTTTCTATATAAGGTACCTACATATATTTTTCTATAAAATAATTTATTTGTAAAATCAGGGTGAAATGGATTGAAGACACAAACGATAATTGATCGAATGCATAAAACTATGTGAAGTCAAATCTCACTTTTTGAAACAAAAACTTCGACTTGACACTTAATTTTTGTTTGAAAAATTGAAAATGAGTTCCAGCTTAGATTTATGCATTCGATCCAATGACTTTTATATTTGCAGAATACATTTTTAATATTGCGAAATTTTTTCAAATTTATGATTTAAATGTTAGCATTTAATGAAAATTCGAGTAAAACTTTGATTGAAGTAGAAAGTAAATGTTCAGTTAATTTTTTTTATTATTATATAAAACATTTATTAAAATTTATTAAAAATTTATATTAATTTTTCGGAACTCAATAAAAGTTATATTTAAAAACTATTCTTTTACCATGAATTTTAATTAAATATTAGAGTATTTGAGTTATAAAATTGAAATTAGGTTATATTTAAGATTGTATAGTTGATTAAATCTCTTGAGTCAGTTGCATTTATCAACTATGTATTTAATAATAATTGAAATATGTAAATCTTAAATTATTTTGTTTTTATTTCTCGAAAGACTCTTGAATTATTTTCCATTTGAATACTTTCCCTAGCATAGGAACTGAAAATATTAAGTTTAAAATAGGCATAGTGAATTCTGGGGAAAAATAAGACTATATGAATAGTTTTCATTTTTATTTTTAATTAAAGGGGTGAAATTAATGAAAAAATCGTTGATTAATGAATTTTTTTTTTTAAATCTGTATTTAAAATTTAATAATCTTTTAAAACACTAGAAGAGAAGTTTAAGAAATTCAACACAATTTTTTTTCTCTAAATAAATAATAAATTAAACAAGGTAGTACGTATCATCAAAGATGTTCCACAAGATAATTTAAAGCAGTTTAAAATACTGTGACCAAAATTTGTAACTTTTTTTTATAGAATTTTATATATAAGAAAGAAATGATAAAAAATTACTTCTTTAACTTTAAAGAAAATCACTTCATTTTAAGAAAATAATATATATAATTAAGAAAAGTTGTTAACCCATGTAATATTATAATGTGGAAGCTTTAATTTTTTCGTTTAACTGCGCGAAAACAATTGCAGAAGCACATAAGTGGCAGGTGTCTGAAAATAAATTTAAAATTTTTGATCCCTAATAGCTCTAAAACAAAGACAAATACAAAAAAAACGTTTTCTTATGTATATAACTTGTGCTAATTCTTAAAGATATTTTTTTTCTCAAAATTTACAGATTCTAACTGAAAGCGTGTCGGAGTCATAAAGGAAGAAAAATCTTGCAAAATTATATATTTACATAACAGTAAATCTAAATATTAGATTGCATAAAATTGTGTAATTTTAAATTAAAATACTAAAAAAAATTCAAGTCGTTTGGTGTTTTTAGATTGAAGAAATGTGAAGCAGAAGCTGATGACTTAGATATAAACATTTGAAAATAGGGCTTTTTCAAAAATTTGACTATAACACTTCATAACTAAGGAAAGCTTTTAACACTTGTTAACATATAATACAAAGGTTTTAAATTTTCCGGTATACTTTGAAAATATGTACACAGGTACCAAAGTTACAGGTATCTCAAAATAGCCATTTTTCAATTTCTGATTTAGTATAGCTCTCAAAAAAAATTTTCAAAGTTTCTTATTTTTCCTTTTAAAATTTCAACGTTCTATTAAAAGGAATTGCGGAGATATGAAGGAAGAAAACCTGAGATATATACATTTGAAAATAAGGCTTTTACATAAAAAAGTTGCCCTCAAACATTTTTTTTTTTAAGAGACCCATTATTTAAATTTAATTATTTTATATTAAACGATTTAGGAGTTTTGTAAACAGACGGAGGGATAGACAGAAACTAATAGGCAAAGTTTTCAAAACATTTTTGAAAAATGTTGTAAAAAATTTGAGTTAAATTTTATAATTTGATAAAATGTGTGTCCTTGTTTTGTTATGGATAAGGGTGAAATGTTTAATAACCATACAAATGACTTATTTATAGGTAGATTTTAATTATATTTAATGTATCTATTTTTTTTTTTTTTTTTTTTAATAAAATAAAATCTACAGTTGTATTCAAAAAATATATCTATTTAGTAAATCAGAATATCTCTAATATTACACTGTTAAACATAGAAATATAAAAAATAAATATTTTCTTTAATTTATTTTAAATTTTTGTGTAAAATTTATAACATGTGCATATATATAACAGAAAATTGTCTCTGATAATTGTTATATAAATAATTTAATTGAAAAAAATTACCACTAACAAAATTTATTTTTAAAAGGAATCATGAGAACAATTCCCCCAAAAAAAAAAAACAAAAAAAAAATATTGTAAGAGGAAACCACTACAGGATATAATTTGCAACTGTTGAGTTTTTTTTTTTTTAAAGTTAGACACGTTCTTTACCTTCATTTGTTTCCGATTTCAGTATTTTAGATTTTTACTTTAACTTTCAAAATATTTTTGTCTTTTTTTTCCGCAAACAAATCATGTACAGTCGGTGACATTAATTTAAAACGGTTTGCAAAATTTTAATTTAGTCAAGTCACAAACCAGATTTTAAATCAAATATACTTTAATTATGGTTTTTGTTTTATTGAAATGTCGAGAGTAGAATTCTTATTTATACAAGTTTATAGACAAGAAAGATTTTATTAAGTATGTATTTATAGAGTATGAACAAGCACTTTTGTAGTTTAAATAAGAAACAAAATCATACCATTTTATGGTATTAAGTTACCATTATTCTCTGTAGGAATAAAAATATATTTAAAAAATTTACTTACCTTGGCTTATATCTTCTACTTCTAGATTTTTTTAGTATATATAATAATTTAAAAATAAATTTTAAAAATATGGTTATTATTGTCACTCTGGGAATCTGTTTGCAAAATTTTTAAACCTTTTCAGATAAAGCAGTTAATTTTTAGCTATATGATAGCGGTATGTCTCATATGAAATATGCGACGATTACGAAACGACAGCTCTACAGTTTGCAAGAGTTCTATATTTCAATGTTAGTAAATCGAGTTCCGCTTGATATATTTTTATATCTAGAAACTTTAGACGATAGGAAATTTATTGAACTTTAAAAATCTAAATAAAAGAAAAATAAATTTGTGCAATTCGGTGCTTTTACTTTTGTAAAACGGTTACTATACCAAAAAAGATTACTTAAGTATATGGTTTTGGAAATTTGGTACTTTTAAAAACCCTTGGTTATACAAACTTGAAACTTATTAAAAAACGGCTATGAACAGTGTTTATTAAAACTATTTTATAATCAAATTTGTTATAAATATTTTACAATTGTCATTCATTAAATTCAAAATTATTATAAATAAGTACATTACTTTTCATTTTTACTTTGAAGTTTTTATATTAATTTCCGTTACTGTATTTTTTTCTACTTGATATTTTATGAACTCGACTCTTTTGACATTATAGGGGCAAAATATGCAAAAAACAAAAAACAAAAAAAATGAAGGAAAAAAAAACATAGCGGTAAAATCCAACAATAACCAAAGGTAAGAAATTATAATATGGTAATAATAAGCGTCATGAAGGTAAATGAGGTTTTCCTCTTCTTGCGTGCAATTTTTTCTGTTTTTCTTTTTTTAAATATTGCCTTTATTTTTGCTTATGGTTTTTAATTTTTATAAAAAAAAAAAAAAATATTTTCAATGTTGGAAAATTATTTTTTCATGGGTTTTTTTTTTTTTTATAATTTTAACTTTATTATTTTTACATATAAATTTCGGTATTACACAAAAAAAATAAAAACTTTTAAATTTTGCAAGAAGGTCCACGAAAAGCATAACACACGAAGGGTATAGATTTAAAAAGGTTGCCAGATTTTTGAAAATTTACTGAATATTTACTATTAATTTTCTGAATATTCAACTTTCTAAAAAAAATTTAAATAATAATACTACACTGGTTGGGATGAACTTTATAACAAATTTAAAAACGACAAACGAAAAACGACATCCTCGATATTTAACCCATATAGAGTCCTTTTAGAGTTTAAAGGAAATTTTATTCAGTTTAAAAATCACTTCTATTAAAATTTGTGTTTCTTTTCTTTTGGTTTATTTCTCTGCCACATAAATGTGACAAAGAAATAACACAGCCTTTCCTTTTCAGTTCTGGCTGTAAATGTTGTAAGAGGAAATAATTCATATTGCGTGTGTGGGATTCGAACTAACAATCTCTCGGCGTTTACAGCTTATTTTGTACACTCTTATAGCTTTTAGACTGCTGAGGGTCCATATTAAAGTTATTAATAAAACAGCTGAAATTGTTTCAAATACCTTTTATTCAAAATTTTTGAAATAACTTTACAACTCATCTGGTTTTTGTTTTTTTTTTTTGTAAAATCTGGCAACTTTATTTTATTATATATGAACCTACTTGTATACATATGTTACATACATATGTTAGTATTAAAGGTAAATAAGTGCTTATTAATTTTTTTTTTTGGGAAAATTGTTTTTCATTCTTCCGATACTTTTCTTTTATAATTTTATTATTAAATAAAATGAAAAATTGAAGAGTATAAAAAAAAAAAAAAATTATGAAAATGTTAAATAAAAACAGAAATGTCAGATGAAAATAGGAAAGAAATTTTTTAAAATTTACATTATAAGTTGGATATTTTATAGGTAACATAATAATAATAGACACGCGATTATTTTTTATTCCTTTAAACTCTTCATATTTTCATATTTTTATCAATTTTAATTTTAATTTTTTTTTTTTTGACTTTTTGTTTTTGTTTCTTTTGGCACAGTTTGTTTAAAATCGAAAAATGGGAAGAATATATTTTTTTTATTTTATATTTTTTATGCAACATTGATATACGTACATATGCATATTGTTGGGTTGAAAATTTTGATTTTTTCACCTTTTGTTTTTTTTTTTGAATGAAAAATTTTTTTTTTTTTACTTTTTCCAAAAAATAAATATAGGAATAGCGGAAGTTTAATAGACAAAAAAGGATATAACGGGGAAAAAAAATAATGGTAAAAAAAAAAAAAAAAAAACATTAAAATAACATATTTACAATAATAATAATATGAAATAATAGTTAAATATATAAAGAGTAGATTACAATTAGGTGTAGTCGATTATTGACTTCATAATGGAATTTTTATGACTTATTTAAAAACAAAAAATAAATAAAAAGAAACAAAGAAAGAAAAAAAAAAAAGCAAAAATAACGATACCAGAAAATTGTTTTTTTTTTTTTTTTTATTTATACTTAATACTTATAATAAATTTTTTTGTGTTAGTGTATATATTTATTTTCTTTTACTTTTGATAAGGAAAAACCATTGATTTAGTGGAAACAGTTTTTGAAATAAAATTAAAAAAATTTACATGTTTGTTTATTTGATTTCAATTAGTTTAAAAAGTAATTTTCATAAAATATGTATACATAATGTTTGCTACATTGTTGTTTTTAATATTATTAAATATAATATTATCTTATATCAAAACGTGTTAAACCTATACAGGGTGGTTCAGACCATGCGTATCAGCTTTTTAAAAAGGGAAAGAGTTGTTATTTCAAAATATAAAATATTATATGCTAAGTCTGCGATGTTCTTTTGATTGGTGATATTTTAATTGTCCGGGAAGGATCTGAAATAGATTTTTTTAGATCGGAAATTTGCCAAAATCGAGATTTTCAAATGGGAATGGGTACTTTTCGATGTAAATTCGGATTCTATGTCAAAAAATAAAAAAATTTTTGTCTTAATAATTTTTTTTTGCTGTCTTGTATTTTCATATAATTAATTAATTAATTATTATTTTGTTTTTTTTATATTTAAAAGAAGGACTCCTTCCTTTCTTAAAAAACTAATACGCATGGTCTGGACCCCTCTGTATATCATATTGTTTAGATGGAATATGGGAGAAGAGTTGAAATTGAATATTTCAAAGAAAATTAAATAAGTTTTAAATTAATTTAAATATATTAAAAAATAAAAGAAAATAAATGTATTGCATTGTTAATATTTTGTTTGAGGCAAGAAAACAAATTTATACGAGTATATGTATGTATAATGAAATTCTTTTGAAATATTAATAAAATATGAAACTTAGTTATTAATTAAATTAAATCGCCCATTTTTATGTTGTTTTAACTAAATATTTTCAAAATCAATTTCAAAAACAAATGTTTAATTTTATTATTAATAATAGATTTAATATATGTATTAAATATTTGTATAATATGTTTGTACGTTGATTTTCTATATATACATATAGGCATATATATTAATTTACATTAAGTATATAAATATGTATGTATATAATATAAAAATATTGATAATGTGAAAATAATGAAGAAAAAAAAAAAACTATTTATATATTTAGAATAAGAAAATAAAAAATTCAATTTTCTTTTTTTTTTGCCTCAAGGAGCAACATTAAACTTTTTTTTTTCTTTATTGCATTCAATTTTAAAGAATTTTTCAATGAAATTGGCATTATTAATGAAATGTGAAACGGTGGGATAAAAAAGAAAACTGTTTATTATTTAAAAAAAAAAAAAAACAAAGAAAAGGACAAAAATCAAATAACTTTAAAACAAAATCAATAAAACTGCAGTAACTGTCAGTTATAATTGAGTTTAGATTTATTGGTATTTTAATCTATAGGTAGGGTATAGATATTATGTAAATATTATATGAAAAAATAAGTTTAATATTAGATAGGTACTTAATTTATTTCAACTATTTTTATTTTAATTCATTTATTTTTGTTCATTTGAAAAATCTTAATTAAATAACAAAATATACATACTTAATTATTTTTATTTTTTTACTTTTTCTTCTACGGCAGTACTGTCTCGCACACAACCTTTTTTTTTTTTTTGAAAATACATGTACATTTTATTTTTTAATACTCGTTTATTTAATACTACATTTTTACAAACTTGGCCATGTTGATTTTTGACAGTGACAACATCCATTTGTTGATTTTTGACAGTGAGAGTGTTTAACGTATGTTAAATATGATCGGGTCAAGCCGTTGGAATCAGATGTCAGACGTGTATTCAATTACAAAGAAATATAAATTTTTTGTAATAATCGTTTTAAAAGATTGCAAAGAATCATATGTATTCTATTTTTATTTAAAAATAATAGGAGTTTATCAAAATTATAAACTGGCTTTAATTGAGAAGAGGTAGCATACATGCATTATAAAATAACAAGATCATAATAAAATTTTTACCATTTACCATACATATGAAATTTTAAATTGAAATCAAGCAAAGTACAGTGTAAGTACTGCGTATATACATTATCTTATCAATACTATATGATTTGAGAGCGACTACTTCAAACACATTCTCAATAATGTCAATTCGTATATACAAATGTTTTGGTGTTATTCTGTTGTTATAGTTAATACTTAATATAATATTTTACATATTTGAGAATATATGTATGGTATTAAGGATTTGAAATGCTAAACAAATGTATTTACGCAGTAATTCATACATATCAGATTCAGATCTGTACATGAGTCATTCATTCATACATGATTCAGATTTGTAAGTATTTTAACCGCGTTAGATTTTGCTATCATTTAAAACGTAAAACAAAAGCGGAGCTGCGAAGTTTTTTTATTATTTAAAATTATCAAAAAACTTAACCGGATATTTTGAGAGTATAATTAAAAAGAAACTATATATGGTATATGTGTAGTTTCTTTATGGTATATAATTTTGTATTGGTGGTATGTGCTGTTTTTAAGTAGTTCTTGGGTTTAAAAATAGAAAATTTGAAAAATAAAATGGAAAAATTTTGTAAATTTAAAAATATTTTTTATTTAAATAATTAAAATTTAAAAAATTATTATAAAAAAAAAGAAAAAATGTATTATAGAAAAACAAAATTTTTAATATTTTTGTTAAATTTTTTAATTTAAATGTAATTGTAAAAAACCTAGAATAAAACAATATGAATCTGTAATGTCCGAATGAATTTGAAAATGTCAAAATTTTCATATGAATATATGATCTACAGTTATAGCATCGTATATGATCTATATGTATAGCAATCAATTTTCAATGATACTTCAAAAAATTTATTGTTCCGCAATTATCCGCAACATTTTCATGATAGTTTTTTTTTTTTAAAAACTTAATATTTCAATGTTGCAAATATCTTTTCGTTTTCTGTGATAGACATATGTAATTATTATCAAAAAAAAAATGACAATAAAGTTTTAACATTCAAAAACGGAAGTTGAGTAAAGCACTTGAAATTTATTAAATTGTTTTGAGGCATTTTTTTTTTGTTTTACCCAGCTAATGGTGTAGTGGTTAAAATACCGGTCTTTCGAAATACCGGGATTCGAAAGGTTCAAACCCCGGCTGGGTCATATAGATTAATACAATAATATAGATTTTTCTTATAATATATAATTAGTATAATATAATATAGGTATAATGTAAAATAGGTATAATAAAATAATAATAAAATATAATTCTTGTGCAAAGATAATAGATGGCGTAGAACTAAAGAAACGCCTAGTCTTGTACAATAGCTACAGCCGAGTAATCAACGGCTTAGTCAAATATGAATAATAAATGACTTAGTGGATGCCCTATGCTCCTTATAGGAAAAAGAAGAAAAAAAAAGCAATTTTTTAGTGAACGTTTTTTTAAGCACTTAAATAAATAGCTTTAAAAGTTTTGCAGCAAAAAAATACTACATGCTTAATTAAAAAATAAGTACTATTTGCAACGAAATTTTTTTTGACATTTTGTTTTTCTTATTTATTATTCTCCATTTCCATTCTTGTTTATGACAAATAAAATATTAAAAAAAATAGAAAACGTCACTCATGGCAAATGTCATATTTAAATTTTTCCTGAAAAATGTTCAGTAAGATTTTTGCAGCGACAATTTTTTAATCGTTGCAATTTATCATTGCTTCTTTGAACACAGCCAATGTTTTATTTCAAATTATTAAAAATTTATTGTAATTTAAACATTAAAATGGAATTTTATTTAAATAATTAAATTTATTATTATTACTTTTTTTTTTGTACATAATATATTACATATCATTATATTATACATTTTTTTTAAATGTTTGAATTATAATAATTTGATTACAACGTGTATACAATATTAATGTTAAAATTTGGAAAAATAGATTTATTTTGACATTAATAAATTACTTTTTCTTTTGACGGAAGTAAATGTATTCAATTTTCTAGAATATATTTTAAAAGTCTAAAACCAAACCATAAAATTATAATATATATAGGTATAAATTTTCTTTTGAAAAAAAAAAAAATGAAAATTATAATAAAATACATTAAAGAACAAAACAAATAAAAAACAAAAAAACAAAAAAAAACCAAAATCATTATCGTAAATGCCATGTCATTTGCTATTATTTTAAGTATTAACAATACCTTTAATGTGTAATGTCATCAGATTTCAGTTAGGATTTGTACAGAATGTTTCGAAAAAAAAAAAAAAAAAAAACAAACAAAAAGAACTGCATAACCAATTTTCATTAGACACATACAGTCAGTCATTAACTAAAAATGGTTTTTTTTGCATAATTTTGTAATTTTTGTCTTTTGTACTTAGTATTAGTACAGGGTTCATTATAATTTTCTGACACAGCAAAAAAAAAAAAAAATAAACTTTTTTTTTTGTCATTTGTTCTTTGTTTCTTCTTTTCTTTTTCTCATTTTCGTAACCGTCTTTTGTTACTATCAATTACTATTAAAAATTTACTTACTTTCGTTCTAGCAAAAAACAAAAAAAAAAAAACATTAACGATGCCCACAAAACAACAACAAAAAAAAAAAACAAAAAGAAAAACCAGAAATCCTAAAAATAAAATTTTTGTACAAAAGATATACCGTCAAACAAAATATTTTCAGACTAACAGTAAATACGAATTTATTTGGAATTTTCGTTTTTTTTTTTTCTAGAATGTTATTCGTGTAATTTTAACCGACATGTTAGTTATTTTCGATTTTTTAGTGAAAATATAAAAAAAACAAAGGAAAAAAAAACGTTAAAATGAGTAAAATTGTGATACGCGAAATAACGGTAATACAAATATTACGCAACTTAATTTTAAATCATAATACTTATTAATTAGTTTGGTAGTACATAATGTGTTTCAAATTTTATTATACCTTTCCTATTAGGTAATACATTAATATTTGAGTAGATACCATACCATTTATGTCCTTTAATCAAATTTTATATGTCTTGTTTATAAATTCAATTTGCTGAATTAGTTGAAGTTTGCATAAAATCTTTTTTAAGGATAATTAAACTGTAAAAAATTAAATCAAAATTGAATTTTCTTATGTTTTATTGATTTCTAAAGAAAAAACTTTTCCAATTTAATTTTAACAATTTCACTCTGAGGTGTGTAAAATTTTAATAAGCTTTTTTCTATTAATGTGTGGCTTAATGAATGTTTTGTAAACTGGTGGATATAACTGTTTTTTTTTTTTATATTTTTACTATAATATCTGCCACTGTTAAGTATGCAACGGATGAAATCTTTAATTGTATTTGTCTAGGTTTTTTGTTTTGCTTTTCGCCAAGTTTTAGATTTTTTGTAACCCACAAGGATTCAGAACAATTTGTTAAGGTTTTTTGGTTAGAAAATTTCATTCAAATTCTGGATATATTATGTATAAGAAAAAAAAAAAAAAAAAGGAAATAAAACAAAAAAATGGAATTTAGTAAATAGCAGAAATAAAAAACAATTCAATTCTCATTAAGACTACAAAAAAAAAAAAATAAAAAGCAAAAAAAAGTATACAGGGTTTGTTTTTTTTTTCCACTGAGATTTTTCTTAATGACGTTTAACAAAAGTTAATGGTTTTTATGAATTGCTATTTAAGTAAAGGTGTACTCTGAATATTTTCACAGATAATGGACAAACAAAAATAACAAACGCTTTAAATTATTATTAAAGTAAAATTAAATTTTAACCATTCAATTTAGTGAGAAATTTATAAGTTTTTGGTTTCTAAAACAAAAAAAAAAAATAATGAAAAATTATAGTTCTCATTACTTTAAATTTTATATTTTAAGGTTTAAACAATATTTAAATTATTTGTTTTCATTATAATTATTTATAAAATTTATTTATAACATCTTTTCCAACTTTTATTTTATATATAAGTATTTTGTTGTAATTAAGTACAGTTGAAATGAAATGCTTGTGGAGGATATTAAGTTTTTCAACATAAGAAGAAGTTTAACCCTCCGAACAGATGACATAGTGCACAAATCCATGAAGATTTTCAACAATAGATTCGGTCTGTTTTCGTCTTACATATATTTATTTTAAAATTAAAAGAAAAGAAACAAAAAAGTTACAGCTTATAACTTACAGCTTGACTATTTCTTAAATACAATAACTTAACTCATTTCACCTAATAATAAATGAGGATTTTCTATTTGTAATAAAATTTTCGATTGATTTGACATTTGCCATAGTATGAAGTCTGACAGTACAAAAAAAGAATGGTTTATTTAACATTAATTTTAAGATTTTATTTAGCTTAATTTATGCCCAGTCCACGTGTGCTTTTACAGATGACCTGCAAACTTCCGAACCATTTGAAGTATTTTATTTTAGAAGATAGCCTTGTATCACAACAATTTGTTGCACTTCGATAGTAGCTATTTTCTTCTTTATTAAAGGATATAGAATTTCTTTTGATCATGCAGCATTTTTTAATTATTAGGTATTTAATTGGAACCCTAAACATTTCAATAATTCTTGCCAAGTAGTTTCAACATTATCAAGTATCAAATAATAATAATAAATCAACAATTCTTTTCCTGCTAAAACAAATAAATTTGATTCTTTAATACTTTCATTTTTATTTTTTATCTATGAAAATAATTTTTAATATGTCTATAATAGAGACATGATTGGCTGTATCATCAGCAAATATTCCCATCTTCTAATTTATTGATTTGAGAAATTTTGAAAATAAAAATATTGAATAAAATTGACTTATGACTGAATCCTATTGATGACTACCCTCAGTCCTATTGATGACTTAATATTCTTTTTTTCAGATTTGTATACTATATTATTACTATTATTGCTTCTGTCACTAAAATAATGATTCCTGTTCCTATTCCTGAAATAGTGATTCTTACACACCGTAGATTTCGTGGACATAGCGTTTAAAAGTTCAGTTAACATTTTATGTCGTTGTTCAAAATTTGACAAAAAAGGATGAGCATAATCTTCATTTGTTATGTAATAGTTTTATTGTGAAGTGGTGCAAAATGGTGGAATGCGAGTTTGTCTCTATTTTCTTTCCAATTTTCAACTGAAATTTCTATTACTAGGTATATGTCTGCTAAAGTGTTAAAGTGTTTTGCCATTTTTCATTTTGAAATTTCTGAATTTCTAAAACAATATTACAAGTCAAACCTAAAAAATTATTGCTAAATTGGTCAATACATTTTTTTATTTTTCAATTAAATAACTGATTTCTTTTGCCAAGTACATTCATTTGGATAAATTTTAGATTATTCAAAAATTGAGGACGAAATTTTTCTCAATGTCCTGCAAACTTTTAAATTTTGTTTTTCGAATTTTTGAAGATTTAAAAAAAAGCGTATTGTAAAGTTTATTGAACTTTAAATAAATTTAAAGATTTTTTTTTTTTTCCAGTCGGATTCTGTTTCATTAAGTAAATTTTCTTTAATTTATATTTATAACTTTAAAATTTACTCTCAATATTCATTTAATATTTATAAAGTTAGCAAATGGAAACATTGAATATTAATAAACATTTCATTACATTTTATTTTATGCATTAATTCCAAAAAAAAACGAACAAATTTTCAAAGAAATAAGAAAATTGGTTCTTTTCCTGACGCAAAAAAAAAAAAAAAAACAAAAATAAAAAAACAAAGATTAATCCACTCTTATTTAAAAGTTTAAAAGTAATGAAATAAACGGCAGAGAAACATACAACAACGATATTCTTTGTAAAAGAAAAGAAATTTAAGAATGGGTACCATTAGAATCATCTTATAATTTTATGTATAAATAAGAGAAGCGAATGAATATTTTTTTTTTTAAGAACATAAAAACGCTACAGCTTTAACCATTTATACAACTGCGATACTTTTCTGATATTACATTTGCAACAGAAGAATAGAAACGCACAAGAGGAAAACCACTTTTGAAATTATTATGACACTCGATTATAAATTTCAATTTTACATTTTATTTTTTGGCAGAAAAAAAAAACAAAAGTCGTATAAATTTCATATTTTTATTGCAACAAATAAGTTATACCGGAAATACAAAGACTTTTATTTTCCAAAAAAAAAAAATTCTTCCTATAACATATAAGGATAAGGAAGTGGTTTTAATATTGAAAAACATATTTTGTATATTATATTGAAAGCTTTTATATACATTGAAAAAATTAAGATAAGGCAATGGATTTGTTTAAGGTTTCCATTTTAAGGTAAATTTTTATATTTAATTTACTGTTTTCTTCCTTTCATTAAATGTCTGTATTATTAAAAAAAAAAAACAAAAAACGAGAAGTTAAAATGATATTTATCATATACATTTGCATGATTACTATGAGATTTTAAAGAACAACTTGAGAAAAATGAAAGCGCTCAATTAGTTATGCAACGAATATAGTCTAATATAGTCTTAGTATGCTTCAATTCCTTAGATATTAATTTTATTTAACAGTTTTAGGTAAATTTCTACGTTTTTTGTACAGTTAAGGTCGCTTCAGACTATATGTATTTTACATCTGACATGACTGAATAAAAAATAGAATGAAAATATCTGATTTTTTCATATCGTTTTTATTTTCTGTGTTCACACCTATCTGACAATTTTAACAGTTTTTTAAATAAATTTCATAAATAAAAAAAAACTTGTTGGTTTTGTAAAATCTATTTTAATGGTAAAATTAAAATTAAAAATGAATAATTTGGACAAATTTCTTTATTTTATAATTTTTTTAATTAAATCCGTTTATTTTTCTGCGACCAAACACTTCAACTTGTATATGAATATATGAAAAATATTAAAAATACATATTAAAAGTGAGACAGAATTAGAACCTGTTCTAAAATAAAATTTATATATGTAATGTCATCTGACATGCCAAAATTTCGTTTTTTTAATGTTCACACTATTTGTTTTTACATCTGACAGAATGTAAAATACATTTAGTCTGAAGCGACCTTTAGTCGAGTCCTAAATTACTGAATGACATTTGGCCTAATATCTTTTGTCAAAAAGGACATTTTGCAACTTTTCATTTGACATTATTGGTGATTTTGTAAATGGTTGTTTCGCTGAATGGAATACTTCTTAAAAAGATATTTGACAAATATGTACTTTGCAAGTAGCGATTGAAATTTAAACAAAATTTTGGCATATAGATTTATATATTATGGAAAAAGACGTTTAAAACTCATTTTGTAATCAACTCTAAAATCCCTCCTAAAATTGCATTAGGCTAAATAAGAGTTTGGCACATAGATTTTGCGAAAAGGACCGCTCCCAAATATCTCATATACATATTACAAAAGAACAAGAAAATTTAAATTAATATTACAAACGTAATAAGAAAAAAAAAATTGTCTCAAAATTCATATTTAAATTGAACGTTTTTTTTTTTTTGTGTATTTTTATACGTAGTTTTTGTAGTTAGAATTTTTTTTTAAAACAAGGAAAAATTCAGTTTAAGTTTTTCTTTACTTTTTGTGTTTTCATCTGAGTTTTTTTTGTTTTTGTGTTTTTTTGAAAACTTTTAGAAGGATAACGATGATGATCATTATGATATATGTAGGTATTACTTACAAATACATAAAGTTTGTTTTTAATTTAGGTTATTTTTTTATTTTTTTTTTGTTTTACTGTATACTTGTCTTCGATTCAAGGCTATTTTTTAATATAGATATATGTACTTGTATTTATATTATATTCACTATAATTTTAATTTTAATTTTAAATTTAAATAATAAGAAAGATTGGAGATGTACTATATAGTTGTTATTGTCAATTATAAGATATTTGTTAAAATTTGAGTGTAGGATAATTAATTATATTGTAATGAACATATGTATTTGTTTATTTCTTATACCCCCTTTCAGTTAATTAGAACATATTTTTATTATGATCCATCAACCTGATTCAAAATCATAAAAAATTTTTTGCAAGTCGATTACACAGGCGCTTTTATAGACAAACAAAATATAGGATTTATAAAAAATATTCATGAGGATATAAAAACAAAAGATAAACACTTGAAGAAAAGCTATAGAGAATTAAATGCAACAAAACGACAATATATGATAGATTTTCTTTATGATGGATAATTATGAAAGTTGATACTTTAAAGCAGATAGTTGAAAACTTCAAAACATGGCAAAAAGAAAATCAAGAGCCTTACAATGATTAACAGCGATATAAAATATTATCAAATCACATTCTGTAAAAGGTAGTTCCACTATTTATAATAAAACTATTTCACTTATAACCATAACATATTCCGAAACAGTAAAGTAATAGTATAGTAAAAAAGAAAAAAAAAATTAGTTTTTCCAATTTTGTAATGGGTTTTTGAAATTGAATATTACAAAAATAATTTTCTTCGGTTTTTTTTTTTTTTCTTTTATACTTTATTTTTTTTTTTTTCAATTTACAAATAAAATAAAGATACATGTATATTTAAAGGAAAAAATAAATATACTTTATGAGTAAAAAAAAAATTTTTTTTAAATATGCTGCAATATAATAAGAAAAATCATGATATTTATGAAACTTGTACTTATGTTAATTTTCAATTTTCCATTTCCTTTATTTTTCTTTTATAAATTTTATTCTTAAAAATGTTTCTTTTTTTTTTTTTTTTGTATGTAGAAGGTAGATTTCTATATTTTGTAGATGGTTTTTATTAATCAACATGATAAAAACCATCAGGTGTTGAAAAAAAAATAATTTTTTTTATTTTTAAAGAGTTAAAAGTGTTTGAATGCTTTCAAATAAATTTTTCCAAAAACAAAATAAACTAAAACCAAAAATAAAAAATATATTGCTTATGAAATATTAATAATTTGAAAATACTTTTATGTGAATATCTAATGAATTGAAATAAAGAATAAACATGACATTTGATGAATTTTAATCGCACTTTATTTATTATTTTGTCTTTTTTCAAAATATATTCAAAATATCTTTTTTCATTCTATTTATTACCACCATATATACAAATAGAGTTATGTGGATGATTCTTATATTATGTATGTATTATATATTCTTTTAATATAATTAGATTTTTTTTTTTTGTTTTGTATCCAGTTATTATTAATGGAAACTTTTTATATTAAAAATTAATATGTATGTATGTATTTTTATATAAACAAAAAAAAAAAAAATCTTTAATTCTTTAACAAAATGAAAGGATATCAAAAGTGTTAATATGCGTTAAAATGATAATTTAATTTAACGCGTTCATATATTATAATTCAATAAAATGTAACATATACCGTATTTTTATATATTTTTTTTAAACATAAGTAATAATTTTATATATAGATAAAAAATATTAGCTTAAAAAAAATCGCTTTGAAAAATATTTCGCTTACATAAAAGAATAAAAATTGACTATACAAAAAATTTCTATTAGTACGTTCACAAACAACTTCGAAAAATCAGATGGAAAAATTGACTGGGTTTTGTTCTTATATTTCTTAATATTTATTTAATTTAATTTTTTTTTTTTTCTTAAATTTAACTTTAATGTTATGATTTATCCATATAATTTGTAATTTAAAAATCGATTTAAATATCGATATGTATTCACAATTGATATAATAGATATGTATGTACATATATATAAAATATTTTTGATTAGGATATCCTAAAAGTATGCAAATAACTTAGAATTTTTTTGCTTTAATAGATAATTGTGCGAGGCTTCGGTATCCTAGTGGGTAGGCGTGTGGCGTATTAACCGAAGCAGTGTGGGTTCGATCCCTGCACAGGTCGTAAGTGTTTTTTTCTTTACATACCCCCCTTACGACCAAATATAATGTAAATATATAGTATATAATATAAACAAAATAAATAATATTAGTATATAATTTAATAATAGTACAAAAAACCTATAATGGCCTTTGGTAGCCGATGGTTCAATAATATTGCATTACATTTATGTATGTAATATTAATATAAATAAATAAATAAATAGATAATTGTGATATTCTATTTTTCTAATATTGAATATAAAGTAAATAAATAAAATATGATATTCCAGGAGCCTCGGTGATCTAGTGGTTATGTTTGTGGCTTATTAGCTGAGCGGGGGTAATAGTATTCGACCTATAATAGCTTTTAGTAGCCGTTGATTTCGTAATATTTCCATATTCTATATGATTTTCAATATTAGTATAAATAAGTAAATAAACAAAATGATATTCCAGTAAAAGACAAAGCGGTAAGTAAAGATTATTGGTGATTGGATATCACACAGTACACTAATCAAAAGTTGATACTACGATTACATATTAGGTTTTAATTTAGACTAAGTAATTGAAGAAAAATTAAGTAATATAAAAGGCATAGGTTAAATTATTTTAAATGTTAACAATCAGAAAAAAATATTAACTTTTAACACCAATATTTCACACTATTATTAAAAAAAAACAAAAAAAAAAATTTATGGCCTATTAACATTACTATGAAATTTAAATTAATTAATAAAGAGATTATTTAAAAAAAAAAAACTGTTATGATATTAACGAATAACTATCCTAAGTAAGTAAAATCCTTTTTTTTATGATAAAATTTTCAATTGAAGAAAAAATAATATTTAATAAATAGGAAACCACATTCAAAAAAAAAAAAAATAAAATAAAATTCAAGTCTTGAAATTAATTTTCTTAAAAGTTTATGTAAATACAGATTTATCATTAAACATAATTTTTTATAGTTTTTTTGTTTTTATACATATAATATAATATCAGCTTCATTTATCCCATTAATTATTCTGATTTCATCAAGTTTTGCTCTCAACTTTTTTAGTATTTATTTTCTTTTTTGCATTTGCAAACACAACACATTCCATAAATGAAAATGCATAAATCTCATAAAAAAATGTTTAAAGGTTTTAATTTCCTTTAGACTAAAACTAAAAAAAAAAAAATAATAAAAATAAAAATTCAAATAAAAAGTATAAATTCAAAAGATAAATTAAAATTCCTTTTTAAAAAAAAAAAAAAAAAAAATGTATAAAAAGGCAATGTTTTTTATTTTAATGTTCTGAAATTATTTCAAAATGGTGGAAGCAAAAAAAAGAAACCATTCTTTAAAGTATGTATATTCCAATTTGTTTTGTTTTTGATTCTTTATTCATTTATTGCAATTTTTTTGTTTTTAATGCCAACTGTACTGTTCCTACTTAATAAACATAATGTTGACCTTTTCGTTTTGAAAATTTGGCACAAATTTTTATTTCTTTTCTTAACTTATTTTTTTTTTTGTTTGATTTGAAAATCAGCGAAAAAAAGTAGATACATAATATAACAAAAAAAAAAAAAAATTCAATCCTAAAACCCAGAGACTAAAAAAAAACAAGAGAAGCAATGGTTTTTTTTTTTTTTTTTTGCAGGAAAACATTCTTATTGCTAAAATTAAATTAAATGAACCGAACTGAAAACAACATAAGCATTGAAACAGAAGTAACCACTATAACCAATACCGCTATTATCCTGAACCGGTTGGTAATTGTGCAGTTTTGTTTTTAATTTTTTTTTTTTGGTTTTTTTGTTTTTTCTTTTTGCATAATACAGTGTACATAACCCAATGTTCAACTATAATTGAAGAAAAAAAAACATCTAAGCACTTTTTTTTTTTCTTTCATTTTCTTTTTTAATAAAACTCATGAAAATTCGAAGGAAATTGAAAATATAAGAAACAATGAAGTTAAAAATATTATTATTATTTATTTATTTTTTTTTTAACTATGCAGATACATACTTAATATGTATATAATAATACAGTCCTTTTATGAACGTAAAATTGGACACAAGCAACATTAAAAATGAAAAAAAAGGATATATAGATAGATATACATATTTAAGAAAAAAATTAGATTTTCTTTTTATCTTTTCCTTCTAATTTGTATGTTAATTTTTATTTTAATTTTTTTCTTTCATATCACCTTATCTGATAACCGTTTGTAAAAATTATGCAATTTTAATTGCGTTTTATATACATAATAATATTAAGGAATCTTGTTTTATATAACATAAGATATTTTTTTTTTCCGAATATATACATAACTGCCGTAGTTATGAAATTACAAAATAATTAAAATCATACGCATATGTTTTATGATACTGGACTTCTATTACTTTTATAAATTGTGTATTACATTTACCCTTAATAATTAATATTTAACCTCTTGCCCAGTTTTTGTTCTAGAGAATATCAAATTTGAATGTTTTTAATTTATGTTACGAAAGATTTCGTTTTCCTAATATTAAACAAAAAAATTTTTTTAAAGCTAATTAAACACTTTTATCGTCACCTCACCTGCTATTTTTGCCGCATAAAATCGTAAAATCAACTTTTTTTTAAAAATTTGTTTGTTTGTTAAAATAAGTTTGTTTTGACGGCGGATTTATGATAAAAATCACAGAAATAAGACAAAAATGAATATTTTCGATCGTTTTATAGCTTTGAAATTTTAATTTAAAAAAAAAGGGAATGAGAGGTCTCGGGTTCGATTCTCGGCTGGGTACAATAATTATAATATAAAAAAAAAAAATATTCATATTTCGCAATATATAAATACTTAATATATCAAATAATATCTCGTACACCCTACATTCCTACCAGGAAACAGGGGTTATAGCTACCTGGCATATTTATGTACCACGGTACCTGTATATAAATAAATAAATAAAAAAAAACAGTTTTAATGAATAATCGTTCATAAAATTTTTGTAAATCATTTTCATAGAATACAAGTATTCATTCAATAAATTAAAAATAATTTCACAAATAAAGGTATTTAAAATAGTGTGAACTGCCACCTCCAAATTCCCGCTAAATAAATTATTGAAATTCAGTTTTTGAATCGAACTCTAAAATCTCTTCTAATTATTTTTTTATATATACATACATATTTAAAAAAGCAAAGTATGTACTTTTTCCATTTAAAGTTCTGAAACTATTAGAAATCTTGAATTTCAATAATTTTAATATTTTTTATCGTAAAACCGTAAAAAGGAAAATTAAAAAAAAAAAAAATTAAGATTAATTCATTTTTCAATTACTTTCAGGTAAAAAAACAAAGGTGATCGTGAAAGTGTATAATTACCTTTTTCTTAGAAAAGTCTAAAAAAAATTCTTGGTTAATTCAATTTTTTTATAGTGAGAAGTTAGGAAGGTAAAAAATTTCTAAAGCGTTTTTATTTTTAATAAGTACACTATATACTTTCTTTGCATATTCTTCTTATGGATTATTTTATCAATAAATCACTATTTTAAATGCTGTGTTGTAACAACATTCATTCATGTATTAGCAGCAGATTTTAGAGTTGATTAGATTTGATTAGTAGATTTTAGAGATATAACAGCAGATTTTAGAGTTGATTAGAGTTGATTAGTAGATTTTAGAGATATAACAGCAGATTTTAGAGTTGATTAGAGTTGATTAGTAGATTTTAGAGATATAACAGCAGATTTTAGAGTTGGTTATGAGAAATCAGGGTTTCATTAATTTTTTTAGAAATGTTTTGAGGCGACAGATTTCATTATTTTAAAAACCTTCTTATTTAAATTCATTTGTGTACACATGTATACAAACAATTATAAGGCCTGCCTAAAAAGTTTTAATTAGAAAATCAGGGTTGCAATAATTTATTAAACAGCGATTTATTTATTATTTTAATTTTTGTTTTAATACTAAATATAATTATTATTGTAATAAAAATAGACAGGGGTCTCGGTGGGTAAGAGCGTATAAACCACGCTGTAAACACTGAGGGAGTGTGGGTTCGAATTCCACACATGTCGTAAGAGTTATTCCCCCTTACGACATTTACAGTCACGCCTGAACAGGACATTTATGTGGCAGAGAAATGCATTAAAAAAAAAAAAAAATAGACAAAACTTCAAAAAAAAAAAAATAAATAATTTTTTTAAAATAATCCCCATTTTATTTATTCGATTTTTCTTTTCTTCAAAATTTTTTTCATACAACATATTGACGTTACACCCAGGAAAAAAATATTCATATTCAAAGTTAAATGAAAAGATTAAAAAAAAAAAAAAAACTTTCGATTTATAAAAGGATCAAATTGAAAAATAAAAATATAATATAAAAATATTATTAATAAATGGCTTGAATAAATTATTTATGTTATACAAAACAAAATAAATTAAAATAAAGGAAATAAGAAAGCAAATTATAAATAAATGAAATTTTATATTATATTTTTTTTTTTAATTTGATTTTTGTATTTTCAGTATTTTTGTTTTTTTTTTTTTTTTTTGTTTCCTTAAATATAGATTTTTGCATATATAAAAATTGATTGGAAAATTTTGATTTTTATGAAAAAGTATTCGAAAGTATAATAAAATCATGTTATTGTGTTGAGTCAGAGTTTTGTAAGAATTTATACATTAATGGTACTTTAAATTTAAAAAATTGAATTATTTTTTATGCTATATACTAGTAAAAAAGCTCGTCATACGACGGGTATAAGTAGAAAAATATAGCTTTTGTGAAAGTTTCCTCAGTTTTATGAACAATTTAATTTTAGTAAATTTATTCAAATACTTATATGTATTATATTTAGATATTGATAAATGTAAAATTTATTGCTAAAGTGTTTTAAATAATGAAAAACCTCAATGATGCTGTGAAGTAGTTTCTTTCAAAAATGTAATAAAAATGATTATTTAATAAATTTCATCTGTTGTAAATTTATCAAGCTTTGGATTAAAAAACCAAAGGTTGGATTAAAAACCAATGGTAAATAAATTTTTGCCAATAGTAATAAAAATTTTCGCTTCGAAAAAAATACAGTATCAAACTTTATAATTTTGAAACTAAACTATACTGATGTGATGCATTTACCTAATTATAATATATAGTACACTTGTTATATTTTTCTATGGTTGCCATAGCAAATGCTTCAAAACTTTTTTTGTTATATTTTTCAAACAAATTTTTACTCTATCCGTAATAATATTCTGCCTCTTTATCTGTAGCTTTCGTTACAAAATCTTCACACCGTAAGTTCTACGCACCTTTTATGTAAAACAATAAAAATTGGCTGTGCATATAAGGTTTAAGATTTAGAAAATAAAAATCTTAAAAGAAGCATAAAATTAAGAAAATGTTACACATTCAAAATTTAATTGAAAATTGCGATTTTATAATTTAAATTGCGCTCCTTTAAAAGCTTTGGTTTTACGCACTGCTTTATTTTTTATAATTAACTACCTAATATATGTATATACCCATATTTTTATTCATATATCTATATTATGGACTAAACTTCTGATTCTTAAATTGTACTATATTATGGCAAAATTTTTAAAAAATTAAGAAAATGTTACTTAGCAAAATTTAAATAAAAATATTATTGCAATTTTATAATGTTCTACTTAAAAATGCGACCCTTTAAAAACTTTCATTTATACACTGCCTTGTTTTTTCTTTCTTTTCGTAGCATAACATTTTAATATTTATTGTTTTTTATCTGTTATGTACGTAAATATTAGATACATGTTTCTTTCTTTTCATAGCATAACATTTGTTAAATTAACATTTAACATAACAGTAGGGCACGCTAATCAGCAGCAGCTTGTCTTTTATTATATTTAGATAGTGTCGACGATTTTAATGTTGTGAGCCATGGGTCACGATATTAAATCGGATTTTTCATTAAAATTGATTTTATATGTCAATTGCATGCACCTTCTCAAATATTGGATAGAATAAGGATACAGAGAAAATTAAACTTGAAGTAAGCAGAAAATAAATTAAAATTGCTATTAATTAATTTTAATAGATTGTATGTAAGATGATTTACATTAAAAAAATGTTTTGAGTTTTATATTATGACGGATGTAGTTTTAAGCTTAATACTCGGTTAAAAACGAATTTTTCTTTTGAGTTATTTAATTTTGTTCAAAAATTCCGAAATGGACTCCGTTAACTTCAAATTATTTCCTGATAACATTATCCTTATCATTATTAATTGTTGCTAGGGTTTCCATTTCTGTGGTTCTAAAAGTGCTTTTTTTTCTTTTATTGAAAATTTAAACTTCAACAACGAATAGGGAAATCATTTTTCAAATTTTTCTATCGAGTTTATGTTATTTCACATTACAAAAAAAAAAAAAACATTCCGCGTTATTTATTTTATCTATACGTTACGTTAATATACTCTAAAATTCAATATAAACCTTTTATAAAGGATCAATGTTAAAAATTAATAAAATTATTATTAAAAATAAAATATTTTAAAAATATCTTTGTTGTTTTTTTTTTTTGAAAAATCCAAAAATTTGAGCTTATGTGTATGTATGATCCTGAATTGGTATATATTATTAATTAAATTGCACAATTTGTACAAAAAGCAGAAATAATTCTGTTTTTTTTTTCTTTTTTTGATTCTGGTATAATTTTTAAAAGTTTATGGTTCATGAACTTTACCAAAAAAAAAAAAAAAATTTAATTTTGAATAAATTTAACAATACAATTTTTATAATTTAAGTTTTTTATTTAATTTTTCTTTTTTTTTTATATTTTAAAGTTTTTCAATTTAAAAAAAAAAATTTGTTTTTTTTTTGAATTTTTTATATTTACAACCACAATGGCGACAAACAATTGAGTAGAACAGCTACAACAAGAACAAATAATATTAGATTAAGATTTACAAAGAATTTTAATTCTTGTGTAGTTGTTTATGTATGGTTTATTCAATGAGAACTATAGGCATTTATATTCAACTTAATTTGTTTTCAGTCCAAAAAATTTTTAAGAATTTTTTTTTTTAATTTTTTAAAATTGAATTAAATTTAAAATGTTGATTTTTACTTGTTTTTTGTTTTTCTTTTTAAAACAATTAATAAAATTAATTTTTATAATAAAATAAAGAAGACTTTAGAGTAGAGTGTGTTAACTATAGGATACTCACACGAACATAATACATATATGTGCTGTTTCTATAAAATTTTATCATTTTTTTTTAAATTTCGGATGTTTGACCTTATTAAGTACCGAGATATAATTATGAATATTTTAGAGTCGTATGACATAGTTAGTCGTAGCCGTTGCTCCAAACCAACCAAATTTCACAGAAATTTTTGCCAAAAAACATAATAATTTTTGAATTTTTTACAAAATTTCAGATGTTTAGCTTTTTAAATCTCATTTCTAAATATGACCTTATGTGTATGATCCTATGTATATATATAAATATATATGTATACTATATTTATATAAATTAAGCAGCTACCTGAACCTATTACATGGTTACGCGATCGAAATTTTGTAGAAACCGTTAACATAAAACTTAACTTCTTTTCACAAAATTTTAAATACCCAAGTGTGTTTCGTTTCTTATTTCTTACTCTCATGGTTGCATAGTTACTCTATGACAGTTAAAGTCCATGATGCCTCAGTTAGCGTTTTGAAATGCACATTTAAGTTAGTAGAGTTAACTTTTTGAATTCTACTCAGTCGTCGGAAGCAGAGATAACGAGTGTTACAAATGTCAAAGTCTTATGATGTGTGATTAATGTTTTTATTTCAGATTTTAATATTATAATATATTAAAAATAATTGTAAACGAAATCGTTCATTTCGAAATGGCTGAGTAAAGCTAACTCTATAATAAATCTATAGTTAATCCTATAAACGCATAAACTCTACTCAGAAAAAGAAACAATATGCACTTCAGCTTATTTGAACGTTGAGTTAAGCTCATATAAAAAAAAAAAAAAGGAGTTATATAACAGCTACCCGAACCTACTGCTCTAGATCAACATAATTTGGCAGAGGTAGTTGATATAAAACTTTCATTATTTTAAACATTTCAGTTATTTATAACTTAATATAAGATATTATTCAGATATTTACTTAGATACTGAGTTATGCCCGTATAAGAAAAGAAATTGTATAGCAACTATATTCAAAATTGTAGTTTGAACTTGTTGTTAAAAGGTGAAAACTAAAACTTTTATAAAAATGAAATGGTAAACATTTTAGAATCTCCTCAGCTACATTATTTTTTGAATTATCGTGTGAACGGACTAACGTACATAGCTGAATCGACTAAGAATTACTATGTATATACTTTGCCATATCTATCTTGTTTCGTTTAAGACGTTACAAATGTAATGGCAAATGTATTATACTCTTAAACTATGTTTTTTAAAGGGTATACAAATTTAAATAAAGTTTTTTAAAACTAGTGAATTTATATAAATTGGCTATTGAAGTTGAAAACAACTTTTTAATTAATAAATAAAATGATCTGCTTATTTTTTAATAAGATTTCAATTGGATACCTTACAATATTACAATATCTATCAAAAATTATAACCACCTAGATTCATAAAACAATCAAGTCAACAGTTTTTAAAAAATTACTATAGTTTTTTTAAAGAAAACAAATTAAATTTTCTAATTATTGTTTTTATTTTCAAATTTCATTGTTATACTTTGATATAAATGATCCAACATTCAAAATCCATGTTCGATTCCATGTTCGAAATAATAAAATAGATAATCTAATATTTTTTAAATCATTATATTATTTCAAAACAAAATTGTACACGGAACTATTTGATTTTTAATATTATAATTTTAACAAATTTCAAAAATAAAGTATCTCTAGATTTTTAAAATTCTATACAATTGCATTTATATTTATAGAATTAGAATGATACATGACTTGAATGAAATAGAGTTTTATTTACTACTGAATTAAACATTTTTGCATTTAGATTTTAGTATCTTGTTTTTTATTTTTATTTTTTTATTATTTAAATTTAATTTTTTAATTAAAAATTCAAATTGTTCCAGAACATAAATTCAATTATTTTTAATTTGATAATTTTTAAATTTTATTTTTTGTCATTTATTCTCCTATCGTTATGCAACGGATTTTGTTTTTCATTAATTCTATTTTATTTTAATTTTAAGACAGTAAAAAAAAACAAAAAAAAAAAAACTTTAATTTTCATTCAATAGCATAATTTCCTTTTTAGTTAATATACAAAAGTAATGAATTTTATTATTAAAAAAAATATTTTATTTTGGTATATACCTAAATTTTGTATGTACATGTAAGTAAAGTATATAAGTATTTATATAAGAAAATAAAATATAAGTAAAAGTTTCATTAAATTAGTCCTTTTTTTTGCCCTTTTTTTTTGTTTTTTTTGTTAAAGAAAAGAAAATTTTATAAATGGTAATATGTTATGTCACCTTCAGAATACTAATAAATCTTTTATAATATAATATATCGTTTAATTTTTGAATTATCTAATAAAACGAAAACGATTATTATTTAACAAAAAGACAAAAAACGAAAAAAAGGAATAAAAAAGGAATAAAGGCATAAGATAATAAAATTTGATAGAATATAAATATACAAAAAATTTTTTCATACAAACATATATATAATATATAAATTTATTTTTCATGGGGGATGATTTAACTTTAACGGACATAAGTTCCATAGACATAATATCCTTTTAAATGAACTTAAGTTCCATGAAAGTTTTGACCACTTTGTGTTGGAAACTAAGTTATGTCTCAAATAATCAGGCTTTGAGAATTATTTATGTCTCAAATAATCAGGATTAAATCAGGATTATACCCTTTCTCAGAATTCAACTTTAAAATCCCCTCGTAACTCAGAATCTCGCATATACGGATATATAAATATTCTGAAAAAGACAATTTCCTGATTTTGAATCTAACTCAAAAATCCCGCCTAAGTCCTAATGCAGAATTTCGCACATGCCTATGTATATATTTATATTTTGGAAAAAGGAACAATTCTGATTTTGTAACATTCGAGATTTTTTTCAGCAAAATTTAAATTCGGTTATATTTTTTCGGTTAAGTTTCATACACCCAATATACACATATTTTTTTTTCCAAAAATTTCACAAAATTTAGATTTGACTTTTTTTCGTTCGATGGAACTTATGACTCAAACAAAATGGTCATAATTTCAATGCAACTTACATCTCATAGCAAATTGGTCTTAAGTTTCATGGAATTTTTGTCTCTATTTAATAGAACCTAAGTCCATTTCAAAACCGACTTTACTTCAATGGCACTTAAGTACAATTTAATAGGAAAGAAGCTGTATGGAATTTATGTCTGTGGAAGTAAAAGTCATCCCTCTATTTTTCATGTATAGTTTTAATATTAGAAGGATTATTCAAAAAATTGTTTTTTTTTTTCATTTTTAAATAATAAATATATCTTAATAATAATAGGAATAAATAATAAAATAATAATATGTCAAAAAGATGATTAAATTTTGACATTTTAATATTTAATAAATTTCCTTTTCAATTTTGTTTGTTAATTTTTTGTTTTATATATGTACATATTTTATATATTGATGTTTTTATAAGCAAAATTTTTTTTTTTTTTACGGTATAGGTATTTTTGATAAAAAAATTTACAATACCTCTGTCAAAAAAGAAAAATAAAAATAATAAATTTTCTTTAAACTTTTTGGTTAGGTACTCTAATTTGGGTAAATCTTAGTTTTATAGTAAAACTCACAATTCAAAATTGATATTTGAAGATTTTATAGTGCGACGAAATGATATTTTCGAACAATTAATTAAGGTTGACTTTTAAAGTCTGGCTAAATTTAAAATATTAAAAATAAAAACTCTTAATTAGTAAAAAATTATTATTAAAATACGAATTACTTAGATAATATATTAGTAGAGTTAAATAAAAGCCACTTCAGACTATGTGTATTTTATCATATGACATTTTGAAATGTAAGCATTGCTTATGTGGAGCAGCTGATCAGTCAAAAGTGGATTAATAAATATCGATACAAAATTTATTTTGTGTTGATTGTTTTGTGTCTTTTGTATTTTATTGTTATTCTGATAATATTCAGAACCCAAAGTACATTTATACAAATGGTTTCAAAACGATCGGTAAAACAAAATGTAGTGTGAAGTATTCTTAATACTTACTTTTTATTTAGTGTATTTACTTACTTACTTACCTATAAATATAAATGAGTATTGGAGGCTCAAATATAACCAAGAACTGTACGCACCACTACGACAATATAAACCTTGTCAAATGAGTAAAAATACAAAGACGGTGTTGCCTTAGAACATGTTGTAAGAAGTGAAGAAAATTTTCCGGTGAGAATGGTTTTTCAATCCAACTCATATGGTGTACGTATAGTATAGGCAGACCAAAATTAAGATGGAAAGAAGGGATAGAACAGAATTACCGAAATTTGGGTTTGCCAGACTTATGGAGAACACCTGTCCAAGAAAGAGACCAATGTAGAAATTATCTGAGATACGCCGATAACTGTAAAGCATCATAAAGTCATTCAAAAAATTTTTTCATCAAAAATGCTATTTTTTCATTAGGCAAATAATTTTATTAAAATAAAAAAAAAAAAAAACTTTGTAAGGTAAAGAATTGAAGTATAACAGAATTTTAGATAAGTATTGGTCTCATAAAATATAATTAACTATTAGATCTCATTTTCGTTATAAAATCAGTTTGTGCTAACAAAAAAACAAAAACCATAATTTATAATTTCTATTAAAGGTTTGATTATAAAGGATCTCTATATAATCGTACCTTTGCCAAATTGATATGTTTACCGTTTGTCGATTTATTCTTGTTCTATAATGGAAAAAAAGTCAAATTAATTTATGATTACCCATATATAATATACATATATACATGTATATATATATGTATAAATTAAAATTGACTAATAAATTTGTTAATATCAAAATATTAAATTACGTTATTTTATATTCAAAAATATAAAATTAAGAGAGAGTAAAAAAAAACTTTCATTGACATAAATTATTGTACAAAATGATAAATAAAAAAAAAAAAAACTTGACTGATAAATAACTTACTATTAAATTTTATTATTTTTTATTTTTTTTTGAAATATGATAGGATAAAGCATATTTAAATTTTTTGTGACATAACTGTAAGGGTAACAAAAAAAAAAAAAAAACAAAAAACTTAAATATCCCCTAAAGGTGGTAATTTAAAATTTTTCAAAATAATACTTCTTGTTTTTTTTTTTTGTGTTGTGAATATGATACTCTCATCCTAAAGGTATGCAATTTTTTTTTATTTGATTTTGTTTAAATAATTAATAGTGTTCGCAGCACACAGTAATATTCAGATAATTGTAACAAGATTAATTATATTTTATTCAAGTGAAAGTTTTCGAATGAAATAAATATTTATAAATTAATTAAAAAATAGTGAAAACATAATTATCCTTGTTGTAAAGATTGTAATCATAAAATAACAGAAAAATATAGTGAAAAACCTTTTTGTTTTTCTAAATAATTTTTGTTAAATTAAAATAAAATGCAAAGCATTCGTTTTTCTATTCTTAATGAATTTGAAGAAAAACAAAAATTTTCTATACTTTCGGGTTTCTTTAATTTACATTTAATTAAAAATTATATTCTACAACTTGCATTTTATTGAAATATAAAAACATTGAATTAGCTCAGCAATTAAAAAAAAAAAAACTAACAGTTAACTAGTCAGAAACTACAAGAACAGTATTATAATTTTGCTGTTAAGATAAAAAAAAAAAAAAAAAAAGGATAATACCACTTCATTTTACAACTATTATCGTCAAGGTTTTACTGTAATATCAAATTATATATATTTTTTTTAATAAATATTTGTCTTTTATATACCGATATGTAGTTTTTTTTTTAAACTTTTGTGTGGTTTATTTTATTCCTTTGAAATACAATAAATAATTAAGGATTTAATACTATAAATAATTAAAGAAAAATATGTGTTTGTTTTGGTAATGGCAGATTTATATATATGTATTATCTTTTAACATTTTCAATTCAATAGATGTTCAATTTGTTTTTTCTTCTGTTTTTCATTGGTTGTATAAGGACTAAAACAAGAATGATGATAAGTACATTCTTTTTATTTGTTTTTTTTTTTTTTTTTTTTTGTGAAAAACAAATCCTTTTATTGTATATTATATAAAAATTAAAATTTTTCCTCTCACCGAATAACAATGTATGTGTAATATACAAAATTTTCATATATAAATAATTATAATTTTATTTAAAGAGTATGTAATTATGTAAGAATAAAATATAGGCTGATAATGAAATTTTTGTGTTCATCGTTAAATATAGGTTTACATAAGAATTTTGATTCAATTTTTGTATTGTAAAGGTTCTTATTAATCAAAACAAAAAAAAAAAAACCAAAAAAAAACAATTGAATTGAATTACATAATCATGAAAAATTGTATTGTTTAAAATTTTGGTTGTTGTAAAATACAAAAAAAAAAAAAACAAAAAAAAAAAACTAAAAATATTTTTCAAGCTTGTCATTGAGATGGTTTTTGAAAATAAAAAAAAATAAAAAATTCAATGAAAAACGGAACAGAACAGGAACAGCAGCATAAAAATAATACAAAAAAAAAACAAAAAGTCGTTTAACATTTCATGAACTGTGGTTACCCTTTATGTTTTTTTTAAACAAAACATGTTAAATACATAAATTTATCCTTTTTCTTTGCTGTTTTGTTATTTTAGTTTCTCAACTGGTTACTCATTTCATTTTTATGTTTTTTTTTTTGGATTTATTTCAATTATTTATTTTTTGTTTAAGAAAATGAGATAAATACTTTTACACATTATTATTATACTTAATATAGTTTTTGTTGTTTTTTCATTGAAGGATATTTTAACACTGAGAAAAAATCATTATGTGGATACTTCTTATACAAATATTTATAAAAAAAAAAAACACTTTAAGAAAATTAACCTTAAATGTTGAAAAACCGAAGTTGAGATGATTGCAAAAGTTTTGCATTTTTGTATGTATCTTACTATCCAGCCAATGGTGTAGTGGTTAAGACATCGGCATTTCATACGCAAGGTGTCGGATTCAAATCTCGGCTGGGTCATATAAATTAATAAAATAATGTAGATTTTTCTTATAATATTAATATTCAATTATTATATAATTAAATTGAAATAAGTATATATTTCTTATCAATTATAATTGATATCATATTGTAATATAAATAATAAAATTAATATAATAAAATATAATTCTTGTGTAAGATAATAGATGGCGTAGAACTAAAGAAACGCCTAGTCTTGTACAATAGAGCTACAGCCGAGTAATCAACGGCTTAGTGAAATAATGATTCCAGAAATTGAAGTTTAGTTAAATATGAATAATAAAATGACTTATAGTGGATGTCCTATGCTCCTTATAAGAGTAAGAAAAAAGAAATGTATCTTACTATCTTATTTTTATAGCGCAAATTCTAAGTTACAAGATATTTTATCATATTTTAGCTTGTTGTATGTAAAAGTAAACTTTATTCACGTTTCCAAATTTCGATAAAATTCTTAAATTTAAATTAAATTCGACATTATCAAATATAATGTACTTTTATCAAGTTAAACTTTTAATAAGTTACTTAAAATGGTGATTTTTGCGCTCAAAGTAAGAAAGAAAAATTTGTGTCAAATTTTGACAGCTATTTTTTGCTATAATATTTAATGGCAACGTTAATTTTTGGGATAGTAAATTGTTTTATATGGTATTATTAAATATGATATTTATTACAAATATATATTATATATATAGTTTTCTAAAAACAAAATAATATATGTACTTAATAAAAAATGCAAAAAGAAAGTAAAAGTATAATTTAAAGTTTTCTTTATATTCTCTTATATTTTTCTTTTTATGTTATTTCTTTATGTTTCTTAATAATTTTTATTTTATATTTATACTACAGTATTTTTATGTTTTTTTTATTAAAAATATATTTTAATATTATTTATTTATAAATTAATATCATCACCTCCTCATCATCATCATTTACCGGTTATTTGACAGATTGAACTCACAAAATAACCGCCAGATGTCATGCTACCAATTCTTAAATCTCAAATAAGATCATTGAAAAACATTGAAAATAATCATAAAAATTAATTTTCATTTTTAATTGAAATTTAAATTAAATAAATTTATAATTTATTTATATATAAACGTCATCGCTTATTATTTTCTCTTATATAAACCGAAAAACTGATTTTTAAAAACAAACTACCCACTAAATATGTTAAAATATATACCTATACTTAATTAAAAAAAAAGTTTTTTTTTTTTTCATTATAATTGTTTAATTTTGCTACAAAATTTTATTGGTGTATATCTAAATTATCAAATGACATTACGTAATTTTTATAAATTTATTAATAAATTGTTTTCAAAGATTAAAAAAGAAAACAAGTAAACAAAAAAAAATTATTTTTCCTTCTGTGACTCCTTACTTTTATCCATTAACAAAAATAGGGTAACAATAGAATGAAATGACATAATTTTTAAAATTAAACATATTTCAAAATGTTAATTTATATTTTTGTTTTGTTATTTGAAAAAAAAGAAATCATGACACTAAATTTGGATAAATTTGTTTTTTGGAAAAATGAAAACAACACGCTTTTTTCCTTTTAAGGAAAGAAAAAAAAATCAGCATTAGTAATTGTTGATTAATGTTGTGATTAACATATACATATATACATATCTCAATTATACATACCTTCAAAACAAATTTTAACGAATATTAATAGAAAATAATTTTTCAAATAACTTTTGACTCTCGTTATATACATAAGTACTTACTTATTGTTAAGTTAATTAGAGATTACATATTATTATTTAATTTTTTAGTATGTTTTGTTCTGTACGTCCAATGATCAATGGTTTAATGCATCTTTTTTTTCTTACTAGCCCATTCTTTAGTAAGATCAGGACATTATTATACTAAGCTTCAACGTGATCTTATTGATTACTGTTTTCATTATATGATGTTGATTACTCGTATTCGGCAGGTCGTATTCCATTCGGGATTTTGGAATTAAAATTAAGTTTCTATATGATTTTGTAAATAATGATTGAGAAGAATATTTTCCTTTCCTTAAAAATGTGAATGAATAAAAACGTGAATGTCAATCAGAAATATGAATATGACAAAAGAAGTAATTAAAATTGCTGTTTCTGATCAAGAATGAGTATGTATAATATATAATATGTAATCCTTTGATGTTAAACTTGTGATACGTATCATCAAAATTTGTCACTAAATTAAAGCTTGAACGATAGAACTTAAAATTTTATTTTGGCATAAGTAGTAAGCATATTTCTTAATGGTTTACCATATAGTTTTTGTATCCAAACAAAATTAAAAGATCTATGGTTCAAGTCCCAATTCAATAATAAATTTTGATAATAAGATAGGTATCACAAGCGTAACATGATATGGGTGATACGCATTAGCTATGATTTTGGTTACAATACATTATGAAAATAAAAATTACTTTCTTAACTTTCATTTGTAATTTTCAGATTCAAAATTTATGAAACAGAAAAATAAAATAAAATAATATTCAGTTTTTCAATTGAGTTGTTGATAAATATTGTGTTATATTGGCTTCCAAAGTATTGATCATAAAAAATTAATTACAAGTTTTGTATATGCACATACATACTCTAAAAATATATTTTATGGCATTTATTTTTATTTGTTCAATAGTCAAGATAATAATACATATACATAGATAATTCATATAGATTCTTTTTTATACATAAAAAGTAGCACCTTCATTTAATGACAAGCCTGATCTAAAAAATAATTTTTTTTTAAGTTACACATATGTATTCTTATATATTTTTATGCAACGAGAACAATCCATTATGAATCATATAATTTGAATTATATGAAAAACACCTGAAATGGATAAAATAAAAAAAAATAAAAAAAAAGTAGTCGTAAAATACGTAACTGGTTTTCAATATGGTTATATAACTTTTTATAATGACGGTTCTTCAACAAAACGTGATATACCTTTTTTTTTTTAACGAAAAGTTTTGTTTTTTTTTTCGTTAAAATAATTAATGCACTTTTATATACATAAGTATACATAACGTACATAATTAAAAATCACCTTTTTGTTTTTTTTTTGGAAAATTTGTACCAAAAAAAATTTCTTTGAGTAAAGATCACTATAATATAAATTTCATATGACTTTTTTCTTTCATCATCAAGATAACGAACAAACAAGAAAGGGATACACACTAATGAACTTTTGTAAAAAAAAAAAAAATTTAAACCTAACGGGAAGAATAAAAAACAAGAAAGTTTGAAAAATCTTTTATTTTAAAAGCGCACATTTCGTAAACGTTAATAGGTATAAAATATTCGATTGCAATTATTTTAACATAAAAATTTAGATTTTTCTCTGGATTAAAATTAATAACCCAATATAATTTATAGCTATATTAATAATTATACATTGACTTTTCAAAGCTTAAATTCGATTTATAACGTAAAAAGATCACAAAAGCTTCCAATCAGTGTCACTACTACCGCCACTGAACACGAGTTTACTTTTTAATTTTTATCAACCGTTCATAATTTTTTATTAACCGTTAAAAACCTAATTGCTCGATCAACCCTGTACACGAACCCACTATTTAACTTTTTCCTTTTTCTCAACCTTTAAAAAATTAACCCTGTACACCAACCACTTTCACACAGCGACATCTAATGGCCACTGGCAAAACATGGCACTTTGCGTTTTTCATATATTAGCTCTCTTATAATTAACTACTGATAATGAATATAAGTAGAGTTAATTTTTTTTCAAAAAGAGTGAGCCGAAACAAAATTTTTTAATGATATACCAATTTTATTATTAGATCCCATATCCAGCGGGGTAAAAGCTTTATACAAGCACATATTAGTTAGAGTTAGACTAATAACACACTTTAGGAATGTTTTTGAAAATAAAAAAAAAATCGGGTTAATTAAAATGTATAGATACATTATATACATATAATGAATCTTTATAATACGTTTTAGTATCGGCTAACATTGTATTGTTGTATGACATATTGCCATTGTGAAAATTATTAATGAATTATTGATAAATAACACAAAAAATATCATCAATAATAATGTTATTACCCTTTATGAAATGCGATTGTTTTTTTTAACTATAATTTCATTTTATACATTTGCACTTTGACACTTTTTATATGTTCTTTTTTTTTGGAATTTTTTTTTTCTTTTTTTTAATTTTTAATGAATAAAAGATTGAAAGTGCTTTTTTTACATTAAAACTAATTTTTTGTTTTGTAAAGTTGTCCTTTTCCTTTCAACCATTAAAAATCCTAGTTTTTTTTTATATGCAAGGTAATTTAAAAACAAGGAATAAACAGTTGTCCTTGTCAATTCTAAAATACTTACTGACACGAATCAGTTATTATGTTTAAAATACAATATTACAATCACTCTGCTCATAATATTATAAACAAACTGAATTAATACCATGTTAATGTCAAAGATATTATATGTAAACCGGATCCAAACATTTTTATTAGAGGTGCTCCAAAATCATTGTTCAAACTATTTCGAACTTTCTATAATGGGGAATATACAAAATTTTGAACGAATCTGTATATGATTTTACATTGTTCAGTTTTAACGTTACCAATCTGATATATCGTTCCAGTTTTTAACACTGATAGCATCCATACCCTTGAGTCTATATCTATCATGTTTAATTCTAGGTGATACAAACAGTCGAATCATTTTAAATAATAAATAGGTACCTAAACTATAGTTCGTACGTTTATAAAAAGGAATTTTATATATAACTGGTGCATAATATAATAAAGTGACATATACAAAGTACGCACATAATTATTATATATTTATATAACAGTTAGTATAAACAAAAATGGTTAATAAAATAACAATTTCTTATTTTGTATAAAATGACAAAATTCTGATGATTTTTAAATTTTCTTTTATGTTTATATGTTATTTTGTTGCTTTTATAGATGCGGAATACAAAAGAAATATTAAATTAATAAAAAAAAAAAAAATTAAAAAAGAAATAAAAAAATTGTGTTGGATATGTTATAAATCCATAAAAGGTATTAAAATAGAAGTACATTAGAGGCTTAGTGAATAAAATTCCTAAAGTAATAAAGGTAAATATGAATTGACAGAAAATTTATAAATGAAAAGTGATTAGCACAAGGTGAACTACTCATGGTAGTTAACCCATTTGCAGGTTAAACTCTAACTCTTTTCTACTCCGCACTACACCAGCTTTTGAGAAAGAACACATGACAGGAGTAAATACCCAAAATTGTCTCTGCAGATGGCTTTAATTAAAATTTTATAGTAAAAAATTAACGCTCCATTTACCAACAACTCTAAACAACTTTTTTCATGTAAAAGAAACGAAAGTATTGTTATCATATGTATTACCATTTCAAAAAAAATTTCAATATGAAGATGTTGGGAGATAGGAGTACAATACATGTAATTTCATAAAGAAAAAAAATTTCTATAATAAGACATGTAAATTTATTGTAGTACTTAATGACAAGTTTTTTTTGAATTATTTCATACAAATATATCATACACAATGTGATAACAAAAATTAAAGTTATAAATCTTAAAGGTAAATTGTGAAATTTAAAAATGAAATAAAATTTGTACATTAAATAATGGTTTTTTTATAACAAGATTACAGTTATTTTTAAAAAATAACATAAAATTATTACAATTTTTCAATTTAAAAATATTACAATTTTACAACTAAGATAATGAAAAATTATTTTTTGGTATTTATAAATAAAAGCTGATAACCTTAATATTTTAAACATTCTTAAATCAATTTCCTACGTCATATCCCACAAAGCAAAAGATATGATTTTCTTTTTAAAAAGATTTTCGAATAAATTTGAATATCGTTCGTCTCAAAAATGTAAAACTTATTGTTGCTGTCCAACATAGCAACAATAAGTATATTTAATATAAGTATCCGGTATCCGGTATTATATATAAGTATCCGGTATATTTAATGATTTATGAGGCGATGTCTTTAAATATTAGATCAATATTAAATCAAATTATTTATATATGAGTATGTATGTGAATATTATTTATACCCAACACCTAAAGTTTAGGGTATATTAACTTTGGTAAGGTGTTTGTAACCACCAAAAGGAAACAAATTAGATGGACGTTTGCACTATAACTCAATAATTAATAAAGCTATCTTGAATAAATTTATATAGTAGGTTACTAAATTAATTACGAAAGAACGGCGGAGATTTTTAAACTGGCAAAAATTGGACCATGGTCCATGAGCTCGGATTTTGGAAGCAATATATCCAAACAACATATATCCAAAGTCAATAAAGATAAAAGCTTGACATTTGATTCAAGGATGTTCTGTAATGTTTCCTCTATCTCCTTGAAATTTGAGATGAATTAGAGTGGCGGTTCGAGTAGCTGACACACGCTTTCTAAGGTTTAACAAGCATATTTTCGAAATTAATAAAGATAATAAGTTTATACCTATCTAAAAATAACTTACGAATTTTTAATTTAATTTTAAATTTTCAGATGTATTGTACTATAATAAGTCGGTTGCATCGACACACTTTTACATTCATTTGTTTTAATTTAAAGTTGGAAAGTAAATTTATACATGCATATACATATATACTTAGTTATATACACATTTCCTTTTTTAGTCTCTGCAATTATTTTAGATATAATTGAAATGTTATTAAATATTTTAAACTAATTATCCCTGTTCAAGCTGGCTTAATTGTCAATTTTAAAGAAAAAAATACTTATTTAAAAAAAAATTTAAACTCTAGGGGCCTCGGTGGCCTAGTAGGTAAGAGCGTATAAAATACGCTGTAAGCATCGAGAGAGTGTGAGTTCGAATCCCATTATACGTACATTTACAGCCACGCCTGTAAAGGAAAGGCTGTATAATTTTCTGTTATACATTTATAGTTATTTCATTTCCTGTTTTACATTTATGTATAATAAAAAAAAAATAAAAATTTTTAATTCTTTCTACAGGGTGTTAAAAAATGTTGTTTATATTGTTTTAAATATTGTTTTGTTAGAAAATAGACGCATTTTAAAAATACATATACTCAAATTGAATTTTTAAAACATTTAACGCTAATGTTACCAAAAATATGCAAAACATTGAAAACTGTATTCTCTGATAAACTTCAAGATAAATAAAACGAAAGAGTAAAGTAGAAAAAAAGTTTGTTTTATTTCAAGCTTTTTTCTATTTTTTGTTTGTTTATTTAAAGCCCGTGAACTACATACATATATAAGGTTTTCATTAGAAATGTTTTGAATAAAATTACCATTAATAGAAAAAGCTCAACATTTGTTATAGCTTTAAAAAAATTTTTATCAACATTTTTAGGATTTAAGTCTTTGAACAAGTTTTGAATAGATAAAATTTTTTCGACAAAAAAAAAAAAACAAATTTAAAAAAGTACAAATCATATATTTATATATTTTTAATGTTGATTGGAAATATATACGTATACAAAAATATTTTTTTTATGGTAAATTGAAGGTGATAATTTTTTTTTTTAAAATGAGTAAATAAGTTTTTAATAAAATATATGGTTATTGTCACAAAACAATTTTTTTTTTTTTACCTTAATGAGTGGCAAAATTGAAAAGCACTGTTGTTGTTTTTTTTTACATCCATTTAAACGTTTTTCTTATTTGACGTTTTTTGTATATATTTAGTACATAGCCCGAATAAAAAAAATAAATTATCGTTTTTTTTAAGGATTTCGCTCTTTCATTTATTAAGAGAATATATAATTAATATGTTCCATTATAAAAATATGAAATAGGTATAAAACAAAAAAAAAAAAAAATGAAATTTGTGAATGATTTAATTCTAAAAGTAAATGAATTGCTGATTTCTTCTTTTCTTTATATATAACGATTTTTCTTACCATCGAAAATAATTTTTAATAATTTTTTCTTACTTTACTTTAACTGAAGACTTTTTTACTTTAAGCGAATATTTTTTTAGTTTTACTTTAAGTGATTATTTTTTACTTGAATCGAATACATTTTTATTTTAAATGAAGAATCTTTAATTAAATAATTTATGTTATATAAATATTTAATACATTTATGTATAAGTATAATATAATTAAATAAAAAATAAGTATGTATGTATATTTGTAAATTATAAAATTAATATCATATTGTATTATATAAAAAATTAAATTAATTATAAAATATTTCTTTTATAAGATGGCATAGAAATAAAAAACAAAAATCAGCTGTCTCCATCACAGGACCGATCGTTATTATACGAAAAGTATAAAGCCAAAATTCATTCATTTTTTACATAATAATTTATATCAAAAGCAAAATAACTTCTAATAATTTAACATCATTAACAATAATAAGCAATGAAATCGTGAAAATATACATAAAATTATGTACATTATTATTCATACATCCATTTACATAATAATAGTAATGTAAGTACATGATTTTTTTTTTCATTCAAAAATATTCGTAAAAAACTTAAAAATGACGCTAATAAACTACTACTTCCGGTTGTCCGATTTGCTCCAAAAGCTTATCAATCCGAGATATTTACATCAAAACTTTAAATATATTTGAAAAAATTCCGCTCAGTCGTTTAGGCTGTACGCTAAAATTTTTACGGTAACATTTTTTTACAGCCTTTACCAAAATCTCGGGTACAAATATTTATGTTTCATAGTTTTGTACAACTACAGCCGAGTAATCAATAGCTTAATGAAAAAATGATTGCAGAAACTGAAGCTTTGTCATTATTAAATAATAAATGACTTATAGTGAGTGCTCCTTGAGAAGGAGAAAAAAAATTCTTCACATAACTTCAGGGTCAATTTCCAAACCATGTCCTCATTAAATATATACAGTATTGAATAGTGGTATGTAAAAGAATATAACCGTCTACCTAACTATATTAAGAGCTTAAGCTATCATTCATTAAAAAAAATTAAAAAGTAAATAATTTTTATATGAATGTCTCAGTTAATCTTTAGCTCTGTGAAACTACATATTAATTTTTTACTTATTTGAATTTGAATTAAGTTTAAAAATAATGATTTCTGAAAAACGATAGGTAGGTATATTTTTTTTTTTTTAAATTATCAATCTTTTAGTTAACCATTTTCAACAAATATTCATATAAACTTGTATTATAATAAAACATGTCCCTTTGGTTCAAAAATTTAACAATCTTAAAAATGATAAAAGATAACACGAAATTGGTGACAAAATAAATAAAAATTGTGAACTTAAAAAACTTAAAATTAAAAATTTTTAAATAATATATTTTAGGCATGTGTTTTCTTTTTATGGAAATTTCTAATCAAAAAATCGTAAGAAATTGGGCCAAACATTTTATGGAGTATAAATAAAACGTGAAATTAATTGTGCTAAATAGTGCGCTTAATCTTATCATAAGATTACGTATGTGATATAAACATTTATTTTTCTAATTAATTTTTTTTACATTTTTTGATAATTCTATTATTTCAATTTAAACATGTTTAAACTTTAGAATCTTATCAATCGATTAGTTTGCATTAAATCAATCAATGATAATGAAAATTTTGTAGATAAGAAAAAAAAAATGACTACATATCTGATCAATGGCACCGTGCATAAGTCGCCTATTTTTTAGATGAAAGCTTTCGTGTTTAAACTACGGCTTGACCCAAATATTATATGATATATTAAATGTTATATTATATAATATTTGGGGCAGACCGGATTTTAAACACGAGAACTTTGACACATAATTTAAACAAAATAAATAATATAATTATAATTTAATTCTTGTACCGCAACCGCACCTGAAATTGAGAAAGATGGATTTATTTCCTCATCACATTGAATGTGGTGATTGGTGAGGAAACCAATATAATAAAAAAAAAACAATTACCTTTATAAAAATCTATAATTATAATTTAATAGTTTTCAGCCACACACTACGTATTATGATATTCCGCTAAGTTTTGAATACAAGTGCATATTTGGATACGACATCTATGTTTAGATTTTAGAGATCAAGAAATTTTGTATCCCATACGAATTTTTTGTAATTTAGATGTCACGGTAAAATATACTTACACACCAGCTACAGCTACAGGGCCCCTACTCCCTAGTATATTTATAGTGTTGCAATACAAAATAAAACAAGACACATATTTTGTCGATACTATTATATAAGGTATATATTATGTTATACCTTATATTCTTGGGAGTAAAATCAATATTAAGATATGAATTTACATACATGGCTTTATTTGGTTACTATAAAGGAATAACAAAATTCAAATCAATCATATTAACGATTTTTGTTTGTAAATCATAACTATGTACTGATAACTCTAAAATTTTCAATTATTTTCTAATTATTTAAGTAGCTTTCATTATTTTTACTTGTAAAAGTACATAATGTATGTACATAATATTAATTTTGGTCAAGTTTTTAACTCATAAAATTATAATCCCATGATTATAATAATGACCATGATTGATTATTATAATGACAATTAGAAATAATAAATTAAAAAAAAGGAAAATTTTTTTTATTAATTGACTGTCTTTCATATAGGAGTGCCACCACATAATGCCAAAAAAAAAATTCCCAAATGATAAAATCCCATATTTCCAAATTTGAAAATAACAAAATCCCAAATTACAAAATTCCAAAATACCAAAATCTTAAATTTCAAAATACCAAAACGGTCCAAATGCCAAAAGTAAAGTCATTTCGGTCCAAAATCGGGACTTTTAAAATTGGTCGTAATGAACGATATATTGTTATAACAAATGTCGTTATAACCGATTTTGACTGTATATATGTATGAAATATATATGATTTTTAGTTGGCTATAAAATCAACGTTATATGCTTTTTTTAGAATATTTAAAAAAGAAATTTAAATATGTAGGTGTATATGCATATATTCGTTTTTACATTTTTTTTTCAACTTTTCTAACGGCTTTGAGATTTTTGAATATTTCGTGGCCAATCCGTTTCATATTTTACCATATTTACATCGATTATTTGGAAATAGCATTAGAAGCTGCTTCTACTACAAAAATTAACCAAATATATAAAACATATTTTCAACACAATGATCTTAAAAGAAACGGTCAACGTTTTTTGTCTTTTGAATACATTCAATTTTCAATTTTATAGCTATGTTGTATGTATATTATACAAGATTTAAAAAATGATTAAAAATATGTTAAATAATTAGCTACTATCTATTATTTATCAATATACTATCAAATGTTCTAAAATAACGATTAATTTTGTTAAATTCAACATTTTGTATAAGTTTTATAACTAAGATCTCATTTAGACAAAAGTGAAAGTGATAAAAAAAATTTTGGATTAAAATAAAAATGTATATTGTAAACAATGTACCTATAATACTACTACTATTCACTTAACTACTACTACTACTATTCACTACTACTATTTGTCACGACGAACGCACTCATGATCATTGTATTTTGATATCCATCTATAAGAAATATAATGGTGACTTCAAAATTTCTTTCGTGTGGTAGCTTTGGAAGTTATTAAAAAATAAAAACAAAAGATTTGTCTTAAATATTATTAAAAACTTGAAAAATAATTTAAGAGATAAGTAAATTATTCTAATTGTTTTCGATCTACAATTTTAATTTAAATGTAAAAATAAAAATTAAGCATAATTTTACAAATTGCTTTATTTTATTATGTAAAATTTTAAAAACATCATGAGCACTTCATGTTCATGAACAAGTTCATAAGAATGTACATATGTATGTAAATGTAAGGATGTATATCATCACCCGATTTCTTGAGCAAATCTTTTACTTAATGAAGATTCAAAGTCAAAATTTCCTTTTTTTTCCTAGTTTAGTATTTTCCCGTTCAAAGCACAGCTTCGAAACTTGTACTATGACCTGAATTAATTCATTATTCATTGTTATTATTTTCATTCGTTCGAAATAAATATTTATGTACTTGATTTCGGGTCATGAATAATACAAACATATGATTTTGACAAGTACTTGGTTGATTTATTTCGTCATGAATCAATAATACAAACATATGATTTTGACAAGTGCTTGGTTAATTTTATTGATAAAAATTATATTGTCATCGTAATCATTGAATTTTTAAATTATCACAATTGATAACAACTTTGACATCTTTGTCATATTTTGACATATTTTTTTTTTTAATACTGCGGGCACTGAACTTTTAAAGTATAAATGCTAAAAAAAATATAAATAAGTTTTCCAAATGTATTTAATATAAGAAATGTATGCTATAAAAAATAAATATTAAATAAAATATATACTTATGTATAACTCAATCTTTATTTAATTTCATAATAATTTTTTTTCTGAATAACATTCTTATTAATATTTAATTATTTATGAGAAGAATGGGAGCAAAAATCCCGGAAAAAATAATTTTTTTTTTATGTGGGTTGATATTTGAATTTTAGAATTTTTGGGAAAAAAAGAAAATAGCAATATACATATTTAAAATATGTATTTTAAAATGAAAATATATTATTTGAATATCTTACTATTTTACATTTTTTTTTTTATTTAATTTTTAAAATTTAAAAACTTGAATAAAAGCACACTTTAATTTCAAAGAGAAATCATCAACAAATTATATTAGACGATCATTGCGTCATATCACGGTGATAAATGTTTCAATCATTATCAATATCTATTTATACAAAAATCAAAAAAAAAAAAATACAATACCAAATAAAATATCTTAAAAACAAAATCATAAAAAAAAGCAATACCAAATAAAATATCTTAAAAACGAAACATAACAAAAAAAAAACAATACCAAATAAAATATCCTAAAAACGAACATAAAAAAAAAAAGAAACAAGTAATTTTACTTCTGAAATTTTCTATTTTATTCTATTACTCTACTCGTAAATTTGGAACTGGAAAGTGGAAACTTGAAATGACACTTACTTAACTCACTTATAAATTTAAGCGTTAAGAAAAATAAACAAAAAAAATAGATGGCATTGATCGCAAAACTATGTATAAAAAAAAAAAATTTATAACTGTGTTAAAAATTATTGCTCTTTTTGTTTTATCTGAGAGACTCAGTCTCTCAGACTGAGAGTTGAGTTGAGCTTGAGAGAAAACTGAGAGTTATTTTGAGAGTTTCTTTTTCTTTAAACTTTTATTTGCTTTGCTTTAGAAAAGTATCTATATAATGTATGTGTTTACATGTTCTATAATGTAAGATGTATAATAATTAATTCAATTTTTCTCACGGCAACGTTTTTTAATTTTTTATTATATCTTGTATGCCTTAGTATGGTATAAGTATAAGATACATAATAAAAAATAATTAATTATAATTAAATATATAAAAAAAAATATTGTTGTTTGTTACAATTTCTATTATGTACTTTTTAACCATTCACATTTCTCATAGATATATGTATGTATGTATGTATGATTCTAGAGACAGTTAATCATACAGACAATATGTATGTATACTAAATTTATTAATAATTCTACGGTTTCTTTTCGTCATACCAGAGACGTCATAAATACAGAAAAATATAGAAAATAAAAAATATTCAGTAGGTTGATTTGATCGGCATATTTTGTTAAAATAAAAATATTTTTCATAATAAATTGATATGAAAAAATAAAAAAAAAATAAGTAGATATCTATCTACCTACTTATATAAATTTTTCTATAAAACATTGATTTCTATTCATTTAAATTTGTACAGAATGTACCTATTATACATAAAAATATAAATTTATAAATATATGTATGCATATGTACATAAATATACCTATATGTACTTATATTAATTTAATCCAGCCAATGTAATTGTAATCAGTAGTGATTAAGCCATCGATATTTAATTAGAAAAGTCTAGAGTTCAAACTCCGGCTGGCTCATATACATATGTATGTATGTAGATTTTTTTTCTTATAGTATACAATTAGTATAATATTTATTATACATACTTAAATAAAAACAAACTTTATATAAACTAATTGTGATAATAAGTATAATATTTCTGTTTTAAATATTATTGTAAAGCCGACTAATCAACGGCTTAATGAAATTATTGATTCCAAAAACTGAAATTTAGTCAAATATGAATACATAATAACTTAGTGAATGCCTTATGGTGAATGATCTATCTTCCTTATATAGGAGTGGAAAGAAGTAAATAAAAATTGTAATCAGTAGTGATTAAGCCATCGATATTTAATTAAAAAGGTTTAGAGTTCAAACTCCGGCTGGCTCATATACATATGTATGTATGTAGATTTTTTTTCTTATAGTATACAAGTAGTATAATATTATACATACTTAAATAAAAACAAACTTTATATAAACTAATCGTGATAATAAGTATAATATTTCTGTTTTAAATATTATTGTAAAGCCGACTAATCAACGGCTTAATGAAATTATTGATTCCAAAAACTGAAATTTAGTCAAATATGAATACATAATAACTTAGTGAATGCCTTATGGTGAATGATCTATCTTCCTTATATAGGAGTGGAAAGAAGTAAACAAAAACATTTTTTAATTTAAATTGTTCTCGTATAATTAATTTTTACCAATCTATGAGTCAGTATCTATTAAAAATTTATTTATAAATTTTCTATGACAAAAAAAATTTTTTTTTTTTTGTTTAATTAAAATTATCATTGAATTTTATTTCACTAATTATTTGATAGTCAACCTCCTAATATTGATAAGATTTAATTTATATGTAGGTACATAATAATAATATGTATGTAATTAATTTTAAAATAAAAATTTCAATTAATAAAATATTAGAAAATTATACCTATTTAGGCATTTTTTATTAGTACATACATAAATTATTTAAATTTATTTCAAATAGGTAGGTACTAAAGTTAATTTAATTAAAAGAAAAATTTTATATTTACTTAGTTAATTGTAAATTTATGAGTATTAATTGAAATTTTGCTGTTTTTATTATCATATCTATCTTTAAATTAGTCAAAATTAAAAAAAAAAATTTGTTTACACTTAATTTATTTTTATCTGTTAGTTTTTTCAGTTTTTTATTTTTTATAAATTTAATTTTTTTATTTTTGGGCATTTGTCAGTGTTATTTTTTTTTTTGTTTTTTTTTTCGTCGAATTATGAAAAATTTGTTCATCATCATTCATTTAACATTTTATAGATAAACATGGTCGGTCATATCATTTTTTTTTTCTTTTTTATGTAATAATAATATTCCACGTATTCAGATACATATTATGTATAGAAATAGTATATAGACTGTTTACGCTGATATAGTGTTATAGTTGTTATCAAATAATTTAAGTACAAAATGAATAGATAAAAAACAGAAATTTTACAATTGAAATAAATGAAAGTATGTATGTATGTATGCACATATCTAGGTATTTTGTTTTAATAAATAATAGTTTTTGAAGTATTGTAATTTGGTATTGTTTGTATCAAAAAGAAGAAAAAGAAAAAAAAAAACAATTTTTTTTTTTAAATTTAATAAAAATGATCTAATAAATAATTTCAAGAAAGTAAATTTAAAAAAATTTAAAAATTTTAAATTTAAGTATGATGATGTTTATTTTTAAGTCTAATTTAATGATGTACAGATGTTATATAGGTACATACATAGATACTATTAAAGATCTAAGTATACTCTTAGAATACCTATTATTTATCTTTAAAGAGTTCGCATTTTAATAGTTAACACAAAATTGTGTGGAGTTTTTAATTGTTAATGAACTTAAATAAGAATTTGTTTTTTTCTGTCTTATGTCTATGTATAAGATGGTGGTAAATGGTAATATAAATTAAATATTTATTAAAAATTTTTAAAATTAAATATGTACATACATATGTATGTATGTATCAATTTTTACCTTATAAAACCTATTAAACATTTTGTATATTAAGTTGTTTTATTACATGTCTGTACAGTGTACGTACATACATATCCAAAGAGGTAGGTACATAGGTGAGGACCTATTTGTATTAGCTCTGAAATAATATACCAAGTTACTGATAGATTAAGCATTTACGATACATACTAAAAGTAAAAAAAACAAACAGTTATAATTCATGCTAATATTAGGATGTACATACATATGTATAGGTATATATGTATGTATACAGTGCTGAATTAACAATGAGTAAAGTTAAACTTATAGGGGATATCAAAGGGGTTTTGGGATAAAATGAGAATTGAGGCACCATAGAGATTCTGCAATGGCGAACTGTGTCACTTCAGTATAAAAAATTTATACAAATGAATTTTACACAGGATGTTCAATCGTACACTGACTTAGCCTATTGTAAACAACCATACTAGTGTTGTATTCTTGTTTAATTTTGACAATACACACTTCATTTTGGAATAGTTAAAGAGAAAAACTCACTTTTATAAATACTGGCTGTTATTTTCAAGAAGTCCCCATATTTTGGGAGCCAGAAGTCCGATGTGTTTTAAAAAAACTTAATCCCCGAAAAATGGCATCTTAGTTTTTGGGGGTCTTTTTTTGAGGCGGGTTAAAAGTGGACCTTTTTATTTATTTTTGCTATATTTAAATTCTACTGTAAAATCGATGAATTGAACCTACCTTTTTTAAATTATGTCGGTCCGACTTACGTTGTTATGAAAATGTCTGTATTCATAATGCATGCAAAATGTGGTACCTACGTTTTTTTAGACGGCATTTTGACGAGTAATGTCAAAGATTTTAGTGTAAATATAATTTTACATCGCTAAATTTGTAAAATTTTGTTATTGTTTTTTTAGTGATAATGACATCTATGGGTCTTAATTTTTTTAGTGTTAAGGACACATATGGGTCTTAATTCGGCCCTACATTTATACCTAAAAAGTTTTCGATTTAGAAATTTTTTAACGTTATTTTATATATGTATTTATTATGCAATTATTTATGGAGAAAATGAACAGGCAAAATATTTATCTTTGTAGTGATTTATTATATTCTTTCAAAATAATTTAAATCAAGGTTTAGAAACTACATAATATAACTGATGGTCATAATTGACAATACAAAATTTAAAAATTTTGGAATTATTAAATTACATTTTTTACTAAAGCAATAACAATGTGTGAAGCTTGACGTACGAATACTAATAGTATATAAATTATCCTTGACCTTATGTCTTTAATCAGGCAATCTAAAAATTATTGTAAATTGTAATTATATGTATTATATATATTAATGAACCTAAATAAATAATAATAATACACACATAAATTGTAGATAGATTATTATTTTTTTAAAAATTTTATATTGTATTGAGAAATTAAAATGTATTTAATAAGGAATGGGACATTATACATATTTAAAATAATAATTAATAGTAACACACTCTAAGATATTTTTATTTTTCCAATTTTATCTTTACTTCTTCATATATAGGTAGGTATATATGTAAGTTTAAAGAAAGTATTGTAATCAGAAAAAATTCCACTCCATTTAAAAAATGCATGTATGTGTATATATTTATGCTGCAAATGGATATGTATGTACGGTACATATTTAAGTGAAAGTAGGAAAATTTACAAAGCTTTTTTATTTTGGTGATTAAAATACAGAATAGGTACCTGTTTTTTTGGCAAAACTTTTTATTTTTTTATACCTATACAATAAAATAAAGTATTGCATTGCAATAATGAAAAATTCAACCAGATCATCTAAAAAATGATTTTTTTTTTCAGCATTGCATAGTAGTGTACATATTATGTACATAATATACATATTAATGTTTGTAATTGGATCTGAAAGAAGAGAGAGTATAGGAAACCCTACAAAATTTTATTCTTGGTGATTAAAATTTAACACACTTATTTTTTTGTCACTCGATGTTTTATTATATGTTGGGAGTTTGGGACATATTGAAAAACTGGAATGAAACTAAATGGAAAATGAAAATAAAAAATTAAGTAGGTAAGTGTACTTATTTTGTCTCAATCATCTACATAACTAAAAATTAAGTATTTATGTATATAGTTAAAAAAAGAATGGGATAGATAAGAAAACAATTTGATTTACTTAGATAAATAAAATCCATCCCACTTTGACAATAAAGTATCTATTTATATTTTACTTACTAGGTAGCCTAGCCTGCATATTTAAGTATTATCGTATTTAAACGGCTAGGTACGAGAAGTCAAAGGGTGAACATTCCTACTTTATTGGGTACTTAAATTTAAGCATACAATCTAAATATACAAGAAAAGAAATGTATCTACATATATAAATTTATGTTGGCCTGATTAGTGTGCACAAATAAACATGTTATAATATTATTTATTTTCATTATTTTCTTTTATATATATATGAATGCATATCACATATGTATACATAACCTATGTATGTACTATAATAGTTCATATATATTATTATTTATGTATATTATTTATTAGTATTTTATTTTGTATGAATATTTTTTCCACACACATTTTCTATTCGCAATAAACACTAGAAAAACGAAACTAGACTATACATATACTTTTAAGTTTTAATCTTGTTATGTACAATCAGAAATTATGTGTACATATGTATATGAATTTATATAGTAGAATGTAGCATTTAGCATACGTACCGACGTATAAGTTATAATAACGTTTGTTGCAATGCAAAATCTGTGCTTATCAATGACACATATTTAAAAATTCCTATATTTTTTGTCTCTTTGATTAACAATTTATGAAAATTAAAAGGTTGTTTTAATTAAACAATTTATAAATTTATAAATTGTATATTAATATATACATATACGAACTTTCCAATAAGAAATGTCAAAAAATGTTACCATTAATAAAAATCAAAGCCCGTACATTCCACACCATTTACATACATACATATACATACATATATGTAAACAGTAATTGAACGAAACTTGAAAAATGTCAAGATTTCATAATAAATGTAAATGTGTGCGAAATGCGAATGATTAAGTAATAATTTACCACATTTTACCGGCAAATGAAAAGCGCATGCTTGCTATTCATTTATCACAAAAATAAAATATAAGTATATATATAAATGTAAATGTAATATAAAATTATCTTCAGATAGTTTTTTCTCGAATATTAAAAATAAATTCTAACCTAAAAATAAAACTGTCACTTTTTAACGAAATAATTTAATGTTAAGGTTTTTGTTTTTGAATGAATAAAACACTTTAATTTAATAATCTAAAAAAAAAATTTTATATGAATAAATAATTAGACAAAAAAAAAAACCAAACTTCACATCACATTTTTATAAATAGAGAAAGAGGTGGTCTTCTGGTGGTATCAAATAAAAAGACAAACACAAAATAGGAAGAAATGAAAAAACAAAATTAGGTAATTTGGAATAATTTATTTTGAATGGAAAAAAATATGTGAAAACTTATTTATTTCCTATATACTGTTATTATAAAGTGAACACTTATACAATTTGTTTAAACGTGTATTTGTTTTTTTTTTTCTTTAAAATATTGCTATATGATAAAAATAAACTTAACGAACCTTGGATCCAATTTGATTTCCACATTGGCCACATTGCAAATGAATAATTTCTCTCATGATTTTATATTTTTTTGGTTATTATAATATAAGTTTCGGTTTTTGTTTTGTTTTCGTTTTTTTTTTTTTTTTATTCAATTTCTTAAAGAAAAATTCCAAAGCTTCTAGAAAATTTTATTCTTAACAAATAACACTAAATTTATTGATTAAATTGGAGCAACTTTCGCAAAATTTTAACGATTATTATTTGGTAACGGTATTTTAACCGAAACTTTTTGATGAAAATCAAAATGGTTGTTTTTATTATTATTTTTTATATTTTAGTCGAGTGCGACGTTTTTTTAATTGAGTCTTGCGGATGTAATTAATGTGCGACGACTAAACTAACTACAATAATTTTTTTTTGTAGAAATGACAGTTCGTGGTTGATATTTTTTTTTTGACGTTATCTTATGATACGTTCGTTTGTTGGTTTGTAGTAGCGCGATAATTTAAAAAAAAAAATTATTTTCTTGTTCAATTTCTCTCTTTTTCTCTCTATGTTTCGTTATACTAGATTGTTGCTTCTTTGTTTTTGTTTTGAATGTTATTTTTTTTTTTGTGATTTCTAAATCAACTTAAAGGTATTATGTATTTTATATTATGCTAAAGGTTTGTAATATATATTTTATAAATTCATGAATGTGTAAATAAATAAATATACAACTGAAATCTAAATTGATCAGTGGTGAAGCATTAATTTATGATAAAACGGTATTTATGTACATACATATGTTTAAAGATAGGTACATACAATAAAGTAAAAAATAAAAAACTCGGTAACCTATTTAGATCATTACTTTTTATCTACTCTTGTTTTTTGAAATAAATAAATTTTTTTAAATTAAATAAATTATAATATAATAACGACACTTAATAAAATTATAATAACAAGTCGAACAACTTTTAACACAAAATAAAAATAAACTTACATTTAAATTTATTCCGTTCCGTCTAATTTACTCTCCGTCTATTTTTTACTCTCCGTCTAATTTACATCCCGATTGCCCGTTCTTGTTAAAAATTCGATTCACATCATGAATTATGAATCATGATTCTTATAATCCCTTTCCATTCAAATTTACATTTCAATTTGCGTATTTTTTTGAGTATTTTTTGATTAAAAGTTTTATAAGATACATTTTTCAACTATTCCATTTGGTAACTCTTAACAATTGACGTCGTCAAGTAATGCAACTTATGCAAGTGAATATAATAATTAATAATATAATTAGTGTTACTACTTTTAAATTATGTATATAAAAATACTTGATTATATTTTAAGAATACGTTTTGATATTTTGGATGAACAATGATTTATTTTGAGATCAACAAAATTTAGTACTTATGTACATAAATACATATGTAATGGAGATAGTTGTTACAACTTCCAATAAAAGGGGAAAATGCCGATTTATGCCCAATATTCGTTATATATACTACCCTGAACGAGATGTAATTGGTAACCAAAATAAACGAACCGATTAAAATTTAACGAATGGAAGTTAGCGTTATGTAAAAGTGACAATTTGGCACTAATAAACTTAAAGGTGATGAGCCAATTCTCGCGACGCTTCTAGCGTCGCTTAGATATTTAATACATTGATTTAAATGAAACTTGACCAAATAGAAAACCGACGCTAGAGTATAGCTGCTTTCTACTTTTATACGCGTTGACAATAAATTTTCTTTTGTTTTTTATTTTTTATTTTATATTGGTTGTTGGTCATAAAGCGACGCTATCATTTGGTCTTTAATTTATTTAGAACGCGACGCTAGAAGCGACGCGAGCTTTGGGTAATCACCTTTAGTAAACGTAGAAGTTTTCTGTCAATTGTTAAGAACTTAAAAAATACAAAACATCAAAACTACATATTTTTTTGAACAAAAAATGGATTTGTTTAATAATTTTAAAGAACTGGAAAATTTAATGCATATCTACACATATATTTTAATGTGATAGTAGAGGCGAGAGCTTAAAAAAAATTAAAACAATAGAAAAACTAAAATTGTAAGTTGTAAAGTTCTTTACTGAACTTAGCGTTACGTAAAAACGACAACCAATTTTAACGAACAGGACAAGCGTTTATTGTGTGATTCATTAAATATGTTTCCATACTGACGAACTTTTGCGTCTCGTCTAGTTTCGTTTCGTTTGTTTATTTTGGTTGTGATGTGACTAAAGAAAGACGTAAATCGAAATGTCTTAGGTTATACTTATAAAAAGAATAGTACATATAAAGATTCTATTGCAATATTCTATGTCTAATTTAATAATTTCTATTGAAAAGTTCAGTAATTAAAGAAAGAAATTAAATCTGATTAACTGAGAAAATTGCGTTAAATTAATAAGTTTTTAATCAAAAAAATGTATTGTAATATAATGTAATTATCAAAATCGGAGTGTATTTTGTATATTTAATAAATTATGTTTCTCTCAATGATAATACATATGTATTTTATATTTTTCTATATTTTTCTATAGATGATAATCTAGTAAATTTAAAATAATAAAAAAAATGTATTTATTAATTTTTTAAATTATGAACATTTAAATTATAGCAATATTATCATTATGTCGGTGATCATATATCATTCACTTCACAGACTTATGTACGTCGTATACAATATACATGTTAAAATTATAGTTTATTCAGCCGGCAATCATAAAGTAAAGCCAGCTAATTTTATTTTTTATTTCAAATCTATTCATTCTTATTGGGACAAGAATTTTACTAGTATGTAATGTAGATTGTAATATTTTGTTTGTAGCTATAGAAGTGACTAGTGACTACAATTATTTTAAAATCAAGAAGCGCGACAAGTTCAACATAATATATCTAAAATCTAAAATAAAATATGTTTCTACAAATCCGTGGAAATTAAAATTTTTTTTTTCTTTTTTTTTTTTTTAGACTTGTTTCAAAATAAATTTTTTCAAATGTATTATAGTTTTTAATTTATGTTTTGAATAACAAAAGTTTTTTATGTTACTAACGATCGAACGATGAAATATAACCGGTTAATGATTCCAAAACTTATACCCATAATATTTGGAATCCAATTAATTTTAAACGTTATAGGTATAAGAACATGCAACTTGCAAGCTTATGTACAATACAATAGCTCTGTAATGTAATTAATTTTATTTTATAATATAACACATAATTTTCTTTTTTTTTAGTTCATTGCCCTGCCGCTTAAATGACACAAAGACATTACACACACTAGAAAGTAAAGGATGTGTGTAATTTCATTGTCTCATTTACGTGGTGTGGCTGTAAATATCGTAAGGGGGAATTATTTTTACAACGTGTGTGAGATTCGAATCCATTATAACGTATTTTATACACTATTAGCCACTAGGCCACCAAGCTTCTCTAATTACGTTTTGTTTTTGAAACTTGTTTCTTATTACTGAATTTAAAATTGTCTAATTAAAAGGAACCAAATTAATTTTCCACGAAATAATTTAAAAATTATAGGTTCATGAACATAAGTTGTATTTTAAATTGATATACTTAATTTATTTTTACTTGCTAATGATGTACGAAAGTTGAAACATTTTTTATTTCAAAATTCTAGAAAAAATATAAGCGTAAATAATAAGCCATTTAAAGTGTTATTGTATTTTATAAATTTAGGCTGTGTGCTAATTGATAACTTTTTAATTAGAAAAATTAAATTTTGACCTACGGTGATGAATATAAAATGTGATGAATATAAATGTCAAAAATTTTAAAAGTAAAATTTTGGCATAAGAATAATTATAAACTATGATATTTATTATTGAGTCTTACTGAAGTTAAAAACCAGATTTGCACACGATTTTATAACGTAAATTACATTTGTATATTTTTTCACTATACCTATCTTAAAAAATTTAAAATAACCTTTAATAAAATTTTTATTTTGAATTATTATAATGATGATCCTATAGATGTAATAATGAAATAAGTAAGCGTTAAACTAATTGATTTTGATTCTCTTTTACGCACGAAATATGATATAAGTATTATATTATGACTGTATACGTATGCTTAAACTTAAATAAAATGACAATGATGGAGTATAGAGAGAGATGGAGTTATCTATGAATGTATTACGATTTACGCATCTACAATCTAAATTGTATGTATCTTGTATACATATATAATATGTACACATCAGTAGTATATGTATTTACATGACTCGGTCACTCGGACTCGATTTAGATATGATTGAGTTTAAATTTTTTTCTTTTGGTAGATATTTTTCACTTTCCCCCTTTATTCTGACTGTATGTATCGTTGATTTGTTTTTAGTTTTTTTTGTTGCTTTTGTATTGAAATTGAATACATGTTGTTATATTATGACATAATGGGAATTTCGTAGCATAAAAGCAATAAAAAAAATAAAAATTAAAAAAAGCAAAAACAACAATAATAAATATGTACATTATATAGGCGGTGGTAGGTAAGTATATATGGATGTACAATATTTTTTTTAAATTTATTTTGAATTTAATTTTGCTTTAAAAGGTATTGTTTTCCAGGTGTTTCGTATTACCTTTTTCTAAATAATAATAAAAGAAAAAAAAAAAATTATTAAGAATAATTCTATTTCTATTACGTATTCTAAGATTTGTGTAAAATTCCGCAATCCAAAAATATTTTTAAATCTGGTTAAAAAGTACTCTAATATTGTAATTTGTAAACCATTGTGACTCTTTTTTTATACTTACATATGTATGTATGAACATATTATATACGGTGTGTAAATTGTTACTTCTACTGTGAATTAATAATTAAAAATCAAATTAATTTCAGTTGCAGGCAGCGAAAATATGTAGATACATATGTACGTAGGTATTCTATCATTTCACGTCAAAATACCATATTGACAATAAAAATGTCAAAAACCAACACGAAATTTCGTTATGGCATTTCAACTTATCCATAAATGTTTATGGGCCTATGGTTATGGGTCATAAATATTATGGGTTTGTGGGCCTCGGTGGCGTAGTGGGTAAGAGCGTTTAAAATACGCTTTAAACACCGAGGAAGTGTGGGTTCGAATCCCCTCTTACAACATTTACAGCCACACCTGAAAAGGAAAGGCTGTGTAATTTCCTGTCCATATTTATGTTGCAGAGAAATGTATTAAAAAAAAGGCATACAAAAAAAAAAAATGTTTAAAATAATATTGTATGGTACCTAAATGTATTACGTACAAGTAAGTATGTATAAGTTTTTCAATGAAATAAAATGTAAATTATTAATCTACGACCTAAAAAGACATAAAGCTGTAAGAAACCGTGTGAAATTTCGTACAGATTTTCCGGGAAGTAAATTTGTAATTCTAACAGTGCGTTTCGTTTCTTACTCGTTTCAAAATGGCCGGAATAGAGTTCCACTTCAAGAGCAAAGCTAACTTAAATATTACAAAGTTACAAAGGTCAAACTGTCAAATTATGAAGTGTCATTATTATATTATTATTTCAAATTTTTATATTATAAATTTACATATTGAAATACTTGTAAACGAAATCGTTCAATTGAACTATACTTCTTTAAATAAATTTTTTTTTAAGACTCCATTATTTGTTTGTAATAAATACATGTTATAAATGAAAACGCATAAATTTTACTCAGCGTAAGAATGAAACTCACTCTGTTAAAATATATTTTTTTGACATTTAAAAACTTTATAAATTTATAAAGTTTTTGCCCGATAAAATTGTCCTGGCTAAAACTTTATAAAAACTTTATAGGGGAAGTATGTCACGTGATCAAAAATTTAGTTAGAGAAATAGTCACTCTTAGTACGCAGACAGTTTTCGGGCTAAAAATTTATAAAGTTTTACATTTTTTGTAAAGTTTTTGAGTACGCAGACAAACCTAGTATAAGAGACGATATAATTATATAATTTATATGATTGAAATTTGAAAATAATGTTTTTTGATTCGTTACTTTTTTAATTTATACATTATACATAAATCTTCTCTTCTGAATTCATGTTGTTATATCTGAAAACATGGAGTATCAAAAAAGGTTGGCAATGATAAATTAGTTCCAGCTTAAAGATGACTTGACACGATCATACAAATAATATAAAATAAATATCATTTCACTTTTATATTAGAAATATTCTGCTGTTATTTTTTTGACAGTTCGATAACTGAGATGTAATAAAATTAGATTGGTTTCTCTTTCTCTCTAATGTGTTCCTCATTCAACCATTTGCAGCTAAAATTAACATATGCATGTTTTAGTCTAATGCAAAGTCAACTGTTTTGATTTTGTACAACTTATGCGTTAAACCTATATTCTTTAACGCATAAGTTGTACAAAATCAAAAGCAGTTTCTTTCTTTTAATATCAAATAAATCTGACAGTACTCAAAGTAGTAATAGTAGAAGCAATAAAAGTAATGATAATAAAACACAAAAAAAATAAAAGTGTAGGTCAGAATAATAAATCAAATAATAGAAAAATAATAGGTAAGAGAAATAATTTGAAAAATTAATTAGTCATGGTTGAAAATAAATATTTTAACATCTTTACAAGAAAATTGGCGAACGAAATAAGTAAAAAAATATCAAATATTATACGTGGCGTTTTTTAATAAATTTTAAAATAAATTTTTGATTTAAATTAAATATTTTCTTTCAAAATTTTCCTTTTTTAGGAAATATTTGCGGGAGAAACTAAATAATGCAAAAACAGCTGTTACTCAAAAAGTGACTTACATTTTTTTGTTATGTTGCCAATATCTAGTTATCTTACTTCAATTATCGTGTCAAACACCTTAATTTGTTATTTATTATTTACATATGTATTTTGCATATTGTAATATGTAATAAATAATAATAATTTTTAATAGAAATATGTAGAATAAAAATTTATTTTATTGTATACTTACAACTCACATTTAGAAAAAATGTTAAAATATAAATAAAACTATTGTTGTTGATATGATATGATTTTGATTTGATTAATTGATCATGTAATTAGATTTGTATTAAATGTCACAACACAATTATTATTTACTTTAAGTAAATTTGATTAAATAAATTGTACATAATATATCTACCTAACTACCTACATATATTAAAAAAATCAGGGTCAGTCGAAAATGATTTTTGACAGTCAGACAAGCTTATAAATATAACGACTAATCGTTAAAAAATTTGAAACAAAAAAAAAGAAAATTTTGAAAAGGTATATTCTAGGTTTTTCTAGGTAACTTATTCGTAATTCAATAAAATAATTTCCAAAAGATTTAATTACACAAATTTAAATTATAACAAGTAAAAGTAACAGTAAGTCGATGTAACCGACTTATTTATACCCTACACCTAAAAAATTCAAATTAAATTAAAAATCCATAAGTTATTTTAGTTAAGTATTTAATATAACTAAGCTAAAAAAATAAATGCTTTTACAACCTTTGTACAAAATCTCAGATTTCTATCTTTATTAAATTCGAAAATAAGCTTTTCAGGTCTTGGGAAGTGTGTGAAGGCACATGGACCACCACCCCAATTCATCTCAAATTTTAGAGACATCAACAGGGTAGAATATTCTTATATCAAATTTTAAGTTTATATATTTATTAATTTCGAAGATATGCTTCTTTGATCTTGGGAGTTGTGTGGCAGATACCCGAACAACCATTCTAATTCATCTTAAATTTTGGACAAATGAGGGATTCAGGAAACAACACCCTAGTACCAAATTTGAAGTTTCTATCTTTATTAATTTCGAAAATATGCTTGTTCGGTTTTGGGAGTTGTATGGGAGGTACCCGAACGACCACGCCAATTCATCTCAAATTTTAAGCAAATCAGGGATTTAGGAAACAGCACCCTCGTATCAAATTTGAAGTTCCTATCTTTATTAATTTCGAATATATGCTTGTTCGGTTTTGAGATTTATATGGGAGGTACCCGAACAACCACTCCAATTCATCTCAAATTTTAGGCATATCAGGGAATCAGGAAAACACACCCTTGTACAAAATTTTAAGTTTCTATCTTTATTAATTTCGAAGATATGCGTATTCGGTTTTGGGAGTTGTATGGGAGGTACTCGAACGCATGGTCCGATTTCGCCCATTTACAATCCCCGCCTTACCTTAGTCATTGTTAACCTACAGTATAAATTTCATCAAGATAGCATCATTATTTTTTGAGTTATCGTGCGTACGGACGGACGGACGGACGGACGGACATCGCTAAATCGACTCCTGCGGTGATCCTGATTCAGATTATATATACATGTCTATACCTAACTCGCTTCCTTTTGGTGGTTACAAACACCATACCAAAGTTAATATACCCTATACTTAATGTGTAGGGTATAATAATAAATAATGGAATAAATGTAGTTGTGTTAGTCACTGTTTACTTACTATGTACTACATTCTTTTGTTTGTTTGTTTTTATAATTAATAGTAGATTGTAAGTTTGAATTTAAGGTGTACTTTTCATAGATAAATGTAGCTAGCGACACGAACTATGTAATTATAACGGTTTATATTTTTTTCTTTGAAAGGTTGTTACAATAATTTGTAATTGTTTTATTTTTAAATATTTTATATATATAAGTACTAAGTAAATACATATATACTGTATGTATGTATGTATGTACTTTTATACAATATATTTAGATATTATGTTGTTCGTAATACGTTAAGAAGCATATCACATTTAAAAAAATCCCATTCTCCTCATTACTTTAGAATTGTATTTCTTAAATAAATGTTTTAAGTTTTAATTTAATAAATTAAATTGAACATAGGATCAGAAGATGCTTTTGAAAGAAGTGAGAATTTTTAAAAAATAAACTGTTTTTTAAGAATTTTCCTATGTAATATTTTATTTTATTTTATTTGGTATGAATCGGAGCTTCCTTTCGCTTTTAGCTGTGGCAGAGTGTTGTAATTTCTATTTTTCTTTTTTTTGTAATTCTATGATTTTCGTTATTATAGTTTCTTAATGTTTAATAAGGCGCAAAAAATTTTACTTATAAATTATATTTAGCTTCTTGCTATATTAAAATAAAAATTAGTTTTAGAAATTGGAATCTTTCCCCCGATGTGATGAGTTGAGTAAACGCCCACTGTAACTCCATTCCGCCATTTAATTAGATGTACTTTAACCAGGTAGTATAATACTCAGACTTTTGTTGTTTCTTGGTTGTGAAACTTGTTTGTTGTGCATTGTTTGTATCTTTTTTGGTTTATATTTTCTGCCAAATGTCGACCTTTTCATAGATACTTTTTATTGTATGCAGTTTTGGCATAATGTTTGTGGTTGTGAAGAGGTGTATGGATATTGCTAAGGTAGTTCTGTTGATTATTCTTATAATTTTATGTAAGAGTTAATTTTTTAAGAATTGTCCTGTGTAACAATAATTTTTATTCCTTATAGATGTCAACCTTTTATAAAATAGTTTTAAATGGATTATGTTTTTAAATTGTATTCCTATACAACAAACACCAACAAACGGACATAAAAATAAACGAACACACAAACGGAAAATAGCATTTACGGAAAATGGAAAAATAGTTAAAGGTTATTTTAAATTCAAGGTTTTTTAGAAAACGCGCGCATTTATTATTACGTTTATTGCTTTATATTAGAATATTATAGTATTTATATTAAATATTATCTGGAAAATTGATTATAATATGAAGTTTTAATTTTTCCATTCATATTCAAAGTATATTTTAATTATTTTACGACATTTTTTGAAAAAAAAAAGTTATTATTAAAATAAAATCTAATTTTCAGATTATGATTTTATATATTGTGTATTGCCTTAAATTACATGTTTTTTTAAAGCCGAGTTATTCTTTTTGCCAAATTTAATTTTAACTTAGAAAAACTAAAAAAAAAAAATTTTTTACTAATAATTTCCACATATTTAAATTATGAATAAATTATTAGAATCCTACTCGTGTTTATTTTTTGTTGGTATGTTTAATTTAATATAACCTCAACTTAAAAAAAAAAAAAACAAACAAAACATTTTAAGAAATAAATTTATAAGATCACTTACTTGTGAATAGTCCTTTTTAGCACATTTTCAAAAAAATTTTTGAAAAAATGTGCTTATTAGCTTCACTCCGTACATCCATCCTTCCGTCTGTCCGTCTGTTTACAAAACTTCTACACCATTAAAGATAGAGAAAAAAAATTTTAACCATGGGTAGGTCTCATAAAAAAATTAATGTTGTAGAACAACTTTTTCATATAACACCATCCATTACGGAACCGCAGCCCCTCCAACTTCGAAAAAGCGTTATTTTTAAATGCGTACATCTCATAGTCTGCTAAACGTTTTTTCAATCCGAAAACCCCATTCGACAGGATTTTGTTTTACCTTTGTAAATCAATATCAAAATTATACAATTTTTTTAAAAGTTATTATTTAAATTTACCGTTATATGAAAACCGAAATTTGCATGATTTTTCTACCTTCATAACTCTGGTATACCTTTAGATAGGGCTTGCAATTTTGAGGCAAGAAAGAACTTTTAGAGTTAATATAAGTTTCGTCAGAAAATTTTTCTATACCACACCCTGTTTAAGAGTTATTAGCGCTCAAAAGTTAATAATTTGCTTTTTTTAGATATCTGTAACTTAGGCACCTGTACAAATTTTTCTTCGGCAAGACATGAAATTTAAAGCTTCAGTAATATATTTTTACGTGTTTTATGTTAACGGTTTTTCTTAGTTATACAAGGTTCCGGAAAATTGTAAGAAATCATATTTTCACAATTTTTTTCTTATATGAAATTTTCAAATTTTGGTGCAGGTCACAATTCTAAACAGTTTGTATTATCTTTTCGAAATGTGCGCTTTTAAAAACCGTTGGTTTACATTCTGCCTTGTTTTCTGTTATTTTCTAACCACTAGGATTAAATTAAAAAAAATATATATAGATATATGTATTTTAACCTCAAGGATGTCTCAATAAAAAGAAAATGGAATTTTTTAATGTTTTTTTTTTTTTTGGCTTTTACTTATGGGTTTTTTTTTTGCCAAAAAAGCTTTTATCATGTGACAATTGATTTTGGTTAAATATGACAACTATATTAAGGATGTTTTTATGTACATAAACATATATATGTATATATATATATACCAAATGTATATGTACATTATATATTACAAATAACTAAATATTTTAATAAAATAGCAACTCACCAAAGCAACAGGAATATGTTGCAGAGTGGTATTTAATAATAAAAAGGACAAAATATAATAAAACAAAAATAAAAAAGAAATAAAAACATTAAAAAAGAAATCATCAAATCATCTTTCAATTTCAGGTTAGATTCTTTTTTCTTTGGCAACCAAAATTTTTCCAAGTGATAAAAAAAAATAACAAAAAATTTATTTATTATAGTAAAGAATAAAACGAATAATCTTAACATCAATTCATTGGGCCAAAGAACAAATTTCAAAATTTATTGGAATTTTGATTTAAAAAAAAAAAAAATAAAAAGAAGAAAAATTAATTTAAGTTCACAGACTAATAAAAATCTTTAAAATTTTATTTTAAAAATGGACAATGATTTACTCAAATCAATAGGATGATTTTTTTTTTTTTTATTGCTTTTCTCTGCCACATAAATGTGGACAGGAAATTACACAGCCTTTCCTGTTCAGGCGTGGCTGCAAATGTCGTAAGGGGGAATAACTCTTACGACGTGTGTGGGATTCGAACCCACACTCCCTCGGTGTTTACAACGTATTTTATACGCTCTTACCCACTAGGCCCCATTTTTTGATATTTAAGAAACTTTTTTAGCAACTCAATAGAAATTATAGATATACATTAGCAGAGCTTAATTTATTAAAGAAGTTATATTTAATGCAATATTACCACAATCTATAGAGATGAACAATTAGTCGAGAAGCGTATGATTTGAATCCACAGGAAAAAAAAACAGGTGTAGGTAAACAGAATATAAGTTAAAGAAATAGGAAAAATGAATTTCAAGGAAGCAAAGGTGATTAACTTTCAAAGCAAAGATAAGGTGAATCGATTAGATTTAAATGGTGGTCTAGGCATTAATTATGTAAAACAAATATTGTATATAAATTCTATATATAATTCTAATATATTAAATATATAATATAAATATATAAATATTACCACTTAAACGTATATTACAATGAGCTATTAATTAAGGAAGTAATTATGGAGGAATTAATTATGGAAAAGAATTTTGATGACGTGGAAACATTCAACTAGTGATGATAACAAGAAGATAATATTGTAAAATTCAAGTAGATAAGCAATAATTTATACATTTTTTTAGATATAACTGTTTAATCAAGAGCATAGTCCTATGTGATACAGTATATTTAATTTGATTTTTGTGGTAGTGGATAAGTAGGTCTAATCGAAAAGTTTCTGGTTCAAACTTCGGTTAGATTACATTCAATAATCAATAGTAGTAATTTATATCGTAATGGTGTATATCGTAATATAAACATAAATCGTAATAATTAATAAATAAATTATTTTTGTGTAAGATAATAGATGGCATCCAAAAATAATATTTATGGTTCATAATCTTATACAATAGGTGCTGCCGAGTAATCTTTCGTCTTTGTGAAAATAATGATTCAAGAAACTAAAGATAAGTTTAATATCAATAAAAAGCGACTTAATGAATGTCCTTAAAACCGTGAAATGGACAAAAAAAATTATCAATAGTATAGTTGAAGTGGGTTACACATATGACTTGTGAATACATAATATTTTAATTTATTTTTGTTATAATAAACGAAATTTAAAAATTTTAAATTAATTTTAAAATAAAATAACCATCCATTTATTGATACAACAACCAAAGTTATTTTAAAGATGAAATTTTATTTCTCTGTATCAAATCTTAGGAGAGTGATAGATATGCGTTCGTTTTTCTTTTTGTGTTTTTTTTTTGCCCAAAGTTATATGTGTGAAAAATAATCAATTTATTAGAAAGGAATCTGTTATCCACAATATTGCAAAAAAAAAACAAAAAAAAAACAAAAACAAATTAAAAATAATTTTTTGAAGATAGAAAATCAGCAAAGGTCAGCATCAGAAATCCTATATATTTATATTGACTTTGAGCTTTTAATGGAATCGTCATATAGAAGTTGAGTATTGGATTTTAATCCCCTTATATATTAAAAAAAAACTAAATCCTAATGTTCATAATGTATATAGTAGTACTGACAATAATAATGATAATGATGATGATGATGATGACGATGATGATGAAAATGATAAGTAAGTTTGTGTTTTACTTTTATTTTGTTTCCATTTGATGAGAAATGTTATTGGTATCTTTTGCCATAGCTTGTCCATAAATTTTGTAAATTGTTTTTTTTTTGTCAAGGATGAATTTTTGAGGATTTTTTCAGTTTTAGTCAAAATGATTCTAGACAACCGTAATATTAGCGATTTTATAGAGATGTGTAATAAAAGTCACTTATAAATTTATAAAAATGTTACTGAATATGATTCACAAAAAAAAAAAAGAAGAAAATTTTCACTATGATGATGAGAGGAAAATTTTTTCTTCAATATTTTTTCAATTTGAAAAAAAAAAAAAATTTTTATTTGCGGTTTTTAATTTTTTTTTTCTTATGTTTTGCTAGTATTTAATTTTATCAAGTTTGGTGAACTTGAAGAAATAATTTAAGATTTTTGTAAAAATGTGGTTTCTATTTTTCTTATTAAATATCAAATTATAGTTTTTATTTTTTGAATCATTTCCGTGAAGTTTTTGTTTTTTTTTTTATTGTTTTTGATTTTTTGAAAATTATTTCATTATTGCATTGAAAATTAAATTTTTCATAACGGAAATGAATTAAAGTTTATATAATAAATAAAAAAATAAATTGCAAAAATAAAATGAATTTTTTGGGTTCAGATCATTTTAAAAATTCATGATTTATAAGTCACGGAATTTAAAATTTATTTGAAAAATTGATTATAAAAATAATATTATAAAAAAAACGAATAGTTAAAGAATTATGAAAAAAAGGAAGAAGTTAAAAGCAAGGATCATTTATATATTTATTATAATTTAATATTTAACATTATATTTGAATTGATGAATTTTTGAATTATTGAAAATTTTTTATTAGGTTTAAAGTCAATAGTTTTTGATTATTATTAATTTTTTTTATTTGAAATATTATTAAATATATTTATAAATAAAACGTGTATATTCGTTGTTAAATAGTGGATGAATGTTTGTTTGTCATATTTTATTTAAAAATTCAAAGAATATAAAATTTGTATAGAAATTTTGTAGACTTCTTTATATAAATTTGAATAAAAAAGCAAGATTTTAATCTTATGAACTTTAAAAGTTAATGTATTAAACAGTACATGCAGCGGTAGATGGGCACTAAAAATGAAGTGAAAGGTGAAATAATCCAATCACTTCCTTGTAAAATAAATTAAATTTTTTAACAATTCTTTAGATTATAACATGTTTTCATAAAATTATTCATATTTTCTTAGTTATGTTATGAAACAGCTGTTTAAAAAAAAACAAGCAACCGTGTTCTTAACAAAGTTAAAAAAAAGTGAAAGTAAGGTATAATCGACATGTCAAGGAAGCATGTAAAATCGCATCCAAAAACGAAATACTGCCTGCTAAGATTACTATCTGTGTTGATAATTAAGCGGTCATCAAAGCTGCAAAATTGATTCGTTCAAAATTTCATCGAAAATAGTAAAAATGAGTCGCGAAGCGGTCCTTCGCTTAAGTCGTCTATCTGAAACTACTGTTATATGGGTGCTAGGCCACAGCAACATGAAAGATAACAAAGAAGGAAACGAATTACCAAAATGGGAAACAGGGGAAGTAAACTCGGCAATAAACATAGTCCTCTGAAAGTTGTGAAAAGACACATTTTCTCACACTTTTTATTAATTTAAAAATCTCCGACCTAGATCTCCGACAATAGATATTGTACGCATCTGAGTATTCTTCTCATATTACACACGATGTAGAAGCTTCAAAGAGGAAGGGATGTAGAAGATTCTCCATCACATTCTTTGCGAATGTCTGGGCCTTATTAGAGTCAAACAGATTTGAAGATATAAACCATATATAGTTTTCCAAAAGTAAAACTGAGGAAATAATTCTTAAGGCTGGTTAAAGAACATATTTGACAAAGGTAAAGATGCAGCTAAATGTTTGAATTTTCTGAATAGATGTAAAACTTTCTTCTCATTTTTTGATCTTTCCCATATCTACAAAACATTTATACTACCAAAGATGAAGTATAATGCACATACTTGGTGAGAAGCCACGAAAACGACATTGGGATTTCTTGATAAAATGTAAAATAAAGAAATTAGTTTAAAATACGGTTTTAATGTCATCTCAACTCGTTTCACTGGGACTTCGACGTTTAGTAGATTCTTTTATTCTCTTTTACAGATATCTAGTAGGAGTGGCAACTTATTCCGACTAAATAAAAAGTGGCAATTTGTTTGTGACTTAAATATCGTGAATGTGGAATCAACTGCTACCTCATGTATTGCCTACAATTGGAGATGATTAGAATTTTCATTTACATATTTTTAAAGAAAATACCTTGGTTCATTATATTCCTGCAAAACTTAAACGAATGTTTACTTATTAGCAGAATTCTTCTCTTGTCCAAATGGTACTAAAAGGGCCTCATCTATTGTTTGGTCAAAAAAGAAGGTGGAGTTTAATTCCTACTTTTAAGTTCTGCTGCTTATACAGCTCCTCTTTAGCGTTTTCACCACTAACTCTGTAAAAATAAAAGTTTCTAAATCTTAAACTTTGATATTAATCTCTAGCTGTTCAAACATTTTGTTTTAATTATAAAAATTTAAAATTTAATTTAAAATATAAATTTTGAAAAATTAAAATCATTTTTTAATCTATTAATCAAAAGTTTCTAAATTTATTTACATTTACAGTTGCTATAAATTTTCTAAAATTACACATTTTTAATTATGAATTTCCTTATTTTTTATACTGAATCAGCAAAAAAAAAAAAATGTAATGGCCAAAAAAAAAAAACAAATAATTATATTTGGTTTTTTAATTGTTTTCCATTTGGTCCTTGTATTCTTCTCAGCAAAATTTGTGGAGTCCATTTTGTATTTTTTTTTTTGGTTTTATTGTTATTCTTTTTGTTAAATGAATGTTCTTAATTTGCTTTTAGCTGTAGCTTTAATTGTTATATATATTTATATGATTAAAATCATAAAGACTATAAATGTCTGAATTGTTTCATAAATTTTTAATAAAAGTAACACTATGGTAACAGTGAACAAAAAAAAAAAAAAAAAAGCATTTTTTTTTTGTTAAATTGTTAACATTTTTAATTAAAACTTTTTAGAAAAATATACGCATAGAGACCAAAAAAATTATTTAACCTAAAGAAATATTTTCACTTACCATATTATTATATATGTATAGATAGGTATATAAGGAAAAAGATACTCGTATATGTTTATATATTTAATATTATCTATAGATTATTACACATATTTACATACGCATACAAAAGATATGAATTTTTATATATACCTATATACATATAATATAAAATAAAGTATATATATATATATATATATATATATATATATATATATATATATATATATATACTTTAATAATGGTATATATAATAATATATTTTGCAGTATATTACCCGCAGCGTGCCAAAATATTTTTAAAAAGTGCAACTTTCTGTTAGTTCAACTAGATGAAAAGTTGTTTTTTATTTTAATTTTTCTTTTATTTTTGCTTTATTTTTATTTAACAATTTTTTTCTTTTTCCTTATTTTATTTCTAAAAAAAAAAAAGTTTTGCTTTTTTACCATGTTTATTTTTAATTAAACTTAGAATATTTATTTTTCTTAGAGCAAAAATTGTTTTGAGCTTGATACAAAATTTCATTTTTTATTTTTTTTCTATACATTTTTTTTGTTTTGATATTCTTTGGTAACATTGGCAAAAAAAAAAAAAAACAAAAACCAACAATAAACGAAATTAAAAAAAAATATCAAAAAACAAAAAAAAGAAAAAATAATAAAAGACAAAAAAAAAAAAAAAACACTTATTGTAATCAAAAGAAATTTTCTTTCTAAGATGGTATGTACAATATAATAATATTATCCGCACCCACCTCTCTTGCTCTATATTATATTTAAACTAAACTCACAATTCACAAATAAAAAATAATTTCAATTTTAAGATGTCAAATAATTTAAAACAAAGAGAAAAACGTAACAGAAAAAAAAAAAATTATAAAGGAGAAACTTTACAAACTCTTTAACACAAAAACGAATTCTCTATGATAGAAATATTGTTTAAAAACTAAAAATGCTACCATAAATACGAAACTGTAAAGTTTAAAATCTAACAAAATAATAGAAAAATTATCATGTAGAAAAATTATTAAGATGTGGTTTAATAATTGGTGCTAAAATTGTTTTATTTTTTTTTATTTTTGTATAACAAAATAACAAAACAAGGTAGAATGTAAACCAACGGTTTTTAAAAGCGCACATTTCCAAAACTCAATATAAACTATTTAGAAGTGTGACTTACACAAAAATTTGAAAATTTCATGTAATAAGAAAAAATGTGAAAATAGGACATTTTTGAAATTTTGAGGGGCTGTAATTCCGGAATCCTACATAACTAAGAAAAGCCGTTAACACACGTAAAAATGTATTATTAAACCTTTAATTTTCGAAAGAAAACCGAAGAAAACTTTGTACAGGTGCTTAAGTTACAGGTGTCTAAAAATAGCAAATTTTCAATTTTTGAGGCGTAATAACTCTTAAAGAGGGGGTGTTATCAAAAAATTTTGAGGAAACTTATACTAATTCTAAGAGTTCTTTCTTGTCTCAAAATTTCAGGTTCCTATCTAAAGAGCTGCCGGAGTTATGAAAAAAGAAATTTCATGCAAAATGTGGTTTTCACATAACGGTAAATTTAAATAGTAAATTACAAAATATTACATAATTTTGATATTGTTTTATATAGATAATAAAATTTTCGATCTTCTGGCGGTTTTAGATTGCAAAACTATTACGCATAGCCTGAGATATATACATCTGAAAATGGGGCTTTGAAGGGCTGCAACTTTGGAACCCTTTATAATTAAAATAAACCTTTAACACACGTAAAAATATATTATTGTAGCTTTAATTTTTATATCTTGCAGAAGTAAAATGTGTACAGGTTCCTAAGTTACAGGTGTTTAAAAATAGCAAATTTTCAATTTTTAAGCCCTAATAGCTCATAAACAGGGGGTGGTCCGAAAAAATTTTCTGAGCAAACTTATACTAATTCTAAAAGTTCTTTCTTGCCTCAAAATTTCAAGCTTCTATCTAGAAGCGTGCCGGAGTTATGAAAGTAGAAAAATCATGCAAAAATTGGTTTTCACATAACGGTAAATTTAAATACTAAATTTAAAAAAATTGTATAATTTTGATATTAATTTACAAAGTTAAAATAAATACCTGTCGAATGACGTTTTCAGATTGAAAAAATCTTAAGCAGAACATAAGATATATGCATTTAAAAATAGGGCTTTTTCAAAGTTTGAGGGGCTGTAGCTCGGTAATGGGGGGGGCTACATGAAAAAGTTGTTCCACAAAATTATTTTTTTTATGAGACCTACCTATGGTTAAAATTTTTTTTCTCTATCTTTAACGGTGTAGAAGTTTTGTAAACAGACGGACGGACGGACGGACGGACGGACGGACAGAGTGAAACTAATAAGCACATTTTTTCAAAATTTTTTTGGAAATGTGCTAAAAAGAAAAAGAAAAATTAATTTAAAATTAAAGCATATACTAACTCTAAGATAAGATTTCATTTTACATATCCACATTTAATTAAAATGTGTTAAATTTTAAGAAGTAATGATTTTTTTTTTCTAAATATAATAATGTTTACTAAATATTTAAGTTTTTCAGGAATATAGGAGTCTGGAACGCAATATTTTTTTTAATCTTTAAGGAATAAAAATCATGAATAACAACAAAAGAGATAACATATCTGGAGAACCAGTGCTGCCAGAACATACAACCAAAACTACAGCAGATTCTAGATATGATTAAGGTGTAATGAAGAGAAAATTATATCGAAATATCATCTGAAAAGAATGATCTGCCATTATTCTGTATCTATAACTATGTTGCTATTCTGCCATTATAACTATGTTGAGTACGGTATCTTTCGATAATTTTCATAATCCTTACCCATAGAAAAAAATAAATTTATATACCTAAATATTAAAAAAATTAACCCCGGAATATTCTTATTGTAGTATATCGTATACATAGTTGTCCTGAAAATTTGTAATTGTTTATATAAAACAATGAAATATTAAAATGAATTCATACAAAGGAACATGAAAATGAATGCTGCTGCACTTCGAATAATGCAATTCAATGTTGCCTACTTTGTTAAATAGCTCAGAAAAAATTTAAAGAAAAAGAATTTATTCACAATAGAAAATCCGAAAGAAAAGACTTCTTCTTTGATTTTATCAAAAAGCGGTGACTTCCAGTTTTAAGTTGTATAGTATTACCAGAGTCATATGGACAATTTTGAGATGAAAAAGATCCAAATGTAATAAATATTTCAAAATTTGAAATAAGACAATTGGTTGGTGGTGGATGAATGGTGATTCATGATGGATTATTACGGATCATTGTCTTATCGATAGTTATGCTAGAAGATTAAGAATACATGTGTATTATGGATGTGTACATAGATTTGACTCTATTTAGAGTGTAGAACAAAATCTCTGCATCTGCTCTATTCTGTCAAAAAAAAGCTGAAAATATCGTGGTAGTTTCTTTTTCCATTGATAAGAGAAGCTTTTAAATCTTCTTTCGTCATAGTGATAACATTTTTGCATAAATGTAGGAAAACTTAATACTAAGTCTTTTCGATTAGATTTTCTTGCGTTTTGAACATGCACTACGGACCTGGATCCTAGTTATTAAATATTTAAGTTTTTTGGGGGGGATGCATTACGCTCAGCTCAGCCTTCATCATTCAACCAAAAAAAAGCAAATAGAAACAGAATAAAACAAAATATATTGAAATAAATCTTACTAGAACACTTTTAAAACAATCGGCTTTAACTAAAATAAGTTAAGATTTCAAAATTAATTACGTTTCTTTCTAAGCATAGTAATAAAATAAATTAATTAAAAATGGTAGAAATTAAAATTATAATACCATTTCACAATTTGATGAATCTAATAGCCTTAAAATTAAGAAAATTTAAAATAAAAATTTTATAACCTGTAGATGAGAATTTAATTAAGATGAAAATTTTTTGAATGGAAGCATAACATTTAAAAAAAAAAATAACTTTTTTCAAAGAAAATGTCATAATATTTTCCTTTGTCAAAAGTACTCAAATTTTATAAAATTTTAAAATATTCTCCATAGGCTAAACATGTAAATTTTTAAATTCAATGCTGTTTGAGTTTTAAAATTAAATTTTATTTTTCTTGTTTTTTTGTTTTTTTTTTTTAGAGTAAACAAATGGGACATATTAACAAAAAAAAAAATTTTCATCAACTTGATATTCGCTAGAAATAATTTTCAAGTTAAAATAAAATTTTTTTTTTTTTTGATTTGTTTATTTTTTGATTTTATTTTTGTTTTTGTTAAACATTCTTTGAAAATATTAAAAAAATGTTTAAAAATTTAATAAAATATTAAATTAATTCTACCATAAATTTTTTCGAAAATAAAATTTTTTTAGGTTAATATTTTCCTTTTTTTGTAAGGTACATATAGGAAACTTTTAATGAAGAACATTTCATTATCGAATAGAGTAAAGATACTTTGTTCTAGTTAAGAATTAATATTCTTAAAAAAAATTAAAGTATGTTTGGTGTAAAAGGGTTACAGAAATTTAACATTATTTTAATCATTATTTTAATAAACTTCTTATTTGTTGTAAATTTTTATATGTTATTAATTTATTGTAATTATATTTATAGTAATTATATTTATCTATATAATTAAGATAGCTAATATCTTATATTACATAAGATATTAGGGGATTACGAGGGTATAATAAATTAAGCAATATCAGAATTTACCCTCGACTACAATAAAATAATTTAAGTTGAATGGATTAGTTAAGAAAAACTCATTTTTCAGTAATTTTCTTCCAATTAAAAAAAAAACGCTTGCTGCTATCATTACTGGATTTAAACCCGCAGTGTCTTGGTTAATAAGTCATATATGCTTAACTACTCCGTTTTTTTTTTTTTTTTAAATTAAATTTTTATTTTTACCCATTGTACAATCTTAAACTACTTAACCTTAAAAAAATTTACAAAAACGGTTTTAACTTATAAAAGTATTTAACATTTAAATTACAATTTTAATTTTTATATGCTAATTTTATGCTATATGATATAAAACTTAAAGCTGAAAAAGTGAGTGTTTAGACTATAATAAAGTGACTATTGGAAAAGCCGGGTAAACAAAAACCGATATTATTTCAAAAATTTTTTATAAAATAAAACTTAACCTACCTAACCTACCTAACCTACTTAACCTAGATAAAATAAACTGTATTATTAATACTCTAATCTAATTCATAAGCATTTTCCAACCACCAAAATTTTCTTTTAATTAATTTATCTTTGTCCGGAATGGACATATCGTATTTTAAATTTTCTCCATTTATATTGCCCGGGTTATATTCAATAGCTTTACACGTAGCCCGTCTATTATAGTGGTATAATAGGGGGACATGATTTTGGCTTTGGATATAACGATTTTTATCTAAAAAGATGAAATGCTCAGGGGCTATGAAACCCGTGAGCAATGTCTTTTCAATGTACTCCTCATTGTAGTAAAATATATGCGATATTAAACCATTCTCTGGAGTGTTTTGTGCTCTATCATAATGATTTCTGATTAATTTTATTATAAAATTATCGATACGTATGATATGGGCTTCCTTATACAAATATTTATTTGAATAATAATATTTGTAGTCGGATTCGGGCTTACGATTTATGTTGGTACACACTCTTAAGCACTTTCTTTCGAATTTACGTAATGTTTCCATTAAGCTTGCACTAATGTTGTACCATATTGGTGCACCATATACAAGCGATGGTCTTATTAATGTTTGGTAACATATTATTTTGACTCTTCTACTAATATTTTTGTTGTAAAAAAGTTTTTTCACCGCCATGAAAGATTTGTTACCTTTTGAAATGCTATATTTTATATGATCGATATAGTTAAGATTACGATGCAATTGAACGCCGAGGTATTTAACTACTTTTTTATTGACAAGAGGAACATTATCTGGTGTTTTTATAATGAATTCTTTCCAATGTTTTTTAATATGTGGACTTGTTTTGGTTACAGTATTTCGAAACAAAATTGTTTCGCATTTGCTGTAATTAATTTTGAGCAACCAAATTTTACAGTAATCTATTACAATATTGAACATGTTCTGCACCATTCGTTTAATGCTGTCCACCGTATCATTGGCTGAGTAGATTATTATATCGTCAGCAAATGCTAACGCACTTAACTACTCCGTAACAAAGGCTCTTTTCTCTAAATTTCCACAAAGTATAATCTGGTATAATATTCAAATGAGAATAATAAATATTGCATACTTATAGGATATAAATAATTTTATTAACCTTGTTAGTGTAGTGTTATTAATAGATACTCGTATATAGATACTCGTATTCTGATTTTTATTAAAAATATTACTTAATGTAATGAAAAATATAATTTGTTTTTGATTTTCTAAAAAAAAATCTTATTATTTTATTTGTTTTTCATAAAAGAATATAACGATTAAGAAATTTAGAGTTTAAATGAAATATTATAATTAATTAAATATACTATATAGAAAATTTTAATTATATAATATATTAATTATACATTAAATATAAAAAGTTTCTAGTATAATATTCATTTATCATATTTAAGTTTTTTTTTTTTTTTTTTTAAGTTTAAAACACCTTTTAATTTTTTAAATTAAAACTTTTTCGTTATTTTCTATGTAAGGAAAAAGAATAAAACAAAAAAAAAAAAAAAAAAAAGAAAAGCGATATAATATAGTGGCGACATCTTGCGAATAAAAAATAAACCATCATCTATAAACCATTTTGATCTCTTTTTTGCACTTTTTCCTATTCAAAATATTTGTATTTTCTACCCTTAGCAAATACTCTTAAATGGAGTTTTAATTAGCTTCTTAATAAGAAAAAGGATAATGAATTCAATTATGTATAAAATATACATATATATGTATTATAGATATATATATTTATATTTTTGTATATAGATATTATAAACTCGTTCATTTTCTTAGCGATAAAATAAAAGGACTGGTTTTTTAAGAATGTGCTTAATATGAAAATAATTACATGAAATTACCATATACTTAAAAGACAAAAGAAAAAGAAAAAAAAAGTAATAAAAAAATAAAAAAAAAAATGTTTTTTTAATTTATATTTAAGAAATTTTTTATTTTAAAATTAAGGCGTTATAAACTGTTTTATATGAATGTTTATATCAGGTTTTTTTTTTTTTTTACAATTATGGACGCTTTGTAATAAGTCAGGATGTTTCTTAAAATTACATTTTATTATTACAAATTCGCTATATTATAATCTGATAAGAAGTTGACACAATAATCACAATTAGATAATAGGTTTTCTAAGTAAAGATTTCATTCACAATAACTCAAACAAAATAGAAGAATTATTCTTTCTACAATATATTATAGCACTAAGGTTTAGATTTGTTTGAAATATTCTATTGTTATAAAAGACAAAATGATTTTAAACTTCAAAATTTCTTTATAGTTTTTATTTCGAAAAGCGTTTTCTTTTCGGATACAAAAAATTTTGAACTGAGAAAGAGCAAAACTGAAGAAAACTAAACCAACTATTTTCTTCACTTTTACTGTTTTTTTCTAGTTTTTATCTGAAAAGAATATTACAATAGAACAGAAAAACGAAAACATTCAAGTTTTTTTTATAGAGGTCTCGGTGGCCTGGTGGGTAAGAGCGTATAAAATACTCTGTAAACACCGAGGTAGTATAGATTCGAATCCTACATACATCATAGAAATAATTCCTCTTACGACAATTACAGTCACATCTGGAAAGAAAAAGTTGTGTAATTTCCTTGTCATATTTATGTGGTAGGTGAATAAACAGAAAATAAAAGAGAAGTTTGATACACTGCTAGCTTTTTTCTAATATATAAATATTTTAAAATAAGTGTATGTAATATGTAAATTTTTTTGTTCCTAACTGTAGATATGTGCATATTTACGGATGAACAAATGCTTGGCTAATATTAATTTTAATATAATTATAAAAATGGTTTTTTTATTATAATGCCGCATACTTAAAGAAATTTTTTTTTAAGTATAATTATGATATTCTTAATTAACTATACTTAATAAAAAAAAAAAAACAGAAACAATAAAAAAACCTATACACATAATTAATAAACATTTTTTATTTTTTAATTTTCATATAAATTGTTTTTTTTTTGTATTGAAATTTCTAAATCTTAATGACATTTTTCTCTGAAAATTAAAATTAGTAAAAAATGATGTAATTATAGAATATTATACTTATATGGAAGTAGTAAAAAAGTTCATTTTTCAAAATTTAATTTTGAATTTTAAATAAAAAACCAAAAAAAAAGATGGATTTCGAAAAAAATATTAAATTTTAGTTGATTGTACGGAAAGTGAAAATTTTTCGTCAAGATTGAATGCTGCTCTGTTTTTTTTTTATAAAAGAACCGGTGTTGTGATTATGTACGACAACAAGTATGACACTAAACATTATATACATTATATATACACGTTATATACATTGAGATAAGCTTCAATTTTAACATTAAAAATATCTTAAGTATTGTAATGCTGTATGTATGTATAAGTGACCGTTTTTCTAAATTAATTTGTTTACTTGTTTATTTGTTTTTTACAGAAAGTTAAAAAACTTGAAATTTTTTTTTATATTGCAAAAAGTTTATTCTTTCATATATATATCGTAAAAGTATGTATTCTCACATATTATATATCGTTTATTTAATATCAATTTAATAGTGGGAATTGATTGTTTTAGTCAACTGAAAGTTGTTAACTTAGAATTTAAATTTTTTGAAATTTTTGAGTTACTACATTGTTCTTATATTATATATAAGTATGGAAAAATGTCAATGTAGGATGAACCCCTGATTCATTTTTTTATTTCTTTTAAGAACATTAATGTTGTTCACGGTTTCAGTACATTTCTTCTGAACTATTAAAAAAAAAAGAGAATTTTCTCAACGACAATTTATCGCTTCGGAAGAATTTTTCGGAGCCGTGAAGTAAGGCTCTGCGAAATAATGCCCCCATGATGTTATTTCTCATAGATTAATAAGAAAAAAAATTCCTAAGATGTTATTTCTCTTTCAATTTAATCTTCGGGAGGTTTTTGAGAGTTAAAACGCCGGGGTGTTATTTCTCTTTTAATTTAATCTTTGACTTCTTGAGAAATAAAGTTCCGGGTTTGTTATTTCATATTTAATAAGAAATAAAAGTAGTTGGAAAATAAGACCGCCAAATATGTGAATTAACACTCCGGAACTTTTTTTTCTCTCAAAAAGTCGAAAGTTAAATTAAAAAAGAGTTGTTTTCTACAGAAGAAAACAAATGTAGACAGAGAAATATTCAACTCAAATTTTTTTTGAATATAAAATGACAGTTGGAAAAAAAGACTTCCGAAGATAAATTTAAAATTAAATCAACTTTTTTCCAGAGAGCAAACAAAAAAACTTCTGGAGAAAATTTGAAAAAAGAAAGAATTCAAATATTCATATAAAATCAATACACGGCGCTTTGGTGACCTAGTGGGTAAGAGCTTATAAAATACGCTGTAAACACCGAGGGAGTATAGGTTCGAATTCCACACACGTCGCAAGAGTTATTCACCCTTACGACATTTACATCCACGCTTGAACAGGAAAGGCTGTGTAAAATTAGCGGTGAATTTAGCATAAATTCTTTTAATTTTGTGTTAAAGAAATGTATTAATTGATAAAATAATAGGTTACGTGTAGTGCACTATCATAGCAAACTGGTGCGACTCACTTTAAGAAAAGCTTTTTCGAAGTCTAGTAAATAATCATCCATTATCATTAAAAACCATTCGTTTTCATGTATAAAAATGTGTTGTGTTGTCGACCAGATATATTTTTTCGATGACTTGTTTTTCTTTCTGATACATTTTCTCTTCTTGTCGTTATATCTGTTTTTCTTACAAGTTTATTAAGTTTCTTTTTCTTTTATCATGTCTTACATTTCGTTGTCTGTTTTCTGTTTTTTTTTTTTTGTGGTAAATTATACTCATTATGGGGTGCATTGAGCTATTGATCGAATTCTACATTGAATAAGTTATCCCATAGTTCCTATCCAAGTCCTATGTTATACCAAGTTCTTTGTAATGACCCAAAGAGTATTTTATTTCGGCCAGCTTCTTTATAAATTTTTTTTTTTTTTCATCAATTTCGAGAATTTTTCCTAAAAGTTTAAAATTAAAAATAATTATTTTTTTTTTGTTACCTAAAATAAAATAATTTTTAAATTTTCTGTATTCTTTAATATCGTATTATATTTAATTTAGGTTAAGAATCATTTTCTTTTGTAATTAAGTTTTTTTTTTTAATGGAAAATAAGAAAATCATTAAAAAAGAAAGGACTAAGGTTTTAAGCATGAAATTTTAATTCAATTAAATTTATAAAATTTGAACTTTTATTTACAAAAAAAAATATATATATATATTATTTAAAATTTCATAAGTTATTTTTTAAACTGTTCAAGAAAATCCAAAAAAAAAAAAAAACATTTTATTCTATAAAAGCAAAGGAAAAAGGATATTCTTTTAAAATTAATACAATAAAAAAAAAAAAAAAAAAAATTGGCAACTTTATATTAATTTTTTTTTTTTTAAACAAATAAACCAAAACGAATTCAATTTAAATAATTTTTTTTTTTTTTATTTTTTAAAGGAAAATTTTCAATTTTGGCTTTAATATTTTTTTTTGTTTTTTCTTCTTTGAATTATGCATAAAAATAAATTTTTATATTATTTCTGTTTGTTTGTTTTTTTTTGTTTTTTTTGTTTTAGAATTATTTTAAAGAGTTTAGCAAGCTTTTATAAGACTACTTATGGTACATATCCTTGAAATAAAAAAAAGAAAACCACCAACAAATAATATTAAACAAAACAAAACAAAACAAACCTCGTATATTATAATAAAACCAGAATAGAAGCACTCAATGCAAATTAGCTGTTAAAAACTTTCGTTTTAAAGTACTGGTTTTGGAAGTGATACAAGTTATGCTTATTTTCATTTTGATCCTGATGCTTCAGATGCTCCAATACTTTAAAGCGCTCTATTTTAACATTAATATCATTTTTCTTCTTTTCTCAAATAGAATAAGAAAATTATTGTATATATACATATATGTATATATATATATATATATATATTGTGGACTATATGAAATTGTGTTTGTTTAGCTTATGGTTTTCTTTTATTATTATTTATTTATCTTTTTATTCGAAATAGATTGTTTTTGTTGTTGTTACCATTTTTATATTAGTTCAAGATTACAAAAAAAAAAAAAATTAAAAAGAAAATTTATGTCTTTTATATTTTGAAGAGATGAATAAAAAAAATAATAATAAAAAAAAAAAAAAAAACAAAATATAATATTTAATAAATATATAAATAGAAAACTGAATATTATAATAAAAAAAAATAAAAAAAGAAATAATGAAAAATAGAATATTATATATGTATACATATACATTAAAAACAGTATCGTAAACTAGATAATTTCATAAAAATAGCTTAGAGGCCAAACAGAAGTAAGATAAAGTTTGGTAGATCTTTAAAAAAATCAGGACCATAATGCACACACTCTTTATCACTAATCAAATAATTGTTTTTTATAAGTTTTTGTTGCACCAAATGTACCTTTTTTACTTTAACTGTAGATATTTTTACTTTGAGTGAAAACATTTTTACTTTAAGTGAAGAGTTTTCATTTTAAGTAAAGACATTTGAAATAAACATTAAAGTAAAAAATTACATATAATATAATATATGCATATACTTAAGTATCAGATACATAAATATCTAATCGAAATATATATAAATTACATAAATTAAATATATATATATATAAAATATTTATATAACATAAATTACTGAACTAAAAATTTTTCATTTAAAATAAAAATGTCTTCACTTAAAGTAAAAAAATATTCACTTAAAAATACTAGTAAAAATATTTTCCCAGCTAAAGTAGAAAATATTCACTTAAAGTAAAAAAAGTCTTCAGTTAAAGTAAAAATAGTATATTTGATAATAACTCAATGAAGTTTTGATTAAGAAAAAACTTACTCTGATTTATAAAAGAAATGATCATTTGATTAGTGATAAGTGATTGGTGCAATATAGCGCCCAGACCCAATAATATAATTACATATAGAACGAAATAATATTGAAAACAGTTGGAAATGATAGACTGTTACTACATCACTACTACATAAACTACATTATTGTCATCAAAATATATGTGTTATAGAAAAAATTCCATTCTTCATCTTTGGTATTTAATCCATTTTGAAGAGCCTTTTGCTCAATATGTAAATTTTAGAGGATTTAAGAAGGAAAAATATGTAAAATAAAAAGATTTAGAAGTAAACTTGAAGATTTAGATTTAGAGATTTTAGGTTAATTTTGGTCAATACATTTTTTTTAGGTGTTTTAATAAACGTGTTACCGATTTAAAGAAGATTCTTCACTGGAATATAAAACGTAAAAACATTGATAACACAAAAATATGTTTATTTATATATTTATGTATAATGTATAAATATGTTTATTTATATCTACATATATGTATTTATATATATGCAATGCATACGTATACAATATACATAGAAATAACGCTTATAATAAATTCAACAGGAAAAATAACCAAATATATATAACTAGCTGTAGAGTATAGACCATAAATTTTAAAGTATTTTTTATGTTTTATTTAGTTTCTGTTATACTTGAAGGATTCTTTTATTTAACAGTCAGCCCATATGTCTATATATAAAAACTGTACAAATAAATTTATTGCATATTAAAGAAAAAAAATAATGTAATTAATTTTTTTTTTTGTTTGCTTTCTTTAAATATTTCTATAATTTTCTTAGTTATTAAAATTTAATTTTTATACTGTATCCCAAAAATTCATAAATATTCTATCTATAGTATTTAAAGATTTAATGCATTTTTTATTTAGTTTTAATTTTATGAATTTTTACTTTTTTTTTTCACTAACATACATTATTATGTAAAAATGATTTATTTTAGGAGGAAATTGATTTTTTATGTTTTGGAACATAATGTGAGATATTTATACCGTTAATAGAATTTCAAATATTGTTTGGTGCATAAAGTTTAATTTCATATCTTTTGTTTTTCTTTTTAATTAATTTTTTAATTTTTTTTTGCGCCTTTCCATTCCTATAAGGAGCATACACACCATCCACAATGCTATTTATTATTCATATTTAACTAAGCTTCAGTTTATAAAACCATTAGTTTCACTAAGGCCTTGATTACTCGGTCGTAGTTATTGTACAAGACTATGAGACGCAAATAAATATTTTTATTTGGGCGACATCTATTATATTATACAAGAATTATTTTATTTTTATTTTATTATTTATTTCGATATATTATTATAATACATATATGTAGTATGTACTTATTTTCTATTTAATTATATTATTTTTATTCAATTATTAGTCTGTATGATCTAGCTGGCGTTTGAACGCTGGACATTTTTTATGAAAGGTAGTTGTCTTAACGACTACACCATTTACAGGATATTTTCTTATTTTCTCTAATTTTAATGCTAAACTTTAGGATTGAACGTGGTAGAACTAATAATATATACCTACAATTGTTTACTCGATATTTGCTTAAATTTTGAAATTACATGAATAGATATGTCAGTCAAATATGTCAAAAAAAAAAAAATTTATAATTTCTGGTAACTTACTTAAATTTTTAATGGCTAATATTATTTTAACAAGACAAAATACAACCTTGTAGATATTTTCGCATTTTCATAAATCATATTTATTTAATAATAATGTTCATTGTAAACAAATTTTTATTAACTTTATAGCTCATATTTTTTTTTACAAAAGGTTAGAACAATTAACTGGAGCACTGGATTTTTTGTTTTTGTAATTACTTTATTACTTTTATTTTTTTCTAGCCAAAATGAAAAGAGACAGCATGTAAAATTTATATAGTACAGAAAAAGATAAAATTTTGAAGTTTCGGAATTTAATTTTTTAATTTATAACATTTTTTAAAAATTTGAACTTTTGTAAAACGTTACGAGCATTTTTAGGAAATACTGGAGTGATAACATGAACCATATAAATAGCACTACCATCTAGTCTAGACTACTTTAATTCACCATTATCAATTCACAATTTCTATTAAAGGGTTCTTTGTTAAATTTAATTCGTAATTTAATTCATGTTGCCTTTATTGTGAACTATTTGTTTCGAAAAGATTAATCATGAAGATCCATCATAATTTTTAATAATTGATGTTGCACTATTAGTATTTTCTGCATATGAGTTGGTACGCTATTTTTCCAGGCGGGTTTTGGGTTAACAAATAACTGTCAGAAATATGATCTTCAATAATTAAATTATTTTCAACTGATATTTTTGTAGTTTTTGCAAATGAAAGAAAATAATATTCAAGTATATTTGTTTACCTTTTCTAAAGGGTTGCAAAGGTGTGGATTATTTTTTTTATCAGAAGTAACAACATGACATTCAATGGTATCAGCTCATATTATTTTAAAACAATTGATTTTTTGTGAAGTTGTAGCTATTTTTTTTTTGATTGCTGAAAAAGATAGAGTTGGTTTTAGAAACATTGACTAGGATTTTCCAATTCGTACGCTATTCAACAAGAACATTGGGAAAATTTTGTATGTTTGTAATTTTTTCGCCGTACTCTGAATTAAGTTGTTGTGTCGAGAAGATAATCGAATTGAACGTTTGAAAGCAGGTTCTCTTTTTCTAAAAATTATTGCAACATTTTTTTAATTATTGTTTCAAAATTTTTTGATTTAGTATCTTTATATAAAAAGCTGATGGAACCATTCACTCTTCATGTCATCGTTAGTCTTTTGTACTTAAGTTATGTTGCAATTATTTTTGCATCTTTTCATGCACCAGAAATAGTAATCTATTTTAAAGCAAGCATTAAAATTTTTTGTGAAAAGTAATTTAGCAAACTTAGATTTTTCTTTTATACATAAATTTAAGATATGTAGGTACCATCAAGCCCTGCTCTCATGTAAATATTTTTTAATGTAGAATAATTTTCTAAAGGAAAACATTTTTTTAATATACATGTGTTACAATATCTTGAATATTGTGTTTTTACTTAGGTTTAAATTTCATAATTTTTAATCTTTTAATGTACCTACACAAACTTTTAATGGAAAAAAAAACTAACGGTTGGACAAATCCTTGACATGGTTTTTAAAAGATATCTTTTATAGAAAGAAAAAATTTAATTTAATATATTTAGTTATATTTATAGTAATATTAAAAATAAAATAAAATAAAAGAAAGTTTTTAAAATAAATTACATTTTTCTGTTATTTTCGATTAAATTCTTAGGAAAAATTTCTACAATTTCAAAAAAAAAAACAAAAAAAAAACAAACAGCAAAAACTATTTAAAGACGAAACCATTTTAAGAATAAATAGAGCTGATCATACACTAAAACGCTTTTCATATGAATTTAATGGTTCCTGCTTTTGATTCCAATACTATATATAGATATATATATATATATATATATATATGTATATATATATGAAAAAATGTCCTTTATATCACAGTTAGGATTACGAAAATGGAAATTGTCAAAAATTTATTTATGAGAAAATTTGTTTTATTATTATTACTTATATAGATATATATATATATATATATATATATATAAAATAATTATTATATAATTTATATTTGTGTTTTGTATGTTTTTAAATTTCTTTTAAAATTTTGTTTTATTTTTTCGCAGATTTTTCTCCCTTAAATCTCAGGCATTTATACATCTGTATTATAAGAAAAGGACTTTTATATCCTTTTCGTTTGTGCATTCTTAAACATATATATATATATATATATATATATGTATATATAGTCAAGGTATATACAATAATCTTATTTTAATGACTACTTTTAAATTGTATATATAGTAAAATGCCATATGGCTTTTATTTTATTTTTTTTTTATTTTTAGGAAAGCGAAAAAGCTAGCAAAAATTAAGTACTAATATTAAAGTACAGAACAAATATAGATACAAATATTATATAATATGTAATTTCTTACCATGTCTTTTATTTTTCAATTTAATTTTTACTTTTTTTTTTTTTAATGAAAGCGGAAACTGGAAAATGATTTATAAATGTGAATGTGTTCTACTTTGTTTTAGCGGGTCTTTAATAAAAAAATAAAAAAAAAAATTTGTTTTTTCTATACGGATTCGGACTAATGCAATTGACAAAATAGAAAATATGATTATCTTGCGATTTTATTTTGTTTTAGTTTTATAAATATTAAAAATATGTGAATATTAATTGTTTTGAAAAAATATCTAAGAAATTGAAACAGTTTAAAAGATTTTACAAGACGATGATTTAAAAGTTTCTATATTGTTAAAATAAATTTTTATAATAGTACTATTGAAATGCCATTTTTGTTATTTATTTATTTTGGTTCTTTTACCAATACGGTTTGCACCCGAGATCTTTTGTCTGCAAGACCAGCGACATACATACTGCCCCGTCAGATAAATTTCATTTATTTCGTATTAAATTTTCATGTTTATAAAAAGGGAATATATATTAAGCCTAAATTTAGGCAATCGTAGTTTTTGATTCTTTAAATTGTAATTTTTTTGTCAAATTTTTGGTTTTGCAAAAGATTTTATTGTATTTTCATTTCAGAATTTGTTTTAATATAAATATGAATATGTATGTAAAACACGAGTTTATAAAACAATTGTTTTTCTTCAAATTAATTATTTTGAAACGTTATTCATTTTTAGTTTATTTTTAATCAATAAGAATGAAAGCGATATATCTATTTTTACAGACAGTTCTAAAATAGGTGGCAAAAGCAGTCTTGGAGTCTTCTATGTGGAATTAGATTGTCGTGTTTCGATGAGATTGTCTGACTTTTGCAAAGTAGAAGTTCTGGATTCATATTTATTTCTTAACCCATATAGCTTTTCAAGCGTAGCTTTGTCTCACAAGCTTTGGGACAATAGAATTACATTCTACTCTGATAGTCAGGCGGCAATTAAATCCTTAGCAGCAAGAACTATAAAATCGGTAGAGGGTAGAGGGTTGCCGAGAAGAAAAGTGGTAGAGAGGTGCAAAGAAGTATTGAAAATATTCTCTGCACAGGACACCATCAACTTCATTTGAGTCACAGGGTATGCGGACATAACAGGAAACGAGTCGACGGATAATCTAGCAAAGCACGAATCAGAGCTTGAGCTAAGCGTTGGCAATATCCCATCTGTCAAGGTACCTGTGCAAACCCTTAGAGGTTTTAGAAGACGATTGTTAGCAGGTTCAGCTTGTAGTACAACCAGAGCCTTGCAGTCGGATTTGAGTTTAAAAATATACAAATTCTTCTACTTTCTGTCTCTAGACCGGAAATAAAACGTATAGTTGGTGTTATTACGGGCAATTGCCTTATCATCGGTAGATCTGCAAGAAGATTAGCAATGCGTGCAGATTTTAACTCTAGGTTTTGCAGAGGTATTGAAGCGATAGTGAGCGTGAATTACTTCATCCGCGCCTGTCCTAGTCTCTTAAGGAAAAGGCGAAACTATCTCGGTAATTTTTTTTCCAAGATTTAGGTGACGTCTCTGACATGCATCTGAGAAATTTTCAAAACTTATTCTGTCAGAGTGGCATCATCGTAGCATAAATCTTACCAAATTTAACACCAACTCTGACTAAATTTGTTCTCCTACGTTTTGAAGGTACACTACGGACATAGAGTCTAGTGAATTCCGACGTATTAGCTCAGCTTTCATCAATAAAATAAAAAAAAAAATAATAATGAATCAAAAATAATTATTCACATATCTTTAATTTTTATTTATTACACTATAATCTCTAAGTTTATAAAATAAAATTTTTCATGATTTTATTACCAAAATTGAATTAGTCCAGAAAGGGTTCCAGAGGGTTCGATTGCACATAAACTTCAAGACAAATTTTCTGTAGTATATTTAACTCTACTAATATCTGTTTTATTTGACTATTTGTTTTCGAAATTTCACAGTTTAAAATATATTTTAAAATGAAATTCAAAAAAAATTTAATAACTTAGAAATTAGAAAAGTTTGTTTTAAATTAATGATTTTACATTGTATTAAAATACTAAAGATCAAAAGTTTTATATTCAACAACTAATAGTAAAATAGTGAAAATATTTCTTATTACATATTTTTAAAAATTATTCTTGGTTTTTCTTAATTTTAAAACATTACATGCCAAATATCATCTTAAAAATATATTTCTTTCAATATATATATATATATATATATATATATACAATTACAACGATAACAAGAAAAAAAGTAAATCAAAACTTTCCAAAGATTTCCTTAATCATTGTAATTTTCTAATTTTTCTTTTAAAAGAAAATAAAAAACAAAAACTATATGAAAATAAAAAGTTAAAAAACATTCATAATAATTTTCCAAAAATTTTCTCTTTTTCTTTTAATTTTACTCACTTACCTTGGTTAAAATATTTTCATACTTCCATTGTATACGAATTTTATTTCAAAAAAAAAAAAAAGAACGTTAAGATTTTTCACTCTACATTCATTTCTTGAAAAAATGACCACAATTTTTTTTAACAAGTTGCGTATATATATATATATATATATATACATTGCATATATATATTGGATTTGTCGTTGCTTATTAATATTATATTGAGTGATTGCAGTAGACCATAAGACCATATGTTAAAAATGAAAACTATAATAAAAAAAATGATATAAAAATTAAAGTTTTTGATCATACTATTGATTCTGGGGCCAGATTCTGCAACGGTGTAAATTTTTTTGGTGCAAATACAAGTCCTTTTCATTCTCACCAACAGTTTGCATTTGCATCATTATTTCAATTCCGTAAGCGTAAATGAAAACTGAAATGCTGAATGAATTAAACAGCCCTGACTGTCATTTCAACACAAAATATAAAATGAAGAAATATATAAAATGTATGCACAGAACAATTTAATATTATAATACTAAACTATATAAACTATATAACTATATAATTATCCATTTTTTTTTTATATAAATAACAAAAATTCTGTCTTTTTCGTTTGCATTTGCATCGATAAATACTTGGTGAAAAAACTTTGCGCCGTGCAAACTGAAAATGTTAAATTTTTTCATTCGCATTCTTGCGGAATTGAAAATCGGTGCAAATTGAAAATTTCCACTAGAACTGTCACATTTTTTCATTTGCACAGTTGCGGAATCCGGCCCCTATTTGTTCAATATAACATTTAAATGGAATTATTCTTTTTAAATCTTCAAAAGTAGGTAACAAAACCTAAGAGAGTTATATAGAAGCTAATAATTTAAAATTATTATTTTTTATTACCAGAGACAGTGAAAAACATTGACAGTCACTCAAAGGAACTGCACGAAGTTCCTTTGGATACTATTCGTCTTTAAACAACCAAAAACACCCCCTTTAAAATCAAACTTTAAGATGGGTATAGATAGCGACATAACGCACAGAGTTTGGTTTTGGGCATAAGGATGTAGAAACGATGCTTGCAAAATTGGTTTTTGATAATTAGGAATATGATGAAGAGTGAAGGGGAAAATTTGGAGAGTTATTTTGAAGAAAGTTGTTAATTTTCTTTTTAAATTTCGTACACATAATATGTATTACCAACTTTTGGAAAATTATGTGGCATAATGCCTAATATAAGAAACCAATTTCCGAATGGTATAATACAACATTTTGACAGTCTGGATATTTTGGACATTTTGGGGTGGAAATTTGATACACATTTTATTACTTAAAATATGGCAATAGTTTATGGCTAAAAAACGTTAAATATATATAGTAATATCAAGAACTTGTTGGAAATTGAATGACTTTAATGATAATGGATCGAAATAAAGTAGTTTGAACATTACCTTCAACTTTTGTTTATACTTTGAATATATATATATTATAGTTTCTTTAACGTTCAATATTTTAGATTTGAATTTGAAATATAGTGGAAAAATAAAATCAATAGTCATTGGGACTTTTATGATAGCAATACCAATCGAAATGAAACCATGCAACAGTAGTTCAAAACTTAATGTATACCTAGAAATAAAGACTTACATAAATGTAGGCAGAAAGTAGGCATAAAAAGTAGGCAGAAACACATTAAAATTCTAGTGAAAAAAATTTAAAAATGGAAGCTCAAACTAGAACAAGCGAATTAATGACTTACTTAAAATGAATAGAAAATAAAAAGAAACGTGATTATAAAGAGTAGTGCTGACAAGATACAGGGGCCCCGCAAATTCAATGATATAGGATTAAATGGTAAATCTAAATAGTACTTTAGTTTTCCCTTTACAAAAAAAGAAGTATTTGTTATGCTACAATTTATAATAAAATGGCAACACTATTTAACAAAACAAGTCGTGGAAAAACCATATCTGTAAAAAAAAATTTATAAATAATTTCTCTACTACACAATAACAAATACTGAAAATCGGTTTTATTTTGAAAAAAAATTACGCCATAAAAAAAAAAATTAAATAAAAAAATTAGAGATTTTTCTTTTTGTTTTTAAAAATTTTTCAACTAAACAATAAAGAAAAAATTGGTTTAAGAAAAAAATAAAAACATATAAGTTTGGCTGATTATTATATACCTTAAGAATTTACGTGTCTTGAATAATTTTTAATCCTGTTTTTGTCTTTTTTTGATTTTGCTTTTTTGTTTTTATATGATTACGGTTACAATTCATATGCGAGCACAATTGAAGATTAACTATAGAAAGAAAATAAAAAACTCCTTTATAATTTTTTTTTCCATTCTTTTCCTTCGCATGTACCTATAAATGTAATGCAGACGGTTTTATCTGCGATTATAGTAGGGATTTTGTATTTTTTTATATTATTGCTACGAACAGTGACGAGGCGTAAAAATTTCTAATAGGAAACATTTGTAGTTTTTGAGTTTAGTTTATTTTGTGTAGGACAATATTTAAATTACAATTTAATTTACAATTACACAAACTCAAGATGGTTAAATAATCTTAAAAATATTCTTTATGTGCAAATTTCTTTAAGCATAGTCTTGTTTTTGTAAGAACTTGACTTCTCATCATCATAGTGATTAAGGCAGTATCGTATACAAAATCTAGTATTCTTAAAGGCAAAGCATACACATCGAAATTAGTAAATATAAAAATTTCAAATAATTTCTAAACAAAAATTTAAAGTTTTTCTTGAATTTTTTCGATAAGAAAATTTGAAAAATGAGGAATATATTTACTTTCTTGTATATATACCAATATTTTCAATTTTTCAAGAATTTATTGTTGGTAAAACTTTATTACGATTTTAAGACTGATACTTGAGATGTTCTTAAAGGGTGGTACTCCATGAAAAACTTCTTTTAAAACAGGATTTGGTCAATGCATAGAATAATTATCACAAACCATGTAAAACCTCACTTGACGTAAAAATATCATTTCTTATAATACACTCCCTTGCCCTGGGCCAAAAATCAGTACTTAAAATGCATTATCTGTGCTAAGAATATTTTCAATACTTCTCGATAGCCCCCTACCATCTTAAATTTGGTAATTCTTGCTGTTAAAGATTTGATTGATTATCAGAGTATAATAAAATGCTGTTATCTGAAAGTCCCTTAACCAATAAAAAGATCAAATAGTTAAACTCTAAAATAATAAAAATCTATATATGCAGAAGCATTTGATTAATTCAATATATCAACGCTTCGTCCCAGATATATTATGAAAAAAGGTATGAGTAATCGTTTTACTGATTTAGGAACAGCAATGATATTTGGATAATAGACCACCTTCCAATCTTTATCTTTTCTTCTTTTTAGCCGGTAACAGGTAGTGCTCTTATAATATAATGCATCATCTGAAAAGTAAAAAAAAAAAATGTTATTGTAGTTTCTATTGAATTAAGTTCTTTGTTATTGAAATTGGAAAATAGAGTGTAAAATATTTCCCGAAAAGCAATTTCGTAAAATAAATTAATAAATTGATGATTTCTAAAGTTATTTTGTTTTTAATTTTCATCTGGAATTGTAAATTAATGTTAAATTTAATTAAATTTTAAGTTATTAATTTTAAATAAACGTTCAGTCAAAAAAAATTTAGGGTTATGTATATCTCATCGAATTTTCTTAAAAGTTTACAAAGTTTTAATATACACACAAGTTTTAGTCTGAGCTTATATGAAGCAATCAAAGGCTGACATTCATGTGAGATAGGAAAATAAAATTATTGATCAAAAATAAAAGAACAAGCTGTTAATTAATACCATTAATTAAATAAAATAATTAATAATAAAATTAATATAATTTTTAATTATTCATAAAATGTAGAACAATAAAATTTTTAAGGATGTAACTGGCGTTTTATCTGTCTTTTATCGATGAAAATAATTTTATTACTTCTCTAATTTCTTGAAAAAATTCAATTAATTCATAACCTTTTATATTGTTAACTTTTTATTTTTAATTCACCCTGTTTAACGAAATTTGACATTAAAAATTTAAAAATATGCAGAGTCGGACTGAAGAAAAATATGTTAGTGCTTAATAATTTATGCTAGATTTTTGTCAATAACTGTTTTTGATATCATAACTGTTGTTTGATATCATAACAACCACAATAACTGTGGTTCTTTTTCATCAGCTTTCACTCTCATTATTCAGATTGTCATCTTTTGAATATTTTAAAAAGTAATTTAAATACACGTTTTATAACTCACAGTAATAACTTTTCTTATTTTGTAACTGTTATTTCAGGAGTTTCATAATTGAAAAGTCTTTTAATTAGGCAGTAGTTTTTTCTTTTTTATTTTTTTATTTGATTATTATTCAACTGTTAGGTTCAACTAATAAGCCTGACTACACTACAGTTGTAACAAAAAGAAAGAAATATTAGTAAAATGGATATATATGGAAAATGAAAATGGGCATATAGTGAGAATATATAATCTTATTATTAGAATTGATTTCAATAAAATATTATTAAATCATTATATAAGACAGTATCAGCCTTAATTATACATGTATAATTGTTTCAATTCTATTTAATGAAAATCGTTTGTTTATATTTGGATATTTCAATATTTACTTATTAGCATTAGAAAATTTGAATATCTGTGAGTTATAAAATGAGTTAAAATTGATAGTTTACATTTAAAATTGATTTTATTATAAGTACATATATTTTGCTAATATTGATAATAAAATTTATATTAATTATTCTTTAATTCATTAATTTTAATTTATAGACATAATTGGGTCAGGTGGAAAAACAGAATTAGTACAGAAACAATATTTGTCACTTTAATTGGTGTTTCAACTTTAATTACTGTCCCTATACCAATCAGAACCCTATGAGAGATCTAAATACTTTTTTTTAAGAAATTAAGAAAGAAATCATTTTTTTTTTTTGGATTTCTTACCAACTTTTGAAAACAGTTTTTTGTGCAATATTGCTTTTTGGGTATCGTTTTAACAATGAATTACGAAATAAATATCTAAACTTCCTTGTACATAACTTATAATACAGCAAAATTTATATTTCATCCGTTATTTTATTTTATACTGATGGCATTCTTATGTTTTCGGTTAAATTTATTTTTTTTTTTATTGATTTTGTTTCACTGTTGTATTTTTTATTTTTTGTTGCATCACTATAGAATTTAATAGGTAAAAAAAAAACCGTATAAAATCTATGCACTACTAATCATACCTATAAATGATAAAATATAATGTATACAAGAATGAAAAATTGTATATATATTATACATATATAAATATATGGTATATACATACATATATAAATGCAAGAAACAGTTTGCTATTGTTGCAATTTTTGTGCGGTAAATACATTAAGATTATGGTGAAAATTGTAGTGGTAGGAAAACCACGTTTAACACTTTCTTTGTATAGTTTTTATTTTTGTTTTTTTTCTTCACATTTAACGATAGAGGACGCGATATACGAATTGCTGAATCATTTAAAGGATTTCTTAAATTGTTATTTGCTGTTTTTTGTTGAAAACATTTGTTGTTGTTGCTAGCAAAAATTTCTTAACAAGTTTTCATTGTGATGATTTTTCATCTTTTTCTTTTTTATTTTTTATTTTATTTATTTTCATTTCATGCATTTTAGTTTTTTTTTTGTTAAATTTTTACTACTTATTACATTTCTTAAGTTGTAGGTTTTTTATACTTGTTGTTATTTTTGTTTTTGCTTATTGTAATTGTGTAGGTTAGTTTAAAAAAAAAAAAAAAGAATATCTTCGTTTTTTGTTTAATTTGTTAGTGTATTTCATGGTTAGAAACAAAAATGTTATAAAAAAAATTCTGTCACAAAAAAAGAATATTTAAGTCAGTCTGTTCAAGGAGAGAATGAAAGTATGAAGCATGTGATATATTGGAGCTCTGAAAATAAAATAATATCACGTTTTTCCCCACGTTTATTAGAAAAAGAACTTCTGTCATAAAAAAATCGTTTGTTCGTTTTTGAAAAAAACAACTTAAACAATTGCAGTTTTGATCTGCAATTGAAAATTGTTAAAATTGGGTTATTATTAGGTTAATGTAATTCGAAAGAGAATAAACAATCATTTGAATTAAATTCAGATATTCTTTTTGAATTTTACAGTTATTGTTTATTCCTTTACTTTACGCAAAGGGTTTTGTAAAAATAAAAATAAATCTTATACGAATACTTGATTTTTGACATTTTTCTTTCTATTTTGATAAAATACAGAATGATCTCTAAGTATAACTACGCAATGATGTAGTTAAAACTATTAAAAAATGTTTAAAGTTGAAATTTATTCAATTTCATATGTTTTTTATTAAAAAGTTTCATTATACCCGTATGAACTATGTTCAAGGGTATAATAAATTTGCCATTACATTTGTGACACCTTAAAGGAGTCGAGTTAGATGTAGTATCAAAGGTATGGATCGGCTCAGAATCGAATTCTGAGTCGTTTAAGCCATGTACGTCCGTCCGTCTGTCCGTCCGCACGATAACTCAAAAAATAAAGAACCTAGGAGGCTGAAATTTTTTTTACGTCACTTTTGCAAAATTCTTAGTTTCGCTATTTAAATCCATCATTTTCAGCCGGCGGGTTCGAGTAACTGCCATACAACTTCTTTCTTTATATGGAAATAACTCAGTATCTATTGAAATTAGGTATCTGAAATTTTGCAAAATGATGTCGAGTTACAAGTCAACAACATCTGTAAAATTTGGTTGTTCTGGTACGATAGGTTGGGGTAACTGCCATATAACTTCTGTTTTTAAATGAAAATAACTCAGTGTCTATTGAAGCTAGGCATCTGAGATTTAGCGAAGGGGTGTCAAGTTACATGCGAAACAATGTTTGTAAAATTTGGTTGGTCTAGAACAGCCGGTTCAGGCTTTTTGCACCTCTTGGAACCTAATGAAGCTAGGCGTCTGAAATCTTATAAATAATTATCAAGTTTTATGGCAATAACTTCTGCAAAATTTGGTTGTGCTGGTGCAATATATTCGGGTAGTTGTTATACAACTCTATAGTTTACATAAAAATATTTCTGTAGTTAACTTCAGTATTAAAACTTCTAAAATTTTTTTAAAAGATGATCAAGTTTTATAGAGACACGATATATTTAGTTCATACGGTATCCTACAGTTGACACAGTCTACTCCACTGCACTCTTTTTCGTTTTTATTTTGTTTTTGCTAAATAAAAAGTTGATCTATATTAAATTTTTCGACTACTATGGCTAAAATATAATTGTAAGTTAGTATTTAACTCAACTTAAAGTTAATCAAATTGTTAGTTAGTCTTTTAAGTTCTCTGAAATGAGAATGTTCAATTAGAATTCATAAAGGGTATAGAATCTTTCGATGGGCTGTTGTAAGAGACGAGCGTATTAATTAGCAGAAAAGGACAACAGTTCGCAGAGCCCGTACACTTAGATATATAGTTAAAACGGCTACCTCTGAAACAATAAAAACAACAGCGTGAATTTGTAATGCTATTTAATTATTTCTATCCCTAATGATTTATTTTCAGTTATATTTCTATTTTATAATATTTATCGATTTTATAGTGTCCATTATTATAAACTTCTATAAGTTGCTTTGATTTCTTGCACTTGATCTAAATATCAAATTCGCCATAGTCACTTGATTGGACCATATTCTACTATTTCGAAATTTTTGTACAACCCCCTTTTTCCGTTTTTGAAGAAAACCAAGAACCTTGAATACTTAACAACGCTTAACAATGTTATCCATACCATTTATAAGGAAAGGAGAAAAGTAACATTTTCAAACTATATTCCCATTTTAACTTTTAAGCTAGCAGCTTTGAACCTAACTTTTAAATGTATAGAAGAACATAAATGTATGCATGAAGAACATGAAGAAAGAATGTATGCAAGAACATGAATGTAATTAATCTTCTTAAATTGAAACTATATTCTGCGACAATGATGTTGTATTTTAGCTACACATATTATAAAATACTAATATTATAAAATCTATAGGTATTACATATTGTTATTAAATTTAATATATATTTTGTTTTAAAAATCAAATACAAATGGTAACATTTAATAATGCTACAACCAATAAAAATTTAACTTTTAAGTTTAGATTTTATTGAATGTTATTTTGATAACGGTTAAAATTTTATTTTATATAAAATTTTATTAAAAAAAAACTATTTTTTATATATACATACATATACATATATAGTTTTTATCAAAAATATATCTTAAGATTTATAGTATGTATATATGATGGTTATATATTTTTTTTCCAATTCGTCGCGTACAAATAACTTAATTTTGACAATGTATTATAAAATATTATTATTTATTATTGTTTGTGTATATATAAATGATGAAAAACGTTAAAAATAAATAAAATAAAAAAAAAAAACAGAAAAAAGAAAAAAAGAAAATCTTTAATAACTTATAAGAAAAGAACTTATAAAAAAAAAACTAAAGTAGAAAAATCAGTTCATCATGTGGAAAAGTTACCATTGTTAAGGAGTAAAATTCGTCAAAAATTAATAAAACTCTGTTAGATGAGAATAATACAAGAAAAAAACAAAAAAAAAGTAATAAAAAAAAATAAAAATAAAAAAATTATTATTATCATGTATTGTTATTTTATTACATACATTTTTTTTTCTTTTTTTTTTTTTTTTATACGCCATTTATTCGAATTTTCTTTAAGGAAAAGAATTTTCTCAAAACAAATACAATAATAATATATAATATTAAAAACAGAAAAAAAAAAAAAGATAAGTTTTAAAATATTTTATTATATATATTTTTTTTTTTTATAGTTTTCATAGTTTTCAACTTAACAAGAAAAAAAAAAAAAATTCGCGTAAATCACGTTTCACTGCTTCGATAAAAAAAAATGATATTTTATAGTTAGTTTTTCATAAATCTTTTTATAAGTTATAAAAAAAAAAAAAAAACAAAAAACTTTAAAATATTTTTAAAAATAAAAAATATATGTTTTTTCTTTTTATTAATTTTTAATGTTTAAAAAATTTTTTGTTTGTATTCAGAAAATGCGTTTGATTATAATTTTCATTTTTAAATGCAAATTCTTATTATATTATTTATAAACTTATTCTTATTGTATTAGCTTAGATTTATTTTTTTAAAAGTCATGTTTATAACATTTGTTATTTTGTAATGTTCAATTGATATCAAAAAATGTTTAAATATTTAAAAAAAATTCAAATAAAAAAAAAAAGAAAATTTTTTTTTAATGCATCATTGAAAAATAAAATGTAATGCTTTTCTAAAATATGAGTTATGTATAGTATGCATAATATTTTGCATAAAATATCAATTTTGTGAAATGTTAAGATTTTTAACATTTATTTTCAATTAAGATATTTATTTTCTAAATAAAAATTTTATCATACATTTTTATCATATTGTTAATGTTGAAATTTTCTTTACAGGTCCAAAACGTTTTTTTTTTGGTATATAGACAGATACAAACTAAGAGAAATTCGAAATATAGAAGAGGAAAATTAAGTAGAAGCAAACTATAGAGTGAAAAATATGGGTTAGAACTATCAAATATGGTTTAAAAGAAAGGAGCTTCTTCGAAATTATAACCCTATAAGATGTGAAACAATCAGATGATTCAAATACGAGTGAAAAAAAAACAGAGAATTCTATCAGAACTTCTGTCTGAATTTTGCAGTTAATTTTGGGCACTTAAAGAAAATTGAAATAAAGAATGACGGTACATGCAGATTTTCTCAGGAAGAATAAAATCTGCAGGAAACATACACCAAAAATGAGCATATTGCTGCTTTATCGAAGATGAATTTTTAGCAATAAATTCTATATATATTTTCAGTTTCTTAGAGTCAGTATAGGTTTGTATTATAATGGAGGCAAAATTCATAACATGTAGTAATAGGGGTAGTACAATAAATCGACATGAAAAAGTCGTGGTGTTACTGATAATAATTGTTTTAAAATAAAGTATAGAATTCCTTAAATAATAATAATCTAATCTAATAATAATAATACATAGTTTTTTTCGTTAAAACAAAGTATGTCTTCATGATTACTGAAATCGGTGGTACGAATTAACCAAAAACGAAAATAAACTAATTCCTAATATTTTTGGGTCTCAGTTAATTTTGGACTAATCTCCAAATAAAATAAATTAATCCCAAAAAACAAAATGAACTAATCCCTGAAAATATATTTTTGAATTTTTGGCGTTTAGATCATATGAATTAATCGCCAAAATTTAAAAATTAACTAATTTTTAAATAAAATGAACTAATTCTTAAATAAAATGAACTAATTCTTAAATAAAATGAACTAATTCCCAAAAAAATTAACTAATCTATTGCGGGTTACTGACTTGGAAGTTAGTTCGTATCGCTATTGTAATCACTTATGATAGTAATTATTAATTAACAATATTTTGTTAAATTTAAAACCTTTCATACCCATGCATAATCTGAAAAAACGTATTATCTTATTATTATTATTATTTTTATTAACTGCACATTTATAAAATTTACAATTAATTTATAAGCACTAGCTGCCAGGTCTATCGGATTCTTATACTAATAATGTGTTCGATAAAATAGAGAATGATTACATTTTCAGGTTTAAGGAACTTTCTTTCATCACATTTCTACCAACTCTAAATTAATTTTTACTCCATAAGAAAATCTTCCCTTGCCCAAAAACAAACCATAGTTACTAATGGTTTCTTAACTTATTGTTCGGTTATAAACGGAAATGAAAGCGGTTGAAGGATGATGATTGATTGATGGCGGTTGGAAACTTCACAAATGTGTAAAACCTAAATAAATTTGTAAATGTTTTTCTCCAGAAAATGTTTAGATTTATACGTTAACTGAGGAAATGCAGTTTAATGTTAACTGAGGAAATGTTGTCTTAAAAAATTATTATATTATTCTAAGATCCTACAAAGAACCCTACATAATATCAAGAAATGTTTTACAAAGAGTTCTATAATAGGGTCAACTTAGAAAATATTGTTTTAAAAAGTTATTTTATAATCAAAGGTTTTAGAGAGAGATCAACTCTCTCTAATCAAATTATTCAAATTTTAATTTTATGACTAACTACAAAATAACTTCTAATTATAATTTTACATATGTATGTACATATTTTCAATATACATGCCGATAAATAACAATACCATAGAACTGAAATGAAAATTATTCTTATTGGTACCTCTATAAAATATGAATGTTTTGGGTTAATTACAATTTCAATTTTAATTTTACAATTACAAGATTAACATGAAATCGTAAATTTGCCAGTTTTTCACGGTTTCAATCTCTATTATTACATTTGACTTCATTACAGATCATCTATAGGTATAACCTCTTCCCGTAAGAAAAATAAGAATGTTCAAAAATGCTTTTGATTTTTTTTTTTTTTATGTAATATACAAATAAGATATTATCGACATTTTATTATTTTCTTAAACTAATTAATTAAACTTTTGTACCAAAAAAAAAAGAAACTAAAATATTTTTACTATTATTATGCTAAATATACTACCATTATATGGCCAATATAATATTATTCAGAACAATTTAATTTTATTGAGAAATATTTGAACATTAAATTTTATTTATAAAATTATTTAATATGAAAAGGTGAAAATTAAAATACAACCAAATATTATACATATGTATAAATGCTATATAATAATATGTATATATATATAGGTAGGTAGATAAAAAAAAAAAAAATTAATTAAGGTAAATTTTATCAGTATATCTTGATATAACAAAATAACTCAAGAAAAAAAAAAAACCAAAAAAAAAAAAACAAAAATCTCCAGCAGTGAAATGTACATTAGTCTTGTGGTTAAATTAGGCTAATTTCTACTTTAGGACTAGATTTTGTTTTTTTATCTTCATTAAAATAATTTTTTTTTTTTTTTTTTTTACGTATCACTGGTTATTATTATGAGTATATGTTTTATACTAATTAACATTCACATAAGTGACATTTTCTCAGCACGATGTCCTTTTTTGAAGGATTATAATTATAGGGAATGTACATTTTTGGTTTTTTTTTTTTTTTTTTCTTTTTTTTGGTTAATGTCTCGTCAATTAAAATAAAACTTATATGAAGGTAAATTTTGAAAATTATCTAAAATTAGATGGTAATTTGATGTTGTCTATGTAAAGAATTTTTATATTATTACTATAATAATATGTTTTTGTTATACATATAATAATTAAGTGCTTATATATTATATGTATATATAAACTATAATATGAATATAAAGAATGTTACTGATAAAGTAGGAAATTCATATAATGAATATTTTAATAGTTTTTTTTTTTTTTTAGAATAATAAATAGTTAATTATTGGAATTTATCTAATTATTTTATTAAATAATTAATTAATTTTATTAAATTATTGAAAATATTTTCAAAGATAAATGAAATATCTTATTTTATGAATTTACAAAGAAAAAAGATATTATATAATAAAAAGTATGTAATATTGTATCTGGAAAAAGTGATGAAAGAAAAAATGGAGGTGGTTAGGCCAACCTAAGAAAAAATTACGAAAATATAAGTCGTATAGTCTGGTGTGGAACCTCCAAGGAAGTAGAAGGCGCGGTCTTCTAAACACCACTTGGAATGAAAAAACAGCAGCAGAAATTGTGAAATTTTATTTTTTTCGTAAAGGAGTTGGGAATCTTCCAAAGACACCAAGAATTTTCCCTTGGTAGTATCAGATTCTTACTGATTAAACCCATCTCACCCTTTAACTAAAATGATAGAATGAAACCATTATCTGCTGACGCAGTATATTGGTTAGGGAGTAGGGATAGGAAATGATAGGAAATACGAAGCGGAAACATTGCATTGGAAGTGGGATTGTAAGGGAACAATGAATCCGCCTATTATTATTACTCTTTTGCTAATAGTGGCTATAGCCGTTACAACAGTTACAACATGCAGTAGTATATAATACCTCACTGTATAAGGTAATTATTGAAGGCAACCCCAACTGTCACTGTTATTATTAATTGTATTAGTATTATTTATTAATTAATATTATTATTATTTTACTACAGAGTCAGGGCCATCAGTGTATTACAACGCGCAGGAGTATATAACACCTTCCTGCATGATATAACCAAAGATAGCTCCACTGTACCAGCATTATTATTATTATTATTATTATTATTAATATTATTGTTATTATTATTATTACCATTAATTGTACTATATATACATTATAACGGTATGAAATTACTACATATTTTTTAATTTATATGACTTGACCGAGGTTTGAACCCAAGACCCTCCGATTGAAAGGTATTATGCTCCCTCATGGAGTAAAATGGATAAAAAAAAAATTACATTTAATAGTTGTTGGTTAACTTGCCAAGCCTTAAATTGGAGGGTCTGTTGTTAAAAAATCCTGTCATATAAAAAAATAAGTAGTAATTTTATATAGTAATAATGTACATCGTATTATCTATTAGCAAGAACGTGTTATATATTGCTCTTTTACAGTCCCACTTCTCATTTAAAAGTTTCCGCATTCATGTCCTATTCATTCCTATCCCAATTTCCCAGCCAAAATATTATGTTTAAGTTAGGGGTTTTATCCCATTATTCTGGCTAAAGGTAGAGGTGGATTAGTTTTTAAGAACGTGATACCAAGGAGGTATCTCAAGTTTTTTTTTGAAGATTTTAACTTTCCTTAGAATAGTTAGTTCCTTAAAATATTGATTAGATAGTTATATAAAATTACAAATAAGTGATTTTATTAAAAATTTTTACTTGACTGTTTTTCTCTTATTTTAGTTAAATTAAGTTGTTTTTATTGATTTTCTTTATTTAAATCTGAAGTAATCAAATATGAGCTGTCTTAAAATGAGTAAAATTTTTTATACTTTATTATAAATGTATTTTTTTAAACTTTCTTTTAATTTTTTTAACACTGACGAGTTAAAAGGGGATACTTCAGAAAAAAAAACATGACAACTGATTCCATCAATCCTTGATTTTTACAACTTAATTGAAAATAAAATTTATATCATTTTTATTTTCCTCTATATGATTTAATAATATATTGTTCCAACTAATTAATATTTTTTTTTCTTTTATAAACCATAAGATATTCTATATAAAAAAAAATATCAAGATTTTTTTTTTGTGGATTTCTTATTATCCTGGAAAAACAAAAAAAAAAAAAGCAAAAAAAATGTATTTCAAATTGTCATAAACTTTTTTTTGTCTAGCTATTATTTGTATGTCTAGAATCTAGATGTACATTTTTAATATCTAAATATATTAACATCCACATTTTTTCACATTTAATTTTAATTTTTTTATTTGTGGAATATAAACAAAAAAAATTATTTATTTTCCTGCATTATCATTTATTTTTTTTTGTTCTGGGTGATACAAAGTAATTAATGGCGTGGAAAGTCAACAAGTAATTTTTTCTTTTATACAAAATATATGGATCCGTGAATTTTGTTAACATGAACTAAAATCCTCTAAAGAAAAATTATTTTTTCCGGCGGTCTAATGAAAATCATTTTCGAATGAATTTGGTAGATAAAATTCGTTTTCTCTGCGAGAGGAGAATTCATTTTAAAATTGAATTTTCTTCGCTGACAGAAAAAAAAATTAGAATGTCCACGTGAACAAAACATCTCAGATATGCTGTTAAAATTCATTTATCATAAGAACTGATTTTAATACAGACTTAATGTATTTCAAAAATAAATTATTTCTGACTGGAAAAACCGTTCTAATAAAACAAATAAAAATAAAATAATCTCAATTATACATTTGATTTGATAACCATCAGTACGGGCATAATCATAATGAATTTCAACAATTTATTTTGTTCGTACAAAAATATGAATTGCGTTCGCATAAAATACATTTTATTTTAGGATATGAATTATATTTTCCCAGACGCGGTTACAATATTCATTTTTAAAAATTAATTTTCTCCTGGTAGAATAAGATGTTCAAATTGCTTAATTTTGGCGAATGCAAATTTTTTTTACGAATAATTCTGTGAAGAAGAAAATTTATTTGGAAATTGAATTTTGTTTGCTAATTATATTAAAATTATATGGGAAGAAGATTCATGCTTCCCAAAATACACTATTGGCAAACAAAAAATCAAAAACAAACAAACTTAGGTAAAAGTCAGTCTAGCAAATAAAAATTTTAGATGAATATAAAATTTTGTTAGAAGGAAAAATATTGCATGAAGAAAAAACAAAAGGTATGTAATATTTGGATAAAATTAAGGACTAAAAATAAAGAAAATTAGCGAAATAAATGCTATTTATTTTAGCTTACAAATTTTGCATGCTTTTCTTTGCTTTTGACTTATTGTACACAAATAAATAACTGTCTTTTGCAATTTTAATAAAATAATGTTAAGAAATTCTAAGGATAATTAAAGCAAACTATAAATACAATAAAAAAAAAGATGAAAATAAATAAGGAGAAGTTGCGAAAAAAAATTTAAAAAAAAATATATTCAAGACTAATAAAGAGTAATAACATCTCATGATTGAACATTAAAAATTTTATTTCAAGAATTTTTAACCCAATTATTGTCTACTACAGTAGAGTAATCAACACCCTGGTGAAACGAATAATTTCAAAAACTGAAGCTCAATGAAATATATGAAGGACTTGTATTGTAAAAAAAAGAATAAAAAGTTCCTGTTTAGGTAAATAATTATCACTGGGTAATACTTATATGAAATCTAATCATTTGTAAAATTTTTTTTTGCTTTTATACAAATACATATACAATATTTAAAGTTTAAAGTTCAGACAAACTGCATTGTGCTATCTGCTATCTCAGTTGTTTGTTTTTCAAATCAGCTCTATACGACATCCGCATGAATATAATGTATGCTGTTTACATAAAGTTGGATCGTATTTTACAAAATTTCAGATGGTTGACTTAAATAAATGCCGAGATATATGTATGTAAATTTTGGAGTTTAATGGCAGCTAATCGAATCTGCTACCCCAAATTGATCAAATTTAACAGAAGTAATCACTGCAAAACTTGATCATCTTTTATAAGACTTCAGATAAATAAAGAACTTACTAAATTTAAATAGTAAAGCTAACACTTTTATAAAAGTGAAATAATAAAAATTTCAGAATCCTAGCTGCTTTATTTTTTGAGTTATCGTGTGAATAGACAGATGGACGGGTATACATGGTTCAAATCTATTCAGAAATCGATTCTGAACAAAAATATATATAGTTTGTCATATAATATGTACATGTAATAATTTTTTACTTTCCGATATAACTAACAGTTTAAAAGTATTTATTCTTAACAACTTCTCAATGCTTTCTTCGCCTTAATTCTACATTTTAAGACTTGATCCTCTTATAACTATTAAATGAAAGGACAAATGGAGCAATTTAATATAATTGCAAGAGGTTGACAGGAATGTGATAAAGAATAAAAACAAATATTTTAATGTTCTTTTTGAGTTTCTTTATCTAATACTAGTTCACCATTCTAGTACCACCCATCCATTATTAGTACAACCTCCCCACTCGAAATTCTAGTAAATAGTAGATTTTCGCTGCAACACAAATTTGAGAATTTTTTTTTTGTATTTTATTGATATTCTAAAATAGTTCATTGTTAGTCGTATATCCGAACAAACAATATCCGAATTAAATTAAAAAAATTAAAGTAATTTTTGAAGTGGAACTTAAATAAAATAAAAAAAAAAAAAAATTAATAAATATGAATTCGGTTTGACTACGTGCATTCTTGTTTTCCAAGTTTATATTTTTGGCACTTCAACATAATAACCATCTATTTTCGAATTTGTTTCAGAAAATCTACATATGGAATTTGGATTTGCAAGTTTGTGGATGGATTACGTTTCTGAAAATTCAATTGATATCAGCAGGTTGGGAAAAATAAAATAGCTAAAAAAAAAATAAGAGCCCATATTGCAAATATATAAAATTATTAAATTTCTACCAACATTATTTATAACTATTTTAATTTTAAATTTAGTTATGAAATATTCAACCAAATAAACTGAGGTTTGCTTTACAAATTAACTTTATTTTAACCCTCTCGAAAAAAGTTTGAAGAAATCTTAATAAGATTTTTTTAAATAAAATATTAGTTAGAAGAGACTATGTCTAAAAAATTTATATTTTATAAATGAAAAAATTAAATTTTATAAATTTTTTTGGTTGTAAATGATATCTTAAAGATGTAATTTTAAGACCTGTTTTAGGCGAGATTGAAAACAATTTTTTTTTTTGGACACCCATTAAATTTTTATACCTATTTTTTTTTTTTTTTTTTACGAGGGACGGTGGAAAACATCAAAAGTCACCCAAAGGAACTGCACGAGGTTCCTCTGAGTAGTGTTGGACTTTAACCAACCAAAACCACCCCATTTAAAACCAAACTATAGGATTGGTCCTTTAATACATAATAATATAATGTACAGCTTGGTTTTGGGGAAAAGGATGGGGGAAGGAATACTTGGGTGTTTGAATATAGGAAAATTGGGATTATGGAGGATGAAGGGAAAAATTTGGATAGTTATTTTGAAGAAAGATGTTAGTGTTCTTCTTGAATTTCGATATATCGTACACAAATGAATTACCAACTTTTGGGAACACATGCGCATGACAAACGAATTCCCGAATGCTGTATTGCGCCATCTTGACAGTTCGACAGTGTATGGGTGCGCATCTGTTGCAGTCCTCGTTTCACGTTGGAAAACTTTGAGTGGAGGCATCAATTGTTTTATTTCTTTAGAACAGGTTTTCACCCCTACAAGGTATCTATAAAAGAGGGTCAATGACCTATCTACTTTTCGAAGAAAACTTGCAGATACATTTTAGCGTTTACTTTTTACATAAATGCTGCACAGCTCAACTAAATCTAAATAATAATTACATTTCTACAAATACAAATGATTTTTTCGAAAAAACAAATGAGGTGGCTAAAAAAATTAACCGTAACAGCAAATATATGAAACAAAATGAAGGATTTAATAGAATATTGCAAAAATAGAAAAAACAAGGCAGAATGTAAACCAACGGTTTTTAAAACAGCACATTTCCAAAAGATAATATAAATTGTTTAGAATTTTGATTTGCGCTAAAATTTGAAAATTGCATATAACAAAAATTGTGAAAATAGGACTTTTTTGCAATTTCAGGGGCTGTAGGTCCGGAACGTTATACAACTAAAAGAAGCACACGTAAAAATATGAGATTTAATTTTCACGTCTTGCCGAAGAAAAATGCGTACAGGTGCCTAAGTTACAGGTGTATAAAAATAGCATATTTTGAATTTTTGAGCCTTAACAGCTGGGTGAACAGGAGGGTGATCTAAAAAAATTTTCTAATTTATTAAAATTTATATTAATTTTAAAAGGTCTTTCTATAAATTTTAAAGATATCTATTTAAAGTTTTATTTAAAGGTTAAAGATCTATCTAAAAGGTTTATTTTTAAAAGTATCTCAAAATTTCAAGTAACTATCTAAAAGCGTGCCGAAGTTATGAAGGTATAATGCATGCTTTCTTTGATTATTCTCATCTTTGATATTGATTTAGAAGGATAAAAGAAAATTCCTGTCGAATGGCATTTTCAGATTGAAAAAATGTTAAGCAGAACATGAAATAATTCGCAAAATAGGGCTTTTTAAAAGTTTGATGGGGTGTAGCTCCTTAATGGAAGGGCTATATGAAAAAATTGTTCTTCAACATTCATTTTATGAGACCTACCCATAGTTAACATTTTTTTTCTCTATCTTTCACAATTTCACTTTCAAATGTAGAAGTTAACGGACGGATAGATTGACGGACGGATAGATTGACGGACGGATAGAGTGAAACTAACATCCACATTTTATCAAAATTTTTTTGGAAATGTGCTAAAAAAATGGACTAAAGTTAAAAACAAAAAAATACTGACTTACTAAATAAAATATTTTTGGTTGTTATTTCATAAAAATCTGTTGAGTAGTTTTTGTTAAAAAGGAATTAAATATTTTGTATGCAAAAAATAAGCTAACTAAATATTATGATAAGCACAAATTTTATTACCCGCTTATCGACTGTTTTTTGAAAAACTTTAAATATTAGTAAGTATTTACCAAAGATTACCAACGAACCATTTATAGTCTTAAAATTCATGGTAGCTATCTAAAGTCTTTCTCCAATAACTTTAAAGTTTATCTTTCACCCTTGACAGGCATGTAGTATTGATATTATAGTATTAATACTATAGTATTGCTATACCATATTATTTAAATTCCCCTGACACACATCACAATAGTATTATATGATTTTTAGTTTTTAGTAAATTTTTATTTTTATTTTAAGTTAACAAATAAATTAAAATGCGCGGTAAAATTGCATTAATATTAAATTCAGGAAATAATCAAAAATTACAAAAATTAAGATTTGAATGATTAACGAACCAAAAACTTTTCATTCAATTAATAAATTATAGAAGAAATTTGATTCTGGACTGATTGGTCAGAGGTCATTTTAAATTTTTTGATTAAATCTAAATTTAAATTGAAAGTCAATTGTGTAACATATTTATACTAAGTTAATACTACACTATTGATAATAAACCTGAACCATATATAGTTTAAACGTAGTATTTGCAATAATATAGTATCAATACTATATGTCTGTCACGGGCTCAATTTAATCTTATACGTTTTGAAGATATTACGTAAACAAGTTTCAGAAATTTGTAAAGCAGCTGACTACTCAAAGACGTGGTCTGATTTTAAGAAAAAACAGAACAGTGCTTACAAATCCTTCGAAACTACGAGGGATGATCTACTGAACCAGCGAACAAACTATGGATGAGTTTTATGATTTCGTGAACTATTTGGGTTAATTTGGATATAAAAAGTTAGATTGGATGATTTTGGTATAAAAAAATAAAAACCAAAATTAGTAGAAACATAATATATGTAATTTATTAATTTAAATGACATAAAATTCATTTTAAATTAAATTTTTATTTTTTTAGTTGAAATTTAATCAATAAGTTTACTAAATATATTATTTAATATTTATCTATTAAAAATAAAAAATATACATATTATTGTGTATAAACTGGTATAAAAATAAAGTTAAACTCCGAGCGCAGATTCGAACCTGTCACTTTCATTTCAAGACTTTTACATATTATGATACAGAATCTTATAGTACTGGCAAATGTATATTTTATAATTGGTACTATAAAGCAGCAAATATAATATTAATATAAATATAATATTAATATAATACAAACAAATATAGAATTTTTATAATAATTTTAACATATCTGCATGCATAAAAATTTTCTTAATGTATGACATTAATATAATATCCTTTAATATTTATATCTATACTATTATAATATTATGTTATACAAATCAATTACAATATGACACAAACACAATATATTACGACATGTATATAATATGTATACCTAATATAATTATAACTAAGTTCTTCATGCAACCGTTACATTTTTATTTATATCAAATTTTTTTTATATTACTCATCATCCTAAACGATATTTTATTATTTATTTATTTATAGGTACCGTGGTACATAAATGTACCAGGTAGCTATAACCCCTGTTTCCTGGTAGGAATGTGGGGTGTACGAGATATTATGTGATATATTAAGTATTTATATATTACGATATATGAATATTTTTTTTTGTTTTTTTTATATTATAATTATTCTACCCAGCCAGCAATCGAACCCGAGACCTCTCATTCCCTTATGAATGAGCAGCGGTGCGTCAACCACTGCACCAATGGCTGGATATATTTTATTATGGATATATACATAAACACACAAAAAAAAAAGAAAACAAGAGCTATATCTGAAGTTTTGGTCGAATCTCAATCAAAAAAATAAGAAAAGTACAAATCCAAGATTATGTTGTGTTAAATTCATGACTCTGACTTTCTTAGTTTTTAAATTATTATATTGAAAGACAAACGGACGAACAGATAAATCTTAATCTACTAATTTTAAGATTCTGATCCTGTACAACATACACTTGAGTCTATATATCTATCATGTTTATTTCGAGATGCTATAAAAGGATGAGCAATTTTAATATTATATCCGAGAATATCGTACGTGTATATAAAAAATAATGAATTAACACATATACATGGCCCATGGGGCCTCGGTGATCTACTAGTGAGTAAGAAAATAAATTACGCGTATAAATTACGCTATAAAACACCGAGAGAGTGTGGGTTCGAATGCCACATACGTCGTAAGAATAATTCCCTCTTACACGTATGTAAAGGAAAGGCTGTGTAATTTCCTTGTCACATTTATGTGGCAGGGGAATTTACTAAAGAAAAAAATGCATATACATATGTACATATAAATATGTTTATGTATGCATATACTTTATGTAGTTCATTAACAACAAAATGATGAATTTTTTATTTCCAAAATTACATTTGATAATGAAAACTATAAGTATATCAGCTTCATAAATTTCAATTTTCAAAATCTAATATTTAAGAAAAAAACTCTCTCTTTTTTTTTTTTTTTTTGTTATTTAGATACCAAATTAAATTTTCTTTTTTTTTTTGTTCTTTTTGTTTTTTTTTTTTGTACAAAACTCATTTCACCTTTAGAAGTTAATTTTGTTATCTTTACAAAAAAAATATTTTTTTTTTAGCGTTCCATTAATTTTGTTGCAAAGGAATATATTAATCCTTTAAAAAAGAAAATTTTTACAAACACAAAAAAGGATTAAAAGAAATAAATTTCATGACTATTTCATTTATTTTTCTTCTTTTCTTTATAACTTGATGTACTAAGTCAATTGTATACCACAATGCATTTAACACATTCCTTAAGAGTTTTAATGAGAAAATTCATGAAGTGGAAATGTGAATTTTGTATATTTGAATTAAAAACATATACATACATATATATATACATAGTTAGGTGTATCCTATTAATACACTTAATTATTTTATCTTGACTCAATTCAATTCAAAAAATAACATCTATATCTGTATTCTATATAAAGTTGTTTGTTTTTTTTTTTTTTAAACTATAGAAGAATAAATGAAAATAACATTGTGTCAGTACAGGCAGCATCTTTAATTCATTAGCTTTTGAAATTAAGTAACTAAGTAATAACAAAAAAGTAATTTACATATACACATGTATTGTATTTTTTTTTTTTTTTTTTGAATACTTTTGTAGCTGGTAAAGCAAATCATAAGCATTTTCAAGTACAAAAAAAAAAAGAAAACCAAAAACAGAAAAAGAAAAAGAAATAATTCAAAGGGAATAAAGAAGTAAGGACATAAATGCTGTAAATATAAATTTATATAGGCATCATATGTATACTGAAGGCCTTTAACGAACAATAAGGAAATTAAGTGATTTTACGTTATTTTTTTTTCTATTATAATTTTAATTTTTTTTTTTTTAACTTTTTTTATTAGAATTGACTTAAAAAATAAATGAAAAAATTAAAATTTTGCTGTAATCATTATAACAGTTTTAGCTTACCTTTGTTAAATTTTTTTTTTTTTTTATGTTTTTAATTTTAAGATTAACCATGCTGCGAATGAAATGTGCGGCTGACAAAAATAAATAAAATTTTTTATTTGGTAACAAATTTTAGGTTGTCTGTTTAGAACAAATAAAATATAAATTTACTTTTGACCTTTTGGTTCATAATTCTTACTTTTCTTTTCTTTAAGAACAGCAGCGATTGTTTCCATGCATTTTGTTTTTAACTTACGCTAGGATAAAAGAGCGCCTAATGGAGTTAGAGCGTAGAACGGATTGAAAAGTCAGATGTAAAGGCTAATTGACTAGTAATAACAATAAAAACAAAAACTTTCTCTTACTAAAACTGACGTATTTACTTATGTATATATTCATTAGTGTTCTTCATTCATTACTTATGTTCATCACCGTAATCTAGTTAAAGCTTTTGGATATGGGGGGTACTTCAAAATTAAAAGACATATTGCATAAATTCCTTTCATTAGAAGTCTTTTTACAAAACAAAACACTTTAGTAGGTTTACCGTTTTACAAAATAGCCACTTTGCAAATGTGACAAAACGTCACTTCGCAAAAATTCCGATTTGAAAAGAGCATCAAAATTTAAACTTTTGAAATTCAAATGCGTCAAAATACAATCATTTGAATTTTGTAACCTATTATAAAATTCTTCTAAATATTCTTATTACATTCTTCAACAACAAGGGATTTAAAATAGTGGAGGCTGCTTCCGCTACACAAATTATTGAAATCCTTTGTTTTGTAATCAACTCTAAAATCCTTTATAATTTTTGTTTTTTTTTTTTCATACATATTTCGACAACACGGAATTTAAAACAGTGAGGACTCCTGTCCTTAAACTTCCTTTGTTTTTTAGAATGTACTTTTTAGAATATTTCCAAAAAAATTTTGAAAAAGTGTGCCTATCACTTTTACTCTATCCGTCCGTCTGTTTACAAAACTTCTAAACCGTTAAAGATAGAGACAACTCATCAAAAAAATTAATGGTGTATAACATCTTTTTCATGTAGTCTCATCCATTACGGAGCTACAGCTCATCAAACTTTTAAAAATGTCTATATATCATGTTCTGCTTAACATTTTTTCAACTTGAAAACTTTATTCGACAGGAATTTTTTTTACCTTTGTAAATCAATATCAAAATTATGTAATTTTTTTTTTAAATATACCGTTATGTGATAACAAACTATGGCATAATTTTTCTACTTTCATAACTCCGACAAGCTTTTACATAATGACTTGAAATTTTGAGGTAAGAAACAATTTTTAGAATTAGTATAAGAAAATGTCAGAAACTGTTTTTTGTACCACTTCAAAAATTGAAAATTTGCTATTTTTAGACACTTAAACATCTGTACAAGTTTTTCTTCGGAAAGACATAAGAATTAAAGTTTCAACAATATATTTTTACGTGTGTTAAGGATGTGGTAACGGTAACGTTTTTTTAGTTATAAAGGGTTCCGGACTTATAGACCCTCAAAATTGCAAAAAAATTCTCTTTTCACATTTGTTCTTATTCTAGGAAATTTTAAGAATATTTTAAAATTTTGGTTCAGAGTCACAACAGTTTGTAGTTTATCTTTTGTAAATGTGCTCTCTTAAAAACCGTTGGTTTTCATTCAGTTTTGTTTAAGAAAGATCTTTTGATGAAATGACTTTTTGTAAAATGACTTTTCTAATGTGTTGTTCAGTCAAAGCTTTTGTTTATGTACCGTGTACAGTTCTTATAGTATTTATTTTGAATACCTTGAATTTCAGTAATGATATTACGGTTTCGAATATTATTGATATACCTAAAATTTACATATTAATTTATTATTTTTTTTAAATACATAACATATAATATGTCATAATAATACAAAATATTAAATTTGTTGATTTGAATTCATTTCACTAACCAATTGAGAGTTAAGTTAGTTTTTCATTACACACCAGCTATTTTCATTACACACCAGAAAACTGAAGAAAAGAAAACTATATTAGAAAACTAAAATATGGTGTTATATTGCAATTAACTCTTTCCACTTTTCATGGTTAAAAATAAAAATTTGTATAAAATTTTTTATATATATATATATATGTTATAACATACCTAACTATATAATTCTTTTTATTTTTATGTTATTGTTACAGTTTGTTTTGTATTGTATTTTATTGTGTCGCAACTTTTAATGTCATTATATATTATTATGGTTAATTGTTAAATTGTCTGCAATATTTTTCATTCTGTTTTATGTCAAGTTGTATTATTACACTATATACTCTTATATTTTTCATTATATATTTTATATAATAAGTTTATATTATACTTTTTATACACCTTAAGACATTATGAAAAACAAAAAAAAAAAAAAAAATAATAAAAAAAAGGTAATAATAGAATGAAACTAATTTTCATTTTCATTTTTATATTTTATTTTATTTTTTTTTTTTTTATTATATTTTCTTCTAGGACATTTTATACCAGTCAGAAAAAAGTGTAAATTAAGAAAAATTGAAGTACATATTATATAATATAAGTATATATGTATACGTTTATGTAAATTTATTATATATATATAAATGAAAATAAATTAATTTGAATAACAATTATTAATTTATGTCAAGATGATATTAAGTGTAAATAATATATAGTAAGTAGTTAAGTACATAATAATAAACATAACAAAGTATATAAAAAAAAAAAATAAAATAAAATTACCTTAATATATATAATTTTAGGTCTGTTTTAAATCAACCAGTTGCGATTTTTTTTTTGCTTTCTATATTATACTATAAAAGGAAAATATCCTTTATTAATTTCTTACTATTAATTTATCTTAGAGATATCAAAAAAAAAAATAAAAAATAAAAAAAAAAACGAAAAAAAAATGGATATAAAATTTCTAAAAGAAAATTAAATAATTATTTATTTATTTATTACTATATATGTATACATATATATATATATATAGGTATATATTTTCAATATGCAATTTAGAATTTTTATTATGGTATATAATTAAATGAAAATTGTTTATAAAATGAATAAAAACTATGCAATTAATGTTGTATATAACGTAATTAATATATGAATATATTTTTGAAATAACTTAATTTATTGTTGGCAAATGAAATGTTACAATATAAATATAAATTAATACATAAATAAATTATTTAGTATTTTTTTTTTTTTTTTCTGTAATAAATTGTTTTAGATTAATTAAAAGATTTTTAAAAAGATTAAATAAAGTTATTAATTAACCGACTGATTAACAATTTTCAGAAAATTTACGATAATAAAATTGAAGCTTGGTTGGATGATTGGTAGATTGATTCATTTACATGGCAAATCTCTAGGAATTTATCAAGAAGATATCATACAATTATCCCAAGTAACAATTTCAGCTTTGATTCGGCTCTTGTGTATTTATAGAGCAAGCATTAAGAGCTATTAGCTGTATCACTAGCTCTAGAAGCGCTCTTAAAAGCTGATATAGAACTGATATAATGTAAAATTTGCGAGTTTGAGAGCTAAATTTGCTCTATAACAATGTTTTTCTACACTAAATAGCTTTAAATAAGCGTTAATTAAACAGTTAGAGAGCTGATATAAAGCATTTTAGTTCTATAGAAATATATTATCTATGTTTGGCTCTACACAACTACAAATATAATTTATACAAAGAAGATAAATTTGTATTCACTTAATAGTTAATTCTCTCATATTTTTGGTTGTCAACTATATATTTTATAACTATAACTGTATTTTATGAGCTAGTCAGTAGAGTTAGTAGAGAATAGTTTTCTAATTTTATTTTCATATAATTGGTTTATTACTGAGAAGATTGGAAATCCTCAGTCTGATCGCTGAAACTTTTATGTAGATATAAATAACTGGGCAAAATTTAAGGTCTCGTTCCGCTAGAATTTCGACCATCGGTACAAATATTAAATTATAATTATTTTATTTATTTTTTTACATTTTATTCAATAAATTCGGAAATGCATCAGTATCACGCATCACAAAAGTATCAAGTTCTAAAATGTATCTACAAAATATTACCGAAAGCATTAAGTTTTTTTTCGTAACACTAGTGATTTTGATGCACAGTTTTTGAGCATTATATAATTCTATGAATTCTATGGTAGCAATCGAAAATGTGTTCGAAATATATATTCGGGACATTTCTCTTTTTTACAAAATTTTTAAATGGTAAAGCTGTATCATATTCTAATGGTTCGCAGTTGTCCAAAAACGTGTTTAAACCTATTAAAAAAAATCTTAACTCTAAATAAAAATGAAAATTTAAAATATTCAAACGTCATAGGTATCAATTGTGAAAATATGAACTTCCTAAAATGTCATAATTGTATCAGCAACATTATTGTATCGCATCATGAATTTTGTAGTAATACAGTAGTGATACAGTATCAATACCACATCATTACTAAAAATGATGCATTTCCGAATTTACCCATTGTTATATTTAATATTTTGAACTGACTGCAGTTTGAACCCGAGATCTTTCGCCTGAAAGATCGGTGTCTTCTGCACTGTACTATTCATCAGATTATTCGTATATTGTAATTAATTATTTACCCCACTTTTTATAGCTCATTGAAAATATGTAATATTTTTTTAAATATTAGGTATATAATAAAATATAGCTCTGTTTTGTATTAATCAAATATATGAAATGAAAATATTAATTGCACAAAATAAAATTTAGTTGGTTTTTTAATTAATTAAGTAATAATTTCTTGATTGATTTTTAAATTATAAATTCAAATTCATTTATTCGAAATATTAATTTTTAATATAGATATCAATCTAATATTAATTTTTAAATTGGATATTAAATGGATTAAATGGATTCTTAGATCAATCTTCAATAATTGATTTTTAAACTAATTTGAAAATAATTTAAAATTGTTTTTAAGATAATATATTTTCACTTAAATTTAAAGATTTTTCAATAAAAAAAATTACTTACCATTACTTTTATCATCTTTTATCTTCTTTCTATAAAATAAATCAATTTTTAATTTTAAAATTTTATTTTGAATGAGAATAATACGTACTTTCAAATAATAAAATACAATGTACATATTATGTGAATATAATATTTTGGCCAAAATTAATATATAAAAATCCATTTTGTTTAACACAATCCATTTTGCCTAAACTTTTGTCAAAAAGTTCGTTTAGTAAAAATTCATTTCGGCAAAAGTATCATAATTTCATTTTGCAAAATATCTATTTGGCAAATTTGCTTATAGCTATTTCTATAGCTATATATACTTCCCTTTGAATAGTGTGACTTATAAACTTGGTTACAAATTCGGGTTTAGGAAAATTTATATAAATCCCGGAAAGCCAACTACTGAAATCATCGTAATGAAGTCTAAAAAAAAGACCTCACTAATCATTTATTTTTCATAGGTACTTTTAAAATAATAAAGTATTAAAAAAAGTATACGCAACCGCCACCAAACCCTTGCTCAATAAATAATTGAAACCTTGATTTTGTAATTAACTATAAAACGCCACATAATTCAAAATCTCCCTTGTACATACATATACATAATAAATATTTTGATAAAAACTTATAAGTCTATTTTTATAACAAACTATAAAATCCGCTCTTATTAATATATACATATGTATATATACTTGTTTTTTTTTATGCAACAAAGAAAAATTGTATGATATCACCAAACAAAACAATATGTTCAGGAATTCCTGTTCTATGATCTTGTAAGAACTAAAATCGAATTTCTTTGCTTAGAGTAAAAATTAAAACCTTTAATTTAGTATGAATAAAAGAATATCCTATTACAAATCTTGAAATAATGCAAAAAAAAAAACCCTTTTTCAAATTTCGTTTAAATGCAAGTGTAGCTATCTGAAAATATAGTCCTACTCATTTAAAATTTCGCAAAAGTGCTTATCCTAATGCCATATTTACCCATTTAAGTTTACAACCTCCTGGTTCTATTAGTTTTCAAAATCTGCAGCCTGGATATGAAAGTTTGCATGACAGCCGCTGGAAAACTAATTGAACCTAATAATTATCCTAAAGCAGTGAAATTTCACCTAAACCCGGTCTGGGTTTCATAAAATGTTGCCACAAATTTTTTGGTGATAATTGGATCTACGGTTACGAACAGTGATGAAGTAACAAAAAAAAAATAACTCTACTTTAGTAATAAGATATTTATTTACACTACTCGTATATGTATTTGATGGCAAGGAGAATTTATTTTTCTTTTATTTACTTTAGGAAAGGTAGGGAAGGGGAATTAATTTCCTGTTCAGAATTTGCCTTGTACCTGCACTTCTTAGGTTAATACGCCATGTGTTAACTTCTTAACTACTTAATTGATGTGTTAAATCCTAGTCAAGGCTCCCTTATTTGGGAATTAACCACTAAAGATCACTAATCTGAAATGTTGGTGTGTTGCATTATTTTAGACGAGTGAATAGAATCAATTATGCAACAACACAATAATATTTATTAGAATGAATAATCAATATAATCTAGTTTTTTTTTTTTTTTTAAATATTGTCCTAATAAAATCTTTTAATTTTGAAATATTATTTTAGTTATATATTTTAAAAAAACTCATATACATTTTAATATATGAAATACTCGATAATTTTAAAAAACTCAGCTATTAATATAAAACAAGTGCTTATTAACGTAAGTCATTATAAAATCATATTAATTTTATTCTTCACTTTATATGGTTTGTCGAATCGACTCTATAATTTTAAGAAAAGCATAAGTTCTGAACATGTAGCAAGTATAATTTTTGTTTCGAGATTATAAGCAGTACCATATACAAACATACTTGCCTCTTCCAAAAATTATATTTTCCAAATTCAGAGTGTTTAAATAGTTAGTTTTCACAAAAATCTGAATATAAAATTTTTTTTGTAATTGCATTGCAATACTTTCGAAAATACTATACGGTAACAAGAACATAAAAATTACTGCAAATCAAAAACACAAGATTTAAGCAAAATTAGTATGTTTTCTAAAATAATAATTATATTTTTATTAAAATAATTATATTTTTTACATGTCTGAATTTGACGATGGTTAAAAAACTAAACTAAAAGAAAGGCAAAAAAAAAAAATAATAAATTAGACTTAACATTAACTATTTAACAAAACGAAAGATTGTGTTTTCATCATTTCCTAGTTTTTTTTTTTTTATAATCTTTTGTTCTAATATTTATTTTTATTGTTGTCTGTTATTTTTAACATTATATCATTATTTTAAAAATCTTTTAAAAAAATATTCTCGCATATCTTAAAAAAAATTCTTTTCGTTTTTGCATATACGTATACGTATTAAACAAACATCCTTATTTGTAAGGACTTTATTTATTTTTTTTTTTTGTAGAATTTTACCCTTTTCTTTTCTTTGTATTAACAGAGAAAAAAAAAAAGAAAAGTGGTTGTCGTTTGCAGGTTTATATTATAACAAATGTATTTAACTCTCATTTCAAAAAAATAAAAAAATACTTTCATGTGTGAAATTTATAACGTTTTCTTAGAAAACAATGATGGTTTAGAATGAATTTAAAGTTTTTTTTACACTTGTTTTTATTTTAAATTTCACTTCACCTCTTTTTTAAAACTTTCTAAGAAAAATCAAATTCATCAGTAAAAAGTATGTTATTTAAATATTTTAATAGTTAAAAATGTTAAGAAAGTATAAATAAATTATTGTTTAAAATATAAAAGGCACAAAAAAAAGGTACTATTATTTTAATTTATTATTAAAATTAAAACAAATATCTTTAAGTTAACAATACTTACCTAACACTCTTCTTTGTAAACAATCAAATGAACTTATTAAGTATATATATATGTGGGTACATTTTCACGTTTTTATATACTTGTATATATCATACAATTTTTTTTAAATTAATTTATCACTAGCTAATTTTAAAAAGTAAAATATGAAAATAGTAGGGGATGAAAGAAATGCGAAAAATTTAATTTTATTCGGTGAAAGCAATAAAAGTAAATCAGTAAATCATTTTAAACAAAAATTTTTTATTTGTTTTATGGGATTATTCACGATTATTTATGAACAGGCATAGAGAAAAAAAAGTTGTGTAGTATTTTATCCTAAAAGTATGCAATCATTTATGTTTTATATTTCTTTGTAAGAGCTTGTACAAATTATAGGGGGCTTCGGTAGCCTAGTGGGTAGGCGTGTGGCGTATTAACCGAAGGAGTGTGGGTTCGATCCCTGCACAGGTCGTAAGTTTTTTTCTTTACATACCCCCCTTACGACCTAATATAATGTAAATATATAGTATATAATATAAACAAAATACATAATATTAGTATATAATTTAATAATAGTATAAAAACCTATAATGGCCTTAGTAGCCGATGGTTCAATAATATTGCACTACATTAATGTATGTAATATTAATATAAATAAATAAATAAAATAAATACAAATTATAATAGGAAACCTAATAGAAATGGGCATTTCTATCCAAATAAATTTATTTATGATAAGGCGACCATAATTAGAATCGACAATTTTATCATTCGTCTCATACGTAATCACATCAAAGGAGTAGTGAAACAACTGAAAACTCATTAACCAGCCATCCATGGTATAAAAATTTTGATAATATTAAAAACTGTTTAAGAAAGGGGTTTTTGCCTCCTGAGGTATTTGTATATCTTGATAAATTTAAATCTATAGAGAATAACCAATACATTCCAATTTTTATCATTATAGGAGACACGCTCTTAAAAAAAACATTTCATTAAATATAAATTTAATAAATATATTAAAGATAACGAATTCTTCAAGTATGATATGTATATACTAGTAAAAGAAAAACTAGAAATTAGAAATCCATACTTTTGGCAGCATTAGGTTAAGTAGGGTAGGTATTATTTATAAGTAGGGTTTAGAGTAGGGTAGTTATAAGTAGTTAAGTTTAATTTAATTAGTTAGTTTTAAGTTTTTAAATAAATATTAAATAAACAAAATTTATTTTTAGTTTTTAAAAAAAAATTTTTCCAATAAATACACTAGCATAAGAAGAAAAAAATTTAAATTATAATTTGTAAAAATACTGATATAATAATAATTTACATATATATCAAAATCGATACAAATAACCATACAAAATAAAATGTGAGAGCGAGATTGCACAGCCATGTACATATGTAAATAAAATTGTATATAAGAATTCTTTTATAAGTTTTGTTTTAGATTTGTAATAAAAATTAAATAATGAATTAAAAATAAAACAAAAGAAAAAAAAAAGTTGGTCCCACAATGGCCCTGGTAGGCGAAGGCTTCGTAATTGAGTATAATACATAATATTCAAAAATAAATAAATAAATAAATAAAAATATTGAAGGCTTCGGTGGCCTAGTGGTTCAGTACGTGTCTTATTAAGCGAGGAAGTGAGGGTTCAAAACCTGCACAGGTGGCAAGTTTTATTAATTAAAACCAAATCTTTCTTGCTATGAAATATGGTGTTGAATATATAATATACACAAAATAAATAATATTAATGCATAAATTAATAATAATATTCGATCTATTAGGAGATGGTCTTATAATATTACAATATCCTATGTGATTTATAATATTAATATAAATAAAATAAATAAATAGAGAAATACTAGGATTTTCTATGCTAGGCTGACATTTTCATAATAAAACGTCTTGTAAGCGAAGATGGTTCATAATAAAACGTCCAGACAATGGTTTTATATCACATTTATTTAACCACACCACGAGCAGTATACATAAGAAAAGCTTAATTTAGGGGATAAGTATAGGATAAGTCATTATAGGAAGTCGTTTTTATTTTGAAAATCGAATTTTTTACAATACAATAAAAAACAAAAATATTTTATAGAATATAAATATTATTATGAAAATTAAATTTAGAATTAAAAACAAACTTAACATAAAATTAACATTTTTTTTATTTTTATTATTAATTTCAGACAATTTGAGCTGCATTTTAATCCTTGTAGCTTCTTAGTGGTAGTTGCTTTAGATACCACAAGATGTCGTCTATAGCTAGTGTTGTAGTTGTGCATGTTATCTCTTGTTATAATTGTTAATAAAGATTTCGTTTTCTTGTTTATTATTTTATACACATATTTACATTTTTCGAAGTATATTAACTAGTTTATGTCGAGTTCATTTGTGGTTACATACAATTCCTTTGTACTTAATCTAGGGTTCAATTTGTATAATGTTTTTAACACTATTTTCATGATCATACCCATTTGATTGACATGTAATTTAGTACTGTTACTCCAACTGCATATATTGCAACGAATTTTTGACAAGATGTACCCGATGTAAATTAATTTGGCGGTTTTGATTGGAACACCATCTGCTCTTTTAATTGCCATTATGATCGGTATTATGCTTTTCTTTAATTGTTTAATATGTTTATCCCATTTAAGATTTTCATCTATAGTCATTCCGAGATATTTCACATGTTGAACTCGTTCTACCGTGACCCTTCTTGCTTTTTAAATGCCAATTAAAAAAAAAAACACAGATGCCATTTTTCATAAACTTTTCCTAGGCTAATTTAAATTTATTGTATTTAAAGGTATATATAAATGGTTACTTAAAAAAATCAAAATACTATATTGGGTCTGTGTGGCTCAGTCGTTAAGTACATGGTTTATTATCCAAGGAAGTGTGCCTAAGTAGCAAAGTTTTTTAATTTGAAATAAATCTTCAATAATAAACAAAATTTAATAAATAAAATAAATAATATTTTCTCTATATAAGTTATTAATAGAATTCAATAATAGAATATTATAAAGGCCTAGTAGACAATAAATAATAGTTTTAATAATACTGCATTATCCTATAACATTTACAATATACATTAGTATAAATAATAGGAATGCTTGAGGTTATATTAAATAATAATATTTAATTTATAGATTTTAAATATTTTAAAAATAAATAAATAAATTTTTCAAATAACATTGAAAGGAAATTGAATATTGTGTTATTTATAATTTTTTAATATTGTTTTTTTTTAAACATGGATAACGCTTATATAATAATGTATAACTAATATAACTTTTCTTAAATGTTTTTGTACGATTATATCGAATATTGAATAAAACTTATTATTTATAATGGTACATTTTTACTTTTACTATCTTTCAAGGATTTTTTATTTTATCTGTTTATTTTATCTGTAAACAAACAATACTAAAGAAAAAATAATTATAGGATTTTAAACTTTTGACACAAAGTACATTTTAAGTTATGATATTTTATTTAAGACAATGTATACCACAATATTGACAATTGAATTGACAGCACAGCAGTCTTTTTAGTAAAACAACATTTTTATTAAAAACAAAATATGTGTGTCCAATACTTTATTCAAATTTTAAAGTACTATTCTTTGTATGTATTTATAAATATTTTCGTTTTTTACAGTTTACGATGGTAGGTACAAGATTTATGAGATTAAAAGAAAATAATACTTACATTAATATGGTTATATGTGTTTATATTAATATCTAAATACATAAATACCTGGCTATATACAATTATAAAAAAATAATCATAAGTCATACATTAATCATACAAGCGTTTTTTTTTTGCCAATATTAAAAAAGTAAACGATTTAAAAAAATTTAAATTTCCTTTTTTTTTTGTTTTTGAATTGGAATCAACCAAAGGGAAACGAACTGTATAATGTTAATTTTTTGATGCTTATTATAATATGTCAAAATGTCAAATGTTCTTAAAAGATAAATTGAAATTTGTTTCTACATTTTTTTTTTGTTTTAATAAAAAGCTTTAATAAAAACAAGTAAAAGTAACAGTAAGTTGATGCAACCGACTTATTTATACCCTACTCCTAAAAAATTCAAATTAAATTAAAAATTCATAAGTTATTTTAGTTAGGTATTTCGTATTTAATATAACTAAGCTAAAAAAATAAATGTTTTTACAACATTTGTACAAAATTTCAGATTTTTATCTTTATTAAATTCGAAAATATGCTTGTTAGGTCTTGGGAAGTGTGTGAAGGCACACGGACCACCACCCCAATTCATCTCAAATTTTAGAGACATCAACAGGGTAGAACATTCTTATATCAAATTTCAAGTTTATATATTTATTAATTTCGAAGATATGCTTGTTTGGTCTTAGGAGTTGTGTGGCAGATACCCGAACAACCATTCTAATTCATCTTAAATTTTGGACAAATCAGAGATTCAGGAAACAACACCCTAGTAGCAAATTTGAAGTTTCTATCTTTATTAATTTCGAAGATATGCTTGTTCGGTTTTGGGAGTTGTATGGGAGGTACCCGAACAACCACTCCAATTCATCTTAAATTTTGGGGATATCATGGATTCAGAAAACACACCCTCGTACAAAATTTTAAGTTTCTATCTTTATTAATTTCGAAAATATGCGTATTAGGTTTTTGGGAGTTGTATGGGAGGTACTCGAACACATGGCCCGATTTCGCCCATTTACAGTATAAATTTCAAACTTACATAAATTTTAACTTACAGTATAAATTTCATCAAGATAGCATCATTATTTTTTGAGTTATCGTGCGTACGGACGGACGGACATCGCTAAATTGACTCAGGCGGTGATCCTGATTCAGAATATATATACATGTCTATACCTAACTCGCTTCCTTTTGATGGTTACAAACACTATACCAAAGTTAATATACCCTATACTTAATGTGTAGGGTATAAAAAGAGAATTTTTTTTGAAAAGATTTTCTTTTTATTTGGAGAACTAAAAATCTAAAGAAAAATTATTAATTTACCTACAGAAATATTTCAAAATTGAAAATTTAAACTGTTTTACGTAGAAAAAAACAAATTTATCTTTTTAATAAAAATACTAAATATTAAAGAAGTTCAAATTTCCAATTTACACCAATTTAAGTTTAAAAAGAACGATTTACCCCAAAGCAATTATAGAACGTCAGAGAAAAAAATAATTTAGTATCGAGTATCAAATATGTATTGAATTTTTTGTATGAATAATTTTCAAATGACGGTACTATGGAGACAAGTAAAAAAATTGAAAAGATAATATGCAATTGGGTTGGCAGTTTTTTAGGTTGTAACCTGTGTTAACAAAACACTGTTTGATTGGAATAAAATATAAATGAATATAATATACTATGAACTTCTTTATGAACTTGAATAAAAATTATGTTGGGTTATTATTATTGAATATTGATTTTATATTAAGCAAGGCAGTATGTAAAACCAAAGTCAATAAAATCAGGCAATTTTTTGTTAGAATTTTATTATGTTATAATGAATTTTGAGAGTTGGGTACGAAATTTCAAAAAAAGAAATTCCATTTCCAAGATACCATTTACATAATTCCATAAAAAAAAAAATTCAGCAAAAAAAATATTCACAATAAAAATTCCAAAATTGAAAATTAAAAGGCAAGTAACCCACCCCTGCTTAAAAAATTATTGAAATCCTGATTTTGTAACCATCTATCACTTCTAATTATTTTTTAAATGGATATGTATGTATGTATATTATGTAATTATATAATAGTCTATAGAATAGAACATTTTGAAATTTTTTTACTTTGAATTAATTAATTTTTTTTTCCTTGTTTCGAATTTTGTAACTTTGGAATTTTATTTCTAGAATATTATGAAATCATCCTTAATTTTGGATGTTAATTTTTATGTTATACTTTAAAAAAATTTGTACAGTTATACAAGTTACAGGTACCTAAAAATAGTATATTTTCAATTTTCGATACTTAAGAATAGATAGGAGGAAATATATATATTTTTTTTTTCGTGAGGAAACTTATGCTTATTCTCAAAGATTTTCCTTCCTTCAAAATTTCGACAGCATTCATTTTTGTTTCAGATAATGGTAAATTTAAATACTAAATAATAAAAAAAATATTATTAATATTTTATAACTGCTAAAAAAATTTCCTACTGTGTAAATTAAAGAAAACTTTTTTTTTTTGAAAAATGCCCTAAACATAAATACAAGGAATAAATTAAGATTTTATAACTGAACAAAATTTTTAATAAATTTCAAAACCTAAACTAATTACATTATAATAAACTTTTTTACATAAATTCATTAAAAAATTTTTTTTTTGAAAATTTTCTTTCTTTAATTTAACTTTTTAAAATAAAATTTTCGTATAATGTTTAATTTTGGAGGTTTTTCTTTTACAATTTTTTTTTTTTGTTATTTTGTGTTAAGTTAACATTCACATAACATATTATAAAATTTTTTTGATCTGATGTCTTTATATATATAAATACACTGTAGATGTAAAAATTACAAAAATTATTTAAAAAAAGAAAACCTTTAAAACAATGTCTGACAGTTTTAAAAGCTAAATCATGAAATTTCAACAAAATACCAAAAAAAAAAAAATATGAGTGAAAAGCAAAGAAAAAACGAAATCTTATCAAGTATTTTTTTATTAGATGGACGCCTGCATTTGATTATGGATGATGGAATAGAAATGTGAATGAACTTTTTTTTTGGAATGGAATAAAAACGAGGAAGAATACAGTTGCCTTTGTCAACTCTTAGATACCCGTACGAACCGTTAGTATATTCACAGCCTGTTACTCTACTTACAATATTATTTTTTTTAATATTTTAGTATTTTAAAATAATTTGGGTGAATTTTATAATTTCTAGAATTATGGGTTGTACATATATTCAAACTATATGTTTATACATTCTTCAAAAGCAGATTTTAACATAACGATTATCAATCCAAAACTTTTCCAAATATTCTATAGTACCATTTAATACTAAGCGGTAAATGTATATTAAATTTACTTAGTACAAAATAGTAAATATAATTTTAAATATTATATTATATTATATTTAAATATTCCATTGACAGAATAATTTCTTATAAGTACAATAAAATACATACATGTATGTAAATACGGTGCTATATAATATACATCTATACTCTTATCATTCATTCACTAGTGACATATACGATATGTAAATAAACATGTTATTATATAAGTATGTATATATATCAATATCATATAAATAAAAATTCTTCAAGCAACCGTTATGTTGTTTATTTATTTGCATTTTTATGTACTACGCATTATATCCTCAACAATTTCAAATTATCGAGTAAAACAAAATGGAAAAAATTCGTTAAAGAAATTTGTTAGAAAATTTGAAAAAATCAAGTAACACTTTCGTCAATTATAAAGTAACCCTATATTATTAAAAAAAGTTGTTAACAGAAATAAGAGTATAATGTTGAAGCTTTAATTTTTGTGTATTACTTGAAAAAATTTTTAACAGGTGTTCAAGTTACAGGTGTTAAAAAATAGGAAATTTTCAGTTTTTGACCCCTTACAGCTCCTAAACGGGGAGTGATACAAAAAAAATTTCTGAAATGACTCATACTTATTTTCAAAGATCTAACTTCTGTCAAAATTTCAAGTTTCCAACTTTAACCGTTTAGAAGATAGCAGGGTTAAAGGATTTTTCAAAATTTGAGTTTCGCATAACGGTAAATTAAGACAGCGTATGCCACAAATATATATTTATTGTATATATACTTTTAAAGCTAATGAAAGTAGTAATCGTTTGGCGTTTTCAAAATGAAGATATACCTTATACAACTTGTGCTATAACAATTTAAATATAGAGCTTTTTTGAACCTTTGGGGAGCTGTAGCTCCTTAACGGGTGGGGCTACAAAAAAAAGTTATTAAAAATAAAATTAATATTTTTGTGAGATCTATCAGCAGTTAAAATTTCATAGCTCTATTGCAAAGAAAATGTAGGGATCTAAAAGTTAGGTGTTCGAGAGCTACCCTAAGGCTTGGTCCAAACTCAACCAAAAAAAATAGGGAACCTACAAATTACTCCCAAAATATTTTGTGTAAATTTCAAGATTCTAGCTTTCTTAGTTTTTGAGTTAGCGTGCTGACGGACGGACGGACGGACGGACGGACATGGCTCAAAAGTCTTAGAATTTTTTTCTGATCCGATCCATACCTTTGAAGGTATATCTAGCTCGCTTATTTCGAGGTGTTCCAAACGGAGGAGTAATTTTATTATACCCGATCCTATCGTACGGGTATAAAAAATTCAAAAAATAAACACAAAAATGTACAAAGTTTTATTAACGAAAAATATTTTTCACCGATTAACCAGAAAATAGATTAAGAATTATTTCTTTTTGTTTTTTTTTTTAAATCGTGTCTGTTTTAGAAATATTTTTTGATATGGAACATGATAAATTTAAAGTTTTTGACAGGTGTTTATTAAAATTTTCATTTTATCAAGAGTTAAATATGTTCTTGAAAGAAAAGTTTACTTTATAAATACCTACATATATATAAATTTGAGGAAATTTAAAATTTTTTAGAAAATTTTATATTGTAATAATAATGTAATCAATATAATATTCAATTCAATCAGTATATAAAGAAAGTAAAAACTTTAATATTTATATTTTATTTATTCATTTTTTTTTTTGCGAGGATAAGAGGAAATAATTGAAATACACTACGAAAAGTGAAATGAGCACGGGATCCTCTAATGAGTGAGTAAGACTTTCAGCTATTTATATAATCAACAACTTTTTTGACCAAATTTGATATATGGCTTTTAGTACTTAGAGATGTTATACTTGGTCAAGGAAACTTAAGTTTAGAAAATATAATTTTTGAATATTTAGAATAAAAGTTAAAATGACGTACTGATTATAGACAGAATTAGGAATATAAGATTGCAGAAAAAAAAATATTTTTTTAATGTAAAATTTATTATATTAATTAGTAAATCATAAATTTTGGATTTTTCCATTGAATTATTTCGTAAATTTAATAAAAATTATTTTACACAATAATAAATAACTAGTATTCGCCCGCCCCTCGAAATTCGAGGTGTTTTAATTAGCAATTACAATACAATATATACAGTATAGTTTCTTTATGATTTTATTTAAAATGTAAAAATATAATTTTCAATAATTAAAGCCTTTATGAATTTAAAATTTCTTTGTAAATGATATTTTTTGTAAAAACACGATTATTATTATCTTTTAGAAGTTGCCCTTGATTTATTGAGTATTGGAAACTCAATATATACCTATTATATATGTATATATTATAAGAAGCCTAAAGATGGTAAATCATTGAGTAAAAGGGTTTTAAATATCTATTAATACAGATTAAATATTATGATGATATTATGATATGTAAGAATTTATTTCGTTTAAAATATAAAAAAAAAAACAAAAAAAAAAAGCAGAACTGGATCGAACTTGCAAAATCAAAAAGCAACTATTAATTGTGGGGTTATTAATAATCTACCGCTGTACTAAACACTAAACTGAAATTTTAATCTTTATATTCAGTTTTATTGTGAAATTCCTACTCCTACCATACAACCAATATTTTAAAATTTTTAATCGAAAAGAAAAATAAAACAAAAATTTAACGGAATCAAAGAGCGTCTTTTTTGAAAATGTATAATATAGGTATAGATTATACATACTATATGATACATATGTATATACTTTACATGGGTTTTTTATAAAAATGGAAAATTATTAATGAAAATCAGAAAATTTTGGAAAAATATTAATTTTGTAAGATGGCTATACTGAATATTTATCATTTAAAAAGAAAAAAATGAAAGTTGGTTGGTAAATCATTGAGTAACATGGTTTTAAATGTCTGTCATTTACAGATTAAATATTATGATGTCTGACTGTCATATGTATTTAGCGTGAAATTTAAAAATTTTATTTTATAGGTAATTTAAAATTTAACAAGCAGTAAAAAAAACCAAAGGTTTTCCAAAAAGTTTTTTTTTTTTTTTTTTTTTTTTATTGTTTATTTCAATTCTTATATAAAGTATAAACTTAAGGCTAACAATTAAATTAAAATTAAAAACAAAATTAATAAGAAAAGAAATAGTTATAATCGTTCTATTGCTTAAAAACAAGTGGCGAACGATTAGTTACAAATTACTAAGTAATAAAAAAATTCAAAAAAATAGTGGTGGGAAGTATAACAATTCAAAAAATTCAAAAAATTAATTTCATTACATAAAAAGTACATCAAATTAAATTAAATTTTTATAAAAAATTTTTTATAAAAGAAAAAAATCAAAAATTAAAAATTATAATTATACAAAATGTCGATATAATACTAGATTAAAATAGTAGAGAAAAAAAAAGAAAACCATGATTCATTCTTACGTGTAACATACAGTGTTTAAGATTAAAATAATTAAGAATTTACCTTCATCAAATTTTCAACTTCATTATAGTTTAGTTGAAGTAACCAGTTTTTAGTAATTTTAAGAAATTTTGATAATGAATTAACATTCCTAAAAGACTCAGTCAGTTTATTATAAATTCTTGGTGCTGTTACACTATAAAAATTGCAAAAATGAGATTTATTAGACCTAGGAATGAGAACAAGTCGACTAGAATTACTTCTCAAATTATAGGCACTTGAATATCTCGTATTAAGATTCCCAGATCTAATAAAAAAAACTTTTAATGTTTTATAGATATAAAGACTTCTTAATGGAAGTATCATTCTCTCCTTAAATAACTCTAAGCTTGGTGATAACCGGTGTTTTTTTGCAAATTAACCTAACTGCATGTTTTTGGTTTACTAAAAGCGGAAGCAATTTATTAATGTAAGAACCGCCCCAACATACAATTCCATATTGTAGTTTAGAGTATAGAAGAGCAAAATAAACCATAGATACAATATTACTTGAACTGTGCAAACTAACATGGTAAAGTTGTCTGATCACAGCATTACAATAATCTTTTAAATACCGACAGTGAACAGACCAGTTAAATTTCGAATCAATCATTAAACCAAGTAATTTGAAAGAATCAACCCTTTCAATCAAAAAGCAATTAGAATCATAAGAGGAAATAGAGGAGGCAGAATTAATACATTTAGCTGAGTGAAATATTAAATTATAATCAAATGCTGAAGGGAAATAAATACTAAAATTCATATATTTAGTTTTTTCGCTAATAATTAATTTATGTTTGTAAAACCAATTCCCTAAAATTTGCAAATCATAATTAATAAGCTCAATAAGTTCGATTATAAGTTTTGAGTTAAGAGTATATAGTTACATACATTGAAAAATAAATTAATAATAATATAAAAATTCAAAAAAAGTGTTAGGATAGATTCAAGTCAAACTTTCGTTAATTTTAAACTAACTCTATATTATTAAGAAAAGTTGTTAATAGAAATAAAAATATAATGTTAGAGTTTTAATTTTGTATATTATTTCAAAAAAATTTGTACAAGTTACAGCAGTTTTAAAAAAGGGAATTTTCAGTTTTTGACCCCTTACTGCTCCTAAATGGGGGAGACACATAAATATTTTTTGAAATGGCTCATAATTATTTTCAAAATTTCACGCCTCTTAAAATTTCTAAGTTTCTAAATGAAACCGTTTGGAAGATATAGAAAGGGTCAAGAATTTTGCGAAAATTAAATTTCGTATAACGGAAAATTAAAATACCGTATAGCAAAAATATATATTTTTATACCCGTACGATAGGATCGGGTATAATAAAATTACTCCTCCGTTTGTAACACCTCGAAATAAGCGAGCTAGATATACCTTCAAAGGTATGGATCGGATCAGAAAAAAATTCTAAGACTTTTGAGCCATGTCCGTCCGTCCGTCCGTCAGCACGCTAACTCAAAAACTAAGAAAGCTAGAATCTTGAAGTTTACACAAAATATTCTTGGAGTAATTTGTAGGTTCCCTATTTTTTTTGCTTGAGTTTGGACCAAACCTTAAGGTAGCTCTCGAACACCTAACTTTTAGATCCCCACATTTTTTTTGAAATGGAGCTATCAAATTTTAACTGCTGATAGATCTCACAAAAATATTAATTTTATTTTTAATAACTTTTTTTTGTAGCCCCACCCGTTACGGAGCTACAGCTCCCCAAAGGTTCAAAAAAGCTCTATATTTAAATTGTTATAGCACAAATTGTATAAGGTATATCTTCATTTTGAAAACGCCAAACGATTACTACTTTCATTAGCTTTAAAAGTATATATACAATAAATATATATTTGTGGCATACGGTGTCTTAATTTACCGTTATGCGAAACTCAAATTTTGCAAAATTCTTTAACCCTTCTATCTTCTAAACGGTTAAAGTTGGAAACTTGAAATTTTGACAGAAGTTAGATCAGTATGAGTCATTTCAGAAATTTTTTTTGTATCACCCTCTGTTTAGGAGCTGTAAGGGGTCAAAAACTGAAAATTTCCTATTTTTAAACACCTGTAACTTGAACACCTGTTAAAATTTTTTTGAAGTAATACAGAAAAATTAAAGCTTCAACATTATACTCTTATTTCTGTTAACAACTTTTTTTTAATAATATAGGGTTACTTTATAATTGACGAAAGTGTTACTTGATTTTTTCAAATTTTGCAACAAATTTCTTCAACAAATTTTTTGCATTTTGTTTTACTCGATAATTTGAAATTGTTGAGGATATAATGCGTAGTACAAAAAATGTAAATAAATAAACAACATAACGGTTGCTTGAAGAATTTTTATTTATATGATATTGATATACATACATACTTATATAATATCATGTTTATTTACATATCGTATATGCCACTAGTGAGTGAATGATAAGAGTATATATGTATATTATATAGTGCCGTATTTACATACATATATGTATTTTATTGTACTTATAAGAAATTATTCTGTCAATGGAATATTTAAATATAATATAATATAATATTTAAAATTATATTTACTACTTTGTACTAAGTAAATTTAATATACATTTACCGCTTAGTATTAAATGGTACTATAGAATATTTGAAAAAGTTTTGGATTGATAATCGTTATGTTAAAATCTGCTTTTGAAGAATGTATAAACATATAGTTTGAATATATGTACAACCCATAATTCGAGAAATTATAAAATTCACCCAAATTATTTTGAAATACTAAAATATTAAAAAAATAATATTGTAAGCAAAGTGACAGGCTGTGAACATACTAACGGTTCGTACGGGTATCTAAGAGTTGACAAAGTCAACTGTATTCTTCCTCGTTTATAAATATATTTAAATCTAGTTATCGTTTTGTGTTTTCTGATTGAGGATATACCGTATAGAATATATGTGTTATAACTTGTTTTTAAATATAGAGCTTTTGCGAACTTTGGGAGCTGCAGCTCCGAAATGGGTGGGGCTATAGAAAAAAAGATGTTCTATAAAATTCTTTTTTTTGCGTTACTTATCTATAGTTAAAATTTCATTGCTTTATTTTAACCGATTGAAAAGTTTTGTAAGCACCTAAATGGACAGACTGACGAACAGAGTGAAACTAATTTTAAAATGCCTAAAACGGCTAACCTATTTTTCCGGTTTGAAAGAAAAATAATTTGTTGATGGGTAGATGTAGTTGAGGAAGCTGATGCTTGAATAGCAAAATTACAAAACTGTTGTTCAAAATTGACTGAAGATCTTGCACGCAATGGTGCAACAGTGGATTGTAGCGGCATTAGAAGAAGAAAATATTAGAGAATGAATGAAATTGTAAAATTACACAATTTATTTAAGGTACAAATATATTTAAATATATAAATATTTAAATTTTTTTTATAATGGTAGTTTTGTTTTATATTTGTTATAATATGTTAAATTTTATAGACAGTTCTTGCGTTAAACGCTTAAAAACGATCTACTTTAGGATCTATTTTTGACATTTAAGTTAAGAAATATTTTAGTTTTAAAAAATAACTCTTTAAAATATAAATAAATTTAACAATATGTGGTTTCAAACTGCAATAATAATGAAACTGTAGTAAATTGATTTTACAGTTAAAAATTTTATATTTGGTTCAAGGATAATAGCAAAAAACTAAAATAAATATAATTTATTAAATAGTAAGTGTTATATAATATTTAATTTATTTTATTATTTTGTATTTTTTTTTTTTTTGTAAATGCATTAGTAATTTACAAAATTTATTATTATCTCATTATTATTATCGCATTATTCCAGGTTTTCTTCTTTATGCTTTTTTTTTTTGTTTTTTTTTTTTTCTGATGATAACAATTAAAAAATATTTTTCTATCCGTAATTACCCTCTCCTATTATTATCCTGTAATTACATTGTTATGAAAAGAATAGAAGTTGTAAAAAAATATTCAAAAATTTAATATACATTATTACGTTTCCTATACATGTACACGTATTTTTTTTTTTTTTTTTTTTTTTTGACTTAATTATTTTGCAAAATTATGCAAATTACATGTAATAAAATATTTAAAAGTATGAATGTAGTAAAAATATAAAAATATATAAAAAAAAAGACCGAAAAAATAAACTTTAAAAAATACAGAAAGGAAAAAAACAAAAAATAAAATAAAAATAAAAAAATAAAGTTATCATCGTTTGGTAATTTGCATAATTTTGATAACAATTTTATAATAATTTCATATTTAATTTTTAAAAAAAAAAAAAATTTGCTTTTTTTTGTTTTTTCTGATGTTTTAAAATTTTTTTTGTACTATTTATTAAGAAAATTAAAAAATTATACAGATAATGTTATCTTTCTAATTTATTTTGTAAAATACAAAAAAAAAAAACAAAAAAAAAAAATAATAAAAAAACAAATGAATGGTATAAAATAAAAACAAGTTTTTATCACTAATTAAATTTTTATTTTGGTAATTTAAGTTCTGTATATATTATAATCATCTTAAGAAAGGCCATTGATAAATTTTAAACTATTCTTTTATCAAATGTTTTTCACATTTTTTGATATTAAAAATTATTTTATAAGTACATATTTTTGTTTAAAGTTTAGTAGTTTGTTAGTTTCTATTATTAAGGAAAGAGTTTGGAAGAATTTTTTTTTAATAAGGTTAAAATTCCGGAAAAAGGACTCATTATACCCTACACTTAAAGTATAGGTTATATTAATTTTGGTATGGTGTTTGTAACCACCAAAAGGAAGCAAGTTAGATATGATCATGTATATATGTATATTTTTAAGCAGCATTAGCTTCTGAGCCGATTTAACGATATCCATCCGTTCGTTCTTTCGCACGATAACTCAAAAACTAATAAAGCTATATCTTGATGAAATTTATATAGTAGGTTACTAATTACGAAAGAAAGTCGGGGATTGTAATTGGGAAAACCGTTCTATGGATTCGAATTTTGAAAATTTCCGAACGAGATCAAGAGCAAACAGTAAAAATCCAAAACCAATAAAGATAGACACCTTACATTTGGTACAAATGTTTTCTGTCATGTTTTCTCTTCTTTAATATTGAAAACTGATATTTGAGATTATTTGAACCATAAGTTTGGATTTTGGGAACTTTTGAACTAGCCAAAAAGCAAACGAGCATATCTCCAAAAACAATAAAGATAGAATCTTTGAAATTGGTACCTGTAATGTTTTCTCTATGTGTCTGAAATTTGAGATCTATTGGAGTGGAGATTTGAATACTTAGTTTTTACTTCTTTTAATGTCGAATAAAACAAACTTTAAAAATCGATTATTTTGGTTTTTACGATTTTGTATTTCAAAAAAATATATGTCCAGTATATATATGACAATACTTATTTATTTATGTCCAAGTATGCTCTTACAAAGTTTTTAAATTATCGGAAGGGGGGGTTAAATTGAAATATAGACCAATTATCTAATAATAAAAAATAAAATTTTAAATACCGACACATTTTTTTAATAATTAAAATCTCAGAAATAATATCCAGATTAAAAGAAATTTTTTTTAAAATTTTAACAATTTTAGAATGTGTTTTAAAAACAAATTTATTTTTAATTATAATAAATTAGTTTATTTTGCGTATTTTTTTTTGGAGTGATTTGTTAATACATTTTGTATTCGATATAATTAAAATAAATAGTTAGAAATAAAAAATAAATTAATTTAATACATTTAATGTCCCTTTATCATATGATTTTGTAAATTAAAAATTGACTTTTACAGTTCGGTTGTATGCGGGTATTACTTGAATAAAAATTTAGGGATGGGACCTCGGTGGCCTAGTAGGTACCAGCGTATAAAATACGCTATAAGCACCGAGGGAGTGTGGGGATTCAGAACTTAAGTAAAATAATGTTCAGGACTTTATCATGAGAAATAAAAATTTTCATATTTAAGGAATAAGTAACTTTTTCTGATGTATAGTATCAAAAAATTCTTAAAACTAGACAATATATGGGAATCTTGGCAAGAATTAAAAATATGTGCATTATGCCACTTACTATAGCAAAATAACAGTTTATCATTGAAGTTTAGTATGAATAAAATTTATTTTGAAATCTTGAATATTGAAAATTAAAAGGTTTATTATTTTATTATAAACTATTCCTTTTTACCACATTTTTTTACTCTGTTCGTCCCTCTGTGTGTATACAAAATTTTTACACCGTTAAAGAGAGAGCAATGAAATTTTAACAATGAGTTGGTCTTATAAAAAAAAACAATCTTGTCGAATAACCTTTTTATGTAATCCTACCCATTACAGAGGTACAAACTGTCAAAATTTGAAAAATTCTTATTTTCAAATGTGTATGTTCAAATGTGTATGACAGGTTCAACATTTTTTCAATCTAAAAATTCAACTCTCACTAAACATTTTTTCAATCAAAAAACGCTAATATTGTTGAATAGAAATTTGTTTACATGTATTATAACTTTTCTTAATCTCTCTTACATATAAAATTCTAAGGAAATTTACAAATTTTTGTGCAAGTCACAATTCTAAACAGTTTTATTGTCCAATCCCTAAATTGTCTTTTGGAAAATGTGCGCCTTTAAAAACCTTTAGTTTTACATTTTGCTTTGTTTCATATATTTTTAATGTTTTTATAAAAGTCTTATCGAAAATTTATTTTATTTTGTAATACCAAAAGTTAGAATTTTCTTTCCTATTAAAGGATTTAATAGTTGACTTATGGTCACTCTTACATAACAAGAGAACAAAAAAAAAAATTATAAGAAGCTAACAAAGAAAAAAACCAAAGCTATTTAGTAATTTTATGCAATTTATTTTTATTTATATTTATCTAAGAATTTAAATACAAAAAAAAAAAAAAAATTTCCTGTAAAATTTTCATTTATCTATAACTACAAAAATAGAAATACAACAAACAAATTATAAGTTTATATCCATCAAAAGTTAACATCTTTTACGGTATTAAGTGTTATGTAAGTAAATGCTAATAAATGAATTAAATATCTTAGTAAGTTTGTTAAGATGTCGGTATGTATGTAATATAGGTATTACATATATATATATATTTTAGTACTATTTAGTAATAAGATAAGATATTTTTACATGAAAATCTTTTTACATTTTTGCATTATTTTATCTTAAAAGATGGTGAGAAATCTTATTTTTAGCTTTTCTCACAATTTATTTATCCAATAAAACTGCAATATCATATAAGTTACGTCATACGTAAGGATTATGTATGTATGTAATATTATTTTTATAACTTTGAAAAGTACAGAGTGTTTTGTGAATTTATTAAATTAAATAATTGCCTATATAATATATTAAAACTTAAGGAATTTAAAATGAATTTTCGTTACTAAACCAAAACAAAAACTCAGTCGACCCATTAAGCCGGAATTATAATAAAAATACCCTGAATATTTACAGGGAAGGAAAAAGGTGTTAGGAGATGTTAGGAAACTTTCATATAGATTATAGTTCGGTTTCGGAAAGTCTCTAGATACTGTTTATTTTATGTGATGTTGGAATAAGATAAAAAAAAACACCTTCCACGTTTCGACGACTATTTTCATAATTTTTTTTTTTTGTATTAGATCTAGGTTATACAGCCCTTATGTGTAAGGCGCAACAGTGAAAATTTATGAAATTATATTAAAATCTGGTCGGGACGAAAATTTATATAATATAGAAATGATTTTTAATGCCACAATAAAGATTCAGTTTCTTTAATTGGAATTCTGTGATTATAGCCGAAACAATTCTTTATTGATCCATTGATCTATGTATTTTCGATTAATCTATATAATATGTAGTTGATATTCTTTTGACTTTATGTTGTTTGCTTAAGAATTTGTCGAGTATTCATCTTATCAGTCAGTTTTTTTCTTAAATATAATATATTTAGTTTTATTTATTTTAATAGTTGATTTATGTTTATTCATCACGTGGTAACTGTGAGTGACTTCAAAATTAACTTTATTTTTTAAAACCTCTAATTATTTACTTGACTCACTGTTGACTATTGCCAGATGATCCGAAAACATAAATGGTTTACGGCACAACTAAATTTTTAGAAAACTTTTTAGTTAACAAGAAAATAACCTAAGACCCAATGAAATTCCTTATGTATAACACAAAATTGAATCTTTTATACAAAACGGTTTTATCCTCTAGACCTCTTCATATAAGATAAAACTTTTATGTGTCGAGTTATAAGAATCTTTTATCCTTTATATGAATCTGTTATACTCGACTTATAAGATGAATCTTTTATACTCCATATATAAAAATCTTTAATAATCTTTATGAATCTTTTATACTCAAATAGAATGGATATTTTAATATGAAATTGAAATATAAATATATTTGCTTGATAATTTTTAAATAGCTAAGGATGTTTTATTCCTTTTATAAAAACATTCTTTATTTTCTTTTAGATTTTTAAATTGTGTAAAATAATTTTATTGAAAGACTAATATTTGTACAAGTATGATTTTTGTATATAGGTACTTATAATCAGTATTTATAAATATGTACAAACAAAAAACTATAAATAGGTATATGTGAATATGTTTATGCATTTTCTTTTTAAAAATAAAAATTACAGGTTGTTGTTGTTCATAAATTTTTAAATTATACTCAATAATGGGAGAATTATAAATAAACTCAACTGTTATATAAGTTATAAAATTAAAAACCATATTTTATAATTGACATATTATATAATTTTTTGTATAACTTTGTTTTGTTAATCTCTCGGAAGCTTAGTTTTTGGTCTATGCAAACTTTAATTAACTCTATTTTAGAATTTATTAAGTATCCAGCAAATGGTGTAATGATTAGGTCCTTTTCATTCCGGGCTTTTATTTAAAAGTTCTCGGGTTCAAATTCTAGCTGCGTCATATAGATTTTTAAAAAATAATACGTAATTTTTTATATAATTTAAAATAAAAAAATAATTCTTGTATAAGATAATAGATGTCGCACAAATAGAAATATTTACTTGCGTTTAATAGTCTCTTGTACAATAGCTATTATAGTTGAGTAATCAACGTCAGATATGATATGGATAATAAATGACTTAGTCTAAGCCGTATGCTCCTTGTAGGAGTAGAATGCAAAAAAGAAATAAAAATGAATTTCTTACGTAAGTCATTTAAGATACTTTGTGATTAGTAACTATAGTTTAAAAGCAATATAAAAAAAAAATTAAAAAAAGATTTAAAATAGGTATAGGATAGGAGTTCGAAATTCAGAAAATAAAACAACAGACTGGTAATGTCTAATTTATTATTTTTTTTTTTAGTTAAACTAAAAATATATTGAGTACAGACTGAATATTGAACTGTAAATAAGTATTAAATTTTTATATACTATAACATAAAAGGATATATAGAATTATATAGAAAAGGATATCATAATACAAATCAATTAGAAATTTTGTATATTTATACAACTGATGATGTTATTTCTAATCCAATTTAAGAATATATTTAAGAAAATTTGTTAGTTTAAAACATATATGTACATATATTCTTATTATATATATACATATATTATGTAATTGTGAAATATTTAAACTTATAATATAATATGTACATATAGTTATATGAAATAAATAAGATGCATATAAAGATGAATTTATTTTATAAAAATAAATAAGTATATTACGTAATTATTTTAATATCCATTTTAATTATTTTTACTGTAGTAAAGTGTAAAGATTAAAATAAGATTAAATAAGTTTATGTTTTCGAATGAATTCTTTTAAATTATTTATAATGTCTAAACGATATTTTAAACATATGTTATATATATTATTCATGTCAATTAGGATTTATAAGTAAAAATTAATTTTAATATAAGATTTTCTTATAATTTTTTTTTTTAAAATTTTATTAAATTGAGAACAATATAAATTTGGTTTTTTTTTAAATTTAAATTTTTTTTTAATTTAAAAAAAAACGTAGCTATATATTGTCAGAATTTCAAAAAAATATACATATGTAGATATATATGGTTTTGACTAAGAATTACTGTATTTTTATTTTATAATCAAACAAATTAAAAGTAAATGCCTCAGAAATAATGTAAAAACCTTAAAAATGACTTAAACATTTTTGATGTCAATTTTATTTCAATATTCATTTTATCTGGTACCTATGGGTACTTTTCAACATTATTTTTCAAAAAAAAAAAAAAAATTGAAAATTTTGCTAATTAGTTTCTCTCTGTCCATCAACCTGTTTACAAAACTTATAGACTCTTAAAAATGTAGTTCAATCTATTACGGAGCTACAGCCTTCAAAGTTATAAAAAATTTTATTACTTCAAACGTGCATATATCAGGTTCTACTTCAATATAAAAACGGCAAACGACAAGACTTTTTTTTTACCTTTAGAAATCAATAAAAGGGGCCTTGGTAGTCTAGTGGGTAATACCATATAAAATACGTAACACGGAGAGAGTGTGTATTCGAATTCCACACATGTCATGAGAATAATTCCCCTTTACCACATTTACTGCCACGCCTGAAAAAGAAAGGCTGTGTATTTTCCTTGTCATATTTATCTGGCAGGAGAATAAAATAAAAATTTTTGGATACCTGTAACTTAGGCACCTTTGTTAACAGTTTTTCTTAATTATATACGATTTCCTTAAAATTGAGAAAAAATGTATCTTCATTTTTTGTAATTTTTTCTTACATATAAAATTCTAAGAAAGTTTGGAAAATTTGGTGGGAGTCATAATTTTACATTGTTTCTAAAGTCTTTTGTGAAATGGGGACCTTTAAACACCTTTGTTTTTGTATTCTGCTTGGTTTTGACAAGTAATGGACAAGTAATTTTGGTTAAATTATTCAAATAAATATGGATACACGGCTACTTCAATTAACACGAGCAATAATATAATTAACTATATAGAAACTTAATTTAAATAAGTTTTATAAAATTATTGATTTTGGAAAGAAGTCGTAAATTATACTATGAGTTATTTAATATATTTTATCTTTTACTTTTGCAATATTTGCTGTTAAATCTTGGCAAATAAATATTTTATTATCTTATCTGTATTTAAGCTGTTAGAAAATATGTAATGTACGGATAATATTATATTGAACTATGTTTTAATGTTCTTGACATATTGAGTCATATTCAATCATTACATATATAATTACATCTATAATTAGATAAATATTGAACAATATTTACCTATCAAGATTTATTTTTCATTGAATTGGATTATGGTTTTGAGCAAAAAACAGAATTAATATTGTAGATGATATTTTTGTAGATACCTTGTTATATGGTAAAAAATAGTTGAATTTTAGACAATTTCTGTTATTTTCTTCATACGCTATTGATATATGCTATACAAATACAGTAGACTGCAAAATAAAAGAACTTTATACAAACACAATTAACTAATGAAGAACAGATTATCGAATAAGATTAATTTAACACTCTTTAAAAATATCTTTAGTTAAGTCAAAGAAAAAAAAATTATACTGCAATAATGCATTTAATAAAAAACTATTAAAATTCAACTAGATTCTAAGTATCTTCTTAATATACTACGAGTATAATTATTGCTTATACTATAACCAAAAACTACTTTTTTACTCACTCCGAACGTATAATTTTAAAGCTATTACCGCACTTTTATTTCTAATAAGTTTAAATTTCTAAAAAAATTTAATAAGTCGGTTTTAAAAGAGGGTTGATAATAAAAACTTTCACTTTTTTGAAACTTTTTAAAATTGATAAGATTTTTATATTTTCTGGTAAACTGGTTTTACAATTTTGATCCCTTAACGGAGAAAATATGACAGGATTATAAATTTCGATTCATTTTCGATTGACAAATCTGGTATTAAATCCATTATTTAATTTATAAATAGTAGTAATACATATTAGCAAGGCTAATGTTATATAAAACACTTCATATAAGAATACACCTACAATTTGTTGAAATTGATGTATTCCAATTATTGGTAGGATTTTATTTTAGAAATACAAGTAATATGTGCTATATAATAATGGTAGGTTCAAAATAATTTATAAAATTTTATTCTATGGTACTTCCGAGGGTTACCATTGCCTTAAATAACAGTGCCGTAAGATAAAATTGAAGAGATTAAAGGTTAGTACATTTAGATTTTAGCACACTCAGGCATTTTGTTTTTGTATTTATAAATTTCTATTTTTAGTTTGTGTTTTATTTTTATGTCCATTATTTGATTTTCACAATTAAAAAACAAAACTTAAATAGACCTCTTATAAGGGGCCTCGGTGAAGCGTATAACATACGCTGGAAACACCGAGGGCGTGTGGGTTCGAATCATATACATGTCGTAAGAATAATTTCCCCTTACGACATTTACAGCCACGCCTGAAAAGGAAAGGTTATGTAATTTTCCTGTCACATTTATGTGGCAGGGGAATGAACTAAAACAAAAAAAAACGAAAAGAACTCTTATAAGCTAAAATTTTAAATGTACGTGGTAAGTGAATTTGCTAACTCTCACAATTTTATTTTGGAAGAAATTAAGGCGCTATGAATTAAGTTAGAAAGCGAAAATGAACTAAGTTAGAACACATTTTATATTTTTCTAACTTAGTTCAAAATGAGCTAAGTTAGAAAATTTAAAATGGAAGTAACTTCGGAAAAAAAATGGAATTAAGTGCGATTTTTTTCTTTTATTTTTCTAACTTAATTCTTAATGAACTAAGTTAGCAAATCAGAGAATGAAATAAGTCAGAAAATTAAAATAAATAACTACATGATGTTTATCAGTAACATTAACACAAAATAACCGGGTTGAGTATAAAATCTCGTGTTTTAAAATCTAGCGTTTTGATAATCTTGCATTTTTGTATTTAAAACATCTGAAAAAAGAGAATATGTACATATAACCTTTTTTGTAATTAATTTACCAACGCGAACGCGGCACTTGGCGGGAAGCGTATTGTTTTCGTTTTTCGAACTTAGTTCATTATGAATTAAGTTAGAAAAAGTAAATTTTCGTAATTATTTAATTTTTCTAACTTAATTCATTACGAACTAAGCTAGAAAAGTTAAAAGTGAAATAAGTGTAAAAAAAAAAAATTAAAAATTTTCTAACTTAGTTCGTTTTAAGCACATTCCCAAAAAAAATTTAAAAAAATGTACCTATTAGTTTCACTCTGTCCGTCCGTCCGTTTTCTCATATAAGTCTAATTAATATCCCCATAATTCGGATGTAATAATCTTCGTATTTAATAAAGCTAGACATCTGAAATTTTCTAAAAAATATTGTATCATGTTTAATGGTTCAAAACTTGTATCATGTTTAATGGTTCAGGTAGCTTGCACATCTTGGAAGTTAAGTTAATGATGCTAGGCATCTGAAATCTTACAAAAGATGATAAAGTTTTATTGCAATAACTTAGGTAAAATTTGGTTGTACTGGTGCAACAGATCTAGATAGCTATCTTAGGCAACAGGTTTAGATATCTGTCATACAACTCCAAAATTTACATAAATATATTTTGATACTCAACATCAGTACTAAAACATCTGAAATTTTGTAAAAGATGATCAAGTTTTATGGAAATAGAATATAGAATGTATGTTCATATAAGTATCCCAGAGTTGACACAGTCTACTCTACTGCACTCTCTCTCGTTTCATACTGAAAAAAATGTCTCCTTATTTTGCACATTTTCTCCTTTTTTATTACATTTAAAATTCTAAGAAAATTTACAAATTGCGAGGCAAGGCACAATATTCTAATATTATTTTAAGGAAAGGGAATTATATCCTTGTAGATATGTTCACAGTAAATCAGATTTATTCAATATATTTAAAAAAAAAATATTTTATTGTATGTCGCCTTGATAAAAAAATTTTAATCAACTTTGTCTTTTGAAAAATATGCGCCTTTCAAACCCAATGGTTTTCATTTAGCCTTGTTTTTTTTTATTATTTAATACGGTATATTTTTGCTGTCCTATTTTTATATGATTAATAGGATTGATAATACCGCAGGATATATACAGTTCTTAAAATAAATTTTATAATATATTGCGATCATGAAATAAATAAATTTGATTAATTTTTTAAACTTATTTTTTTTAGTATGTATTTTGTTTTTGGGGTTATAAATTTACCAACCCCTTCCAGATTTTTTTCAGTACCTTGCATTTTTCTTATCAATTTAAATTTTTGTGAGTTGGAATTTTAAATAATATGTAATGTAATTTCAATAATATTGAAATAAAAAAAAAAAAAATTTAATAGTTACTTTATTAATATTTAATTAAAAAAAATTTGTAATTTTTTTATTTTTGTAAAATGTAAATTAAACATTTTTATTAAAAAAAATCTTTTTTTTTAAATTACTATCATCATTTTTTTAATATTATTTATTGCATATAATAGGGCTTGAAAACTAATTGCAATATGTTGTATAAAAAAGGATTTTTTTTTTTCCTTTTGTTATTAATGATAATAATAATGAAAAAATAAAAAAAAAATATAATAGTTAAATAATCGTATGTAACGATTATGTAAATTCATTATTGGTAATGCACAGATTGTGGTTTTGTATGATTATTTTTAAATTTTTTTGTACTTCTTTGTTGACATTTTTTTGTCATTTTTTTTTTTTTTTGTTTTTTGGTTCCAAAAACCACAATTGTTGAATAATAATAAGTGTTGAAATTTTTAACAATTTTATTGAAAATATTTTAAAAAAATAATAAATAATGTATATAAAATATTTTTAATTAAAAATACAATATTTTTTGAATAACTTACTATTAATTTACAAAAAAAAAAAAAAAAAGCAAAAAAATATGTGAATAATATTTTTGTACATATATATATATATACATAATACATTTATATGATTTTCAAAAATATTTAAGTATATACATTATGTGATCATTAAAAAATTTAAAAATTAACTAAATATAACAAAAATTTTGTATTAAAAAAAAACTAATGTTAATTATAGAGAATATTATTTAAGATTATTAATCTGTTCTTAAAAACTTTCTATTTTATTGAAATGATTGATTTCTCTCTTTTGTGCTAAAGATATAAATTACTTTTTAAACTAATATAAAACAAATTATTTTTTTTTTTTTTGCATCAGATCTAAAATTATATTTTAAAATTCAGTTGCATCAAAAACAATCGATCGGAATGGATATGCGAGATATAGATTTTGCATTTGATATCCAGCACGATAAACTATACTTCCTTTGACCAATCAGTACTAAAAGCCATATAACCTATTGTTTGATAAAAACAAGGAGTTGATTAAAGTCCCACACGCACCTAGATAAATCGAAAAGAAAAGATAGTACCTGTTATAAGATAGTAAAGATAGTACCTGATAGAGGAACAAAAAACAATTAAATTAAACAAATATCTTATAAATACAATACAAAACTTTTTTTCTGAAAGAGAATGAAATTTAATGAAAGAGAATTTTAAGTCTACCCATCACACGTTTCTTGCTGGTATACCACAGAGTTTTTATTATAATAATTTTACACATATAATATACCTACATACCTAGACGTGAAATTATGATATACCTAAATGTTAAACTATCTATTATCTATTCACCGATGACATTTCTCTATGTACATTAGGTTTATATAGACAGAAAAACTAATTTTGTTCCAACTATACATATTCAATTATATAAGAAAAATTTTGAATGTGTGGACACGATAAAACATCTCCAAATCCATTTCGATAAAAATTTAAATTTTGTAAAGACATATATTAGCAAAACTATTGTAGTTCTATACACTCTTATAAATAAATACGAATGTAAACCAACGGTTTTTAAAGGCGCACATTTCCAAAAGATAATACGAACTGTTTAGAATTGTGACCCTATACCAAAATTTGAAAATTTCATATAATAAGAAAAAATGTGAAAAATAAAGAAAGACTTTTTTGAATTTTAAGGGAACTCTACATAATTACGAAAAACTATTAACACATTTGAAATTATAAAATTGAAGCTTCAATTTGTACTTTTTATTTTGAAAAAATTTATACAACTGCCTAGGTTACAGGTGTTTAAAAATAAGAAAATTTCAATTGTTCAGCCATAATATCCCTTAAACGGGGAATGGTACAAAAAAGCTTTCTGAAACAACTTACATTAATTCTAAAAGATTTTTATGCTCTTAAAATTTTAAGGTTCTAACTGTAAGTGGGTCGAAGTTATGAAGGAAAAAATTTAAATAGTAAATTTAGGAGCCTAGTGGGTAAGAGCGTATAAAATACGTTGTAAACACCGAGGGAGTGTGGGTTCGAATCCCACAACACGTTGTAAGAGTTATTCCCCCTTACGACATTTACAGCCACCCCTGAACAGGAAAGGCTGTGTAATTTCCTGTCCACATTTATGAGACAGAGAAATACATTAAAAAAAAAAAAAATAGTAAATTTCTTTTAAAAAATAGTAAAGGGCTTTTTTAAAGTTTAAGGGGTTGTAGCTCCGTAATCGATGGGGCTACATGAAAAAGTTTTTCTATAAAATTATTATTTTTTTTTGGAAACCTAATTATGGTTAAAATTTTATTCCACTAAGAAAATATGATCAAGCCAATATTGAATTTATATGTACATAGATGAAAAAATGTACAACATTATATCTATTGGTTCTACGTTAAGAGTTCGCTTAAAGGTGTACATTTACGTAACACCAAAAGTTAATCGTTTTTGTATCATTAAAAAATAGAATAGCGAATAGAATAATATGTTAAAAGAAATTAAAGGTGTTTATTAGGAAATAAAAGATGTTAATTTTTATTTTTGTTTACTATTTTTATTTTTTCTACTATAAAGTTCATTATAAATAATTATAAATACATATATAAATCATATATATTTTCCTCAAATTACAAATATTTTTAGATATTTATTATTTATGTCAGCTTCCTTCTATATTGAAATGACATTTAAAACAATACTAGTATTCGTCCGCCCCTCGAAATTCGAGGTGTTTTAATTAGCAATTACAATACAATATATACAGTATAGTTTCTTTATGATTTTATTTAAAATATAAAAATACAATTTTCAATAATTAAAGCTTTTATGAATTTAAAATTTCTTTGTAAATGATATTTTTTGTAAAAACACGATTATTATTATCTTTTAGAAGTTGCCCTTGATTTATTGAGTATTGGAAACTCAATATATACCTATTATATATGTATATATTATAAGAAGCCTAAGATGGTAAATCATTGAGTAACAGAGTTTTAAATATCTATTAATACAGATTAAATATTATGATGATATTATGATATGTAAGAATTTATTTCGTTTAAAATATAAAAAAAAAAACAAAAAAAAAAGCAGAACTGGATCGAACTTGCAAAATCAAAAAGCAACTATTAATAACCCCACACTCTACCGATGTACTGAAATTCTAATCTTTATATTCAGTTATATTGTGAAATTCCTACTCCTACCATACAACCAATATTTTAAAATTTTTAATCGAAAAGAAAAATTAAACAAAAATTTAACGGAATCAAAGAGCGTCTTTTTTGAAAATGTATAATATAGGTATAGATTATACATACTATATGATACATATGTATATACTTTACATGGGTTTTTTATAAAAATGGAAAATTATTAATGAAAATCAGAAAATTTTGGAAAAATATTAATTTTGTAAGATGGCTATACTGAATATTTATCATTTAAAAAGAAAAAAAGTGAAAGTTGGTTGGTAAATCATTGAGTAAAATGGTTTTAAATGTCTGTCATTTACAGATTAAATATTATGATCTGTCAAAATTTAAATTTAAATAAAGAAAATTATGTTAAACAAAAAAAAAACCTACAAAAGCGGTTCATTTATGTAATAAAAATGTAAAATTTACTTTCAGGTCAAAAAATTTAACAGTGTTAGTGAAAAGGTACACCTTTCAAGTTTCGCTTTCGTTCCGAAAAGTTCGTTACGTTTTAGTTTCTTAGAGGAACAGTTGATTTCATTTGTTTATGTTTTTCAATATTTAAAAAATAAATATGGAAAACGAAAATATAAATATAAAAATGCAAAAACATATTACAATACAAGTCTTTTTCCAAATCATTCAAAATTTCGTCGATTTTATCATCATCATCACAAAATTTCACAATAGTAACAAGAAGTGGATAAACATTGTATTTTGCAGCATAAACAATAAAATGCAAATGCAGCATAAACAATAAAATTTTCGATTAATTTATTTTTGTTTCATATTTTTACAAAATAAACAAATTGTCAAATGAAAATAAATGATATTGAGTTATGAAAATGATTGATAATTGAGTTATTTGAAAACTAGCTCTGAAGTCGGGGGCTTATTGATTTTAAAATAATTGAATTGGGTCCTTAAATATCTGATCAAATAATAATAAAATTATTATAATATAAGTGCATAAGTTTATATTTGGGAAATAAGAATAAAGAATTTGAATTTTAATTTCAATTCATATATTCATATTAGGGTTTGTAATCTTGTGCCATATTTTCAGTCCCGGGATCCCGGGTTTGATTCCGGGATTAGCATTCGACTATTTATGCACAAGAATTACATAATTTTATTGTTCAAAATACATCCTAATAAAACTGAAAACATTAATAAACACTTGGTTTATATATTATATGTATGTAAATTGGACTAAATGAAATTTGGACTATTTAAAGTTAGTCGGATCAAAAAATGTTCTGTGTTGCTGTTGTTGTTGCTCTTTACTTATCTAACAACTTTTTCTTACTAATTTTTCTCATAATATTTTCCTGTTAGGAATAAATAATATTTAAATTTAAAATTAAATTTTTTCCAAAATTATATTGGAAAAATGACATGATTCTTAGCACATTTGAAAAAGAAAATTTTAAAAATTAGTTTGCAAGTTTATTAGTTCACTCCCTCCGTCTGTCCGTTTGTGTACAAAATTTCTGCACGGATAAAGCAATGAAATTTTAGCCATTGGTACGTCTCATAAAAAATTAATGTTGCAGAACAAGATTTTCATGTAGGTCCTTTCGTTACCCTGCTACAATCCTTTAGAACTAGATATAGCCTATTTTGAAATCTGTATATTTCGTTAGCATTTTTTCAATTTAATACATCGTCAACATCCAGATAATTTTTTTTTACGTTACAAATCAATACCAAAATTATATGTACAATATTTGATTTAAATTTACCGTTATGTTAAAACAATATTTTGCAAGATTTTGCATCCTTCATATATATGAAACACTTGTATATAATCTTGAAATTTTACTTAATGGCATGAAATCCCTTACTCCTAACGCAGTATATTGGCTGGGGAGTATAGCGAAAAAGTTTAACCATGGGTAGGTCTCATAAAAAAAATTAATTTTGTGGAACAACTTTTTCATGTAGCCCCATCCATCAGGGAGCTACAGCCCCTCAAACTTTAAAAAAAGAGGGGAGGTTCCAAAGTTACAACCCCCAAAATTGCTAAAAAGCCCTATTTTCAGATGTATATATCTCAGGCTCTGCGTATTAGTTTTACAATCTAAAAACACTACAAGACCGCAAATTTTGTTATCTCCATAAACCAATATAAAAATTACGCAATATTTTGTAATTTACTATTTAAATTTATACAAATCAATACCAAAATTATATGTACAATATTTGATTTAAATTTACCGTTATGTAAAAACCAAATTTTGCATGATATTTCGTTTTTCATAACTCCGGTACACTTTGAGATATGAACCTGAAACTTTGAGATGAGAAAGAACTTCTAGAATTAGTATAAGTTTTTTTGGAAAATTTCGTAAAACCCCCTGTTTAAGAGCTATTAGGCTATTTTTACATACATTATTCTATATGTATGTAAAAATTGAAAATTTGCTATTTTTAGGCACATGTAACTTAAGCACCCTACACATTTTTCTTCGTTAAAACATAAAAATTAAAGCTCCAGTAATGTATTTTTACGTGTGTTAACGGTTTTTTTTTAGTTATATAGGGTTCCGGAATTACAGCCCCTAAAAATTCCAGAAAAGTCCTATTTTCACGTTTTCACGTTTTCTTATTACATGAAATTTTCAAATTTTTGTGCAAATCACAATTCTAAACGTTTGTATTGTCTTTTGCAAATGTGCGCTTTTAAAAACCGTTGGTTTACATTCTACTTTGTTTTTTCTATAATAGAACACATCCAATACGACACTTTAAAATGATGTGTAATAATCATTTTTCTGGACCAAATATAATATAAATTAATAATATAAATAATAATTAATTACAAAATTTATTCAATAAAATTTTTATTTATAGATACATTTAATATTTTTGCAAATTTTGTTATTATTACCTTATATTAATTTCTATACTTAAATTTTAGATTCACACATTAAATTATTTATATAAAATCATTTTCGGATTTTCTTTTAAAATAATAATTTGGTATATTTTGATTTTTTTATAAAATTATTCAATATTCATAATAATCTCCATTAAGGTGATTTTATTAATATTGTATTATGTATATGTATATGTATAAAATATAAAAGTATCATAAATATTAAGATAATTCGAAAATTATTAATATAATATACTTATATTCTTATTAGTATATACATAAGTATATAAGCACATATTATGTATGTTTATTTGAATTTTTGTAATAAAAATTTTAAATGTATTTTGTATATCATTTCTTTTAAATGATTTTTCAATTATGAAAATTATTATTTAATAATAATAATACATTATTGTAAATGTAAATTTTGTTTTATTAGTAATTTACATATTACATTAGAATATTAAATTTCTAAAAATTTAGTGAAATATTTAAGTTAGTGCGTATTTTAAAAATTAATTTTAAAGCAATGAAAAAAGGAATAAAACAAGAAAGACTGCAGTAGAGTAGACTGTGTCAACTCTGGGATACCCGTATGAACATAATATATCTTGTTTCTATAGAACTTGATCATCTTCTAAAAAATTTCAGATGTTTTAGTACCGACGTTAACTACCGAGTTATATTTGTGTAAATTGTGGAGTTGTATGACAGCTACTCGAATCTATTGCACCAGCACAACTAATTTTACAGAAGTTATCACCCTAAATCTTGATAATCTTTTGTAAGATTTCAGACGCTTAGCTTCATAAAGTTCCAAGAGGTGCCAGAAACTTGAACCTACTGCTCTAGTCAAACCAACAGAATTTATTAGCATGCAATCAGGCATCTTTTTACAAAATTTCAGATACCTAGCTTTAATAGACTCGGAGTTATCTTCATTTAAAAAGCTACCGTATAGACCAACGTTTTGACAAATTTATTGAACATAGTTCATACATAGAACATAGAACATAGTTGAGAACATAGTTCATACAGCTATAAAAATATGTTATCTGTTATCACTTTAATATCATATCAATAAGGTAATAGAAAATGTCATAAATGTCTTGTACTCTCTAATTCATCGCAAATCTAAATTTAGGATTAAAAATAAAATCTTAATTTTAAAACAAAATTTCCAAAGTAAAATGAAGCGAATGTGAAATTGGGGATTAGGTAACAAAAAAACGAAACAATACCATATTCTTAAACTATATTCTATCATTTTTCTTTTGAACCCTTCAATTACATGATCAAGTATCACAAATTAAATTTTTGTTTTTATTTTGTAAATAAATGTGATAAGGCAATTACAGAGCCTTTCCAGATGTGACTGTAAATTAATTCAATTCAAGATATTGAAATGTGCATTTTCTTATTCTATAAGTACTTCAATTAAATTTACATGATAAAATGACCATAGTTTTAAATTTAGTCTTAAGTTTTGTTTTAGGTTTTAAGAAAAATCATAAAATTCCCATTTAATCCCACTTCAATTTTCACTTTCTTATTATCTTTTCTTTCCTCATCTTGTTCCTCAGCTATTATACAGCTTTGAAATTAGGATGATTAACCCATTTTACTGGCTACGAGGTAGCTGGTTTTAGTGAGTAAAAATCCCATACCACTTTAGGCCTAGGTTTACTTGGTGTTTTTTTTTGTGGATTAAAATGGTCACAAATGGCAAAATTGATCTTATCATTTTATGTCAGTTAGTGCACATAAAAGTGACATAAAGTCAAGATGTTTTTAAAATCAAAAAAATGTGATTATTTTTATGATAAATGGTAGGTGATTCCCAAAAAATTACAAAAACAAGTTTTACTGTTATGTGTTGTTGTTATTCAAAGGTGTTCAAAGTACAGGTTGTTTCAATTTTTCTCAATTTTGTTTCTAGATTTTATTTTAATTTTTTCGACATTGGGTCCTGTTGTGTAACGAAATCTTATTTTTTCAAAATCTTATTTCCAAAAATCTTATTATTAAAAATCTTATATATTTTAAAAAAAATTTATTTTTATTTAAAGTTTTTTTTTACAATATGTATGTAAAAAATATAATTAGGCGGATTTTAGAGTTGTATTCAAAATCAGGGTATTCGTTTTCCCAGAATATTTATGGCAGGGTGATTTTGAATAAATATTGTGTTGTTATGTCATTTTCGGTTTTTAATTTAGTAAATTTGGATATAATGTCAAATCAAAAGTGTCATAAAGTTATTTGCCCATTTGTCAGTTTTTCAAAATGACCTTAAGTCAAATTGACTATGTACTTAAACAAATATTTACATTTACTTATATTCAAGATACTTCTCAATCGATTTTAAATATAGTATATAATACTGTGATATATAATATGTAACATATAATATGTAATACTTGAATTAAAAATAATTTATGTTTCTATATTTGAGTAAATATATTTCATCTCTATTAAAATTAAAAATAAGCTGATTTAAAGGATTTTATAAATTATAAGTGTTCTACATTATTCCTTTATATATATATATTTTTTTAAATCTGCATCATTATAATTTTATATTTTTCTTACATACACCGTTAAAGATAGAAAAAAAAATTTTTTTTTGTAGAGCAACTTTTTCATGTAGCCCCATCCATTACGAAGCTGCAGCCCCAGACTCCTAGCTTCTTTATTTTTCGAGTTATTGTGCGGATGGATGAACGTAGATATGGCTTAATCGACTCAGAATTTGAATCTGAGCGGATCTATACCTTTGACAGTATATCTAGCACGACTCATTTAAGGTGTCACAAACGTAATGGCAAATTTATTATACCCTTAAACATAGTTCATACGAGTATAAAAATTAATTTTCAAAGAATGGGGGCTGTCGCATAGTTTCATATAAAAAATAATTTTTTTTTACATAAATATTTCAAAAATAAAGCATTTACAACACTCTTTTCTACAAAAATTAAATAATGGTAAAAATCGAAGTTTATGGCCTCAAAAAAGTCAACATTTTGGATGGTCGACATTTAGAAGAATCGGCTTTTTTTGAGAAAAGAACTCGACATTTTGTCGGTAGACTTGATGGAAGCCTGGGTAAAATAAGGATCCCCATTAATTATACTATATTTGCATATATATAAAACATGAAGTTTTTAAATACGCATGTAATATCAATTTAATTTTTATCTTGTATTAAAGGTAATTTTTTTCAATAAATCGTACAGGGTCATTGAAATTAATTAACTTTTTGATTTAAAATTATTTTTTTAAATTTTTCTTTATACATTTTTGTATTTTTAAATGGAATATTTTATGCAAATTTAAAAAAAAATGGAAAAATATGAAAATTCATGTGTTTCATTAAAAATTAATTAAAAAAAAGTAAACTGTAGGATACCAGTATGAACATAATATACATATGTATGCTGTTTCCATAAAATTAGATCATCTTTTACAAAATTTCAGTTGATTGACCTAATTAAGTGCCGAAATATATTTAAGTAAATATTAGAGTTGTATGACAGTTAATCAAAATTTTTGCCCCGAACCAACCAAATTTAACAGAAGTTATTGCCATAACATTTGATATTTTTTTTAGAAAATTTTAAATGACTATAGCTTTATTAAGTACGAAGTTATAAGTATATAAATTATGCTTATATAAAAAAAAGAAGTTATATGACAGTTACCCGAACCTACTACTCTACGAACCAAATTTAACCCAAGATGAAATGTATGAAGTTTGACGTTTTTTCGATATCTAGTATCTACCATTAATAGGCGCTGACTTATTTTCATTTAAAACTGGAAGTTGTATGGCAGCAACTCAACCAAGCCGGCCGAACGTAGTCGATTTGAATAGCCAGACTAACAATTTAATAAAAGTGAAATGGTCACAAATTTTAGAATCTTAGCTTCTTTTGGAGTTATTTTGCGGGCATACATGGCTAAGTCGATTCAGAGCAAAATTCTGAGCAAGAATATATATATACTTTGTCTTATTTAACTCGGCTATTCCAAAGTGTCACAAACGTAAGGCAAATTTATTATATCCTTTAACTATGTTCATACGGATAAAAACAAAGTAATGGAAAAAATCAAGGATTTTCAATAAAGCACATTTCCAAAATAAAAAATATTCCATAATAAGCCTAGAGTAAAGAGTATATATATTGAAAAAAACGGGGGTGTCGCAAAAATATTTCCTGAAATGACTTATACTTATTTCCAAAGATCTAACACCTGTTATAATTTCATGCTTCTAAGTTAAACCGTTTAAAAGATAGAAGAGGTCTAAATTTTTGAAAAAATTGAGTTTCACATTATAGTATATTAAAATACCGAATGACAAAGCCACATATTTATTTTATATGTATTTATAAAGTTTATAAAACCAGTTATTGTTGGCGTTTCAAGATTGAAAATATGCCTAATAGAATCAGTGTTATAAAAATTTAAAAAAAAATGCTCTTTTGGACTTTGTACGGCTGTAGCTCCGTAAAGGGTTGGGCTACAGAAAAAAATTTTTCCACAAAATTAGTTTTTTGACTAAAGAATATTTCGTTTTAAGGAGCAAAAAGAACAAAAAACCGGAATGCATATATACGTACTTAAAATTTCATTGCTTTATTGCAAATGGGTGTAGACGTTTTGTAAATACTCAGACGGACAAAGTGAAATTAATTAGTACATTTTTTCAATATTTTTTGAAAATGTGCTAAAAATTAAATGAAAATCTAATAGATTCTTATTTCAATTTTTCATTTTATTTTCTGGTATCTATACCATTTCATTACAAAAGAATTGGTTACGATTGTGAAAAGTTTTTGAAGTTGTATTACATAAAAAGTTAAATAATTTATGTAAGTTTTAATTGAATTAATTTTCATATTATTTATTTAATATTAATATTTGTTTTTGTTCTTTTGAATTGCTTTTTCTTTTGATTTCAAAACTTCTTTTAATTTAAAAATTTTATAAAGTGGTGAGTACAGAATTAAAAGTATGTGATAAATAAGGATCTAAAGAATATTTCATTTTAAAGAACAAAAAGAACAAAAAACCGGAAGAATAACAAAAAGATTTGATATTAGATTGATTTGATATTAGATCAATAGAATTTCCCTTCTAATATAATCAGTAATTAATTATTATGCAGTTTTAATTATAGAAAAATTTGTGAAATTTTAATTGAAAATATTTAAAATACTAACTAAGATAAATAGTAGTAGTAAATGTAAAATAGTAAATGTTTAAAATTAGAAAATACTACTACTTTATTTTTTGAAATATTCACATACTTTAGATGAAATATTTTAAATCTTTTGAAAATAATGATAAAAATTACTTTTAAGACCATTAAATGTTTTGAGACCACATACATATTTCTTCAAAGTTTGAAAAAGCCATCTTTATAGTTTCTTCTTAACATTTTTTCAATCTAAAAAACGTCAAACGGCATGACATATTTTTAGCTTCATAAATAACTATTTTCTTATTTAGGGCCTTTCCGAACCATCGTACTAGCATTTGACACTAGCACTTATGTACTTGCATTTTCCGAAAATACTTGATTATGGCACTAAATATATATCATTTGGTTATGGCATTAAAATTCTATCCAAATTATAAATTTATGACAGTTAAAAAATTTTTAGGAGCAGAATCAGTCTTATCTTAATGCATATTTTTGTAGCCTTTTGTATGTCAAATTTATTTTGACAGGTGCAAAAAAGCATTTTATTCTAGCATTATTTAACTATATTTAGAATTATTTATGATCACTATGGCAAAATTGAGTAAATTTTGAATGCACGTATTATTAATTGTCAGTTATTATTATTTTATTTTTAAATTTTTTGTGAAAAGAAGCAAATATGGAAGCTGTATTATATAACAAAGATAGGTATACAAAAATATTTTCCAAAAAAGTTGTATCATTTAATAATAAAGCAATATTATTTCGCAAAATAAAATTTATTATCTTCCTTTTTCTTATATTTCTTGCATTATTATTCATTTTTATATTTTGTTTATATACTTTTAACAAAAACAAAAAAGAATTGCATATTTTTAGTGCAAGTGCGATCATCTGGTGTAGTTTTCAAAACACTAATTTTTGACAGATAATAAAGTGTTAAGTGCGATGAATTCCGGATAACACTTGGTACTATTCGGAGTTTTCGGATAAAAAAATATTGCGATAAAATAGTATTTAGTGTGAAATGTGATGGTTTAGAAAGACCCTTAGTATTTAAATTTACCGTTAAGAGAAACAAAAAATTTTACAAGACTTTTCTTCCTTCATACCTCTGGAATAGGTTTAGTTAGAATTTTGAAATCAAAAATACCTTTCAGAAATTTTTTTTATACTTGCCTCTGTTTAAGACCTAAGATCAAAAATTTAAAATTCGCTATTTTTAGCTTATAAGTTTGTCCATATTTTTTGCAAATAAAAATACAAAAAGTAATGCTTCAACATTATTATAAGTAAATTTAAAATGTTTTATTTTAAGAAAATTATTTTTTTTATTAATTTTTTCTTTAAACTTTATATAAATCAGAATTTTATTTTATTTTTTCTAACTAATTGATGTAGTGTTTAATTAAGTCACCGATCTTCCAATCGAAAGGATACATGTTCAAACCGCCGCCATGTCATATTTAATATTAGTTATTTATATCGAAATAATTAATAGCGTAATATAAAATAAAATAAAAAATAAAATATGTAATTCTTGTGTTTGATAATAGATGGCTCACAAATATTATATTTGTGTTTTATAATCTTGTACAATAGATAAACAGTCGAGTAATCAACAACTTAGTAAAAATAATTTTTTTTTTTTTTTCTAAAACCACAAACTAGGAATATGATCCTTTATACTTGAAGTAGTTGTGATTATATGGGATGGGATAGGGATGGAACAAATGAGGATAATTGGGAGTTGAGGGGTAAATTGTAGAAGAATCTGCTGAAATAAATTGTAAATACTAAAACCGTCAACTTTTGTGAATACGGTGGATGGTAATAAATTCCACATTTTTGCAGTTCTAACAACAAACGAATTGCTATAACCAATAGAGTACCACTTAGGTAGTTCCACATAGTAGGAATGCGCAATTGCTGCCCCTCTTTTGGTGCGTTGCAATTTTTTAAGAGGAGGTATCAGTAATTTTATTTCAACTGAGCAAGTGTCATTACCTACAAAATATCTATAAAAAAGAGAAAGAGCTCCAAAGATTAAAAAGAAACTGAAGCTATAGTTAGTCAAGTATGAATAATAAGTAACTTATATTGGATACCCTATTATTAATACTCCTCATAGGAATGGGAAGGAAGAGAAAAGGAAATTTGTAATATATATTTAAATGATTTTATTTTCGAATATTTTAATATAACTGTTGTTACACTAGCTGGAAAAGTACTTCTTGTATCTTATGGTTAAAAAAAAAAACATTAAGTTAATTATGTAAAAATGATTTAGTTTATAATTTTTACTTTTTATTCGTTTTGCAACTATAATAATATATTATTGGATTGCTTATTAAATGTTTTGGAAATAAAAAAAATTAATAGCATTTTTAGTACATACGTATATATAATAAAATATCTTAATTTTTTATTATTTGATTTTTTATTTTTTGGATAAGGATTGTGTTTTTTTTTTTTTGGGACGAGTGATTAATTATAAGTAAAATGAGGAAATAAATTATATAGGAGTTTTATTAGTATACAGAGTTGAATTTTATATAAATGTCTACTAAACGTTAATTAAATCAAAATTCGATTTTTAACTTAATTAAATATTTAGTGGTTTAGAATTAGGAAGTAGGAGTTAGTAATAATTAAGGAAAATATATTTGAAATTAAAATATAATTAAATAATTAAAAAGTTTAAATTACTTTCTTTTAAAAGAAATTGCTAATATTTTCGGTTACGATTCTTATTAATAAAGAGTTTGAATTTTTTTAAAGAAAATCGTTCGTAATTAGATTTTATTTTAAACGTTTTTTATTCTGTTTTTTTTTTTTTGCTTATTATTTCTAGTTTTGTCTTTAGACTGTTTTCATTTCATGTTTGATTTCGTTTTATTTAATTTTTTTTTTTTTTTCTTTTATAAGATATATTTTAAATTTTATTTATTTTTTTTGTATTCTTTAGGGTTTTGTGTCGGTACTTAATGCAATTAGCACAGTAACAAAATTTAAAACAATTTATCTGCAGGAATAAAAACCATGAATTTTAAAATATAAAGTATAAGTTTTCTTATATTATTTTATTTTTTCTTTTTTTTTTTTCTTATTTCTTTTACACTTGGAACAAAGTAAAAAAAAAAAAATAATGTAAAATAGAAAAAAAAAAAAAAAACCATCATACCAATATAACAAAATAATAAAAGAAAGAATGAGAAAGACAAAAAACAAAAAAAAATTTTAACTGTTAAATTTTAATTTCTCATTCTTGGTTAAATTTTTTTTTTTTTTTTTTTTTGTTTTTTTATGTTTCTTGTGTTACTCTTTCGCCATTTTAATTTATGACCTTTCTACGTTCTCAGAAGTGAATAAAAAAAAAATTGTGATAAAATAAAAAAATAACACCTAACTTCATATCACATTAAAAAAGTTTTTTATATTCTTATAATTTTTAGTACAAGGCAATTCAAAAAAAAAAAAAAAAAAAAATTAAAATAACGTTAGGTTTGCTTACATTAGGGTTAAAAAAAAATTATTGTGTCTTGTGTATAAAAATGGAGTTTATGAGGTAATTCAACCTAAAAAAAGATTTTATTTAGTACGCTTAATACATACGATTAATTTATTTTATCTTGTTTTGATAAATTTTAGTTAGAATTTTACCTTTTTCACTTTGAATTATTATTATTAGCTTTCTTTAACATAAATATAAGTTGAATAACTGCAATAATAATAAAGGATTCAAAAAAAGGATATAAAATGGAACATATACTTAAAATAAGTCTGTTATACTTGCTTCTTTCTATTCAGATTTCATATCCGATTAGTAAATGTCAGTTAAGCGCGACGTGTAAAATATCAAACCAATATATTAAAAGTTTTTATGAGGATACATATAAAATCCCCTAGATACAAATTCCCACTAAAACAAAATGGCCAAAAACAAAATATCTAAAAAAAACCCTAAAAGCAAAAATCCCAAAAACAAAATCCCCAAAAAAAAAAAAATATTTTTTTATGCATTTAAAAATTAAAAATATTCAATTGAAAAAAATTCAAGAGATTCTGAATTATGCGGAATTTTAAAGTTGGATTGAAAATCAGAGTACTGCTATCATCCAAAGTATTTATAGATCTATATATTCAAGATTCCGAATTAGGATGGATTTTAGAATTGGTTACAAAATCGTAGTTTCAATAATTTGTTTCGGAGAGATTTTGGCGGCGGTAGCCCCTATTATTTCAAACACTTAATTTTGAAATATGTGTATGTAAATATAATAATTAGGAGGAATGTTAGAGTTTGACTCAAAAACAGGGTACTCGGTTCATCCAATATATTTAAATTTACATATATGTTTATGTGATATTCTAAATTATAAGGGATTTTATAGTTGAAAACAAAATCCGGGTACTCCCTTTTCCAAAATATTTATTATATTCATATAGTGTATATGAGATATTCTGAATAAGGAGAGATAAGGTAGGAGTTAAAAGTTAAGATTTGTTTAAAAAATTAGTGTTGACCTCACCAAAAAGGCCTAAAAACTGTAATTAATTATTTTTACATGCATTAAAATCAGTAGTATTTTGATTGTTTTTTTTTTTTGGAGATTTGTTTTTTGAGGATTTCATTTTTGAAAATCTTGTCTTTTGAGATTTTGTTTTTGGACATTTTATTTTTGGAGATTTTTTCCTTGATGATTTTGTCTTGGGAGTTCCCAGGGATTTTGGCTTGAAGAGTTTATGAACAACTAATTTTTATGGTAAGGAAATCTTTGCACTTTAAAAGGAAAGAAAAACTTGCATTTAAAAAGAAAATATATTATGTTTATCATTTTATTTGACGATATATGAAAATTTTGGTATACTGAAGTCTCAGTTTTCTTAAGAATATTGACGAATTTTCATGCAAATATTGTAAATTTTTTTTTTTTAAAAGATGGTTTGCTTAATAACAAAAATTTAATTCTTCAAATACCTTAAGAAAATATGTTTTATTTTAATTTCCTTTTGTAGTACCAATATTTTTGTTTTGAAATTATTAACTTTATAGAAAATTTCAATCAAGTTTTTGTTTTAAGTTTTTAAACATAATTTTTTTTTTGTATTTTTATTTTGTTACGTTATAAACTGCAAATTAATACTTAAATCCTTATCTTAATAAATGTAAAAAATTAAAAAAAAAAAAATCTTAGGTTTGTAGAATTTTTTAACAAATTTTGTGTTTTTTTTTTACCACAATTTTTTATTCTATGCATATCAAAACAGTTGGCACAAATACTGAATAAAAAAAGAAAAAAAAACAAAAACAAAAAATATAATGAAAAAAAGGACGCAATTTTAAATAAAAAAAACTCAATTCGTTTCTTTCATATTAAAATAAAATTAAAGTTGGATTCTTAACCATAAAATGAAAAAAAAAACAAGAAAAGGAGTAAAACCAACCGCATAATTATAAAGTATCAACGGAAATAGAAGACAGTTAAAAAAAAAAAAATTTCAAAATGTAAAAACAATACAACGAAATGGGAAAAAATATTTTTGTTTTAAATAACAAGGAATTCTAAAGAGGATGCAACACCTTTCAAAGGAAAACAAAACAAAAATAAAAAAAATAAAAATTCAAGAAAACCTTCTAAATGTAAATACATACGGGGCAATTCATATTGAAACGTTTAGGAAAAGAATGGTAATGATTTATTTAGAACCAGACAAAGCTTTATTATAAACAACAAATATAAGTTATTGTTTAATCCTTAAAAATCCTTTATTAAATATTATTGTATTATAATCAACTGTTGTTCCAATATTCAAAGTAATATTATGAATTTTGTAGTTTTGTTAATTTCCGGTAATCAAAAGAGTTTCGGCATAAGAAACAAATATAATTAGAATTTGAAAGGTGAAAAGTGATTTCAGAGTCATTAACTTGTGTACAATAATTTTTCGATATGATTCTCGAAAAACAGATTTTTATTTCTGAATTAAAAATTTTTGTTTTTACTTACTGGGCAAAGATTGTCTAAGAATTGTGCAAAGATCTCTAACTATAAATGCACCAAAAAATCATTTATTATTATATTTTAATATAAGTTGAAAATTTTAAGTTCCGGAAGGAAAATATCGTTAGATTTCGTGTACAACTTTAAGTCGCATGGTGTAAATAAAAACAAAAAGAAAAAGGAAATGATTACAATATAACAATAACAGTGTAATAAAAAAAAAAAAAGGAAAAGTCAGGTGATCCTTTTTGTTTTTCTTCTAAGTAATTTTATTTCCATTAAAGTTTTCGTTTGTTTTCTACTTTCGAGGTTTTTAATTTTCCATTTATTTTGTTTTCATTTTTGTTTCTTTCCATTTGCACTTTAATTTCCCGGAATATATTCTTACAATATTTTAACCACCATTTCGGATCAGAATTATTTAGAAAATAGTTTGTTATTAAAATCGTAACTGTAATTTAACTGTAAAGAGTTTTTCGTTGGTTTAAGTTTTTGTTTTTTTTTGTTTAATTTCTGAGGGCTTGTATTCTAAATGTAATGAACCCTATAATGGAAAAAGTAGAAATGAATTGCATACTTAAATATTTATGCTCGAGTTCTATCTAAAAATTTTGTTGTTTCTGTTGTTGTTTGCTTTTTTTTTTTTTTGTTTTTATTAGAATAGAATTGGATATGATTATATGATAAAATAGTGAATTTTTTCGAAAATTAAAACTTCGAAATACAGAAAATTACGGGTTGTTATATATATTTATTTTTGTTTTATTTTTTTTTATAGAATTTAAACACATATTATTTACAATTTGTTCAAGAGTTTTATTTTTTTTTAACATTGATTCATTTTATTAGTTTCACTCTGTGTCCCACGGTCCGTTTGTTTACAAAAGTTTTACAATGTTTAAGATAGAAGAATGATTTATTTTCTAATCTTAACAGTTTTTCAATCAAAAAACGGCAAACATCTTCATCTGCAGATATAAATATAAGTATTTAGATTTACCGTTATGTGAAAATAAAATTTTGCAAGATTTTTATTCCTTCATGTTTTCGGTACGCTTTTTGTTAGAACTTTGAAATTTTGAAAAAAAAAAATCTCAAAAATTATATTTATAACTATCGCTGTTTAAGAGTCATTTTAGGGGTCAAAAATTGAAAATTTGCTATTTTTAGACATCTGTAACCGGCAACTGTTTTCAAAGTAAAATACCAAAATTAAAGTTTCAACATTATACATCTACATGTGTTAACACCTTTTCCTAACTATATAGGATTATATAGGATTAGAAAATTAAATAAGATATCTCTTGATTTTTTACAAATTTTGCTTACATAAAACATTCTAAAAAAAGAAAAAATACAAGCTTTGGTGCAAGTCACTATTCTAACCATTATTTTTTTTTATTCTATTATAAATCTAAGCGTTTTGAAACTTTTGGTTTTTACAATACTGTGTTATTTGTTTCTATTTATTTTTATTTTATTTTTTTTGCGAGAACACCAATGAGATCAACGTGCGAATTCCCTTTTTGTAGTGTTGGATTTTAACCAACTAAACGTCACCACCCTTTTAAACCAAACATTAGGTTAGAACCTATGGTACAATGTATTGTTTCGTTTGGGGATTAAAAAATTAGAAATAAAGGAATAGGAAAAAGTGAACTCTGATCGATCTAAAAAGAGTATTCTTAAAAAGATATATGAAGAGAATATTAAAGGATTGTATCTAATATCTTTTTTAGCTATACTGAACCTGAAGATAGGAGAAAAGAAAGGTCAGAGCATCTGTACTGCAAATTGTTATTTATTGTGATGTGTTTAATTTCATCAAAAATTAATATTTTCTTGTGATTTCGAATTTTCGAAAAAATGTTCAAACTCATATTTATACAATTTGCAATAAAACCTATATAAATTATGGGAATATAGAAGTCATCTCAAGGACTTTTTAAACGAATATATCTTAAAAAAAAAAAAAAAACGTAAAACAAAAAAAAGTCATTTTAAGGAATTAAACAAAAAAAAAAAACTTCTTGCACATTAACTAGATTTTAATTTGTTGGCGTCTTAATGTGTGGCTGCCAAAAAAGGTGTTTATATTTAAAGTGGAAATATTCCTTTAATTTTCTTTTTGTTTTTACATTTTTAAATAGAAAATAAAAAATAATGTTAATGAAAGAGATATAATTAACATTTATTAGTATTTAAAATGCAAATACATTTTTTGATTACTTTATGAGTAAAAAAAGTTTTTTTTTTTATTCATATTTGAAATAAACACTCACTTTAATATTCATTAAAAAAAAAAATTTTATTTATTTTTTTTTATTTCATTTATTTTTAACAATTCCATGGTATTTTAATTAGAATTTTCTTTTATTTTTTTAATAATATTTAACTAATATTTATTCACTCAGTTTATTGTATTTTGAATAGAGTTGAAGTAGTAATGAAATATACATACATATGTTTAATTTTTTGTAAAGGGCAATAATATATAAGTTATATATTTTTAGTTTTGAAAACTTTCATTGATAAAAATTGCAATTTTCAAAAGAAAATTTTTGTTTTCAAAATAAAATTTCCTTTTTTTTTTGTTTTGTTGTTTTTTTTTTTTTTTGAAAATAAAATGTAAAGATACGAATCTTTTATTACAAGAATTTTTGTTAAATATTAAATATATGTTAATTTTTAATTTTAAAAGTTTTAAATAGTTATAAGTAAGTAAGTATATTGTAAGAGTTCATAAAAAAGGGAAGCTTTTGAGCTTTTGAACTTCAAAAAAAAAAAAAAAAATTATTATAAAAGACTTAGAAAAGTTTTACTAAAATATAACAAAAATATGAAGGATTAAAATTAATGTAAATAGTCAAACTCTTTGTTTTAAGTTTTAATACTATAAAGGTGTTCGTAATAAATATAATAATTGTTAGTATATATATATTCATTTGAAATTTAAATTATAATTTTACAATTGTTACAATCTATACAAATGTATCTATCTATTTTAATGTCAATACGATTATATGGTGTAGAATTTTGAGCGTTCAGAGATGCAACTCCTATATCAAATAAAAAGAGCGTTTTCAAGCTAAAGTACTTAGGGCAATAGTAATCTTTATTCTGGTTTGTTCGTAACTCGAACATAAGAAAAGATTTACATGTTTCTTCTGTAAAAGATTTCATGACAACAGCAATTATAAAAGGTATTGGCACCATTTACACAATCATCCAAATATACTGGTAGAAAAACTACACAATAGCAAATTAGTTATAGAAGATTAAAAAGATTCCAGTTATTTTAGTATGTACAAGATTTTAACTTTCGATTTATGTAAATTGTTAATTGCGCAAAATTAATTTAAAATTGTAATAATTAATATTTATAGGATAGGATTTATTGTAATGTCATTAACAAGAGCCATAATTTTGTCAAATAATTTACTTAATGATCTTTGAATTTAATATTTTTTGCTACAAAAAAAAACTTTTAAATATAACTTTTATTTAAATATTTCCGATAATTTTTTTATTTTAAAAAACTTAGAAAACGAATTAACTCATCTCTTCTTAATATTTATCAATGACCTACTTTCAATTACCTCCAATCCAATCCATAGCTTCGCAGATGATAGTATCATTGTAGCTTCCTATGAATTTCATAGCCGCTGTGGTATTAATCACCAAATTAATAGAACAGCAAGAAACTTCACTATCAGTGAGCTAAATAATGATTTAGCGAACATCCAAAAATGGAGTGAAATCAACAGAGTTGTCAATCAAAAACGCAATGCTTTTTAATCTCGCGTAAAGTAGCTACTACTACACCCAACCTGACTTTTCAGGATGAAGCTTTGCAGCACTCAACAGATTTAAACATTCTGGGCATCGATCAGAATCAGTTAAATCAGAAATTGACCTGGTCAAATCATATTTTTGGTATAGCTAAAGATGCTGCTAAATGTCTAGGTTTCTTGTACCGCTGTAAAGCTTACTTTTCTCCTTCCGATCTTTTCAACATCTATAAAATGTACATTAGGCCGAAAATGGAGTATAACGCATATATTTGGGCTGGAGCGCGCCCAACAGCGCTGGGTTATCTCGACAAAGTGCAAAACAGAGCTATTCGCCTTATTGGTGACCCCAGTGTTACCTCAACGCTCACTCCACTTTGTCATCGCCGTACAGTTGGGTCATTGACCCTCTTTTATAGATACCTTGTAGGGGTGAACACCTGTTCTAAAGAAATAAAACAATTGATGCCTCCACTCACAGTTTTCCGACGTGAAACGAGGAGTGCAACAGATGCCCACCCATACACTGTCGAACTGGCAAGATGGCGCAATACAGCATTCGGAAATTTGTCTTGCGCACGTCGCGTTTATGGAACCTTATGTCAGCACATGTGTTCCCAAAAGTTGGTAATTCATTTGTGTACGATATATCGAAATTCAAGAAGAGCACTAACATCTTTCTTCAAAATAACTATCCAAATTTTTCCCTTCATCCTCCATAATCCCAATTTTCCTATATTCAATTATTATATATATATTAATGTGTATTAAAATTAATTATATTAATTATATTAATGTGTATTAAAGGACCAATCCTATAGTTTGGTTTTAAAGGGGGTGGTTTTGATTGGTTAGAGTCCAACACTACTCAGAGGAACCTCGTGCAGTTCCTTTGAGTGACTTTTGATGTTTTCCACCGTCCCTCGTAAAAAAAAAACTTATTATTAATAGATTATAATATTTAAATTGCGTAAAATTTTTATTATTAACTAAATTCTTCTTTTTATGTTACTGTTTATTATTATTATGGTTTTTTATGCGTATTGCTATGTTTCAGTTTTATGATTTTTGGAAAGTTTAAAAAAACCAAAATTTATTTGTTTAAAAAAAAAAAAAAAATAAACTAAACCTAAATTTTCTAACATAGACCTTACTAAATTTACAGAAAATTTTTATAATTTATTTATTTTTTCGATTTTTTTATTGTTACAATGCACTATCAAAATTGTTTACTTATTAGAGTATCTCTATATGGGATACCTAAATCGTATTTCAAATTAATGCTTGATAAGTTGGTTAAATGATTCTCTATTTTTTTTTGCATCTAGCCCGCCTATTATAGTGATATAATAGGGAGATATGCTGTTCATTTTGCGGATATAACCCTTCTAATCCAAATAAATAAAATACTCCGGAGCTATAAAGCCCGTTTGAAGTGATTGTTCTACATATTCTTCATTGCGATAGTATATGTATGATATAAGGCCATTTTCTGTGATTCCATTTTCAACGCTTTGTATTAAGAATAGATTCTATACAATTTGATTATTATACGAGAAAGATTTTATTAATATCAAATTATATTATAAAAATGCATTCTGATTATGTTATAAGAATCTAAACTTTTAGCACATTGAAAATTATATTTATTACTTTCACTCTGTCCGTCCTTTCTTTCGTCTGTTTCCAAACCTGCTGTACCGCTTAAGAAATAATAATGAAATTTTAACCATGCATAGGTTTTTTAAAAAAATTAATGTTGTAGAATAACTTATATGTAGCGCCAGCCGTTACTAAATTATAGTCCCTTAAAGTTTAAAGAAGCCCCTTTTTCAAAATGGAATATCTCAGGTTCTGTTTTCTGTTTTTAAAAATAATGGACATTTTTTTATATTTTTTATAAATTAATATCTCAATTATATACACAATTTTTTTTGCACTAACGTATTTAAATTTATCGTTATGTGAAAATAAAATTTTACAAGATTTTGCTTCCTTTTTATTTCCCGAATGATTGAAGTTAGAGTCTTAACTTAGTTGAAATTTTGAGGGAAGATAGATCTCTAGGAATTAAGCAAAAATTACTTCAGAAATCATTTCATATGACCTCCTTGGGGTAAAAATTGAAAATTTGTTATTTTTAGATATCAGGAGCCTAAGATATCTAGACAAATTTATTGAAAGTAAAACGTTAATATTTTAAACTTTATGTTTACATATATATTAATAGGTATTCTTAATTACAATAAGATATAAATATAAGAAAACTTAAAAGTTTTGATCAAAGTCACAATTTTAAACAATTTTTAATATTTTTTGGAAAATGTTCACTTTTAAAAACTACTGGTTTACATTGTTAACATTTTAGGAATAAAAAATGATTTAAAGTAATATTTTTGTTCAAAATAAAATTTCTGTTAAGGTATTCGTGCAAATGTACTTGACTTGTTTTAAAGTTTGGTTTTGGTCAAATTTTTACTTTAAACATATAAAAAGTCAAATATACCTATTATTAGTAAAATAATTTTGCTATAAAATTCCTATTTTCGAAAATTATTTAAATTTAAATAATTCTAATGAAAATAGTTTTAAGGTAAAAGGTAAGGTTGCTAGCCTATATACAATATCCCTTCTTACTACATTTAATATATCTTCTAATGCAAAAATATTATTCAAATTTATCTTACTAAGTCGTTGATCTTATATATTTTCTAAAAAGGTGTTAAATAATCAAATTAAAGGTGTTAAATAATCAAAACTAATTTTTATTCCAAATTTCAAAAAAAAATCTTTCATAAATGTACAAAATTTACCATTATAAAAGCTAAATTGTTCAGAAGTTTCCTATTAAAAACTCCTATTTTTGTTTTTCTGTGTCCGTGCTTTTATGAAAAAGAAAAACCTTTAAAATTTATTGTAACGCATACAAGACTTCTATATCTTTCTCATAGACTCACATATATCTTATAGTGTGGAACTCAAAATTTTAACAAAAAAGAAAAAAAAAAAAAAACCTAAAAGTATCAACTAACACGATATTTGGATTTTTTTCTCTAATAGATATTATTGGAAAGTGTATGCCAACAATATTTATGAACCATATACTTACCATGAAAATGATATGTTTCATAAAAATTAAAAAAAAAAATATCGTTACTTTCATAACTGGGCATATTTTTACCATATATATATATATATATATATATATGAAAAATGGCGTGTATTATTTTTTTCTTGTATCCAATTTTCATTATATGTATATATGACAGCTTAAGGGCACTACAACTAAAATTAGTTGACCGTTTATTTGACGACTATTTATTTTTTACTGTTTATGCTATCTAAATTGAATCCTTACTAAAAATCCCTTGGAAATAAGAGCTAATTTAAATGAAAATGAAAATATATAATTATTGGTATTTTAATGATTTTTAAAAAAATTGAAAAAGTTTAAGACCAGAAATTTATTAAAATTTAAAATTGTTATATTTATTAGCACGGTATATGGAGTAGTATTGGAAATAACGCAAATGAATATCTGAAGTTTTTAATGCTATTTTAAATAAAAACTATTGAAAAATTGCAAAAAAGGTTGGTTGGTTTTCATTTGTAACCAACTTTAAACTCTTCCCTAATTATGTGTTTTACACGCATATTTTCGTGTTCAAACCGCTGCTAAACAAATTATTTTAACCGTGATTTCATAAGCAAAACTAAACCCTTTTCTTCGACCCTATAATAATATAAAAAGTGTGGCTGCCGGCTCAAACTCCTGCTAAACAATTATGCTGCCTCCTTCATTATATGTTTTATATACAGTCAAATGAAATACAGTTAAATGATAATGCAGTCAAATGATAATACAGGCAACTTGAAAAAATTACAGTTAAAAATGACACTACAGGCATATGACACGCTTTATTTTTGAAAAATAATATCATATTCCTAATATTCAACAATTTTAAATTTTTGGTGGCTTTATGTAGTTTGTTAAGAACATTGTTTGATAACATTGATGACAGCTTTTATGTCTTTTGTAAATCCTTATGAATCTTTTATCCAAAATAGATGGTTCTCTTCTCAATAAACAAAAAAAAAAGAAAATCCAAATAGAATTAAGAAAATCGCAAAAGACATTAAGATATCATGAATCTCTTGATGTGTTAAATGTTTATTCATTAAATATATCTACTTATACAAATTGCTTTAGATTTTTTTTTTTTTTTTTTTTTTCTATCTTTTTGTTTGTGCGTTATATAGTCTACATCTTTTTGTTAAGTAACCTTTAGCAGTTCTATGCTTCATGTTTTAATATTTAAAATTGGGTGCGTTGTGTGAAAATGTGCACGTGTTCAAATACCGTTTGTTCTTTTGTGAACCTTTATTACCATCAGGGTCTAATTATTGTACACAATTTACTTTTTCCTTTTTTTTTAGATTCAATTTCAGAATTTAATTTATTTTACATCAATTTTTTTTTTTTTTGCCATTCCATCAAAATGCGGAAGGGTGATGTTTAGAAAAAAGAAACTTTTTTTGCCATGTTGTGTTTCATCTTTTAATTGCAAAATAATTACAAAAAAAAGAAATTCTTTTCATGTTTTTAAATTTTTTGGAAAGTTTCTACACAAATGAATGGATGGATTGATGATATTCTATGAGAATTTTTTTTTTTGGAAGACTGGTTTCGTGTTATTTTATTTTACTAAATTGGACAAAAGAATAACAACATTTTATTAAGCGTCATAAATTGTATTTTAATAATTTAAAGAAAAGATATTTAATTCAATGTTTGCGTCCTGGATTTAAGAAAAGATATTTTATTCCTTTATTATCAATCAAATCCTTTTCTAAATTAATTTTGTTATATACTTGAATCTTGGAAATAAAAGAATTATATGTGTTTTTATAGTGTGTTAATACATTTAATTTCTATTTAAAGATTTTAGGAATACCGAGTAAAATGGATGTTTTTAGGAATAAATTTAACTTATTTGGTAGTAAGAAGGTTTCATAATACGGTGACTAAAATTTACTATACCTTTATTTGGAATTTAAAATAAGTGAATTAATTTAATTTAAATGATGCATTTAATTAATGTTGTTCGGTCAACTTTAACTCATTATTAAAATTTTTAGCTTACTCAACTATTTTTATAATAGGTATACATAACTTGTACTTGAAAATACCAACATGTGACTTGTACCAAAACATCCTAAGTTTAAATTGAAAATTTTACGTTATTTAGAATTCGAATAATTAAAGAGTCTATATAAAAACTGAGTTTTCTCAAAACTAAAAATATTTATTTCTATAATCTGTTAAAATATAAATTCATTTTAATAAATCAATCATGGGGCTTTGGTGGCCTACTGGGTAAGAACATATAAAATACGCTCTAAACACCAAGGGAGTGTAGGTTTGAATCCCACATACGTTGTAAAAATAAGAATTCCCCCTTAGACCATTTACAGCCACGTTTGATAAGGAAAGGTTGTGCCACATTTAAGTGACAAAGGATTAAACTAAAAACTAGAAAAAAAAAATCAATCATATGAATAAGGAATAAGATAAAAACATCAATTTTAAGAATTAATATGAGCTGAAAAGAAATTATAAGATAAATTAAAAAATTCGATAGTTAACATACAGTCGCATTTAAGTTGTTTTCACAAAAAATATTATTGAGGATTGAAAAAGATTAAGAAAAAAATTTTTAAATATAAAACAGCAGAAGCTGTCAAAAAGATGAATGTATACGATACGGGTATAAGGATATAAATAAATCACAGAAGGTCCTATCCAATATACTGTGGTAGCTGTATTATAGGTTTCATCTCGTCACATTAGCTAAAATGGGAGGTGGAATTAGTCAGTAAAAATCGGACCCTATCAAGGCGCGGTATTCCTGGAAAATGTATTTTTGAAAGATTACCACATCTCATAGGAAAAAAACAATAAAAAGTTAGACGTAATGAATGTATATGACGTGGCAATGTTATTTTAAAATGGTTTTTAAAACTGGAACAAGATATAAATTCAATTATATCAATTATTAAAATATGTTAACAAGGTGAAAATAAATAGACCACACTAGATTCTCAAGTTAAACCAAATTACATCAAAAATTAAATAAATAAAATGTTTCACAATCAAAATATCCTTTTACTTTCAATTGAAATTTATTTTAATGAATATTTTAATTTTACTAAAATATGTACATAATACATATATGTACTCATATTAAATTGTATATATATATATATATATAATATACAAAATTGGTTTTAGTTTTATTTGAATTATATATATATATATATATATATATTTAAAATAAAATTGACAATATTGAACAAATTATTATTGAATTTCAAATTAATTTACAATAAATGTCAATGAAATTCAATATAAAACATATGACATATATATTTTGTTCTATATATACATATACCTATACATATGTATGTTAAAAAATATTTCTAAAATCAAAAAATACCAAAATTAAATAAATAAAGAACAAAATAAATCAAATAATCTTTATCTCATCAATATTTTTCCCAGTCTTTCAATTAATTTTACTTTTTCATAAAATTTTTGTTGGCTTTTTATCGTTAAATTTTCCAAATGGAAAATCTACCACATAATCTGTACTTTTTCGGTTGTAACGATATTCAAATTCACAGTAATTGTAGATATATATATATATATGGTTAAAAAGAATAATAAATTTTGGAAATGAAAATATTATGTAGTAAATATTTATAAATAATATATTTATACTATAGTATATTGTTGTATATATATAATATGTATATATGAATTCAATTTAAATAGAAAAATAGAAGAGATTTCAATCATTATCATGATTTTCATAACAAAAAAGAAACAAAACAAAAATAATAAAAAAAATTAAAAGTAGAGAAAATCTTTACGACACGACATCAAATAATCAACATGAAATTGAAATTCATATTCCAATTAGAATCATTCAACAAATAACGCAAAGAAAAGAGAAATAGGAAAAAGGATGAGATAAAAGTAGAGATATAGTGTATGTCTTATTTCAATTCAATTCACTTCAATTTTATTTATTTATTTTTTTTTTTCATCAGTTCTTAATCCGTCTATCCTTTTATAAATTTATAATCTGGATGGATTTTATACTGTCTGTGATGTTTTTCTTTTCTTTTATATTAAAATAATTAATTGACTTAGTGTATTTTGTGTTTAATAATTGACCGTCTGAATGTCTATTGAAATTTTTTTCATTCTATTGTTATATAATGAGATTTTTTTCAATTGATTCGAAATAATAAATACATTAGAATGATATACGTATGTCCTTTGTTTTTTTTTTTTTTTGATATAATTATAAATAACGAAATTTTTTTAAATAGATTTTATTTATTAACTGATTTTGCTTTAAATAGCTGTTGAACTTTTTCCAATTAAATAAGATGTAAATTGTAAATATTAAATAATTAATGAATGTTGAATAAAATCTTTTTTACTACTGTATTTTAAAACATATTCTTCCGAACTTTTGATAAGAATTGTAATTAAGTTGATGAACTCTGGAGAGTTATACAGTTAAAGTATTACATTTTTAGCATTTCTGAGCAGAAAAGTCTTACCACCACAACACCTTTATAAAAAAAAAACAAAAAAAAAATGATTTAAATGAATTAATCAAATGTTACAATTAAATTATCTTTAGTATTAAGATTCTGTAAAACACTGTTTAAAAATTACTTGATTAATTAATTAATTGACTCCGGTATTTATACTATATTAACTGAATTGTTTTTTTTTAATGTAAAGGATGAAGACGACTTCTTTATAAATCCATTTTATTTTTAGATAAAAGTACAATATTGCCTAATTTAAATTTACAACAAAAAGAGAGGCCTTTTTTATTATTCCATTATGTTCTATGTACCAACTGCATATTTTATTCTCAGTTTTATCACTACCAATTCTTTTTTTTTTTTCTCACTCCTCTTTGAAGCATAGGACATCAACTTGCCTTCCTAATTCGATGCTAAGTGTCATTGGGATTTATCCATGATATTTCCATCGGGATTTATCCACGATGTTTTATGAGGCATGGCCTATCCATTCCCACTTTTTATGCTTAATTTGGCTTATTATTGGGTTATCATCTGTTAACTGCCATAATTCCCTGTTGTTGATAGCGTTGAGCCAGAATATTCTGCTTATTCTTTTTTGGCGCTTGTTTACAAACATTAGAAGTTTTTGACTGATTTTCTTTTTAGTTAGCCAAATTTTGGTGTCATATAGAAGTGTTAACATTATGTACCCCTGGCTAAAATTTATATTTCTTGTAAATAGGCCACTTCCTATTGTGAACGAACTTCATCAAAACTGGTTCTGACATTTTAACTGTATTTAACTGTTTTACACATTTTAAATGTATTTAACTATTCGACCTTCTATTGTGATGGTTTCCGCACTGATATTATTTATTCTCATAGCATTGGTTTTATCTATATTGAAATTACTAATTAAGATTTTCTATTTATTGTTTATTTATTAAGTGGATTTATTGATTTCGTAAAACTAATTACTTAAAATTAATTTAATTTAATTTAGCTAATATTATACAAATTAATTGTCTTAATATCAGTACTATATTAGGGGCAATTTGGACTTACACTACTTACATTTATTTATTTATTTATATTAATATTATATACATAAATGTAATGCAATAATATTGAACAATCGGCTACTAAGGCCATTATAGGTTTTTATACTATTATTAAATTATATACTAATATTATTTATTTTGTTTATATTATATACTATATATTTAAATTATATTTGGTCGTAAGGGGGTAAAGAAAAAAACACTTACGACCTGTGCAGGGATCGAACCCGCACTCCTTCGGTTAATACGCCACACGCCTACTCACTAGGCTACCGAAGCCCCCCACTACTTACAATTAACTTAAACTAGAGTTATTGAATGTGTTCTAATTGCATATTTCTAGGAGGAAAATAATAAAACCTTTAAAAACTTATATAAACATATTTCATATTTTTTAAAAATAGTTTTTTATTTAACAAATTTTAAAAATCGATTGAATTGACTATTGACACATTACACAATTATTCTTATTATTAATGTACTGTCATTTTAATAACGGTAAAAAGGACTATATCAATTATTGTTTTATATTTGTCATATTTTTCAGTTCATTCTGTTGATTTTAATCAAATATTTACAAACGTTTATTATAGAAATTATTTTAACACACAATATTCAAAGCGATTTAAAAGCAGATGTTAAAAAATAAAGAAAAGTGAAGCATTTTTTGAATAGAAAATTTTTCAATTGATAAATTTTTGTTTTATCTTTTTCTATTGTTGTCTTTTTTCCATTTTATGTTTTTGAAAAGTGAATAAAAAGTCCTTTCTTCGTCCTTGTTTTATTTTTTTTTTTTTGTCTTTTTCGAAGAATTTTTTAATAATGAATGTTAATTTTCTGTTATTACATACTGTTTTTATTCAATTCTTGATGTTGACAATTTTCTTGTCTTCAATTTGCATATAAATTTTAAAATAGAAGCATGATGGATAAAGTGTCACTTTGATCGTCTTTAAAAATAACATTCGTTTATATTGTTTTGTTTTTTTTTTTTTTTATTAGGGTTATTCAACATCAGAGAAAACTGTAATGGAACGGATATTTTAAGAAATGAAAATATGCAATTAATTGGAGGAAATGAAAAGAAAATGAAAAGTTTTTAAAAACTTTGTAATGAGGTGTCTTGTAATAGAATTAAAATGATGTGAAAGGTCATGACAGTTTGACATAACTTAATCTTAATCATTGCAAAAACAAAATTCTTCATATATATGTGTATATGTGTATGTATTTTTGTGAATATAAGTTAAGTTATACTTTGTCAATTTTAAATTAATGTGCATCATTAGAAAAAATTTATAATATTAATTTACGATTTTTTTTGTATTTCTTGTTCTAATTAAAAATTATTATTATTAAAATAATTAATTATTCTAATTAAATTATAGGATATTCTTTATGAAAAAGTAATATATTATTACTAATTTATAAAGAATAAAGGATTCTCTTAAAGCTTGTAATATTATAAGATTATTTTCAGAATCTAGTCGAAGTAATATTATAATTCACTAACACCCTCGTAGAACTAGCTACCATTGTACGGATTTCTTTCAAACAATTTTTCCTTGTTTTTAAAAATCAAAAAGATTAGCAACTTATACTGCATGATCTTGTGTATCTTATAAATGACATTTACAAAATTTTACTCAATTTGTGGATCTAACGTAAAGGGTTTTTATGAAAAAAATTAGTTTTAAGGTTCTTTACGGCAAAATGAAATTAAGCGAGCTTAACTCAAAATTTGATTTAAAGTCAATCATTAAAGCTGTTAAATAGTTTCATTGGGTGCAAGAGCAAATGAGTTAACAAAATACCTTAATAACAGATTGGAAAAAATTGGATTGAAAAAAATTTTGCGAAATCGACATCTTGCAATTAGATTAACAGATTTGTTATATATATTGTTGTATATCTTATTTTGCAAAGAGGAAAAAATTAAGAAATCTAAAAAATTTTAAGTCTATCACAAAAAACTCTAGGTTTAAAACATGTAAAATTTTTTAAAAAAGGTGTTTGAGACCAGTTTTTGTGTTAAAAATATGCAAATTTATACATAATTCACTTACAAAAATTTTTTTTGACGAATCGAATTAACAACTTTGCTCCCATCAGCTATTTATATTGCCAGGAAAATCGAAACTCTGAAAACCTTTTCTGATAAAATGGGTTAAGAAATCGAAAAATACAATAGTACTCAACCGTTTCTAGGCTCCCAGGAATACTAATAGGTTTTCATTATAATTTTATACTATATATATATTCGAATATAAGGGTATAAAAATAAAAATTTGCTATTATATTTTTGACACCTTAAAAGAGATACTTAAAGAGACTCAGACACCTTAAATTTTGTGTGGATTAAGCTTCCATCAGTAATAACTTCTCTAGCCATACATCATTTGTTTGCGATTACTACTTGGTCTAAAGAAAAATAAAGTCTAATCTAATTTTTTGGTAACTGAGTTTTTCAGCCAATCTAATCTAATTTTTTGGTAACTGATTTGTTTCATTTTGAAAGTGATCTTCATTAAACTCTTAAACCTTTAAGTAATAGTATGATAATTAGTAATCCAATGATAATTATCTAACGACTCTAACGACTTACACTGATAGTGAGGTAAATGGTAGTTCTTAAATAACTTTAAGCAATTTAGAATTCGTATAATTTCCTTAAATTTCTTTTCCGAAATGTTAGTACAAATGGCATATAGTTGCGTAATAATTGAAGGTTGTCTTTGGTCTGTGACAATTAATTGCAAAAATAATGCAATTTAATCCCTTTATTCTTTCGATTTTTTCAAATGTAACTAATCTACAAAGTGCTAGCAGAAAAAGGTGTAATATTTATGTAATACCTACATATATATATTGAAAGCACATATTTTTTGTCTGAAAATTAAATTAAAAGAATGCAAATCTTTTTTTAATCTATTTTATTATTTGAAAACTGTAATCTTATTTATATCACATTAAGCATAGCGTCTACCATTGTGTTAAATATTTGTAGCGTATCCATTTTATTTTATTTTACTAAACTAAAAAATTATAGTTTTCGTTACAACCGCGAAAAATTACCGAATTTTCGTTCTCATGACAATTAATGACAATAAATCAAAATGATCAGCCTCCAGTTTTCGCCAATAAAAGGTTTCTAATACTTTTAAAGACTTTTAAGTAGTTATATCAACTTCCATATAATATGTATGGGTTATAAAAATAAACAATAAAACAAATTTTTTAGATAAATAATTACAAATAACCAAAAAAAAAATATTAAAAATTTTGTTGGAAAATATTTTTCATGTAAAAACATGATTTCCGCATTTAGTTATACGGTCATTAACTATCAAATTTTATTATTACTTTCATTAAAATTCTTATACATAAAAAATCCCTTGTTGTATTGAAACTATTATATACAATTTCATTATTTTATGTCTGGTTTAATAATCTGGAAATGAAAAGAACGAATTCTTTTTCATGATTGATTTACGTCCAATCATATAAAACTATATATTATATAGGATGAAATTTCCAAAAGTAAATTATATAAATTATTATAGTTTGGACATTAAAATAAAATGATTTTAATCAACAACATATTATATACATTAGCAGATATTTAAATAAATTATTCAAAAAATATTTACATCAAAAAAAAAAAAACCTTTAAAATTTATTAATCTCAAGATGACCATTAAAAACATCTATTAAAATTATTATATTTATATGTCGTAAACGAAAAATAAGAAAATTCCAAAACTTAAAAGGTTGGTCCTTTTTTTTTTTTTTTTGACATTTTAATTTGTTGTTTGGTAATACGTTTTTTGTTTCTTTTTTTTTTAAATATTACTAAAACAGCTCTCTTTTATAGTTTAAATATTTAATTTAAATTAAAAAAAAAAAAAAAAAAATCATAAAAAAAATTGAATTTCAACTTTTTTTAATAGATTTATTACAACTATTAAAATATTTAACATTTAATTTAAATTATATTACACATAAATAAAAAAAAAAAAAAACCATTTTATTAATTTATTACAATCCTATATATTTTACTTTAGCTTTCGGTTAAAATAAAAAAAAAAAACTTAATAATAAAATAATTTTATTTTTTTTTTAATTAAAACCATTATTTTTTAATATTGTGTAAGAATTTACCTAATCATTTGATTTGTCTGTCATTCTGACAGCAAAACTTTGAATAAAACGTATATATTGTAATATAGTGGTTCATACAGGAAAGAGAAGGGTTCTAGAAAATTTTACGTGTAATATTTAAAAACAAACTTTACAATAATTGTATCTCAACAAGGTTTTATTTTGTTTTTGTATATTATAAGTCTCCAAAAAGTAATACTACTTAAAATTTTAAAACTAAAGTTTAATAAAAATGAACAAGATTTTGCCTTTTTGTTTTATTTTTAAATATGATTAACTTTGTTTTTTTTTTTACGGCGGTAGGGGGAAATCATCGAAAGACCTTGAAGAAGAGCGGTTTGAGCAAGATTCCTGTATCAATATGTGGAATTTTAACTCACTAAAACCACACCCGTTTTTGTCCAAAGAATTGGTTATGGGACTTTTAGTACTATCATACTGTTTGGGCAGATAACAACTAAGCTTGTACTACTTTTACAATTAATCACCACAAATCAGGGATATTAATCAGCATTTTTTGCTTTTTTGTGGAAAACTATAAAATTAAAAAATCTAAAAATTAGTTTTTTTTTTTGGAAACTACTTTTTTAAAAATGTTATAAAGAAAATAATTTTTTTAGTACCTATTATAGTATTTTAAAAGATAAACGGGCAATTTTAAATACATTTTAAAATTTTATTTTAAATCTGAAATGAAATCCATATTTTAATTTTTGAAAATAAAGTTCCAACTTTCAACGTACACTAAAGTCATAAAGATATGAAATTATTTTAATGAACTCAAAAATGCCTTTTTCATTAATTTATTTTTTTTTTTCGTGGTGACTGGTAAAGTGATTCATTCCATTTCTTTATTTTAACCGCTATGACCACTTGAACCACCTTTCATGTTTTTTCCCTTATTTTTATTTGTATTATTCATTGTTTTTTTGTCAGTGTTTCCGTTAAGTAAATTAACTGGGGAAATTACATAAAAACATACAAAAATATACACATGTACAGTACATAATATATATTTTCATATTATATGTTTCAAGAATTTTTATTCTGACATGTAATAAAATGTTTTAAATACATAGTAATAACTACAATTTTACACGTATATCTTGTATACATTTTGTATATATATGTATAACGTATATTACATATACATATATAAATTTTCTATTTTATTTGTTTTTTTTTCGTGAATGGTAAAAAGAAGACTCATGATGGACATAAAATTTTTAATTTTCTTTTCGTTTTTTTTTTTGCTTTTGTTTAACTGTAATTTTATCACCATGATTGAATAATAACTGTCATTAAAAATTTCTACTTGGCCTACCTTTATTCTTTTTTATTACCATGTTATCTTAATTTATTTTTCTTGTTCTTTTGTTTAGTTTTTTTTTTTGTTTTTTGGTGTTTCTTGTCTTGTATAAGCGTTATGCCTTGTATCCTTTTTTGTTTTTGTTTGAATTTCAGGACGTTTGTTATTTTGACGTTGGACAGTATATTACTGTCTCAGGAAAACAAAAAAAAAAATAAATAACAAAACAAAATAAATAAATAAAATTTTGTTTTATAGAGGCCCAAAAAAATTACATATTATATTTAATTTTAATCAGAAAAGTGATTTTTAGGGATGAGTGAGTAAATCAAATCTGAATATTTTTTTTTATGTTTCAAAATTCTAAAATAGATTTGCAGTTAAGTAAAATGAAAAGCCTCTTTTTATTTTAAGGGAGTTGAAAAGGAATTTTCAACAAAACAACAAGAAAAAAAAAGGACTGTAAACTTTTAGGTTATATATGATTAAAATTTTTTTACGACTATTCAAATTTAAATTTAATTTAAAAAAAAAAATCTTTATTTTTTTTTTTTTTTTTTGATTCATTTGACTTTTTTTTTTTGTTTTTTATTTTATCATTTGAAATTAAAATATTTTCCATTAAAAATTATAATAAAAGATTATCACTATGGGCATCATTAATTATAAAATTATAAATTATATAATATGCAAATTATATAAGCATCAGAACAAAAAAAAAAAAAGAAAAAATTAAATGAATAATATCAAAATTATTTATTTCATTTTATTTTAGTTTTTCTGTTTTTTATTACATACTAATGGAATGGTGTATTATTATACAAGCCTTACATGTCATTATTGTAATGTCAATTAAATGTCAGTTACAAAAAGTAGTTTAGAAATTGAATTTTCTAAAAATTTTTCATTTACTTTTGCTATGACTTATTCCATTTTGAAGGAATTTTCGTACTTATTCCATTTTGAAGGAATTTTCGCAACTAGAATAAATAAGTTCATACCTTTTTTTTTTGTTTTATTTTTATATCCGTATGAACTATGTTCAAGGGTATAATAAATTTGCCATTACGTTTGTGACACCTTAAAGGAGTCGAGCTAGATATAGTGTCAAAGGTATGGATCGGCTCAGAATCGAATTCTGAGTCGATTAAGCCATGTATGTCCGTCCGTCCGTCCGTCCGTCTGTCCGCACGATAACTCAAAAAATAAAGGAGCTAGGGGGCTGAAATTTTTTTTACGTCACTTTTGCAAAATTGTTAGTTTTGCTATTTAAATCCAACATTTTCGGTCGACGGGTTCGAGTAGCTGCCATACAACTTCTATCTTTATATAGAAATAACTCAGTATCTATTCAAGCTAGGTTTCTGAAATTTTGCAAATAATGATCAAGTTTTATGGCAACAACTTCTGTAAAATTTGGTTGTGGTGGTGCGTCGGGTTCGGGTAGCTGCCATACAACTTATCCGTTTAAATGAGAATAACTCAGTGTTTATTGAAGCTAGGAATCTGAAATTTAGTAAAAAGGTGTCGAGTTACATGCCAACAACTTTTGTAAAATTTGGTTGGTCTAGAGCAGCCGGTTCAGGCTTCTTGCACCTCTTGGAACTTAATGAAGCTAGGCGTCTGAAATCTTGCAAATGATGATCAAATTTTATGGCAACCACTTTTGCAAAATTTGGTTGTGGTGGTGCGGCGGGTTCGGGTAGCTGCCATACAACTTATCCGGTTAAATGAGAATAACTCAGTGTTTATTGAAGCTAGGAATCTGAAATTTAGTAAAGAAGTGTCGAGTTATATGCCAACAACTTTTGTAAAATTTGTTTGGCCTAGAACAGCCGGTTCAGGCTTCTTGCACCTCTTGGAAGTTAATAAAGCTAGGCGTCTGAAATCTTGCAAATGATGATCAAGTTTTATGGCAACAACTTCTACAAAATTTGGTTGTGGTGGTGCGACGGGTTCGGGTAGCTACCATACAAAATCTCTTTTTAAATGAAAAGAACTCAGTGTCCGTCCGCACGATAACTCAAAAAATAGAGGAGCTAGGAGGCTGAAAATTTTTTTACGTCACTTTTGTAAAATTGTTAGTTTTGCTATTTAACTCCAGCATTTTCGGCCGCCGGGTTCGAGTAGCTGCCATACAACGTCTTTCTTTAAATGGAAATAACCCAGTGTTTGTTCAATCTAGGCATCTGCAATTTTGCGAATGATGATCAAGTTTTATGGTAACAACTTCTGCAAAATTTGGTTGTGGTGGTGCGACGGGTTCGGGTAGCTGCCATACAACGTCTTTCTTTAAATAGAAATAACCCAGTGTCTGTTCAATCTAGGTATCTGAAATTTTGCGAATGATGATCAAGTTTTATGGCAACAACTTCTGCAAAATTTGGTTGTGGTGGTGTGACGGGTTCGGGTAGCTGCCATACAAAACCTCTTTTTAAATGAAAGAACTCAGTGCCCGTCCGCACTATAACTCAAAAAATAGAGGAGCTAGGAGGCTGAAAATTCTTTTACGTTACTTTTGTAAAATTGTTAGTTTTGCTATTTAACTCCAGCATTTTCGGCCGCCGGGTTCGAGTAGCTGCCATACAACGTCTTTCTTTAAATGGAAATAACCCAGTGTCTGTTCAATCTAGGCATCTGCAATTTTGCGAATGATGATCAAGTTTTATGGTAACAACTTCTACAAAATTTGGTTGTGGTGGTGCGACGGGTTCGAATAGCTGCCATACAACTTCTCTTTTTAAATGAAAATAACTCAGTGTCCGTCCGCACGATAACTCAAAAAATAAAGGAGTTAGGAGGCTGAAATTTTTTTTACGTCACTTTTACAAAATTGTTAGTTTTGCTATTTAACTTCAGCATTTTCGGCCGCCGGGTTCGAGTAGCTGCCATACAACTTCTTTCTTTAAATGGAAATAACCCAGTGTCTATTCAATCTAGGTATCTGAAATTTTGCAAATGATGATCGAGTTTTATGGCAACAACTTCTGTAAAATTTTGTTGTGATGATATGACAGGTTCGGATAGTTGCCATACAACTTCTCTTTTTAAATGAAAATAACTCAGTGTCTATTGAAGCTAGCTATCTGAAATTTAGTGAAAAAGTGTCGAGTTGCATGCCAAAAACTTTTGTAAAATTTGAATAGTCTAAAGCAGCCGGTTCAGGCATTTTGCATTTCTTGGAACTTAATGAAGCTAGGCGCAATAGATTTGGGTAGCTATCATACAACTCCACAATTTACATAAATATATCTCTGTAGTTCGGTACTAAAACTCTGAATGTTTTTAAAAGATGATCAAGTTTTATAGAAACAGGATATATTACGTTCATACGGGTATCCCAGAGTTGACACAGTCTACTCTACTGCACTCTTCCTCGTTTTTTTATTGATATTTATTTATATTTCTTTGAATGTTGTTTTTTGCTTTGGCAAAATAAATTTTTAATACTCAAATTTCATTTGAGTAAAACTTTTTTTTTTTAATATTAAATTTGGCAGAGATTTTTAGGAGAATTAAATTTTAGTTACTATTCGTTTTTCATTTCTAGATGATTAAAAGTAAAACTGGTTAACTGTATTTACATAAAAAAATTATTAATTAGGTACATATATACATATATTATATTTAAAAAGTAATGATTGAAACCATTTAATTTTTCACCCTTATATGGTTTTACATTTTATAGTATGTTCACAAACTCCGACATCGAGTTGATTATCATGTACAAAATCAAGTAAAATGTCAAGCGTTCACAAACCGTTTTTCAAAATCAAGAACGTAATTTGACAAATTTTTGTTTATATTATTGTTTCAAGTAAATAAAAAGTTAAAATATAAATAAAAAGTTAAAAGTTATTGTTAAAAGTAAATAAATAAAATAATATTTGAAAAAATTTAAAATAGATTTGGAAATTAACAATTTAATGGAATTCTCATTCCAATTAATTTTTTTTTTACATCTTTTTTCCATTTTTATTGTTCCGTACACACAATAGAAAATATTTCCTTTTTGAATCTGCTGCTATCATCAAAATTTTTGTTTTGATTTTTGACAACAAATTCAAAAAAGCAAGGGTTATGAAAATTTTTTTAAAATAATCTAAAATCGAATAACGTGATTTTGAAGTAATTTTCAGAAAATCAAGTAACGAGCTGATTTTCTTTGACAGATAAATTTTTGAAAAATGTATGGGAAATCAAGAAAAAAAAAGAACGAAATCAATTTAATTTTCGAAATCATCTCGATTTCTCAAAATCAAGTGTTTGTGAACGTACTATTAATATTTTCAGAATAAGTGCTTTTAGACATCGCTAAATAGCAACATTTGAATTTTGTTTTGTTTTTCTTTAAAAATTTATGTTTAATATGTTTAAATTTATTAAAAAAGGATTGTTTCGTCCATTCAACATTACTGAACTTTTCGGTAAGGTGCTATAAAGACCTAATAGGCCTAATTTCCATTTGGAATGAGAAATAAAGTCTAATTAGCGAAATTTTTCGAATGGACATTATTTCTTATTCCAAATGGAAATAAGGCCTAATGATTTTTTTAAATGACTGAAATAAAGCCTAATTATAATTTATTTTTCCAATAATAACAATAATTTTTTAATATTTTTCTTTTATAATTTAATTCCTATATTTCAGCTTATTTAATTAATAAAATGTGTACTTTTATTTTTTGGCACATTTCACTCTGTATGTCAGTGAGTCTTTTTTCATAATGACTGAAATTCGAACTTATTTCACTTTTTAATTTAATAATTTGGTCGGACTTATTTTAGTTCAATCGAACTTAGTTCAGTTATTATAGTTGATTACACAAATATTGTACTCGTATATATGCATATAATATTTATATTGTGAATATGATTTCAGCTTGTCTAAACTTTGGGTAAATATAATTGTTAAAAAAGAATATTAATGTTTTAAAAGTAAATAATATAAATCCAATTAAAAGTCTAATGATATTTGAAAAAAACAAAAATAAAATTTTCATTTAATGACTACAAATAATATAAAAATAAGTTAGTTAAATTACATTAAAAATTATTAAAATAAAATTTTTTTCAATATAATAGGTGTGTAAAATGAGAATATTATTAACATATGTAATGCAATATTACATAAAATAAATTTAATTTTTATACAACAATTTAAAAAAAAAAAGAAAACAAAAAAGTATTTTAAGGAATAAATTAATAAATTAAAGTGCATTTTTTTAATTAAAATAAAAAAAAAATAAAAATAAAATGACTAATAATTTAATTTGGCCTTGGGATATAATAAATGGTGCGAAGTGCTATAAAACCTTTTATAATAAAGTCTTTAAGGTTTTATTTCACATTTAGATGCGAAATATGACCTTAAAGCTTTATTTCTCAATTAAAAGATTTGTCTTGTATGATTAATATATGATATATGATTGTTAATATATTATGTATATATAGAATTCTGAATTAGAAGGAATTTTATATAGTTGGCAACAAAATTAGTCTATTCCCTTTATTCAGAGTACTTCTATATTCATATGTGCGTGAATCTGAATTAGGAGGGATTGTCGAATTGATTACAAAATCAGGGCATTCCCTTTTTCAAGAATATTTATTTATATATATATATATATATATATATTATTTCATGTATATATGCGACATTATGAATTACGAGAAATTTTACATTTGGATAGTGAAAAGAAAGTATTACCCTGTTTTTGTAACCAACTCTAAAATTCTTCCTAATTATTTTTTCCACATAAACATTTCAACATAAAAGCCTTAAGAGCTTTATTACAAAAGGATTTATAACACCCCACCATAATTAATGCAATTAAATTTATAAATAATGAAGTTAAATTTTCTAAATTCAACTTTAAAAGTAGGTCTATAGGTTAACATTATTTTAATTGTGTCATTTTTTTTACTATAGAATTCTTTTAGATATACGAAAAACTTGGAATTTAATAACAAAATACTATCAACTTAATATTAAATTAAAATAATTAATTTAACATAATGTTAACTAATTTTATATTTTAATATAAGTGTTTTACATAATTTTTAAAGTTAATTATAGATGAATTGAAAATAATAAAAAATACCTTACCTTATTATTATAATATTATCGTTTTACCTTTATTAGGGATAATTAAATTCTCATAGCTAATAATATTTTAATTAAATGTTTTTGTAATTAAGCATAAATAATAAGTTAATATAGATTAATGAATATAGATTATCATATATGAATTTGTATATGGTTGATTAGCTATTAGATAATTTAATTATAATTTATTTTGTTTTTTTTTTATTAGATTAACAAAAGATCAAAATTAAAATATTTTAATTATAAGATTATATATTAATAAATTAAATTTAAATGTATTTTTTTTTTATTTAATATTTATTTTAATTATTTATTTTTATTTAAATAAAATTATGAATTTTTTAGCACATTTAAAAAAAAAAAATATGAAAAATTTGCTAATTAATTTCATTTTGTCCGTTCAATCGGCCACCGGTCCATCTATTTACAAAATTTTTACACCGTTTAAGTTAGAACAATTAAATTTTAACTATTGATCGGTCTCTTAAAAAAATTAATGTTGTAAAATAACTTTTTGATGTAGTTCTACCCATTACAGAGTTATAGCCCTTCAAAGTTTCAATAATCCTTATATTTTAAGATTTGTTTTGCTTAACATTTTTCAATTTATAACCACAAATGGATAGGAAATTTTTTTTTTTATTAATAAATAAATTTTTGCAATTTAGTATTTCACATAACTGTAAGTGTGTGAAAAAAAAAAAATTGTTTTCTTCGAATTTCGGCAAGCTTTTAGTTAAAGCTATAGAATTTTGAGAGATCAAAGATTTTTTAGAATTATTTTAAGTTACTATACTTAAGAAATTTTTTTTAATATTTCCTCTTGCATAAGAGATGTTCTTCTTCTGCTGCTGCTTCTACTACCCTAATTTGGGCGTAGGATGTTTACTAATTCTTTCCACTAATCCCGATCATTGGACAGACGTATAATTTATGGTCATGTCTTATTTAGTCATCTTGCCTCAGCTAACAAGGTTATTCTCTGTTTTTTTAGGTCATTCATCATGTTGCGTACTGTGGAGATTAAATTCGAAGTATAAGTTTAGCTACCTTTCTTCAGTGTGGTAGCAATATCTCATTGTCGGAACTCGACGTTACCTATCTTTTGCTTTGTTCGTCCTCATAGTTGCTAATTTAAATGCGGCCAAGGCAGCAGTTGTTATATGTTTGTACATTTTTTTAAATTTTACTTGTGATGTGACCTTCCATGTTTCATAGGCATACAAGAGTATTAATTGTATTTTAATAACAGATTGAAAATTTTCTATTTTTGGATACATCTAACTTAGGAGTCTGTATTAAAAAAAAGTAAACATTATATTTGTATATGTGTTAAAAGCATTGCTTTTATTATGTATAAGGTTACCTTCAAATTTCTGAAAGTGTCTGTTGATTGATATAACAATATTCTAATAGATTTTTATTGTTTTATGGAAAATGAGCGCCTTTAAAAACCTTTGATTTTACATTCTGCTATATTTTTTTTTGTATTCGTAGAATATCATTTGCAAAATGATTTATTAAATGCGACAATTTTCCCATTAAAATATTTTTTTTTATTTAATTGATTGAAATAATCAAAATAATCTTACAAATAAGTTTTTTTTAGAGGTGACGGTATTAACTCATATAATTAAAAAAAATTTTTAAATATAACTGGAGGCTGTAGTTTTTAACCAAATGTTTATGAAAAACTGTAAAAATTAACATCAATAATAAGCAATATAATAATATATACAATTTATACTTTGTTTAATTTTTTTAAGTCGTTAAAAAATTATTTGATTTCATACCGATAACTAATATTATATTAATTGTTTTAAGAAAAAGAAAAAAAATTTGTTATAAATATTAAAAACAAACACTTGACCTTATAACCTCTCATTCAAACCGGGTGTGTTTCCTGACTCATGGAAAATATCCTTCATTAAACCTAATTATATCGTTCATTCTAATTACCGACCTATCGCCAAACTTTGTGATATTGGTATATTATTTGAATTAATGATATACGATCATATTTACCAATTCTGTGTGAACTTATATTCTACTAATCAACATGGCTTTTTAAAATCTAGATCCACCGTCACTTTTCTAAATATTATGGAAACTGGAACTCAATCTGATGTTATTTACACTGATTTGAGTAAAGCCTTCGATATTCTGCCGTTTAGGGTTATTTTATTTAAATTCAATTATCTTGGATTTCATGCCTCACTTTTAAAATGGATCAAATCATATTTAATTAATCGAAGCTATAAAGTAAAATTCAGGAATGCTTCTTCTGATTCTTTTCTTTCAAATTCTTGTGTACCTCAGGGAAGCCATCTGGGATTCCTTCTATTTATTTTTTCGATTGACGATGTGACTGCAATTATTAAACATTGCAACATTATTATTTTTGCCGATGATATGAAAATCTTTAGAAATCTTTAATCTTTAGCAAATTAAGCTTTTACTTGTCATATTAATGCAGTAATAAATAAAGCTAATTCAATGTTAGGATTTATCAAAAGGTGGTTTAAAGAATTCAATGATCCATACATTTTGAAGTCATTATTTACATCTTTAGTTCACCCGAATCTGGAATACGCTAGTTCTGTTTGGTCTCCTTTGTATGACGTTCATGTTAACAGAACTGAATCAGTTCAAAAAAAATTTCTAAGATATGCTTTACGTAATCTCCAATGGACTAATCCAACTAATTTATCACCGTATTTGGATAAATTCAAATTATATTAATTAACTTAACCTCCCTTAATTCTAGAAGGATTGTTGCTGACATTGTATTTATTATTCAGATTTTAAATGATGACATTGACTCTACTTACATAAAAATTATAGTCAATGGTCACACTAATTCAAGTAATAGTTTTCGTTCTGAAAAAGTCTTTCGTGTGCCTTTTCACAGAACTAACTATGGCAAAAATGAGCCGTTAGCCGTTAGAATGTTTATGCTTGTTAATCGTCATAAAGATTTAATTAATTTAGATATGAATAAAACTCAACTAAAAATGTCGTTATTTCGAAATCTTCCATAACATCCTAAGTTCTTGTTATTACTTTTCCAATTCTTGTTTTTATTGAAATTTAAATAAATTTATTGGAAATGTTGTAAATTTCTTTGACTTTTTAATTTAGGTACAAAGTTTAGTTAGTTTTAATTATTTTTATTCATCATATGGCTGAAAACCTTACTGATAGACTAAGTGTCATAAGATATAAAATTAGTAAATGTTAAATTAAATAAATGATGAAAAGTGAAACTGCATTCTGTTATTATTAAATTGCACTAAGCAGTGTATAAAACTATTGTAAAACGTTTTTATCTCATTTGGTAATAAATGAATTTTTTGAGTCAATACATCTATTTAAAACAAACTGTATATCTTTAGATTATCAAACCTAAGTGATAGATACTCAATTGATTATCTGTGCCAATACAATTTGACGGTTATTTTCACTAACTTTATTACGCTTTAAGTACGAAAAGTTATCTAATAATATACAAAAATGTATTGTTTATATGCGAGCATTAAATAGCTCCAATAAAATTCTTCCTTTTGAATTCTATGCCCAATTTTTCTCAATAAAAATTTTGTATACTTTCGGAAAGAGCAGTTTTAGACTTTTCTTTGTATGTCACAAAAGCTTAAACTTCTCTATTACTTTAAGATATACAGAATGATACATTAATGAGTGGCTTGATAATATCATCGTGTAGAGAATAATATGTAGACAAAACTTTTGTAAGCACAGTGAGCATACAGTACCTTGACATATAATGCATTTATGAATCATTCCGTGTATCTATATATATTAAACTTTACATTTTTAATTACGGGTAGAACTTCTTCATTGCGTTTGTACAAAATGGGACCCAAGCATTAAGTGAAAATATCTGTGAAAAAAAGGTGCACACTGGATGAAATTTTAACCTCGTTAAAAAGATACAAAATGTGTATGCATTTATAAATTTGGTAAATAAAATCAGAAACACTTTAAGTATAGAAAAACTGATTTAAATAATACAGAACAGAAAACCCAATTTTTCCTTTCTTATACCCTACACCTAAAGTATAGGGTATATTAACTTTGGTATGGTGTTTGTAACCACCAAAAGGAAGCGAGTTAGGTATAGACATGTATATATATTCTGAATCAGGATCACCGCCGGAGTCGATTTAGCGATGTCCGTCTGTCCGTCCGTCCGTCCGTCCGTCCGTACGCACGATAACTCAAAAAATAATGATGCTATCTTGATGAAATTTATATAGTAGGTTACTAATTACGAAAGAAAGGCTAAGTTCGAATCTGGACAAAATCCGTCCATGAGTTCGGATTCTGGAAGCTTCCGAATGATTCCGGAGCAAACGAGATTATCTCCAAAAGCAACAAAGATAGAACCTTCAAATTTTGTACAATGATGTTCCTTTCCGTTCGATTTATGTCTCTGAAATTTAAGAGAATTTGGTCCATGGGTTTGGGTTTGGAAGCTTCCGAGCGAGCCCCAGAGCAAATGGGATTATCTCCAAAACCAATAAAGATATAACCTTTAAATTTGGCAGGGTGGTGTTCTTTCATGTTTTATTTAAGTCTCTGAAATGTGAGAAGATTTGGTCCATGGGTTCGGGTTTTGGAAGCTTCCGAACGAGCCCCAGAGCAAACGAGATTATCTCCAAAACCAATAAAGATAGAACCTTTAAATTTTTTACAAGGGTGTCAAGCATATCCCAAGCGGATGCCTCTTTTACGTTCTTGAAATTCGAGTTGAATAAGACAGAAAAGGGAAGAAGTTCAAGCAGCTGCCAAAAACACTTATGGATTTTTAATTTAATTCGAATTATTCAGGTGTAGGGTATTAATAAGTCTGTTACATTTACTTGTTTTTTTTTGATTGGTGATATTACGATAAGCCTTCTAAATGATCTAATTTTCGAAATGCTAACATATAATAAATTGTGGCTTAAATAGTCTCGTTAGGATAAAAAAAATTTTTGTCAAAAGCTTGTACTTGAGAAGATTAATTGTAAAAGCATATTCTAAACGAATTAAAAACTGTTATATAAATGAACTGTTATCATAAATGAATAAAATAAAAGTTAACGCGGAATAGAAATGGTTTCGACAGTAAAAGTATTTCTTATACTTTTACCATTGTTATAACATTATTTTAGTAAACATTTTATTAATGATTACAATCTTTTATATTAGTAATATCGTAATTTAGGGAAATGAGAAAGGGCATCAACTTGCAAAAGAAGCAGCTGAAACTTTATTTTATAGGTCCCGAATATTTTTGTGAATAAATGTCTGAATCCTTTTTGTGAACCTTTTTGTAAACAAAATAAGAAAGCATTAAAAATTGAAGAGAGAAACTGTAGGAGCAAACTATGGAATACAAAATTCGGGGTCAGATAATTTAAGCTGGGAAACTTCTGGGTAACTATAACTGGAAAAGATATGAACAAATCATAGAATCCCGTGAAAATAAACAGAAAATTATAACAGGATTTCTGTTGGGACACTATAAAGGTATACTTAAAGAAAATTGAAATAGAAAATGACGGTATATGCATATTCTGTCAAAAAAAAAGAATAATCTTCAGGTCACATAAGCATAGGTTAAAGGTCTTTTGAAACAATAATGAATGAAACAATTGAAATAAAATGTTCTTTACTAAGAATATTATTTGCATAACTAAAAATACGAATAACCAATAATTAACTAAAAAAAGACCATTTTCAATTTCAACAGTAATTGTTAGTTTTAAATTTTTTTTGAAATTCTTTCGAGTTTTTTTTTTTATCGAATTTTATCTTTAAATTATTATCTGATCGAATTATTAAATTTTAAAGTTATTTTCAATTGAAATAAGATCTTTAATGTCTTTTATATATATATAATTTTTTTTTTGTGTTTTAATTTTAATTTTATTTTAAAATTATATTTATTAATACTTGTAGACATAATTGAAAATGATAAAATTTAACAACATATCAATTTCCAATTCATTTATTACGAAAATTTAAATTTTTTTTTTGTTTTTTGTTTTTTTTTTTTTATTTTGCAATTGAAGGAATTTTTATTATTAAAATAATTTTCATGTTAAAAAAATTTTTCTTATTATTTTTATTTTTTTTTTCTTATTATTTTTTTTTCTTATTGAATTGTCTTACTCTTCTTTGATTTATATATTTAATACTTATTGTTTGTTAGTGTGTGTGAATATAACTTAAATCCGTTTCCAAAGATATAAAAAACAATAATATTATCCTTATTACAAATTTGAACCACACTGAATCTTTAAACTTGTTGTATATATATATATATATATATATATATTTGTATGTATTGAATATTTAAAGAGATGTTAGTAGTAAGTAGTTAGATTAAGAAATATTCATTGTGATGAACATGGATTTCAAGATGAACAGATTTTCATTTAATAAAAATTACAATTACACTTTTCTACAATTACAATAAAAAGTAATCACCACGCGGCAGCATATGAATTGTCTAGGACGAATTTTCAATTGTTTCTAAATGTCCGCAAATTTTCATGAAGAAAATTGAAAATAATTTCTTTTTTTTTTTGTTTATTTTTTTTTCTTTGTGTTTTTTTAAATTACAAAAAGAGAAAAAAAAACTTATATAATATTATCTTCAAAAATATATATAACTTTTATAATACCATTTAAAAATGAAATTATTATTTGGATTTATAAAAAAGTAATATTTTGTAACTTCTTTTTGTTATTGATCCAAACATTTTGTTGTATTATGAAAATAGATGCATTAATGAATTAATGAATTAAGTTAGATTAAGCTGAAATGAATTAGTTATTAGTTTCCCTCCACGATCCACCCATCTATCCATTTATTTTTTTCCATATGTTAAAACTTTACAAAATATTATTTTTTAATCTGAAAATTACTGTTTATATGTGGAACCAAAATTTTTTAACATTTTGCATCTCAATGTATGTGTATGTGTAACTTCCAAAAGTTGAAATTTTGAATTACGAATTTTGAGGAAATTTATTATTATTGCGAAGAGGAAATGGAAATAACTAAATAATTTACTGCAGTGTAAATTTTTGTATTTCGGCATTAAAATGTTATAAGAAGTGAATAATTGAGAATTTGCTATTTCTGCGAATTTAACTTTAAATTTAATTTAACCTTGAATAAATACATCTATATAATATAAATTTTGAATATTAATGTTTTTTAATTATATTTTAGCATGTGCAAAAGATTTTTTTTTAATTTAATGGGATTCCCTCTCAAACTGTTAAATTCGTTTCAAGTTAAGAGGCACTTCGATTAGATTATTATTATTATTTAAGAGATATTAGTAACACTGCGATCTTTTGTTATAGATCCATTGTACTACCTTTATATCCTCCACTACCTGTTGTGGATTTGTCTCCACTTGTCTTATAATGCTTCTCTCACTCTACTGCCTCTAAAAAACTGAAGATCTGTAGAGGGCTTATTGATAGTAATTCGGTAAAATATCATGCTCTTAGGACACATATCTTGCTTGGACTACCTTCGCAGTTTTTGAGTATGTGTCCTAAAAATTCATCTTTTTTTTTGACAGAATATGTGTGTACCGATATTCTCTATTTCAAATTTTCTTTAAATGCCTCCAATGTCACGACATAAAGTGCTTCTTAGTTTTATTCAATTTTTTTAAAAAGAAAATTTAGAATAACTTGAAAATATTCAAAAAAAAAAATTGTAATTTTAGAATGCTTATAAAAAATGTTTTGAAAATTCGAAACCTTTATAAAATTGTTAATGATATCTACAGATTGTTTTTTTTAGAAGAAGGTGTGGACAAATAATCAGAATTCTTTGAAGTTTAAAAAATACAATTAAATATGCCATAATCAATACCCCAAGAACTTGCCTTTCTAATCTATTCGTTTAATTAATAAGTCTTTATATTTTTTAGGCTGGAAAAATTCTCAGGTTCTTGCTAATATCAGTACTTATTTGACACAAAAAGAATTTAATTTACAGAAAATGGAATTTTTAGTCTGAACCATATAAATGTAATGACATATATAAATATATGAATACATATAGAAATATAATCTTTAAAGTTTCAAAAATTACAATGGTCATATCTAAGGCTATTGTGCAAAAAAATTAGTTGAATCAATTTAATAAGAGGCATCTATTGTTTATTATATATCATATATATATGTTTATTATTTAATCTGTGTCAATTTTATATTGTATTTCGTTAGTAATAAGTGATAACTTAAAATAAAGGATTAAAATAAACTGTTGTTCCTATATGCAATCAGGTTTTTTCGCTTCTTTTTAGTGTCCCACACGAACAAGTCCCATCTCTTGTAAAATAAAATTATTGCATATTTTTCAAATTTTGAATTTGCTGTGGTCTATAAAATAGCAGTATAGAAAGAGTGTAATGATCTTTTCTAAATATTCTACTGTTCCCTAAGACCATGTGCATAAACATGTGATAAATAATACTGTTATCAAAAATCAATTAAATAAAGTAAAAATCCGTTATGTGTTTGTATATTTTGTGTAGACTTATAAAGTTTTTATTATGAACTAGTTATTTAAATGCAATCAACAAATCAGTGATTTGAATATTATTGAAGAAAAAATTAAATTTTATTAAAAAAATATTCAAATTCTTATTGAAATTATTGTATAGTTTTAGTTAAAAAGTAAGTTCTTTATTTTTAGAGAGCAAAATATTAACTATTTTAACATTACATAAAAATTTAGTGAAACGTGGATTACATTGTACAATGGAGAAACGTAAGGGAATATGTACTTCGGCTGCTTCAATTAAATAAAACCTACAAGGAAATACAAGAAATAGAAAATTGTTCAGCAAAGATGATATCAAATGCAAAAAACACGATATTAAAATAGAAAGAAGGGGGCAGCTGATATTAAGTTCTCACGATGTTCGTAAACTGTGTAGATATGAAAGCTGATCCATAAAAGCCTGCATCGCAGCTAAAGGATGGCTTATAGTTGTCTGCAAGTGTTGAAACAATTCAACATCGTCTTCGTGAAAATTCGTGAAAAATTTTGTTCGTAGTCCTAAAAACTTCCCCTTTTGAAACAAATACATGTAAATATACATACAAATACATAAAAAAGACTTGCTTTTTCCAAAAAACATATAAAATTAACTACTGAAAAATGAAGGATTGTTTTATGGACTGATGAAAGAAAAATCGTTCTACACGGAGGTACAGGATCTCGTCAGTATGTAAGATGGATCACCAAATCGATCACAATATACCGCAACCACAATGTACAGAATATCGACCACAATATACCGCGAAGATCGTAAAACATGGTGGGTCGTCCGTAATGATTTCGGCTTGCTTTTTTTTATGGAGTAGAGCTATTCATTGCTTTCATCCATAAAACATTAGATGCAGATGATTGATGAATATGGAAATATTTTGGACGATATTATGCTATCGTATGCTAAGGTTGAAATGCCTTTAAAATGGATGTTCCAACATTATAACGATCCCAAGCATACAACCAAAAAAACAAAATCTTGGTTCCAACAAAAGAAAATCAATGTAATGATTTGGCCTGCACAGTCTCCAGATCTCAACCCGATTGAGAATTTATGGACAGACGTGAAAAAGGCTATTTCTGAAGCCAAGCCGAAGAACAATAATGAGCTTTGGAACATTGTGGAACGTAGCTGGTAATAAAAGAAGAACGTTGCCAAAATTTGGTTTAATTCCATTAAACGTCGCTGCAAAGCGGTTATAAAGAATATTATAATTAAGAATAAGGGATTTTCAACAAAATATTAAGAGGAAATTATATTGTTAGTTAAATCTCTTTTATTGTATTTTTTTTTATATTTGGTTTAATAAATAATTAAATTGTGTACTGCTACTTTATTGACTGCTTCAAATGCATTGTAATTTATAAATCTTTTGAGTTCTATTAATAGTAAGCTTGAATTAATAAAGGTCATAATAATTCAAAATATTAAATATTCTAATAAAGGCTATTCTATACAATTTGTTTGTTATTCTTCTATACAATTGTTTTGCCATTTTCCTTTTGCTTCCCAAATTTAGTGCTTGTATCAATAATATAAGACTAAACTGCAATTTCATTGACCAGCACTATATATATTTCAATTCTAAGAAAAACTAAATATGTGTGTATTAATTTCAGATTTTACATTATCTTATTTTTAACTCAAGGAAGGATTTTTAGCAAAAAGAAAAGCATTCTCGTAAAGACTTAACAAATTTACATCTATAATTTACATCTATACATTCAAAAATCAAAACACATAATTAAAAATTTCAAATGTATATCCTATTATAGAAAGAATTTATGAAATTAAAAAAAAAAAAAAATGAATTTCCAAATATTAGCTATTTTGAAATTTTTTTCCTTTTATTATTTTTCCACTTTTTTTTTTTTTTTTTTTTATTCATAGCAAGTAACAACCCTCTAGCAATCTTAATGTAAAGTTCTTTTTCTATATGAAAAGTTAACAAACTCGTGATTGTGATTGATAAATATTTAAAGAATATTAAACAAAGCGAAATAATTGAAAGAATTGAAGCGTTTCAGTTCACAAGATATTTAAATTATTCCCAGATGGCTGGTTGGCTTTGGTTTGGGTATACTAAGCTTGTTCTGTATACTGTTTGTTCTTTAATTCTTTTGGTTCTTTATTCGTTTTATTACAAAAGCTGTAGTTTTTAAAAAAAAAAAAAATTTTTTTTTTTTAGTATATTTTTTTTCATCATTCAGCGTTTAAAGAAAATGATGAAAATATTTGTTTTTTATTTTGATCGCCAAAAAAATTTTTATTTTTTGTTTTTTTTTTTTTTTTAACGGTGGGCTGTGTGATGGTGGTTTAAAATTTCTCTTCTGTCTAAGGTCTCTTTAAATTTATTGAATTCACGGCAAGAGCTTGTTATTTTTAAGTTTTCATTGGCAAATTTGGCATCTGTTCGTTTTTACTTTTATTATTTTTTTTTTTTTGAAAATGTATATGTATATTGTATCTATAATATATATAGAAATCTTTTAAAAACAATGAAAATTAAAATAAAAAATTGGTTAAAAATCAGAAGTAAGATTCGTTTTTTTTTGTTTTTTTTTTTTGGTTAAATAGATTCAGTAAAGTTGTTTAAAGTTTTATATTTTTCTTTTTTATGTTGTGTATATATTGTTGTTATGTAAATTTTCCATTTTCCATGTTATGATTTGTTTTTTTTTTTTTAATTTTTTCGAATTTCTGTCTGATTAAATTTTAATTACATAAAAGCAAAAATATTGAAAGAGTTATAAAAAAAAAAAAAAAAAATTCTATGATATGGTTGGGTTTTTTTCATGTTTGGTATATTATAATTATTAAAAAAATTATTTTTTTTTTTTTGAAAATTTAATTAATAAAGAAAACAGCAAAAAAAAAAAACAAACGCAAATTTAGTTGTTATTGTTTAATTTTTAAAATCATGAATTTTTAATTACTTTTAATAATTATGAAAAATAATCAAATATTTTTCTTATATACAATAAATTGATTATTTTTTTTATTAAATTTTGTCCATTAATTACTTATAAAATTTTTCATTGAAGTGTTAACTTTATTTATTTATTAAAATGGTATAAAAAGCATATATATGTATATTAAACAATAATAATTAATATTTCCGGGGGAAAATAAATGATAGGTTTTGAAAAATTGATACTAATCAACTATGATGATTGTGTCTTTTATTGTTAGTAAAAAATTTAAAAGAGGGATTTTGTAAAAGTTGAATAAAACTTTCATTTCAGGTAATAATAATCGATCGAAACTTAAAATCTTTATTTTAAATATAAAATATACCAATGAGTGTGCAGTGGACAGTGGAAATAGAATCCAAGACTGATGATAGAATAAATCTTTAGGGACGCGGGTAATAAACTAATAATAAAACTGATTTTTAACATTAAATTCTTTCTAATTAAAATAAAAAATTGATAGATTATCTTTTCTTATATCACAATATTATTTTGTTATTTTAAATGTCAACGAATATGTATAATCTGACTCATGGCACAGTAGTTAAGTCGCCAGCCTTTCAATCGGAGATTCTTGGGTTCAAACCCCAGACAGGTTATATAAAAAAAAAAAATTGTTAGCAAAATAGTAATAATAATAGACCGATTCATTGTTCCCTTATAGTCCCACCTCCAATTCAATATTTACGCATCCTTGTCCCACCGTTTCCTATCCCTACTCCCTATTCAATATACAGCGTTCTTTTTTTTTCCTAAGGGAGGTAGAAATTTTTCAAAGATATCAAGAATTCTCCTTCAGAATTCAGTAACCCTTTAGTCAATATAAATGCAGTATATTGGCTAGGGACTAGGGATAAGACATTGTGAATTGAGAGTGGGACTCAAAGGAAACAATGAAACCGCCTATTATTGTTGTTATTTTGCTAAAAGGGACTATAACCATCAACAGTTACAAAACCCTAGTAGTATGTAGCACCTTCCAGCATGAAGTAAGAATTGAAGACAACCCGACTGTCACTGTAGCAACTATTATTATTTGTATTATTGATATTATTATTATTTACTACAAAATTAGAGCCATCAGTGGATTACAACGTCTTGTATTTAAAAACTTTCTACATGTAACATCTACATAACCAAATATCGTTCCACTGCAGCAGCTATTATTATTATTTTCATTATTAATTATATGTTATACATTATAACGCTATAAAAGTATTACATATTTTCTTTTTTTTATATGATCTGAATGGGGTCATATATATAATTAGTAAATAATAATAATAAATATTATATATATGTCTATATAGATATAAATTTAGGATCCGGATCATTTTTTTATAATATGCTAACGAAAAAGAAATCCTGTGCACCTCGTAAAGTCAATGTCTTTAAAGTAAAGAGCCATATGCTGTTTTGATTTGTACTAAAGGTGCAAAACTTAACTGACTGTGGAGACAAAGAGATAATCGCTGATCTAGAGATACCTGATTCGAAGCCACGTTTCTTTAATCTTAGGTTTTCATATATGGAATACCTTTGCTCAATAAAATATACTGTCAAAACTAAGAAAAAACTAATTTATCATTTTTATAATTGGCTTGAAATACACAATTTATTATAGGAACTGCTTATTGCAAAATTGCACTTAACATATTAAATTTGATGTATTTTTTTATGAACTTAACGTATACAATTAATACAGATTATTATAATATGAGTTTTTATAATAAAAAATTTAAATGTACAAATCAAAACTTTTTAAAGTGTAGCCGTATTAAAGGTATGTATTTACGAATTAGGATCTTAGGAAAAAGGTTAAAGAAATAATTAAATTTCAATATTTTATTTTATAATAATATGGTATAGTTAGTACCCATACAAATTGTTCTTTAACGCATTAAATATTAAAACTTTAACTCTTAATAACTTTCAATATGTTATTGCGTTTAATCGATAAATTTGGTCTCTTTTTAACAGATTTGTAACGGTTATATCTGTATTATAAAATAAGTAAATAAAATAAGTAGATTCGAGGAAAATGGAGATATGATGAATATTGTTGTTACTAAGAAAAATAAATATTGGAATTGGAATTAAAATTGTATAGGATTGAAAAGAAAAATTTTGATTCATATTGATTTCGAGAATTTTGTATTCACGATTGAAAAATTTATGCCGTGTATATTTTTAATTTATGGAATTTATTTTATGGAAATCATCGAAATGGCTTAAATCCTTAATACTTTTATTACGAATCGATTAAAAAGCAAAATGTTAACCAATTTAACCATTCAAAAATTCATATCTTCATTATCCTGCAATTTTTTCTATATGTATATGTAGAAAATTACAAATTTAGAGTACGTTTACATGGGATGCATGCCTCTGGGTGTATGATTTTAATATGAAAATATATATCGCATTTATGGGAGCATGAAATGCGATATATATTTTTAAGCACTTTTAAGAAGCAAAAATATTTGCATCCGTTGTAAGATGCAAACAAGAAGCATAATATTCAAACGTCAAAACGTCAAATAATAATATATTTTTTGATTTTTAAAATTGTTTTTTTTTTTTTCTTTTTGTATTGTTTAAAGTTAAAAAGAAATGGATAAAATAAAACACAATATATATTACATACTTAATTTGAAATTCAAAATAATCGCCTTGTAATAATGTCAAAACAATAACAAAAAAAAAAAAAAAATTTGCCAGAGAACATATGTCAAAATAAAATTTTGTCGCTTACGCCCACTGTCCAGCATATGATTTTGAGCGGTTTACATGTTAAATGTAAAAAAATATTCTTTAATATTTCGAGCTGAAGAGTACGTAAAATTTAACCAAAATATGTTTTGCATCCAGAGGTATTAAAAACTGAATCATTTTATTTCCATGAATTGTTTATTATTTCAAATAAAAAAAAAAAAAACAAAAATAAAAATTTTTAATAAAATTTGTAGCTACTACCACTACTACTACTACAATAAAAAAAAAAAAAAACTTTAATTAATTGTAAAAGTTCAAAAGTTAGCTTCAGGTTAAAAAATAATTTTTATAATTAATTTTATTTTTTTCTCTGTTTATTTAAAAAAAAAACAAAAAATCTGTTTATTTATTTTCATTTTCTTTTTTAATAACTTCTCTGTTAACTTTAGTTATATTTTAAATATATTTTAATTATACTATATGATGATTATAAAATAATATTATTTTTGGGCTACCACCTATATAATAATTATGTACATAATGGTAAAATACTTAATTTTTTTTCTTTTTATTTGACAAAAATGTAAATTTTTTTATTTTACTTAATTTTACAATGATGGAATTAAAAATTTTTTTTTTTTAATAATTTTTAAAATTATTTCAAATATAAATTATAAACAATTAAATTGTTTTGTTATAAAATTATCATAAATAATAAATAAATTTTGTAATTTTTAATAAAGAAAAAAACATAAAAAACAAAAAAAAAAATATAGTAATTGAATTTAAATAATAATAATTGTATTTATATCATTGTTTGAAAGGTAAACTTTTTCTATATGTAATTTAACTTTTAATTGTATTAAATATCAATCAATATATAAAAATTAAAAAATTTGTTTACATGTACAACTATTTCCAGACCCTTGTAGATACTTGTATAACGCAACATAATATATGACTAATTCAAAATCGCCATTAATACATGTAAAAATTGGCGATATGGCTAAAGTCACCGAGTCAAAAGTACTCCGGGGACTTGTGGCTCAAAAAATAAGCCATAAGTCTCTGGGAGACTATAAGTCCGATGACTGAGCCAAAAGTCCCCTAAAAAGTAAGACATAATCCCCTATAAAATTCGGCCGTGCCGTGCGATATTCTAAATTAAAATTTATGAGAAGTTTTAAAATTGGTTACAAAATCAAGGTTGCCCTTTTTTTCATAGTATTTATGTTTGATCTGGAAAAATTGAATATACTTTGATTTGGCATCTAATTCTAAAATCCCTCTTAGTTTCGTCTATGCGAGCTTCTATATTAGGATGGATTTTAAAGTTGGTTACAAAATCAAGGTTGCCCCTTTTTCCAGAGTATTTATTTATTCTGCATAAAGGGCATACCCTGATTTTGTATCCAACTCTAAAATCTTATCATTCTGGAAACAGAGAATATTCTGATTTCGTATTCAATTGTAAAATCTTAATTTAATACTGAAGTATAAATATTTCAGTTTATGAAGTCATAAGTCTCCAAGGAACTTTTGGCCGTTCTCCAGGGGACTTATGACTCCGGGACTTTTGTTATATTGCCGTAAAAATTTAATGTTTGAGTGACAAATTTTAACATCTTCACTATGAAAAATCTGTTTAGGCGTTCTGGTTTCAAGTGCCTTTTTTTAGATTTTAAGGATAAGACTTTCTTTAAAACGATAGAAGGGTGTTCTCAAACATTTCTATAAAATATCTTATGTTTATTCATATGCTGTGTCTACAACCAATAATGAGAGTTACGCTCTCTTAATACAGTCTACAAAGAGGCCCACATTAAAGTCGTAATTTGTAAAATTATAGGACTTTTTTACATGATTTTGTTTACAAATTTCATAAATTTATAAATATATATTAATTTCGAAATTATTTTAAAATTAATACAAATAAATAAAAATACTTGTTAACAAAAATGGCTCGTCTTTATGATTTATTTTGATACGGAGAAAGTTAAAAGTTCAAGACTTTTTTCATGGCTTACTTACAATAGCGTTTATTATGTAAAAATACATAAAATTCAATACATTTAATTCTCTTTTGACACTTCGATGCGTATAAAGAACAAGAATGAACATTCCTCCTTAAAAATTTAATGCTAATTTAAATGTCCAAGTGCAAAAATATATGTAATTTCTATATTATCGGTATTCACGACGTGAATGTATATATATCTACACAATGGTGAAAAATTTTGAAAAAATTAAAAATAAAAACGAGTTTTTTGTGAACAAGGAATACCCAAGAAAACATTTTCTAGACTTATTTTTATATGTCATTTTATTTAATTGTCATTTCATAAATATATAAAACAAACTTCCTATGGTTTTGAAAAATTTACAATAGGGCTTTTATTTTTATTTGTTTGCAAGGGTAGGTGAGGATCATCGAAAGCCAATATCGTAAAGTGGAACAAGAACAAGTTATCTATAAGTGGGACTTTGATACACTAAACACCACCTTCCTTTTTTCATCAATAATATGTTATACGAGCTTTAGTTCTCATGTACTGTCAAAAAGAGTTGAATTAGGGAATGAAAATTGATTTCAAATTGGCAGGCAGTATATTTTAATGAAAATTGTTAATGTAACTTGAATATTTGCACCTTGTATATGTAATCATTGCCAATTCTGGAAAAAACATGGGGTGGAGAGTGATAAAATTTTATACGTTTCTATAGATTAGCAATAACCACGCATGAAAACTATTTTTATGGTGTATAAAGTTTTGTTTTAATTTCCTGCCATTTGTAATTTTCATATCGAAAAACAATTCAGTAGTACTTGGGTGAACATTTCCGTTTTAACATTTGTAATCCATTTGTTCATTGTAATTTTCTCCTGATTACATGTAACCATTTAAATATAAGACATAGGGCTGTAACATGTGGACCAAAGAAAAAAGTTGATCTACAACTGTTGCTTGTTTTTATGTGAACAATCATTTTATGTTTAAAATTACATTGGTTTTCCTAAAACGGGTTTGAGATTCTGTAAACAGATATGGTAGAAAAACGAACGAGCGGACAAAATAAAACGGAAAGAAAATATTGTATAAAAAATAACCTACGCACTATTGACGGTTTGTCATATTATACAAGAGTAATCAGGATTTAATTTATAAATAGTTTTTTTAATTTCTAATGATACGGCGTTATTACATGTTATTATTGTAAATTTATTTATTTTGGTTAAAATAAAAAATTTATCAAAAATTTAATTTAAAAACAAAAATATATTTTATTAATTATCTGTGTTTATGTATATATGTACAATACTTGAATTAATTAATTAAAAAAATATTCTTGGAATTCATTTAATTTGAATTTCATGTATAATAATAACATCATTCATCAAAATATTGACTTCAGGCATATTTTTATAATCTTTGATTCATCATTTTGCCTTCTATATTGAGTGAATAAAAACTGTAATTTAAAAATGAAAAATTGAAAAGATTTTATACTAATTAAAAATGCATTGTTATAGTCTCAAAAGTTTAGCGTATCGGAATGTGTATAATATTGAAAATTGAAAAATAAAGATTTAAATGAACGGTAAATTTTACGAAAATGTAAAACAATATTTTTAGATTATATTAATTTATATTTCGGGCAACGTCGAACAGAGACCTAGTTAATTTATAAAGCTAAATTTCATTTCATTCTGTTATAGGTTGAAAAAATATTCATCATAGAATTTCTTATAAGAGTTTGGAAATGGGCTAATTTTCGGTTTCGGACCTCTGTTACCACTTTGCAGATTAGACTACATAAAAAAGTGCTTCTTCTAAAGTAGTTTTTATTTTATCTATGCTTAATTATAATTACTTTGTCACAAACGATGTTGATGTTTTGTAAACAGTCAGATGAACGGCCTGATTGAAACTAATAAACATAAAACAAATAAGCATTTTAAATTTTTTTTGAAATTATACTAAAGAAAAAACAAAAACCAAGGAACGAAAAGTTTTTTAAATCTCTATTAATTTCACGAGAATCAGGAAGTGAAAAACAAGAAATCCTTAAACTATTAAAATAATTTTCTGATTCCGGAAAACATAAAATCCAATACAATATTTAAAGATACATTTACAAAGAATAGGTAGATCACAATTTTTTAAGATATTTTTTTTTTTAAGATAATTGTTTTCTTAGGTTTTTTATTTTTCATTTTGAAGAAGTTAAAAACCTTTTTACAATCTGTCGATTTGCTTATTTTCCATAAAGGTCAAATTAAAATTAATTTTTTTCCTGTCAAATAATGCTAAATTTTTCCTGTCAATTTTTCAATAAGTGTAATGATGACAAAATGTATGTTATATATTATTTTTTACTTTGCAATAATTAAATATTTTTTTTTATATAGACATGCGACACCACAAATTTCAGCAGACTGCAAGAAAAGAACATAAAATTCTTTATACATATATGTATATATTTTTTTTTGCGAGGGTAGGTGGGAATCATTGAAAGACACTATAAAGAAGTGAAACAAACACGAGTCCTTTATGCGTGTGTGGAACTTTAACCCACTAAACCCCACCTCCCTGAATATTTCGTATTTAGTTTTTTTTTATAGTTTAATTTATTTTTCACAATATGGTCAAAAATAACTATGAAAATAATATCGAACCAATTTAAAATTTTAATACTTTTTGAACAGGTTAACAATATATTAACTGATTGACCTTTTAAAGAGGAGTAACATTTTTATTTTTTCGTTTCCTTTCATTTCGAATTTTCTTTTTTCTTTTCTTTTAACGAAAATAAATAATGACATATACTTTGAAAAGGGTAAATTGCCTACTGATCTATCTTATAGAAAAAAATCAAATTTGATAGGCATTTATAAAAAAGTAAAAAGAAAAAAAATAAACAATTGTTTCTTTTTTTAAAATTAGAAAAAATAAGTTTAAAAAAAAGTCTTTTTTTTTTTTATTTTATTCTTCAAGGATCTTTTTAGATTCTTTTACCTTCTGCCACTTACCAATAGAAAACAAAATTAAAAAAAAAAACTCCTTGTAAACAGTTATTTTTTAGAAGGGATTTACCGTTATATTTTTTTATTGTTTTTAATTTAGATAATTTTTAATGAATAAATAGGAATAATTGTATGAAATTATATATTAAACTTATTTTTTTTTTAAAGAATTTAATATCTTCTTCAGGTTGAAGTTTTAAACCCTTCAAAATATAAGAAAGGACAAGTGCCTTTGTTACTATTATTACCTTATAATTATTATAATTGAAAATTACAGGTTATTTTAAATTTAAAAATAATATTTTTATATATATTATATAAACAGTTTAATAATTGGAAACTTTGTGTGTTTTTTTTTTTTTTATTTTGTTATGTTGTTTACACTTTTAACCCTTCAATGGGTCCAGTTGCATTCCTGTTACAAAACGAAAATTTTTTATATAAATATAAAAAAAAAAAAAATCCTCATACAATTTCAATTTTTAGTTTTTATATAAATTTTGAAATATTTAAATCAAAGCAAACTTATAAGTAATTACATTTTTTTTATTATTTTCTTTAAAAAATAAAAATGTTTGACATTTATTAGACCAGTGCAAATTGTTGTGTGAGAGTTGTGTGAAAAATAAAAGTGAATCATTTTTGTTAAATCAATTTTTCATTAAGAACTAAATATTTTTTATATTTACTTTAGCCTGGTAAGTTTATTGTTATTTTAGATTCCTTATATTTACTAATTTAAGTAGGTATCATAATATTATTATTATCTGTGTATATTGCGCAGTATAGAACGTAATATTTTTGAAAATATTTCTGAAATTTTAAATTTTTTGAGTAAATGAAGATGATTTAGACGCTCTGTATGTTGAAGACGATGAAAATAATTATAAACTTAATGATGTTGATCATATTTTTAATACAGAAAATATGCCGTTGGTACAGAAGAAGTTTTCACTATAAAAATTATATTCTGGAGAATATCTAAAGTAATATCTAATGTTAGAAATTATGGATATCTAATGTAAGAAATTATTAGAACCATAATTATGGATATGATTACGAACTTGATTCGTTTAGTAATAAATAAAGTGTTCTTGATTTTGAAAATATTGATTTAAAGAAATTTTTTTGCTCTTTATATAAGAAGTTATACAATTCATTTCATCCACACTATCGTTTTCCATTTTTAATTAAATCTTCTGTTTTTATGTTATTTATTTCTTCGTAAATTAATTAAATTTAATTAAAATTTGTTTATATGAATAAAATTATAATTACAATTATTTCAAACATTCAAACACATATTTAACTGTTTTTTGTAGGGGAAAACAAATTAAAATTAAATTAAATCGAACTTCATCATTTAATTATAATTTTTATTTGGACTTGAACATAAAAAAAGTATCATTTGACATCCTTATATTATATCTAGTCAAATGACAAATTCATTTTACTGATCGTTTTAAAAATCATTTGAATTGTCAAATATATAACAAAGACAAAATGAAAAAAAAAACAATATAAATATTCAATTTTATTATTCAATTTATATTATATTATATAAAATATTTTAAATCTTTTTTTTTTGTCAAAATATTTAAAATAATTTCACTTTACACCTTTAACTACAGACAAAAAAAAACACTAATACAAAAAAATAATAAAAATGAAATACAAATGTCAGTACAAAACAATGAACACAAAATATATTTGCATTAATATCCAATTTAATTTTGACGGATCAGCTGTTTGACATAAGCAATACATTGTAAAAAGTCATAATAATACAAGTACACATTGTATGAAGTGGTTTTTAGAAAGGTTTCGGTTTGAAACCTTGGTCATAAAATTAACCCCAGCTTGGTCATAAAAAATAATGTAAAAAAAAAACCAATATAGTTTTTTTCTTAATTTGTATAATATTCATACATATAATTAAATATAAAATAAGTATATATAAAACAAGTAAATGTAATAGTAAGTCGATGCAACCGACTTATAAATACTCTACACCTGAATAATTCGAATTACATTAAAAATCCCTAAGTTTTTTGGCAGCTGCTTGAACTTCTTCCCTTTTCTGTCTTATTCAACTCGAATTTCATGAACGTAAAAGAGACATCCTCTTGGGATATGCTTGACACCCTTGTAAAAAATTTCAAGTTTCTATCTTTATTAATTTCGAAGGTATGGTAATTGTTAGGTTCTACTTTTGTTGGTTTTGGAGATATGCTCGTTTGGTCTTGTGCTCGTTCGGAAGTTTCCAAAATATGAACCCATGGTTCAGTTTCCAATTTTACAGAAAAGAAAACATAACAGAACACCCTTGTACTAAAAATAAAGGTTCTATCTTTGTTGGTTGTGGAGATATACTCGTTTGCTCTGGGGCTCGTTCGGAAGCTTCCACGATCCAAACCCATGAACCAAATCCTCCCAAATTTCAGAAACATAAATAAAGCACGAAAGAATACCACTGTACCAAATTCAAAGATTCTATATTTGTTGGTTTTGGAGATAATCTCATTTGATCTGAGGCTCGTTCGGAAGCTTCCAAAATCGAAACCCATGGACCAAATCCTCTTAAATTTCAGAAACATGAATCAAACGACAAGGAGCATCATTGTAAAAAATTTTAAGGTTCTATCTTTGTTGGTTTTGGAGATAATCTCATGTGCTCCAGAATCATACGGTAGCTTCCAGAATCGAACCCATGGACCAATTTTGTCCAGATTCGAACTTAACCTTCCTTTCGTAATTAGTAACCTAGTATATAAATTTCATCAAGATAGCTTTACTAGTTTTTGAGTTATTGGACGGACGGACGGGCGGACATCGTTAAATGGACTCAGGAGGTGAGCCTGATTCAGAATATATATACATGTTCATATCTAACTCGCTTCCTTTTGGTGGTTACAAACTCCATACCAAAGTTAATATACCCTATACTTTAGGTGTAGGGTATAATAACACTTAATAAATAAGTAAAACATCGATAAATATTTTTTTTATGTATTTCTCTGCCACATAAAATGTGGACAGAAAATTACACAGCCTTTCCTGTTCAGGCGTGGCTGTAAATGTCATAAGGGGAATAACTTTGACGACGTGTGTGGGATTCGGACCTACACTCCCTCGGTGTTTACAGCGTATTTTATACGCTCTTACCCACTAGGCCACCGAGGCCCTCAATATGATATTTTCATAATATATAATAAAATTAAAAAATAATTCTTGCATAAGATAATAGATGGCGCACAAATAAAAACTTTTGTATTTCATAGTCCTGTACAATAACTAAAGTCGAGTAAGCAACGGCTTAGTGAAACTATTATTCCAGAAATTAAATAATCAAATATGAATAATAAATGATGTAATGATTGTCGTAGGCTTCGTATAGTAATGGAAAGAAAATAAAAAAGAAAAAGTCATATGTATAACACAACACATGTATAAAACTAAAATAATTATATATATTAACATTTAATCTTAGAGTAAATTAAAGGTAACAAAATTAGAGGTAAACTACAGTTTATTTGAAAATATTTTATTAAAGGTTTTTTGTCATTGTCAAATAATAATAGCAACATGTTTGCATTATGTCAATTATAAGATACTATTTAAACATTTAAAGTATTTTTGTAATTACTTTTTATAAATTTTATCAAGTTATGCCTTTTTTTAGTTACCATTCTTTTAGGTTATTACATCAATAAGGGTAGTTTTATTAATCCAAAATTTTTTTTTTTATAATTCGATTTTTATTAAAGATCTAACAGCAATATTAAGTATTTCGTTTCTCTTAGTTGATTTGATTTAAAAGATTAAATACTATGGAATCCTTCAAATGTATTGTTATATGTCGTCATAAAGGTCACAATTTTTCCGTACATCCACATCTGGGAAACTTTTAGTTCTTGTTATTTGTGGACTATTAATATAGTTTTAATTTAATTTATATTTTGTGTAATTTTCATTCTGGAATAAAATTTATTTTATTGAGGTTTTTTTGCTTACTATAGAATCAAATCTTGCCTTTAAGTTCGTATTTGTAAAATTTTTAAAATACCAAATACCAGTAAACTAAATTTTTGTTATTTAACTTCTAACGATAAGTAGAAAATACATAACAATTTTATAAAACAGATCCTCCACATGTCCTGCAAGCAAAACCTTCAATTCAAACTTTATCTTATAGTTTATTTGTAAAAAGTATTGGATACGAAAATAAATAAAATATACATAAATACATTCTTTAAGGGATGATTAATCAAATTATTTTTACCGATCGCATAAATGTAATGCAAAAGTGATTAAGTGATATGGTAATATTGTGATGGCACGAAAAATTTCGGACCTCAGATTTTTGCATACATACCATTTCTTTAGTGCATAGAAACCTGAAATGGCTGAACTGAATTTAATTAAATTTTAAATTTCAGATTTTGACATAAATATGTCGAATTAAAAAGGTTTTGGTAGAAATTCGTCAACCTCAAGTGTCACTTTACTATAGGGTCATTTTAAAATTTTTTACTAATGTTTTGAAACGGAAAAATATTATGAAAAAAGCTATTAAGCGAAAGTTGTTATACAAGTAAAAAAAAAAATAATTTTTTCATTGAACAGTTTTTCATTCGACAAAGTTTCAGTTTCGTTCTCATTTGAATACGATTTTTTTTCGTATTTTTACTAATACGAATAGTAAAAATTTTTTAGAAGCTGTTTAGAATGTAAATAACTTTATTATAAAATAAATATTCAATTTTGCCCTTTTTTTCTAAGGGATGTAGGAATCTTCAAAATACACCAAGAATTCCCACTTGGTAGTGTCAAATTTTTACTGACTAAACTCACCTCACTCTTTAATCAATATAATGGGACGAAACCCCTACCTGCTAACGTAGTATATTGGCTAAAAATAGGGATATGACAAAATAGGACATTAAGATGCAGAAACATGCGAGTGGAATTTAAATGAAACAATGAATTCGCCTATTATTATTACTAATTTGCTAACAGTGATAGTAGCCGTTACAGCCCTTACAACATGCAGTAGTATATAACACTTCCCTGCATGAAATAACTATTAAAGGCAACCCTCACTATCATTGTAGCGGCTATTATTTTTGGTATTAGCATTGCTTATTAATATTATTATTATTTTACTACAGAGCTAGGGCCATCAGTTGATTACTACGTGCAGTAGTATCTTGCTCCAATTGGTTCTTCAATCCTTTTAACAGTAATGTTTTTTCACTTTCAATTCTAATACCAAAATTACAATATTAAAAATTAAATTCAAATTTCCTAATATGTTTAATCAAAACTTTAAAAAAAAGAAAAAAAAAAAACAAATAATGACTCAAATTAGACTTTATATTATAAATTTAAAAGTTATCTTTAATTTAAACCAAAAAAAAAAAAAAAACAAAACAAATTAATATCAACTATAAACAACTGCAAGTGAATTTTATTTTATGATTTTTAACTTAAACTCTTAAATGATTTTTAAAATTTTACAAAACAAAATTAAACAAGATTTTCATTTAAAGAAACCTTCGAGCGTTTTATGGGATTTTTGTATATTGTGAAAATGAAAAAAAAAAAAAAATAAAAGTTTCAAAAAATTGTTTATTCAAAGTTATTTAATAATTTCGAGAAACAAAAACAATAAAAATAAAATTTTTCTATTGGAAAATTCACCAAAATCTCTTTAAGGATTGTTAATTTCAATTTTCTGATTTATCCAATTTTTTGCTTTTTTTTTTGTGTTTTTTGTATTTTTTAAACACAAAAAAAAATAAAATAACAACAATTTTAAAGTCTTATAATAAAAACTCTTGAATATGAAAGCTAATAATAAAAAAAAAAAAAGGAAAATTTAGTTTAGTTTTTTAAGAGTGGGTTAATGGAAAATCTCTTAAAAATAGAAAATAATTTTTGTGGTGGAGAAAATTTTTAGATAAACGATAAAACATGTCTTCAACAAATTCCTGATATTATGTGTTCAGTTAATTAATACCCAATTTTTTGTTTTGGTTTTTTTTTTTTTTTTTTTGGTACTTTTATTAAGTACATATGGTTGACACTGGAGGAAAATAGATTTAACTATATGTAAGTTTGTATGTATATAATTGATATATTGTATATTGATCGATAATCCAAAACAAAAAGAAAAGAATGAATAGCTTAATATTATCTTTGCCTAAAGTAAAATTTTCTACAGGATTTTGTTTGCTAGTATTAGGATAAAAATAAAAAAAAAAAAAGGTTATTTTTCTTTACGGGATTCCTTTTGTAAGAGAAAAAAAAGAGAAGATAAATCATGGCTACTTTTGGTTTTGATTCTTTGTTACTTTTGTTTAAATTCTATTGAATCTTTATTTTTATTTTCTATATGGTTTAAAATTTTTCATTAATAAAATTTTTAGAAAGAAAACAAGTAAAAAATTAAAATAAATCTTAAATAAACACCTGATGTACTCGTACATGATTTTCGAATACTAAAAAAAAATAAATAAGTCCTTATAAATAGGCTTATAAAACATATAATTATAGAAGGGATACAAATATTTTATTTTAAGTACAAAATAAAACTTTTAAACTTGTAATAAAACTTTATATAAAGTATTTCAACAAGTCCAAGTGGTAGTTTTAGTTGAACAATTGAATCATTTAATTAATAAGTAGATCAATCACTAATGCAAAAAAGTGGAATTTTTTATATCTCATGAATGAAGTAAGATCTTTATTAATGCATCGCATTAAAAGTTAATTAAATTATTTGTTCATTAATTTTCAATCCATTTAATTTTATTTTTAATAATGAACTTTATATGAAACCAAGGGTATTTATAATGGCGATTATTAATAATATCATGTTTATTGTTTAACTCCCTTTGTTTTATCTCAAAAATATAAAATTTTTTTATAACATAAATTGTGTTATGATTGATCGTTAACATTTTGCGCGTTCAATACATTTGAGACAAAGTGCAAAACAGAAGAATTCCTTTCATAAATGATCCCGTTGCTACCTCAACTCTGACATCATTAGCTCATCGACGTAAAATTGGAGCACTCAATCTATTTTATAGATATTTTGTTGGTATATGAATCTGTTCAAGAAATAAAAATCTTGAAATGGCTCCTCTCAAAAATTTCAACCGAGATAGATGACACACATTCGCACATTGAATATTGTTTGTAACTGCGCGAATATGAAATAGCTTGCCTTCGAAAGTATTCCCTAAAATTGGAAATGATAACGTGTATGATATCGATAAAATCAAGAGGAACATTAACTCTTTGTTCTAAATAATTTTCCCAACATTCAATAACTTCCTATATTTCCCGATTTCTGCTTTTTTCCTGATCTTCAAACCAAATATTAAATTGTGTCATAAGTTCTAGGCTAATATTTGGTTTAAAAGGGATACAAATATTTTATTTTAAGTACAAAATAAAACTTTTAAACTTGTAATAAAACTTTATATAAAGTATTTCAACAAGTCCAAGTGGTAGTTTTAGTTGAACAATTGAATCATTTAATTAATAAGTAGATCAATCACTAATGCAAAAAAGTGGAATTTTTTATATCTCATGAATGAAGTAAGATCTTTATTAATGCATCGCATTAAAAGTTAATTAAATTATTTGTTCATTAATTTTCAATCCATTTAATTTTATTTTTAATAATGAACTTTATATGAAACCAAGGGTATTTATAATGGCGATTATTAATAATATCATGTTTATTGTTTAACTCCCTTTGTTTTATCTCAAAAATATAAAATTTTTTTATAACATAAATTGTGTTATGATTGATCGTTAACATTTTGCGCGTTCAATACATTTGAGACAAAGTGCAAAACAGAAGAATTCCTTTCATAAATGATCCCGTTGCTACCTCAACTCTGACATCATTAGCTCATCGACGTAAAATTGGAGCACTCAATCTATTTTATAGATATTTTGTTGGTATATGAATCTGTTCAAGAAATAAAAATCTTGAAATGGCTCCTCTCAAAAATTTCAACCGAGATAGATGACACACATTCGCACATTGAATATTGTTTGTAACTGCGCGAATATGAAATAGCTTGCCTTCGAAAGTATTCCCTAAAATTGGAAATGATAACGTGTATGATATCGATAAAATCAAGAGGAACATTAACTCTTTGTTCTAAATAATTTTCCCAACATTCAATAACTTCCTATATTTCCCGATTTCTGCTTTTTTCCTGATCTTCAAACCAAATATTAAATTGTGTCATAAGTTCTAGGCTAATATTTGGTTTAAAAGATAAGTGGCGTTTAGTTGGTTAAAGTCTAACATTGCCAAAGAAAATTCGCGCATTGATCTCATTGGTGTCTTTCGATATTCTCACATACCCTCACCAAAAAAAAAAAACGAAGAAAAAAGATAAATGAAGAAGATGCATGACGACGTTTGATGTAGTATGAGACAATTATTACGAATACAGAAATAAATCAATTGTAAAATATAGAAATACGAGATGAACGTTAAAATTTTTTTCTATCTCTACTTGTTTGTATAAGATAATAGATGGCGTACAATAAAAAAATTCTGCGTTTCATTGTATAATAGATAACGCGGAGTAATCAATAGTTTAGTAAAATTAATGATTCTGGAAACTGAAGCTTAGTCAAATATGAATAATTAATGACTTACTTGATACTTTATGCTCTTTATGGAAAGGAAAAATCAAAATCCTCTACTTATTGAAAATACTTAATAAATTTTAGTAAAAATTAACAATTATAAATTAAATTAACCCAATTAAGTGTCTACGGAAAAGTTCGAAAGCCAGCCAGAGGTGACAAATCCAAACCAGACTCTTTTAAACCAATCTTTATGTTCGGTCTATTCGGGGTTTAAATATTAATACAAATGTACAATTTGATTTATGGGATAAGGACAGGGGAAGGATTCTTGTGAAAAACTGATTTAGGAAAATTGAGGAATACATTAAGTTATACATTCTTTACATGTATACAAATTACAGTTAACTTTAAAATGTTACTGATGAGGCATTTTATATTTATTTTACTACTGTCCGATGTATTATGTTGCGACAACAGCTCTGCTTTTACACTTTATTGCACTGTTACATATCTTTTTTATTAGTTTGTAAATATGTATCTTTTTATTATTTTGTAAAGAAAAAATATTGTATTTGTATTTTAATCAAAAAATTTTTATTTAATTTCCAAAGCTTGACTGGAATCAGCTATAAAAAAAATCTAAATCTTAAGAAAAAAGGAATTGTTGCTATTGTTGTAGTATTGGTATTTGACATGATATGAACCAGCTAAATTTTTGTTTCAAACAATCTCTCCCTATTAACTAGTTTTTTTTAGATTTTTTTGTTCCGTTTCATATCTTACTCCTATAAAATCAAATTTTCAACAATTTTATATTAATTTATTACTTATATCGATTGCCACTAAAACGGGACGTCACGAAACTGTGACCGGGACTCTGTGACGGCGATATGACGTTATAAATACATATTATTATGAATTTCTTAAAAAAATTTATTCATACTTAATAACAACGAAATCAACGATAACGTACCGACATTGTACTATGATTTAAAATATCGTTCTCAAAAATAGTTTGTGTTTGCCGCTTAAATGGTGGTACTTCATTGTTGCCGATATAGTTTGAATATATTCATATCAAATACGTATTATGAATAAAAATAAAAATCTCAAAATCACATTGTTTATATAGTTTGCATAGAAATATGTTATCTTCACATCGTCTCCACGTGCTGTTGTAGTAAAAATCTACTTTAGACATAACGTGTTATTAAGTATTTATGGATTTTCTATTTTTATTTATTACTTCTCTGCTTTTCTGCCCAATATTATTAATTATAAATAAAAGTCATAAATTTTTCTTTATTTCATAAGTGGTTTTATAAATATTTAATATAAAAATGACTGATTACTAGCACGTAAATGTAATAAAATTACATATGTACATACAAATTATAGACTAGCATAATATAATCATCCAGACATAATATCATAATCATAATATATAATATGTATATAAAAAAAAAGAGTTTTTTTTTCCTCCATATTTCTTTTTTTATTCTGCTAGACAAAAATTGTCTAACATTAAAAGCTATCAATTTGGAAACTAATAAAATCAAAGTAAAACAAAAAAAAAAAAAAAATAAAGAAAGAGTAAGATATTTTGATATTTAAGTGATGGTCCATTTTTTAAAGATTTTCACCAAAAATAAAAACAAAAAAAAAAAAAAATATAAAAAATGGCCGAGAAAATCTTATTTTATATATTGTTTTTTTGTTTTTGGGGCTGAAAAGAGGATTTGTTTTTCTATGATTTCACTTAATTTTTCTTAGCCTTTTTATATTTTGTCATTTTTTTTATTTTTTTTTTTTTTTTTAATATTGTTGCCTTTTCCTTCTCAAAATACGTTCAGTTTGATTTTAATTTCATCTAGGATTTTTATACCTTTAGTATTGTTGTTTATGGGAGAAGCTTAACAAGATATACTGTTGCTATTACTGTTAGTATATATTATATATTCCAAAGGCCCTAAAGGCCGATATAAGAATTTTCGAACGAATTTTTGTTCCCTTTCTTTTTTTTTTTGCCGCACTTTGTATTTTCTATGTTTATTTTTTTTTTTTATTTTTATTTTTTTAAAGAAAATATTTATATGTATATGCTATATAAAATATACATACGTATATGAACTATAAGGATATTTTTTTTTATCACAGTAGATAAACTTTGACATAAGATTTTAACAGATAAATTTTGATAAAAAGACAAAAAAGACAAAAAAAGAAAAAAAAAAAAGGAAAAAATGACTGACTGACTAAGAACATTGCCACAGGGTGTGTAAAATTAGTTAAACTAAAATGTAAGCAATTTATCTTATAATTTTTCTTTTTTTTTTTTTACACATACATCAAAAAAAAAAAAAAAAAAACAACAAAAACATTCAAGTAAGTTAGAATAGATAAGAAAAGGCAGGAAATAAGTACAAAAAGTCTATAAAAAATTGTAACACTTGAATAGGTATATGATATGATTTTGCATGGATTACGAGTATATACAGTGATTGTTATATTAACATTTAAGTGTTCATATATTGATGGGATCTTGTTTTTTTTTTTTTTTTTTTTAAATAAAAGAAGCTAGTTTAAAAGGTATAAGAACTTTTTGAGGGTTTTTAAAACTTTTCTTCTTATTTATACCCGACCAAAACAATAACATTAATATATTTTTTTGTTGTGTTTATTCTTTGATTGTTGTTTTTGTTTTTTTTTTTTTTTTTTTAGTATTTGAAAGCTTTTTGTATATAATTTGCAAAAGTAACGGGATACAAAATTATATTTGTAGTTTTTGTTTTGTTTTGTTGTGTTTTTTTTTTTTTTTTGTTTTTTATCTTTTTGTTTTATTTAAAGATTTAAGGATAAAGATGAGATTGCTAATTTTTGTAACTGTAAGATGGCAGCGATTAATCAATGTCACTTGAAATGAATAAATGAAATCAAACAAAAGTGTTGTACATAGTAAGTTTTTAATATAAATATATTATTTAAGATAGAGAAATAAACAAAAGAAAAAAGGAAAGGGAGAGAAAAAAAAAAAAAACAATAGTAAAAGTATAATATGGTAGAAAAATATATAATAAAATGTAAAAGAATTGAATTGAATTGCAAGAAAAGGATATTTTCTTTTACTTGTTTTGAATTAGTATATATGTATAAGTTTTAAAATAAGTGACATTTAACAAAATACGTATATAAATATATATATATATACATATATATTATTTAAAAAATCATTTTTCTAAATTTTTTTTTTATCAGCAACATTCATTTTTTTTTTTAACGGGTGTTGTTTAGTTGTAGTTCGACTTTATTTGACTGGAAAATATTCATTAAGATATGAAATTCATAATTTCTTAAAAAAATAGGATATGTTTTGAAAGTCTTATGTCAAAATTATTCTTTGCTAACTTTGTAATAGATATGGAATATGAAAACAAAAAGCTGATTAATTTTTAAGCTATATTTTTTTTCAAGTAATCAATTATACATATATACCATGATATTTTTCCCATTTTTGATAAACTTAACTAAATTATGAATAGAATTTTCGACAATTTCATTTTAGGTATTTTATTTTATTTACGAAAGATATCAGTATTAAAAAGCAGTATATGTTACAAGATTTAAAATTAAATAGATCTTAATTTTACTCAAAAAAACCTCTTATCTAAAGTTGTTCTGACCAACTATGACATTTAACATTTAGATGTAAAATTTTATAAAGTTATTGGTGTGTATCTGAAATTTGTACAGAATTTTTTCAAAAAAAAAAAAAACAAAAACAAAAAACAAAATTTTATTAATATTTAAAATGGTAGACAATGATAAAGGATGAAATAATGTTTACCTAAATCTTTTTATTAAATTATGAATTTAAAGTTACACTTCTTATTTCTATCATTTTATTTAATTCTTGGAATTTGTATTGTAAAATTGTGAATAGTATAAGAAAATTTTTAATTAATCAAAAAAAATTTTCTTTTTTTTTTTTTTTGATTTTATTTGTATTACAAAAAGTTTATATTGTTTAAAGGGTTCAACATTTTTCTATTTGAATAAGAAGAATAGTTAAAAAATTAATTTTTTTTTTTAGCTTAATGGTTATTTTAGTTCAATTTAAGGGGTTGAATTTTGTGAAAAATCTATTAAATATTGTGACATTAGGTTTTGTATTTTATTTATGTTTTTGAAACAGAAAAAAATTATTTTTCAATCAAAAAAGATCTTTAAATCACAAATATTTTAAAATTATTAGCTAAGAAGATTTTAAATTTTTAAACAATTATCTAAAATTTAAATAGATAAAACATAGAAATTTTTACATTCTGCTGTAGAATTGTATTTATTTAGAGTGTATTTATTTAGATTTTAAATTTTAAAGAAATATTTCGAAAAAATAAGTCACTGCAACGAAAGCATAGGTTTACATTTTTTTTAAAATTATATTTTCCTTCTAAAATATTTCTAAATAACTGTAACGGTTAGCTTGCTAGTTGCTGGTATAAATAAAATTTAAATCTTTTGTTTTTTATTTATACTTTTTTGGAATTGCATCATGATTATAAAAGACATCTTATATCAGAATATTAATATGCAACATTTAATGTTTTATTTAAAAATATAAAAAAGAAATAAAACAAGGCAGAATGTGAGCCAACAATTTTTAAAAGCGCACATTTCCAAAAGACAATACAATCTGTTTAGAATTGTGATTTGCACCAATATTTAACAATTTCATATAAAAAAAAATGTGAAAATAGGATTTTTTTGCAATTTTGGGGCAGCTGTAAAATCTGGAACCCTATATAACTAAGAAAAACCGTTTATACACGTAAACATCTATTACTGGAGCTTTAATTTATATGTCTTGCTGAAGAAAAATTTGTATAGGTGCCTAAGTTACAGGTGTTTAATAATAGCAGTTTTTAAATTTTTGAGCCTTAATAGCTCATAAACAGTGGGTGGTCCAAAAAAATTTTCTGAACAAATTTATACTAATTCTAAAAGTTCTTTCTGCCCTCGAAACTTCAAGTCTCTGCCTCAAAGCGTACAAGGTAGAAAAATCATGCAAAATTTGGTTTTCATATACCTAACGGTATTTAAATAAATTTAAAACAAGGTAGAATGTAAACCAAAGGTTTTTAAATGCGCACATTTCCAAAAGACAATATAAACTGTTGAGAATTGTGACTTGCACAAAAATTTGAAAATTTCATGTAATAAGAAAAAACGTGATAATAGGACTTTTCTGGAATTTTGAGGGGTTGTAAGTCCAGAACGCTATATAACTAAAAAAAACCGTTAACACACATAAAAATATATTACTGGAGCTTTAATTTTTATGTCTTGCCGACGAAAAATGTATACAGGTGCTTAAGTTACAGGTGCCTAAAAATAGCAAATTTTCAATTTTTGAGCCCTAATAGCTCATAAACAGAGGGTGGTCCAAAAAAAATTTCTGAGCAAACTTATACTAATTCTAAAAGTTCTTTTTTGTCTCAAAATTTCAAGTCTCTATCTAAAAGCGTGCCGGAGTTACGAAAGTAGAATAATCATGCAAAATTTGGTTTTCACATAACGGTAAATTTAAAAACTAAATTTAAAAAAATTGTATAATTTTGATATTAATTTACAAAGTTAAAATACTTGTCGAATGACGTTATCAGAGTGAAAATATTTTGAGCAGAACATAAGATATATACATTTAAAAATAGGGCTTTTTCAAAGTTTGAAGGGCTGTAGCTCCGTAATGGATGGGGCTACATAAAAAAGTTTTTCCACAAAATTATTATTTTTATGAGACCTACCCATGGTTAAAATTTTTTTATCTATCTTTAACGGTGTAGAAGTTTTGTAAACAGACGGACGGACGGACAGACAGAGTGAAACTAATAAGCACATTTTTTCAAAATGTTTTTGGAAATGTGCTAAAAATTGTACAATTTTAAAAAATTACGGTCGAATAGCGTTTTCAGATTGAAAAAATGTTAAGCAGAACATGAGATATACGTATTTAAATATAGGGATTTTGCAAAGTTTAAGGGACTATATTGCTCTCTTTTATTTTTGTTCTTGTACAATGATTGTTGCTCTGCCCTTAAGTTATGTGTTCTGGTTTATTACTTAAACAGGCTAAATCAATATTTTACAGAACAACATTATTTTATGTTAACATCATGCAATTTATAGTTTATGTTGTAGAATTTTGTGCTTATAAGTAGAAGAAATTCCCCTAACAAGTTATCTGTCTGATAGTAATGATTTGTCTATGTCAGATCAAATTATCGAGATATTACAGAAACGGGAATTTATTCTTTTTAATCAACATTAATAATATTTAATTAGAAATTATTGAATTTGTAAATATGCTAATGTCGAATTTTTACTATATTTTTACTATAAAATAATGATTTGTGATTCAAAGGGTTAATTAACATTATCATTGCTTTATAAGATTTTTTTCTAAATAAATTTATTTCAGTTGAGAGTAATTTAGTTTATATCAAATTAATTATATTTTAAAAGAAGCATACTTTAAATGTAAATATAATAATTTTAAATTTTTTAAAATTGAAATTTTCGGTTACATGAAATTAAAGCGAATAAAATAAAGTCAAAATCATGAACTTTTTGTTCTAGGCTTAATTTATTTTTTAAAAAAAATAAAAAGAAAATTCAAAAACATTTTTTAACTTGTGATAACATTTTAAGTCTAATTCTCTTTATCCGTAAAAACTTATGTGGAAAAAATTTAATGAAACTCTATTTTGTAGAAGTATAACGTATCATTTATTTATAACATGTATTTAAAAACGAAACAAGAATCGAAATAACGGGGGCTCCGCTAAACAATTTATCTAAACGCTGCGGCTGCTTAACGAACTACGAGTATAAGATTTTTCTTAATAATTTTTTACATATATATACACTTCAATAATTAGAACATTTTAGTTGCTGTGTCTTTGAAATGTGTATATATATATATATATGAAAATAATTCTGTCTATGACCTTTGCCAATAGGTTTAGCAGGAAATAGTATGTTATATCGCCTTGATACAAAAGATTTTTTGAAGTAAATTTTAGAACTAAAAACTAATGAACAAAAGAATAAAAGATAATATATCCTCACGTCATTACCTCAGTATTACAAACAAAAAACAAGTAAATGTAACAGTAAGTCGATGTAATCGACTTATTTATACCCTACACCTAAAAAAATCAAATTAAATTAAAAATCCATAAGTTATTTTAGTTAGGTATTAAGCTAAAAAAATAAATGCTTTTACAATCTTTGTACAAAATTTCAGGTTTCTCTCTTTATTAAATTCGAAGATATGCTTGTTAGGTCTTGGAAAGTGTGTGAAGGCACTCGGACCACCGCCCCAATTCATCCCAAATTTCAGAGACATTATCAGAACAGGATAGAATACTCTTATATCAAATTTCAAGTTTTTATATTTATTAATTTCGAAGATATGCTTGTTCGGTCTTGGGAGTTGTGTGGGAGATACCAGAACAACCATTCCAATTTATCTCAAATTTTGGCCAAATCAGGGATTCAGGAAACAACACCCTAGTACCGAATTTGATGTTTCTATCTTTATTAATTTCAAATATATGCTTGTTCGGTTTTGGGAGTTGTGTGGGAGGTACCCGAACAACCCCACTCCAATTCATCTCAAATTTTAGGGATATCAGGGATTCAGGAAAACACATCCTAGTACAAAATTTTAAGTTTCTATCTTTATTAATTTCGAAGATATGCGTATTCGATTTTGGGAGTTGTATAGCAGGTACCCGAACCCATGGACCGATTTTGTCCAGATTCGAACTTAGCCTTTCTTTCGTAATTAGTAACCTACTATATAAATTTCATCAAGATATCTTCACTAGTTTTTCAATTATCGTGCGAACGGACTGACGGACGGACATCGCTAAATCGACTCAGGAGGTGATCCTGATTCAGAATATATATACATGTCCATATCTAACCCGCTTCCTTTTGGTGATTATAAACACCATACCAAAGTTAATATACCCTATACTTAATGTGTAGGGTATAATTAAAAAAAAATTCATACTTAATATGTCATTTTCGAATTTCGGACTTAGATCATACTTATGTCATTTTCGAATTTCGGACTTAGATCATACTTATGAGACTTAGATCATCATTCGGACTTAGATCATCATTTGTTTTTGTACATTATAGTTTATAATTTAATTATAGTTGAAAGACTGACGGATTTTTTTTTTTTTGCGAGGGTAGGTGGGAATCATCGACGAGTGAAACGAGCATGAGTTCACTAAAATTGTGTAGGACATTAACCCACTAAACACCACCTCCCTTTTTTAACCAAAACCAAGATTATACGATCTTTAGTCCTAATGTACTGCTTAGTCAAAAATTTGGTTTTATTTCATTTTTAAAAATGAAATCAAGTCGAAAACATAAATTTATTGATTTTGGTTTTATTTCAAAACGAGGAAGAATACAGTTGCCTTTGTCAACTCTTAGATACCCGTACGAACCGTTAGTATGTTCACAGCCACTCTGCCTACAATATTATTTTTTTAATATTTTAGTATTTTAAAATAATTTGGGTGAATTTTATAATTTCTAGAACTATAAGTTGTACATATATTCAAACTATATGTTTATACATTCTTCTAAAGCAGATTCTAACCTTCCACATAACGATTATCAATCCAAAACTTTTTCAAATATTCTATAGTACCATTTAATACGAAGCGGTAAATGTATATTAAATTTACTTAGTACAAAATAGTAAATATAATTTTAAATATTATATTATATTATATTTAAATATTCCATTGACAGAATAATTTCTTATAAGTACAATAAAATACATATATGTATGTAAATACGGCGCTATATAATATACATATATACTCTTATCATTCATTCACTAGTGACATATACGATATGTAAATAAACATGATATTATATAAGTATGTATATATATCAATATCATATAAATAATAATAAAAATTCTTCAAGCAACCGTTATGTTGTTTATTTATTTACATTTTTTTATGCTACGCATTATATCCTCAACAATTTCAAATTATCGAGTAAAACAAAATGGAAAAAATTCGTTTTAAAGAAATTTGTTAGAAAATTTGAAAAAATCAACTAACACTTTCGTCAATTATAAAGTAACCGTATATTATTAAAAAAAGTTGTTAACAGAAATAAGAGTATTATGTTGAAGCTTTAATTTTTGTGTATTACTTCAAAAAAATTTTAACAGGTGTTCAAGTTACAAGTGTTTAAAAATATTAAATTTTCAGTTTTTGACCCCTTACAGCTCCTAAACGGAGGGTGATACAAAAAAAATTTCTGAAATGACTCATACTTATAAATGACTCATAAATTTCAAGTTTCTAACTTAAACCGTTTAGAAGATAGAAGGGTTAAAGGATTTTGCAAAATTTGAGTTTCGCATAACGGTAAATTAAGACACCGTATGTCACAAATATATATTTATTGTATATATACTTTTAAAGCTAATAAAAGTAGTAATCGTTTGGCGTTTTCAAAATGGAGATATACCTTATACAACTTGTGCTATAACAATTTAAATATAGAGCTTTTTTGAACCTTTGGGGAGCTGTAGCTCCGTAACGGGTGGGGCTACAAAAAAAAGTTATTAAAAATAAAATTAATATTTTTGTGAGATCTATCAGCTGTTAAAATTTCATAGCTCTATTTCAAAAAAATGTAGGGATCTAAAAGTTAGGTGTTCGAGAGCTACCCTAAGACTTGGTCCAAACTCAACCAAAAAAAATAGGGAACCTACAAATTACTCCCAGAATATTTTGTGTAAATTTCTAGATTCTAGCTTTCTTAGTTTTTGAGTTAGCGTGCTGACGGACGGACGGACGGACGGACGGACATGGCTCAAAAGTCTTAGAATTTTTTTCTGATCCGATCCATTCCTTTGAAAGTATATCTAGCTCGCTTATTTCGAGGTGTTACAAACGGAGGAGTAATTTTATTATACCCGATCCTATCGTACGGGTATAAAAATGAAACCCATGTAAAATTATCATATAGCCGTAATGCATTCTGCTTTATTTCATTTAACCAAAATTATTCTAAACAAACTACAATTAATATTTTCCTTTTTAAAGTTGAAATTAAAAGTTGAAAAGAAAAAAAAATTTTATTTTATTACAAGAAAATTTTAAATTAAACTGCAATAATTGTTCAAGTAAAGTTTTCGTGATTTATAAGTACATAATATATAAATTTAAATTAATTAAAGAAGTAAAACATGTAATTAAATATATTTAAAGTTTTACAATATATAAAGTTACAAACCATATTATTTATTTTAATGTCTAATATAAAATTTATTCTCTTATTTATACTAAATAATTATTATTTTTTTCAAAATAACACTTTAACTTGTTTGAATTTAATTTATTATACAATTATTTATTTATTTGTTCAAAATATAAATTAAATTAATTTAAGGTACGAGTATATAATATTAAATATACCATTAAATTAATGTCATTGTTACACGAAAAGAAAAAAAAAAAGAAAATGAAACAGATTATGTAGATGATATAAATGATTAAACTATATACATATGTATGTAATATTATAATATAATATATCCGAAATAACAATTTTCTCAAACCTCTTTGAAATCTAAAACAAGTCATGAACATATGAGAGTCTTAAATATCTAAAATTAGAAAACAAGAAATTGATTCTAATTACAATAAAATTATATTTTTATTGACTGTATAAATTCTTTACATGTCCAAATCTGTAATAGTATATATACATATATATATATATATATATATGAAAGTGCATGTTATCAAAGTTTATGTAATTATTTGAAATAATTAAGTTACAAAATTCTTTTTAAATGTTTTTCACTTACAGGACTATTCAACTTTTCTTTTTGTTTTCTTTTTCTTGATTTTCGTTAGTTTATTTCGGTATATCAGTGACGTGGATATCATTTTCATACAAATACCAAATATAAAGTTATAGAAGAACCCTTAAAATTCTTTGTTTTTAATTTTTAGTATATATATGTAGAATAAAGTAATAAAAATAAATATACCTATAGTCGAAATAATTGTTACAAAATAACAATAAAGTCATTTGTTAATGAACCATTTCTAAAAATTCTAGTCTCAACTTTTAATCCTTTTAGTCCAACTCAATTTTTATAGTATATTTTTTTCATATGAGTCAATATTATTTTTTAGGATACAAAAATTTTAGAATGTGCCTATTAGTTTTACTCTGTCCGTCCGTCCGTTTGTCCGTATGTTTACAAAAATTCTACATAGAGAAAAATAAAACTAACCACGGATAGGTCTCATAAAAAAATTAATGTTGTAGAACAATTTTTTCATGTAGCCCCATTACGGAGTTGCAGCCTCTCAAACTTTGATAAAGCCCTATTTTTAAATGCGAATATCTTATATTCTAATTAACATTTTTTATATCTGAAAACACCATTCAACCGGAATTTTATAACTGGAATAAATCAATATGAAAATTAAATAAGTTTTTTAAATTTAGATTTAAATTTACCGTTATGTAAAAATCAAATTTTGCATGATTTTTCTAGCTTACGCTTTTAGATAGTGACTTGAAATTTAAAGGTAAGAAAGAACTTTGAGAATGAGAATAAGTTTCCTCAGAAAAATTTTTTTGGAACACCCCCTGTTTATGAGCTTATTAGGGCTCAAAAATTGAAAATTTGCTATCTTTTAATACTTGTAACTTAGGCACCTGTACAAATTTTTCTTCGGCGAAACATAAAAAAATTAAGCTTTAATAATAAATTTTTACGTGTATTAACAGTTTTTCTTAGTTATATTGGATTCCAGACTTACAGTCCCTAAAATTGCAAAAAAGTCCTATTTTCATATAAAATTTTCAATTTTGGTGCAAGTCACAATTTTAAATAATTTGTATTATCTTTTCGAAATGTGCTCTTTTAAAAACCGTTGGTTTACATTCTGCTTTGTTATATTTCATTTGTTTTGAGTGTGTAAATTTTCCTATATTATTATTATTGGTTCAAGTGAAAAACTTTTATAATTCAACTATACCAATCGCCCTTAATATTATTTTGCCTTAATGTTTTATTAAAGAAATATGCCATAACAGTTTTAAATATTATAAGATTAACATTTGTAGACAGGACAATTTTGTTGTCATGATTAAATAAAATCAACTTAAGTCAAATGTATTCTGTGTATAGTTCTATGATTTTTCTTACGATTCTTTTGTTAATTTCAGAGGAATACCTTTTTAATTTTGAAATGAGGATAATAAACTTTAATATAAGAATAATAAAATATGATAATATGATAATTTTTAATTTTATGCACAATTAATTTATTATAAAATTTAATAATTTCATTAATATTATATATATTTTAAATTAAGATTAACAATGGCTTTCCCTTGAATATATGCAATTCAATTTGTACATATAGAAATTATGTAATTATCTGCAGACCTTCTTTCGTAAGGCTTTCAAATGCCTTTACTCTCTATGTCTTGATTGAAAAATCTGAATTTCTATTACTAAGGATAGTTAACACTTTGGTTGAGAGTTTTTTTTCGACATATCTATTTATCGTAGATCAAATGCTATTTTCACGAAATTTATCATTATCAATCTAAAATTTCTTCAATTTTACTGTGACAAGGCGCATTGTAATGCAGGTCTTCATTTCATCATTTTGCAGTTTCTTTCTTGAAAGAACCTCTTTTTATTTCATAATATATAAATCAAATTGTGCTTATGCAGCAACAATAACCTGATCATTAGCACCTTTCAAACCGTCTGCTAGATACACTATTCCCTACATTGATCTTCCTTGTGTTCTTGAAATATCTATAGTTAAATCAATTCCATCAAAAAAAAAAAATAGGTTTATTTTGGGACTGAAATTTTAAAAGAGTTTCAACAAACTTCTTATACTTTTTTTTGTTCTAATGTTCCGCTAATGTAATGCGGCAATTATTTTTAATCATTTGAACAATCTAAATGAATTTGCGTAATTTTTTCAAATCTATTTCCTTTCGTTGACTGTAGAACGTTAAGCTTACGTGCAAGTCTCCTCTAGTTTCCATTAGTATTTGAAATAGCACTTAATTATAAATTTTAATGTTCTTTCTATGATTTTTTCAATTTTATACATATTTCAATTTTTAATTTTATTATAAAATACGTTTGTTCAATTTAATTGCAATGATTACTATTTGTCTTTTGAATTTTACTATTCTCATATTGAATTTTATTATTCTCATATTGAATTTTATTATTCACATATTGAATTTTACTATTCTCATTTTGAAATTAAAAAGCGGATCAATATCTAAAAAAACGAGGAAGAGTGCAGTAGAGTTGACTGTGTCAACTCTGGGATACCCGTATGAACGTAACATATCCTGTTTCTGTAAAACTTGATCATCTTTTAAAAACATTCAGATGTTTTAGTACGAACTACAGAGATATATTTATGTAAATTGTGGAGTTGTATGACAGCCACCCGAATCTATTGCGCCTAGCTTCATTAAGTTCCAAGAAATGCAAGAAGCCTGAACCGGCTGCTTTAGACCAATCAAATTTTACAAAAGTTTTTGGCATGCAACTCGACACTTTTTCACTAAATTTCAGATAGCTAGCTTCAATAGACACTGAGTTATTTTCATTTAAAAAGTGAAGTTTTATGGCAACTATCCGAACCTGTCATCACAACCAAATTTTACAGAAGTTGTTGCCACAAAACTGGATCATCATTTGCAAAATTTCAGATACCTAGATTGAATAGACACTGGGTTATTTCCATTTAATGAAAGAAGTTGTATGGCAGCTACTCGAACCCGGCGGCCGAAAATGCTGGAGTTAAATAGCAAAACTAACAATTTTGTAAAAGTGACGTAAAAAAAATTTCAGCCTCCTAGCTCCTTTATTTTTTGAGTTATCGTGCGGACGGACACTGAGTTATTTTCATTTAAAAAGAGAAGTTGTATGGCAGCTACCCGAACCCGTCGCACCACCACAACCAAATTTTACAGAAGTTGTTGCCATAAAACTTTACCATCATTTGCAAAATTTCAGAAACCTAGCTTGAATAGATACTGAGTTATTTCTATATAAAGATAGAAGTTGTATGGCGGCTACTCGAACCCGCCGATCGAAAATGTTGGATTTAAATAGCAAAACTAACAATTTTGCAAAAGTGACGTAAAGAAAATGTCAGCCTCCTAGCTCCTTTATTTTTTGAGTTATCGTGCGGTCGGACGGGCGGACGTACATGGCTTAATCGACTCAGAATTCGATTCTGAGCCGATCCATACCTTTGACACTATATCTAGCTCGACTCCTTTAAGGTGTCACAAACGTAATGGCAAATTTATTATACCCTTGAACATAGTTCATACGGGTATAAAAAAAACAAATTTTTTAAATGTACTAAATAACAAATATTAAAACTTTTACTCTCTTTTACCTTATAGAAAAATAATTAATAAAAGTCTAATAATTATATAATTTCTCGATTAAACGCTTATTATAAATATAGTAAAGTATAATTTTTTTGTTGTAAAATTCTTAAGGCAAAATAAAAGTCTTTGAACTGGAAAACTCTGTTCATCTTAAGATATTATTAAAATAACAATAAATAAAAATACATTATAATATCAATTTTTTGAAATGCCACTGGTTATTAGTTTTTAGTACAATTAATTATTAAATATGCTATTAACTCTATGTAAGTTAATTTTACTATAATTTCTTCTTAAAATTTTCTTTTCTTTTACACTTCTTATATTATCTTGTATAGTTGTATATCACTATATTTTTGTATGTAGATAATATACATACAAATATATATAATAGTTTTCTTCATTATTTTGCCGCAATAAAAGTTAGAAAAGTAATTTAAAAGAGTTTAGAAAAAAGAAAATGAAATAAAAGGAGAAAAAAAAAAAAAAAAACAATACAATCATTTTTCCTTTTTTTTTATTTATTTATTTTTTTTTAACAGTAAATACTAATGTTTATTTTGAATGTATATTTGTGGTGATATAACGTTATAAATGTCACATAAACATTTTAATAAAATTTTAATCTTTATATGAAAAACTAAAATGCAAAAATTATTTTTTGGTTTTTTTTTTTTTTGAATATTGGAAAATGCGAAATTTTTCCAAAAAAAGAAAAACAAAAAAAATTAAAAAAAAAAAAAGAAAATGTCAGATTTTCTAAGTCAAAAGTCAAACCTTATTTTTCATATATAACGTTATTCTATTTTAGAAACATGTATACATAAAAAATAACTGTACTTTAATGTATTTATGTTCAAAAAGGACAACTGTATAAAAGGATAACTGTTAAAAAAAAAAAAAAATTTTTTTTTTATAAAGTGGTAGTTGTTGTAAAAATTAAAATAAACAGTTCCCTCATATAGGAAAACTTTTATGTGATTTTTTTTTTTTTCTTTTTGATTTTTCTTATTTTTGTTACTTGCCTTAAACGAAAATCATAACGAAAGTAATACTCAACAGATGTCTTCAGTATATAGTGTTCATGTTATTATTGTTACACACATATATGATAATGGTTTATTTTTATGACAAAAAAAAAAACAAAAACTAAAAATCAACAATGAAAAAGATGAAACAAAAATATATCGTCATATCATCATGTTTATTATTATACAGTTGGTCTTCTATAGAATGTTATATTCGGATTTTGCAAAAAAATATTTCCGCTTCTATTACTTACTTTTTATGCTAAATAACTTTAAGCACCGTTCTTTTATGCATATTACTGTTAAAAATAAATACCAGGGTCGAAGTATTACAGTGTATATGTAGGAATGTTATTCAATATAATTTGATGAAAATTTAAAGTTGTAAATTTTAAATAATGTAGAAGAAAATAGTTATATCTGAAGTGTATAACTAACTAAACTCAAAAATAAATTTCTTCCATAATTAAACCATAAAAAATATTTAAGGTAAAGCTAATAAAAGAATAAAAGAAATATTAAAATAAGGACTTCTTATATCCTTATTAAGAAAATTTTCATTATTTTCAAAATTAGCTTGAATTCATAAATCTTAAAAACTATATTAGAACTTTTGTGGTCTTTTAAAATCAATTAACAGAAAATTTGGTTTTTAATAGAATAGGAAGTTTATTAGTTTAGAAGGGTTATTGGTTTCAGAGTAAATGTGCGTTTTGGATATAAAATTGTAACTTTCTTTAGCGAGAAGTCATCGGCGTAACAAAAAATAAAATAAAATTAAAACAAAAAGTTAAAATCTTAGGTTAAAGAACTTATAACAAGGTAGAATGTAAACCAACGGTTTTTAGAAGCGCACTTTTCCAAAAGACAATACAAACTGTTTAGAATTGTAACTTGCACAAAAATTTGAATATTTCATGTAATAAGAAAAAAATTGAAAATAGAACTTTTCTGGAATTTTAAGGGGGTGTTACCAAAAAATTTTCTGAGAAAACTTATACTAATTCTAAAAGTTCTTTCTTGCCTCAAAATTTCAAGCGCCTATCTAAATGCGAGCCGGAGTTATGAACGTATAAAATTCATGCAAAATTTTATTTTCACATAACGGTAAATTTAAATACTAAATTTAAAAACTATGTATAATTTTAATATTGATTTATAAACGTAAAAAAATTGCTGTCGAATAGCGTTTTCAGATTGAAAAAATATTAAGCGGAACATGAAATATACATGTTTAAAAATAGCGTTTTTGCAAAGTTTAAGGAGCTGTAGTTCCATGATGGATGGGGTTGAAAAAGTTGTTCCACAAAATTAATTTTTTTATGAGGTCAACCCATGGTTAAAATTTTTTTTTTCTATCTTTAACGGTGTAGAACTTTTGTAAATAGACGTACAGGCGGACGGACGGACAGTGAGAGACTAATAGGCACATTTTTTCAAAATTTTTTTGGAAATGTGCTAAAAAGGGTATACATATGTCTAAAAATTTAATAAAAATGTGTAAGATTGTGGTATGCATTACCCATACTACGACTCTGTATTGAAGACTTTTATTTTCTTTGTTAGTTGCAATGTTTCTACTTTTTGAAATTATAAGAAAATATGGTGATGTCATAATCATTATACTATCACTATCACCATTTTTATTAGAAGGCTTTATTATTCTCATGGCAACAGATGAAAATGAAACCTTAGAATAGAATTACATCAAAAAAAAAAAAAGAAAAAAAATCTAAAATTTCATCCCATTTTAGAGATGAAAAATTTATTCATAATTGCTATTGAATGTACCTTGTTTAGTGTACTTACGGACATTAGAAATTTTTTTCTATCTCTTAACTGGTGCTGATGAAATTGATGGAATAGCATTTTTCAAAAATAGTATCATTTTTAGTTTACAAATTAATGGTGGAATAATTTTCTTTTTTTTTTTTTAATTCTATAAAATTAAAAAATAACAAGAAAAAACAACAAAGTGGAAGAAAATAGAAAAGGAAAAAAAAACATGTTCTGAAGAAAAAAAATATCTTACAAATGAGGGTGTAATATGTCATAAATATGACATATTTTTAATTACTATTTGACATTCATTAGTGATGATTTAATAATCTTAAATTTTCTTTTAGTTTGAAAATTATTAAAGAAAATAAAAAAAAAAATGGATACTTCGTAATTAGAAATTTTTTAAAAATTGATAATACATAAATTAAATTTTTTTTTTAATAGGTTTGAGATTGCACTTTAATTATGTACCTGTATATGTAATGTATTAGTAATCTACAATAATGAATTAATTTTTTCCTGTAAAGTTGAAACCATGTCGAAATTTCGTGGCAGTCGACGAATATTCTCAATGAAACCAAATAATTGCGGTGGTGGCTGACAAAAACGGCTATGCAGATATAAATGATATCTAAGAAAATAAAGCAAAAACCAAATATCAAAATTTTAAAATGGAGAGTATTTGTTAAAAATTCTAAAAGTATTTTGAATTTTTGCAATAGTGCAGTTTCTTTCACAATTCACAATTAATTTTAATTTTACAAGATTCATTAATAACTGTTTGGAATATTTTTTGATTGCTAATTTATCTTTCAAACTCGTGTCATTAGTGTCAAAAAAAACTTTCGGCAGAAAAATTAGAAATCATTTTATTTTAAACCCAAAGAAAAAGTTGGCCATTTCGAATTAGAGTTAACTATTGATTTGAATTGTCATCTAACTGTCAAAATTAGATGAGAACATATATTATTTATTTCAAAGAAATTATAGTATCTTCAGAAAAGTTTTTAATTTTAAGATGTATTAGAAGGTTAATTGAACGATTTTGTTGACAATTATTTCGATATGCAAGTTTATAATATTAAAATTTTAAATAAAAAAAATAAAAATGGCGCTTCTTTCAAGTAGCAAATTTATAAAAGTTAACTTTGTTAACTTAAATGTGCATTTCGAAACGCTAGTTCTGACATCATGGAGTTAATTAAACTTAATTCCGATAACTTCAAAATTCAAATTCAATTTTTTATCTGTTATAGAACAACTCCTTGAGAGTAACAAGCGAAACGTACACTCGCCGTTCTGGACAGTCCCATTTAAATATATGGCTGTTAAAAAAAACCTTCCCAACCTCAGCAAAATTTTGACACCAGCATAAGATTAAGACTTTGAAAATTTTATTTTTGAATTTAGAAATAATAGAAATTTTTAAGTTTCAGTATCACGATTTATTTTTTAATAATTAATATATAATTTAAATTATTTTATTTATTTATTTTTTAGCTATTAGATGAGAACTAAGATGATACCACTATTCTGACTAAAGAAGCTTTGAAAACTTCTCAAATTCATGCCAGAGAGTTTAAATGTTTGGGAAAAGAAACATCTCCTTTTCCCATATTTCTTAATTTTAGAAAAATAAAAAAAAATCTTGAATTCTATTCAAGAAGCGCTTCGATAATTATACAGAATTTTACTTATATTACATCACTTAAATATTATTTGTAAAAATTAAAGCTTATAACTCAACTAAAATTTTGTTATATTATTTCTAAGAATGAAAATGTTATTTATTTAAAAAAAAATTTAGTTGATAAAACTGTTTTTTTTTTGTTTTTATATTAAAACTATGACTCATACAAACTTTAAACACTCATTAGGACTCAACCTTAATATAAATCAATTGTTAGACATGAAAAAATATTTTATTTTAAAATTATTTTGGTCTTTAATACTTTGGTCTGAACTCTTCAGTAAGGTTATAGTGCTGAATTGCCTAGACAATTCCTAGTTTAAATTTACGATTAAACTTATTCTTATATGAAATAAAAATCATCTGTGAATTATAAGATTAAATAAAAAATTTTTGAAAACATTATATATATTTTACGTGTTTTTTAGAAAACTGACAGATGGAAATGATTGCATGCCAACAGTTATATCGTATACATAAAAGTGCTATGGAAAGCAAAAAAAAAAAAATAATGTAAACTATGTAAAATCATATTTAAAATGTTTGTTTTAGAATTTTGAATTAAAGAATAAAGACATTTTAGAATTTTCTAAATATGATCTCAGAGTATTTATCATTTTGTAATGGAATTTAGTGAATTTTAAAAAATTTAAAAACTTAAAATTTTGACAAATAGCATTTTTTTCTGTTTTTTTTTTTAATTCACATAAATTGTTATATAATGATAAATTAAAATCTCCAATAATCATTGTTAGAAACCTTTTAAACCTTTTCCTATTCAACCAGTGAAATTCTTTTTTTTTTATTTTTTTATATTTTAAAACTTCCCATAGGACATCATCATCTTTAAATTTTTTTAACATTTTTTCTACTATTTTTTAATTCTTTTTCTTTTATTATCTTTCAACTTAAAAAAAAAAAAAAACAAAACTTTGTAAAATTGCTGGCATTTCACGCTATCCCAGAAAACATCTCTACATCTCTATTTTCATTACCGATATGATATATTTAGTATATAGTGTTGTAACAAAATGGTGTTTTTACCACCATATAATATTTTCATAATAATATTATTGCGGTTTATATTTTATATTTCTTTTTTATTATTATTTTTTTTTTTTTTTTTACCATATTTTTTGTAAAGTGCCAACATTCTTAGTGTTCAACAGTATAAAATGATAGTTATGATGTTAGTATAGGATAAACGAATTCTTTAACTCCTCTTAATGTACTCGTTTTTGATACCCTCTTGTTTTTTATTATTATATTTTGTATATTATCAGTAGTAACAAACATGCAACATGCTCATATGGTCGCATGTTGTAATATTCATTTTCTTTTTAATTTTGTTCTTCTTAAGTTTTTTTTTTTTAAAATAATATTCAAGTGGAAAGTGACATCTTAAGGATATTTACCAGGACATTATTGTTAATATTTTCTTATTTTATTGTTATTATTATTTTGCGTTTTTTTTTTTTTTTTGAATTCCAGAAAATTGTAAGTAAAAAATATTTTTTTTTTTTTAGATATAGAGAAAACTGGAAAGAAAAAAAAAGGGAAAACTATAGAAAGAAAAATTTAAGATATTAAAGATGTTAAAGGTTACCATCGTTTTCATTACGAACATTATTTTAATAGGAAGTTATTAAAAAAAAATGTGGTTACTATTAATGCGTCAATTTTCCTTTTAAATTAAGAAATTAGAAAATTTTCATATATGTATTTTGGGTATATGAAAGAATATTGTCATATATGTAATAATTATAGTGAGTTAAAAAAATTTCCGGACAAATTTGATTTAAATTTATGATAAAATGTTTAAAAATTAAAATTTCCATGATATGGAAAAATTAAAAGGAACATTAAAAATTTTTTGTGTAATATTCTTTTAAAAAATCTTAGATACTAAAGTTTTTCGTTTTACTCTAAACTTCTTAATACTAAAATTTGCATACCTTATCCAGGATCAACGGTATATTTTTATAGAAGGTTCCAATTTTTCTTTTTTGATCGAATAGAGATGTAGTATTTAGTATTAAAAATTAAGAAATTGTTTGTCATCAGATCATGTGCTGGAAACATTAAAACTTTTTGTGTAGTCGTTCAAAAATGTTAGGTAGGTAGGTAGGTATGGTGGTGACCTTCACGATGCTGCTTGAAGGCCTCAATTAGCACTAGATTGCGCCATTTTGATACCACTGCACTCATATGACCCGTGTTTTTAGATTGTTTGCGGTTTTATATCCAACCCGAGCGGTTTAGATACAAGATCAGTTCTTTGATTTTGTGTTTAGAAAGCTCGCTGAGGTTGTGGAAGAACGGCTTGCCGAGTGAGAGAAATGTTAGAGAACGAATCTTTTTCTTCTCTAAACTTTTTAATATCAAAGCTGGATACTTTATTCTGAACCAAACTGTATACTGTTATAAAAGGTCCCAATTTGTTGATTGATCGCATAGAGATGTAGTATTTAGTTATGGCTAAACTTTAAATGAACGGATCAGAACATATATGCAAGCATCTTAATGAAAGCATTTTCACCTATTCATATTATTTCAAAAAAAAAAAATTTCTTACAAAAAATTATTGTAAAGAAATATGATGAATTATTGAAGACTTATATAACGTACACTTAATTTATTTAACTTATTATTGCCACATATATATATAAGAAAATTCCACCGTTATAAAAAAAAATCCGGTCAAAATCGAATTTATTAATCAAATTGTTTTCCTTTTGTGTAAAAATCCTTCTTAAAAGTATAAGTCATATTTATTATTCATATATAATGAGTCGTTTTTTTTTAAACTCAATCAAAATGTTAGAAATTCTGAAGCACTAAGAATTCGAAATATGTTGATGGAAGAAAACAAAAATTATTTGATTATTCAAATAATCATTTAAAAGTTAAATAGGTGTATTAGACATATCATATTAGACCATTTACTGTATTACTAACATTCTCAATCCTCCCCCGTTAAACAATGTTTTAATGATTATTGCTTTTTTTAAAACCCGGAAAAATTTTTTTTTTTTGGTAAACATTTGCCTTTAATATACACACAGAATAAAAAATTCTAAATTTTTTTGCACAAACTTTCAGATACAACTGTAGAATGTTAGATATAAAAAAAGAAAATTATTTTATTAAGAAATTTTCAAAATGAGAACTATTGGTTTTTAATTAAAAATTTTAATGTCAAATATACTCATATGGGATTTGAACTTATTTTTAAAATTTAATTTTTCTAAAATACAAAAACGAAAGAAAAATAAAAAAAAATTTCGTGGTTTTTTTCTTAATAATTTTCTATTAAAGAAAATTTACTGATTATATGGAATGTGAATATGAGTTCTCTTTAAAATTAATAGTACCTACAAAAAAAGAAAAAAAAAACTGTTGTTGTTAGTCCTGTTAGTTTTAGTACTTTAGTAAAAAAAACAAAAACATATGGTAATGAGTTTTCTTTTTTTAATAAATATGATTATATTTAAAACTTAATTTTTTTGTACAATACTAAAAAAAAAAAAATGTTAATGAAATGAAGTCAGTTCCAAAAAGCGAGTTTTTAAATACTACTTTTATACTTTAGTATTTTAATTGCCGTATGTAAGATTAAAATAATCTTATCAGAAATTAATTTTCTAATACTAGATCTTGAAGTTGCCTAATAATACAAAATCAATGTTTTGCTCCAGGGATAACAATGCTCACAATAGTATTGTGTTAATGTTATTATTCGGATAATTAATGCAACAAAGACTTACTAAATACATATAACCAAATATTTAACTTAATTTATTTTATTTAAAGATACATTCTAGATTTTTATTTTGAATCAAAATTTTTATTTCATCATTATAACTCACATATTATTATACCCGTACGATAGGATCGGGTATAATAAAATTACTCCTCCGTTTGTAACACCTCGAAATAAGCGATCTAGATATACCTTCAAAGGTATGGATCGGATCAGAAAAAAATTCTAAGACTTTTGAGCCATGTCCGTCCGTCCGTCAGCACGCTAACTCAAAAACTAAGAAAGCTAAAATCTTGAAATTTACACAAAATATTCTGGGAGTAATTTGCAGGTTCCCTATTTTTTTTTGGTTGAGTTTGGACCAAACCTTAGGGTAGCTCTCGAACACCTGACTTTTAGATCCCCACATTTTTTTTGAAATATAGCTGATAGATGTCACAAAAATATTCATTTTATTTTTAATAACTTTTTTTTGTACCCCCACCCGTTACGGAACTACAGCTCCCCAAAGGTTCAAAAAGCTCTATATTTAAATTGTTATAGCACAAGTTGTATAAGGTATATCTTCATTTTGAAAACGCCAAACGATTACTACTTTTATTAGCTTTAAAAGTATATATACAATAAATATATTTTTGTGGCATACGGTGTCTTAATTTACCGTTATGCGAAACTAAAATTTTGAAAAATCCTTTAACCCTTATATCTTCTAAACGGTTTAATTTGGAAACTTGACAGAATTTTGACAGAAGTTAGATCTTTGAAAATAAGTATGAGTCATTTCAGAAATTTTTTTTGTATCACCCCATGAGTCATTTTGTAGGAGCTATAAGAGGTCAAAAACTGAAAGTTTACAATTTTTAAACACCTGTAACTTGAACACCTGTTAAAAGTTTTTTGAACTAATACACAAAAATTAAGGCTTCAACATTATACTTTTATTTCTGTTAACAACTTTTTTTAATAATATAGGGTTACTTTATAATTGACGAAAGTGTTACTTGATTTTTTCAAATTTTCTAACAAATTTCTTCAACAAATTTTTTGCATTTTGTTTTACTCGTTAATTTGAAATTGTTGAGGATATAATGCGTAGTACAAAAAAATGTAAATAAATAAACAACATAACGGTTGCTTGAAGAATTTTTATTTATATGATATTGATATATATACATACTTATATAATATCATGTTTATTTACAATATATCGTATATGTCACTAGTGAATGAATGATAAGAGTATAGATGTATATTATATAGCGCCGTATTTACATACATATATGTATTTTATTGTACTTATAAGAAATTATTCTGTCAATGGAATATTTAAATATAATATAATATAATATTTAAAATTATATTTATTATTTTGTGCTAAGTAAATTTAATATACATTTACCTCTTAGTATTAAATGGTACTATAGAATATTTGAAAAAGTTTTGGATTGATAATCGTTATGTGGAAGGTTAGAATTTGCTTTTGAAGAATGTATAAACATATAGTTTGAATATATGTACAACCCATAGTTCTAGAAATTATCAAATTCACCCAAATTATTTTAAAATACTAAAATATTAAAAAAATAATATTGTAAGCAGAGTGACAGGCTGTGAACATACTAACGGTTCGTACGGGTATCTAAGAGTTGACAAAGGCAACTGTATTTTTCCTCGTTTTTATTCTTTTTTTAATATATGTAAAACTTTTTTTCTTTTATAATTTTATTTTAATGTGACTTATATTATCAAGTTTAATTTTCTGACAATATTACTTTTAACATATTTTTCTAAAAATTTCTTATTAGTGAATTCGTTGGTGAAGACATTAATAAATTTTCATTAATATATACATAATATTGCTAACTTTTATATCACCAAATTTTGAATTAATCATTAAATACTTTCTAAACTCTTCTATGATTTTTTGATTGTTTTATATTGTTGAAGAAATTGAAACCTTTAGCTTGGTTTGTAGAGATTAATAAAATTTAAACAATACAATACCTGAACGGTTCGTGGAAAGAGTAAAACGTAACATAAACTTAAAATTTAATTGATAAAATTGAAAAAAACTCGTCCCACGTCTTCTCTAAAAATGTATAGTATAGGTTTCTACAAAGATTGAAATTCACCAAAAATTACAATTTTTCTTCAATTCCATTCAAAAGGGCCCAATCTTTTTTCAAGGTCAAAAAATCCTTGGTTAACTTTTCGATGTAAACACAAAATGAGAATTTGTAATTACGTCATTGTATACAAGTGTATCTTATAAGAACTGTAAAGACGTAATAGGATTAACACTATATGCAGTAGTGGTTTTAGTGGTTACCAGAAATAATGGCCCAGGAAATAATGCCCATCGCGAGCGGAAATAAAATCGAAATCGCGAATTTTTAGAATTCAGCCTTCTTTAAAAATAAAATAATATCCAATCGGCCTCATTCCCGTTCTCCGTTCGTAAGTTGTCAGCTTTGTGAAATGAAAATAATACACTCAAACATCTATTCTAATTCGGGAATCTCGCATATGCATATATATAAATATTCTGGAAAAAGGACAAAGCCTGATTTTTTTAACGAACTATACAATTCACCGACTACAAAATCTCCGAATTGGGAATGCATTATTAATAAAGAATGCGTTATGTATCAATTCTAAAAATTCGTGATTTCGGTTTTAATTCCACATCGAAACGAAAATAAAGATTCGGTATTATTTTTGATCAGTAGTTTTATTTTAAAAGAGTTTATTTCATTGTACAATATTGACTTTTTTAATACCTTTACTCTGTAGTAATTCTATATGTGGCCGTTTTCTTCTTGAATGTGGGCCATAGTATTAGTTAGCTGCTAATATTATCTTGATTTTCATTCATAAAATATTATTACTAAAATTCATATTATTTTATTATAATGAATTTAGCATTATAAAGTAAAAGAATTTATCTTCAAAATAAATAAAACAAAATTAAAATAAAGGTAAAAGTTTCAAAATAAATGTTGTTACAGTTAATGGTACAGTAGATTCCGCTTGTTGGTTTACTTTGCGCCTAATTTTAAGTTTACTTCTCTGAAAGCTATATAAGGATTCTTATTTTTCTATAAATTGCTTATTTGTGAAATCGTGATGAAATCGTCTAATCAAGGGAAAAAACAGTGATTGCATTGAACTTCTGTTTATCATGACGGGATACTCGATATCGGACAGGTAATGCAATATTACCTTTAAGATATAGATTTTATCTTAAGGTAAAATAGATATAAAACGAAAAGTTTTTTATAAAATTTTAAAATTCCATTCACATTTTGTAATAAACAAAATATCACTTTTATTCTTTTTGTTCTTAAATGAAAATCTATAAAAATATCATTAAAATTTAAAATTTATTTATTTTTTTTTTTAAATTAATTATATTTTTATTGATATTTTTTATGCTTAAACTTTTTTTTTCTTTTATTATATTGAATTAAAAAACAAAATGGAGATTCCAACAGATTGGTACATAGTTATTATTAAAACTATATATACTCGTAATTTATTTAAATTAAAAAAAAATTGTTTATTTTTTTAAATTTTAATGATTATCTACTGATTGAATTTTAATTTTTAAAATAATTTAATATTTTATCTTCAGTTCTCATTTTTTTTTATATACAAAAAATCATGTAAATTGATTTTTATTCAATGAATTAATACAAAAATTTTACATTAATTACTAAATTAATTTAGTAAACTGAAAAGATTACAGTTTGTTTTTTTAAATTATTACTGATATTGTTAAATTAATTTAAGTTTATCCAGAAAACCACAAAAAAATCTGAATTAAAAATTTATTTAAAAACTTATAGAAACAAGTCGGAATGGAAAACTGATGATTGCTAAAGACGCACAGACGCAAAAGACAATATAAAAAGTTTAGAATAATTATGACTTGAACCAAAAATTTGTAAATTTTCTTAGAATTTCATATATAATAAAAAAAAAAATATTAAAAATTAAGAGACTATTTCTTTAATTTTAAGGGAACCGTACATAACTAAGAACAGCTTCTAACATATATGAAAAAATATAATATTGGAGCTTTAATTTTTAACTTTTATTTTGCCAAAATTAAGACAGATACCTGAGTTATAGGGGTCTAAAAATAGGACATTCTCAATTTTTGAACCCTACATTTTTTTAAAGAGGAGGTGGTAAAAAAAAAACTTTTTGACACAACTTTTACTAATTGTCTGCCGATATTTTGAGGACCTTTTTGCATTTAGCGTGTGGGCCATCTCGGTACAAGTATTCAATTATAATTATATTTAATATTTTGTTTACATTATTTTTTTATATTTTATGTATTATTTTTCCTGATCGGGGTTTGAACCCCAGACCTTTCGTCTAAAAGACCGGTGACTTACGCACTGCACCATTGGTCAGATTGAAAGATTTTTCTTTTCTTAAAAATTCAAGCTTCAATTTAAAAACATTGCAAAGATATAAAGGAACAAAACCGTTGTCAAATTTTATTTTATTACGGTAAATTTGAATACTATATTGCAAAAAATTTGTATAATTTTAATATTGATTTATAAAGGCGAAAAAAAATCTGTAGTTGGGTATTTTTCTATAGCAAAAATATTAAGTAGAACTTGAGATATGTACTTTTAAAAATATTGGTTTTTCAAAGTTTGTGGGGCTTTAGCTACCTAATGAGTGAGGCTACATAAAAATGTTGTTTTAGAACATAAAGTTTTTTATGAATCCTACTAATTGTTAAAATTGCAGTACTTTCTTTAATCGTGTGGTAGTTTTGTGGATGGGCAGATAAATGAACGGACGGAGGAACAAAGGGACAGAGTGAAACTAATAGATAATTTTTTCAAAAATTTTTTGTCAAAAGTGCTAAAAACCTTTTTTTTATATTATAGAATTTAAATTAATTATAGTTATTTGAATTAATTCAGACCGTATTGAGCTTTTGTTAAAGATAATCAGTGTAAAAACGAAAATACGAACTAGTATTAGAATAAGAGTGACAGAGTTGTCGTTTTTATCTTCTTTCTGCTTTTTTATCTAATTTTTTTATCTGAGAATTAAAAAGGATCCATTTTTCAATTATAAACCAGGTTTTGACTAGGCAGTACATGAGTATTAAAGGTCGTATAATCTATTATATGGTAAAAAAATGGAGGTTGTGTTTAATGGGTTAAAGTCCCATACATTCATAGAGGACTCGTGCTAGTTTTCACTCCTCTATAGCGCCTGTTGATGATTCTCACCTACCTTCGCAAAAAAAAAAATAAAATTCAAAGTTCTTGACTTTTTGTACATTCTCCTATTAACATTCTAATATACAGAATCATAATTTGGAACAACTTTTAATTTCGAATTAGTTGAATTTAGTAAAACTAAAATGCTAAAAATTAAGTTACACAGATTGCTTTTATTATTTTATGTAAATTATATATTATTACTAAAGATTTAGAACTGCTTCCAACTGATTTTTGTATTTTTTAAAAATTTCCTTCAAAATGTAATCCCTATCTTTTTGCTAGTTAAACATCCCAAAGTATATAATTTCAAGTTAATTGAAAGAGTTAAGAAAAATCAAAACCTTACAGTGCGAATGAAATTTAAATTTACAATTATTTGTTTATCCATTTTATTTAATATGAAAAATATTATTTATCAGAATAATATAAAATATAAATAAATAGAAAATATATATATACTCGTACATACTTTAATAATGATTGTCCTGAAATTATTAATTTCGCATAATTTAAAAAAAAAAACATCTAATTGAATATTAAAAAAACTAGGCAGAATATAAACCAACGGTTTTCAAAAGCACACATTTCCAAAGGCAATACAAACTGTTTAGAATTGTGACCTGCACAAAAAATTTGAAAATTTCATATAATAAGAAAAATTGCAAATAGCAAATTTAAAATTTTTGAGCCCTAATAGCTCTTAAACAGGAGGTGGTACAAAAAATGATCTGAGGAAACTTATACGAATTCTGTTCTTTCTTGTCTTGAAGTTTCAAGTTTCTATGCAAAAGCGTGCTGGAGTATGAAAATTATGCGTACAATTATGAAAAAAGGAATATCATACAAAATTTGGTTTTCACATAACGGTAAATTTAAATAGTAAATTACAAAATATTGCATAATTTTGATATTGCTTTATAGAGGTAAGAAAATTTTCGGTTTTCTAGCGTTTGTAGATTTTAAAACTACTACACAGAGCCTGAGATATATATATCTGAAAATAGGGTTTTTTTTTGAAATTTCAATTGGCTGTAACTGTGGAATCCTATACAACTAAAAGAAACCGTTAACACACGTAAACATATATTACTGGAGCTTTCATTTTTATGTCTTGCCAAAGTAAATGTCTACAGGTGTTTAAAAGTAAATTTTTAAATTTTTCTCCAAAAAAATTTTCTGAGGAAAATAAACTAATTTTAAAGTTCTTTCTTACTTCAAAATTTCAAATCCCCTAACGGTAAATTTAAATATTAAATTTAAAAAAAATGCATAATTTTGATATTGAATTCCTGCCGATTGGCGTTTTCAGATTGAAAAAATACAGGCGATAGAGTGAAACTAATAGACACAGTTTTTCAAAAACTTTTTTGAAATGTGCTAAAAAGAAGGCAATATGTAAAAACAAGAATTTTTAAACGTGTAGATTAATAATACAAACAAAATTCGAAGTTTAAAAAAAATGTTATTTTTAACTCGTTAACTAAATACAAGCAACGCATTCCTCAGTACTAATGTAAATTTAGCTAAATGGGAACATTATTGACAGATAGGAACACACAATCAATAATGAAATCATGTCCCACATTTTAGCAATTCTTAAAATAAATGGGTTTACATAACCAATTATAAACTAACTAAGATTTTTCAAACTGTAGAAATATGTACTTGCTGCTTCTCTTGTTAAACGGTGGAAAAGTTTTAAGGGGAGGCATTATTGATTTTAGTTCAATAGAGCAAATGTCATTTATTACCTACAAGATATCTATAAATAGAGTAAAATTGTTTCAATATTTCGACAAATATTAGTGTTACTAGCTCGATGGGATCATTAATTAAGCGTAAGGCGTGTTGAACTTTATCGACGTAACTGAAAGATGTTTGATGGATGCCAGCTAATATATTAGAATAATACTCCATCTTAAGTTGAATGTAAGCTTTATAGATATTTGAAAGATCTCTTGAAGGAAACTGTATTTTATAATGGGAAATAAACCCCAACTATTTGGGCTTTGGCAGAATTTTTAGCTGCATGCTAATACCACAGCGTCTTTTCATTTCCGACCCGCTGTATAATATCTCTTTGAAATCGCTGAATTGGGTTGAATTTCTTTTCTCTGAAGTTTGTTGAAGTTTTGTTGAGAAGAAAACGGTAGGACAAATGAAATGAAACTTATAAGTAAATTTTTTAAAAAATTTTAGTAATGCACTAAAAAAACAAAAAAATTTTTTTATTAAAATATAAAAGGAAAATTGAAAAAATTAATAAAAAAATTTGTCAGTGAAAATTAATATTACGCGGAAAAAAATTTTAATTTCATTTTTACTTTTTTTTTGAAAATTTTTCACCCATAATAATTGTTTAAATAGGGTACGGAATTATAAATTATATGTTTGAAGTAAAAACTGCATTTTCATAATTTTAATTTTTTTTTCAATTTTACTAATGGATCATTATGGTAATTTTATTCACAATAATATAAAAAACGAAAAATAAAATTAAACTTATAATTGAATAAACAATAGTATTACAAATCTAAAAATTATGCAAATTAAAATGATTTTATTTTTAATATAATAAAATTTAAAAAAGTATTATAAATACCATTATTGGTATAAAACAGTTTATTAAATATTAAATCAATTGTCTACAAATTATTTATTAAAAATTTTAAAGATATCATCAAAAAGTTGCTCTTTGTTTTTTGTTTCTTATGTTTTAATGATATTAAAAGTCGATGAGGCCTTTTCTTTTGTTTTTTATAATTAAAGTTGGAAAAATTGCTCTAATTATTGAAACATCAATTCAAATTTCCTTTACTTAAATTTTGTTTTCTACAAAAACATTGTCTTATCTTTTAAAATTTATTTTTCTTTTATTTTTATTTGTATCTCTGTTAAGGATTATTAGTTTTATGAAAAATTAACTGTAATTTTTTGACATGTTTATATTACGTAAATGTCAATAATTATCATAGTTTGAGCTATTTTTAGTTAGTTTTTTTTTTTTTTTTTGTTTTTATTTCAGAAAAAATAAAAGCCAAGATAATAATTTTTAATAGCTTCTAATAATTGTAAAAAAACGAAAAAAAAAATTAAAAGACATGAAACTGAATAAAATATTTGCATGACAAAATTTAGTTGTTAAATAACAAAAAAAAAAAAAAAATGGCGCCGAGACGGTTTTTTTAAATATTTTTTTTTTGGTTTTTTTTTTTTATTTCTAGGATCCGCATTCTTTGTTTTTAATTTACCTATATATAAGGAACTGTAATTTAATAATTGTGTTGTAAGGGTCGTTGCTTCCTTTACTTTGGAAATTAACGTGTGTAAATTTTAATTTTACTTCTAACAAGGTATAACTAATGATTAATTGTTCCGTTTCACGAATGTTTTCATTTTTAATGTTATTTTTTTTTGTTAAAACTATATTTTCTATATATGTTGTAGAAACAAACAAGAATATTAAATAATGACAACTTTTTATATTCATTTATAATTTGTAATTAGAATAAACGTTTATAATATTAATAACAAAGCACCGTAACCCGATGTTATAAATGAGGGAAGTAAATTAAATCTTAGTTTTTTTTGTTTTTTTTTTTTGAATTTTTATTCTGAATATTTACAATAACAAGATAGAATATAAACCAACGTTTTTTAAAAGCGCACATTTCCAAAAGATAATACAAAGTGTTTAGAATTGTAACTCTGCAGCAAAATTTAAAAATTTCATATAATAAGCAAAAATGTAAAAATAGGACTTTTTTGCAATTTTAAGGGGCTGTAAGTTCGGAACCCTTTATAACTAAGAAAAACCGTTAAAAAACGTAAAAATATATTACTAAAGCTCTAATTTTTATGTCTTGCCGAAGAAAAATTTGTACAGGTGCCAAAGTTACAGGTGTCTAAAAATAGCATATTTTCAATTTTTGAGCCCTAATAGCTCATAAATAGGGGGTGATGTAAAAAAATTTCCTGAGGAAATTTATACTTATTCTAAAAGTTCTCTCTTACTTTAAAATTTCAACTTCCTATCTAAAAGTTGTTGCAGTTATGAAGGTAGAAAAATAATGCACAATTTGGTTTTGGTTTTGATGCAATTCACATAACAGTAAATGTAAATATTAAATTTAAAATAATTTAAAAATTTAATAATTTAATTGTCTAATTTTGATATTGATGTAAAAAGGTAAAAAAAATTCGTGTCGAATGGCATTTTCAGGTTGAAAAAATGGTAACAGAACATAAGATATATGCATTTCAAAATAAGAGTTTTTCAAAGTTTGAGGGGCTGCAGCTCCGTGAGGATGGGGCTACATGAAAAAGTTGATTTTCAACATTAAGTTTTTTATTAGACCTACCCATGGTTAAAATTGTTTTTCTCTATCTTTAACGGTGTAAAAGTTTTGTAAGCAGACGGGCGGACGGACAGAGTTAAACTAATAAGCACATTTTTTCAAATTTTTTTTTGGAAATATGCTAAAAATGTTTTTTGTTTTGAATTTTCATTAAATACACAAAGATGGTTTGTGTATTTAATGGAAAGTTTAACCAAAGTTTTAGTGGTGAAAGAACTGACTGAAACTGTATGGATAATTATTGTTTGTGTCTATTATTGAATTATTAAAGAGATTGATATGTGTCTTTAATTATTGATTTCACCACAATTTTACAAATAAATAATTTATAGAGAAATGACGCAGTATATATCTACTACTACTACTCAAAAATTGAATATAAAGTATATTACGAAAATTATATAATGTACCTATATAATATTAGATATATGAAATGGTTTTTAATTAGTATAGCTTGTTGCTTTCTTTAAATTGATTGCTTTCCTCCTAGTAGTTTACCTCTTAGATCTGTTTTTAGCACATTTCCAAAAAAATTTTGAAAAAATGTGCTTATTAGTTTCACTCTGTCCGTCCGTCCGTCTGTTTACAAAACTTCTACACCGTTAAAGATAGAGAAAAAAAATTTTAACCATGGGTAGGTATCATAAAAAAAAATAATTTTGTGGAAAAACTTTTTTATGTAGCCCCATCCATTACGGAGCTACAGCCCCTCAAACTTTGAAAAAGCCCTATTTCGACAAGTATTTTTTTTAACTTTGTAAATTAATATCAAAATTATACAATTTTTTTAAATTTAGTATTTAAATTTACCGTTATGTGAAAACCAAATTTTGCATGATTATTCTACTTTCTAACTCCGGCACGCTTTTAGATAAAGGTTTGAAATTTTGAGACAAAAAAGAACTTTTAGAATTAGTATAAGTTTGCTCAGAAAATTTTTTTGGACCACCCCCTGTTTATGAGCTACTTGGGCTTAAAAATTGAAAATTTGCTATTTTTAAACACCTGTCACATTTTACTTCTGCAAAATATAAAAATTAAAGATACAGTAATATATTTTTACGTGTGTTAAAGGTTTATTTTAGTTGTAAAGGGTTCCAAAGTTGCACCTCTAAGTTGCGGTTCTTCAAAATTGCGAAAAAGCCCTATTTTCAGATGTATAGATCTCAGGCTCTGCGTAATAGTTTTGAAATCTAAATCCGCAAGAAGATCGAAAATTTTATTATCTATATAAAGCTATATCAAAATTATGTAATATTTTGTAAATTACGATTTAAATTTACCGTTATGTGAAAACCACATTTTGCATGAAATTTCTTTTTTCATAACTCCGGCACGCCTTTAGATAGGAACCTGAAATTTTGAGACAAGAAAGAACTTTTAGAATTAGTATAAGTTTCCTCAGAATTATTTTTTGGTAGCACCCCCTCTTTAAGGGTTATTACGCCTCAAAAATTGAAAATTTGCTATTTTTAGACACCTGTAACTTAGGCACCTGTAAAAAATTTTCTTCGGCAACACATGAAAATTAAAGGTTCAATAATATATTTTTACGTGTGTTAACCGTTTTTCTTTGTTATATAGGATTCCGAACTTACGGCCCCTCAAAATTTCAAAAATGTCCTATTTTCTCGTTTTTTCTTATGACATGAAATTTTCAAATTTTTGTGCAAGTCACACTTCTAAACAGTTTGTATTGAGTTTTGGAAATGTGCGCTTTTAAAACCCGTTGGTTTACATTCTACCTTGTTTACGAATAAATACGAATGTACGGATAAAAAAAAACAGATAGGTTTCATTTAAGTTATTTTTTACCATATTCCGTTTAGCTTTTTGTATATTATAGTTATGAGTATTAATTTTTCTTTGAATGAGTCAATAATGTCTTTTACTGTTTCTTTCTATTTTCAAACTGAAAAGCTTTAGAAAAATTCCTTTCGAAGCGAGGAAACGTTATATTGTAAATGAGACATGAACAATATTTCTTTGGGATAAAAAAAATTTACCTGCCAAATTAATAAAATTGCATGTTTCGCTTAAAAATTTCAATAAAAAGCGACACTTGGTAAAAGTAAATTTAACAAATATGATTTTTAGCAAGACTTCAACTTAACATTTAGAGTAATTTTAATTACAACAAATTATTGAAATCCTGATGTTTAAATTAACTCTAAAATATCTCCTATAATAATTTTTTTTATACACACATTTTAATAAGAAAGTAATGGGGACTTCTTCCATGATTGAAAATATGGTTTTGTAGCCAACTCTAAATTCTCGTCTACGCTGATTATTTTTTGAAGAACATAGTGTTTATTCTCTCCTGAGAGTTGTTCTACTTTATCTTCGACTCCTTATGTTTTTGGATTCCAAGTATTTTAAAAAATTTGTCTGGAAAAATTTGCTTGAATGTAAAACTTAAAGTAGAAAGATACGAGGTGAATTTTGATTTTAAGAAAAGATACGAGGCGAAAAAAAGTAAATTATTTTATAATTATCTTTCAAATGTTTTATTATTTTTTACAAACTTTTAAAATTTTCATTCTTAAATTATGCTAATTGATGAAAATTTTTCACTTAATATTTGTTCTATAAAAATTACTTAGAATTGTTGCGGTTTTATAAAAAAACAAAATGAAAAAAAAAATTATAAACAAAAATCGTGAATTTAGGAATAATTGTGTCCAGAACAAAATTTTAATTAACATAGGAAATGAATTTTCTTTATTTGTAGATTTAGTTTGTTTTTGTTAATCTGTTTTTTTAAAATAAAATTAGATTATTAATTAAAAATTTTATTATATGACTATTTTCCTCAAAATGATGTTAAATGAGAAATTGGGATTATGAATAGAATACTTGAAAAACTAGAAAAAAATAAAATTAAAATTATTTTTTGAACGATTAAAATAAAAGGCGATACATATCTAATTTTGAAACAATTTTGAAACCAAACCCCTTGATTTATGACTTGAACTATTTTGAAAAACTTGGGGTGCTGAAAGCCACCTACACTATAGTTCGATCCAATAACCTTTTTGTGTCATAGGTAAACAAAAAATAAGAAAATCACTTAAAATGTAAGAGAAAAACTGAAGTAACAAATTATGTAGTTAAAAATCCGGAATCAGAAAATCTAAGGAGCTTCTGGAAAATTATAACTGGATAAGATATGACAAAATCGTAGGATCTAATAAAAACAAATTAAGAAATCTAACAGGCTAAAGAGACACATAAAGAAAATTGGAATAGGGAATGACCATACATGAAGATTTCATCAAGAAGACGCAGAATCTCCAGGACACGTACTGTGGAGCAATAAACCCTCTACAAATTTTCAGTTTTTTAGAGGCTGTAGGGCTAACTGAAGTTTTATTAGTGAAGCCAAAATCCACAATACGTAGTAATACTGGGAATACAATAGATCAACATTAAATGATCGCAGTAGTGTTACTAAAACTTTTTAAAATAAAAAAAACTATTTAATAAGTTTATTTAATACTCGATCTAATGTTCATTCCGCTCTTCACAGTATTGAATTAATTTTTATTTTAAACCTTTTTTGAAGGAAACCTTATTTTTCATATTTTAACTGATTAGTTAGTTTAGGATACTAGGTTTTTGGAATATTTTCATTTAGATTCTTCAAATAAACAATTGTTTTGTAGCATTACTTCCAGTTTTATTTTGTTTTTCTTTTCAAGAAAGCCGGTGGAAAACTTCAAAAGTCAGCCAGAAAAATTGCACATGATTCTTCCGAATAGTGTTCGACTTTAACCAACCAAAATCAACCACTTTTAAATCAAACTTTAGATTGGGACATTAAAATACAAATGTACAGTTTGGTTTACGGGATCCCTAGCAAAGGATTTTTTGAAAAAAGTGACCATCTTGTCGATCTTCCAAATATTACTTATTAAAATTTTAAACTTGTTGTGCCTTTAATTTTTTTAATTTTGACTTTGTTGAAAGTAGGTAACAGTGAGTTCAGCATTAGGGGCAATATATCCTATATATTATTCTATGTTATACTCGTATTTATTCTGAATCTTTCCGGGTTTTTCCTTTTCAAGTACTGATTTCAATAAGAATATCTAAATGTTAGGGTTAATGCTTAATATCATATCTTTAATATGTATGTACATATTGTTAAGTTTTATTATGTATGTAGTCTTGTAGCTTAGAAAACATTTTCTAGGAATTTTTTTTTATATAAATAAAAAAAATTTGTACTTGTATATGACGTGTTGCACTTCTTTTTTTTTTGAAATTTTAACTGGGTTAGGTAATAAATTACAATTTTTCATTTTTTTTTTTTTTATTTTATTCTAATTTCATGAATTATATAAATTTTTAATTATACTTAATAATTCTACAAGGTTTTTTAATTTATTTTACTATTTTTTTTTTCTTTCTTATTTTTAATTGTAATTATAGGAAGTATTATAAAACCTTGTTATTATTATTTAGTATATTATAATATATATGAATAAAATTATTTTGAGGTTTTTAGGTGCTGGTTTTTTTGAGGTTTTTAGGAAAATGTAAAGTATCAAATAAAAATTTTATGTTTATTCTTATGTTAAAAAATTTTAATACCTAAATTTCAGAAAACCTGTCAGAATTTTAATTAAAAAAAATGAATTTTTATATAAATATACTATATATTTTTTTTTTATACAAAAATGGAATATTTCTTATTAAATTTTTTTCCATGCCTGGTGGATAATATTAAAAGTTATACCTTTTATAATGTAACTAAAGATATTATTAATTTAAGTGAGGTTATTTTAATTTTAAATGAAGATTTTTTATTTTAATTGAAGACAATATTGTAATATTGTAAAAATATCTTCAGTTAATATAAAAAACTATACATATAATGTATGTACTTATTTATATGTCTGTATATATATATATGAGATTCCAAATAAAATATATGTATATGTATTACGTAAATTAAAGAATATATGTGTATATTAAATAGATATATGTACCTATACTACCTATACATATACATATATTACTGAAGTAAAAAGTTTTCATTTAAAATGAAAATGTCTTGCCTTAAAGTAAAAATTCTTCGCTTAAAGTAAAAATGTGTTAACTTAAAATAAAAATTCTTCACTTAAAGTAAAATAAGGTATAGAACATATATATAAGAAAAGAACATATACCTAGTTTGTACAAAATTGTAATGTAAGCCATCTATTGTCAAGCAATAGATTTATTGATTGAAAAATAATTGAAATAAAATTGGGCTATTGTGTATAAAAAAATTTTAATTGTAAAACAATATACTCGATTACACGTATACGAATACGAGATGATTTTTTTCTCCCTTCCCACTCTTATAAGCAGCATAGGGCATCAACTAAGTCATTTAATTTTCATATTTAACTAAACTTGAGTTTCTGGAATCAATAATTTCATTAAGGGGTATTCGGCTGCAGATATTGTACGGAATTGTGTTAATTTGATTGTGTAAACAACAGGTTACAGTTATGATTTTGAAAGACTTCTGAGGGGTTTATTATTTTATCAGTTGATTTTGTCCTCTTGTATACACCTAAGTGATATGTTATTATTTTCATTTTAAATCATTTGACATCAATTTGAATTAATATGCAATTTTATGAAAACTGACATAGACTGATATGACGTCTCTGCACCTACATTGATAAATATTAACAATATATGTTATTGGCAACCTGTCTCTTAGTTGATCATTAATTTATGACCGTAAAAGGTTTGTACGAATATATATTAACGAGGGTTAATATTATTTTAAAATTTAAATAAATCAAATTGTAATTCTAAATTTATTTGAATTACTATTTTGTCATTGTAATATAATGAAGAAATGTACTATATTATAACAGTACATAATTTAGATTAAAACGGAAATTGAATTTATTTTTTTATCATATTTAGTGAAACAAGCAGTGTTAAAGGTGTGGTAATAGAAATTATTGGAGCAATACCTCATTCATATTAAACCATACGTTTTTAAAAGATATTTGGTTTGTTTTAAAGTTTTAAGTCAGTGTTCAATTTTTTAACTTATAAATCTTTTACACAAAATTTACCTATTAATAGCAATTTAGCCAAAATAGATTTTCACCTTTGAGGAAATCTATGACAATCTCTAAATATTAACCTGTAAATAAATAATCTTTGAAACTGTTCGAGGAAGATCTAATTGATTTTCAGTTCTTTGTAATAAGTTACGAATGACCTAATTAAAAGAAAGCAAATCTAATATAATAGCCTAAGTGTGCACCAGTAGTTATTTTTACCTATTTCTACTCTATCTACCTACATACCTATATACGTAAATACCTACCTTTGAGAATATAGAGCTTCCACAAAGCCTTTCCATCTGCTTCTGTTTTACGTTTTTATTTTCATTTGGGCCCATGTCTTGTTCATTTGAGTTATTTCTCATTCTACTGTTCTACGCTATGTATTCTTAGGTCTACTAATATCCTTTTCCCTTGAGAGTTTCCCATTACAGGATCTGTCTAACTATGCAATTAGGAAATCTTCTAAGAAAATGACTAATCCATTTATATTTTTGTTTCTTAATTAATAATTAATTAAATAATTAATTTCTATTTCGATTGGCTTTTGATCGGTTGTTTTTCAAAGCTCTTCGTTGCGTATTCTTCTTGGCTAGTGTATTTTACATATGATTCGGAGGCACTTGTTAATGGATCATTATGCTTTAATAAATGTTTATTCATTATAAAGATTGGTATTTTATTTAAATTTTCGTAATATTATTAAAACATTTTGAAATTTTCGAATATCTTCTTTTCAAAAACTATGTTTTCAATTAGAACGTGGTGCACGGTTCTCTTATTATGTCAGAAGGTTCTTTTTCTATTTTAAATTCCTTTATCGTTGTTTGCTTATTTAGTAAATTTTTTTTTTTTAGTTCACTTGATCATTATTATAAAAAAAATTCCAATTTTCCACCTCTATTCATTACCTGGTGGCGATATTGTTTTTCAAAAAGTGCAATATATATAACTAAAGTAAATTTTTTCAAAAATTTTTTTAGATATTTATTTAGAAAAAATTGTATCCATACTTCAGCAATTACAAACCTTCAAAAAAAAAAAAAAAAGAAACAAATTCATTTTGATATAATAATTGCTTTTGAAATGATGATTGTTGAAAGAGAAATGAGATGTTTTTGATTTTTCATGCTTTTCTATTTATTTTAATATTCCCTTTTTTATTTAAAAAAAAATTTTTTTTTTATTTTCCGGAGAATTTAAAAAAAGAAAATGGATAGTAAAACTTGTGACATCTTGATTTAACGAATACAATAAAGAAAAAAATTTAAAAGTTTTTTGTTTTTTTATTTTTTTTCTATTCTTTTTGAAATTTTTAAGTGATTTTTTATAATTTTTTTTTTTTTTTTTTCTTATTTCCAACACTGAAACTAAAATAAAATTTGAAAGAATTTTTTTCATTTTAGATTTTATAAAAAGTTTCAATTTTTTTTTTGTTTTGTTTTGTTATGTTTCAATGATAAGTAAAAAGAATTGCTATTATTTGTGATTCTCTTAATCGTTTGAACATCTTTTGAAGCCATTATTGTTTTAGAAAAGATAACTTGACATATTAGATTGAACAAAAAAAGGATAAAGCAAAGTTTAACAGAAATCATAAATTTTTAAGGAAAATAAAAGGAAAAAACTAATTTTTTTTTTTTTTTTATATTTTCAATGTTTTCACTAGAAATTTTACTAGAAGTTCCGTATCAAAAAAAAATACTCTAGAAAAAATATAAAGAATATAATATTTGCATTTTGTTTTTGTACTTTTCGAAAAGAATGTTTTCAAACATTTTAAATTTTTATTTTATAATGCGTTGCATTGTAATTGCATAAATTTTTTCAAAGGTAAGTGTAAATTATTCACTTTCATTCCGTTAAAGAATTTATTTAGTACACATACAAGTAAATCGGGAAATAATCAAGTAAACATTTATTGAAATATCTATATAATTCTAGAATTTCTGTATCTTTATCAAATCCTATTCGATTCGTACTCACTATCAAGTATACGGCGGCGAAATCAGTCAGTCAGTTTCAATATATTGATTACAGAGGAGTAAAATTTTCACAAAGAGTGTATAGGTTCTTTTATGGCCTTTTAAAGAATCACAATTTCTTTGTGAAACAGGAAAGGAACAACTTCTTTAGGAAACGCATTACCGATTTTTAAATACAATTTCCAAATTATTGTCGGTTTGAGATAAGAATAATAAAAGGGAAATAATGAAAAACATTAATAGGTATGTTGTTTAAAAATATAAGATGAAAATTATTCAGTATGGAATTTAAGTTACATGACGTTCGAAAATGATTTTAATTTTTAACGATTATCGGTTAACGCACTGTGTGATGTATTCGAACCAATTGTTTTCTCCCGATTTTGACATCATGTACACCTACACAGTAAGATTAGTTATTTCTACTTTCGTTTTTAGCTTAATTAAGTTTTAGTGGGTTTCAATTCAACAGTACAATATTATCGAGCAAAATTTAAAGATTATTTTAAAATTTAAAGATTCACATGTTGATCGAGATAATACTTTCTTTTGGTAGAAATTTTGTTGATATAGTTTGTTGAAATACAATCTTTGCTGATTCAAAAAAATATTCAACATTCAGATTGGATCCCCAATCTCCTGTTAAAATTTTTTAAAAGTTGTTTAATTATTTATTGCCCTCAATATTTTTCCAATCAGTGTTTATATATGACTTTACCCTTCTTACTGTGTGTAAAATGTCGTAATATATTTAGAATTAATTCTTTAAATTAATTTAAAAGAGTTTCGTCTTTATCTAATTACCAGTCATGGTAATTTTTTTTTTCTCCTTTAAATATTCTATAATTTAAAAAGAAATTTCCAAAAACCCAAAATCTAAGAAAAACATGAGAACTTTTCCTATTCTTTTTTCTCTCCTATTTGAATATTATATTTTTCAAGAAGGTAAAGATGGGAATTATTTTTAAAACACAAATAATAAAATTGTTTTCTAACCAATATCGTTTAAAATAAATTTAAAATCTTCCTCTTAAAAACACTTTTAAATATTAAATTTAATTTTGACATTGACATAGAAACGTTATTATGTGTTTTTTTTTATATTTTATTTTATAACAAGCCAAATTGGTAACAACCTATAAATTACACTTAACCTCTTGATTTGACTTTTTCCAAAAAAAAAAAAAAATTTAAAAAAATAAAATTCAATTGAAAATTTGTCCATAAAACCAAATAACAGGCAACAAAAAATGGAAACAACAAAGAACAACAACATGACACATTTTTTTCCTTCGTGTATAGAAAAAAAAGTGAAAGATTTCCCAGTAGCTATGTGTATAAAATGTCCTGTTTTAATTTTTCATTTATTTCCAATTTACGAAAAGAAATGGCAGCTTTTTATCAAAAATATCAAAAAATATTTTCTAAAAAAAAAGTACTCTTGTATTATACATAGATGCATTTCCCTTACTTTACTACCCTTATTGTCACAGCATATAACTATCGCTATCATCAGCATAGTTGTCATTATTATCATCTTCAAAATGTTAGGAAAAAAAAAAAACAGATATAAAAAATTAAACGACAATTTTGATGACATCAACAACAAAAAAAAAAAACAAAAATTAAAATAAAAATAAAAAATAATAATTTCAATACTCGGATATTACTTTTCTTCGGATATACAACTTTTGTTATGATAGTACTACGACATTAGTTCACTCCACTTCATATTACTGAAAAATTTTCAATTGAATTGGAAGGAAAATTTATTACCACTCAAAGATAATGGTTTTCATTTCCTTATTGAATATTGTGTCATAATGCATTTTTCGGAAAAATGAAGAAAGAGAGAGCTAATATTTCTTTAACTTGTTCAATCCTATTGTAAGTGACTTTTTTTTTTTGTTTTGCAAATAATTGAGTGAATATTGAGTGAATGTACTGATGATTTTACAGTCTTAGACAATAAAAAGTGATCATGGAATTTAAAGAATATTTCTTTTAAATAAAGTTTTTTGTAATTTAAATATATTTTAACTATAGTATATTTAAAACCTTTAAAAGTGAAAAATTCAACATCATAAATCTTAAATTTTAATTTGATTTATTTTAGTTTTTGTGGAATCTGAAAAAAATACGTTTTTAATGACTTATTAAGAACTACGTATTCCCAATAAAAAAAAAAAAAAACTGTTCATTTATTAATAAAATTCTTTTCTCAACACTCACGTTCTCTATAGTAGTTTAATGCAAATTTAAAAAATATTTTAAATGCATTTTTCACTTGTTCTCTTATTCATAACATCTAGATCTTAAAGGGCTTAAAAATCAGTTAAGTGTAATGTTATGATATTTGTAACTATTACTATGACTATGAAACTAAATTCTTTGTGTAACTATGCAACCAAAATAAATTGAAACAGTGAAACTAAAATTGACTTAGCAGAGAAATTTATTTTTTATTGAGAAACTTTACCTTCTTTTATTGATAAACATTGATGACCTTTGAAAACATAAAATTTAAACATAAACTTTAATGACCTTTGAAAGCCTTGAAAAACTTCAAATTATAACTCTAGTTGTCGCCTTGGTATCGTAGTGGGAGCATATAAAATACGCTGTAAACACCAAAAGTGGTTGCGTTCCACACACGTCGCAAAATAATTCCCCCTTATCACATTTATTTATCACAGCCACATCAGCAAAGGAAAGATTGTATAATTTTTCTTGTCACATTTATGTGGCAGGAGAATATTCCGAAAAAAAAAAATATTCTAGTTATTTTAATAAAACACGATTAAAGAAAAAATTTTAATTTTAAACATTATTGTTATTTACTGTATTTAAAAATGTCTATGAATTGAATACAAACAAAATTTAATTTGATTGAATTGTCATCTTTAAGAGAATTATATATTAAGAAGAAAGAAAAGACAAAACTCGGAGACAGTAGAAAAAAGGGAGGACAAAACTCGAAAACAGTATAGGAAAGTTACCAATCATTGAGAATTTTATAAAATAGAAAAATTAAAACAAGCATATAAACAAGTCAAAAAATCCATAATGTTTTCTTTGGTTTTTTGTTGTTGTTGTGTTTTTGCTTTATTTATTTACTGAATTTTATTGAATGTTTTAATGTTGTTCAGCATCAACATCTTGAACAGCTCTCGAATAAAAAATGAAGATGAAGATGAAAAAATGAAATGTTGTTTTTTTTTTTTGAAGTAATTTTAAATTGCAAAATGTAAATTGTTTATTTTGTTTGGTTTTTTAATAGAAACATCATTGTATAGGTATAGGAAATGCTTGATTTGAAATATTCTTCAGCGGTGATTTGAAGTATCTTTAAAGGTTTCTCTCAAGTTTTTTTTTTTTTTTTCTGAAGAGAACTTAAAAACACTTCATATATTTATTTGATGATTCATCCTAAAGATATGCAATAAATAAAATTATTAAAAATTTTCTATTTATTAGAAAAAAAAAAAAAAGAAACTAAAAAGAAAGGAAAGCTTTTAACAACGAATTCCATTTAAAATATATATATATATATATATATATTTATATTTATACTTTTGAATGAAAAACAAATAATTTTCTATAATATATATATATATATATTAAAAATGATAGTATTGAAATCGTATTCGTAATCATCCGCTATGGAATTAATATTAAAATTATATTTTGTTGTCATAAAAATATAGCAATTCAATCATAAATATGTTCGTTTTCTGACCCTCAATTTATATTGATGGCCATGTAATTGAAATCCTGTCTTCTTCTATTTTATTATGACAACTTTTTTTTATTTTTTTTTATTATTATTATAATTTTATATTAGCATTCAAGAAGCAGAGACACAGTGAAAAAGAAACAAAAAAAAAAAGATCTTTTGAACAATAATAGACAACCGATTGGTTTTTTTTTTTTTTTTTTTAATTTTATTTTACATTTTATTTATGGTGTATCTAATGCATAATAGAAAGTCAAGTGCAAATTGAATTATTATCTATTATTATTACCATATTTGCATTTGCATCTTTATTTTTATCTGGTAAAGATGGAGTTTAAGATGATTCTTTAGAATTTTTTTTTTTCTTGTTTCTTGATAGTTTTTTATTAGCGATTGATTGGTTTTTGTTGGTTGGCTTTTTAAGATGGTTTGTAAATTTTCAAAATTGAAAATGTACAGTAGAATATAAAAATAAAAGACAAAATAAAAAAATTATTTTATTTAAAAAAAAATTTAATATAAAATGAAATGAAGATGAAAACTTTATTTTAATATTGTCAATTTGATTGTTCTTCAAAAATATATATTAAAATTAAATGAAATTTAAATAAAAAAATTTTTTTTTTTAATTTTGAAGTGGTAGACTATAGTTGTTGTTAAATTAGAATTCGTTGAATGAATTATTGAAATTGTTGAATATAATGATATTAAATAAACAAAAAAAAAATAATTTTTTTTTTTTTTTTGGTATTTCTAAGAAAATATGGTAGGGAAAAAATCTTATTCGGGGAACAATGAAGAATGCTTGAGAAATCTATGGTAAAATTTAATTGTTTATTGTATATGCAAATAATAAAAGAAAAAAAAAAAAAAAATAAATAAGTCAAGAGATCGTAACTTAAAAGTCAATTGAAAATGTAAAATTTTAATTGAAAAGTTAATTAAATTTCATTCAATTGAACTAATAAAATTTTTTTTTTAGAAAAAATCAATTTTATTATCATTATTAAGAACTCATTAAAAATTTATTATTATTTAACTGATATATTGTGTTTATTATGTAAGTGCATATATATATATAGTTGTATTTATATATATATATATAGTTGTATTTAGAAGAGGTTCTGTTTTGGGGTCAATCAGGGTCGGATTAAGCCCCATAGATACCCTAATCGCTTAAAAAATTTTTAAAATCTTACAAGATTTTTTATTAGCCATCGTGAAGTATGTGTAACCATCATGTAAAAATTAAGATTTTTGACACTAAATCGTCAAAATTCCGTCTAAAAAAACATACCACATTCTGCAAAAATTGTATTTGTATTTATATGCATACAGGCATTTTCATAAATAAACTATGACTAACGACGTCCGGTATCTTGGAAATCAGAAGTCAGGGTACGAGAATACTAGGATTTCTTACAATATAGGCTAAAATCAGTGTATCTACGATTGAATAACCTGAGTAAAATTTTTGTGTATGAAATTTTTTTACACAAGAGAAAAAAAGCGACGCTGTTCGTTATTGGAAAATTTCTGTAGTGCCCCAATTATTACGATGCTCTAAACAAGTGCTTTGTTTGGTTATAGGTTAATACAGCACTGGGCTCAATTTATTTGATTAAGTTATTGGTTTTTGTAATGCAAGAGAAATCCGGTTTCTTCTTTAGGTTTTCATTTTTGTAGTCTGAAGAAATTTGTTCGTTCTAATTGAAATTGTTGGAAAAGAGTTAATAAGGCAGAATATAAAATTAAAGGTTTTTGAAGGGGCACATTTCAAAAATAGGAAACTTGTATAACAAAATGTAAAAAAAAAATTTGTAATTATTTTAATCAAAAACTTTAATATTCACAATATATTCTATTTGATATTTAACTCATAGTGTATAATTCTGATTAAAATACTAATAAATAATTCAAAACGAAAATTTTATTAAAGAAAAAGAAAAATAATTTTTTTTTAAAAAAAAGCAAACGTTAATTTTTCTTTAAAAAAATTTTTTAATAATTTTTTAAAAAGGATTAAAATTAATTAGTTTAACAAAATGTTCCAAATATTTTAAGGATTAAGATTTAAAAGAGTAAAAATTTTAATTAAAATTTTCATTTAAATGTCTCTTATATTGTTGTTAAGTTAATCCCTAAATAAAAGGAATTAGTGTTCTATAAATAAAATAGGAACTATTAATTTAGTCAAACAAACGATCACTGTCGTAATTTATTTTTATATGGAATATTAGGGGGCTTTTAAGTTTTAGTATAGATTTTAGTTCAAATATTTTAGGTTTTTCTTTAACTCATATTAGGATATAGGGTATTAAGAAGTTTTTCCTCATTGCCATAATAGCTGTCCATAAACATTTAATATATCGCCGTTTTTATTTAATAATGTTACACCCGTTTCCGTTAATATTGTTACACTCTACGTTATATTGAATCTTCATACGGATCGCGAAGAATAAAAGAATGTTATGCTAGGTTTGCTATCGATAAGTTTTAATTTGATTTGGTGGCTCAATTTGATAGAATACTAAAAACTGTTCGGATAATATTCTAGGACAAAATTAAAAAAAGACTAAAAATAGTATTTTGAAAAATGTTAAGCAAATCTAATTATTTAAGATTTAAGAAAAGATTAAGAAAATTTAGTTTAGAGATATTAATATCTATCAAATTTTAAATTTTCTGTTCTTTAACTTTTATTAGTAAAATACAGCTAATTTTAACACAAAATAAAGTTATCAAACTAAGAAAAGTTTTTTGTTTGCTCTAGAATTCAGAAGAAATCAGGATTTGAATTCTTAAAATGAAAATCAGTTTACATATGAAACTGATTTCTGCAACTAAGTTTTGTTTTAGAAAATAAAAGTAAAATGAAAACGAACTCTGTTGGATCATTGGGTCCCAAAATGTTGGAAGTTGCGTAGATAATTTACAGTAGTATATCTCTTCTACAATAAGCTTAAAAATTTAAAAACACATTAACAAATTATTATTAGGTTCATTTTACAAATTTACAAATTTTTAAGTTTTCAACATTTGCAGTTATAGATGAGCCACTAAATGCTAAATATCCAAATTGTTTTTAATTTTCCACTGAACGGCTTTTCATTATCAAATACAAAAATGTCATCTATAATTTTAACCGAATATTCCTTGTGAAATATCTAATATTAATTATTTTATATATTTTATTAATTTTCTTCATCATATTCATTATCACTTATTTCATTCGGATCATTAGCGGTCAAATAGTGGTATCAACACGATCATCTTTTTCTGTTTTATTTCAAAGTATTATTTCATCTAAAGCTTTTTCTAATCAAATATTTTCTAAAATTCAATATTTTGTTAATTGTGAAAACTGGAATTAAAAATAAAGCATTAATAAAAGAAATATTTATTATAATATAAGTAGTACTATTTTCATAAGGGAATCACACTTCTTTGATTTTTTAGTTTTATTAGTGGAAAAATTTTTTATATGTATACATATTTGGTAAATTAAAAATGTATCTTCCTATTCCAGTAAAAGTATAAGTTCTAAAATAACTGGTAAAGAAACTTTTTTTAAAAATATTTTACTGAAAGGAAAAAACGCCTACAGTTTATGTGCAACTTATGTAGAGGATTTAAAATAAAATTTACGATTAGTTTTAATCAATTTTTTAAAAGCTGTAAGTGCTATGTACAATTTATTAAATATTATAAATTATTAAAATAATGTTTTTTTAATTAAACGGTAAAATGTCTACTAACCTTTACAAATTAAATTGTACACAACTATTTATTGTATATCTTAATATTAAAATAATATCTGTGACATATAAGTATTAAGTAAATTTTTGAACTGATATGAATTACTTATATGCATAGGTGTAAAAGAAAACTACGAACTTTATAATAATAATAGACAAAAATATTGTTTATAATAACCCTTTATCAAAATGATAACGTTTCTTTTTATCTGCTATGAATTGAAGCACTTTTCTAATAATTTACTTCAAAGTCGAAAATCTTCCTTGAAGGTTAACGAAAATCAAATGAAATAAATATAATATTACATGAATAAAATTTTATAATATAACATAAAAAAAAAACTATAAAATAAAAAAGTATATAATACAAAAAAACTTTTTGCTCATTTTTTTTTAGAAGTAAAATTTGACAAAAGAATAAAAAAGAAAATTTTTAAACAAAATAACGGGATTTTTGTTTTTATCGTTTTTTGCGCCTTTTTCACGAAAACAGAAAAACTTACAAAAAATTTTTGTTTTATTTTAACATCATACCTACTTTCATTGCGTTCATAGTTAAAATGTCAGTTGTTGAAAGTTGAAATGACAAAAAATATCAACAAAGAAGTAAAGAATAAAAGCAATAACTATGAAAAAAGAATATAACAGAAAAAGAAAACTGTAAAATTGGAAAAAGACTTTAGGCTAAAAAGAATTCAAATCGAAATAAAAAAACAAAAAATTTACTGTTATAAAAAAAAAAGTTTTTTACTTCTTTTTCTTTGAATTACAGTTAATATAAGAACAATTATATTTGCGTTTTAATGTATGTATGTATACACATTATGTACGTTTATAATAATTATTATAAAACTTCTATAAAGAAATGTTATTCAATTTACTGTTATATATATAGATATAAACGGTTAACTTTTTCAATTTTGTAAAAAAAAATAAGAAAACAATGAAAGAATATAACAAAAGTCATAAAAGAAATAAAATTATTGTTTAATTTGATATTATTTGCAGTTTTTTTTTTTCTCTATAGATATACGTATATAAATGTAAAAAAATATATATGTGTATGGATATGTTTATGTATTTAAAAAAATACATAAGTGTCTATTGTACGAGTATTAAATAAAAGTAAATTTGAGAAGGTCAATCAAATTCAATAAAAAGAGAAAACTGAAAATAAGTATTAAATAAAGTTATTAAATCATTAAGAATATAACAACAGTTATAAAACCAAATAAACAGTTATTTTTATTAAAATAATGTCATTAAATTGGTTGTAATTGTAAATGAGTTTTTTTTTTTTGTTGTTTGTTTGTTTTGATTCAATATAATTTATTGAAAAATGGCGGTTTTTGAAATGATTTTAAGAAAAATGCTGCCAAGTATAATTGTATAAAAATAATATGAAGTTTTAGTTAAGAAACATATAGTTCATCATTTAGTCACCTCTTAAACTTTGATAATGTGACAATTATTTTTGTTATTAAACTATATATTTATAATTAGCCATTTTTATAGTATAACTCAGTATTCCATTGAACGCTTGTATCTCAACACCGTAATGATTTATATCTTTTCTGTTTTTTTTAGCCACTTTTTCTCAATTTTCATTCAGTTTCAGTTTTTTTCATTCTACAACTTTTAAATGACATTAAAAATTACATTTTTATTTTTAACCAGATTGTGAATTGGAATCATATGTTATTATGTTACTAAATTTACAACCTGTGGTTTGCATTTAAATACGTTTTTTTTTTTTTTTAATTTTAAACACAAATTTTAAACTTATTAAAAAAGAAGAAAAGGGAAAAATATTTTAAATTTAAGTAAAACAGAATATTGAAAAAAAAATTCTAATTTACATTAATTATAATGCGAGGTAACGTTGTTTTTATTAAATTTATATTGGTACATAATTTTCAAAAAAACTTATTAATAATTTGCTAAGTTTAAATCGGTACTAAATTAATTAAATGAATTAAATTGTATAACGTTTGTAGCACTGGTATAAACACGATAGCACTGGTATGAACACGATACTTTTCCATTATTCAATAATATATATACGGAATTTTCTGACTAAGCATATGTGTTCTTACTGACTAAGCAAAGTAAGAACACATGTTACAAATGTCAAATTAATTTTGACGTTTGTCGCTCTAGTTAATTTAACTTCGGTTTAAACACAGCAACATTTATAAATAATTAAAACATCGTGTCGTGTATTTCAATTACAGATAACCGTAAAACAAATTTAAATAATTTTATTTTTGTTTTTTTGTAGATTTTAAAAATTTTTTGCTATAGTTATCAGATTCAATGGTTTCAAATATATGTACATATTTGTAAATATACTTTCAATTCATTAACAACGGCCAAATCTTAACTTTTAACACTTGTTGTAAAACATCTGATGTTGTTTATTGTCTTTTGATTGTGAATTTCCGTTTACAACATTTTCTAAATAAATATGTAAACAAAACATGTTGGAAACAATCGAATCTTTTAACACATATTCTTATATTATGTTGTTTGTTATTGAATAGAACAAACAATAAAACAACAACTAAAAACACAATGACAAAGGCAGTTTGAAAAAAATAAAACAAAAAAAAAACAAAAAAAAAACCAAAAAAAAATTTCAATTGTGGGTAAATTTTTAAATAGAAAGCTGTGAAAAATAAAAAAAAGATTTTATAAAAAAAAAAAAAAAGAATACAAACATAAAAAACAAATTGAAAAAAAAAATGTCTTTTACACACGACTCTTATCTTTTAGTGGTTCCATATAGTACAATAACAAAAAAAAGTGCTGGATCTACTTAAAAAGTTTTTATTTGTTCCATTGGAAGAATAGAAAAAAAAAATTGTCGTAGGTTTAATGTTAGAAAAGACTGGAAAAGCAATTTCGTGGGGAAACAAAGAACTACGACCAACCTTTAACAAAGTAAAATTGATACCACAGAGAGAGGGAGAGAAAAAAAAACAACAGAATCATGTACACGACTTGACTTTGTTCATAAATAATTTAGTAGGCAAAAGGGTATTACCAGGAATTTATTTTTTTTTTCTTTTTATTTACGAGAACATTAAAAACCGTTTGTTGTTTTTCCCGTTATTCTTTTTAATTTTTGGTATTTGGGTTTTCATTTATTTAGTTTTTTTTTTTGTTTTGTCAAAAGTTAATTTGTAAAGAGTTGACCACAAAGGGAAAAAAAAGTTTTTATAACAAAAAAAAAAAATAAAAATTTCAATACTTTTTTCTATTTTAAAAAAGTTTGAAATTTTTTTTTCTTATTGTGACAATTCAGTGCTTTGTTTTTTCTTGTACTCTATTTGTTTTAGACATTCAACGAGGAAATTGGCAAACAATACAGTCTGGACACAAACCTTTTTTTTTTTGTTTCTTCTCAAACAAATATAATAGAATTGTCTGTTAATTTTCCCTTTAAAAAATTTTTCTTTTTTATGTTCGAATGTTTATAATTATATTATATAGGTTTTTTATTCGGTACGTGTTTTAAAATTTATTAAAGATTCTTAAAATAAAAATTTGTAAAGTTTATAATTTAATAAAGTTTGTTGTAAATTTGTAGATTTTTTTATTTAGTAAATATACTTCCTTCGTGAATAATTAAATTTTAGATCTATATTATTTGATTTTTATTGAAAGGCCTAAGGGATTATAAACAAAAGTTAAGTGTATGAAATTAAAATAAACAAAAAATGCAGAAAAAGGAGTTGTTGAAAGATATTGTAAATTTTATCTATTGGGAATAAAAGTTTTTTTTTATACTATTAAAAAATTGTATAGCCAATTTTAAAATGAAATAAGAAAATTTTTGTATTCTTTTCATGCAACCCAATCTAATTATTTAATAATATAGATCAGATAATAATTATTTTAGAATATAACTAAGCTCTCAAGCTAGATTTCATAGAACAATCAATCGGTTATCAAAATGAACTGAAATTATTTAAACTGTTAAAGGCTCCAGATAATCTTCAAAAAATTATTATAGTTTTGTTTTTCTTTTAATAAATACTATAATCCGGATTAACTGGCTATACAAGCTAACTGACTATTGTACAAGAATGGTAAAATCTAATATGCTTTTTCTAAGCTATCTGCGTCTTATATCCGGTTGAAAAAATTATTTTTATTTATTTAGTTTTTTTTTTGTGAGGGTATGTGGGAGTTATTGAAAGATGTTATACAGAGGAGTAGAACGAGCACGAGTCCTCTATGAGTGTGTGGGATTTTAACCCACTAAACACCACCTCCCTATTTTTACTAAACAATAGGCTATATTACCTTTAGTACTCGTGTACTGATTGGTTGAGGAAAGCTAAGTTTACAGAATTATTATTGTTCAAATGTTACCAAAATTTTGATCTTTTTTAAACTAAATGATTTCATTTGGCTCAACCTACTTTTGGTTAACTTAATTTCTCTTAAAAGTCTAAAGATTTCAATGCGATAATTTTTAAAATTGAAACTTCAAGAATGTTTTAAAGTGATTTTTAGTGATTCTCTCCGTTAAAGTGAAAGTTTCAAAGTTACAAATTATTAAGTCAATATTCTGATTAATAATGTAATTTATATAAAACTTTGTATTCTTATATAGATTAAAATTAATATTAATTATTATAGGGATCGTTTGGTTCCTAAAGAAATTGAAGGCTATTAAAGGAACCATTTAGTTCACAAAAATTTAATTTGAAAAAATTACCGAAAATATTAAATATTAAATTAATAATTGTTCAAAATTAAACTAGTTTTGTTTTTTGTTTAGTATATCTTCTTTTACATTTAAAAATTTCATTATTGACTCATTCCGTTCTAATGCTTTTTGGTTTTTAAAATTTATCATAAATTCGTAAATTAACTTTTACAGCCATTAACCTAAATTACATGATTTTTTCTCTTCTCTAATGCATTTTTTTCTTTATTCAATATGATTCTCCAATTTTTTGTTGTCAAAATTGAATATTTAATACAACTAATGCATTTTTTTGTTGGTTTTTTTTTTGGATATATTCTGTAATCGTTAAGACAACAACTAAAAAAACGTATAAGAGGACACAACGCAATTGATAGTTAAAAAATAGAAAGTAAAAGAAAAAAATTTCGAAATGAACTAAGCGCCTTTTTAACATTTATGTACTAAATCTATAAAAAAGTTTCCTTTCAGCACATTTTCCAGAACAATGTTTGAAAATTATTACTTTCACTTTGTTGGTCTGTCCTTACTCCTCTCAAATTGCAAAACTTCTACACCGATTAAGATAGAACAGCAGAATTTTAAAGATCGATAGGTCTCTAAAATATTATACATAGTTGCCGAACCTCAACGTTTTAAAAAGCTCTATTTTCAAGTTTTTAATAAAAAACTCTATTTTCAGTTTTTTGCGAGAGTAGAATGGAATCATCGTAAAACACTGAAGAGATGGAGAGATATCTCCTACTAGATATCTGTATAATACTGAGAATGAGAACCTGATAAGAGCGTTGGAGTGACATTGGGATAATTTATTAAACAAATGGCTCTATTTTGTACTTTATCGAGAAATCTCAACGTCGTTTTAGAGGCTCCTGCCCAAATCTATTCATTAGACTTCATATTTAGTCATATGTATGCTTTTATAGATATTAAGAATATCAGAAGATGAGAAGACATATTACATTTTACAGGAAACCCAAACATCTAGGTAGCTGCACCTTTTACTACACGGAAAATAGTTTTGGTTCAGTATATTCCAAAAGATTTGCTTGGAATTTTAAGGTAGGGATCGTGTTGTTAATTTTCCGGGAAAAAAAACAGCACTGCCGTTTTTTTTGGAATTAAAATCAACCCTGTTATATTCCATCCTGTAAGAAATTTTAGCGACAAGAGAGTGCATTTTTTTTTGTTTATAGCTTTTATAAGAGGCTTTCTATAAAATAATGAAAATTTTGATGTAACAAAAGTACAATCCTTATTTTTATTCTATTTTTGAAAACGTACATCCTTAAAAACCTTTGATTTTGCATACAGCTTTGTTTTACAGTTAACTAAAAATAATTTTTGATAATTTTATTTTTTTTTCTTATTTATATTTTGACTTCACTTGAACTTTTCTATATAATATACAGACATATATTGTTCCTTTTACAGAATAATTCATTTATAAAAAAAAAATGGCGAAAATTTAGAATCTGTATGTCGTCGCAACAAAACAAAAAAAAAAAAATTATAAAAACAAAAGTAAAAAAGAGAACAAAAAAAAAATGTAAAAAAAATGTCGCACTAAGTACATAAGTATAAACAGACATAACCCATGTCCTTTATATTTTATAAGCAATTTAAGAAATTATTTTTTATTGTTTTGTTCAGTTAAAATTTTTTTTGATAATGATTTGATGGTCTTAAGTATACTTATAAGATCTTTTTTTTTTAAAATAGCTTTAAATTTAGTTTATGTTGGACTAATTGTCAATAATTAGGAATTACAATATTTCGTTCTACTGTTTGCCCATAAATTGGAAATTACATTAAAACATTGAAAGGAGATAAATTGGTTGTCTATCATGTTTTCACAGTAACTTTGAGTTAAAAAAGCGAAGCAAGTTATTTCTACGATAATTAAAGAGATTTAAGAAGTATTATTTACACTTATGTGCATTTGCACTTCATATTACTTTAAAATTTCAAATCATAGATCTTTTTGTTCTGTAATCACTTCTTGAGTAGTGTAAAAAGTACAAATGAAGAAAGAAAGGGAAAAAGAAAAATTTCGTAGAAAATAATGAACGTTGCATATTTATAGGAGACTTTGATTCGCATTTTATTTTATAATTACTTTTTTTTTTTAATATCTTTTTAAAAGTACTTCTACTATTCTTTTAAAGATAAAAATGCAAAAAAAAATCAAAATTTTTAATTTTACCCTAAACATCCGAATATTTAATGGGTTTAATACAAGTTAACTTTGATAAATTTTACAAAAAGTTTGTAAAATTAATTAAGTTGTTAGCTTAGGACGTTGGCTTTATTAATACTGGTCAAATGTGATGATTTCAAATATTTCTAAAAAATTTTTTTAAATTGTTTCATTTTTGCTTTCTAATTATCGAAAATTTTTCTCTTTAAATTCTTTTATAATTTTTATTACTCTACATTAAATTTCATAATCATTAGTGTTTCAAAAATTATGTAGGGGTACGGTGTAGGGATAGGAGAGGATAGGAGATAGAACCGGAAACATTGAATTGAGGATTTGGACTGTAAGGGAAGAGTGAATTACCTTTCTGTTATTACTATTTTGCTATTATTGACGATAACCAACAGTTAGAACTGTAGTAGCTATTAGTATTAGTAGCAATCATAATGTTATTAATATTTACTACAAAATCAGGGGCATCAGTGAATTACAATATGTAGAAGTATATAACACCTTACTGCATAATTCAATTAAAGATAGCTATTCTGTAGCAGATTTTATTGTTATTATTATACGATATCAAATTACTTTTTATATTTTTTTTTTATGATCTGACCAAGGCTTGAATTCAAGACCCCCCAAATTGAAAGATTGACGACTTAATCAATACGCCATAACTCAGATTAATTTAGAAAAAGAAAAAAATATTGTTTTTAATAACAGATGAGAAATGCCTCATAAGGCATAGTTTAGAGGTTATCCTTTAATATATAAGAGAACAAGAATAGAAATAAACATGAAATGACGATAAATGAGAAAAAGACTTTAAAATTAAATAATTAGAGAACTGACTCATTATAAAATGAAAGATAAGTTATAAATAGAAAGGAAAAGCTTATAAAATGGCACGAAAAATTTCAATAAATGTGTTTAATTAAAAATAAATTATTTGTAGTGACTTAATATACTTTTGTGATTTCTATTTTTTAACTTTTTTCTAAGAAAATTCTTAGTCAAATTAATCCATAAATTAAAAATATATAGAAGAAAATAGTTAAAACGGAAAATGTTGGAAAATATTTATGCTGAAAAATGAATTCGGAATCATTTTAACTATGTGACTAGCACTAAAATAATAATGGAATTAGGATTTTGCAATTTTTATCCTTCATTTTTATATAAATGTTATAGTATCGTTATTAAATAGAAAAGTTCGACCGACTGACAGACATTTTTTTTTTTTTTTTTAATATGGGAATAACTAAATGTATGATTAAACTAGGCATCTGCAAATTTGTCAAAATAAGTTAAGTTAATTTTTTTTTATGCTCAAAAGAAGTTAAGTTGTTTGTTAATGACTTCAGTAAAATTTTGGTTATTCTAATCCTAATGCAACAATATCGGGTATATGCAAAAATTATATGGTCGGTCATATGGTACAATTAAATCAATTACATCTAAAAAACGTAAAATTATAGTTTAATGCCAATAACTTATGTAAAATATCATTGGTTTGGTATAATGGGGTCGCATAGCTGTTATGCTACTCTGAAATTTACATGAATATGTAAATCTTTTTCTTACGAGGGACGGTGGAAAATATCAGAAGTCATTGAAATGAATTGCACAACGTTATCTCAGTAATTAAGTCGCAGATATCTGAAATATTCCTTATATGAAACAGCAAATAATATGTGCATGACTATCTGCACATATTATTTGCTGTTTTATATAAGGAATATTTCAATACTCTTCCTCGTTTTTTTTTCATATTTTAATTTTTGTCGTTGTGAAATTTTAAAATTCAAAAAATTTTCCAAAATTTAATAATTTTTCAAGAATTAAATTTAATATTACAAATTTATTTTTAAATGTACTCATTATAACATTTTTTAATATATTTTATTATTTAATAATAAATTAGAAAAAAACATTTTATTAAAAAATTAAATTGACAAAATAAAAAATAAATCTTAAAGTTATAATAAATTAATAATGGATCAAATTGGCTTTCAGTTTAATGAAGGAGGATTTAAAAATTTAAATTAAAATCATGTTACTTTAAAATGCTTTCCTTTGCTTTCTTTAATAATTTTTTTTTTTTTTTGTTTTCATTTTTTATTTAAATTATGCAGTTACTATGCTTTATTATGATGTCTTTTAGATGTGAAGTAATTTTACTCATGAGATAAAGTAAAAGAAAAGAAATTAGTTTTTTTTTTTTTCTCCTTTTGACAAAGAACTTGTGTACCAAAACTACCAACATTGACAGAGTCATTATCATAAAGAATGCATAAATACCCGCAGGATATTTATGGAAAAGGCTAGACATTGTTTTTAACGATCATCAGGGTATAGAAATATGCGAATTAAACGCAAAATTAAAATGTTTTAAAAAATTCTTTGAGAGAATTTTTTTTGCTTTTGATTTTTATTAAAAAACATTTTTTTAAATTAAATTTAAAAATATGATTTAATTGGTACAAAAAAAAAAAATTAATAATTTGTAATATTAAAATATTACTGGTTGATCTGGATAAAAGAATTTTCAAGATTTTTAAAATAAATCCAACTTGATTGTATATAAAAAATTGAACAAAAGAATATTAATGTGCCCTGAATTTGGATAATAAAGTAAATTTTTAATTTTTATAATTTTGGAAGCAATTATTGGTAATGAAATCCATATTCATAAGACTTTATAGTGTAATTTTACATAACAGTAGAGCTGCGTACATATAACAGTACATACGAATAGATCAGCGTACATACTAACTATGAGTGGAATAAACTTTTAAATTCTCCCAAAACAAATGGAATTATGGCTTTCCTAAGACTGCGTCTAAATTTTGGTCACAACAACTTAATTTAACTAGTTAGTACAAATAGTTAAGCTTAAGTAGTTTTCTTAGCGTACCTATGCCTATTAGGTAAATAGTTCTAGGTTAAATTCAATCTAAAATGATCAACTTCAATTTTGTTCCTAAATCATTGTAATATCTGTAATATAATGTAGGTTTTAACAGGACACTGTTCTTTCAACACAATACTAAAAGGTTAAAACTAATCTCATATCATTTTTGCAGAAGTTGTAAAGATAAATAGGAAGATAAATCAATCGTTCAATCAAAAGATGATGGTTGTAAGCGGAATTATTCTTAAAATAACTGTTCGACTTGTCAAAAACTGACATAATCGATATACAGCGCTTTTTTAAAAACTGTCAATGGTTAAATTTTGCAGAACATAGGTCTGGGATGTCATAAATGGGTCTAAACTGATCAGGATTACAATATTATGTACATAACCTTACCTAACCTTACCTAACCTTAAATGTTATTTTATAAAATTCACTTCTAGTGAATTATAATTTTGGAAAATATTTCAGATCTAAAGATTATGTTATTTTATGCTGTAGATTTTTGCAATATTACAACAGTTCTATATCTTTTTTCTTTTTTAGCTAAAACCGTAATATGTGTAGTGAAATCTTTATTTGATAAAAAATAAAAATACAAAAAATTAAATTTTTTAACTCAGATTTTTCATTTTAAAAATTTTAAAACATACCTATTTAAATATTAATTAATTTTATTTTTTCATTCAAGAGAAAAAAAAATTATATATTCTTAATAAAATTAAAATCTCTTCTTTTAAAAGATTTTCTGTTATATAAATTATGTAATAAATAATCATAAAATAATATAAAAATATGTTCCAGTTAAAAAAGAACATACATTCATTCTTCTAAAGGCATTTTTTTAGCGGAAGTTAAAAATTAAAAATAACAAATTTTAATGTCCTTAATTGTTCAGGATATTTTCATTCATGATTCTTTTTAGTTTATGAGATAAATAAAAATCTTTTTTTTTCCGCAGAAATTGTCCTTCACTTATAAATCCACTGTAAAAGAAATTTGGAATGAGAATGTGTTATTAGTCTTTCTTAACTTTGTTTTGTTGTTTTGTTTTTATTTTTGTTTATGTGTTTATAAGATAAAAATACAAACGTCAACAATTTTTGGGTTTTTAAATGGTTTAAAAATTTCCAGAGAAATTAAATATAAATTAATTACTTGAGGCGGATGGATGATAATAAAACGAGCTCAAAACAAACACCCCATTATAAAAATGGGTATCGTTATGTTTTTGGTGTGTGCTCAATCGCGTTTTTTTTTTTTTTTTTTTTAAATTTTTTAGTGCATAGTTAATTTAAAAAAAAACAAAAAAGGACTTTTAAATGAAAGGACCTTTAACAATAACAGAAGGCTTTTTCTTTTTTCGTCTTTATAATATATACATACTAAACTAAATTTCTGTTTTTCTTTTTTAAATGTATTTTTGGCTGATTTTTGGTACTTTTGACATAATGACTGATAAAATCATTTCTTTTTATGCCAAATGTAAACATAAAACAAAAACAAAAAAATTTTCATAATATGTATATTTTTTTAGCAGATCCTTTGTTATTCGCTTAATTGAAACGTGACTTGAATGTTAAAATAAGAATTAAAAAGATACAAAATAAAAAAAAAAAAAAAAAATTTCGATAATTAAAAATGTATTATGAGTTTGAATATGTGTATAATGATAAAAAGAAAAAAAAAAAAAAAAATGTAACTTTTATAATATAAAGGAATTGGTTGCTATTCTACTATAGTCTAAAGTGTTTTTGCTTAAACTGATTTGACAACGATGTATTCTTTTTCTAAAGAAATTAAAAGAATTTGATATTCGTTTCAAATCATGAAGAAGTCCTTCTTGTGATATAATTATAATTAATTTTAAAAATATGAAATTTCTTTTGTAAGAATATTATTTAGGTGTATGTAATAAAGAAACCTTTCCGTCTTTTCTTACGTCCATTAGTTTGCAAAACTACTACACCGTTTAAGATAAAAAATGAAATTTTAACTATAGGATTCATTTTGTTGAACATGGATATTAATACTAAAATTTAATCAATATTTTAATTTAACGTAACTGCGGAGCCAAAAATTAATATAAAATATGGTGGAATGGTAACGGAAGCAAGTTAAGCAATTAAAACTTTAAGTTTTAGTCAAGTATAAGTTAAGCAGCAGCCGGATCATTATAAGAATTATTAAATTGTTAACGATTTTTTTTATTTGAAGATTGTTATACAAAGATTGTTTTACACTTTTTGTCGAAAATGGAACAATTATTATCGGATTAGGATAATTTGGGAGAACATGGGATTGGGATAATATGGGAATAAGGATGGTAATGATGATGAAATGAAATGGATGATAATGAAAAAAAGTTTGGGAATCAATATTACTTTCAAAATCGTAACAATATTGTTTTAAATACAGTCTTTAAGCATTGATCCGTTACGTACTTTATATATACATAAATAACCGATCCATGAAAACAGCACAACTTTGAAATCAAGTAACTAAAATGAATCAAATTCAGAATGTTTCAATCTTATATTTTTAACTATTGAAAAATTTTGTTTGAGAAACTTTAATTTGAAGTGTTGGAACTCTTACAACCTACTTGAATAATTAGATACTGTCAATATGTTCCAGTCTAAGTCTTTTTGTGAATAACTAATGTAATTAATATATAAAGAGCAATATTAGAGCAGAGCGAAGTCTTAGCTGCACTTAAATTGTTATAAATAGCTTTTTTGGAAATTTCTAAGAAATATTTTTTATTTATAGGTATTAATTTTTATTACGAAAATTTTTGAAAAATTATTTTTAACAAAATTATTTTAGTACAATGGTAGTTAAATACTCCTAAACGGAGTCCGGAAACATTTGTTCAAAAACTTTAAAAAAATATATGTGTATAGCATACCTATACATATAAAATGGTAAATATCATTTTGAAGATTTGTTGAAAAATTGCCTACTTATATATGCTCGTTTTGTTTATCAAAGTTTTAAGAAAATACCCTTTGCGTATTATATTCTGTCATAGTAAATTCATTAATTCTAAAAAGTCAAGTTGTCCATTAAGTTACTGAAAAATCGAAAAAAAAAAATTTAATAAAAGTATTTTAGTATTGTCTTGTATTATGACTTTTATTGACATTTCAATTATGAGTATTAATAACTTTTCTATAATGAATTAATGATTTTTTAATGAATGTTAGGTGTATGTAGAAAAATTTCTAAAAAAAATTTTCTACAATTTAAAATCGCTGTAAAAAGACTGATAAATTGAAAATGATAAAGGAAATATGTTTTTAAAACCGTTTTAATTACTATTTATAGAATTATTTTGTATATATTGAATTAAATATTGAAATAAAGTAACTAATATATTAATTGTCTGTTAATAGATTTATAAATGTATTTATGATTTCCTTTATTTCATAGAAAAATAAATCACTATAATGTCGTATTCCCTAATAAGACGGTTAACTATCTATAAATGCTTCATCAGTCTTGGAATGGAGTACAATGCACACATTTGGGCAACAGCGCGACAAACACCTTTAGGATACCTAGACAAAGTGCCAAACAAAGCAATTCGTTTAATAAACGATCCCATTGCTATGTCAATTCTGGCTGCACCAGGTAATCGACGGGTCATTAGATCACTCACTCTATTTTATAGATATTTTGTTGGTGTATGAATCTGTCCAGAAGAAATAAAACATTAATGCTTACTCTCAAAAACGTCGCAGGAAGTATTGCCTTAAATTGGCAAACATAACGTGTATGATGTTGATAAATTGAAGAAGAACATCAACATTTTTGTTTTAAATAATCCTTCTAACATTCAATAACTTCTTATATTTCCCAATTTCCTTTATTCCTATTCTTTTATTTTGCCAATCTCCAAAACAGTTTTAGATTGTACCATAGGTTTTAACCTAATGATTAGCTCAAATGGGGGACGGCGTTTATTTGGTTAAAGTCCAACACTACCAAACAGAATTTGTGCGTTGATCTCATTGGTGTCTTTCGAGAATCGCACAAAAAAAAAAAGAAACATATACCGCCAAGATATTTTTAACTGGACAAGACAGCATACACCGCTATAAACAAAACAAACTGTAGGGGCGGTAGTTTACCACTGGCATTTTCGTTATAGACTGTGAAATAAAAAATTCATAGTCTATGCATTTTCTTGTTGTTGCAAAAATTTTAACGCAGTGTGTCATGTATTTTTTAAATTTAAATTTTTTTTTACGTAAAAATAAAAATCCAGAAATAGTAAAATCGGCATATGCCGATCAAGTTGCGTTTAAATTTCAATTGTGGAAAATTTTGTGTTGTGCATTTATTAGTTGATCATATATTTTTAAGAAGAAAAACTTAAATTTTTAAGTATGTAAAGTGAAATTTTGAAACTTAAATTTTGAATAATAACAGCTAATTAATAAGTAATAATAATAATAAATTAATAAGTAATATTTAAAGCAATATTTTTTTAAAAAAATTAAAGGTTTTGAAAAAGGACCGATAATTACGAAAAAGAGAGAGAAAACTTTTGCTTTTTAAAAGATTATTACAGCGCTGATGATGAACTTGAAACATCCAAGTCTGAGCATGATGGGGATTTAAATTATGAGTTTTCATAAATTAGTGGCAAAACCGAGACATCTGATGTCAATAATAATAAAAATAATGTAACGGGTAATATCATCTTGCCCCTAAAGCCCCTAAAGTTTTTATGGATGAAAATAGGCCGTCTTGTCGGAAAAAGCCGCTCAATAAAAAAATATGTCTAAAATACCGTTACAAGTTATGAGTGAGAAGCATAAAATGACAAAAAAAAAACACGATTTCAAAACAAGAACTATGGCGAATAAATAAGACAAAAGGCAGGATTCGAAAATGAAAAATTGAGTATAGATCGATAACTCAGTAAAGAAAGAATGGAATTCTTAGGAATTGGAGAATATCACTGTTAACTGAGACTAAATCCTTGAATAAAACTTAGTGGCGAATCAAATCTTAGTGGCAAACAGGGATGAAAAAACTAGAATCAATAGAAGTTTGTTTTTAATTGCTTCCTTAAAAGTTTTTACAAATCCATTTTAAACAAATAATAGGTTAATAAAATAAGAAATCTTCACAAAAAAAAGGGATGATGAAAAATTGGAAGAAAATGGGTGATGTGTAAATATATATTTGATTACATTTGATTTTGAACGAAAGTTAGTTATGGAAGATTTTGGCGGAAATTAGATAATATATTTTTACAAGATCGTAATTACAATTACACAATTTGATTATTTATATTTTGTTGATATATTATATCTAAAATTATAATTATGTATTTTAATTTCCTGATTTAACAATTTATCATGAAAATAAACACTCAACAGAAAAATCTTATTATTTATATATATATATGAAACTATAGGTAGTTAACATTAGATAGTTGACTAACATATAAAAAGAAATAGAATACCTAAATGTATATAAATTTATAAGCAATATTTTTATATAATATATTGTGGAATACATTATTTTATAATATGTTGAATAATAAATAACAATAGCTTTTACTGTAAATCCTGTATTTCACGCTATTATAAGATGTACACGAATCTTCCTATATCAATAGGGTGAAATTTTCGATACCCACCTTACTTAGATGTTTGGACACAGTAGCTTCGTTAGAAAATACGGAGCTGATGAATTCGCTAGGAGCGGCATAAATCTTCAAATTCTCTAAAAAATGGAAAATTTTAGGATTCTTATAATAACCTTTAAATACTGGTTTGAACAAAACACTAATACAATTACAAACCGCTGGTGGTTTTCTACTAATACTCGCGTTGTGGCCAACAAACCTGAGCTACAATAGATCTTAAATTATCAAGTAGAGTCTTATCGGTAATGTAATAGAGGATTTAACGGAACATTGTCCGGTCGGTATACATAATAGAAGGCTAGATCTTCTCTCATATGATTTTTGTAAAAGCTGTAAAGATAAACAGGAAAAGGAATCAATATTTAATTTGTCGTGTGAATTCCGGGTTTTTGTTCTAGAAAGAATAAAGTTTGTGAAGAAATTTTTTTTAAATAACCTTTTCGATCTCCCGGAAGTGGCTTTAATAAATTTACAGCGGTTTGTAAGGAGCTCCCGGCGGTTTTGTTAGCAAGAAATACTGATCCAGGTTGACACAAAGGGCCTAACTGGCTTAAGTGAGCATCTGCAGCCCCAACCTACCTAGCTACATGTTTTTGTGAGTGAAAAAAAAAATAAGAAATATTGTTCTGTAAAAATGCTACTAGTAAACATAATATAAAAGTTCTTGAAGTTTAAAATTTTAATGTAATGGGCATTTAAGAACAATATTAAATAATAAATACTTCATAAGAATGTAACTTAAAAATTAGTTTAAAGAACAAAAAAAAATGTTTTAAACTACTCTTTAAAATTCTTTAAAAAGTTGTTCCAGAAGATTTTTTTATTAATAATTTTTGAGATGACTGTTGTTCCGGAGGACATTTTATATTAATTTTAGCTGATTTAAATGAAAAATACTTTGAGACCTTATAAAAAAAAATTTCCTTGTATTTTTCTAATAAATTATTACAGTTATCCAGTTAACGACGTATTTAATATACTATTTTTAGGCTTATTGAAGTAATTTATTGTACTTTTGTTGTATTAATCAAAAATATTTAATTCAAATACTGCATTTAAACGTATAAATATAGATATTACATTTATATCCTACTCATCCTCATGGGATTATATTTTATATTTTTTAAATAAGCAAGAATATGTTTTAATATTTTACGGTTACGCATTACCCATATATATACAAAATATTTTATTCTTGCAAAATTAGAAATAAATTTAAAAAAAAAAAAAGGAAACTCTAAAGGATATTATAACTTTACATTCCAATATAATATGTACATAATATCCTTATTCATTTTTATATGTTTAATGTACAAGTGTAATAATGAATTTTAAATTTCCTTCGACTTGAAGCTTAAGGTATTTACCTAATAAATTATGAATTTATTGATGCTTTGACAATTAGAAAAAAAAAAAATAAAACCTAAAGTTTTATTTAAATCAACCAACATTGTCAAAAGCAAAAAAGAAAAACCAAAGTAAAAAAAATAAAAAAGGGATCTTTATCGCTTTTATGCACGATGTCGTCGTATATCATCGAGTTTTCAACTGAGATTTTTCATCTTCTTTTCAATTTTTTTTTTTTTTGTAAATTTCGTGATATGAATTAATTTTGGTAAATTTTGTGTCAGACCCCTATTAATTTTTTAAAAAATGGCTAATCATAGTTTTTACAAATAAAAACTCATTTATTAGAATTTTAGTACAACAAGGTTTTTTTTTTTTATAAAAAATAGATATTATGGTATTTTTTGTAACCTACTTACTATTGACAAAAAAAGCTCAAATTATGATTTCACAATTCCCCACAATAACCACATTTTTTATATTTTTTCGGTCAGTTTTGTTTGTTTTTGACTTTTAGATCTGCTTTTGATAGTCTTTGCTCCTGATTTTGATACTTTTTATCTCTTGATTAATGCTCATAATATATTTCTGATTGTACTATCTAGTATTATCCTATAATGAAATTTTGACTTAGGACGGTAATATTTCAAGCGAGCTTAGCACATTATACTCACAAAAAATATATTCATCAGTCTAATTAATTTCAGATTTGAATCTGTAATATAAAATTTTTCGATAGGCCGATTCTTAATGTTAATGTAAATAGTATTTTGAAAAATAATTTTTATAAAATATAAATTATCATTAGGCTTGAATTGAGCTATTTACAAATTTTGCATTTGATTTCATATTTTAAATGTATAATCGCCGAATTTTTTCTTAATATTTTTAACCATTTTTTAACGGACTACCATTTAACTTTAAAGCTGCAACTAGTAAAAATTGCAAACATGTAAAAAAAAATTTGTTAAATTTGTTCACATTTCAAAAATTTGATACTGGTTTTTAAAAGTCCTTCAAAACTTACTTATATTGTCTCGGTGATCTAATGGGTAAGAGCTTATAAAATACGTTGAATACGTTGTTAACACCGAGATTCGAATCCCACACATATCGTAAGCATATTTCCCCCCTAAGAAATTTACAGCCACGCCTGAAAAGGATATACTGTGTAATTTCGTTGTCATATTTATGTGGCAGGGCAATAAACAAAAAAAAAGTTACGTATACGAGAAAACAGTTATATTTGATTTTATTTTAAATTTTAAATTCGTATTTCGAAAATATGTAATTCTGTGCAAACCCTTAAATTTATTTTAACTTTATTAAATGATCAAACGTAAACTTTATAAGTTTTGTAATCTCATTCTTTGATTTTCATTGCATATGAATTTAAAAAAAACCCGTATTAATTTCACATTCTCACTTTTACATTACATGGGCTGTTTTTGTTGTTTTATGAATCCGTGATAAAAAAGAAAAACCTTTCAACTTAATATTTTCACGAATAGTAGTAACAAATGAAAAAAAAAAAACCTAATATCGTTTTAACCCTTTTACACCCACTGATTAATTATACTTGAAGGTACCATTATTATATCCACCCAATCTTAATACAACAAAACTAAAAAAAAAAAATAAGTCGATGAAATCGTCTATGTTATTTTGCATTTTGTGTTGTTTTTTTTGTAATTTGATATTTTTCACAATATTTTTCACCATTGGATTTTCTCATTGGAGCATTTCTGACAAAAAAGAAAATATGGGCATTTAAAGCGAAATAAAACGAAAAAAAAAAAAATCAGGATATAACCTTAAAGAATTTTAAAGAAGGACATTTTCAAAATTTTAGAATTGTAACTATTTTTCAAAATTTTTTTTGTTATTTCTTATGATTGATGTGGTGCTTTTATAATGAAGGCGTACAGTTACTTCAATTTTAAGGAAACCTTGTATAATTAGGACAAACTGTTTATACATGCATAAATACAATATCGGATCTTTAATTTCTATGTGTTATTTGAAAAAATTTTAAACAGGTTTACAGGTTACTTGTGGTGTCCAAAAATGAAATTGAATTTTCCATTTTTGTGCCCTAGGTTACTAGGTACATATTAAACAGAGCAGCAAGCACAAATAGGTTTTCTGAAGTAACTTATACTAAAGGTATTCCTCCTTTAGCAATTCAAGTGACATAACAAAACGATTTCCCATGAAATGAAGGAACCAAAATTTTTAGATAAAAAAAATGCACTTTTAGATTCATAGAAAAAATGTACTCTTAGATAAAATATTCAGTAAAAAGTTATTTTTATGAGGTCTATGTCCCTATATAAAACACAATTGTTAGATCTTGAACGATTTAGAATTATTCCAAACAAAAGGACAGAATAAAACCAATATGAAAATTTTTCCAAAATTTTTTTTTGTATACTGTGCAAAAATTAGTTTTTGTTGTATTTATTTTTGTTTTTTTTTTTTTTTAAATGTTTGAATAAAAAATGGCAATCACCTTATTTGCTTACAATGTGACAATGAAAAATCTAATTTTCTTCATCCGATTGGCACAGATGGTGTATGCCATAAGTAGAGTATATATGTATAAAATAAGTATAATAAAAATAAAAAATAAAAGAAAAAATAATAATATAAAAAACATTATTTCTATTGCGAATTGTGATTTTGAATATTAGTGTTTTCTTTTTTTTTTTTGAAGCTGAACCTTTCATACGACTAGATTTTTTTTTTGTCGTGATTTGTAAATGGTGATGGCAATGCCTTCAAATTAAAAATCCTCTTTTAAAAATGAAAATATTATTTTTTATTTATTTTTTTTTTTGTATGAACGCGATCTTGATATGAGGATATTAGGGTATAATATTACTTTGGGTATTAAAAAAAAAAAAAAACAGAAGGGTAAGCATTTTATGAGTATGAGTTTAACACATTTATCAAAAAAATATAGTAAAAACATAAGTGTGGAAATTCATAGTGTGCAAAAGTAACTTTTTAACAAAAAGTAAAGATGAGAATAGAAGATTTATGTATATAATAATTACATTAATTGATTTCATGGTACTATACTGGTAAATTTGGTATTTTCTTTTCTATTTTTATTTGAGGATAACTGTTAGGGCCGGGTACTAGATAGTTAGTACTTGGTGTTAAAAATTGAAAATAATTTTTGCTTTTAAATTGCTTAATTTTTAAATTCATTTCTCAGAAAGATAATTTGCCTAATGCTATTTAGCAAAAAACTATTGAACTGTGTGTAAAACAATCATTTAGTTAAACGTGATTTTACATTTGGTTATAAAATGAGGGTTATATGCTTTTTCCAAAATAATCTATAGTTATAATTTAGTAGTTTTCAGCCACTCACTACGTATTATGACATTCCGCTAAGTTTTGAATACAAGTACATATTTGATATTTTTTGTTTTCTTTTGGAATCAATAAATTTTGTACCCCATACGAATTTTTTGTAATTTAGATGTCACGGTAAAATATACTTACACACCATCTACAGGTCCCCTGGTACCTATATAATTTTGGCCAAGATTGTCAAATATACCTTTTTAAGAAGTGTTTAATTATGTCAAATGGAAAGTTTCAAATTGTCAATTTTGCCAAAATATATTAGGAAAAACGGCATTATGCAATTTAATCTTCGCTTAATTGTACATAATATTTTTTTACTATTCTTGTTAATTTGTTTATTACATATTATATTTATAATATGTAATATATTTATATTTTAAACATATCATTTAATTAACCAAAAACCCTAAGTGAATGTTTTAAAAATTGTGCTATAATTACTATAATAATGTTGTGAAATATTCAAAATTTTTGGGGGGTCGCGATGGCCTACTGGGTAAAAGTGGTGTAAAATATGCTGTAAATACCGAAGGAGTGTGGTTTCGAATCCCACACATGTCGTAAGAATAATTCGCCCTTACGACATTTACAGCCACATTTACAGCCAGGAAAGGCTGTGTAATTTCATTGTCACACTTATGTTTAACACATTAATGTATTCATTTCCGGGTTACATTAAAAATTTTTATTTAATGTTGTAATAATTAAAGTGTTTTCAAAATTTTTTAACTAATATTTAATATGAGAAACAAATTTTAAGTATTAAAAAATCCTATACTTGCAACATATTATGCTTATTTTTAGTTAACTTGTGGTTTATGTGTAGAACAAAAAGTAACTGATTGAATATTATATATATATATTTAACAGAGAGTTATGTGTGTTGAGTGTGAGAGTTATGTGTGTTATGTGTGAGAGTAATGTGTGAGAGTTATATTTGGTATCTGCAAAAACAATTTGAATAAGGAAAATTATCTAATAATTGTTCACTTATTGTGTTCTTGATCTGATTTCGAGATTTTAAAGATATTTAATTCAAATTGTAACAAACTAAACATATCAAGTATTTAAAAAGAACTTTTGCTACTTTGTAAAAATCTTTAAATGTTAAAAAAAATATTTAAAATTCGTAATACGTCTTTAGAAGAAGCATCGAAACAAAATCCCATAATTCAAAATCCCAAAATTCCAAAATACCAAATTCCAAAATTCCAAAATACCAAAATCGCAAACCGTTATCATAAGTTAACTCACTTTCGTTATCATAATTCGTTTTGAATTTATGTATATTTTATTTCAGATGTGGGTCGATTTAACGATGGTAGAGAAAAATTCCAATTCAACATTTTATTCAAGATTTTAACGTTTTTAATTTTTGAAATTTGCTTTTGTATTTTCTTCAACATTATTTTTTCCTACATTTTTTGGTATTCGAGACGGGTTGGATGCAAAATTCCAAAAAAAAATTCCATTTCCAAAAGATCATTTACATAATTCGAGAAAAAACAAATTCCAAAATTCTAAATTTAATGGAAAGCATTTTAAATAGCGCTAAAACCACCCGCTAAACAAGTTATTGGGACTCTATGATTTTGTAACCAACTGTTAAATCGCTCCTAATATCTGTTTAGATATACATTTCAACAACAAGGCATTTAAAATAGTGGACGGTACCCCGCCAAACCGCCCTAAACAAATTATTGTACCCTGATTTTGTAATCAATTATAAAATCCCACCTATTTCTTTTTTTTTATATACATATTTCAACAAGAATATATTGAATAAAGCCGCCCCCAAACCCCGCTAAACAAATTATTGAAACCCCCAAAATCAGGATTAATCAACTTTCATCAAATATAAAATCAACTATAAAATCTCTCTTAATTTAGAATCTGGCATCTACATATATATTATTATTCTGGAAAAAGCGTCAATCCTGGTTTTGAATCCAACTCTAAATTCAAAACGAACTATTAGATATATTAAAACTATTTTGGGATTTTGAAATTTTGGGATTTTAGAATTTGGGATTTTGGGATTTGGGAATTTGGGATTTTGGAATTCTGGGATTTTGGCATTTGGGATGTTTTTTTTTTGGAATTTCGTGGCGCTTCCATAAAAATCTATAAAGAACTATTAATACCTTAACAAATTTCATATTTTTATGTTTGTATATATTATTATAAAAGTATGTGTACATACAATTTATGTTTATAAATAAATATAAAACATGCAAATATAACTGTAATAACTGTAGAAGGCAATTCATTTTTGTAACGTGATTGTAAGACTCTTACAAGGTTTAAGTTATGAATTATCAATTTTTCTTACGTATTTATATGTGATGTATATGTAATGTATATTATGTATAATCATACAGATATACATTCATACTGAATATTTCTCCATATAATCATCGAACTAGCACAATTTTCTTTTATTTGTGTGTAACCACCACTAAGTGATAATGTTTTTCTTTGTGTCATCATTTTGTCACAACGATTACTGCCATACCATTATACTTATGCAAGGTTTTTTTTTTTTAAACTCAAAATTAGTGTAGGTATATGGTGACATGGTTTGTAATTTTTTTAGCCTTTTATTTTCGTTTTCTTTTTTTTTGTCGCTGTTTTAAGGAAAGCAGCTTGCAAATGATAATAAATAAAAATAAAAGACAAAATAAAAAAAAAAAAATAAAAAAAAATCATATTTTGTGCTGTTTTCCATATGAAAACCATTTTAAAACATAAGATCGCGAAAAAAAAGGAAATAACAACAGACAGGATAAAAGTATATTTATATATGTTTTTGTGTTAATATGGTATAAATGTATGTAAATCTGATTAGCATATGGTTTCATTTATAAAGTTATGAAAATAAAAGCCAATTTGATTGGTCTGGTTGAATGGTGTAGAAAAAAAAAAAAATGAAAATAAATAAAAATTTTTCTATACCTACCGCTGTTCAAAATTTAAAATTCATAAACAAAAAAAACAAAAAATGTTCAGTATGGAGTTTGTTCTCTCCATATTTTGTACTTTTTAGTACAAAGGCGAATATTTTAAGGCGAATATTTAATAATTTTTTTTAAAGTAAATAATCTAAATGAATAATTAAAATGTAAAAGGAATTTTTTCGTTTGTTAGAAGAAGTGATTTTATATGTTTTCTTTTACCAACTACATATAAACGTATATGAAAATAATTTGTATTTTATTTGAAGGTGTTTTATATATACATTTAATGGATGCAATCACTTTTATTGCTTATATAGTATAAAACTGATCTAAAATTATAAAATTTGTAAGCGATAATATTTTTTAATCCTGGATTACTATATTTCGTTATAGTCTTTACCAAAGGACAATTTATTGCATTTACACAATTTTATTATAATTTTTCTAAATATTAAAAAACATTTATTGCCATAATTTTCAAAAATTATATAATAAGAGAACACAATATTGATGTATTATGTGTCTACAGTATGTATCTATACCAGCCAATGGTGTAATATGTTTTAGGTACCGATCTCTCATTCGAAAGCATCGGGTTCAAATTCTGTTGGTTGAATAGTATAAATGAATGTAATATATAATTTTTATAATCCAGTATTATATTAAATACAAAATACATATCTATATATAATAAATATAGTATCTGTTCGTATCGATATATGTATGTATATAATAAAATAAAATAAAATAATTCTTGTATAAGTTAAGTTAAAAATTCTTCAGTTTTCAGATCTATTCTTGTTAAAATTAATATTAGGTACTCAATTTTTTTGTCTCAGTAAAAATGACCTATATGTAATGAAAAAACTATAAATTAGTTTTGCGAATTTTTCATTTATTTTCATTTCATTATTTTTGACAAATCTGACTGGTCATTTAGTTGAGTGTCTGCAGTATCATATATTGTTCTTTTTAATATTTTAAAAATTAGATATTCTTATATATAAAATTATCTTATTTTAAACTTGATACTTTGCTATTATTTGCTACTGAATCTGATAATGTTTAAATTTTTTTTTTGTTTTATCTCTTAGTGTTACTTTTAAAAATTTTGGATAAAGTAAATTATAATTAAATTCGAAAATTTCATACACTATAACTTATAAGACTTTGAAAGGGGATTTAGTTAGTTAATTATATTTTAATAGTAACATGAAGTGAATTTGATGATAAGATTGAACCAGAAATCTTCACCCCAAAAACTAATCACTAAAGTGATCAGAATATCATTTACTGTAGTGTTGAAATTTTAATATTTCGTTTTTTGTTTTTTTTTTTTTATCTAGTATTATCTACAAAAATTAATATTTTAAAATATATCCAAGGAATTGGTATCTTTTCAGTTTTAAAAAAATTTTTAATTAAATTTTCTTGAGGTTTCCCTTTTTTTTCTTTTTTTGGTTCTATATTATAACTTAACTATAAAAATTTAAATTTTCATTAAGTTTCTTTTTAACATAAAAAAGAAAAACCACGTCTAAAAAAAACTGGTAGACAAGAAAAACTTTTTAATAATGTCATATTCAAGCTTTTATATCATGAAAAGTAAAAAAAAAATGGTATCTTCACCTTTTAATTTTAATACCTTAAATGAATCTGTTTTGTATTTTTTATATAGTTCGAAAGGGTTTTTAGATAAAAGGATAACAAAATATCAATAAATTTATTTAGAACGAAGAAAATTCTTTATTATTTACCTATTATAAATTATAATATATTTTTTGGTTATGATGAGATATAAGATTCTTACTATAATGCTTAAGACATTCACTATTTTGTTTTGTCTTAAATAAGATTCTTATCTTCAAAAGTCAAGTAATCTTACAAATCCTCGATCAGATAGAGTTATTCTCAAAGCTTCTGTATAGTCTGCTTCAAATAATGGGATAAATAGCTTAACTGCTTAAACAATAAAATGATTGGGGTGGTTTTTGAAAAAAATAAATTTTATTTCAAAGTTCTAGTACGAACAAGCTTTACTACATATTTTTGGGAGATTCCTCCAAAGAGTTTTTCCACATACAAAAAGACTGTCATTAATTCAGAAATTTCAACCCTTAAATCGATTCACAACATAACTTTATAATATTTAATTATTTTAATATTAACGGTAATTTAATTGACAAAAAATCATCACTTCTAAAAAATCATCAAAGAACTAAAAAAGTGGATGAAAAGCTACTGGTTTGTAGGTTCTATTCTAATATGATGAACTTTACATCAGTGCAACTTTCATAGTTACAGTTTTTATTTTTCCTTAACCAAAAATATTCAAATGACTCTACAATACATAAATGGGCAAGATAACAACAGTATAGCAAAAATACCAATAGTTGAAAAATAAAAACAAAAAAAAATGACAAAAAATTTAAATTATCTTAAAAAATTAAATTGTTGTTTTTTTTTTTAAATAAAGTGGAAACTATAAGAATAATTTTACTCTCTTATGTTGTACCAAATAAGCCAAAAGAAAAGAGAACAAGTAAAACTTTTTAGGATCTTTAATTAAAAGTTTTTCTTGACATAAGCCAAAAAATTTTGTTTAAAAAGAAAATTAAAATATGGTTTAAATTTTTAGCTCTTTAGTTAAAAAACAAAAAAAAAAACTTTCAATTCTAATCCTTTGTTTATTCATTTTTTTTTTGTTTTTAATTTTGTTTTACTGGTTAATTCCATGAATATATGACAAGTATCTTTCCAGTTAAATCTCTAAAGTTCTATAAAAATCAAAAGATTTTATAAAATAAAAAGGGTGAAAAGAAGAGAAATAAAATAGAAAACTTTTTGTTTTTTATTTTTTTTTTAGTACAATATATTATAATATCGCATCTAAAAAAATCTTTATTAAAACGTTTAAAAGTTGTCACTTGCATATTATATATCCAATATAACGCTTTGCTTTTTTTTTTTTTTTTTGATTTCATAATAATAAAGAAAAGAAGCTCACAATTTACAAAAACAAGGGCGGAAGAATAAAAATAAAACCACCAAATATGTTTATATAATATAACGGTATATTTATAGTCTGGATATTATCCTGTCCTCAAAGGTTCTTCCAAGTAATTTTAAAAGAACATAAAAATCCTTTTATATGATGGCTAAAAAAAAAAAAAATTTCAAAAAAAATTAAAATTAATATGACCTTAGGGTTAATTGCATACCTTTAGGAGTTATTTTTATGAAATTTTTAAAAACTGTCAGTAAATAAAAGTTCCCCGAATTTGTTGTGTTTAGTAAATTTTTTAAAGCATTATAATGTCAGTTAGTTTTGAATAATTTATCAAGTTAGAGCAAAGGACTATTATGTTTGTTGTTTTTTTTTTATATTTTCTTGGTTTAGAGTTTGAAGAATCTAAAATCTGAAGAATTTAACAACTTTAGTAAATCTGCATTAAAAATTATAAAATAATTTTAAATATTAGATACATATAAGACATGATAATAGGAAGTTTACGATTTTGTGTAATATAAATTTTAACTTTCTTCTGTTTAAAGAATCTTATTAATAAGGATCTTATATAAGAAAAGCTGTTGTAAAAATGAACAACATAAATGCTTATATAAAAAAGCACATGTAAAAATATAATATTTGAATTTCAATTTTTATATCTGTTTCGCACACGAATCCAAGTTATTTGTGTTTAAAAATATCGTATTTTCAATTTTGAACCTTTTATAGCTCCAAATCAGAGCGAAGTTCAAATATTTTTTCTAAAATAACTTATACAGCTCTCGAAGTGTATAAGTCAAGTAAGTACATATTTATATACTAAATAATTTTTATATTGACTTATAAAGCTTAAAACATCTCGTATCATTTGATACTTTTAAATTTAGTATCCAGCCAATAGTGACATTGAAAAGATCTCGGCGACATCAAACCTTGGCTGGGTTATATAAATTAATATATCACATAATTAATATCATATTGTAATATATAATAAAATAAAATAAATTCTTATATAAGATAATAAATGGAGCAGAAATAAATATAATTGCCTTTCAGTTTTCTACAGCCGGTTTAGTGAAACTTATAGTCACAAATAGTCACAAATATGAACAATAAATGACTTAGAGGAAGAAAATTAAAAATTTAAAAAAATAAACGCAACTTAAGCTATAAACATTTGAAAATAGGACTTTTTTCATATTTGAGTGGGTGTATGGATGCGCACCCGTAATGCGGCTACATAAAAAAGGTTTTCCAATTGTGTTATAAAAACAATCAATGGCTAAGATTTTATTATCCTGTCTTAAACATTGTAAAAGTTTTACAAACAAAGATACACTGGACGGATGGACAAATTGAAACTAATTTTATATGCTTTTATATTTCGCTGTCGATTTATTTATTTATTTGTCATTCTGTCACGCTTTTTATTATTTTCGTAATCTGTTAGCAACATTTGTAAGTGTTGTATGGTGCAGAGGAAAGTGTACAGGCTTCAAAAGTGGGGGTCATGTTGTTCGACTCCAGTTCACATGCAACTTTTTTTTTTTAACTATCTATTCATCAACATTTTTTGAATAAAATATGTATATATTTTGTATATATGAATTTGAAACTTAAATTTTTATCTCTAAATTCATGCATACAATAATACACACGCAATATATTTTTGATCTTTTCTCCTATAATAGTATATTTATATGTATGTTGCTAAAATATTTTGTTTACAACATTTGTTTAGTATTTAAATCAAAATATTTGCTGTCAACATTCTTTAATGCATATTGAATATACATGGTTAAAAATTAAGATTTTATGTTCGTAATTTATGTTCATTAAATATTTAAGTGCTGTATAGTGCAGAGGAGAGTGTACAGGTTTTGAAAGTAAGAGTAATTTGGTTCAAATCCAATTCGTGTACGTACTTTTTTTTTTTTTTATACCCGTATGAACTATGTTCAAGGGTATAATAAATTTGCCATTACGTTTGTGACACCTTAAAGGAGTCGAGCTAGATATAGTGTCAAAGGTATGGATCGGCTCAGAATCGAATTCTGAGTCGATTAAGCCATGTACGTCCGTCCGTCCGTCCGTCCGTCCGTCCGCACGATAACTCAAAAAATAAAGGAGCTAGGGGGCTGAAATTTTTTTTTCGTCACTTTTGCAAAATTGTTAGTTTTGCTATTTAAATCCAATATTTTCGGTCGGCGGGTTCGAGTAGCTGCCATACAACTTCTATCTTTATATAGAAATAACTCAGTATCTATTCAAGCTAGGTTTCTGAAATTTTGCAAATGATGATCAAGTTTTATGGCAACAACTTCTGTAAAATTTGGTTGTGCTCGTGCATCGGGTTCGGGTAGCTGCCATACAACTTCTCCGTTTAAATGAGAATAACTCAGTGTTTATTGAAGCTACGAATCTGAAATTTAGTAAAGAGGTGTCGAGTTACATGCCAACAACTTTTGTAAAATTTGGTTGGTCTAGAGCAGCCGGTTCAGACTTCTTGCACCTCTTGGAACCTAATGAAGCTAGGAGTCTGAAATTTTGCAAATGATGATCAAGTTTTATGGCAACAACTTTTGTAAAATTTGGTTGTGGTGGTGCGGCGGGTTCGGGTAGCTGCCATACAACTTATCCGGTTAAATGAGAATAACTCAGTGTTTATTGAAGCTAGGAATCTGAAATTTAGTAAAGAAGTGTCGAGTTACATGCCAACAACTTTTGTAAAATTTGTTTGGCCTAGAACAGCCGGTTCAGGCTTCTTGCACCTCTTGGAAGTTAATAAAGCTAGGCGTCTGAAATCTTGCAAATGATGATCAAGTTTTATGGCAACAACTTCTACAAAATTTGGTTGTGCTGGTGCGACGGGTTCGGGTAGCTGCCATACAAAATCTCTTTTTAAATGAAAAGAACTCAGTGTCCGTCCGCACGATAACTCAAAAGATAGAGGAGCTAGGAGGCTGAAAATTTTTTTACGTCACTTTTGTAAAATTGTTAGTTTTGCTATTTAACTCCAGCATTTTCTGTCCCCGGGTTCGGGTAGCTGCCATACAACGTCTTTCTTTAAATAGAAATAACCCAGTGTCTGTTCAATCTAGGTATCTGAAATTTTGCGAATGATGATCAAGTTTTATGGCAACAACTTCTGCAAAATTTGGTTCTGGTGGTGTGACGGGTTCGGGTAGCTGCCATACAAAATCTCTTTTTAAATGAAAGAACTCAGTGTCCGTCCGCACTATAACTCAAAAAATAGAGGAGCTAGGAGGCTGAAAATTTTTTTACGTTACTTTCGTAAAATTGTTAGTTTTGCTATTTAACTCCAGCATTTTCGGCCGCCGGGTTCGAGTAGCTGCCATACAACGTCTTTCTTTAAATGGAAATAACCCAGTGTCTGTTCAATCTAGGTATCTGCAATTTTGCGAATGATGATCAAGTTTTATGGCAACAACTTTTGCAAAATTTGGTTGTGCTGGTACGACGGGTTCGGGTAGCTGCCATACAAAATCTTTTTTTAAATTAAAAGAACTCAGTGTCCGTCCGCACGATAACTCAAAAAATAGAGGAGCTAGGAGGCTGAAAATTTTTTTACGTCACTTTTGTAAAATTGTTAGTTTTGCTATTTAACTCCAGCATTTTCCGTCCCCGGGTTCGGGTAGCTGCCATACAACGTCTTTCTTTAAATAGAAATAACCCAGTGTCTGTTCAATCTAGGTATCTGAAATTTTGCGAATGATGATCAAGTTTTATGGCAACAACTTCTGCAAAATTTGGTTCTGGTGGTGTGACGGGTTCGGGTAGCTGCCATACAATATCTCTTTTTAAATGAAAGAACTCAGTGTCCGTCCGCACTATAACTCAAAAAATAGAGGAGCTAGGAGGCTGAAAATTTTTTTACGTTACTTTTGTAAAATTGTTAGTTTTGCTATTTAACTCCAGCATTTTCGGCCGCCGGGTTCGAGTAGCTGCCATACAACGTCTTTCTTTAAATGGAAATAACCCAGTGTCTGTTCAATCTAGGTATCTGCAATTTTGCGAATGATGATCAAGTTTTATGGCAACAACTTCTGCAAAATTTGGTTGTGGTGGTGCGACGGGTTCGGGTAGCTGCCATACAACTTCTCTTTTTAAATGAAAATAACTCAGTGTCCGTCCGCACGATAACTCAAAAAATAAAGGAGTTAGGAGGCTGAAATTTTTTTTACGTCACTTTTACAAAATTGTTAGTTTTGCTATTTAACTCCAGCATTTTCGGCCGCCGGGTTCGAGTAGCTGCCATACAACTTCTTTCTTTAAATGGAAATAACCCAGTGTCTATTCAATCTAGGTATCTGAAATTTTGCAAATGATGATCGATTTTTATGGCAACAACTTCTGTAAAATTTTGTTGTGATGATATGACAGGTTCGGATAGTTGCCATACAACTTCTCTTTTTAAATGAAAATAACTCAGTGTCTATTGAAGCTAGCTATCTGAAATTTAGTGAAGAAGTGTCGAGTTGCATGCCAAAAACTTTTGTAAAATTTGAATGGTCTAAAGCAGCCGGTTCCGGCTTTTTGCATTTCTTGGAACTTAATGAAGCTAGGCGCAATAGATTCGGGTAGCTATCATACAACTTCACAATTTACATAAATATATCTCTGTAGTTCGGTACTAAAACTCTGAATGTTTTTAAAAGATGATCAAGTTTTATAGAAACAGGATATATTACGTTCATACGGGTATCCCAGAGTTGACACAGTCTACTCTACTGCACTCTTCCTCGTTTTAACTGTATTCATCAACATTTTTTCAATAAAATTTTATGTATAATATACATGTGTATATTATATATGTATAATATGTATGTGTATATTTGATCTTTCCTCCTATAATAATTTAGTTCAATCAATCTTGATGTGCACATGTATTTTGTATTAGAATTTAGCAAAACACAAAGTATATAGGTACAATATTTTTATGTTGCTAAATTATTTTGTTTTAAAACATTTGTTTAGGATTTAAATCAGAATATTTGTTGTCAACATTCTTTATTGCATATTGAATATGCATGGCGTTAAAAATTAATTATTTATGTGTTTTATTTAGGAACATTTAATACATATAAAATTTCATTCAAAATAATTCCAATTGCCAAATTCAAACTACATACATACATAATATATTTTTGTATGTATATAGTAAAGAATATAAAAAGTAAAGATCATTACAAAATTATGCTTTTGCGCATTACGCATTATGATTTACAAACAAAATTTTGTCAACACAAAAAATTAAAACTACGTATGTACATATGGTACGTACGTATGTAAATAATATTATGTTAAACTAATTTCCTAAATTATTTTGTTCCGCTCCATTTGTTTATAATTTAAATCAAAATATTTGTCAACAATTTTTACTGCATGATCTTATTAAGGGAGTAGGTATGTAGGTAGGTGTTCAAGGTTAAATATTTGTTAAGATATACGATATATGTACTACTAATACTATACTATAGAAATATGCAGTAAAATACATTTATGTACCTATATCATTTTCATACGTGTTAGAAATATTGCTTCAACTAAAATTGCATTGTAATATTTATAATCACAGTATTTTGGTACATATTTAACCCTTCAAGGTACTTTCATTATTTATGAATTACTGGAATAAAAAACGTTTACTCTTGCTGTAATGGAATCGATTTAACGTCTCTTAATTTACTTAAACATTTGGTATAAAGTTGTAAAACGTATTTTATATCAGAAACAATAATTAATGTATGTAAAAATATCCCATATTTTTTAAATTTAAATTATGTGTTTCATTTAAAACTAAAAAGTATAAAATAAAATAATAAGTAAAAAAAATAATTTTTAAAATACATATGCTTTTATCAAAACCGAATTCGCCCCCTAAAAAGTAGAAAATAAAATTGATTGCAAAACTTTAGCTTTTTTGACTGTTATAATATAAAAGTGAATTGCTGGAATAAAAAAGAAACACGAACCTCAAATTTCGCAGATTTTTATTTAACCTTATTCCAGCAATTTACTTTTATATTATAACAGTCCAAAAAGCTAAAGTTTTGCAATCAATTTTATTTTCAACTTTTTAGGGGGCGAATTCGGTTTTGATAAAAGCATATGTATTTTAAAAATTATTTTTTTTACTTATTATTTTTTTATATATTTATTTTTCTTATACAAACTTAACATTCTAGCGAAGTTATAAATCTTAAATTCCGTTTTTTAATTTGAAGTTTTTAAGTATTTATTTCATTACTCTCACAAAAAAATTAAGAGTATTATGCCAAAAATCCAACCTTTTCGATGTAATACTCGTTCAGCAGTTCACTCTGATTCATATTCAATAAAGCCTATTCAAACAAGAAATCTGAAATTCTTAAACACTTTAATCACCCGCACTACGGTTGAACTCATTACAATCATATTTCTTTCCCAATTCTTATGATTTTCATAAAGTTATTTAAAAAGGATTCAATTTTGTCCTATTCATTTCCCCATTTCATCCTACTCTTTAATCAATAAACATATTGCTTAGTCTCCCTTTTCCTTCCTTACTCTTTCTTACTCTATTATACTGCGCAAATTGCGTTTATCATATTATTCTCGCTACGCCATTAAGCAAAGGGGGCCTAAGTATTTCTTGGTTTCTATTGAAGATTTCAATATTCTAATTTAATGGTGTTTTTGATGAAAATTCCAACTTCTCGATTTCGATGGTGTGTTGTTAAACCTTACAATAGTTAAAATTCTTTTTGTATATTGATTATGTCTGATGTCATCATTTGAAAAGGTAAAACTATACAAAAACTTGAAAATATAAAAATGAACATTTAAATGATTGAATAAGTAAAGTATTAAACAATGAAATAATTTAATGATAATGTTCAAAACTCAATTATTTGAACTTATGAATAAAATTAAAGTTGTCGGAAACTTATTGATTAAAATTAAAATGAATCATGTTTAAAAAAAATAAGATAGAATGTAAATCAACGGTTTTTAAAAGCGCACATTTCCAAAAGACAATACAAACTGTTTAGAATTGTGACTTGCACAAAAATATGAAAACTTCATGCAATATGAAAAAATGTGAAAATAGGACTTTTCTGTAATTTTGAGGGGCTGTAAATCTGAAACTCTATATAACTAAGAAAAGAAAAATCGTTAACACACTTAAAAATATATTACTGCAACTTTAATTTTTATGTCTTGCCAAGATTTGTACAGGTGCTTAAGTTACAGGTGCCAAAAATAGCAAATTTTTGATAATAATTTGAAATAATTCTAAAAGTTTTTACTTGTTTCAAAATGCAGGTTCCTATCTAAAGGCGTGCCGGAGTTATGAAAAAAGAAATTGCAAAATATGGTTTTCACATAACAGTAAATTTAAATACTAAATTTAAGAAATAATTGTATATTTTTGATATTAATTTACAAATCTAAGAAAAGTACATAGCGAATGACGTTTTCAGATTTTCAAAAAATGTTAAGCAGAACATGAGATATACGCATTTAAATATAGGGATTTTTCAAAGTTTACGGGGCTGTAGCTCCGTAGTGGATGGGGCTACATGAAAATGTTGTTCCACAAAATTATTTTTTTTATGAGTCCTACCCATGGTTAAAATTTTTTTCTATCTTTAACGGTGTAGAAGTTTTGTAAACAGACGGATGCACGAACGAACGGACAGAGTGAAACTAATAAGCACATTTTATCAAATTTTTTTTGGAAATGTACTAAAAAATTGACAAATCTTAAAGACGTTTGCTTAAGAACTAAACAATCGAAAATTTTAATCGAATTAAAGTTTTTTTGCTTTGCTTTTGCAAACCAAATGAATGATTTTTATTTGAAAATTTCTAATATTATGTATCTGAAAGATACATTTCTTTCAAAAGGAAATAAATATGATATTTTAAGTAACATTATATGAAACAATTAAGATAATTCAAATAATCGTAATAAATATAATTTACACAATAATAAAACTAAATAAAAAAAAATAGATTTTTCTAAACTTATATTATATAGAAAAAAGAAAACCAAACACTAAAAAATCAAATAAAATTTGTAAAGTAATTTTAGATAATATCCATTTTTAAATTGTAATCAAATTTTAAATTTTGCACATAATACATACATATTTCAACATTTTATTTAAATTTGATTACTTTTGGGAGATAATTTTTAAATAGAATCCCATTTGATTTAAAATTGTGATCAAATTTTCGTTCTTTGTCCAAACAGCACTGTAAAAGTGTTAAAATTAGTAAATTTGATTATTTTTACACACATATTTTTATATTTAACATTTTTTATATTGAGTCAGTAAAAAAGAATTTAATGTAAAAAAATGGAGAAAAAGTTTAATATAATATTTACAAATAATTTTTTAAAATGTTTTTTATTATATCATTATTGGTAATTTGGGAACTTTAATATTTAACCCTTATAGATGAAAACTTTATATTAAAACTTGTGGAAATTTTTTTTAAAATTATAATTTGAAATTTTTTATATTTATACTTAGTTTTATATCGGATTACTATCACAAGATTTTATTTCATTTGACTGTATGTCACATGCCTGTATTTTCATATTTTCCTGAATTATAATTTGCCTGTATTTTCATTTTACTGTTAAACCTAATTATATGTTTTACACACATATTTGAATTCCTGCTAAACAATTTATTGTAACCCTGATTTTGTAATCAACTCTAAAATTCTCTGTCCATGAAATACAGTCAAATGAAATACTGTTAATGATAACACAGATAATTTGCATAAAATATAGTCAAATAACACTACAAGGAAATGAAATGTATATAGTGTCATATAGGTACGTCCATTTTACTTTCTATTCCTAGATTTGTAGATTGTAAAAAAAATCTTAAGTTGAAGTTAATATTTACTTCTACTGTTTTCGATAGGCATTAGGGGCCCCTTGTGTAAATCTTGTGTAATTTAATATGGTGTATGTGCCATGTGGTCATATTTCAATGTAGTTAATATTATATAATATATATTTCAATGACGTATACATTTGCTATATTTTACAAACATTTTTTTTTAGATATAAAACTTATATTTGAATTAATTTTGTTTTAGCATTATTTAGATTTTATGATTAATTTTAAAGTTATATACTCTATATAATATGACGCATACATGAATCAAACAAGTAAAGGTTGAAGTTTTTGGCAAAATAACTTTATTTTTTGCCTTTTGATTTTTTAACGATTCTATAGTTTACAATAGCTTCTTATTTTAACAACCAGAATTTTTAATTTTGCCTGCTTTCATCTAAGACCAAAAAATCAAATCAGTTAAATATCATTTTAGCTTCCGTGTTCGATATATTTCTAACTTTACACACGTACAGTTTGGTTCATTTAATGAATTTCTGTTTAGGTTCCAGTTTACATAAACGTCGTTAAGACACTCTACCGGTATTTTGAAAATTTTCGGTGTAAAATTCATTTGTACGTAAATGTCTTTAAAAGAGATATCTAAGTCTTTTCGACATAAAAAAAAAGGATTAGAAATCCTGTTTCCGAACATTTCGAAATAAAAATCGCGAACGAGAGCTAAAAGAAAGTATGTAGGTATATAATAAAAAAATCTTTTATTTAAAATAATGTCAATATTGAATAAAAATATTTTGATGTTGTAGCTGTTGTAATGTTGTAACATTTTTTCAATTACTTCATCATTAATTTTATACTCCTAAAATGTTGTTGACATTTTTATTTTATGTTTTCATTCTTTTTATCAATTTCCTTAATAAATAAATGTAATATAAATTAATTATGTATTTCAAAGTAATTTCGCAAAAAGGAAAAAATATTTAACAATTTCAAGGTAATAAATAAAATGAATTTGGAATACCATACATTCAACTTTTTTTAGGATTTAGTATTTTTTTTTAGGATATCAAATATTTACTCTTTTTTTTTTTTTTTTTTTGATTTATTTGGTTGTACAAGTTTTTTAAACTGAAAAACCTTGACATTAAAAAAAAAATAAAAATTTCTAGTAGATGTACTTTGTTTATTTTTGCCTATCATGCGATTTGCAAGACTATTCATCTTCTACCAAAAGAGGATGTCTGTTTTGAAATATTCTTTTTATTGGACTTTAGGGTTATTATATATGAGGGATTAGTTTTTGATTGCATTTTACCACGAAATAATATATGCAATTTCTCCCTTAATACAGTGATGCTTCATTTTCAATTCCTTAAAGTTTCTTCAATATTATGGTGGGGAACGTACGTTTTTGCAAGGTGTATTTTTACAATTTGATAACGTATTAATTTGATGACCTAATATTGTCGTTTTTTATTTTAAACTCTTGAAAATTTATTCTTATAATTTATACTTTTTTTTTTTGCTTGCTAATTATTTAACTGTTAGGTTATTAAGTCTGTCTTCAACTCAGATCCATATTGGGACAAAAGGATGGGTATGAAAAAACAATGAAAATATAATAATAATGTTTAGTCGAAATATTTTGTGAATGTTTTCTTCAAATTACTGTTATGTCAGAAGTATTAGGCGTTATTACATGTAGAAATGTTAGGTCTTATCACATGTACAATTATTTGAATTCCCTACGACACAATTGTATTTATATATATTTTTTAATTATTTTATTTTATAGGATATTTTGTTTAAATTTAGATATTTGAATATTATGTGTTATTTGATATTCGAATTAAAATTGTTTCAAAAGTCTATTCTGTTATAAATATCTTCAGTATTAAATCATCAAGGCAACCTCTAATAATTTTATTTAGAAATATACATGAAGTATACATTTATATCTAAATATTCAATCTATTTTAACATACCTAAATATTTTTCCACAATGGTAACCCTAATAATTTTTCATATAATTTTGTATATATGTAAGTATCTAAATGTCCAATCTATTATATAATATCCTTAATGTTTTTCCAAAACGTGAAACAAACAAGTAATACAGGAACAAGAAAAACAATAAACAAAAAGAAAAAATAAATAAAATAAAATCAGCACATCATCATATAAAGGATATTATTACTAAAAAGTGATTGTTATAAAATAGCTAAAGAATATTTATAATAAATTGAAAAGAGTCATAAATTATTCATTAGAAAATTTCTTTCGGAAATACTTTTTTTTGTTTTGTTTTGTTTTACCATCTTGTTAAGCGTACATGTATGTATATGTATTTTTTTGGAAAACCATCCTGGTTTTGTTTTATTACATATCCTATCATACAACAAAGAAAAATCCCTATAATAAAACCTATGTACTATATTTATCCACCCTTCTAATTGATTTTCTTCCGGTATGGTTGAATTTGAATTTTAAATGTTAAGTGAGTGGGTGATGGTTAACAAAAAATGCTTTTTATATACCCATACGAAAATTGTTCTAAAAATATAATAAATTTGTTATAACGTTTTTTACACTGTATAGGAGCCAAAATAGATATGCAAAATTAATATATATATTTGCTTATTTTTGATTGAATTTTGAGTTGATTCAGATACGTACGTCCGTTTACACTGTTATCGTGTGGAGTAAGGATTGCCATTAACATTAAAATATGACAAAATGTTATCATTAAAAAATAATGGAGTAAGGATTCTCAAATATTTACCATTTTATTGTTATATATAAATACCTATTCTTTTGCTATTAAAATTAAAGTTCGACCAGCACGTTCTAGTAACTGCCATAACTTAATATCTAATTAAGCTACGAATTTGAAATTTTATTAAAAGAGACCCATTTTATACCAAAAACTTCTGCATAATTTTGATTGGTTCTGGTAACTGTCAATACAATCTAAAAAATTTATTTTCTCATATCCTGGCATAAATTTAAATAATATCTGAAATTATGTAAAATATAATTATGGTCTTGCGAATATCCTAGAATTGACACGGTTAACTCTACACTTTTTCTCATTTTTTTCAATAATTTCTTTTATTTTGTTTCTTATTATTCCTTATATCCATTGATGGATGGATGAATTCATCCATAAATAAATTTTGAGTATATGTTGATAAAATGTCAAATGTTTTTTGATGCATTTATGGGTGTATATTATGATTATATGTTTCTATTGGACTAAAGATACCATAAATGGTTATAAAAACAAGAAGATTTATTTAATTTATGTATGTATATGTGTATATCTATACATTTGTTTTTTTAGCTATATACACGTATTATATTTTAAGATATTGATATTAGGTAAATTTAATATTTCAACATATTTTTTGGGTACACAAAAAAAAAAAAAATCAAAAAAACAAAAAAAAAATTAAATTGAAACTGAAAATTAATTGCCGTGGACAGTATATGGATGGGTAGATGTATGAGTATAGATAGAAAGATGAATGAATAAATTGATTATGTATTGTATTCATTTGTTTTGATTAAAATTGTTTTGAATATTTCATATTTTTTTCTTTCTTTTCATTTTTTTTTTTTTAAAGTACCAGATTGAAATTTTTATCCTTTTTGATTTTATCGTTTTCTTTGAAATTAAAAATTATTATTTTTTTGTTTGTTTTTGGTTTTGGGAAAGAAATTTCCTTTAAAATAAGTAAATTAAAGTATAATTTAATTTAAAAAAAAAAATATTAAATTCTTTTGGTTTACTTTTTTTTAAAAATAAATCGGAAATGTTGTCACCTTAACTTTCTTGTATATTAGTAAAGACAATAGTCAGATAAAGAAAAGCATTATTGAAAATTTAGGATTAATTAATTTACGGAAATGCGACAAATTCAGTTGTTTAAAACGAAAAAAATTGATCAATACACGTAAAAGGATCAGTTTTGAATAATTTTTGAATTGATTTTCATATCGAAATCTTTTCATCTTTTCTAATATTAAAAACAAAAACAAAAAACTATTCTAAGTAAATAGATTTTTAAGGATTATGGTATAGGGTATATAGTAAGAATCAGATCCCGTTTCCGGTTCTGTTATAAAATTGAATATCAAATTTATTATATTGTGGCTGTAAAAGCCGTAAGAGGGAAATATTTTTACGGCATGTGGGGGGATTCGAATCTACACTTCATCGATGTTTACAGCGTATTCTGTACGCTCTTACTTACTAGTTCACTGACACTGCTGAAAGAAATACTCATTTTTAAAACAATTATGATGTTAGATTTCGATAATCTTTTTTAAGATCCAGTTATCATGTAAAATATTGTAAAACGAAACAGAACTTTTCATTGATTTCTTTGATTTTCCTGTTAATCTTTTTATGTAACCTGAAGCTTACGAAGTTCCTAAATGAAAAAAAAAAACTAAATGAATTAAAAAATTAATTTGCATAATAAAATCAAAACGAATAGCAAAATTTCGTTCTTTAAAATTGACATCTGTAATTTTTTTTTGCAATTTTAAACAAACTTTTGTGTAATTAGAACTGATCTATTACAAAAACTGACATTTCTAAAAAAGGGACTGCATTTATAAAATTAGAGGTAGAAAATAGTTAAAGAAATAAAGGTGGAGAGTTTTATTGACAATTAAATTTAAATGCATTTCTATACAAATTTTTTCATTTATTTTAATTCGGTTTACCCTCGAAATCACAAATAAAAATGCCCAATTACAAAATTTACAAATTTTTCATAAATTTTTGGTATTTGAATACCAAAAGTCAAAATCTTAAAATTTCAAATATTGTTTTATGATCACCATATTCTAAAAAAAAAATTTTTTTGCATGTACTCACATAAAATTTTGCACATACATATTATACCTATACAACTTCTCGCAAAAATCCATTACCCCGATTTTCTAACTAACTATAAAATCCCCCATAATTATTTTGTTACTTAGATATTTAAAAAAAAATCAGTTATCTCCACCACAGAACCGACCACACGAAAAGTACAATGCCAAAATTTATAGATTTTTTACATAATAATTTATATCAAAAGCAAAATAACTTCTATTAATTTAACAACATTTTATTTTATTCAATAACAATAATAAGCAATAAAATCGTAAAAATATATATGCATTCCTAGCCCGTGTTCACACTATAGTGCAATTGTAATTGTAAGATGTAATTGCAAAAGCTCTCCGCGTTCACACTATGTTGTCAGTTGCAATTGCAACTTTATATGCTGCGTTAATATTATCACTTCAATATAAGAATGATTTTGTGTATATCATAAAAATTTGTTTGACCTGATAAAGATTTTTATTGCTGTTTAGCATGTATTGGTGACTTGCAATTGGTTCAACCGCTAAATTTTGGTTGAAACAGTTGCAATTACTTTTTCGTCGTTTTTTTGCGCATAAATTCGTTTTAAAGTTTTTTTTAGGAGAAACGAGAAAGTGGGAAAGAGAATGAAGAAGTTACAACTGCAGAATGCACCTAAGTGTGAACAGAGGGATACATTATTATGTAATGTACATGATTTTTTTTTCATTCAAAAATATTAGAAGTAAAAAATAATAAAAACTGTAAACAAATACAAAACAAACATAAGATTAATATTGAATCTGCTAACAATAATTTTACCGTTTTAATTTTATGTCATCAACAAAAGAATAATATGCATAAATATATGTACATACATACATATGTATGTATATAAATTTTTAGATATACAAAAACAAACAAAAAAAAATTGTTCATATAAATTCATATGGAGTGTTATGTATGAAATTTGAACTTAGAAAAATAATTAAATAAAAGTTAAAGTTAGTCGCATCAAAAAAATGTTGTATGGCAAAGTTATTGCTCTTTACTTGGGTAACAACTTTTTCCTAATACTTTTTCTCATAAAATTTTTCTGTTACGAAATATTCGTAAAAAAACTTAAATAGTACAATAGTAAACTAGTACTTGTGGTTGTCCGATTTGCTCCAAAAGCTTATGAATTCGAGATATTTACGTACAAACCTTAAATATGAAATTGCAAAATATTCCGCTAAGTCGTTTAAGCTGTACACGTGTTCACAGATATACCCGCACCCACCCACCCACCCACACACACACAGACGGACATCATGCTAACAAAATTTTTACAGCCTTCTCCACACCGGAGTAGTGCATATTTGCTAAAATCTCGGGTACAAATTTTTAGTATGAAAACAATACCTACCTTATACAAAATTTTATGCGGTCGGTAAAAAACAAAGTAGTGGGGACGCCCCTAAATCTCAGCTAATCAAATTATTGAAACTCTAATTTTATAATCAATTCCAATATTCCTCCTAATTAAATTTTATTTAAATATAATTTATATAATAGCTTTAAAATAATTTTTGTTTAGGAATTTTAATTTTTTAATTTGTACTTTAGGATTTTAGATTTTGCAATTTTAAAAGTTTTAATTCTAATTCTATAGTTTTTTGTGGTTTTGAGTCCCATAGCTTGCATGATATGTCCCCCCTTAATTTTAGGTGAGTCATAATGTACTGCTGTTGGCACTTACTCCATTATCGGACATTGTGTCTAATCGTTGATGAGCGATAACCCTCAAGAGGGTGTAATGGTCCGGGCCTTGTAACACATCGCCATTTTCATCAAGTTTACATACAGAATTTAAATTTATTTGATAAAGCGACGCTAACATTTAATCATCACTCATCATTTAAGAATCGGCCCACGTGGTGAAGCGAACATTGGATCATCACTTTTATTATAAATTATAAATTGACAAGCAGTATAACAATTAAAGTTATTTATATAGGTAATTAGTCTTTTTTTTAGAATTATTAAATAAAAATCGATATAAATCCTTGATTTAAATTAAATCAGGGCCCAACAACTCTTCACTTAATCAAATAATCATTCTTTTACTAATCAAAATTTTATTGAGTTTTATTGCCAAATATAATTTTGCTACAACAAATACTTATCAAAAAAATGATTATTTGATTATTTGATTAGTGATAAATGGTTAGGGACCTAACTTTAATTTAATTTCCATTATTTCACTAATCCTAAAAAAAAAACACAAAAAAAAAAAAAAAAGAATTTAAAGTTTCTCTGCGTAGAAAATTTCAAAAATCAATTTTATCACTTATGACATATTGTCACTGAAGATATAAAAAAATACTAAAAATAAATTTTATTTCACCTATAATATATCAATTATTTATAATTATTTTTAAAAAAGTACTGATGCAAATAACAAATAAATTAATAATTTAGTAAATTATCTCGAATTAGAGGATATAAATTAATTAATTAATATAAAAAATTGATAATTATTGTAAAAAATGTATTAAAACAAATATAATAATAATAATAATATTTAATTATAATAATTACATTGAATTTAATTTAACTTTGAAAATATAGGCGTATATATACATATGTACATACATATTACATAATAAACATAAAAGTTTTCATTAAATAACAAAAAATATTTTTATATAATATTTTTAAACTTTTAATTTATTTATTTTTACTTTATAAGTATTTTAATTTGAAACATAATATGAATTTTGAAAAATTTTTTATATGAATTATTTAAATTTAATTTTAATAATGGTTCATTATTATAAAATTTATATTTGATAAAGTTTGTATATATTAGGTATATGTATTAAATATGTAAAAATAAGTAAATTAAAAAATTATCATAATATATTTGGAAAAAGTTTCTTTTAAAGGACAATGCACTTTTTTTTTTTTTCTTTACAATAACAAAGAAAAACTTTGTAAATTTATTGATAATTTTTATAAAAACCCTGAAAGCTACATACATATATATATATATATATTCAAATAATTTTTAAAAAATTTTATTTGTTTTCGTAATAACATCAATACTTAAAGGATTCCACAAAAGGATAATTGAAATTAAAAAAAAAAAAAAAGAAAACCAAAAACAATTCAAACTTTTCTTTATTATATAAAATTTTATCACCCCAATTTTTCTATCAAAAGAATTTTCTTTTAGTGAAAATTTTTAATAATTATTTTTTTTTTCTTTTTTGTTATTTTTTTAATTTTTTCTTTTTGTTTTTCTTAATCCCAAAAGCATTTTAAATTTCTAAAAACAAAAAAAAAACAAAAGTACTGAAATCTTTAAATCCATTGGAAATTTTTTTTTTTTTTTTTCTATATTAGAGTTATAAAATATATATATAATATATATGTACAAAATCAAATTTTAATTAATTTATAAAGTTTTCAAAAATTTTTTAAAACACCTGAGACTTTTTATAAAACAAAAAACGGAAAAATAAAAAAAACAAAAAAAAAAAATATTGCAAAAATTATCATTTTCAGAAAAAATAAACCAATTTTTAAAATATTGGTTTTGTGTTAGAAATAAATGTCCTGTTTATAGGAATTAAAATTTTTGGAAATTTTGTAAGTACCTATGTACAGAAAGGTATAATATATAGAAAATATAAGAGAATATATTAAATATTTTATAATTATGTACACATGTTATAAAATAAATTTATTTATGTAATATAAAATGTATAACAATATAATATATGTATAATATATAATATAATATACAAATATATGTACATATTTTATACATAAAATTTATTTTGTATTAATAATATATTAATAATAGAAAAGAAAATTTATTAATATTTAGAATAAATTTACTAATATTTGTTTTTTTTTTTTTTTTTTTTTTCTTAAATATTATATCCTTAAGTAATTTTTATTAGTTCTTTTAAAATTTTTAATTTTTTGTTTAATCAGTCTGTTATTTAAACATTAAACATTGTACATATTTAAATATTATGATCATGTATATAAATTATATTTTTAGATAAAATGTAAATGAAAAATTAAAACCAGGGAGTTTCTATTAAAAATTTTACTTAAATATTTCGTCTGAATTAATTATCTTTTATCATATCCTTTGTGTGGGGTCTTTGTGTATGGATTCGGTGGTGAAGTGTCTCTTATAGCTTATAAAATACGCTGTAAACACTGACGGAGTGTAAGTTCGAATCCTACACACATCATAAGAATAATTGCCCCTTGCGATATTTATTGCCACACCTGAAAAAACTGTGTTTAACACATTTATATGACATTAGAATAAACTAAAAATAATAAAAAAATAAAAATATCCTTTGAAAAGGATTTAAAGTAAAGCTTAAAAGAAATAATTTCATTTCTTAAAAATTTCAATTTATATACAATATTAATTTTGATGCAATGTCTATAAATTATTAAGAGAAACTTTTTCAGCTTAATATAAACAAGGAACACTTTACCTTAATTTTAAAATCCCTATAAAATTATGCCTTGCAATAATTTTCTAAAAGTAACAATAAAAAATAATGTCATATTTTTTGAATATATTGAAAACCGTAAAACAATTTCATTATTCCTTTAGGATTTTCTGAAAAAAAAAAAAAACAAAAACAAAACAAAATATAATGAAAAAAAAAAGAAAATAGGAAAAGAAATAGGAAAGAAAAAAAAAAAACAAAAAAAATAAATGTCCCATTAGAGCATCTGCATATTTTAAATCTCATAATGCACTTTATTTAATTTTCAACATAAAATTTTAAAATTTATACTCTATTTCTATATTATATATTTGTATATATATATATATATATATATATATATTATATGTAAAATATATACATAATAATCTTAAAAATGTTTAATATTATGTGTATGCATCATTTGGGATTAAAATTAAGTATACAAAAAACATGTTAATATTATGATAAAAATCACAAAGGATTTTCTTAAAATAATCATAACAATATATAACATATATTTATTTTATATTTATTTTATATTTATTTTATATTTATAACATTATAATTTTATAATTTAGAAGAGAAAACACATCAAAAGAATAAATAATATGTTGAAAAAAAAAAGTTTTGTTTTTCCTTTCTTGTATTATAAAAATATTTAAATATAATTAAAAGATGATGTAAATTGTAATTTAAGTGGAAAGTCATATTAAAATAAAAAATCATCGTTTTAGTTTAAAAAAAAAAAACAAAAAACAAAAACTATAAAATATTATATAATAATATGTGAATTTTATTAAATTTAAACATAAATGGTAGATTCTATGAAAATTGTTTTTGTTTTTTTTCAAAACTGATAAAAAATTATTAAATATCTTTGTGGGGTTTAGAATCAACATAAATTGAATCTACAATTTTGTTTTTGAAAAATGATAATTTCGTACACAAAAAAAAAAAACAAGGCAGAATGTAAATTAACGTTTTTTCAAAACGTACATTCTCAAAAGATAATTCCAAACCGTTAATACACGTAAAAATATATTGCTGGAACTTTAATTTTTATAACTTGCAGAAGAAAAATTTGTACAGGTGCCTAAGTTACAGGTGTCTAAAAATAGCATATTTTCAATTTTTGAGCCCTAATAGGTCTTAAACAGGGAGTGGTACAAAAAAAATTTCTGAGGAAACTTATACTAATCCTAAATGTTTTTTCTTGTCTCAAAATTTAGTTTTCATATAACGGTTTTTCATATAATTGCAAAATTTAGTTTTCATATAACGGTAAACTTAAATAGTAAATTACATAATATTGCATAATTTTGATATTTTTTTATAGAAGAAGAAAAATTTTATAGTAAGAAAATTTCCGGTCTTCTAGTGTTTTTAGATTGTAAAATTACTACGCAGAGCCTGAGATAAAATACATCTGAAAAAAAGCGCTTTTTTGCAATTTTGGGGAGCTGTAACTCTGGAACCCTATACAATTAAAAGAAACGATTAACACACGTCAAAATATATTACTGGACCATTAATTTTTTTTTGTCTTGCCGAAGAAAAATATGCACAGGTGCCTAAGTTACAGGTATTTAAATATAGCAAATTTTCTATTTTTGAGTTCTCTAATAGCTAATAAACAGAAGGTGACCCAAAAAAATTTTCTGATGAAACTTATACTAATTCTAAAAGTTCTTTCTTGCCTCAAACCAGACCCTATCTAAAAGCGTGCCGGAGTTATGAAGATAGAAAAATCTAAAATCTAAAAATCTAAAAGCGTGCCGGAGTTATGAAGGAAAAAAGAATTTGATTTAATTTTATAAACCAAAATAAACTGCGATCAATTCTTTATTATTGTCATTATTTTATTTTATCAAACAATACAAATTGCTAAGTTAAATTTAATGAAATTTACGAGGTTTTCTGATAAAAATTTTCAGAAAGCCCTTCAGAAATTTCTCTTTACGAGAAATTCTACTAGCATAATTTTAAATATATATATGCATTTTAGTATATAAATATTATTTATTTTTCTTTATACTATATATATGCTAATTCAATATATTTAGTAGCAAGGTAGATTTCTTTTCTAATAAAATAATCTAATCTTCTAATTTTCTAATTAATTAAATTTGCTATACCTGTGCAGGATTCAAAAACCCCCACTCTCTGGGTTTATAAACGATATGCTTAACTAATAGGTCACCGAAGCCCCTAACTATGTCTAATATTTTTTCATAATTATTTTTAAAAAAATAATTATGAAAATTTGGAAAAATTAATAAGTTTGTTTTTTGTTATACATTTTTTTTTTTTACATTTTTAAGAAAGTATACTGTTTTTACTAGGATAAATGTTTAAAAATCCTAAACCTATAAATAGCATTCATTTTCAAAAAAACAAGTATATTATCATATTATTAACAATTTTGAATATAATTTTTAAATTTATACTATGTGTGTTTAAACTAACAGTGTACCAGTTGTGTTGTTATTTATAATCTCTAAGATAAAATCCTATAGAGAGCAATTAATTCCATGTAAAATAATCAATTATCAAAAGCTATCATAAAATCTAAATATAATATCGTTAAAATGTTAACCTAAATTTTAATATCTTTCTTAAATTTTTCTTCAATATAATAAAATAATCCTTTACTTTAATATTCTATGTATTAAATGAAAAAAAAAACCAAAAAAAAAGGACATTAAAGAGGGACGTTATTTACAAATTAAATATTTAATTAAGAATTAATTTTCTTTCATTTTCAATCACATAAAATATCGTTTGTTTCTTTTCTTCTTTTATAAATTTTTAATAATAAATAACAAATATTTACTTTTAAGATAAAGGCAAAAAGAAAAAAAAATTAACGAATTAAAAATTTAATAACAAAGTATCCTTCAAGCAACAAATAAAACAAAAAAAAAAAAAAAAAATTATAAATTTCGTCCTTTAAATATTAATTTGTTTTTTTTTTTCTTATTATTTATTTTATTATTTCTTTTATTATTTCTTTTATTTTCCCTTTAATATTCGTATGTGTATAAAATTTTGAAATTATCGCACTTTTATTTCTTCCCGTATAGGAGGCTAAATATCCATTTTATATTCCATTCTTACAAAATAAAACACTCATATATCCGAAATTAGATCACGTGTCATTAGATATTATTTTTTGTGTTTTTTTTGTTGTTGCTCACTGTTAAATAATTTTCTAATTTTTTTTTCTTGGTTATTGTTATTGTTTTTCTTATTACTGTTATAATCTTAAAAAAAAAACAAAAAAAAAAAAAATATTTTCAATTAAAATTTTAGTATCACGTATTAAATTAACATTTCTAATTTTTTGTTTTTGTTTTTTTTTGGTTTTTTTTTTTTATTTCGGACATTTTAAGATTGGTGATTGGTACTATATAATATGTGTATTGTATTTTACATACCTAATACATATTTTATATAATATAATATGGAATGTTATATTTCGAAGTAAAAATTTGTAATTTTAACATTTTATATCTAACGGGATCTAAAAATTTAACATTAAAAATCATATAAAAAAAAAAATGTTGAAAAAAAAAAACTTAACCATATTATATTTTGTTTATTTTATAAGTATAAAATTTATATATGTGTATGTATGTATATACACATATTATACATTATATATACGAATTATAGAGTGAAACGAATGAACCTTTAACTTTTAATGTATACATTTGTTTTTCTTTTAACTTTTTTTGTTTTTTTTTTTTATTTTTTTTATTAAAAATATATTCGTCCTTTCAAATAATTTCCACGATTCGTTTAACATCATTGATTATCTTTTTTATATTCATATATAAATATATAATATATAGATATATAAAATATAAATGTATACAATTTATTATTTTTTCTAATAATAGGTAGGTATATATATATATGTATATTATTTTTCGATATGGTTGCATAATGTGAAAAAAATAAATATATATTATGTATATTTATGGATGTGTACAAATGAAAAATTCCAATATTCTTAAAATTGATTTCCTAAGAACTATCCTAAAACATAATATTGCATTAAAGATCTGTATGATAAAAATAACATTATAGAATCATTGAATTATGTATATTGAAGTTGTACTAGTCTACTTTAGGGTTACGTACAATAAAAAATAAAATAATTAATTAAAAAGTTTTATCATATGTAATTTTTTTTTAGTTTTTTTTTTTTTCTAATATTAATTTTGTATTACTGGTATAAAAAATTTTTAATTAATTCTAAATCAAATGGATGTTAATATGCATAAAAATTAAATAAAAATTAAATTTATGGAATATTAAAAATTTGAAATTAAAATGCGATTTATTCTGCGTTGTCTAATACTTAAAATAGTTATTATGTACATAACGTGAAACTAAATTGAATTGTTAAAAATGTGTCAACTTGAGAATTCGTTTATTGGAGATATTACAATTATCAAAGTCATCAAATCATAAATATATATTTCAAAAAAAGATCCATTGATGTTCACTGGATTTGAAAAATTGCGAAATACATTTTGTTAATTTACTTTTTTTAACCTTACTGCTCTTGAGAGCATAAGGAGTCTACTATAGACATTTCAATTGGTTCTCAGTTATTGTTTTGATTTTACCTACTTACACTATAGATTTTCCCCAGACTATATTCAGCTTTAGCAGAATTGTTCATCGCAATGTGTTATTCGGTGAAACTCTGTTATTCTGTTATGTTGAGTCTTCTAATACCTTACGCGTGTAAGTGTCATTCTCTATTTTCTTAGCGTCTGCTCTATCCACCTCTCTTTCGCTCCTTTATTTGTTTTCTAATTAGTTTCAAATCATTTTCTGACTTTTTGTACACAGTTTTTCAGATTTATCTGGACTCCCTCGTTAATTTATATAATACTGCTCACGTAAAATTTATTTGCTGACCATTTATTTGAAGATATTCTTCGTGCAATTGTTATTGAATCTTATATAAACAGGTATATCTAAATAACCAGAATATCGTCTGAATAACCCATATCTTATAGTTGGTATACTAAAATCCAAATGAATCCTCGTCTTTTTTGCAAACTTCTTTCATTATATCATCAAGTACCATAGTGAACAGCAGCAAGTTGGCAATCTTGTTTTATTGAGGCGATTAATTTTTTCAGGTATTCCTCTTTTGGTCAAAGCTTTCTATATTGCAGAGCGATTAATCGAAATGAAGGATTTCTTGAAATCTATGAAGTGAAGGTAAAGTAGTTATCTCCATAATAAATGTATAGATTGTGAAAATAATTAAATCTAAAAATTCCATAATGATATTAATTAAAATGCAAAAAACATTAATATTGTCGGGGGAGATTTTTAAGGTGATGTATCTAATATCAATTGTTAAACAAATTTTAATTTAATTTTAATTAATTTTTAAAAAGCTCAAGTGATCATGAAACTTTTTCATTGTTACCGACCACATACATTATGTATAAGGTAGATATTGTTTTTTTTCTAATACTATCACTTACTGTAATACTTTTTGCTGGCCGCTTAAATGTATAATTCATATTTTAATACATATAATTATATTTAGTACCTTGTTCTGTTTTCTTTTGGTTGAAGAGAAAGAATAAAATAATAAAATGAGCTTGTAGCTTACTGAAAAATCAATTTTTACAAAGAAAAATCATTATTGTATGAAACAGTTGTATTGAAAACACTAAAAGAAGAGTTTACATGTTACTATCCTGTTAGAATACTCTCTTAATATGGCTTTATTTCATATCCAAATATGTTTTCTATTTGTTTTAATTTCAACTTTTACCAGCGCCTTCTGCGAGGGAAATACGATTTATAAGCACTTACTAATTCAAGTTATGGGTACAAGTAATTTTTATTTAGTTTATTCCATAAATCTTGTGCTAACATATAATAAAATTATGAGTGACGATCAATGTTATTTAGCGTTTTATAAGTGTGACCACGCTTTATATGAAGGAGAGTTTGTATATTGATTTACTAATACTACCACAAAATATATAGATTGAAAAAAGCAGAATTGAAAACCTGGAAATTGAGTTCTGGAAATGTTCGATTATGCTTTACTGAACTAACTTTTCGATACCGATATGTTTCGCATTTCCATTGCTATAAGAAGCATATGGTATTCACTAAGACATTTATTATTCATATTTGACTAGCCTTCAGTTTTTGGAATCATTAGTCGTTAATAAAAATCATATTTAAGTAGCATAAGTTTGAAAAGCGAAATCAAAGATTGTCGTATATCAAAGGTTTAAAGTTCTAAAGATCAAAAGTATGTCATTAATTCTAGTGTAAGTAGGTAAAATCAATTGAGGAATACACATTACGAGTTTAATATTGAAAAAAAAAACATTTTTGGTAAAATTTCATCAAATTAAAATTGAAATACTACGACTAAAAGCAACCCTAAATATGACCAATCAAAAATTTAGGATTTTATTTACTATTATTTTACTATGGCATTACTCTTACAGTTCTTGCAGTTTGGTGGTTTTGCCAATTTTCTTTATAATTTTATTTTTCTAAATTTTATTTTCATTTGATAAATAATAAAATGATAACATGGTAATTTATTTGCTTTTACATATTTGATTTTTTCACTATTTTTCACTGATTTCATGTTTAATATTTTTTTGTTTTTTGATTCTTATTTTTTAAACAAGATAAAGTCATGAACATAATGTCATCATCAAATTTAACTAAAACCAAGTCATTCCATTATGTCTATTATAAATTCCTTATTTTTCTACAAAAATGCCTTTTTTTATGCCAGAGACATTTTAATATGCGTAATAAAGGGTTGGGTACGAAATCCCAATCACAAAATCCCAAACACAAAATCCCAAAAAATTTTCAACTTATTGCAAAATCCCAAATCACAAAAACCAAAATTACAAAACCCCAAATTGCGAAATTTTATTCGGGTTGGGTACGAAATTTCAGAAAATAATTCCAAAAAAAAAAATTTCAAAAAAAAGCAGGTGGACCTACCGTTAAACACGGTCAAAACAGATATCTTTCTTTACTTTCTTTCTATCCGAAACGAATCAAAGGTGGAAAGAGTTTACTTCATGGGTTCTGCTAGAAAATCCAAATTTTAAAATCGAAATTTTCAAATTCTAAATATTTAAATGAAAACTTTCAAAAAATTTAGAAAGAATGGGGACTGCCGTCCCTAAACCCCCATTAATAAAATTATTGAAACCCTGATTTTGAATCCAACTCTAAAATCAATACTAATAGTATGACAATGCTTACAGGCTTTCCTACAAAAGAATTAAATTTTTACAATTCTATGAAAAATAGTAAATTTTGTAAAAATTTCGATGTTTTTATATGAAAAAAATCAATTTTGAAAATTGAAATTGAACATTTCTAATTTTGGGATTTTGTGTTTTGAGATTTTGTAATTTTGAGATTTTGAAATTTTGGGATTTTGTTACTTTGGATTTTGTGATTTGGAAATTTGAGACGTTCCCCGTAATAAGTTGGTAGGAGGAATGATATGATGAAAAAAGTGACATATTTTTGTTTTTTAAATTGTTTTATTTTTATTTTTTATTCTGTTTTTTTTTTTTTTTTGTTTTAGATATGTATTTATATTATATATATATATATTATATGTACATATATGCATTTTATGATTTCCTTTAACTAATTGATTTAATTTTGGGTTCATGTTAAAAGTACGTTTTGTATAAGTTCGATGTATCGTAAGTTAAACATTATTAGAATTTTTTGGATAAAAATGTTTGTTTTTGTATTTAAGGTTTTTTGTTGAAAACTTGAATGAAAATTGTTGGACACAAGAAAATATTATATATGTATAATAAATTATATATAAATGTATTTATGAATTAAATACTTTTAAATATTTTATTTTCTTTAAAATGTACTGAATTATAAACACATTTTAAACTCGTATTATTTATTTTATTTAGTAACTATAGATGGTGTTATTGCATAGATGATATAGTACTCGTAGATATAAAATATCTTTTATCTCCCAAAACAACAAAGAATAGTTCCTGGAATAAAAATACTGTATAATTAATTAAAATGTTCATTACTCTATACAACCGATTTTGTAAAAATAATTTTAGAAAAAAACGTTTCCCGTTTCACGTTGAAGATTCTGCATTATTAAAAAATGCTTAAGGTCTTAAACAACATTTACAAAATTTCTGACAAAAAAAGTTATTAAATTTTAGTGCAAATTTACTTTTTTTTTTATTTGGAAGATTTATATAACTTAACTACTTTGAAGCTAAAATTATCTACTAAATTATTTAAATAAAATAATAAAATAGATAGGAAAACCTACAGATAGCATTTAACAAAGATCGAGATAAGTTATAAATGTTAATTCAAATAAAAATTGTAACTAAAATTATAGTCATTTTATTGATGGTAAGCCCTTTTCTATCATAAATATGTATACCTTTGTAATAATAATTGATATCTCAACATTTAATATGGTGTTAAAAATCAATCAGCACACCCCTGATTTTTTCTTAAAGTCATACGCACGTACACCTATATATGCATATCATTCCAATTATACATCTACATAATATATAAGTAATATTTTCCTTTATAGATACATTATTTTTTTTTTTTTATCTTTGAAATTGTCTTTCTTTTCTTTTTATTTAATTTTTACCTGGGTTACGGCCATGAAATATATTTATATACCGTTTTAAAAGAGCACTTAACAGATACGTGCGGGTCGTTCATTTCTATTCAATGTACAGTTTAATAAAAAATAATATAGGAAAATAAGAGAAGACAAGAAAATAGAAAACAAAAACAAAATAATATTTAGGGAGTCATTTTTTTTCAATTGAAATGTCTTTACATTGAAATTTTTTTTTTATTCGTCGATTTTCAATTTTTCTTTTTTTTTTTTTACCTGTACTAGGATACTGTTTTTTTTTTTGTATTTTTTTTGTCGTCTCGTTCAATACAAATTGCACCATTAGATGAGAATTTATTATAACTGGAATAAAAAATTGAAAAAAAAGTAAAAAGAAAATAGGAAGATAATTTTTTTTATTATTATTATTATTACTTTGTATTTAAGTCACTTATATTTAATAGCTGGGATACAAGACGTAATGTAATGTTGTCAATTATTTAAAACATAAATTGAATTGTTTCTGGAGTTTTACTCTTAGATATGGGTCAGGAGTTAAAAAAAAACAAAATGGGAAAAAAGAAAAAAATTATTTTTTTGATTGAAGATAAATGGTTTTTAAATAATAAAAAGACATATCATAAACTTAAATAAATATGATGGAAATAAAAAATTTAAGACTATAAATAATATATTTATTTATAAAGAACCATCCAAAATTTTATAAGAAAAGTTGGTGTAGAGTGTGACATGAAATATTATTTTTTCCTAGACTAATTGAAGGATTAAATTTCAGTCTTCATCTCAAAGTGATAGAACGCTATAGAAATGGCATCTAATAAAAACTGTTTAACATTTATGTGAACCCAGGAATTAGCTTGTTAAGCTAATCAACCAGTTGACAAAAGAGGCTATATTATTTTGTGAACTGATAGGGAATGGCAGTTTTGATGTTGAAAGAACTAACAGTAAACAATATACAGGATTTTTAAAATAAAATCACTTAATTATCGTATAAAATAAGTTATGTAAACCGCGATTTTGTAAATTGAACACATTTTTGAATAATAAAATTAACAGCAGGTTTACAGGTTTTTTTCCTTTCTTGAATTATTCTATAGGAAGTTCTATGATTTGTAACGTTTTTTTCGAACATTTTACATAAAAGGTATAATATGAATAAAGACATGAAAATAGACATGTTCAAAAAGACATAAAAAAATTGGTTCTGTGCTGTTATATTCAGTATAATAATTAATAAGTTCCAAGTTCCAACTTAGTTATTTAAGGAATACAATATCAAAATAAAATAGCATTATTATTATCCTCAAAAGAATAAAACTCAGAATAAATCAATACACAATATTATTTATACCTATACCTTATACCTATATATTGATATACATATCGCCTATACTCAGTGAAGCAACGAAGCTTGTCTCTAAACTATCAAGTAAATAAAAGAAATCTCTTACCTTATTTTTATGAAAAAATTTAAACTTATAGGTTAAGTATTTCTAACACCCAAAATTTATTATAAGTTGTTTCCTTCTTTTTCAGTTCTATGGGACTTTTCATCATCATCTTAGCTAGACAACTTTCAAAAAATCATTTTAACATACACACCATTATATTAAAAATATGGAGAATTATGATATTACTCTATCATGCTTACTCGTCAATGAATGCTTTTTTTTAGTTCATTCCCCTGTCATATAAATGTGACAAACAAATTACACAGCCTTTCTTTTTCAGGCGTGGCTATAAATATCGTAAGGGGGAATTATTCCTACGACATGTGTGGAATTTGAACCCACACTCCCTCGATGTTTACAGCGTAGTTTATACACTCTTACCCACTAGGTCACCGAGGCCCTAGTCAATCAGTTATTATAAAATCAATTTTTTTTGAATAACTCTTTTAACTTAACAGACTTTTTTATTAATTTTTAAGATAAAGTTTTGTAACTTGGAGAGATTTTTTGAAAGTTCTCTAGATAAAGTTCAGCTTTTTCTACTGAGTAGTTCAAATTTCTAATAAACTCTTGGTGTGTTAATACATATTATATGTGTTAGTTAAATTCGGTATTAATTTTAAGGGCTATAAATTAATACATTTTATCTTTTGAATTTTCAAAAAATTATGAACTTAAAATCATATTTGTAATTTACACTTATAATTTACAGTATTTGTATGAATTTTCCAGAAAAATATGCCTTTATTTTAAATAATCCATGGAATTTATCATTAAATAAAAAAAAAATTTTTTTTGGAATTTATATTTTAATTATTTCCGAAAAATTAAAAGATTCAGTTTCAGAACAACAGCAACAAAAAAAAAAAAAATTATGATTGAAAAGAAGAATTTATGCAATTCACAATAATAATTATACTGTTCGTTTTTATTCGTTTTTTGTTTTTCTTTTCATTCACGATACTTTTTGTAATTATTTCTCCTGTCATTTTAAGATTAAATTCATGCCCATTTGTTTTTATTCAATAAATTTTTATTCTGACTTATGAATAACAATAAATTCATCAATGTGACATACATAAATGGTTTCGGAATTTTTTAATGGAAAATATATATGTATTAAAGTATAGAAAAAATTAAATAAAAAAAATATATTGCTTGTTTTTTTTTTTTGTTTTTTATTTTAAAATTTCAAAAACAAAAATAGAACGAAAAAAAAATAAAATTATTTTCCAATTAGCTAACAATTTTTATTTTTGCAATTCAAATTCGATATCATCAATATAATAAGTGTCCTAGAATTATTTTAAAGTGCTTCGTCAAGCGCTCATTATAAACTTGAGTGTATTGTTTAAAATTAAAAAAAAAAAAAAAAAAAAACAAAAAATCATTTTAAAAGAATAGAAAATAATAAAAAAGACAATAAGAGTAAGAATAAAATGAAAAGGAAAGAAGATAATCTAAAATAGTATAGACTGCTGTTTTATAATAAAAGAAGAATATTATATTGTCCATTTTTTTTTTTTAATATTAAAACAATAATAAAAAGTTGTATTTCTGACGAAATAAACTTCGAGACTAATATGGTCGCAGAGAAAACAAAGATGAAGGGAATTTTTACGTACTAAACATGTGATAAAATAATTTTGTTTGAAATTAGTTTTATATAGGGGCCTCGGTTTACTAGTGGGTAAGAGCGCATAAAATACGCTGTAAACACACCACGTCTAGGGTGTGTGGGTTCAAATCCCACACACGTCGTAAGAGTTATTCCCCCTTACGACATTTGCAGCCACGCCTGAACAGGAAAGGATGTGTAATTTTCTGTCCACATTTATGTGGTAGAGAATTGCATTAAAAAAAAAAAAATTTGTTTTATATTCAGGGTCACTCTATGTTGTCTGAAAATCGTTTCACAATGAATACACTATGAATTTGAAAGTGGTTTTTTTAAGGTTTATGTTTACAGTTTAAGCGAATCTTTGATTAATTAAAAACGAAAAAGAGTATAGAGTCAAATAAAAAGAGTAGTAGTATGGCACTTACTCAAATCTGTCGGGCGGACTTATTCAATTTAAATAGCACAACTGGTTGCTATACACTGAAGGATTTTTCTATGGACAAAAATCAAACCCTCTTTAAAACCAAACTTTATAGGGTTGGACTTTATTATAAATCTACAGTTTGATTTTAGGAGTTAGAATGTGGAAGAAAGCTTTGTGAGTGTGACAAACGAATTTTCTGAAGCTTTGTTATGTCATCTTAACAACGGCGTAAGGATGGGTATTTATTGTACTCCTTATTTCTCGTTTGAATATTTTGAGTGGAGAGGCATTTGATGTTTTATTTACAGGAAAAAATGTTTTTCCCTATAATGCATCTGTATAAAGCATTAAGCTTAGTAGTAAACCAACTGTACGAAGATGACTGAGTGAAGTGAGTGTTGAGGTAACATTGTGATTGTTAATAACACGAATATATCTGTTTTTCACATTTTCGAGAACACAAATGTGCTCGTTATACTTCATTGTCGGGTTTAATGTACGTTTTTATAGATATCGAGATATCTGATGTAGAAAACTTTACGATCCAGGCAATTGAAGGACTTGAGTTATTTTAAGATTAATATGTTATGTTAAGATACATATTAAGAACTAAGATATATATTAAGAACTAATTTCGAGTAAACCTTCAATAAATTATTAAGATGGAAGATTAAGGAGATTTTATTTTACTTTTATATCAAATAAGATTAATTTTAATCAATTAATGTTAAATTGAAAATAAATTTAAATTACTGGATCTAACAATTATTGTTTTTTCTTATGTTATCTAATAATAACTACTAATCATAAAATATGAGTACTTTCAAAAGAATATAAATAAAAAAAAGTTCTTTATTAGATCAAATTTCTGGTTTTCAAAAAAAAGAAAAAAAGAAAAAACAAGAGTACCATCAGACAGCTAATACAATGGCATTCAGTTCAGTTAGAGCTTCAAATTATTGAACAATGAATATACAGGCTGATTGTTTTCTGAACAATACATGAATGTTTCTATTTATTACATTTTATCTTGTTTTATTTTAAATTTTTCATTATTACCGCCTTTTTTTTTGTTCCTTTCATTTCACTTTTTACTTTTGTACTCTTCATTCATTTTCTGATTATATTCTATTAACATATATGCATATATATATATATTTTCAAATAAAGAATTGGATAGGGGGACAAAAAATGTTTTCCATTTACATTCCCTTTTCAGTCATACTTTCTTTCATTAATTCCTACTATCATTATATTTTTTTTTTGTTTAAATTTTTCTTATTTTTAACTGAATTTTCATTTGATTCGAAAATTCGAAATAGATAAAACATCGATTAAACTACGATAAAAAAGAGATAAAAAGATCTGTGTGACGGTTTAACTTCCTGGATTATTGTTGATTTTGTATTTTTGGAACAAAAAAGACAAATCAAAATGAAAAACAAAAATAAAGGCGACAATAAATGAAAAGAGAGAGAAAAAGAGAAATGAAAACATTAAACAAATGACACATTTTTTTTTTTTTTTTGAAATAAAAAAAAAAACGATTAAAATGGCATTCAGCTTTAAATATTCAAATCGATATAAAATTTATATATAAAATTGACAGGTTTGGACAAAATAATATGTTTAATTAATTGTAATAAAATAATGTACAAGTAAATCGCTTCCATTTACTTAATTCGAAAAATTGAATATTCGGTACAGATAATGAGATATTTTTGGTATAGGGAACAGTCACTTAAGATTTACATTTAGATTTAGGAAGTATTTATTTACAATATGAATATTATAAATAAAATGAGCTACTTTTTCTTTTCTGGTATACTTAACATTCATTAAATTTGTTTATTCTTGTTTTAATCAAGTTTATAAATTGGGTATATGATTGAACAATCATGAGATAATTTTTAAGTTCCAATAATTGTTATCATATGGTATGGTTTATTTTCTTAAATTGAAGAAGGTTTACCTAACGGATCAGTAATCACCAGGTATTTTCTAACCGTATTTTTCACCTTTAATTGTGGGAGAAATGATCAAGAATGATTGTGAGCTTTGCGGCATTTAAGACATATTAAGTATGTAAGATATATTGTTAACTATGTAGCCACCTAGATCCAAAGTGTGCTGATGTCGTTAATAATTAAGTCAGATGATGCCATTTCCATTTTTAATTTTCCTTTAACATCTTTAAGATGACAAAATCGAAAAAAAAAAAATAAATAAAAATGAAACGTGAATGATATTATTCAAAAATATAAAACTCAGATAAAGGCATATATTTTTATGAACCTAACTTAAATATCTTCTAAATTGATGATTATATTTTATCCAATATTGTAGATATACAAATTGCAAATAAAACGGTATAATTATATTGAATAGAATATTTTATTATTGTTGAATGTTTAAGGTGTACGAATATATTATAGTGACAATGACAACTTGTCTAGCATTTATGTTCAATAAAATGACAAGAGGTACTGTTTCCGGGGTAATTTTTAACTTTTAAGGATGTGTGTTTAAAATAAATATCTATAAAATAGTATATTACTATATATATATATGTATATATGTAGAAGAATAACGTGAGATAATAAAAAATTAAAAAGGATATTCAAAAAATAAAATAAAAAAAAAAAAGGAGAATAATAGTAAAAATGACAATAAACTAAAAAAAAAAAAACAGAATTGGAAAAAAAAACAAAAATAATAAAATGAACTCATCTAAAATTAATGAAATTATTTGATTGTTATATAAAAAATTACAATTTTTCTTTTCATCTACACATTATATACTTTATTTAAGGTTTAAATCTTTTTTTTTTTTTTTTCATTTTCATTTATATTTATTTGATTCTTTGTTCTATTATTCAGTAACACGATAATAACAATAATAATTTTAAAAAATTGTTTTGTGTTAATATAAAAAGAAAAAAAAAATTTTTTTTTTTGAGATTATCAATTAAAATTATTTGAATCAAAAGTTATACTTATAGTTATTATATTTAAGGAAAGTGGAAAATTTTTACAGATTGTTCTTATTTTAAATTTTTGAACTGAAAAATGTTTAATTTTGACTCTTGATAAATTTTTTTATTTTTTCATTTAATATAACAATGGTAAATTGATTTTAAGCTGATATATTTTTGAAATAATTGAATTAAAATTAATAAAGTTCAAATAAATGCAAAAGGTAAGGGACTTACCTTAAAGTATGCAATGTTTTGAACAAATTAGTGTAAGATTAATGAAAAAAAAAATTATATCTAGGGGCCTCGGTGGTCTATTAGTTAAGCATATTATTAAGGCTTATTAACGGAGGAAGTGCGGGTTCATATCCTGCACAGGTAGAAAGTTTTATTAATTGAAAACAAATCCCCCTTGCTACCAATATAGTGTAATATATAATATAAACCAAATAAATAATATTATAATTTAATAATAATATTCGACCTGTAACCTTAGTAGACGATGGTTTTGTAATATTGCAATATGCTATAAATTAAGGACTTCCGATATTAAGCTTCAGTTCCTGAAATCAATATTTTCACTTCAATGCCGTTAATTACTCGACTTTAGCTATTGTAGCAAGACTATGACAGAAAATAATTTCTACGCCATCTATTATATTGTACAAGAATTATTTTATTTTTAAATTATTATACATTATGATGTGTGATTAATTATATGATATGTAGATATAATCTTAGTTTTTTATTTAATATAACAACGGTTAATTTTGATTTTAACCGAGTTTTTTTTTTAAATAGTTTAATTAAAATTAATAAAATTCAATTAAATGTAAACGCTAAGGACTTACTTTGAAGTATCTAAGCAATATCTTGTACAGCTTAGTATAATAAAAAAATTGCGTTTATATTCGGACCCGGTAGTCGAGCCGTTAAATAATTAATCAAACATAGCCGTTAACTTATTAATCAAACAGAGTGTGGGAGTAGAAATAAAAATAATGTAAAGTATATCAAATTATAAAATTTTCGGCTCGCCTTTTTATCTTAACTTAAATTTTTGATATAAAAACCTCATATGCAAAATTTGCCACTGACTGCTAAAAAATTTATTAAAAAATTGAGTTTCGTTTAAATATTTTATTGCCACTTTGGCTTTTTGGCTTTTGTTGATTGTACTTTTTTGCATAAAATAATTTGTTAAATATAATAAGAATTTTCACGTAAAAATGCATTGAAGGAAAATAAAATCAAAAATGCTAAATTATGTGAATGATCCAATGCAAAATATAAATTGCAAAGTAAAAAAATTACAGATGACAGAAATGTTGATTGGTTTAGAGAAATGTTTATTGGTATCTTTGCAAATATCTTTATTAATATCCTTTAAAAATGTCAAATTAAATAAAAACAATTTTCAAAAATATACAAAAGTATATTTTAAAATAAGTATATTATAAAACATATAATAGAGTCGAGGTCTAGGATATGTTAGTTTAAAATAAACAAGGTAGAATGTAAACCAACGGTTTTTAAAAGCGCACATTTCCAAAAATCAATATAAACTGTTTAGAATTGTTACTTACACAAAAATTTAAAACTTTCATGTAATAAGAAAAAACGTGAAAATAGGACATTTTTGAAATTTTGAGGGGTCCTAAGTGCGAAATCCTTTATAACTAAGAAAAACCGTTAATACACGTAAAAATATATTATTGAACCTTTAATTTTCATGTCTTGTCAAAGAAAAATTTTTACAGGTGTCTGAAAATAGTAAATTTTCAATTTTTGAGGCGTAATAACTATCTAAAGGCGTACCGGAGTTATGAAAAAAGAAATTTCATGCAAAATATGATTTTCACATAACGGTAAATTTAAATAGTAAATTACAAAATATTACATAATTTTGAGATTGTTTTATATAGATAATAAAATTTTCGATCTTCTGGCGGTTTTAGATTGCAAAACTATTACGCAGAGCCTGAGATATATGCATCTGAAAATGGGGCTTTTTCGCAATTTCGAAGAGTTGCAACTTTGGAACCCTTTACAACTAAAATAAACCTTTAACACACGTGAAAATATATTACTGTATCTTTAATTTTTATATCTTGCAGAAGTAAAATGTGTACAGGTTCCTAAGTTACAGGTGTTTAAAAATAGCAAATGTTCAATTTTTAAGCTCTAATAGCTCATAAACAGGGGGTGGTCCAAAAAAATTTTGTGAGCAACTTTATACTAATTCTAAAAGTTCTTTATTGCCTCAAAATTTCAAGCCTTTATCTAAAAGCGTGCCGGAGTTATGAAAGTAGAAAAATCATGCAAAATTTGGTTTTCACATAACGATAAATTTAAATACTAAATTTAAAAAAATTGTATAATTTTGATATTAATTTACAAAGCTAGAAAAATACCTGTCGAATGACGTTTTCATATTGAAAAAATCTTAAGCAGAAAATAAGATATATGCATTTAAAGATAGGGCTTTTTCAAAGTTTGAGAGGCTGTAGCTCCGTAATGGATGGGGCTACATGAAAAAGTTGTTCCACAAAATAATTTTTTTTATGAGACCTACCCATGGTTAGGTTAATTTTTTTTTCTCTATCTTTAACGGTGTAGAAGTTTTGTAAACAGACGGAGGAACAGAGTGAAACTAATAAGCACATTTTTTCAAATTTTTTTTGGAAATGTGCTAAAAATCGTTGCATATTTTTTATACATGAAAGAAACAAGAACAAATTCTGTCAAAAATTGCTACCGATCCGTCGATCTTAGGATACAATTATTAATTACCCTTCATTTAACTTCTGGATGGAGCAGTAGTTAGTTCAGATTCAAATTCTAAAAGAAGTTGAAACAGTTTTCAACCTGACGATATTTCGTTCGCCATTTTGTTAAAGTTAATATTTTTTATTATATGAATAATATAAAAAGAAAAACATATAATAAAACAAATATCAATTAATATAAAATAACAATTTTACCCACAATAAATATTTAAATATCCAAATTTAAAATTTAAAATAAACGACAATTTTCATTATTTACCTATAATAAATTATAAGGAATAACAAGAAAATATAATTAAATTTAATTGCGCCGATTACAGTTTAAGCAATTACCCATAATGATAATAGTCATATTAGATATCATATGATGTCATATAATTTATTTTTGTATGCTTGCACGACATTTCATATAACTGCTACATCTACGATAGTTCTAAAAATCATTCTTTGTTATTTAAAAAAACATTCGCTAAGTCATTAGTATATAAGTGAAATTATATTATACAAAACTTATATAATCTTAACAAAACTTATATAATAAAACTTAGTAATATGACGGTTTTCTAATGGTTTTTTATAAGTATTATATAGTTAGGGATGTGTTTTTTATATCATGAATTATTATATTCATATCGAAAATTTATCAAATTTTCATATGATAGCTAATGTGACTATTATATTTAGGAGTATTATACATAAAACTTTATCTGTTTGTTTTGTCCAAAGGGAGCTGAGGATCTTCCAAAGATACTAATAATACCCCCTTCGTAATGCCAGATTCTTACTGACTAATCCATCTCCCCCTTTAGCCATTATAGTGGGATAAAATCCCTAGCGCTGTAAATTGTCTAAGGAGTAGGATTCGAAGAGGATAACACAAGTATCCGGATACGTTGAATTGGGGAATGGGACTGTAAGGGAACAGTGAAACCGCCTATAATTATTACTCTTTTCATCAGTGACAATAGCTATTAACATGTTACAACATGCAGTAATATATAAAACCTTCTTGCATGAGCTAATAATTAAAATACTATCATCGACTATTATTGTAGCAGCTATTGTTGTTAGTATTAGTATTAATTATTAATATTATTATTATTTGCTATGAAGTCAGGACCATCAATGAATTACCTTATCCTTAGATATAGTATTCTTGGATATACTAAACCTTACTGTCTTATATATAATAATTGAATGCGAATTAAGTGAGACTAATTCTATTAATAAGAATAAATTCCCAACATATTCTTGCTTCGCTTATCCATAATATCCTCATTTTACTTGTAGATCCTTGAACACCTAGATACTAACTTTATAAAGCAATAAAATAAATCTAAATTTTTATTTTCATTTTCACAACAAAAGGTTTTAGTTTATTTTTTTTTACAAATAAATTTTGCTTTTCTAATTCTACAGTTTGTTGTGAGCTTAAGTCTACTTCACGGTTTGTTCTTAGTTGTTTTAATCTTGTGTTTTCTATCTGTAAACTTAATTTTCAATTTCAATTTAGATGTTCTTTCTTATAATTGGTTCAAATCTTATCTAGAGATGTGATCTCGTTGCTGGTTGTGACAGTCAATTTGTAAATAACCGTAAAAGATACAAAACAAAGTGATATGATTCTGAAAGGATAAAAAAAAATTTCCTAATTGATATAAAAAAAAAAAATGCTCATTGAATTTTTATGCTGAAAAACTTTTTGCTTCGTTTTAATGAGTTTTATCAAAATCCTCTTTATTTCCGGACTTCATATATTAAACAATATGTCACTACTATATAATATTTCAAAAGGCATAAACATTAATTAAAATATTATGACCTATTATATCCTTTTTTTAACCTTGAGAACTTATGTTATTGTGTGTCTTTCTTTCATTAATTTTTATAGTGCAATTCCATAAAAAAAAACTTCTTTTAAACATAAAAATCTTTAATAACGTAATGCAGTGTTAGATTTATTTGTGTCAAATAATTTAACAACTCGTTTAATTTTTAAGTATAGTGCTAAAAAAAAATATATTATATATTTTTTGATTGTTCCAAATATTTTGTTCTCATTTAATATTTTAGGATCGAAAAAAGTATAGACAAAAAATCTTATTAAATTTATTTTGAAACATACATATATATATATATATATATACATATATTTTTAAGTACTCTTGTACTTTTACTCTTACCATTCATTAAAATTTAATATTCTCTTTAATAAAAATCTTTTCGTTTCATCTTTGGCAAACTTGTTACATAAGATATGCATGAAATAACCTAAAAATAAGAAGAAATTCTATTTTCTTCTCATTAAAATAAATCGTAAATTTTCTTTTATATAAAAAAAAAAAAAAAATACCCGATAAAACTTGCATTGACATCAAAAATTATCACTATTCAAATATTATTCATAGATTATAAAAATATATAAAAAAAAAAATTGTTAGTAGAGTTGCAACACATTAAATATTTGCATAATTTTAATACACATTCATTCAGATGTGTAAACATAATAACAGATTTATGCATAAGAATATTTCTTATAAAATCTTTTCATTATGAGGGGGGAAAAACAAATTTTCTTTTGAATTTTAAATAAAACATGTTGGGACATTTTCTTTGTTCATATTATATCTATTGATTTTCAGTTTTTATATAAAAAACAAAAATATTTTGTAAATTTTAAAATATTAAAAAAATTACATTTTTACGTCCATCCATTTCTTTTTCATGTAATTTGTAAAAAGAAAGAATTATAATTGAGATAAAATTCAAAATCTAAATTTTTAATTAAAAGAGAATTCTAGATTAAACTATACCAAATACTGAAATTCATATAGGTATATTCTATATATATCTAAATCTTTTTTACTGCAATGCAAAGTTTCCTTTTTAATTGCAAGTATTTTTTTTTATTTAAACCAACCTACATCTCTTGTATGAAATTTTAATAAAATAATATACATATATATAATTATGTATATATAAATAATTATTTAAATACAAAAAACTGCATTTGAAAAAGAAATTTTTGCACTTAAAAAGAGAAACTTGCACTTAAAATGAAATTACACCATATAAAAAAAAAAACTTTTACTTAAAATGAAAATCCTTTTTCTTAAAGTAAAAATGGTATATGATTAGTATATGGTTTTGTAAGTTATAAAAATTTTGGCTTGGCATTAAGTTACCAAGCTAACTCTTCAGTATTGTACATCGAAACTTTAAAGTGATGTACTTTCATCGTAACTATAAGAGATCTGAAATACTCTTAGTTGCTTTTTAAAAAAATTCAAGCAAAAAAGTAGGTATCATTTTTTCCTTTTTTTATATTTGCTGTAAAAATTATAAACTGATTTATAGCCTTCCTGCATAACAAGGTCTTTTTGGAACAAGATTAATATGCTATGATTATATACAGTTATATGATTAATATACAGATTTTTTTTTTGTAACTTTGGATTAATATGCTAGCAACATTGGGATATGACAGATAATGAAAACAATTTGCAATATATTATATTTATTAAAATTGATCTAAATTAATTTCCAAATATAGTAATAGAGCCTAACCACAAGTAAAATCACTTAAATTGCAATCGTTAAAATTCAGTTTGATTTATTTTGTTAAAATAAATTAGAATCTAAATTGTAAGATGCTTGAATTTTGTTTGTTTTCGCTTGTACTCGATTAAATATTATGGCCCTTACCAATAATATATTCTTAAAATTGACTTTATTTTAGCAGCAACTTAAATTTTAGCAGAGACTTTTAAAAGTCAATTTTTTAAAAATCATATACTAATGTAATGACAATTTAAAATCGACTTTAAATTTAATTGTGACAGTTTATCATGTTGAAAAATAGATATGGTGTAAATATTAAATTTGTCCCTTTAAACAATAAAGTATTATTTTTTTTTTAAATTATTATTTTAAATATTAATTGTTTAATTTAGTTTAAAAAAAAACAATGAATTAAATAATAAAAGAATTTGAATACATTGATTGAAGAAAGAATAAAGTTTATAAAAATTAAGAGCAAAAAAGGATTAAATAATTGCCTATAGAAATTATTTAAATATCAAATTTGATTTAATTAAAAATTTCCAAGTTTTAGTTAATGAAAAATTTTATTTTTGTAGAACTACCATCTAATATATTTTTAGTAACATCCTTTGGATACCTTATCTTATTGTGGCCATCACCATTATTCCTGGCGAAATAGCTCAATCATGAGTCTGATGGGATAAAATAAGATCGTTCCTTATTTTATCGACTATAATGTTATTCACCTTTTTATCAAATCTAATAAAGATGTCTCATCTAAATATATTCTGACAAAACAATAAACATTCCTGTATATAACATGTACCAGAATAATGATTAAAAAAAAAGGGTAAGGGTAAGGCGAGTATTCAGGAAGAGAAAACAATACAAAGATAAATCTTTACATTTTTTTCTCTTCCTGGACACTCTCCTTAATTAATTTTCTTCTAAAATATTTATATCATCAAAGAACCATTCATCTGCACCTTCCATTTTTTAACTGTATATTTTTATTTTTTTATAATTATTAATTTTAATACATTTTAACTTTAAAAAACCAATAAATTCCTACTTCAGACGAAATAACGAATAACGATAACAAAATAACGAAATTTTATATTTAAAAGAAAAATAATTCAGATATTTATTATTTTATACAAAAACCAATTTTGGTTTTTAATTATTTTATACACAAACCAATTTTAAAAAAAATTGATTTTAAGTTAATATCAACTTATAAGCAGACAGCAGCCACAAAAAAAATTAAAATTTAAGTTACTGTTAAAATAAAGTCGATTTTAAAAATGTCATTAGTAAGCAATTTTCGTTACAAAAACATTAAGTCGTTAATAATGTCAGTTTATTAACGATCTACAAGTAATAATGAATTAAATAAATTTTTTTTTTTTTTTATTTATTTACATACATATATAATGTTGTAATGTAATGTATAAAGTATTAATTATGGTTTATTCTTAATTTGAGCTCAAAAGGTAAATTACAGTTGAATTAGGTTGAAAAAAGTTTTTACTTTTCCTTAGATTCACACATAAATGACAGGTCATCACTCTAATCACTATGCCATCTATCTGTTACACAATCTACATAAAAAATTGCACATTTTTTTGTAATGATTGATTATTTTAGTTCAAATATTTATATAAAAAAACTGATTACAAACTGGATTACAAAGGTTCCAGTAATTATTTTAAATTGACAGTAAAAAAAAAAAACGTAAAAAACAATTGAAGTTACGATAATTATTTCACCTACATGTATAGCAAATTTTTAATATTTTGTGTACATTGTTTTCATTAAAAATTAAGATGCATTCAATACAAATATTATATCTACAAATTTATATTTAAATAAAAAAAAAAAAAAAAAACAAAAAAAAAAGACAAAGTGAAAGAATAACTATAAATAAAAAGGATATTGCAACTAAACAGATATCAATTTTTACATTGTATGTAATGTATCTATGATTATATCAAAGAAAAATATCAATTTTTTTTTGTTTAGTTTTTTTTTTTGTTTTTTTTTTTTTGTAACTTAAAAATAAAGTGAGAAAAATAAGGCAAAAAATTTTTGGTTGAAAAGATGATTTTAAAATCTGTTTTCTTTGGGTATATTTTTATTTTTTTTTTGTATTTTATTATTTTCTTGTTTATATCCTTTTTCAAAGTATATTTTAGAGTTTATAAAAGGATTTTTAAGAAAATAAATACATATATATATACATTATTTTTTTTTTTTTATAAATATAAATTCTTAGTTGAATCTAATAAACTCAATAGTATGTCATCGTTTTGTATTAGTGTTATTTTTCGACTTTATATTTTGGTTCGTTATTTTTTTACCTTTAAAAAAAAAAATAAAAAATAAAATGCTTGCCATCTGGATTAATCAAATATTTACTTAGACTTTTATATGTATGTTTATAATACATTTATTTGTATTTTTGTTTGTTTTTGTATATATATATATATATATATATGTAATATTATACATATTCTATAGATTTCAAATATTCTCAAACAAATATTTATATAAGGTTTTTTTCTTTTTGTTTTTTATTTATTTTGGTTTTTGTTTTTACTTTCAATTCAATTGATTCTGTGTTTCTTTTTTTTTCGAACTTATTATTTAGTTTTCTCTGCTTTTGTTTCTGGTATTCGAAGAAAGACACCAAAAAATTTTAATATACCCAAAAGAAAGTTAAAAAAAAAAAAGAAAAAAGATGCCGATTAAATAAAAATATAACACGTTTGCTTCTATGTGGTAAGTATATATATATATATATATAGGTAGGTAAACTGATAAATAATTGGCTTATAAATAGTGATTACAAAGTCGGAAAAAAAATGTCAAGTTGTCAATTTAAATAGTAGATTTTTAAATTATTTCGAATTTATTATAAGGTAATAAAATTTAATATATATAAATTTCGAAAATCGAATAATTTAATGTTAAATATATTTTCATTTATTGCAATTTGTAAAATATAACATAAAGTCATAATGTCATTGCATACAGTATTTTTTTCAAATTCATTACTCGTTTCGAACACTTACTTTGGTAACTGTTCTGGTAACTTTGGTATCTTTAAACTGAAATGTCAAAGTTTGAAAGTTACATGTTTATAGTTACCAAACTAGCTCACAAAATGATATTGTAAATATAATAAAATTGACTTTAAAACACGTGATATTTTTATAAAACTTACCTCTATTAGTTAATTTAAAAATTAACCGTTTTTGTAATCTCTTGTCTTTCAAAGTATCAGAGAATGTCAAAAATAAAAACATTTATGTATATATGAAGTAGATGAGATAATTGAGTGGGCTGATTTGTGGGTTTCAAGTTCATATTTTGAAGTTTTTGTTCCTAGATATATAAAAAATGTTATTATAATTTTTATTTTTTTTTTATTTTTATTTTTTTTTAATTTTATTTTTTTTTTCTTTTTTTGTCTGGATTAAATCGCATTTCAAGTAACTATGACGGGAAATTGGTATTATTATTCTGTAGAGGGTTAACATAAAAATTCAGTTATCTTCATTTACATTAAAGCTGTAATAAGATCTTAGAATATTTAATGGAAAAATCTTTACAAAAAAAATCAGAAATAAGATATTGATTACATTAAATTGTATATGATTTTGAAAGTTTTGCATCAGAAATTTGTATAGGTACGTATACATATATATTTTTTTTGCAATAAGATAATATTATAAAAGTTGTAAAAGGAAGGAAATTTAACATAACATAAAGTAGTATCATTAGTAAAATTTATAAATGTTTATGGGTAGGTATAATAAAAGAAATAATTTGAATATGAAATTTGTATGTATTTATTTTGTATTGTTAAATTACTTTAAAAACGAGGAAGAGTGCAGTAGAGTAGACTGTGTCAACTCTGGGATACCCGTATGAACGTAATATATCCTGTTTCTATAAAACTTGATCATCTTTTAAAAACATTCAGATGTTTTGTACCGAACTACAGAGATATATTTATGTAAATTGTGGAGTTGTATGTTAGCTACCCGAATCTATTGCGCCTAGCTTCATTAAGTTCCAAGAAATGCAAAAAGCTTGAACCGGCTGCTTTAGACCATTCAAATTTTACAAAAGTTTTTGGCATGCAACTCGACACTTTTTCACTAAATTTCAGATAGCTAGCTTCAATAGACACTGAGTTATTTTCATTTAAAAAGAGAAGTTGTATGGCAACTATCCGAACCTGTCATATCATCACAACAAAATTTTACAGAAGTTGTTGCCATAAAACTCGATCATCATTTGCAAAATTTCAGATACCTAGATTGAATAGACACTGGGTTATTTCCATTTAAAGAAAGAAGTTGTATGGCAGCTATTCGAACCCGGCGGCCGAAAATGCTGGATTTAAATAGCAAAACTAACAATTTTGCAACAGTGACGTAAAAAAAATTTCAGCCTCCTAGCTCTTTTATTTTTTGAGTTATCGTGCGGACGGACACTGAGTTCTTTTCATTTAAAAAGAGATTTTGTATGGCAGCTACCCGAACCCGTCGCACCACCACAACCAAATTTTGTAGAAGTTGTTGCCATAAAACTTGATCATCATTTGCAAAATTTCAGATACCTAGATTGAACAGACACTGAGTTATTTCTATTTAAAGAAAGAAGTTGTATGGCAGCTACTCGAACCCGGCGGCCGAAAATGCTGGAGTTAAATAGCAAAACTAACAATTTTGTAAAAGTGACGTAAAAAAAATTGCAGCCTCCTAACTCCTTTATTTTTTGAGTTATCGTGCGGACGGACACTGAGTTCTTTCATTTAAAAAGAGATTTTGTATGGCAGCTACCCGAACCCGTCACACCACCACAACCAAATTTTGCAGAAGTTATTGCCATAAAACTTGATCATCATTCGCAAAATTTCAGATACCTAGATTGAACAGACACTGGGTTATTTCTATTTAAAGAAAGAAGTTGTATGGCAGCTACCCGAACCCGGCGGCCGAAAATGCTGGAGTTAAATAGCAAAACTAACAATTTTACAAAAGTGACGTAAAAAAATTTTCAGCCTCCTAGCTTCTCTATTTTTTGAGTTATCGTGCGGACGGACACTGAGTTCTTTTCATTTAAAAAGAGATTTTGTATGGCAGCTACCCGAACCCGTCGCACCAGAACAATCAAATTTTGTAGAAGTTGTTGCCATAAAACTTGATCATCATTTGCATTTCAGATACCTAGATTGAACAGACACTGGGTTATTTTTATTTAAAGAAAGAAGTTGTATGGCAGCTACCCGAACCCGGGGACAGAAAATGCTGGAGTTAAATAGCAAAACTAACAATTTTACAAAAGTGACGTAAAAAAATTTTCAGCCTCCTAGCTCCTCTATTTTTTGAGTTATCGTGCGGACGGACACTGAGTTCTTTTCATTTAAAAAGAGATTTTGTATGGCAGCTACCCGAACCCGTCGCACCAGCACAACCAAATTTTGTAGAAGTTGTTGCCATAAAACTTGATCATCATTTGCAAAATTTCAGACGCCTAGCTTCATTAGGTTCCAAGAGGTGCAAGAAGTCTGAACCGGCTGCTCTAGACCAAACAAATTTTACGAAAGTTGTTGGCATATAACTCGACACCTCTTTACTAAATTTCAGATTCCTAGCTTCAATAAACACTGAGTTATTCTCATTTAACCGGATAAGTTGTATGGCAGCTACCCGAACCCGCCGCACCACCACAACCAAATTTTACAAAAGTTGTTGCCATAAAACTTGATCATCATTTGCAAAATTTCAGACGCCTAGCTTCATTAGGTTCCAAGAGGTGCAAGAAGTCTGAACCGGCTGCTCTAGACCAACCAAATTTTACAAAAGTTGTTGGCATGTAACTCGACACCTCTTTACTAAATTTCAGATTCCTAGCTTCAATAAACACTGAGTTATTCTCATTTAAACAGAGAAGTTGTATGGCAGCTACCCGAACCTGCTGCACCAGCACAACCAAATTTTACAGAAGTTGTTGCCATAAAACTTGATCATCATTTGCAAAATTTCAGAAACCTAGCTTGAATAGATACTGAGTTATTTCTATATAAAGATAGAAGTTGTATGGCAGCTACTCGAACCCGCCGACCGAAAATGTTGGATTTAAATAGCAAAACTAACAATTTTGCAAAAGTGACGTAAAAAAAATTTCAGCCCCCTAGCTCCTTTATTTTTTGAGTTATCGTGCGGACGGACGGACGGACGGACGGACGGACGGACGGACGTACATGGCTTAATCGACTCAGAATTCGATTCTGAGCCGATCCATACCTTTGACACTATATCTAGCTCGACTCCTTTAAGGTGTCACAAACGTAATGGCAAATTTATTATACCCTTGAACATAGTTCATACGGGTATAATAAGAATTTAAAAATGATTTTAATAGAGAAATTTTGAATAATAAAAATTTTAAAAATCATAATGTAATATAAAAATGTTTTTGATTTTCAATAATAATATTATAATTATCTTTTTATTATGAATATGTTGGGAACATGGACACCTAATAGGTATATAGAGGGAAATTAAGAAGCGAATCCACTTTCAAAAGAAAGAGTTGTGTTCTGTTTATAGTCCTCGAAACTTTTTGTAGCAGAAGTTAACACAAAATAAGAGGAGCATTAAAAATCAAAAAGGAAAACTCTACAGGAGCAATCTATGAAGTGATAAATTTGGGCTCAGAGAATCTAAGAAGTTTTATGGAAAACTATATGGTAAAAGATATAAGAGAAACATAAGATTCAATAAAAATAAACTGATATTTCTAACAGGATTCCTTTCGGGGAATTCTATCAGTTAAACGGACACTTAAAGAAAATTGAAATAGAAAATTACAGTAAATGGCCATTCTGTTAAGAAAAGGAGAGACTTTAGCATTAAACCCTACACAAATTTTTAATTCCTTAGAGACAGTAGAGCTGACCGAAGTATTATAAGTGAAGGTAAAATCTACAACATTTATTACGTGTTAGGTAGTCTTTTAACTTTATTTCTAGGAAAAACTTGGTAAACTCTAAAACATTCTGCAAATAATTTATTTTTTTTTTTGAAATTTTTTTTAATTTACAGTTGAAATAATGTAAATTAAATTGTAAATTGTAACTGTAATTTTAATCTACAGTTGAATTAAAATGCTATTGCCAACGAAAATTACAAATTTTCAGTATTTTAGTTGGCCAAAAGATTTATACTAAATATTAGAGTGCCCGTAAATTCGAGTTTTTTTTAGTTTTTAGATGTGCTTTATTTTATTATTTTTAACTTATTTCTATTTCAATCATTTAAAGCTAATGTTGGTCTTATTTTTAATACATTTTAAAAATTTTGTAACAGAAGTTTTACATACAGAAGTTTTAAAGATATTTTTTTCAAAATAGGCGAGTAAGGAAAAGAAAAAAAAAAATTAATGGGTAGTAAAGGTCTTGAATGCGACACTATTTCAAAATTATTCTCGAAAAAATTTCATTGTATTTGCCGTTAAGATTTTTAAATTATGTGTGAACAGACAAACAAATAAACTTTATGTAAAAAACAAAAATGAACTCTTAATATATATGTTAATTTAGGTTAATTAATTTCTTTGAATCTCTCTTGTCGAAGCTGTTTAAGCATATCTTAACAAGTGGAAACAATTTAAATTAAGAAGATGTAATATACAATATAAAATCGATGGCAAGGTATTTTTTATATAAAATAATTTTAAAAACTAATAAGAAAATTCCATAACAATTTATTAAGTAGATAATATTAAATTGTTAATAATGTTTAATATGTTAAAATTGTGTAAATTGGAAAAAATTCTAATCGACTAATATATTTCTCAATACTATAAAATAAAATCAGATCTTATAAATTGTTCAAATTGGTTTCCTTAACATTGTGTTCTTGTTGGATAAATACTAAGTTAATAATCTTATTTTTCATTAGGTCACCTATGTGCAAAGTGCAAAATCGTTTTCTACGTTTAATCGGGTGACCCTGTTGTTCCGATTTCCTTTACTCCTCTTAACACTCGTCGAAATATTGATGCATTATCTCTTTTTGTCTTTGCCTTTGCCAATATATCTTGCAGGTAATTACACGTACTTGTTATATTGAACTAAAATCAATAATGTCCCTCTTAAAACAATTGCAAAACATCACTAGGAAGGCACCAAGTGTCCATTTCTACACAGAAAAAATTTTTGGCTCAAATGTGTTCAAAACTGGTTATAGAAACTAATTTACTGTGCATATGAGAACCTCCAAAATATGGAACATTCTTCCATCCAATGTGTATGGTCCTGTATATAATTTACATTTATATTTTCGAAAAGAGCCTGTAAAGATTCGTCTCCAATACTTTCCTACTCTCCTCTTTTATCCTATGTCTCTCCAATTCTTCTTTCCATTACTTAAATTTATAATATCTTGTATAAAGGAACCCTTATCTAGAATCTGGGTATCATGTAAAAAAAAAATAATGTTAAAGTTAATACATTATTATTTACAGTTTAAAAGTAAAATCGAAAAATGCTTTTTTAAACAATTTTTTTATAAAGTCACCTTATGTCCTGTGTCCTGTATCATTTTTGAATTTAATATACTTTAACGAAATAGTGAATACTGATTCGATAAACGATAATTCGTTAAAATAATAATAATCCTTTATAGAATGTCTAATAAAGCGTTTTAATTGAATTGATTAAGAAAAAAATATGGGATTATGGAAATTTCAGATGTAATAAAGAATAATTTAATAATATACGAATAATTTATTAAAAAAGTATTTTTTAAAGGACAATTAAAAAAAAAAATTTACTTTAATATACCAGTCTATACGTTGTTGCTAAAAAAATGTAAATCACTGATATTTTAAATTAATTAACCCATGTACAAGATTTATAAAGATAATTAATTGAATCAGAATTTTTTTTTTATAAAATGTAATATTGTATAGTGTAATAAAATGTAATTTGAGTGTGAATAATTTGTCAAAAGCTATTTTAAAAAAATAATAATAGAAATGTTTTTGTATGTGTCATATTTTTATTTTATATCATACATAACAAATATCATAATCACGAATTTAGTTGAAACTAAAACAATAGTCCTTCTAAAATAATTTTAAGAATAAACGACCATAAGTTCTTTGTTGTTTAGTTGCTCGAGCTTACATTCTGTCGACAAAAAACTTATATCCCTTCAACACTTTAAAATTGAATTATTGGTAGATGTATTAACCAAAACACTATACAGAATATCAGAATTCATCTTAAAATATTTCTTAAGAAACTGCTTCGATGGGGGATATAAATAGCAATATTTTTAAGGTTTTTGTACTAAAGTCTTTTTATATTCTCTATTTTTTCAAGGATCTTGGTTTTTTTTGCAAAGGAGCGATGCAAATTTCAAACACAAAATGATCACTGAAAATTAAAAATATTTTTATAGACTGTTATACCAACGAATAAACGGAACTAAATAAAAAGTTTACAAGATAACCCAGATCTTATTAACATGCTTTCATGTCGGAACGGATTAGCAAATTATAACTTCACATATTTTGTAAATTTCTTTGAGAAAAAAGCTCAAAGCTAATCTCTTAAATTTTTAGGCTTGGCAATGAAAAATCTGCACATTGGCAAATCAGCAATAGGCAATCACGCATGTATGACATATATTCAAGAAATAAAAAATTGGTAACTTGGTCGCTTATTTTGCTTTCGCAATGTTACAAAACTAACTATTATAAAAAATTAACTCTAGAATATGAAAAAATGTAATTTTTCAAAATATTATATAATAATAACTTAATATGCAGAATAAATGACATAAAAATTTCGAGATTTAGGGTTTCCGCTACACTGGCCACGCATAGCTATTTATTCAATAAAACAAACCCAAACATTTATGAGTTTTGTCACGAACAATTCACAATCAGACACATCATAAGAGAATGCAACAACTACAATTATAGAATAACACTGGAAACATTAAAATGCAAAAACATATAAGACATTGAAAAAAAAAAAAAAATTTCATGAAATATGGAACCTGTAAAGGATTAAAAAGAAGTAGATAAAAAAAAGATGCTTCACATCCGAAAGGAAAAGGACCCATAAACTTGTTATTGGCATTAATGTTAATAATAAAGTAGATTATTTAACTATCTATAAATTTAATTGAGTGGACCTCTAAATAATTGAGATAAGGAAAAGGCAAAATAAGAAGAAAAAGAAAAAAAAAATTAATACTTAATAAATGAAAATAATCATTATCTTGTACCAGATAATAGATGGCGCATAAATAAAATTAATTTTTTTTTAGAGGCTTAAATTAAGTATTTAATGCACTTATAAATAACAATAAATGAATAACAATTAAAAAATAACAATATTATAATTACCTTTGATAACTTGAAAAAAACCTACCTATATCTGTATAATATATTGTTTCTAAAATATTTAATCTTTTGGAAATAATATATTATTTATTTATTATATTTTAATAAAACAATCTGATCTGACATATTTTAATATGATTTTTTTTATTAATTAACAAAATTTTACTAAAAAAAAAAAATAAAATAACAATATTTAATACTCGTAAATTAATTCTTTAATTTAAATTCATAAATATAATAAAATTAATTATGCACAAAAAATTATTTCAATATAAAATGACCTTAAAACAAAAACAAAAAAAAAATTAAATATTTACTATTTACACATATAATTTGCATAATATTTTATTGGACATTACTTTGAAAATAATTAGATTTCAAAGATTATACAATTTTTTAAATTAATTTATTAAGAGATTAAATTTAAAATAAAATATTTATGTATTTTTTTACATACATATACAGGGTGTTTCCTAATTAATTAAAGTATTATCTTTTTCTTAAACTCTTATCTGTTATCTTGTAACCTATATTGGTTATGGGTTACATTAGTGTAACACTATATTATTTTTTGCTGCATAAACTCTTAGTAAATAATTATTCTTCACTTCACTCTCGTCTTTCACTCTTCTAATTTCACTTCACTCTTTTAATTTCACAGATATGGGGCTTCATTTTTTTTTACTTAAAATTTTTTTTAACATAAAATTATAAAAATTACATTTGTGATAAAATAAAAATTTATATCTTCCAAAGCTAATACTGAATTTTAATGAGATAAAAAGTACATATTGCAAATTAAAGCTGACGACCGAAATATTAGAAATATTGATCATATGCATTTAAAAAAAAAAAAACATTTTATAACTTTAGAATGCTATCGTTTTAAAATGTTGGAAGCCGGAAAAATGAATAAATTCTTTTTTAAAAAAAGATTTCTTGAGCATTTTAAAGCATTTTATGGTGAAAATCATTTTACTGAATTTTCATACATGGTGTAGAAACAGATTTAGATGCCAATATATTAAAACTAATAAAAATTGTGAAAATTTTATTTATTTTCAAGTTCCCATATTTTGTAAATTAAAAGACCCGCAGTAAAACTCGACCCAAATATGAAACACCCTATAAATAATTTATAATATTATGTATTTTTATAAAAGAAAAAAATTAATGAAATTTAATTTATATTTGATACCTACATAAAAATAAATAAATAGGGTAAAATGGATAAATACCGTGAGAGTTGCATAGAAAAAAAAATCCAAATAATCGCCGTTACAAAATTTAGATTTCATTATCCGTTTATTGTGTTTTGTTGTCGAATGTTATTATTACAAAATAAATAACTGATGCTGTTTGCATGATAAAGTACATTAATTCCCACCTATGTAACTCAGAGTTAAATGCTCTTCCCTTATTATTCCCTTAATTGCTCAATTTAGCTTAGTATAACTAAAAGTGTTTTATGAAATCTTGTAGAAATTATTCGTTTTAAAGTTCTTTAGTTAAATATTTACCTTGTTTGTTTGAACAAAGAGAATTTATGAACATATTAATGAGGTAATTAACCATTTCATTTGTTTAATTACCTTATACACAAACGAAAAACACTAACTAACAAGAATATTTTTTTTTTCTTAATTGTAAATAATAACACCTGACCTATTGATAGATTTTTTATATTACTTGTATACTGTCGCCGATTGAAGATCTTTTTGAAAGCAAGCTAGTATTTTTTTTTTGCACTCTCTAAAGGTAGAAATTTAATTTTAAGTGAGATGAATAGAGTGTAACAAAAAATTAAAATTCAATTTTCCATTAACTATATTACATTTATAAAAAACAAAATTTATTTAATTCATGATTAAGTTTAGAAAAATAACAATTTCGAAATTACAATTTTTGTTTTTAAGTCTTCATTGAAGGAAATATCTCCCTTAAATTTTCTAAATTTAAGTTTTGTGCGATATTTTGCTCAATTTAAACTGTAGCCGAACTATTAAATCCCTCCAGTGTCATTTTTGTGAGTAAGTCCGACTTGATCTATTTTAATTTTGAAAAACTTTTTTCTGCACTAGTAACATAAAAGTCATGCAAATTCTATGCATAATAAAAAAAATTTAGCAAAAATGAAACAAAATTATTTACTGCAATAAATTCTAAAATATCTAGTGAATTATTGGCAACAAAATTTAAATGATCACTCTATCAAACAAATCAGATACCAATATGTTTTGTTGATCAACATCAGTTAAAAGATTTTCTACACATATCTACACATTTTTTTCTCACGTCCTTATAATTTATTTTGTCGCAAATATTATACCCAAATTCAAATTGTTCATCATGTGATACAAGAAGTTCAAATCGATTCTCTATTTCTTCAATCATGTTGTCTAATGTTTTGACTAATTCTTCTTGTTTTTTATTATCGTCGAAAATTCTGATATAAACTGCTTTACATGGCTGTCACTTTCTCGTACTGTCATTACCATTACCGTCAGTCTTCTAGTTGCTTCTTTAGCTTTTTTATCTGCCCTTTCATATCCAGCGATTTCAGCATTCCCTGGAACCGAAATTATTTTAATTTTTTTATCTGATTATTGAATTTTTTTTATTATATTTTAATATTGGTGTTTTAATAGCTTCAGTGTTTTTAATAGCTTTTATTACTGCCAAGGCTGCCTGGGAAAATATTGGTATTTTTTTGTGAATGTACAGCTAAGTTTACGGCTTTGCTTCGTGTAGAAATTACATTCTCGATTCATGTATCCTATTTTCCGTATCTTTCTTTTGTTTACTTTTGCATTACAGATAATTTTACCCATTTATTTTTAAAGTTTCGAGTGAAGCAATTATTTGGGGAGTATACTATAAAAAACCATTAATTCACATTTGAAAAATATTTTAAAATAATTTAAAAAAAACAATTTATTATTTTAAAATTGTGAAACAAATAATTACACTTTATTTATTTTATTATTATGCTCTCCACGATACAATTATAAATACTAGTACGACAAAAACACCTGATAACTCATTTCATACGATAAACAAAAATATGTGTACATATATTCATCTCTTTCTAGAATCTCTTTGTGAGTTTGTTTCTCAATTTTTTTTTTTTTTTTTACTATTTTCTTTTTTGTTGTTTATATCTTAGTTCAATATTTAAATTTGACGTTTATTTATTAAAAATTATGCGACCATACGGCTACGGCTAAAAGGTCTTTAGTTTTAAATAAAATCTATAGATAAATTGTAAATATTATTGTATTAATCAAAAAAAATTATTGAATTAATAAAGAAAAAAAAAAAATATTGTAAAGTCAAAACTTTAGCAATAAGTTTGATAAAATCCAAAAATATTTTTACCACTTTTATATTAAAATCAAATTGTTCCTGATAGTAAAAATTTTAATATATTTAATTAGCCTTACGTAAAAGATGATATTACACTTAATATCTTATCTTTTTTTAGTTTTATAGACAACTACCAATTTCCTATTATAGACCTATACCAAACCGTACAGTAATATGTATCTGTTATGTAAACACAAGCCAAGCCTATCAGCCTAATATTAAAACAATTAGCCAACCAAAAAAAAAAAAAAAATGAAAAAAATATAACGGAAAAATTTTTAAATATCCATTTAGATGTTAAAATTCAAATAAATTTATAATTTTTTTTTTTTTTTGTTTTTTAATTTACGATTTTAATTTATTGCAATCGTTTTTAAAACATTTTTTTAAATAATACTTTTTGAAATTCAGAGTGTTTTAATGTACATATTTTTTTTTTTTAATCGACAATGTGGAAATAATTTATGACATTTCTAAATCACTTCGAAATTTTTAAAGATAACTAATGTATATAATCTGTATGGATATATGTATAATAAATAATAATATATTATATATAGAAACACTATATACGTATTTAAATATAAAATATGTACCTACACTATAACATTTCTACAAAATTTTTAAAAATTATATTTTTTAGTCAAAAAAAAAAAAAAAAAAACAAAAAACCAATAGTATTAAAATATTTTCCTTACTTTAATTTAACTGTATATTATATTGTATGGGTATTAAATTTTTGTTTTTCTTTTTTTATTATTATCTTATTTTATTTCATTTTTTTGTTTTTTTTTTTTTATTAAATATAATATTTATTTTTTTTTTTTAATTTTTTATTTTTATTTTTTTTTTATCAAAAAATTTAATTTAAAATAAACCATAAAACAAATTTATGGTTATTGAATTTATATTTTATCATAAAGCAAAAATAATAAAAATCAGGAACAACAAAAAAAAAAAAAAACAAAAAACTAGAGAAAATGTCTTATAGGATATTTTTAATGCACACACAAATAAAAAAAAAAACCCAAAAAATTAAAAAAAAACTACAAAATTTTATTTTCAGTACTCATACTGCAGTTATATATATTTGTATAGTGTAAGTATCTTTATATTCTATATTCGATTTATATGCACAATTTATTTATAAATATATATAATATAAATATATATTATATATAGTTATATGATATATATATATATGCTTTTTATAATAGCAAATAAATTCAACAACTATCAATGCATATAATATGTATGTGCGTATTTATTTATCATATACATATAATCCAACACAATTACAATAACTTATATCTATATAGATATTATACTTATAATATCCAATGATCCACTTTAGTAAATTATATTTGAATTAAAGATAACATTTTTTTTCTATCAAATGGGTTTTATTTAAATATTTTTGTTTATTTTTTTTTTTTTTTGTTGAAGAATTAAGTTTTTAACAAATTTAAAGAGGAAAATTTTAATGATTTTAAATCTGTAGACATGAAAGAATTAAAGAAATTTTCTTTTGAATTGAAGGAATTAAATACTCTTCGTAAGGACTATAATTAGTTTGTATAAATATTAACATAACAATTTTTTTTTTTTTTTTTTGAAATTTTAGTACAATTTATTGCTATTGGTTAGTAAATTGCCGGTATTTTATTTTTCCAACTTAAAAAATGCTAATGTTTTCATTCGTTATGTACCCTATGTTAAATTTGGAAATTCGATTAACAAACAATGTAAAATCGAATACATAAAAGTGAGCTTGATCCTGAATTTTATTTTTTCATACAAAACCCACGAGTTCAACCCAATGTTTTTCATACAAAACCCACGAGTTCAACCCAATATTCCCCTGCCATATAAATGTGACAAGGAAAAATTACATAGCCTTCTCTTTCCAGGTGTGGCGCGGTAAATGTTGTAAGAAGGGGGGAGGGGAATAATTCTTTAAACGTGTGTAAGATTTGAATCCACACTGCCTCAGTGTTTATAGTGTATTTTATGCACTCTTATACACTAGGCCACTAAACATCTCGTTACGCCTAATAAAAATGTATCCTTTTTACTATAGACTTATTAGAATAGATTAAACGTGACTGTAAGTAAATCAATTTTTTTTTTAAAAATATTGTAACAAATATTTGTCACAAACTTCGTTGTATATTGAACTAATAAATAAAATCGTCCTGAAAATTGAAGTTTCGAAATTTTTTTTGAAAAATCTTCTAGGAACTCATTTAACATATAGAGGAATAAGACTAGTTTAAGAATATCTTTAAGATAGTTGAACAGTTTAAGATTATATTAACATAAAAAAAAACGTCCATAAAAATTAGATTCTATTTAACGTAACGTTGATGTTTTTTTTTAATGACATGACTTTTTTGACTTACGTTTACACATGATTATTGTCATATATATTTTCAAACATCAAAATAACAATTAAGTCAAAAATGTTCGCGATACGATTTTGTTCGATAATACATTTTTGACAGAAAATAATTAACATTTTAAGAATGTTTTTTCAGCAAAACGATGCTTAAACAAGGCAAAATTAAACTAACGGTCTTTAAAAGCACACATTTCCAATAGATAATACGTTGTAGAAGTTTTGTAAACAGACGGATGGACAGACGGACGGACAGAGTGAAACTAATAAACACATGCTTTCAAAATTTTTTTGAAAATGTGCTAAAAACGACAATTAATACGAGCATAAAGTTTCAACACATACATTGAAAAAAAATAAAAATCATGCTTAAAATATCATGATTACAATCTCATAATCATATAAGTAAGAAATAATAAAATAATCTGCATTCTAAGAAAAATTGGTATAAAATTATATACGATATTGATAGATTTTGTTGAAAATAATGTTACAATACCCTCACATTTCTCTCAAAACTCATGAGTATTAGTTCCATTTACAAAAAGTAAAAAAAAGGAATTCATATAAGTTTAAAATTATTATTAAAATTTAATTTAAACGAAACTATTGAATCACTGAGTTATGTGCCTATATTATATATTTTTGTTTTATTTATCTATATATTAACGTTTTTGGTATGGTTGTACATTATTGTATTGGAAATTAGCACACATATAAATATACATATACATGCTATATAAATACATTCAAAAAAAAAAAAAATAAATAATCCCTGAAGTTTATTTATTGTGTTTTTTTGTTTTATTTTTTGGTTAATTTTTTTTTTTTTTTGTTTTTATTTTTATATAAGGACATATGAGGTTATCCTGTTATTTTAAGAAGATAATAAGACTTGAAAGAAAACATTCTCTATTTAAAAAAATAATAGTAGAATAGAATAATAGTAAGAGAAAGGAATAGAAAACAAAAAAAAAAAAAAAACAAAAACAAGGGACAGAAATAGAAGAAAAAATATAATAATAAGGAAGCAAAAAAAAAAAAAAAATAAGTAATGTTTTCTTTATATATGTGATATGAATATTAGCTTGAAAGTTAAGAAAGTTCAGAAAATATTTTTGTTTGTATATATTTTTCTTTTTAAGAAAAAGAAAGAATATCTTGAGAAACAGCTTATCACAAAAGTCCATTTTCTTTTCCATTTTTTAATTTTTTTTTCTGTTTTTTTTTCTTGTTTCTTATTATTTACTATTTGTATATGAATTATTTTTATTTATTTTGCTTATTTCAATGTATATTTTGTACACGTACACTTATGTTGTATATACGTATTCTCCTTTGGTGTAATAAATTTAACAACTTTACCTAAAAATGCATTTTATATGCAAATATCCATAAATTTTTAAGTTTTTATTTTTTGTTTTGGTTTTTCTTTTAATTTTTTGTTTTTTTTTTTTTGGTACTCTCAAGTTTATAAAAGTTTGACAGGTCAATTACACACACTTTATACTGTATATATTATTATAAAAAAAAAAAAAAATTGTTATTCCATTGAGAAAAATTTATAAAGGATATAAGGGATATCAGCATTGAAAAAAAAAAAAAAAAAAAAGTAAAAAAGAATAATTTTAAAAAAAATTTCCACAATATATTTTTTTCAAATTAAAAGAAAAAATTATTTTTCATATGATTTTCTTATTTTCCTTGTATTGTTATTATTTTTTCTTCTCATTTCCTTATAAAATGCACCTTTTTCTAAGAAAGTTTTTGAATTTATTTTGGTTTATTTTGTCGGTATATTTCAATGTATACTAAATTGACTATTAAATTGAATTTAAATTTTTTGTTTATTTTTTTTTTTTTTTTTGAAAACCAAAATAATCCCTACACATATGAAACTTATGTCGTTTTCTCTATTAATTTGTTTTTTTTTTTTTTTCTTAACAAAAATGGTGGTTTAAAGTTTTGACAGCTGTTAAATTAAAAAAAAAAAAATAAAAATGATTTAAATTATTTTAAATAATAAAAAAAGGGAAAATAAATATTAAATTTTCAGTTGTAATAAGCTTGTTTTTCTTTTTCTTTATAGGATTCAATATGAATAGAAACTTAAACTATTAAAAAGTTTTATTGTTATGTTCTAGGGAGAAAAAAAAAAGAAAAATCACAAAGAAATGGGATTTAATTCAAAAAATATTTATAAGCTCTTAGTTATTTTCAAGTTATAGGTACTTTTTTTAATACATGTGTCAAAATTATATACATATATATAACAATAAATAAGTCTAGATGACATATTTTTTAAAAATTAATTTATATTTTTATTATAAATTTATTGTATAATTTTTGGTTTTAAGGAAAAAAATTTTTCGTAAAGAAAAAATTCGTGAAAAATTAAAAAAATTTTCTATTATTTGAGATTTTATGAAACATTTTTATAGGTAACGCGAATGTTATTAAGAAATGTCCTTTTTTATCTAATTTCTAAGATTTTTAATTTTGAAAAGTGTTTTTCGTCCTGAAGTAAGATTTTAGAAATGTAAAAATGTTACTGAGATCCTTAAGAATGATATCTTAAATTTTTGTAGAAGCTATTAAAAAGTTAAAACAATTATTTGCACCATCACATTTTAAATGATCGGATTTTTGTAGTAAAAGGATTAGTCGCAGAAAGATATAAATTTCTTTTCAAAGTTCGTCACAATTTACCATTATCGAGAGAATATTCAATCTGAGTTGTTAAGAAATAATTTACCAAACATTAATTTAGCCATGGCTTCTAATTTTAATACAGAAATATTGGATTACTATAACAAGGCGCTATTTCATTTGACTGTATTTTTATTTGCCGTATTATCATGTTAAAAATTCAGTTAAAAGACACTACAAACAAATTAAATGCAGACATATGAAATGCTTCCAGAAATAGTATCTATTTAATTGATATAAGAAAATTTGCCATTACGTTTGTAACACCTTAAAGGAGTCGAGCTACATATAGACTCAAGTGTAAGTCAAAATATAATTCTGAGTCAACTAAGCCATAAACGTCTGTTCGTCCGACCGTCTGTGCGCACGATAACTGAAAAAAAAAATTTTTCACTTTCCGTCACTTTTGTAAAATTTTTAGTTTCGCTATTTAAATCGAGAAAGTTCTGCTGGCGAGTTTTAGTAGCTGCCATACAACTTCTTTCTTCTTATGGGAAAAACTCAGTGTCTATTGAAGGTAGGTATCTGAAATTTTTTGAAAAGATGTCAAGTTGCATGCTAAGAATTTCTGTAAAATTTGGTTGTGCTTATGTTGCTTATATTGGAACTGAATGAAGCTGAAGGCGTCTGAAATTTTACAAAAGATGATCAAGTTTTATGGAAACAGCATATATTATGTTCATATGGGTATCCCAGAGTTGACACAATTTAATCTACTGCACTCTCTCTCGTTTTAATTTGAAAACTACTGTAATATTTTACTCAATAAATTAGATTTTGGTTGAAGTTGTTAATAATTTTGGGATAATGCGTTCGTATCTAAGATCGCATTGAATAAGCTAGAATTTGATTAAAAACAAGAAAAAAATAAATAGAAATGTTTTTTAATTTTAACTTCTTTACATATTTTAAAATTTTCTTATAATTTTTTTTCTTTTTGAGATATAAAATAAATAAAGGTATGAAAAATATTAACTGCAGTAAAACAATTATTTTACATAACTTCACCTGTTGCAGAGCTACAGCACGTCAAAGTTGAAATCAATCTTTTCTTCAATTGAATATAAGTCAAATTCTACTGAATATTTTTTCAATCTGAAAAAATCAAAAAAAATTTTTCGCCATTCGTTTTTACTTTTCGACATTCAAACCGTTATGTAAAGATCAATTTACCGTTATGTAAAGATTAATATATTTTGCATATTTTTTGACCCTTCGTATCTCCTAAATACTTAAATGTAAGAACTTTAAATGGGAGGCGGGTAAGATCTTTCAGAACACCCATCAATTTACTTTTTTTCTAAGGATCAGATCTTTTAAGAGTAGGTAATAGATAACTTAATAATAATTTTAGAAATCTTCATACTTGCCGTGCAAATTCATCAAAGTTAATTTGCAAAAAATTACTACAAAACATTGTATATTTTTACACCTGTTAACGGATTTTCTTAATTATATAGAATTTATTTAAAATTGAAGAAACTGTTACTTATTTTTTGTCAATTAGATAAAAAATTTTCTCAATTTCTTTAGAGACAAAATTTTAAGAAGTATTACAAGAATTTTGTTGCCAAAGTATTCACAGTTATAAAATTTTTTATTGGGAAAATGTTGGTTCTTTATTTTAGTAATTTTAGACATCTTTATAAAGTTATTAAGTTATTATTTTTGTAAAAAAGTTGTTATGATCCATTAAAATAAACATAATTTGGGTATAGTGCAGTTGACCTAAACTCATATTACAATGATCACATTGAAAAAAATCACTTGGCAAAACACTCGTTTCGCACAAACGAATTTGTCAACATGTACCCTGTCAAATTTTTACTTTGCAAATCATCTATTTGACAAATCTTCAAATAACATCAAATAACATAAGTATAATGTATATGTGGGACATTAAGTATACATACGAGTATTTTAAATGCTTAAAACTCTGATTTTTTAATAAACTCTAAAATCTCTCCTAATTCAAAATATCGCATATATATTTAAATATTTTATTTAAGTTTTTTTTTATTTGTTAATTTATTATATTATTCAGTTTAAGTTATTTCAATTTTTTATATTTGATTCATTTAATATTTGATTCTTTTACTTGACTTTTAAATTTTGATAACTTTGTGATTTCTTTTTTTTCTCATTGTACAATTTAAAAGCAGTGTTGTATCATGTTTATTGAATCTAATTGAGGACGATTTTGATTGTTACTTGATCTGCATTTCTTGTGGAGCACCCATACACTTCTCTATTGAGAGGTGGTGTGATGTTTGTATTGATATTTTTTGTGATTATGTAGTGTATTTGTGTGACAAGTTTACTTTTTATGAGCAAATTCAGTGGTAAAATTTTATTTTCTGTATGTATTTTTTGTGTTGCCGTTCTGTTTTTTTATACATTTATTTTTTATTTTCTGTAGTAAATAAATTCTTGTTGGCCGTGTTTACCCATATTTGTATTCCATATGTAACTGAGCTGTGGAACATGCTGTAATATACAGATTTTTTAAATGTATGTGATACTCTTTTGTTTATGAGTCTAAATATTCCTGCTATTCTCTCGGATAAATAGCTTCTAAACCAATTTTCCTTTTATTCCATTTCCAAATAGTATTCTAAGCAATATTTTCCAGTCAACTGTGTCCGGTCAACGTCGAAATACTGCAACTACTTTATCATTTTGAACTAACCCAGAATGAATTTCCGATACAACATCAAATAGTGCTGCTTGTGTACTTGAAATTTGCTTGAAACCTGTTTACAAACTAAGTTTTGCTTATAAAGATGTTCAGTAAGCTTCTTGTTTACAACGGTTTCAATAAGTTTACTAAACACTGAAGCAATAGATATAGGTCTTAAGTTTTCTACTTCATCCTCACTGCCTGTGTTCTTACATATAGGAATTATTTTATTCATTTTGAAGCATAATGGCATTATTCCTTCAATTATAGAGATTTCTTTATTTACATTATTATATTGTTGGCCATTTCATCTTTCATTAATTTGATTAAATTTGTTGAAACTTTGTCTGGTCCTGCAGATTTAGTATTACAGAGACAATTTACTAAAGTCTTATATTTTTTATTATCTATTTTTTAAAATTTAAAATCTTTTACTCGTTCTCGTTATAGGCATATAGATAGATATTCTGGCAAATATTCATTTTTTTTTCCTATTTTCGTATAGAATTTGTTAAATATATTGAGTTTATCAACTATTTCTGATCCCTGTATTGTATTTTAATTTTTAAAAAATTGATTATTATTTTTTATTTGTGAGGTTGATAATTTTTTTTTATTTAGCCAAAATTTATATATATATATTTCTTTTTAATGCATTTCTTTGCCACATAAATGTGGTCAGGAAATTACACAGCCTTTCCTGTTCAAGCGTGGCTGTAAATGTCGTAAGGGGGAATAACTCTTAAGACGTGTGTGGGTTTTTTGAACTCACACTCCTTAGATCTTTACAGCGTATTTAATACGCTTTTAGCCACTAGGCAACCGAGATCCCTTTTTTATATTTTGATTCAATATATTCAGATTCTCGGTTTTGAAAATGTTTTTTATACCAATAGTTTTTTTCTTTGTATTAACTCAACACATTCCCAATTATTCCCAATCTATCTGAGTATTGAGTAAAAGGGGGACAAATTTTTGAGAGTATTAACACATTAATTTTACTATTATACAAAGACTTTGAGATTTTTTATTTTAATTTTTTGAAAAATGATTATTTGAATTTTTTTCTTAAGAGGGCTTAATATTCCAGCTATTCTCCTTCCTTTTACAGAAACAGATATTTGACATCTTAGTTTTGCCAAGTGTTACGCCACCCATAATTTTCCATAATTTTAATAAAACTTTAACTTCCTTTAAATTAATTTGAATCTGTTGTAATTTAAATATTTTTATCGATTAGATACTTTTCCATTTACATGTGAAAGTAAAATTTAATTAACAGTTTAACAATTTTGCATAAATTTGTAAATGTAAATTTCAAATTTTTTTTCGAAATTAAAAAAATAATTCTGAAAAATACATTAAATAATTCACAAATATTTCTTTTTTTTGTCTTCAAATAAATATTTACATAAGAAGTTTAAATTTTCTTAAAGTTTTCATAAAATTTTACATAAATTATTTGATTTTATTTTTTTTTTTTAAATTCACACTTAATATTGATTAAATTCATACTACTAAAATCTTTTGACATTAAATATATGTAGGTATATATATATATATATATAAAAAAATGAGAAAACAAAAACAAAATATAAAATATAAAATACCTTAAAATTCTTTATAGAGTTTTCTTTTGAAATTTACCATTTTCAAGTTATTATATTTAACGATCTTTTTTGTTTTAAGACAGCTACTAAACAAAATAAAAGGTAACGTGAGAATTTAAAATGCTTTTTATTTCTTCGTTTTTTAAATATTCTGACAGATCAGATCTTTTTTTTATATTATTATATTATAAAGCTTTAAAAATGGAAAGAAAAAAATATATAGTTTTATTTTTTTTCGATTTTCAGCAAATCAAAAATGATTAAATTTTAAATTTAAAAAATATTTGCTGTATTAAAATATTTTATTATATAAAGGTAAAAGTTGGTTGGGCATATCTATGACATTATGTTATGTCGAATTTCATCGTATCCTCGATTGAAATAGGATACATAACATTTTATCAGATTTTTGAGAAATTTTCTATTATCTCAACATTACTATCACACCAAAATGGGAAATTATTGCAACAGCATGACATTGTTCCTGAATCCATTCATGTTAGATTATCTTTTTCAAGCTTTTGTGAATTAAATCTTTTGCTCATAATAAGAAGATTTGTTGGTTCAATTCTATTTTGTTACGATTTTTGCCAAATATTAATTAACAAATTGAATTTTTTTTGAAAGTAACTAAGGTAAATTTCATAACCAATTATTTTGACAAAATAAAACTTAGATCTTTCACCTTTCTTCATATTTACAAAAATTTATTTTTTTAGTTTGCTTTATTTGCTTTTTCTTTTATGTAAATATGTGGAATTGCAAATGGAATTATTATCTTACTTTAGAAAATAGAAAAAATGTTTTCCTTAAGTAAACCTCTTAAGTATCAAAGAAATTGTCTAGTAACTAAAATAGGCATCGGAAGTAGTAAATTATTTTAATACACCTAAAAAGATTCACTTAAATAAAGGTTTAGAATTAAGACTAAATTAAACTTAAAACAATTGGAAATGCGAATATATTAAAATAAAATAAAATTAAATTAAAAACTTTTCATACAAAAAACAGGTTATTGGTCTTTTACTAAAATTTGATTTTTACATTTCTTCTTCATTTCAAAAATTAGATGGACAGAGTAAAATATTTAAATAGTCAGTTTAGATAACACATATATGTATTTTTCTTTTTGTTAAAATTCATTTTCCTCTTTCAAATATTTATTTTAGTGTATGGTTAAGAAACTGTCTTAATTTTTTTTTGCATTTTTAAATTTATGCAGATAAAAAAGGATATATTTAACATATGAGTATTATTTGAGTGTAGAAAATATTCATCCAATACATTTTTATTTAAAAATAATCGTAAACACAGTAAAAGTTGATTTGCATTTTGGTATGTAGAAATGATGGAAGATAAGATATTGTATCTGTTTCTATTTTTTTATTTTTTTGTTTTGACATTGAAGAATTTTTTTTTTTTTTTAAGAAATAACAATCAAAAAGTTATTTTATAGTTAAAATTTGTTTAATAGCCCTGGCCTGATACCTGAAATGGATTTTTTTTATCGGTTTTTCTTGTTTTTCGGAGAAAATTTAATTTTTTTTTAAATAACTATACTTAAATTGAAAAGCCTGCTTAGAATTATTGTTATGTTCCTAAAAATAAAAAGAAAAATATGATTAAAATATAATATAAGTAAATCTTTATGAGTTTATTATGAAAAAATGCTAGAAAAAAGTTTAAAAGAAAAATAAAATTTTAATCTCGCCTAAAAATATGCAATAATTTTTTAAATTCATTAATTTTTTTTATTATATTTACGTTTTTTTTTTTTTTAGGGGCTTCGGTGGCCTACCCGCTAGGCGTATATACGCGTGGGGCGTATTAACCGAAGAAGTGTGGGTTCGATCCCTGCACAGGTCGTAAGTGTTTTTTCTTTACATACCCCCCTTACGACCAAATATAATGTAAATATATAGTATATAATATAAACAAAATAAATAATATTAGTATATAATTTAATAATAGTATAAAAACCTATAATGGCCTTTAGTAGCTGATGGTTCAATAATATTGCATTACATTTATGTATGCAATATTAATATAAATAAAATAAATAATATTTACGTTTTTAGGGGCTTCGGTAGCCTAGTTGGTAGGCGTGTGGCGTATTAACCGAAGGAGTGTGGGTTCGATCCCTGCACAGGTCGTAAGTGTTTTTTCTTTACATACCCCCCTTACGACCAAATATAATGTAAATATATAGTATATAATATAAACAAAATAAATAATATTAGTATATAATTTAATAATAGTATAAAAAAAATAAACCTATAATGGCCTTAGTAGCCGATGGTTCAATAATATTGCATTACATTTATGTATGTAATATTAATATAAATAAATAAATAAATAATTTACGTTTTTTCTGGGGCTTCGGTAGTCTAGTGGGTAGACGTGTGGCGTATTAATCGAAGGAGTGTGGGTTCGATCACTGCACAGGTTGGTTGTAAGTGTTTTTTTCTTTACATACCCCCCTTACAACCAAATATAATGTAAATATATATTATATAATAAAAACAAAATAAATAATATTAGTAAATAATTAAATAGTAGTATAAAAAACCTATAATGGCGTTATTAGCCGATGGTTCAATAATATTGCACTACATTAATGTATGTAATATTAATATAAATAAATAAATAAATACGTTTTTTCTTTCTCGTTTTTTATTTGGAGTAAATAATAACCCACACTACTCCCTCGGTCTTTTTAGAGCGTATTTTATACGCTCTTACCCACTGACGCCACCGATGCCCCTACGTAAATTAATGCAATATCACTAAAGCATATTGACTACTAAGATTGGACGTGTATAAACTGAATATTAATATTAATTTAGATAGTAAACCAAAGCCAACATTGTATTAAGAAAAACTACTTTTTCAATAATTTTTTTTCCCAATTTAAAAGACTTACTGCCTGTTCAGAATTTGAACCGGACACTCCCATATTTAATACTCCCTAGTTTAATACCTAGTTTAATTATATATGAAGTACCTGCCGGCCACCACACTTCCTTAAATTTAACCTGTCATCGACACTTTCTTTAAATTTTATAATTTACTAAAACTAAAACATTTTAAGTATTTTAAAATATTGATAATATCCATAATATCGAACTTTTAATACTGCATTTGCTGTATCTTCGATTTTATTATATTATGATGCGTAATTGATCATAATAACAATAATAACAAAAATTTTCATAAATTTTCAATTTTAAATACCTACCTAATTTAATTAATCAGCATTTAAAATATGTTTTTCTGTGAAATTTTTGATATAGAATTATCAGATAAAGGATAAAAATGAGTATACATTTAATGGAGTTAGTTGCAGATTAGATAAAATGTTTTAAAATATTTTATATTTGAGTTAAACAACATTTTGAAAAGTTTCAGGGAAAATAGAATAAAATTTAAAATTTAAAACAGGTACCTACTTACCTACCTATTTTTTATTTTTATTTTTTCTTATCGTCTTTGGTAATATTGTATGGCATTTAGATAAAATATTACCAAAGTGATAGTGATAGCTTAAAAAAAGAAACATATTTTTTTCATATACGCTTTATTTTATTTTTATTTTTTTTTTTTTATACTTTTAAAATAAATTTCAAACGAAACTTTTCAATTGTTTTGAACATAACATTCGATTAAACTTTTTCAAAGTTTTTATTTTACCTTTTTTTTTTTGTATTTGAGTTTTGCTGTTTTTTTGGTTTTTAAACAAGATTTATGATTTGAGAATCAATTTTGTATATATATATATATATATATACATATATGTATATATTGTTATTGTGTTGATTTTAGATTCAATTTTATGCATTTAAATTTATTCTTAAATATAGAATTAGTGGAAAATATATTAGTTAAGTTGATAAAAAGTTTCAAAATAACGCAAAAAACCAAAAAGAAAAACCAAAAAAAAAACAAAAAAAAAAAATAATAGTAAAACTTTTATAAAAAAAAAAAAAAACTCATTTGGATTTAAACTTTAAAAGAAAAAAAATCCTCATATAAAGTGTGTGTTAAATAAATGGTGTGAAGTTGTTCATGTATTAAACAAAAATAATAAAGAAAAAAAAAAACTTTGAACAAGTAAAAATAAAAAACAAAAAAAAAAACGAATTTAATACGTTCAAGATTTGGTGTAAATATTTAATCTAATAAAATAATCTCTCTATATACAGGCAAAAGTGCCCAAGTGACAAAATTTACTTTTGAGAAAATGATGTTGAAAGTTGATTAATTGCGTCGGAAAATAATTACAAAATAAAAATTGCGTTTGTCTTAATAGAAACAATACAAAGATTTTTTAAAAATCTAATTTAATTTATAATATAAAATTTAATTGATATAATCAAAATTAGGTATTAATCTAAATTAAATTAAAAATCGGAGCTATTCGTCTTATTAACGATCCATGGAGTTCAAGCATTTTAAAACTCAGTCAACTCAGCAATCATCGTACATTTGGGTTATTAACATTGTTTTATAGATATCTTGTAGGATTCTATGCGAAACTTGATGTTAAACATATGCCCATCCTTACCATGTAGAACTTTACTATAGGTTCAAACTATAGTAAATAAGACTTGATTTACAAAATTGTTTCACTATAACACTTTTATTACACTTAAACAATGATTTAAAAATATTTTAAGTCAATCAATAATGGACAATTTTCCTTTATATAGATATGAACAAATTGTGTAAGTATTAAATTTTATATTGTATTTGGTATCAAGGAAATTTTTATTTAAAAATTATATATTTTTCTAATATATTTTTTTTCTAATGTAGAATGCTTCAGAGCTCCACTAGACTTGGTCTTGAATATATTAAACCTAATAGCCACTCTTCACTCATAGGCAATCTTAAAATATTTTTATCTTAATATTTTTAATCCACGTAACTCGTGATGTAAATCGTGATTGCAAATTCCTGCAATATTATTTTACCATTTTGGTGAGTGGTGCAGAAACAACAATCTAGAATTAAATATGTTAATAAATATCAAATTATTAGCTTTCAAAGATTACGAATCAATACAACCAATAATTAAGAATAGTTATTACAATAGTTGATTGCACTTCTGAAAAATGCCTGATCCTCGATAATTACGTGAACTTCGAAAGTCATTAGTCACTAACTTTATAATTAATAAAGCTAAAACAATTGTAGATTTTGTTTGGCATTGGTCAAAAGAATTTTCTGATCTCTATATATATCACGAAATATTTCTTCACTACTTATGTAAGACCTTTTCACTACTTATGTAAGACCTTTCTTTGAATATACAAGTCAATAATAGTCCATCTATCGTGACAGTTACATTTCGTGCATTGAATCAGTCTTAAAAATATTTTTTCGTTTCGGTTTTCGCAATCTTGATTAGGTTGAACCGATAAATCTTCTGTCTTACGAGCCCAACACTTTCTTTGATTAACTTAAATTCCTTTCAGTTACTCAGTTTAGTGACGGATAATACATTTGTTCAACAATTTATTGACTACGATATTACTTGCATTTTTATGAATTTAAACGAAACACGAACAAATGATATATAGAGAAAATTGAAACAATTTGAGATCGGTCATGATTTTGTATATTTTACATCACTCTACAGACTACGGCAAATTTGAGGCTATCTTACGCATTTTAAGAAACACTAAGTCAAATCTCTGAGCTCTTTGATCTGCGTTAATAAACTAACATTAATAGTTGAACTTTACGCTAGTATATCATTAACACCGGTAGTCTAAATGATTATTTTTGTATTTCAATTTAACCAAATACAATACTTAATCAGTTGCTTTTTCATTATTAGATTTTTAGTTTATATACATTATTTAACTTCACTACCAGTAATTAAGTAGTTTAATAAGTAGTGTTGTCTTCATTTACTGATAAAAGTAATCCAAGTAAATGCTGACTAAATCAGTTAGTGATAATTCCGCAAAATTATGAATTATTAGACTGATGCTTGTACTAAGCGACTAAATAACGCTACATTCTACACAATTCTACTAAACTTGGCATTCACTCTAAACATACTCCACCCATTCACATAGACATACTATGTGTTTAATCGTAAAGGGCTAAAAGATTGTAGAAAATTTGCAAAAGTTATTTAGTTGATCGTTTAATTTTATTTCATTAATTCTTTCGGGTATTTTGAAATGCATTAATTTTTTAATATTTTTATTTTTAAATACAAATTTGCATAGTAAGTGAATCCAGAATTGCAATATATCAGGATATTAAGTTTAATTTATTCCGACAAAACATTTTAAATTAGTTTTAAGATATTAGTTTATTTTATATTTATGGATTTGTATTTTAATTTCATTTTTTTCGAAATCTAAATAATATTGATATATTTGATGGGTTATTTATATTCTTTTTAAGTTAAATATGATTTGAAAAATTTATAAAATCTAAAATAATTTCAATATTCTTGTTTTTTTTTTTTTTTTTTTGTTGTTAAATCTCATTTGACTTTTTGCTAAATATTTTTTTTTTTTATATTTAAATAAATTTCTAGATTGAATATAGTCTCTAAAATATAAAAAAGGAAAAATAATTGATTGCTTTAGGATTAATATTTTTCAAATACTGGGAAATGTTATAGGATAGGATACAAAAAAAAAAAAATGGTAAATTGATAGTACTATAAATACTTGAAATATTATTATCTAACATTTAAGGATGTTTTGTTTTGTTTTTTTTTTTTTTTTTAATATTTGTAGATTTATTGCAAAAAATATTAAATTAAAAAGGTTTTTTTTTTTTATTTTTGCAATAAATTTAAATACTGTCTAAATTTAATACTCGATCTAAAATAAAACGACCATCATTTTTTTTATTAAGTTCAAAAGTATTTTTGAGTGTTAATGAAAAAAAAAGGGTATGGTGAATTTTAAAAATAAAATTTTTATGTGAAGATTTTTTTGTTATAAAATAGGTAGTATCTATATTTAAAACAACAAGAAACACTATAAAAAGAAAATTATCATATTTTCTGAAGAATTTAATGTTTGATTCTTTTCAATATATAGCGAAAGCATTGAAGTCTTTCTTTTTAATTTTTAAATTGCGTAAATTCTACCATTTGCTATTTTATTTATTGCTCTACAAAATTTATTATTATTTATGAATAGATATATATTTACTAATTTCACCTTCTTTTCTTCTCCTATACGAATAGGAATAAAACATGAATCCTTCAGGAGGGGGGGGGGGGGAACGAATTGAGTGTCGAGATAATAATGTTGATCATATTTGTACAATAGGCACTTCTTCTCTGGATATAGTTTCGTATGAGACCAATAATAAAATTATCGATTCTGATTATTTTTATCTATTCCAAAATAATATTTTATTGAAGTAATTATGTTAATAATTTATTGTAAGTTTGCTATTTAAACTCGTATATGATCTGAGACGTTTACGTTCAAATATTCTTAGTTTTTCGATCATAAATTAACTGTTGTTAAACCAGTTTGTATAATCTTTAGTTAATATTGGCCGGATTTAAATTTTTTTGAATATGGTAATGCTTTGTTGATTATTTTAAATATATATATATATATATATATATATATATTCATCAAAAATTATTTTGGCCTATATTTACAATTTCACTTTAATGAGGAAGAGTAGATCTTTTGGAAAATTTAAGATATCTGACCTAATTGAGTATTGAGATATATATTTATGTAAATTTCGGAGAGGTATGGCAATTGATAACTACTAGGCCCCGTTCTAAATCAACTAAATCTTATTGAAATTTTTGTCAGAAAACTTGATCATCTTTCACATTATTTCAGATGTTTAGCTTTTTAAAGTACGAAGATATGAGAATAAATATGGGAACTAACCTTAATCTGCTTCGTTAGACTTTATAACTAAATATTACAAAAGTTGTTGGCATAAAACTTCTTTTGATATAATTTTAAATACCCGAACCTGTTTTGTCAGACTAACCAAATATTCCAAAATTTGTTGGCATAAAGCTTTCCTCCTTTTGATCAAATTTTAAAGCTGTCTATATAAGTTGAGTTATAGTCATATTTGAAAAAAGGAGTTGTCTGGCAGTTACTAAAACTCTTTGGTCGAACTTGTTTATTTTCAATAACTAAACTGGTCTATCTTTTATATTTTATAAAGTTAATTTTTTTATTTTGTCTATTTTAATAAAGGTTCATAGTTATATTATTGTTAATTGGTAATGGTAATTTCTTGTTATTTTTATAAAATGAAATATTTAATTTAAAATTTAGTGCAAAGTGCGATTCACATTTAGTTTAATTTTTATAACAATAAATTATCGACAGATAATTTAGTGCGAATTGCAATCTGCTCCGGAAATACTTGATACAATTCGGAATTTTCGCCAAAAAAATAGTGCGATAGGTTCGGAATCGCCTTTTATCGTTTCAATATCATAGATTTTTAGCTCTGAAATTTATAAGTAAATTTTTGTGTTTAAAAACCATTCATTTTAAATATAAAAAATTCCAAAATATGTTAATTTAAAATTTCAATTATTGTTCTAAGCTTTTACTAAAAATACTTAAAAAAAATTAAAAATTGTATAAAAACTATTAAAATAATAATTAAACTTAAATATTTGTTTTCATATCGTCTATTTAAAATTTTATTTAAAAATATATAGATTTTTAATTGTATCAATAAAAATTATGTAAAAGTTTAATTTTCCAAGATTTTATAATAGGCACCATTAAATTTTGAGATAATTTCCATAGAAAATTAAAATAAAAGTTTAACAAAATAAAATTTATAAAATTAAATGAGAAATTCTAAAAGATTTAAAAAAAAAAAACCACAACTAAAAACTTTTTTTTATTTTTTAAGATAATTTCCTTATACCAATTTCTAAGTTGACCTCAAATAAATTCAAATAAAATTAAATTTTTCTTACAAAATTTGTTAAACCCCTAAAATAAAAAAACACATTTTTTTTCTTTCTTTTTTATTCTGTTTTTTTTTTTTTACCGCTATTACTTTTCCTGCTTAACTATTATCACTGTGATGCCATCTTTTGATAAATTTTTTGTGGTTTGTAAAATAAAATAAATGACAATTTTGTTTCCTGTGTAAAAACGTAACAAAAAAAAAAATAAGTGCAAAAATTAATCACTTCTATTAAATTTTGTTTTATTTTTATTTTTTAACATTCATTTGGAAAATGTTTAACACTTAATCAAAGATAAAAATATTAAAAAAAAAAACAACAAAAAGAAAAAAAAATGAAGAAAAACTGAAAAAAATTTTCAATTTTTATTTTAAAATATATTTCTTTGTTTTTGTTAATTTTTCAAGTGCGGTAAAAATAAAAATAAAAATAAAAATACACAAATAAGAGAAAAAAATAAACTTTTACCATATTTTTTTTTTTTTTTTGCGGTTATAAAAATCTTCTTAAGGCATTAAATGCCATCAGTTTTTTTTTCTTTTTCTTTTGTTGTTAGTTGCCATCTCTACAATAATTTTATTTATGTGTATATATACATTAATATAATATAATATTTTGTCTCTTTTTACTGCTGCTGCTTACTTATTTGCTTATAGGGTCTTGCATTACTTTGTGTCACAATAAAAGAAGTGTTAAAGATACCATCGAATTCACTGAAATAAAATAAATTTATTTCGGTTTTATTTTATTTTTTTGTTTTTCAGAATTTAGTGAAATATTTTGGTTTTGGAGTTGATCCAAACAACATTGAGATATTACTATGAATAAATAAATGAACAATAATTTATTTTTTTCTAATTACGAGAATATGGTATTGAAAAGTAGCTATTCTGTAACGAGTTATTAATGTGCCATCTATATTCTGGTAGAAATTTTACTTTTAAACGATTTCACTTTGATTAGTGACTTTTCGAAATTGATTTTTGCTTAGTATAAATTATTTTATGTATTTCAGTTTTTGGAATAATTTTCTAAAAGCCAGCTTTAATGAGCTGTCACTTCATTCATTATTCATTCATGACTCATACTCATTCTGTCACTCATCACACATTACAGAGTTCAACAATTATCAAAAATGTTTTATTTAACCTAAAATATGAACTTAATTTATGGTATTAAAAACGGTAATATTTTCTTTTAACAAGTTTAAAATTAATTTTTAAAAATAGTACCACTTTGTTTTTTTTTTTTTACAAAATATTTGGTTTGTGACAAATTATTGTGTGCGGTTGCTTTTATAATTTGTTATAGGGAATGAATAGGAAATTAGTTGAATGTTCAGTTATGAGCATCGAAATAAAGTGAATTGGGGAAAAGTTTTTATTTAGCGTTTCAATTTTGTGGTGTGAAAAAAAAATCTAATTAAATAATTTTTATCGAAATTCATTTTTTTTTTTTTTTTTTTGTTTATTTAAAATTTAATGCTAAAAGTTTTCATTTTCAAATAGAAAATAATTATATTAAAATGTTGTTATGTTCTTCTGTTGTTGTTGTTGAAACAAATAAAACATCATGAAAATAAAAAAAAAAATTGGAGAAATATTTCCTAATGAAGATTGGAATCTTGATTAGAAATGTTTTTTTTTTTATAAATATAAAAACTTTTTAATGTTGAAATTAAAGAAAAAAAAAAAAAATCAAAATAAAAATAGAAAACGAAGTAAAAGGGTTAAAAGTTAAATTAAGTTATTATATATAGATTTTGTTGTTTCGGAAAAAATTAAATAAATTTTTCAAATTTTGTATGACTATTTTTAAGGATCGTTTCATGGCTTTTATTTGTCCTAAAAATTAAATTGAAAATTAAAATAAAAAAAAAACTGACTGAAAATTTATAAACAATTTGGTGTTTTTTTTTATCGTTAAAGATTTTTATTTCCAATTAAAATAAATATTACAAATCTGTTTTTGTTTTTATTTTTTAATTTCGATGAAAATACTCGTAAACATGATTTTAAGAATGGTTTGATATTTAGATATTTTATAATTAGAAAAATAATTTATAGTCTTAACATTGAAATTATAAAAAAAAATGTATTTTCAAAAATAAAACGGATTCAAAACATTTTTAGGTCAAGAGGATGCAAAATCAATTGTAAGGTTGAAGTTATAGTGAAAGAGATACGGAAATTGCATAAATAATTAATATAATTTCTTGTTTTTAAATTTTCTGCAACGGTATAACAGAAATAATTTACTAATATTAAATTATGTTAAATAACGAAAAATGTTCTAACAAAAGAAATTAAGTTTGATGTCCCTCTGAACGTGGAATGTAAAAATGTCCCTCTAAGTGCGCAAGATAAAAATGTCCCTCTGAATGTGGAAAGTACTGTGCACTACTTTCCCTTTCGGTCCTGTACTCTATTCTGGAACTAGAATTCTTTAAGCGTTTTTCTTTTTTTTTTTGTTGTCATTTATATACCATTTCACCAAATAAGCTCAAACTTTGTAGAGACGTAGTGCCTTATAAAAGCAGTTCACTGGATTGGTTAGCATCCGTTAATATCTTTCCGTACGCTGACCTATCAAAAAACATTTCTATCTGAAACATGTGTTCAAAGAATAAGTTTGATATTTTTTTGGAAAGTTCAGTTTTAAAGAAATTTTAAAGAAATTTCAGCGGCAGAAAAAAATCTTTTTCAGGAAATTTATGTAAATTCTGAAAGATATTTTTTTTTCTCAAAATATTTAGTTTCTAACTAAAATCGTGCCAGAAGCAAAATGTAAAATTTTGTTTTAACATAACGATACATTTAAGTACAAAATTGTAAAAAAAATTTATAAATTTTATATTGATTTATAAAGCTACAGAAATGTTCAATCGGATGACTCCTTTAGAAAAAAAAAATGTTAAGCAAAACCTGAAATATACACATTTAAAAATAAGGCTTTTTCAATCTTTAACGACTCTGTATAATGCGTAGGGCTACCCATACATTAAGTTTTTTAAAAAGGCCTATCTACGGTTAAAACTGCTTTGTTCTATAATAAACGACGTGAAAAATTTGAAGACAGACGAACGAAGGGACGTAGAATAAAACTAATATAAATTCATAAATTATATGAATGTCTAACATATATAAAAACTGACCATTAATATTATCTATAGCGAATCTGCAAAATTGAAATGTTGTACACTGACTATGATCAAACTTGCGGTTAATTTATAAGAAGGGATAGTCATTATAGAAATAGATCGCTGTCTCTCTGATCGATGAAAAAATTTTATGCTGATCTAATTTGTTTTATCATTTTCTGTCTTCGTGATCTCTTCCCAAAGCAGACATCTTGTATAACGTTTAACAAACATTTATTTTACCAAAATAATTCAAAACAAAAAAAAATTTTGTTACGTTTTTAATTATATGTGACAATAAAAAAATCAATAATAAATTTATTTAATAATCAGTTTATTAAATAATCCAATAGAAATAAAATTAAATTAAAAAATTTTAGAATTTTTATGTTAAATAAAAATTATAAAATATAAAGATAATAAAATTTAATAAATTCTAATAGCATAATTATTATTATTATATCATTTGTTTTTAAGTCACAATAATTTTTATTCTTTAATTTTATAAAATAATCATTAAAATCCCCATGTGTAATAACATTTTTTTTTTGTTTTTGAATAATAATTATTTTTCATCGCAATTGATAACAAAATTGATTTTATTCATTTTTTTTTTTAATTTTTTCAATAAAAACAAAAAAATAAAGCCATCAAATAATACAATCATTGAATCATTTAGAAATCCGCGTGGGAAATCGAACTAAATAATATAACATAAATATTGTATTGAATAACGCATCGGAACTAACATTAGTATCCATAATCATGTTGACTGATCATTTACATTTTGCCCCAAGCTTTATGATATTTTGGTGTGTGGGCTCATGATAATAATAGAAAAAAAAAAATTTTAAATTTATTAAATAAAAATTAAAAAAAAACAAAACGTATCAAAATTTAATAATTTCAAATGAAAATTTTTATATTATAATAATGGCAGGTTAATATATTGGTAACAGTATACAAATTAGTGTATTGGAAAGAGTAAATTTGATCATATTGAATTGGGAATTATGCATATTTGTCATAAGGGATATTTCTGTCAATTTTCTATTCTTTTATTATTATCATTAGATGGAATTAATAACTAAAAATTTTTATATTAAAGTTTTTTATAAAATAAAATTTTTCTTAATTTTTAATATGAACAAGAATAAATTTATATTTATTATTAAATATTATTCCACATAATAATTAATTTAATTGCAGTTTTAAAATGGAAAATTTCGATTTTCAAATAGAAATTGGTCTACTAACTTTTGCATTACATTTTCCTAATATCAGTGTGTTCCAATTTCCAATTCAATACTGTTCCTATCTGTTCTATGAAAGGTTAGATTTACTGGTCCTATACGAAACTCAAATCATAAGTAATGATGCTAGTTTAAGTATTAATTAATGTCTATATCTTAGTGCCGCCTTTTATTCCCCATCGACGTGTTATTTTATATGTGCGTTTTGTTATATAGCTTTCAGCACCTTTTTATGACTTCAAAAGCTAAAATCCAATTTTTCATTATCTTTGGATATATAAATTTTTTGTTGTTTATTTATATAGATTACTCCAAACCAACGAGTTAGAAACGACGGTGGTTATTGAACAAGTTTGCCAAAAATTGTTAAGAATAACTTTTGTGAATCATCATTTTCTTTCTTAATTGATATTTACAATACTATCATCTCATGATTCAATTGACAATGCAAATTTGTTTCCAAAACTCTTTGCAGCAAACTCCACAATCCCCACAGTACAATTATCTCCGTCAGTAATCCTTTTAGTTGATTCTATTAAGGTTAAAAATTTTCAAAGATTATATTTTTGAACCCTTTAGAGCATTCACTGCTGCTCTGAAGAATCTTAATGCTAAAAAGTTTATTGCTAATCATAGAACTGCAGCCGTGGTTCTAAACCATATTGATTTTCTCATTTCGAAACCTCTTCTAAATCTTTTCTTGTTACTAATTTCGACTGGAAAATGCCTCAGTGAAAATTAGACACATTTCTCTAATATTCTCAAAAGAGGTGACAAAAGTTACTTTTTAAACACCATTACTTCGATCCTTTACGAAACTACGGAAATATTATTAAATAAAAGTTGGTGATGACTGATGACATATCTCGATAGGTTTTTTTTAAACAATTGGTAATATGACTGTAGAATCTAACGCTCGGCATATGATCTGCTAACATGCCTCTATTAGAAGCTGAACATCTGTGTTCACTCTCTAAAGAATCTAATATTCTTAATATCCCAAAAACTTTTGATCTAGTATAGATTTGTGTTTTTCTGAACAAATTCCGGATCATTGGTCCAGATAATCTTTCGTATTTCAATTTAGAGTTTTCTTTCGAATCGTAGAATTCGTATCCTTGTCGACAGTTCCATATTTGGCTGGTTTAAAATTTACAATGGTGTACCACAAGAGTCTGTCGTATCACTAACTCTTTTCTTGATCTTTATCCATGATCTATTACCTTCTATCCTCAATCCAATTTATAACTCCGCAGTTGAAAATACTTTGCTAGGATTACTTAAATGCTAGAATTACTTAAATAAATCCCATGTCATACCAACCGCAATGAGCCTAGAAATGTTATAGCTAGCTTAGTCAACCACAGTTTTTTAAAAACATTTGATTGAGGTTTAGTAAAAAAACTCAACAGTGAGTTTAGCTAAACACCACTAAAACTCAAAATCGAGTGGTTTTTTGTTAGGATTACTTAAATAAGTCCCATGTTATAGCTAGAAATGTTATAGCTAGCTTAGTCAACGTCAATGTACGTCAATGCGAAACAATCGCAATAGAATTCGCAGCCAAAGAACTACTTCGGAAAAGAATCCGGAGTAAGATCATAAATATACACACCGATTGCAAATCAATCGTTCGAATAATGGGGGGTGGTTTGCACAAATCGAGGAAAACAATTGAGTGCTGGAGAGTCCTAAATGCGCACAAACGCAGTTAAGCTGCAGTGGATACCAGCGTACTCAGGCTACCCAGGTAACAAAATTGCAGATGTGACAGCAAAATCTGTATTAAACAGACAGCTAGTGGATATAGAAGATGTAGGTATGCCGTACGCTGCGGTAAAGATAGCAACAAGCTACTGGGCAAAAGCCAGAGCTAAGGAAAGTTGGTGGCAATCCCCAGGTTCAATACATACGAAAGAATTCTGGGCAGAATATAATAGATAAACGACTCAGAAAATTCTAAAACTAAATAGAACCGATCTGAGATTATACATGGGAATTTGCACAGGACACTTGTTGCTAAGGGCTCATGCCGAAATAATAGGTATGACGGAGTTGAATCTATGTAGGGGTGTGGGCAAGAGGCAGAAACAGTACTACACGTTTTGTGACAATGCCCAAACTTGAGGACCCAAAGACGAAGAACTTTGGGAGAAGGTCAATGGGAAGGGTCTAGGTGTAAGGGCAACTTTATGCCCCCCCTGAGAAACAACAACAACAAGATGTAGTTCAATTTTTGTTAGCATTAATGTTCCATATGATATTAAACTTTCAAGATACCACAAGCGTAATAAAATGAACGATAAAATGCAAATATTTTTTAAAATCAAAATCAAAGTATCGTAATATTAAAATTAATTTAAAACGAATCTTATATTTTTTCAAGTGAAAATATTGTCATTAAATTTTCAAAATTGAAATTTTAAAATTTACTTTTTATCGATTGTTATTAAAAAAAAAATAATATATCATACATATTTTCTTTTTTGTTTTTCTGCTTGTTACTTTTGGTCATATGAATTTTTTAGGTTGTTGTATGTTCATTTCGAATTTTGTTTTTTTTTTTCTTTTAGTATAAACATTACAATATTCCTTTGTAAATACAATTAAATGAAAATGCATATAGGTACAAATATATAAATGTTTATAAATTTATAGATATATATATGTAAAATTGTATGCATACAAGTCACAAGTATTATGTAAGTATGTATAAAAATTTGTTGTACTATTTTATTTTTTTGTATATTGTGCCCAGTTTTTTAGATATCCTTGAGCCACAAAAGTTAATTAAAAACTAACAAACTCGAAATGAGTAAAGTTTTACTTTTATAATACACATGTACATACCAAATATATATACATACCGAAATTTACGTAAATATAGGTAGTATATACACTTATATCTATGATTTTATAGGAAATAATACTATAATATAAAAAGTAAATCTTACAGAAAAAAAAAAAAAAAATTATAAAAGATGAAATGAAAAATATATTATGTTACAGTAGAAACTAAAAAAAATAATATTTTAGTAATTTTGCCATCTGGTGATGAAAATATGAAACAAATATATGCAATTTTTAATTTTAATCGTAATATCAATTGCAGTGTATGGCATGAGTGTATGTGTATGTCAGTGTATGTTCTCAGTGTATGTCATGAGTCGTGCCGATTGAAATATGTGTACGGTCGTAAATTTTCTTGTTTTCGAAATAGTGTCATTAAAACTTCAATTTCTGTTATTTTAATTTAATTATTGCGTTTTTTTTTGTTTTTATTATTAATATAATAATAAAATTGGGGCTTCGGTGGGCTAGTGGGTAAAATACGCTGTAAGGGAGGTGTGTGGCATTCGAAGCCACACACCGAGGGAGTGTGGCTTCGAATGCCACACACGTCGTAAGAGTTATTCCCCTTACGATATTTATAGGCACGCCTGAACAGGAAAGACTGTCCATTTTCCAACATTTATGTGGCAGAGGCATTAAAAAAAAAAAAAAATATAATATTATATTTAATAAATTAATATGTCAAGCAATGGGCTCATACATTTTATTTGGTTTTCTTAAGCTCAATAGCCTTTTGTCATTATAAAAATTACAAAGAATACGTATAGCAGTACCTGTAAGTAATAAATTTTTTGTCAATACTTATACCGGAAACGAAACTTTTTTTTTTTGCATTTCGGTTTTGAATGACGCACCTACTGTTGTTCCACAAAACCGAGATCTTCATGATTTCTCATATTTGAGAAGCAATATATCGCATTATATCCCATTATACATTGGGATTGTACTTTTTTAATGTGATTAGAATAAATAATCGCAGCTTTAAGGTATATTACTGGATGATGCTTTCAAAAGTTCAAAAAAATTATGTCCAACAAAAAGATTCAAAAATTTAAGCAACTTTTTATAAAATATAGCATCAGTTTTACAATCAAATTTGAAAATAGATACTATAAATTATCTTTAATTTAATTTTAAGTTCTGTATGAAATAACAAATTTAAAATATTAAAATTGGGGTCTCCGTGGCCTAGTGGGGCCCAGTGGGTAAATGCGCTGTAAACAATCAGGGAGGGAGTGTGGGTTCGAATCCCACACATGTACAGCCACGCCTGAACAGGAAAGGCTGTGTAATTTCCTTGTTACATTTATGTGGCAGGGAAATGCATAAAAAAAAAAAAAAATGTTAAAATTTCAATAAGATTTAATTGAATCATAATATATGCAATAAAAATATATTCATTATTATTCATTTCTATTTGTAGGTATAGATTTTCTCTTTAGAAATCAATTAATAAAAACCTCAGTCACGATTTACGACGTTAAATGCAGGTTAGAGTATACTTTATATACCAACTTGTAACTTTTGTTTTAAGTTTGGTTTATCTTTCTTCACTTACTTTTTCTAATCTTTATTTATTGCTATTATCCACTTAAACCCATATTATTATAAGATCTTAATCGGAAGAAGATGGACTCAAAAAGTGACATATTATTCTATTTCTTAAAATTAATTAGATTTGTCATAAATTTTTATTCTATTACAGGATTAAATAACTACCACCATAATAAAAAGAAGTTTTAATGTTTTACTTCAAATAGAGATAAAGATAATGTTTTACTTCAAATAGGACCTTCAAAAATTTAACTTCTTTAGAGTTACTAATCCCTACTTGAAAATTTTGTGAATGGATAATGATATCAAAATATTATGGAATATTTATTATAATGATATAACGTAGGACAGACAAACAAATTGAAGCAATAATATAAGTTAAATTGAAATGAGCTTCAGTTAAGGAAAAAGTAAAGAAAGAAAGATTGAGAAGACGGAAGAATGCTTCAAATAAATGATTATGAACTGTGAAACAATAACAGAAGCATAACATTAAAGAAAACATCAAACATGAATATTGTTGCTTTTAGTTCATTTTTGATGCTTCGAGATGATACACAACAATGGGCCCACAAAATAAAAAAAAAAAAATATCGTTTGTAAATTAAATATTGCAAGTACATCCGAATATACCTATATATTATATATATGTAGCTATGTTTGTTTAAAAATTATATGAAGTTTTTTAGTATTTAATTTTTTAGCTTTTTTTTTTAGTTTTTTTTTTTATTTTTTTTTTTTTATAAATCTAAAAATATTTATAAAATTCCATTATGTACTTTAGCATATTTTTTTTTTCTTCATGTCCTTTAATTCAACTCTTACTTAAAATTTAAAAATTTTTAATGTTACAAGAATATGTTTAAAATGGATTTTTTTGTGAATTAAAACAGAAATTTTATTTTGTTTGGAATATGAAATGATGATCTGGGAATGGTAAATTTTACTACAAAATAAAAATAACATATAAATCTATATTCTACCATAAGTATTGTATATATAAATGTAAAGTAGTAGTATATGTGTATATATGAAAATAATGAATAAGTGATTGTTAAGAGTTAGACAGTGTGATTTGGATATAAATGCAAATGGTAACGATTATTTGATTTATATCTGTGCGAGTTTTATCAGATAAATTTATTTTGAGTTGTTTTATATAATTTTCGGTGATGATAATTAAGTCTATTTTTACACCTGTTTAGACTTGTTTATTCTTACAAATAAGTGGACAATAATCAAGCATATCATAGGATTATCATATTTTTATACGTTTTATCAATTTGTACAACTATTCTGGTAAAATCTTTCCTTTTAATGAAAAGTACTTATAATGTATACGATTTTAAAAATATTATCTTAACAGTACTGTCCCTTATTCGATATTTCGATTTTTGGACCATCATAATAACAAATATTTAAAATATTTTTTTTGTATGTATTTTTTGTCCGATTTGATAAATCCTGACGGAGAACATTCTTTAATTTGTTCAATTTAAATCAAAAGTAATAAGTAATAGTATTTGCTTTCTTGATGGTGATTTGATTAGTGAGACATATACAGTTTAAAAAGTAAATCTTAAATGTTTGCAAAATATTTCATCGAATGCATCAAATTACTTGAAACTGAGATTGAACTAAAATTTCACTTTTTCAAACGACATCTACACCTTAACTCATTCTTTTTTTGTTTGAAAATGTGAGATTTGAATTCAAGTTCAGTTTTATGAATTCGGCCCATAGTTTAATTACACTACAAAATTTTGTGCTTAAATCTATTAATTTTTTTTTTTGTTTCTGTTTTACTCTCATTGGGTTTCCACAAAACTTTTGTATCACACTCTGTTGTGAGCCAATTGTTTGTTTTCTGCTCACCTTTTACATCTGCTTTCAAACTGCTTCTCTACTGACCTTCTCCGTGTTGCTTTAGCTATCCCACTCACGTCGTAAGGATAATTTCCCTATACGAAATTTACAGCCACCCTTGAAAAGGAAAGGATGCGCAATTTCCTTGTTACATTTATGTGGCAAGAAATGCACTAAAAAAAAAAAACTTCTTGTCTGTGAATTCCAGTTGAAGCGCCTGGTGCGTAATGTTTGTGACTAGTAAATATTATATTCAATATTTTATTTTAAACTTTAATCTCATGGACAGAATCACTTTGTACTTCATGTTATTACGAAATAAAAAGAAAGAAGCCAATTCAGATTTTGTTTTATTTTTCATTTTTCAATTTTTTTTTTCAAAATGTGTAAAATGTTATTTTTTAATTTTCAGGTGTTGATGGAACATATTTTTACGGTTATTTTTATTTCTATCATGTTATTTTTTTATTTAACAGGAAATGTTTTTTTTTTTTTTTATTATATTTACCATCATTTTTATTCTCATTGTGTTTTTTCAAATTTTTATTTCCTTTTTTTTTTTTTAGAAAAGTTAAAATTTTTATTTTTTTATTTCAGAGGAAAAACTGTTCATATTAACTGCTGAGCAGGGGGAAATAAAGCCTAGAACAATAAGACCTAATAGGCCTTATTTCACATTTGAGTTGAGAAATAAAGCCTAATTCGTAAAATTTCGCGGTAGGTCATTTCTCATTTCAAAGAGAATTAAAGCCTATATTCACTGTAGAAATATTATATTATTATTATATTATTCCAATTCCAAATTTGTAACCTACTGTAAAATCCGAATATTTTTAACAAGTTTCAAACAATTTTATATATTCTGGTCAGTCTTTTGAGCTTCGCGTCCTCCCTTTCGAGCCACTCTTCGCCTCTCTCTTAGCCGATCCCTTCACAACTCCCTTCATACTTGAAGGAATTGGAATCGCTACCTCTGCTACCGCACCCGTGCACAACAACGGCGCCTGGAACGCGGGCGAGGGCAAAGCGGCGCGGGGGTAGCAGCCCTTATTCCTTGAAAACAATTTTTTTTTGTTTTTCATAAAAATGTCTAAATTTTCACAAAATTTATTATTATTATTTTTATATTTTTATAATTATATTTCACAAAGAACAGTCAAAATTTAATACTTTTGTATGGAAAGCTGAAACATTATTTTCTTCCCCCATGATTTCAAATTCTTTGTAATTAGGGGAGATTTTAGAGTTTTTTAGGGGGAGATTCTAGAGCTGAAATATGGGAATTAAATTATGAAAAAAAAATATTAAAAAATGTTATTATTGGAATAATAAATTACAATTAGGCTTTAATTCCATTAATTTAAAAAAATAATTAGGCCTTATTTCACTTTAGAATAAGTAATAAAGCCGAATACACGTAATTTGGCGATTTAGGATTATTTGGATTTGAAATAAGGCCTATTAGGCTCTATTGTTTTAGGCCTTATTTCCCCTCGGTTAATTGATGTATTCTTACCTAAGATGATATTTTCAGTATATATTAATGAAGTAACAATTATGTTAATTTTTTTATATTAAAGAGAATACCGTAACGGTCACATTTAATACAAAAAAAAAAAAAACGAAAACAACAAAAAAAAAGAAGTATACAGTTGCCCTTTTCAACTGTTAAATAATCAAGTACAAGCTATTTATCGTGTTCAAATACATATATAGTATCCAATTTAAACTAAAAACAATATGGTAGCTGCAAAATATCTTAAAAATATTTTTGGGTTAATTTCATCAGTCGTAACTCTAATTTTTTTTCTTTTTGAGTTATGGTGCTGACAAACAGTTAAGCGGATGGGCAGACAAATGTACAAAGCTTTATTAGACTAATGTTTCGATTCTGATCCCCATACAATTGAGTTTATGGGTCAAATGCACAAAACTAAAAAAAAAAATCTGATATTTGACCTCTACCTCAGTTTTATGCATTTGACCTAATATCTAGAGTGCTTGATATCTGATCTAGACTGCTAGTTAGTTAAAGGTACAAAATCAATCCTAAAGCAAAACTATTTAGTGAAAAGAAAAATCGGTGTAAGAGTCAATTTTTAATTTTTCGTTTATTTTTGAAATGTTAAAACTGCTTTAACATATTCTGCAATAGTCTGTTTAAATTGAATTAAAATCTATAACAGGGAGAAAGGTGTATGAAAATGCAAGAAAAAAGTAAGAAAAATTATAGTGAAGGATAATAAATCAATAAACATATATAAAATCTTATATTTGATTTGAATTTTCCAGATGGGTTTACATAAAGAATATCTAATAATATTCTGATTTAAGTATTTAGTCTCTTTCAAGATTCTAATCATCAGATATGATTCTCGTTTTGATTTAAAACTGACACACTTGTTTATCATTTTGTTATGACACAAATAGAAGAAATTACAATTAATCATATAAATGATATTTGAAGTATCTGATCATCTGACTAAAAAACAAATTTAAAAACCTAACATCAAAAATTCTATTAATTGTTATAAGAAAATGTTCTAAAATCTTTGGAATTGAAAAAAACAAAACCACCCACCTTTTATTTGTAAGATGCCTTTAGATGCAATTTAATTGACTTGATTTATGAAAAGTAAAAAAAAAAAATTATCCTTTTTATTTTAATTTCGTTCATATCAATTTCAAGTTAAGTATTGTACTCGTATTGCATAAATAATAGAAATGTAGACAATATTATGATACATAAATTTCAATTCGTAAAATAAGTACTTTTTTTTTTTTTTATATACGTAAATATAAAAATTTGCATAATTTCAAAAGGTACAGTTTTTCTTTTTAATGTGTTTTTTGTTTTTTTTTTTTTATTTTTTTTTTTTTTTTTGAAAATTTCCCGTGTTTATTCTAAAGAATTAAAGATGCTAATTTGATTTAATCACAAAAATCAGGATCAAAATTGTTAGGAGTTAACTAATTTTTTGGTAGAGTTGTTTTATGAAAAAGGTACATATATATATGTATATATATATATATATATAGTTAAAATTAAATGGATAAATTTAAGATGAAAGATAGAGATGAAAAAGAAAATAAAGATTTGTTTTTTTATGGCATTTTTACTCTTATTCATAGTTGAATTGAATTTTGAATAGATTGAAATGGTGAATATTTAATAGATTTTTTTTTACGCCATTTTCTTTATTGTTTTAATTTTTTTTATTTATTTAAGCAGGAAAAGTAGAGAATTTTTATGATGAAATTTGAGTGTACCTATATAAATTGAATAATAATATATAGAAAAAATTTACCTGGATATTTTTTAAAAATAAAAATTCATAATTAAAATATTTTTTTTTTTTTTGTTTTTGTTTTTTATTATTCTCATAAGGGTTGTAAATTTTTATGAAATTAATTTTTGCAAAATTTTCCATTTTTTATGATTATGCAGCAAAATAAACAAAAAAACAAAAAAAATAAATGATGAAACGATAAGAGGGAATTGTTTAAGAAAAAAAAATTGCAGTTTTATTAATGAAATAAAGTTTTCTCGCTTTTTGGTTTATTTTTTTTCCATTTTTTTTTTTTTGTTTTGTTTTAATAATTGAATAATTTATTTAATATAATTAACTTATTTTATGAAATTAATTATAATTAAGTGCTATTTAAAAAAAAATTCTTCTTTATTATTTTTTTTTTTTTTTTGTTATAGCTACATATAAATTGTTTTAGATATTTTGATTTTAATTAAGTAGGTATATATTTGTAATTTTAAATTTTATTTTAAAGTATCTTTTAATTATATTTAATTAAATTTAATTGAAGCTATAAACACAATACCGAACAACGCAACACCGTCCGAACACAATTTGCGGTTGAAGAAAAAATTCGCGACTAAAAAATTAAAACATATACGTATTGTTATGTGTTTGTTCATAATTGAGTTGAGACGGTAATCATCGCGGCCAAGATTTAAAGTGATGACCCTATAGTAGTCGCTTCGCCTCTCGTGTCACTTTTAGCGTCACTACCAGTCACGCTTTTTAAATAAAAAGATGACCAAATGTTAGCGTTGCTTTATGAAACAAATTAAATTGTGTACCTATGTAAAAATTGAAAAAACAATGAAAATTATATTGTCAATGACAACCAACGATCAATATAATGAGAAACAAAAGAAATTGATTGTCAAAATAAAAATATAAAAGTTGAAAAAAAAAAAAAATCAAGTAAAAGTAAAAAAATGTTCGAATCTAGGGTCACTTCGTTGGGGCGCCTTTTGCGGCGCATTGCATTTGTTTAAGTCGTATTTAAATTAATGTATTCCATTTAAAAACATTAAAGCGACACAACCATTGGGTCATCATCTTTGGATATTTTCTATTTTTTGTGCGGATTTGACATTTATGTCTAAATAATGAAAATTAAAAATGTCATTAAATGTCATAAAGAATAACCAGTTTCAATTCAAATATCTTTTTATTAAACAAAATTGTTTTTTTTTTTTTTGATGAAAATGAAGTAAGGTAAAGTTGCCCATTACCGGTATGGTAAGATGTTTTTTTTTCCAATTTTGTCCATAAAATTTGAATATAATTCTAATAAAAAATGAATATTGAATTTTCAAAATTGCATTTGTATTACAAATTTTAAGTGTATAAAAAAATACTTTTTAAGATTTTGTAAATTTTAACAGAACAATAGAATGGTCATATTACCGCTGGCCATATTACCATAAATTAATAATTAATTCATTTACTATACCCTAAATACATTTTCAATGAATTTTCCTCTCATAATATTGCTTTTGACATTATTTATGTCATATATTTAATAATAAAAAAACTGTCTGTTGTTTATATTGAACATTTAAAAAAATTGCTGGTAATAGATTATATGATGACGGTTACATGTGTCTCTTACCTTATTTACAATTTTTAAAATCTATACAATTTTTTCAGAACTCCTTTATTTAATATTTTTTCTTTTGCAAATATTTATTTACATTTTTTGTTTGTTAATTTTTATTTTTGGTGTTTTTATAATTATATGTTTGGTTTGACGAAAAATAGTTGAGAGAAGCGAATTTCGCCGGTAGTCGATGGTCTGAATTGTGATCTTTAGATTCTTTCTTTATTTTTACAAAATTTATATATTATAAATTTAATTATTTGAAAAGTAATTATTTGATGATTAATGATATGATATATTAATGAATGTACAAAATACAACTTATTAATTCTATTTGAAATAATATTTTAATATGACAATCATTTATACAATATATTCAGTGATTGTATTATAATATAATAAAATATTATTTAATAATTAAAGGGTTCTTATGAAATTCTTCTGTATAAATGACAATAGATTTGACAAAAAAAACAAAAATGTATCTATTAATTTATTATTTTTAATATTAAAAAAAAATATAATTATCATAACGGTAGGTAGATCTTAATTACTTTATATTTATAATAATAATATCTTAGTATATTTCTTATAAAGTAAATTTTTCTCATATTTTAATTCAAAAATTTTACATTTTTCATCCTGTTTTAAATAATTACCTACATCTTCTCTATTTAAACTCATTTATAAAAAAAATGTGTAATTTAATAAGAACTGAACAATAAAGAACAATATTTTTTGTCGAAACAATAGACTTTCATCATTGTCTTTTATTCTAAAATAATTGATAATGATAATGATGATATTTGATGTTAACTATGACTTAAAAAACAACATAATTTATTTTGTCATTTATATAAATTTATCATATTTTTTTCATAATATTTTTTTTTTTATTGTTGATTTTAGATTTTATTTTAATTTATTTTCCAAAAACCAAAAAAAAAAATTAAGAATTTTAAACAAACTTTCATATATTTTATTAATTGTTAGAAAATATGTTTACGCTATTTATATATTTTTAACTTAAAATAAAGATATAGGACTATAAGGTAGAAGGTACCTACTATAATAATACTTAGGTAGTTGTTATGTATATTTAAGTCATATTATATTTTTGGTATAATATATCGTAGTCCTAAATCATAATTAAAATTTTAGATTAAAATTGAAGATAAAAAAGTTTTGATTATAACCGTTATTGTTTAAACAGTAGTTTATTTTTTTGTAATGCAGTTCTCTGCTACATAAATGTGGACAGGAAATTACACAGCCTTTTCTATTCAGGCGTGGTTGCAAATGTCGTAAGGAGGAATAACTTTTACCCACACTCCCTCGGTATTTACAGCGTATTTTATACGCTCTTACCCACTAGGGTAAGTTCTATTTATATAGAATAATAGGGTTCTATTTATATAGAAAAAATTAAATATACCTGTAGATAGATTTTATTTACCCCTATAAATATGCAATCGTGAATAGTCGCTTTAAATTAGAGTTTGTTATACAAGGGGCTTCGGTAGCCTAGTGGGTAGGCGTGAAGCGTATTAACCGAAGGAGTGCGGGTTCGATCCCTGCACAGGTCGTAAGTGTTTTTTTCTTTACATACCCTCCTTACAACCAAATATAATGTATTTACATTATATTATATATATATACAGATAGTATATAATATAAACAAAATAAATAATATTAGTACATAATTTAATAATATTATAAAAACCTATAATGGCCTTATTAGCCGATGGTTCAATAATATTGCATTACATTTATGTATATAATATTAATATAAATAAATAAATAAATGTTTATACAAGAGGAGTATTTCTGGAAGGGTATTTCTGGTTATATACAATGTAATATAATATAAATAAAATAAATAACACTGCTATATAAATAAATAATATTATTTGATAAATAATATAGCTTTAGTATACAGTCAATATCTTTTCAGACTTTTAATTTTAAAAAAAGTTACTTTATGTTCATTTCACTTATAAAAAATTTTTAAGAATTTTCATGAAGGAAAATTATCGAGACAATAATTTAAATCAGATAGTTAAATTTCAAAAAAATAAAAAAGAATTTTTATTTTTAAAGAAAACTTAAAAGAAAAAAATTTAAGTAAGAAAAAAATTTATCAACAAACAAATCTCAACTTTCATATTAATTCAATCATATAGTCAATTTCACGCTCGAACTAAAAGGTTTAGCCATAATTTCCATCCTTTAACTTCTTAAATTCTAGATCAATGTTTTTCATGTTTTTCTTTTGTTTGTTACTATTGTTGTTGTTGCTGCTGCTGTTGTTGTTGTTTTTATATCGTTTATCATTACCAAGTAAAAACAATTTTAATATGATAATGATACATATAAAAACAATAGGATTTTAATTAAGTTAATATGTAGATATAAGTATATAAAATTACATACCTATATATATATATTATTAGAATAAAAATTAAGACGTATTCATATAAAATCAACATATGTATGTGTATATACATATTGTTTTCATTAAATTTTTTTTTTTTGAAGAAAAAACAAAAAAAAAATATTATTCTAAACTATAGGTAAAGAAAATTAAAGAAAAATAATGGGGCCCTTTTTTCTATGCAGTATAATTTTTTTTATATTATATCTTATGTGTATTTATGTACCTATATAATAAATAGAAATTTGTCAAGGTATATAATATATAAAATATATAATAAATCATCCTCAGGTTCTATAAGTTGTTTTATTTTTACCAGAGATTTCCAATTTATATTTTCTTATAAATTAATCTGTAATATATGAAATTTTCTTCAAACAAGTCCCCCTAAATGAAAATTCTTAAAAAATACAAATTTTTTTTTGTTTAAGTTTTTACATATTGGCAGTTCTTAATTCAAGACAATTTATCAAAGATTGAAAAGATAAAATATAGGTATAAATTTGTTGGAGTAATTTTGATAACTAAAATATTAAATAATATTGCGGAAAAAGTTTATAAAAAATTAATTTTATAATGAAAATGCTTTTTTTTGTATAAGTCAGTATTATATTGATAATAAGCTATGAGTAGTTTTGTCTTTTCAACATTACTAGAACTCATCAATAGGCATTGTTATGTTGATTGTTGAAATTAACTAGTTAACTTTTAACGTTTTAACTTCTGATTTACTATAATGCTATAACTATAATGAATTTTTACAGACATCATATGTGAGTTATTAGGACAAAATCAAAAATTTTACCGTAAAATCTGTTTTAATAGATTACTGAAAGAAAATTTTTCTCAAAAAAAAACGTTAATTAAAAAATCATTCATTATAATATGGTTTTACTTATTTACAAATAAGATTACTTATTTAAACAGAATAAATGCATATATATGGTTGATATATAAACATTTTTTTACATTTACATTTTGCATTTTTAAAAAACTGATTGGACAAGCTGCATATTTTACAATATGTTAGAAGAGTTTCGTCTTTTCAACATTACTATAAACTCATTGTAATATTGAAATTGACTATAGACAACTCCTGTTTTAATTTCAGATCTACTCTGTACTTAAATGAATTTCAGAAATCATCTGTGAGTTATTAGAACAAAATCAATTATATCTGTTAAATTAATTTAATTAATTTATCTAGTGTTATTTGGTCAACAGCACAAATTAATAATGTCTTTTACTATATAATTTCCCTCGAAATTTTCATACCCATCCACCTTAATCCCAAATTTCTTAATCCTTATTTTCCCAGAAAGCCTTCCTACATCCTTATCCCTAAAACCAAACTATACATTTTGTAGAAAAGCCCCATCCTAAAGTTTCGTTTAAAAGGGTGGTGGTATTTAGTTGGTTAAAGCCCAACACTACCTTAGAGGAACTTCGTGCAGTTCCCTAGGTGGCTTTCGATGCTTCCCACCTTCACTAGTAAAAAAGAAAAAAAATTAAGATAAGTTAAGATAAGATTTTTTGAGTTAACTTTTAGAGTTATTTTTAAATGAGTTTTGAATTTGAGTTATAGTCATCAATAATATGGAATAGGAACTCTATAATATTTTAGTGACACATTAAAAATTCTTTGTGTTTAAAATATTAGACAGGAATTTGGAACACTTTTTAATCGGTTCTCATTTTATTTATGGTAAAAAACGATACTTTTTAAAACTGTATGGAAAACGGATCTATGAATAGTGCCGAACGAAATAATGTCGATTTTAAGTAATGAAATAAAGTCGCAACATTTTTTGTCATTTTTTACGACTTTATATCATTTTTAATTTTGCGACATTATTTCATTATGAAATTAAACCACAAATCAAAAATGAAATGAAGTCGCATTCAATGAAATAAAATCGCAAAATCACAAATGAAATAAGTCACAAGAATGAAATAATATCGTAAAAATTTAAATGTTTAAACGTCAAAATTACGCTTTTGGCTTTGTATCTAATTTAATAATAAAACATTTATTTGAAAAATAACATGAATAATATGTGTTGTATATGTATATACAACAATATTTCGCTGAGATTTAAAAGTTAGTGATGAAAAGAGGGTTATACGCTTTTTAGGAATGTGCATATTTACTTTGATTTTGTAACCGACTATAAAATCCCTTTTTCATAATCTCCCAGATACGTAGGATTCACATTCTGGAAAATGTTAACTCAACCTACTACAACTCTGACTTTGTAACCAACTACAAAATTTCGTCAAATTTAGAATATGACTTATAGTATACATATAAATATATATACTCTGGCAAATGTGTATATAACTGATTTTGAATCCAACTCTAAAATTCCATGCGTATAGGTTTCTATATCAATTTGATGAAAATAATTATGAAATAAAGTCGCCAATCAAAAATGAAATAATGTCGGAAGAAGGAAATAATATCGTGAAATTTTACGAAATTATTTCATTTTTGATTGCGACTTTATTTCGTGCGACACTATTTCATAGAGCCATATATAAAACATATATATAAAAATATAGAAGAAAATTCAAAATAAATAAGTTTCATTATTACTTAAGACCACAAATATACCATTCAAATTACACAAAATCGTTATCACATAAATTTTGTCTATTTCATTTCTAAGAAAATTGTGAAACACCGTTTTATTTCATTTTTATTGTTCATTTTTATTGTAAAATGTGCAATTAACACTGAATCCTTTATATTCATTATATTAAACCCCATTATAACAGGACTAATAATGTATCTTAAAATCTAATTTTTTTATACTCCAACCATATGTAAAACATATTTTTATATAATATATATATATATATGTTCATGTACATATATGAACATAATATGATATTAGTTGTTATGAAATTTATTATTTAAAGGAAATGATAGAAAACATTTTTCATTTTTGTTAGGAAAATTTGTTTTTTTTTTTGTTTTTGTTTTTTTTTTTTTTATTAAATAAAAACCATAATTAGAATAGAAAAGAGAGAAGACGTGTGGAAATTGGCGATTATATAGAAAATTTATTCATTTTGTATTATGATTAGTTGGTTTCTTCCGACAAATAGAGCAAGTGATGAATAATTAACTCTTAATTTCATACCACAAAAATTTTCTTTTGTATTTTGTATTTTATAATTTTATTTTCTATTTTTTTTGTTTTTCTTGTTCCTTTGTTTCTTATTGTATTTTTATTATTAATTTATGTTTGTTTGTTTTATTTCTATTGCTTTGATTATAGAATATAGAAGACAGAAGAAAAGAAAAAGAAGAAAAGAAAAATAAATTTTTTTTTTTTAGTGAGGATAGAATTTTACTAAAAATTGGTCCTTACATGCTTTTCTTATTTTCTAATATAGCGAATTATATGGCATATCATATATGTTATATTAGGTGAAATATATTTTATAAACACATACCTATATATAATGTACACATATGTATATTTAATCTAAGGAAAAATAAATTTTTAGGTATATTTCCTAATGATTTAAGGTACCTATATATAATAGGAAATTAAGATTGGTTAAGTTTATCTATAATATTGATATGTTTCTATATATATATGTATATTGAATTAGTAATATTTCAGATCAGTGTTGGTAAAAGAAAAATTTTTTAGTGATTATTGTTTAATATTTTGTTTTGTGTTATTCTGTTTGATATAATTTAAACTTATTGTAATAAATCGTTTTTGATATATACTAGATACATATATGTATATGCATAAATTTATGGTAAAGTCAAGATATTATGAATATATAATATTACAATATATACAAAAATTTATACATGTATACCATATATAAAAGAAAAACAAGAAGAAAATTAAAAGTACTAATTTGAAAACTTACAATTTTTCTCCAAATTTTATATGATGCCCATTCAATGATATATTGCTTTTAGGGTTCATTTATTTTCCAAAAAAAAAAAATTTTTTTTGAATTTAGATTTAAGATATTATCGTTTTAGTTTTTTGTTATAAGCTGATAATTAGAATCCTGGAAAATGAAAATTTTAGAAAAAAAAAATATATATATATAGGTTATATATATAGGTTATATAATTATATCATAAATGGTCATATTAAAAAGTTTTGTACAGTTTTATTACTTTTGAACCCTCTATCATTTTTAATATAATATATGTACATAACAAAGAACTATAGGAAAAATTTTGATAAAGGAATTTATATCAAATAATTGATCCTGAAATTTTTTTTATTAAAGTTTTTTTACTTTATGTTTTGTGTAATTATTTATTTGATTAAAGGTTTTATATTGTATACAGCTCAGAAGGATGAAATATTTAAAAGTTTAATTTGTACTACGGTAATATAAAATATGTCAAAAAGATTCCTTCGTAAATATTTTATATTTATTATTATTTTAATAACTGAATGATTATTATTTTTATTATTTAATAATTTAATGATAGATTTTTTTTTTTTTAATAGAACTTGATTTAGTGAAAACGAAGTCATTACTTTCTCTTGAGTTTTTAAACAATTCAAAAGACTATAAGCATTAATTAATTAATAACTTGATTAATAACTTGAATTAATTATAACTATCATAATAAGGATAAAGTAAGATAAATAATTCCAAAACTCTAAAAGATTTTGTTTTTTAAGTTTTTGTTAAAGTTTTAAGGTTTTGGAGAGGATTTGAAATTTTCGGTAACGGTTAAATGCTGTCTTAAACAATTTTATCCTTTTTCCATAAACTTTTCTGTTTTAAAAATTAAATATTTTTTTGTCCTTTCAAAAAGGATCATTTTGTTTTGGAATTTTACTCAGTCATGTTCTAAAATGTTGTATATCTTACTGCCGGGTAGTTATAAGTAAATATCAAACTTACGTTAGCTTACCGAAATACTTACGTTCGCTTATAAAGAATTTAATATTGCCTTGTATTCTTAAAGGAGTTAAAATAATTTTAACAATACAGTATGGTTTTATTATTCTTTCATCTGATAATCTGGTTTGTTTTTTTTTTTAGAACAGAAATGATATTCGATAATTTCAGTTTAAATAATTGCCTAAGCTTAAAATGAAATTATGCCGATGTACAAATCGAGACATTATTTAATTTAAATGGTTCTTCAAAGCGCACTATTTTTTAAACAATATATAAAATATCCAACAATCCTGATTCCTTTTTTCGTAAAAATTTAAGATATTTTTGAAAACTTTCTGATTTTTATAAAGAAAAACCAAAAATTTGTAACTAGATAACTAAAGATTATTTTTAAAGATTTTACGTAACTTAAATTTTTATATAAAGCTTTGGACAAATACCGGGGTAATAAAAAAAATCGCAAAATTCTGGAAAAACTCGATTTTAAATTTAAATAATATCGTAAATTTAACATTAATTTGAATAATGGTTTTTGACAAAGGTTAAAAGTATGTGTGGCCATTTTTGAGAAATCATAGACAATTATAGTTATAGGATAGATGCTACCTAATACCACTGAAATTACTGAGGAAAACATAATATCAAATTAAATAACTTGACTTGTAACTGTAAAAGATCGAAAAAAATAACAAAGAACGAAAAAAAGAAAATTAAAGAGAATGAAAAATATGTTTATAATACTAAAAATTACCTTCACATCATAGTTATCCGTAAAAGTCCTCTCATTGTTTTGATACGTTATAATTGTGTAATTTTTTACTTTTTGAAATAAATGATATGGTAAAATAATATTTTCCGTTGCGATTTCCAAAAATCCAGAGTAATAAAGGAAACTTTTAAAAAAAGGATTTTCCCGTTTTAGATTTAAAGTGCGTAAATCGTTATAAATTTTATACAAGCAAACATATCTTGAGTAAAACATACTTTTATATAAAAATGTTACCATTTTTTAATATTAAGGACCTGTACTTCTAAAATAATCTACTACGTTTTTTTACTACATTTATTTCAAACTAACATTAACAGATTGAACGATGGATGAGGCCATATATAGAATTATTGATGGTATTAAGAAAAAAAAAAAAAACTTCAGTGATTATTACTCAAAAATTACGTGATCTGTTTTTAGAGTGCTACTTGTTCTAAAATTCTGTTGTATAATATTGTAATAATATATGATTATGATGTTTTTTGTTCTTATTATTATTTTGATTTCTAATTCAATATTTTTGAAATTATTGCATTGTTTTGCATCATTTTGTCAGTTTAGCGATTAGTTTTTAGTGTATTGGTTTTAAGTGTCAAAATGAACGACAATAATGTAAAAGGATTTGTGTTTAAGAGCTTATCAGCCAGACTTACTAAATAATTAATATGGAGTGATGATTAAATGAAAATATCAATGACAATAGAAAAAAGTTTTTAATGAAAAATGAAAAATAATGTTTTGAACGTAAAAGTAAACATTTTTTTTCGTTTTGCAATTGAAAAACTTCCTGCAATAAAATTTTTAAAATCGATTTATTTCTGTTGTGACTTGTGAGTCCTTTTCTAAACAGATTTTTTTTTTTATATTGTGAACTAAATGAGAAATTATTCAGCTGTTAAATTAAAAACATATTCAGCTGCTAGCTACTATAGTAACTGAATTTATATCAAATAGTCATAAGTCATGACAACTATAACATAAACATCATTCAGGCATTTGAATTTCTATATAAGCCTATAAATATTAGGTACCTATCTAAAAATATATTTATATGTGCTTCAATCTGAAGAAAATAAAAAAAAACTGCTATTTAAGTGTGGTTAAAATTTATTCCACAATTATTTTAAGATTTTTATAACTTAATAAAATTCTATATATAAATAGAATAAAATCGAAAAAAAAAACAAGGAAGAGTGCAGTAGAGTAGACTGTGTAAACTCGCGGATACCTGTATGAACATAATATATCCTGTTTTCATAAAATTTAATTGCATCATTTTTGAAATTTCAAAGAAAGAAGTTGTATGGCAACTACTCGAACCCGCAGGCCGAATTGACTGCATTTAAGTAGCGAAACTAATAATTTTTCAAAAAAGATGTTATAAAAATTTCAGAATAGGATTCTGCTCCTTTAGTTTTTGAGTTATTGTGCTGATTGATGGATGGACGGACTGACATGACTGATCCGATCCATTCACATAAGTTTATATCTGGCTCCGGTTCTTTAAAGTGTCACAAACGGAATGGAAAATTTATTATACCCCTTGAATATACGTTTATACTGGTATGAAAAAAATCATTTATGAACTTCTAATTTGTTTTTGGGGTAAATCTTTTAAACACTGAATTAGTATTATCTCTTTGTTTTTATTTATATGGTTGGTGTATAACTATAACGGTATCTATGCACAGTTTTACTTCTTAATTTACTTTATTATAATATTATTCTTTTATTTCTTATGTTATAACTCCTACCAACAACTTTCTACTTAAAAATAACTAACTGAACTCTATACAACATATCCTGAATTGAATATCAAATCTTTCAAGTTATTTTTATAACTATAAATCGATATACATATATGTATATGTATATTCAATGCATAATATAATATATTATATATATGTATGCATATAATTTGTAACTTACATGCGAAACTTTTATAATACAGTCATTATTGAAATCATGGAATCTGGAATAGATTCTGAAGTTATTTTATATTATGACGTATACAATTAAACTAAAATGTAGCTAAGTAATATATGTGAAGGTATATGCTCGTACACATATATAAATAATTGTAGGTATTTACCGTCAAAATATAGAAATGAAGAATATGAAAATATATTTTAATAAAAAAAAAAATTTAATTTCTATTATTATATCGTCGACTGAGGATTGCTATGTTATATATACCTAAAATTGCATGTTGGGATATTAATGTTAAAGTTTGATTGGAAATCAAATGGAATTTAAATGATTGGAAAAAAAACTGACCAATTCAATTTCCTAAAATAATCTATATAGAATTGGGAATAGTACAGCTTCTGTACAAATTTTCACGTAGTGCACTTATTAAACTTAAAAATTATTAAGAAATGATTATATTTGTGTGTACACCGTATAATCTCAAAAAAAAAAATTTGAACGCATTTAAAAGAAAAAGTTTCGAAAACGTCAACCATACGATTTTCTTGTAACTTTTAGGGCAAAAACTACATTAAAAACAAATAATTTCCGTGCAGCTAGTATTTGGCGATAGAGCTGTTAAATGTCTCAGTTAGCCCTTTGAACATTTTTTATTGCAATTTATTTAATACATTATATCTGCTAAATTATTCAAAATATCAATTCCGTTAAACAACCGTTACGTACGTAGCCCATATAAGCAAGGATCAAACTGAACTCCAATATTTAAAGCTTGAAATATTCGCCAACTTTTCTCATTAAAAAAAAAAACAGTTATTTTTTGATTTTGAATTCACGGTATACCTACGCTATGATCTCAAGATATATAAAATACATATGAAAGGTAATTTTATGGGCTATATAACGGTTGTTAAACAGAATTGTTATTTTGAAAATTTTAACAGATATATTGAGTTAAATAATTTGCAACAATAAATGTTCGAAGACCTAAATGGGGACTTTAAGTGCTTCTTCGCCAAAATGAAAGTTGGGCCGAATTTATTAGTTTTTAATGTAGTTTTTAATGTAGTAAAAGTTACAAGGAAATAGCCCGATTAATATTTTTGGGTCTTCAACCCATATAAATCTATACGCATTATATGGCAGATATGGCTAATGTACGATAAACCAACAAAATAATATTTTTATTTTTTTAAGATACAAAATCAATAGAGATATATCTAAACAAGTAGACAACTTATAATAAAGTCATTTATAAATACATAAAAATAAAGTAATGAATCATTTTAGTTCACAGTATAAAATTTGGAAATAAAAAAAGTGTGTAAGTTTTTTACATTTTTAACAAAGCCTTGAAATATTCTTTATCTTCTCATGAAGAAAAACAATATCTGGATATTTTATAAAACATTGTTTCAAAATTTTGTAAGTAGCACTTGATAAATCATTGCCTCCTCTACTAAATTGAGCTTTAATCCAAACAGTGTTTATTAGTTCAACCACTTTTAGGTTATATTGGTTTACTAATTGTGTTTTTCAAAATTTTTCTTTTCATGTTAAGTTAAAATATTGAACACAGATTGCACTGGTCTTTTTCTAGCACATTAAAAAAATATATTAAATTCATGTAAAAATTGATTTCTGTATATAGATGCGATTGCTCTTCGTTGATAAAAGTTATACATTTGTGTAATGCTTAAATAACTTTCTAACTATTGTCTGCTGTACTAATTCTACAATAAAGTAAATTAACATCAGTAAACCTTCGAATATGATAATGAATTGCTTTTAATTGAACTAACGTAAAAACTTTATATAATGCACTTCCAGCAAGCTAATAAGTATTTTATTTGACCATCTAATAAAATCAATGGATATACGACAGAAATAAAAAAAAAAAACAAGTAATATCTAAATTATTTATTTATTTATTTATATTAATATTACATACATAAATGTAATGCAATATTATTGAACCATCGGCTACCAAGGCCATTATAGGTTTTTATACTATTATTAATTATACACTAATATTATTTATTTTGTTTATATTATATACTATATATTTACATTATATTTGGTTGTAAGGGGGGTATGTAAAGAAAAAAACACTTACGACCTGTGCGGGGATCGAACCCACACTCCTTCGGTTAATACGCCACACGCCTACCCACTAGGCTATCGAAATCCCTAATATCTAAATAAATTGTCTAAATAGTCTAAACACAAGATCAAATCTAATTATTATCTAATTTTGAATTTTATAAATATGTTTAATTTTTTCTTTGTACGCTTCAGTAATAGCATAACAATAGGTACATTTTTTTTTATCTAACTAATGGCGAAGTGATTAATTCATTTGCCTTTCAGTCCTTGAGGGCCTTGAATTGAAACCCAGATCAGATCATATAATCAACTATATTAAAATTAATAATAGTAAGATAAGTATACATGATTATCCCACAAAGCATTCGTAAAATCATCGCAACAGCAAAAATAAATAAATAAAAACTTTTTTAATTTTAAAATAATTTTTGAAATCTTCAAATAAGATTTAAAAAACATTTCAAAATATAAATTTGAAAGAAACATATTTTATATTATTTCAATCTTATGTCGTGCATATTTTTTTATTGTATTTTTTTATTAGATATTTACTTGACTTTTTTAATTGAGAATATATTACCTAACATTATTAAAAAAGTATTGATTTAAAAAAAAAAAGACCAGACAATTCATTCAATATTTAAATTATGCCACATAAATTTTTTGATCGAACCCCATATATTTGCCCAGCGGGTAAAATAGCTAAAGAAAGTAGTTTGACAAATGAATTAAGATATTTTCCGGAACATGAATATGCTGATTATTATATAAAGGCAGATAAACGGGAAAAAATATATCAAAAAGTTGTTGACTCCGGTGTTATACCGAAAATTCCACCAAAAATTAATTATGTTACAGCGCAAGAATTAATTGAAGCTAATTTAAATAAATTTCGTTTTAAAGAATTCGAAGAAAATTTTTATGAAGACTTATATTATCAATCGGCTAAAGCTGGTCGTACAGGATTACCAGCACGTATTGGTTCTAAACCTGATTATGTTACAAATACAAGTAGAACATTTGGTAAAGCTCTTGAATCATGTGGTCCAGCATACGAAATAGTATTTCCAAGAAAAACGCCCGGAGAAGTTAAGAATGAGCAGGAATATTTTCACGATAAATATATTCTAAGTCACAATAGTTATTTTCCATCAGAAAGAATCCAAAGGTGATTTTTAGATTTTTTATCTTATATTTTATAAATTAAAATCAAATTTGAATTTTTAGGTATCCCAAAGAAATTTTTGACCCAACTGGAAAATCTTTCGGTATATTCAATAATGTAGATATTTCTGGTAAAAAAGTAAAAAATGCATTAATTGATTGTAGTATTGGAGAGACGGTTATTTTAAACACAATTCAAGACGATCATATTAAAAAAAACAAATACCAGTTAGGAAGAGCAATTAGAAAGTAAATTTTAAAAATGTTAATTTAAATCGATAAAATTTAAATTTAATTATATTTTATGTAGGCAAGGACTTAATCATCCTGAAGGAACAAGTTATGGAAGTGATGCAAAAAAAGATCTATATACATTAAGTTGCCTTATACAGAATGCACCACCTTGTACTGATCTAACAAATCTGTTAGAAGCAATTAGCTATGTCAGTAATTTACGTATAAAGCTTAAGAATAAAGTTGGATTTAATCTTACAGCAGTTGAAATAACATTACGCAGTCTTGATCCGGACAATTCACTTTATCTAGATTGGGGACTTGTTTTTACAGTACTTTCAACTTTTCATTTATTTGTCAATAAAGAAAAAATTCAACTTGTTGCTAATTATTTTAAAATTGTGAATGATGACGACAAAGTTAATTTTGTTGAATTTTTGAAACTATTCGATTGTGGAATATCATTACCCAAATTAGGGAATTTGGTAAATTTACCTCCAACTGATCATGATTTATGTACAACATATCGTGAGTTTGCTTCTGATGGTAAGCGTGATACAACATGTTATCCTGCAAAACTTTCAGCTGGAGTTATAAGAAAATTAAAACCAATGATACCTGCCGTTTCCGGTTGCACAGCTGATTTGAGTAGTCTATGTGATGAAACTGATGTAAAAACATGTCTTTCACCAAGTGTACCATGTCAACTCGGATTAAGTCATAGGGATTATTTATTACCGAGAAATAAAGATGAAATACGAAGAATATTTAGGAATTGCTTAAATGATGTTGATGATGAAAAATTTAATAAATTATATGAAGAGGCATTACATTTACATAGTTCAATTGGTGACAAAGCTTCAGTAGAAGCTTTTAAATGCTGTTTAATTAAATATAGAAAAATTCAAGCTATAAAAGTAATTACTTTGTAAGACGATTTCAGAACTGTAATTGATATTGAAAAAAAATTAAAAAATTTTAATAAAAATGCATTTTTAAAACTTTTGAAATAATCTGTTTAAATATAAACTGCCTCATTATTATACCAGAAAAAAAAAGTCCTGACAAACATGGATTAGTTAATAATGCTTGTTAATTAATTTTTTTTGTATAAGAACTGTTTTTTGTTATAGAACATTATATCACATCACGCTCAAAAGGTAAGTAAAAACTAAAATAAAACTAAAGTAAAAATGTCGCAAAAATATTTTTTGTTTCCAATACGTCATAAGAATTTTATTTTATAAATTAAAGCACTTTTTGCGCGCATACCAAACTCTAGGAAGAATTACTTTATACAACGTTGTTGTAGGTGTAACTAAATGGGTGAGGAAGTGAGATAATAGAAGAAATTTGAAAGGTAAATTAGCAAAGAATTTGAAAAGGTTTTTAAATAATTGCAAACTGTAAAACGTAATATTAAGAAAGAATACATTGGAAGTATGGATAGGAGCATGCTCCACATTTTAACAGTTCTCACAAAAAATGAGTTTCCATAACTGGTTTTAAATCACCCAAAAATTTTGTTGGTTAAGAAAACCCTTTTTTGTGTTATGTTCAAATTGTTTGCCAGGAGGAATTGTTGATTTTAACTAGATAGAACATGTGTCACCTAAAATTTATCTGCAAAAAAGACGTAATGCTCCAATATTTTGACGAACATTAAGAGTAATAAAAGTTACTGAAGCGATTGTTACATTCTCCATTTAGTATAATATGCGGTTTTGAGCTTTGTTGGTAATTAGTGTTGAGGTAACTAGTAGTGAACTAGTTGTTTGTCAGTTCAAATGGGTGAATTATACTTGCATCTTAAGACGTATATATGCTTTACAGATATTAGCCTAGTTTCTTGAAAAAAAAATTGTTTTACCACTAGCAAGAAACCTAAAAAATTTGACAGTATTCTTAGCTTCTGTAAAAATATGGTTATTTTTCAGTCGAAAAATGATTTTCTGACCGTTGAAGAGTATCTTCTTGAAATGGGAGAAACAGGTTAAATTAATTTCTTTTGCAAAAAAATCAAACGGTTTTCAGTTCAGTTTTCTCTTAGAAAATAATTTCTTATTTAGTAATAGATACAAGATTGATTAAAGAAATAAGAAATGTAACATGAATGTGTTATTTGAGTTATTTATTTAAAGATTTGAAAAAATATTTATTTTAAAAAGAATAAAGCTATAAGTCTCGGATTACCGTACGGCATTTTTAAAAATATATGGAATGAATAAATTATGTAATTATATTTATATTCTAAATATTAATTTATTTTAGCATTTGCACATTGTCCTTTATATAAGGAACTTCAAAGGTATTTCTTTTATATTTTCACCTTCTTTTTTTCCATTTGGAAAAGATTTTTTTTTTGTAAAAATACAATTCATTTGCAATGTTTAAATAAACGGGCCTCGGTGGTCTAGTGGAGAAGAGCGTATAAAATACGCTGTAAACACCGAGGGAATGTGTGTTCGAATCCCACACACATCGTAAGAGTTATTCCCCCTTACGACATTTACAGCCATGCCTGAACAGGAAAGGCTGTGTAATTTCCTATCCACATTTATGTGGCAGAGAAATGCATTAAAAAAAAACAAAAAAAAAAATAAATAAATAAAAAATTGCTCCGAACATTTACAAATAGTTAAAAATTAAAATTTAAAAACATATTGATATATTATGGCGACGCAACTTAATGGAAACTTAATTAAAATTTGTCACAAATGTTTTATATGTCCATTGAACTTGCCTGACCAAGCATGACGCACATAAGCACCATGATTCAGTGAACTTACTCGGAAAAGTTGATTAGTTATACTTCTTTAAAACTAAATCATCAGACATAATACAATATAAAAAGTCTATAACAGGCCTTCATACCAGAATGGATTAATAGATGGTTAAACAAATAATGTCACTTTTAATAAGTGCATAAAGTCAGAATTTAACTTTTTTCGAAATTACAGTCTAATTATTAGTAGGCTATCTGAGTTCTTATATAGGTATATGACACACATACATCCATCGGCTCTCTATCTATCATAAGCACTAGGTAATTTTATATATGCGCCAAAATAATTAAAATAATAATTTTAATAATAATTTATGATTTTGAAAATAAATGAATGAAATTATATTCAAATACATTTTTTTTTAAATTTCAAAATATGATTTTGTCAAGACCCAACAGCATTTCAATCTAAATCGAACATAATATTTTTTTTTTTTTTTTAATTTTTAAATTTTTAGATTTAAGATTTAAATTTTTAATAATTCTTTCTAACAATATTAGTAAATTTGATTTGGAAGAAGGTATAATGCCTCATAAAGTTTTAGATCATAGTCCGTACATTTGTGCAGCGGGTAAAAAAATTGAAGACGGTGGTTTAACAAATGAATTTTGTTTTTATCCGGATTATGAATATGCTGATCATTATATAAAGACAGATAAAAGAGATAAAAAATACGAAAATGTTGTTGATTCCGGTTTGATACCGAAAGTTCCTATAAAAACTAAACCTATTACAGCTCAAGAATTGATTGAACCAAATTTAAATAAATTTCGTTTTAAAGAGTTCGAAGAAAATTTCTATGAAGATTTATATTATCAATCGGCAAAAACAGGCCGTACAGGATTGTCAGCACGTATTGGTGCCAAACCTGATTATGTTACAAATACAAGTCGAACATTTGGTAAAATTATTGAAACAAGTGAACCAGCCTATAGAATAATATTTCCATGTAAGACACCAAGGGAAATTAAAAAAGAGCAAGAATTAGGCCATGATAACTATATTATAAGTCATAATAGTTATTTTCCGGCAGAAATGACTAAAAGGCAAAAGCTCTTTATTATAAATTTTCAGATTTAATCATGTTGAAATTTTTAGGTATTCTAAAGATATTTTTGATCCAACTGGAAAAACATTCGGCATATTCTATAATACTGATATTAATGGCAAGGATGTAAAGAATGCCTTAATTGATTGTAGTATTGGAAAAACTGTTATTTTAAATACAACTCAAGATGATTGTATTAAAAAAACAAGATTTCAGTTGGGGAAAGCAATTAAAAGGTAACTGAAAAAACTAAAAATTATTTTTGAGAAGAATATTGTAAACAAAATTTTATTTTAGACAAGGGTTAAATAATCCTGAAGGAACATGTTATGGTACTGATCCAAAGAGGGATTTTTGTACAGCAGGTTGCCTGATACATAATACACCACCCTGCACTGATTTAACCCGACTTTTAGAAGCAACTAGTTATATTAGTAATTTTCGTAATAAACTTAAAAATAAACTTGATTTTAGTCTTGTAGCTGTTGAAATAACATTACGCAGTCTTGATCCGGACAATTCACTTTATCTAGATTGGGGACTTGTTTTTAGAGTACTTTCATCTTTTCATTTATTTGTAAATAAGGAAAAAATTCAACTTATTGCCAATTATTTTAAAATTGTAAATGAAGATGATAAAGTTAATATTGTTGAATTTTTGAAACTTTTCGATTGTGGAATACCATTGCCCAAGTTAGAAAATTTAGTAAATTTACCTCCAACAGATCTGGATTTTTGTACAACATATCGAGAACTTGCCGCTGATAGTAAACGTGATAAAACATTTTATCATAATCAAATTCCAGCTGGTTTTATAGAAAATTCAAAACCAATGATACCTGAAGATATTGGCTGTAAGGCCGATTTATGTAATTTATGTGATGAAACGGATGCAAAAACATGTCTTTCACCAAGTGTACCATGTCAATTCGGATTAAGTCATAGGGATTATTTATTACCGAGAAGTAAAGATGAAATTCGAAGAATATTTCGAAATTGTTTAAAAAATATTGATGATGAAAAATTTAATGAATTATATGAAGAGGCATTAAATTTGCAAACTTCAATTGGTGACAAAGCTTCAGTAGAAGCTTTTAAATGTTGTTTAATTAAATATAGAAAAATACAAGCTATAAAAGTAATTACTTTGTAAGAAGGAAAAAAAAAAAATTAAAAAAAATGTATATTTTAAATTATAGAAACACAGTTAACACCGTAAACAAAAGGCTGAAATTGAAGATTCAAAAATTAAATTTTGACATTCAAAATCAATTTTTTCCATGAGTCAAATAAGTACTAAAATCAAATTTAATTTGAAATATCGATTTTGAAACTTAAAATTTATATTTGAAATCTTGGTATTTTAGCTTTTTGTTCGGAAAAATAATTGTGCTATATTAGTTTTAGAATTCAAAAAATAAAGTAAAATGTTTGATACGTCAAAATTCATGCTATCATTTTCAAAAATTTGAAATTAGGGGTCTCGGTGGCCTAGTGGGTAAGAGCGTATAAAATTCGCTGTAAACACCGAGGGAGTGTTGGTTCAAGTTCCACACACGTTGTAAGACTCATTCTCCCTTACGACATTTACAGCCACGCCTGAACAGGAAAGGCTGTGTAATTTCCTGTTCACATTTATGTGGTAGAAAAAAAAAAAAAATATAAATTCTTAAACGTTTATATAATTTTCTTGTTTTTCTTAGGTTTTTGCAAAATAATATGAATCGATGCAAAAAAAAGAACAAAATTTCAAACAAAATTTAGATATATGTATATATAAATATATATAATGTGTGGTTTTATAGGTTTTCATAGCAAAATTTAAATGTAAGTATTTCTACATTTCCAGGAATAGGAAGCTTAATCTTTGACACTTCATATCAATTGAAATTACGCTGAAAAAATTGGATTTCACTGGACTACACAAAAAAATAAAAAAAAAATGTTTCCAAAACGATCGAAAGCCATGCACTTGAAAAAATCGTCAGTTCCAAAATTACTTAACGTTCAATCAATGTGAGTATGTTGAGTAATGTAAAATATGTTAGTATGTAAAAATAAAGGTTTTCAAGGCAGTACATTTTTAAAAGCTAATTTTTAACATTTTTGCATTAATTTTTTTTATTTTCCATAGGATTTTCTATATGGGAATAACTTTTCATATACTAAAAACGGGACCTCGGTTGCCTAGTGGGTAAGACTCAAAGAGTGTATTAAATACGCTATAAACGCCGAGAGAGTGTGAGTTCGAATATTACACACGTCATAAGAATAATTCCTCCGTACGAGATTTACAGCCCCGCACATGTCTTGAGAATAATTCCTCCGTACGTCTGAAAAGGAAAAGCTGTGTAATTTTCGTATCGCAGGGGAATGAATTAAAAAAATAAAAACAAATAAAATCACCGCGATAGTATATTACTTTTGGAATATTTATAAATGGTTGTTTTGAGGAAATTTTTTACCAATCAATTTCATTGATTTTAAGGCATTTTAATAACAAAAGTGAAAAACACACTGACCAAAATATCAAAGACACACACTTATGCCTTAATGTGGTTACGGCAACACAAAATGTCTAATGCTTCTGATAAACCAAGTATCAAAAAAGTAAAACTTCAAACAAATAAATATTGAATATGATAAAGGGTGTTCAAAATTGAGGTATCATTTTGATTTTGCCGCCATTTTTTTTCTACCTGGAATTTTTATTCGAGGTTCTTTAAATATATTCTACGTTACACGAAGGAACAACGTGTTTTTGTTTTTACAACATTTTTTGAAAATGGTAAAAGTTTTTCAGATGTAATTAGCAAATTTCGAACAAAATTTGGTAGAGAAAATGCTCCAACAAATCGTGCCATCAAGCTGATGGTTGATAAATTTCTAGAAACTGGATCTGTTCTTGATAACAGAGGCAATATTTATCAAAGTTGTGGCCGTTCAACCGAGAATGTAGCAGCTGTGAGCAGAAGTGTTGAAGAAGATCCAAAAACTTCCATTCGTCAGCGTTCGCAGCAATTAAACATCAAACCATCCACATTATTCAACATTTTGCATCGTGATCTCCATTTAAAGGTTTATAAGAAGTAAGACTTAAAATCAACTAACCATGCATTACGTCGGCAATTCGTTTCTTGGGCAATCGAAAAACAAGAAGAAAATGAGAATTTTTTTAACAAAATAATCTTCACCGACGAAGCTCATTTCCAGCTCAATGGCTACGTCAATAAACAGAATTGCCGCATTTGGGGTGAAGAGAATCCAAGGGTTATCTTAGAACAACCAGTACATCCACAAAAAGTACGGTTTGGTGTGGTTTGTGGTCAGGAGGAATCATCGGAGCATATTTTTTTGAAAACGCAAATGGAAATGCGAATACGGTCAATGGAAATCGCTACAGGGAGATGATCCGAAGTTTTTTGTGGCGGGAAATTGATGATTTGGACGTAGAGAATATGTGGTTTCAACAGGACGGTGCCACTTGCCACACAGCAAGAGAAACAATGGATCTTTTGAAGGAAAAGTTCGAAGACGCATTATTTCTCGTAGAGGAGGAGTGATGTGGCCACCAAGATCGTGCGATTTGACACCGTTGGATTTTTTTTTGTGGGGTTTTGTGAAATCGGAAGTGTACAGCAATAATCCCACAACAATTCAAGAGCTTAAAAACAACATTATCGAGCAGATTTCAACTATTGAGAACAGTTTATTGAACAACGTGATTCAGAATTTTGGTAAAAGATTGGAAGCCTGCCGAAGTAGTAGAGGGGATCACTTGGCCGACATAATTTTTCATTATTAACCGGAACCTATTTGTAATAAATTAAAATAAAAATATATTTAATATTTCAAAAAAAAAGTCTTTTTTTATTAAAATTAAAATGATACCTCAATTTTGAACACTCTATAGTATTAGTCTAACTGATGACTTGCATAACGAAAATAAAAATCGACATCAAACAAAATAAAAACGCGCAGATTATAGTTTCATCTAAGATGTAGTACTAAATACTAGTAAAGGCGTCAAGAAGGACATTTCTCCTGTTATTTAATAACGTTATAATGAGCAAAAAAATGTAAAACACATGTAACACGATAAAAGTCAGTGCTTTACAACTGCTCTATGTTACTAATAGAATAAAATGAAAACAATTAAATGAAGCTACTTAAGTAAAGTGGAGTTTTTTAAAGTTTTGAAAGTCTTAATATTATCCTGGTATATGTAGCTTATGCAATGATAATTTTAATAATATTTTTTTTAATTAAAAAAACTTATTTATTTAAATTGAAAATTTTTTGAGTGAAGACTTATTAAAATTCTTTAGGCTGTATTTAATTAATCTAAGTGATTATGTTATTATAAAATAACTAAAACATAATTTATTAAAGAAATATGCATTTGGCTTATGCAGTACGAAGTACTGTACAAAAAAAAATTAAAGTTTTTTAAATGGTAGGAAAAAACAAATTAATTTAAATTTAGCTATTCTTTATTTAAGATTTAAATCAAAGCATTGATAATTTTTTTAATTTGCTAAAAAAATAAACGTTATTCTTTTGTGTTTTTTTTTTTTTTGAATTCTAAAAATAAATTTGTGTTAAATTATTCATATTCAATTCAAAAATATATTATAAAAAATTCAGAGAAAAAAACAAAAAAAAAAAAAAACAATACTCTGTTAAAAGAAAGTAAAAAGAATATGAAATTAATTTTTTTATTTTTCAAAAGCAATTCTTAACCTGAGGATATATGAAGATATTTAAAAATATTTTCCTATATACATATATTATATTTATATATATTTCATTTTTTATATTATATGTTTGTACTTAATATAAGTACTTAATATATGAATTTATTAAATCAATTCTATTTAAAAACGAAGAAGAATACAGAGTATGACTGTGTCAACCCTAGGATATTCATAGGAACATAATATATACTGTTTCCATTAAACTTGATCATCTTTTACAAAATTTTAGGAAGTACCGCAAGTACATATTCTTTTTTGTAAGATTTCAGATGCCTTTTTTTGTAAGATCCAAGATGTGAACCTGTTGATATGCACCTAGCTGAAACTGTACTCTAGCACAACCACATTTTACAGAACTTATTGTCATGAAACTTGACAATCTTTCATAAAATTTCAGATAACTAGGTTTATTAAGTTTTAAGATATGCAAACTATCTGAATCTGCTGCTCTAGCACAACCAAATTTTACAGAAGTTCCACGCAACTAGCTTTTTACAAAATTTCAGATAATTAGCTTTAATAAACACTCAGTTATTTTCATATAAAGAAAGAAGTTGTATAGTAGCTACTCGAAACCGCCGACCGAACTTGCTGGATTTAAATAACGAAACTAACAATTTTACAAAAGTAAATGTAACATTTTAGAATCCTAGGTCAATTGACCAATGATCATATATGGTAGATATAACTTATAGTATATATCTAAAGTCATAATTTGCCTACCATCAATAGACGATTTTGCAGCCTCTAGTATTTCGTTTTGCGGTTTCTCTAGTATTTCTTTTTTAAGCGAACTAAAAGTTTACAATCTACAAAGTCATACAGCTGTCAACAGAAATTTCTTCAAAAGACAGGAATTCTTGTTTTTAAAAAGTATAAAGTCATTACGAAATTTTAAAATCATTTAAATATTTTTTAACAGGAACCAAAAAAAAGTTCAAAATTATTTATTATATACTTTAATAGTTACAATTGTTTCTAAGTTGATTAGTTTAATAGGTGTCAATTTAATAGATCAACTAATGTTTGTTTTTTAGAAGTATGCTGTCTAGAAGCATTGAAAATACTATCTGTACATAACTCTATGTGTTTGATTTGAGGGTATTGCAAGGCATGAGAGTATTACAGGAAACGTGTCGGAGATTGAGCTAGCAAAGCATGAATTAAGGCTTGAGTTAAGTGTTGAGAATATCCTATTTGACCACGTACCTGCACAAAAACTCAGATTCAATATAAAGAAGAACTTCCTAGATTTGATCAGAAAATGGCTAGTAGATTTGGCCAGAAGGCGGTGGCTAGCAGATACAACTTGCTGTACAAAAACAATAAGCCTTCAAAGCTTTTCAGGTTAGAATAGTATTATCATGGCGTAAATCATAAATTTTAACACGAACTCTGCTCGTATGCGTTCTCCTACGTTTGAAATTACTCTACTAACCTAGAGTATATAGTGATTACTGACTAATGACAAGTTAGCTCAGTTTTTAAAAAAGTCGACAAAAAAAAAAATGTATAATATTTATCATTCTTAGAAATTGTTTTTAAAGAATAAAATAGAATTAGAACTCTTCTTTGTTAGGCTTTTAGTAAATTGTTATTAGTTTAAAATTAAGTCATAACTAAAACTTGTTTATTTTCGACTTAAGGTCGGACTAAATTTCAATACCGGTTAATTAAATTTTTGGCCTTAATATCAATATTACATGTAAGTTGACATGGTATAATCATTAATAATATAATCCCTGTTTTAAATTCTATTCTAATAACGAATATACAACTTTATTATGTTGGTTTTGCAAAAATTTTTTGATCTATTACAAGCGCATGTAATATTCTACAATACCCTTTAAAGCTAGTTTTTAAACGAGTATATAAAATAACGAGGAAGAGTGCAGTAGAGTAGACTGTGTCAACTCTGGGATACCCGTATGAACGTAATATATCCTGTTTCTATAAAACTTGATCATCTTTTAAAAACATTCAGAGTTTTAGTACCGAACTACAGAGATATATTTATGTAAATTGTGGAGTTGTATGATAGCTACCCGAATCTATTGCGCCTAGCTTCATTAAGTTCCAAGAAATGCAAAAAGCCTGAACAGGCTGCTTAGGCCAAACAAATTTTACAAAAGTTGTTGGCATATAACTCGACACTTCTTTACTAAATTTCAGATTCCTAGCTTCAATAAACACTGAGTTATTTTCATTTAACCGGATAAGTTGTATGGCAGCTACCCGAACCCGCCGCACCACCACAACCAAATTTTACAAAAGTTGTTGCCATAAAACTTGATCATCATTTGCAAAATTTAGACGCCTAGCTTCATTAGGTTCCAAGAGGTGCAAGAAGTCTGAACCGGCTGCTCTAGACCAACCAAATTTTACAAAAGTTGTTGGCATGTAACTCGACACCTCTTTACTAAATTTCAGATTCCTAGCTTCAATAAACACTGAGTTATTCTCATTTAAACGGAGAAGTTGTATGGCAGCTACCCGAACCCGCTGCACCAGCACAACCAAATTTTACAGAAGTTGTTGCCATAAAACTTGATCATCATTTGCAAAATTTCAGAAACCTAGCTTGAATAGATACTGAGTTATTTCTATATAAAGATAGAAGTTGTATGGCAGCTACTCGAACCCGCCGACCGAAAATGTTGGATTTAAATAGCAAAACTAACAATTTTGCAAAAGTGACGTAAAAAAAATTTCAGCCCCCTAGCTCCTTTATTTTTTGAGTTATCGTGCGGACGGACGGACGTACATGGCTTAATCGACTCAGAATTCGATTCTGAGCCGATCCATACCTTTGACACTATATCTAGCTCGACTCCTTTAAGGTGTCACAAACGTAATGGCAAATTTATTATACCCTTGAACATAGTTCATACGGGTATAAAAATAAAATTAAAATTAAAGAAAAAAAAAATTTATAAACTCAAGTCTACAGTTAAATTTATGTTAATTTCGTTATAAAGCTGGAAAAAAAAATTTTAAACCGAAAAAAATAAATAATTTTCTTTTTTTTTTTTCTGAAACTGCTTTAAACAGACGTTCATATTTCAAATGGTATTAAAACAAAATAGAGGACAAGAATTTTATATTTTATCCTTTTTTCTTTATAAGAGAATCCTTTATACCGTTACAAAAATTTAAATAGTAATATGAGTATGTAGTAGGTCTGGAATATTAAAAATATTCTGAGATTTTTAAATTAAAGTCGGCGTTCCAATGTAAATAATTGTTAAAAACGAATGACAAAAAAAAAAAAATAAATAAAATGAAAGTAAAAAAAAAATCAACATTTTCTTTCTTTCTACTGACTTTACTGACATAAACAATGAGACAACAGAAATGCTAATATTTACATTTATTTCAGTTTTCTCAAACAGATTATCAGTGTTTGACTGAATCGAAATAAAAGAAAACGAAAATTCAAACACCTTAAATCAAGAAAAAAAACGAAAGTTAAAAAAAAGGAAAAAAAAAAAACGAATGTAGGAAGAGTTGCAGGACCGCCCAATTAATACTCAATGAATTTTTTTTCTTTTATTTTTGAAAATCACAACACTAACCACATTCTACGATTATTATAAACTACATGTGTTTTTGTAAAATGATATTGATAATGATATTGATAATAATGATTATGTTAAAATTACTGTAGTTTTTATTCTGTTAGAATAATGATAATTTTATTATCAAAATTATAATCAACTGAGACGAAAGTTTTAGAAAATTTTATTCAAAATAATTTTTTTACTCATTTTGTATTTTACAGTTATGTGAGATTTTTTCTTTGAGTAAAGTTTTACTTCTTGTTAAAATAAAATTATTTGTACAAAGAAAATAGTAAAATAAATTAATTATTATTAAGGGTTTTGTAAAATATTTCTTTAATTTGTTATTGAATTTGAGTTGTAATTTCGAATAAATAAAAATTTAAGACTCATTTTCAATATATAGACATATCTTGATATTTTTTGTTAACAAGAAATTATGAAATACCTTTAAGATTATACGCCCAGCTCAATATCCTTTAAAATAATCGATTTCTACAGTTTATTTTGATATTATACGATTCATAGTAGATTCTGTTAATCCATTTAAAGCTTAAATATAATGCACTTCTTTAATTCATGATAAATGAGTGCTTCTGAATTTGTAAAAATTGATTTTAATATCTATTTTTGGCTAGAGAATCGAAATATTATATTACAGTTATTGTGAACATTTTGCTTTGAAGATAATATTTTTAATAATTAAAAACATTTTAAGGCCTTCGCTTCTAATGATTTGTTTTATTTACTTATCAAATAAATTTACTGACTATGAGTTTCGTGGAAAATTCTTAATTACCTTGATGTATTTACTTTATTTTTTTTATAATTAAATTGATTTCAATTGGTTTAAATTTTTCAAAACAACAGGATTTGAAAAATTAATTTTAACAAGAATTAATTTTAACGAGAAAGAAAAGAAAAACATAAAATTAAAAAATATGAATGAATTTAACTCTGTTTCAAACATAATGTAATAGCAAATTTTGATACCACACTAATCTACTCAATAGTTAACTCAACTCAACTGTTATTATAAAGACTCATTGGATATTGTAAAAAAATTTTTATTTTGTTTAAATTTAGTTTTGAGGTTTTCTAAGAGAATATTTTTTTTAGAAGTTTAAGCTGTAAAAGTACCAAATTTTGAACTGAAATCTAAGATACTATAATAATTCAGAAACCAAAGATTTTATTAATTCTTCAGTGTTATCTTTTCATCAATTCAATTTATTTAACAATATAACAGTTAATGAAACTCTTTTCAATTTTTTCTCTCTAAACTTTTTCAATCATCAATTTAACTTTTTAATATTTTTCAAAAAATTCAATCATGAAATCTAAATAAACTGTTGGTATTTTATATTGAATCATCCATGAAAATTAGATTTTTTTTTTTTTTTAAATTTACATAATAATAGTTTTTACAATGTATGTAATTGCATATACATACATATTTAATACATATTCAATTTTTATATATAGTTCCTAAACTGTTAAATTGCCATTCGATTCTATTTTGCTTTAACAATAAAATAATGAATGAATTCATTTTATTCGTATACCGTTATTATTACAAATCTTTTCAATAGTATAATATACATATAATATATATATATATATCTTTAAGTAAAGTCTATACACTAGTAACAAATATATTACAATAAATATGATGATGGCAATAAAAACTGTATACTCCCTCAAGGATATCAAGCACAAGATATAACATGAAATTGGTCCTGATAGTTGCGGCGATGATGCTGATGATGAAAAATTGCAGATATAAAATGAAATTTTTATTAAAAAGTCTGCAAAATGACATTCTTTATATTGTCAGTGAGGTGTAGACTATGCGATGTGTCCTTTTTCTTTTCTTTTTTTTATTTTTTCTTTTTTTTTTTTTAATACCACACGTACCTTTATGTATATGTGAGCATCTATGATTTGTTAAGATTTAAAATTTTTCTTTTTCAAAAAAAACTGTTAGTATACATAGTTATATAAATTTAAACATATGCAAAAAAAAATGTAAATTTTATATTTTTATGCAGAAATCATAATAATTTTCTCACAACAAAATATTTTTCATACTGAAAAATGAAAATATTGTAATTGGAAAATTTTACAGTTTACAATAGAATTCGGAAATAATACAGTTATAAAAAAAAAAAAAAAAAAAAATGGAAGGATTATAAAAAAACAAAAGATAAAAAACAAAAAAATTGAATTTTGAAATTTTTTGGTAAAAAAAAACAAAAAAAAAAAAAACTGAACGACTATACGAAAAATTGAGTATTTGTTAAAGAAAATTCATTCAGTTTTACGGTGCATTAAATATTCCGTTATTATATTATTATATGTAGTACTGTATTCTATTATCTCAAAAAAAACGTTATATTATTTCTTTTGTGATATTGTTGTTATTGCAGTTTTAAAGGATGGTTTTTACTTTGGTAATTATTATGGTATTTTTTTTTGTTTTGTTTTTTTATTTTTTTCTTATAGTTTTTCTGTTTTGTTCCGTTTAATTTTTCAAAAGTGTTTTAGTGTTGCTTTCTCTTTCTTTTTTATTTTTGATTTTCTTTCTTTTATTGTAAAATAAGGATCTTCTTTCTGGTTTATATTTAAAATAATCGGATTACAAAATGTTATTTTACGGTTGGAATTATAAGATGAATACTTATTAAAATACTTAATAAAAGCTGAAAAAAAAAATTTTTTTTTTTTTTTTGTTGGTTTTTATTTAAAACAAATTATTATTTTGGTCTGGAAAATTGTTTTTACATTTTAGAAAAGATATACATATAAAAAAAAAAAAAAAATAAATAAACAATCAGTTTATTTCTAATTTAAATTAAGTGTTCTGGTTGTATTTTAGAAAATTAATTTAGAGGAAGATAAAATAATTTATTTCATTATACAAAAAAAAAAAAAAAAAGTTTGTATTTTTGAATTTAAAATTTTTTTTTTTTTTTTAAAGAATTAAAACCAAAATTTTGTAATAAATTTTCATTAAAACTTCTTTTTAGTTATTATTTAATCTTATAAAAAGTACAGTATTTTAGATTATATATTGGTTTATGAAAACAATGTTTTTTTTTTTTTTGATTCATTTTTACAGAAGTGATCTGAAATAAATGAAGTGTAACGTGTATAAAAATATTAAAAGTCTATCTAATAAAATAAAAAAAATTTTCGTTAAAGTTCGTTATGAATTTTGTAAAATTTTAAGATACATAGTTAGAAGGATAATAATATTATTAATTTTCAAAAAACGTGGTAAGTATTTAAAACGATCATTGTTAATGGCATTTCCACATCTTGGATTAAGTAAAGTAAATTTTTAATTAAAAGAAATTATATGTAAAAGAATTTAATAGATACTTTCAAAACAATTAAATTTTATTAGTTAATTTAAATGGAATTAAGGATTAAGTAAAGTTATAATAAGGATTTTCAAAAAATAAAAATCAATTTCTTATATGTTTTCAAAATTCGCTTCAAATATAGTTATATATAAAAATTTCATTTTAGCTATTTAGAAGAAGTGCATTTACGTACAAAGGGTTATGTACTAATTATAAAATCAGAATTGCTGAACGACTTTGAAAAAACTTCAGAATGCATTTATATTTTGCCATTTTAAATATTAATTCATATATTATGTCACAAGTACAGACGTCATTTTCTTTGTCTTAACATATAAATGGATGGAAATTTTGAAGTATTAAAGGGTTATAGGTATATATTCTAGGTATTCCTATTCCAAAAAATATGTGGAAAATAAAAAAGGTTTTAAAAGCTATGAAAAAAAATATAAAATTAACCTATTACAATTTTACTATAGGTACGATTTTAAATAATTCAGATTGAATTAAATGATTTGAATTTATAAATGCATGCGCTTACCATATGTAAACAAAAAAAAAAAAACATATGTATACATTTATATATAGGTATATATAGGTATACATGTATTTACTTTCTAAGTGTAATAATACAGGATAAATTTCTGCATAATAATATGTTTACTATTACTCCGATAAACAGTTTAATATGCTAATTACTAATTTGTAAACATTATATAGAAATAGAATTTAAAATTTCAGAATTTTTTTTAAATATATTCTCTTAATTTAAGACCTTTTAAGATTATTAAAAGTCATAAGATTAAAAATCTATTTATGAGTATTTTGTTATTTTGTGATTAATTAAATTAAATTAATGTTTTGAGATCATTTCGATTAGTGTTTTAGGTTCAAAACTTAAGATATTAATCTTATATGTTATAGGTACATTTAATTTTAATGAAATGCAATTTGAGTAAATTGATTTTATTATTTAGATGGGGTCTCGGTAGTCTAGTGGGTATATAATACGTTATAAACATCAAGTGAATGTGCGTTCGAATCCTACACACATCGTGAAAATAAACCCCTTTTACGACATTTACTGGTACATCTGGAAAGGAAATGCTGTGAAATTTAGGGAAATAAACTTAAAAAAAAAAAATGTATTTAAATATTTTTTAAAAGTTGTGTTTTACATTTAGATTTTTAATTTATATTACTATAATTAAATTTAAATTTCATTTATTCTATTATATTTAAATATGGAAATTACTTACATTCTTGAATAAGATATTATATATATATACTTATATATTTATGCATGTATGACCATTATACAAATTTTAAAGCTTACAAATATAAAATAATATAAGAATTTCTTTTTTTGAAGTGTAACCCAAACAGGAGGCGAGAAGTTTTAGTAAAATAACATTATTTGGCATAACAGAGGGAAGGTTGCGAAAAATTAAGGAAGAAAATATTGGGAATGAAAAAAATTGTTTAAGTTTTCTTTAAATTTTTTAAATATTATTGAGCAGAAATAGACCTCTTTTAGCAGTGGACAACAGAAATTTGGGTAATAAATTTCATATGCGGATTGTTCTTGCTATAAATTGACTTCCAAATCCTGTCTTTGACCATTTAGAAATTTTTAAGATATATTTACGGGTATTTGTAATACTTCTTCATTCTTTTTGTAAAGCTGTTAACGAAGGAAAAAGAGACTTTATTTCAGATATTTTTATTTTTAATAAAAAATTTTGATAGTTTTATTTTGCTTTACTATTTTTAGTTAATGTGTTCTCATTTTTGAATATTTTTTGGGCAAGTACTAGGAAACTTTTAAACAATAATTATGTGATGAATTGTGTTTTTTTTTTTGTGTCCGATGTTGGATATAAATAGGTAGAAATTTAAATAGTGTTATTCCAAGTGTTGGAATTGTGTGTGTCGATTTGAGTAGGACCTTCTATAATATATAATAAATGAATAATAATTTGGTAAGTTTTAGAACTTGATAAAACAATGTTGTTATCTTTGGAATATAAAATTATACGAAGCCAAACTTTTATTGCTTTATTTAATAGATTAGTATACAATTTGATTTATTATATTTACCATAAAACCATAATTTTTGGACTTTTAGTTTATTTACACCTATAAAACTTATAAAATATGAACCTTATTTATAACTAGTTAACATAATATGTCGATATTCAGTAAACCATTTGGCAATAAGTTTGATACTTGTAGACAGAAATTCATTGAAATCTGCCCTTTAATTTAGTTTATTCTTTAAGTAAAATATTGATTGTTAAACTTGTTAATTGAAAACTTTACAGCTAGATCAGAAGGAGACTACATCATAAACTACATCAACCTACAGTGTTCAGTGTTACTTGTTCTGAGTGTTATCTGGTCAGAACATTTAGATAGTTTCTAAGTCATATGAAGAAAATCCTTATCTCTTCTTTGGCAGAACAATTTTGTAAATTATTTTGGAAGGTTATTTTCTTTGTTTAAAATAATGGTAGTACGCCAGAGTTCAATTTCATGTGTCAACATCTAGTTTCAGAATGCATTTTTGAAAATGAAAGCTTTATTTTGCAGTGAAAAGTACAATATTTTATTAAATAACCAGTGCGCAAATTTTAATTAGTTTAACGCAAAGCTGTTTCACTTTATTAAAAATAATGTTTACGCCATGTTAGCTTTTGATCAAAGTGGAATAGAAAGTATTTAGCTTAATTTGATTTTGAAATGATGATATTATTTAAATTGACAACCAAAAAGGTATTATTTTTCAATGAAAAACAGGCATGCAGTTATTTGGCTTCATTTGCTTTAATAATAATTAATTTATCAAAACTGAATTATTTAAATATATTGCAATATCTATAGAAAATTTGATCGCAATGAAAATGTAGATTTTTTCAATATGTATTAAAAAACTTACTCCAATAAAAACATACATATAAGAAGAGTAATTCCTATTTCTGATTGAACCTTAAGATTTCCTGCTAGATATAAAAAGATTAAAAATAGTCTTTTTCACAATTAGGTTTTTTTCTTGTATCAAAGATTAGAAGCATATTGCAAAATTGAAACTGTTCTCCACGACGATAAATCATTTATGGACTCTGTCTTCTTTCCATTCATTTGATAATATTTTCCTAATTTTCTTCTTAATATTTCTTCATTCTCATCTTTTTATAAAATAATATTTAATATTCTTTATAATATAATAATTAGTAATTATGATATAAAAAATATATTTCAAACAAGTCAGTTTTGGTCCAAGACAAAATTTTATTTTCATATTATACCTTAAACCAAATTGTGTCCAGAAATAATATTGCAGGAATTATCGCCGAATCGGTTTTATTTTCTTTCTAAAGCGATCCTTTTTAAATATTAGTAATAAAGTCGAAATCGCAACTTTTTGCCCGTCGAAAAGGAAATTAAGCCGATTTGACCTTGGTTCTTAAAGCATTATTTCTATGGATCAACAAAATGTTGTTATAGTTGTGCTTATGTTTAAAGATACATTTAGTATTATATGAATTGCAACTGACAGCCTATGTCAGTCACTTTACCGGGTCTGTATGTAACCAGAAGAAATGTTTTCAAATAAAATAATTTTAGTTTTCTTAGGATGAATATAAAAATGTTGTTGAGTGTTACTAAGCTTTGAATAAATAAAGATTTTGTTTGATTATTATATTACGATTTACGAAAAACTAATATTCATTTTTAGGCTATCATTGGAAACAATCATCTATGTAATTATTTGATAAAGTAACATTCAGTCAAATACAACATTATTTTTTTATTTCAATATCATTATTATGTAATAAAAATTTCTAGGTTCTCGGTGACATAGTGGGTAAGCGCATATAAAATACGCTGTAAACCTCGAGAGAGTGTGGGTTTGAATCACATCGAAAAAATAATTTTTCCATACGACTTTTACAGCCATACCTGGAAAGGAAAAACTGTGTAATTTCATTTATGTGGCTAGGGAATAAACTAAAAAAAAAAACGATTACTGGTAGCTTAAAAATATAATGCCATTTGAAATTTTAAAATATTAAAGTTTTAGAAATATGCCAACGAATATTTCACACTTCTCACTTCAATTTATAATCTTAGAATAAGAAGTTCTTTCTAAGGTATTTAAGTACTAAATTTTAGCTATCAATAATAAACAAAGCAAGTTTCTAAATATTTAGCTTCAATTTTTCGTTTAGACTTTTAATTTAAAGTTAAATATATCTGTCAACTTGACATTTTGACAGTTGACAAATATATTTAAATGGTTTTGAATAGTCATAAGTTTTTAAAATATTTTATCATGTATCTAATAACTATATCATAATCGACAATCTTTTGAAATCAATAAATTAGTTAAATAGAAAATATTTAATCAAATGACCTAAAATTTGCATCTAAAATAAATTCAATATTCGCTTTCGCATATTCTATCAGAAACAATAATAATAACAATAATTGAAATTAACTTTATAAGTTTTCATATATCTCGAACTTATAAACAAATCATAGTTTTTAAAGCAATTTTGGGACGTTTATTTTTGGTCCTTTAGCAATTTTCCCAGTGGATATATCTTTTAAAAACCGATTGAACAATTTACGAACTCTGGCGTACTACCACTATTTCAAACAGAGAAAACAACCGTCAAAAATTAGTATTTATAAAATTGTTCTGCCAAAGAAGAGACATTCCTTCATAGTTTGTAAATTAAACTATAAAAAACTAAACTAAACAGCAAATAGTCGTTCATCAATAATCCTCACATTTAATATTTTTGCCAATATTTAATATTAAAATTAAAAACATTTTTAATACATTTGATTTATAAATTTTAAATTTTTTTATTTTAAATTATTAAAATTAGTAAGTGATATGTGGATCAAACGTAACATTTTTATTTTGGTTAAAAATTGCTTTTGTATGTTTTTTAACATAGGCGAAGTCTGATAGCTATTCCATAGTGGTTAAGTCCCCCTTCTTTTATTAAACCGGTTTTAGGTTCAAAACCATAATAACATCTTATCAAATGGTAGCAAGTTACACTGTAATTATACAAAATAAGTAAAAAATAAATAATTCTTATATAAGATGATTATAGATGATGGTCTAATAATCTTGTAAATAGACGTATAATCAACCGATTAGTTAAAATAATGTTTCAAGAACTGAAGCTAAGTCTAATATGAACAATATGCGACTTAGTGGATATCAAATGCTCCTTATAGCAGCAAAACTTATATAAAGTTGGGAATAAGGTAGTTGGGAATCGGTAATGTTTCTCACAATTTAAACAAATTGTTACCGACCTCATACATTAATGTAAAAGGTAGGTATTGTTTTCATACTAAAAATTTGTACCCGAGATTTTGGCAAATTTGCACTACTCCGGTGTGGAGAAGGCTGTAAAGAATTTTGTAGCATGATGTCTGTCTGTGGATGTATGTGTGTGGGTGCGTGTGTGGGTGCGTGTGTGGGTATGTCTGTGGGCGCGTGTACAGCTTAAACAACTGAGCGGAATTTTTGCATTTCATATTTAAGGTTTTCACGTAAATATCTCGGATTGATAAGCTTTTGGAGCAAATCGGACAACCGCAAGTGGTAGTTTACTAGTGTACTTTTTAAGTTTGTTACGAATATTTCGTAACAGAAAAATTTTTAAGAAAAAGTTGTTACGCAAGTAAAGAGCAACAACTTTGCCATAGAACATTTTTTGATCCGACTAACTTTAACTTTTATTTAATTTTTTTTTCTAAGTCCAAATTTCATACATAACACTCCATATGAATTTATATGAAATTTTTTTTTTTTGTTTTTATTTTTGTGCTCTAAAAATTTATATACATACATATGTACTTATATCTATGCATATTATTCTTTTGTTGATGACATAAAAATAAAACGGTAAAATTTTTGTTAGCAGATTCAATATTAATCTTATGTTTATTTTGTATTTGTTTACAGTTTTTATTATTTTTTACTTCTAATATTTTTGAATGAAAAAAAAATCATGTACATTACATAATTATGTAAATAGATGTATCAATGAATGCACATATACATATTTTTAAGATTTCATTGCTTATTATTGTTATTAAATAAAACAAAATGTTGTTAAATTATTAAAAGTTATTATGCTTTGATATAAATTATTATGTAAAAAATCTATAAATTTTGGCATTGTACTTTTCGTGTATTAACGGTCGGTCCTGTGGTGGAGACAGCTGATTTTTTTTTACTTAAATTAGGTTAAAAAAATTTAGGAAAATTTGTGTTGAAAACTAAGTTTTTTGTTAAGTTGAGTTTTACTTAAATACTTTCTATTCGGTAAAATTTTTCGTAGAATAATATTACAAGATGTCAAATAAAAAAATTAATTTGTGAACCGCTCTGGTATGTCTAAGCACAATTGTGACTTGTGTAATTATAATAATTGGCAGTGTTACACTTGTCAAACGTCGTAATATACGATTTCTTCTCACCTTTATTTTTTTAAAACATTTTAAGATTTGATATTTGTTTCTAGGGTATAAAATTGGATGTTATGATACCGAAGCGAAATCATTAGGAATAAATGATGAACCAAAAATATCGGTACTAAAATCATATTAAATGTAATTCGATTAGATCAAAATTGAATATAAATTTTATTATTAGATATGCAGAAATATCATCATTGCCAGCATAATTTAATTATTATTTTTATCTGTTGGCAAGTATCTTGTGTATTATAAATATGTTTGTATAGTTAGTAAAGCTTTTATATTTTCTTATACATTGAAGGTTAAACACTTTTTTCAGAATGTGTATATAATAAGTATATGCGGAAAAAAAAAATTCTAAGAAGCAACTTCATACTGGTTACAGAATTAGGATTATTTAAATTTTTTAAGCGGCGGCTTAGGCGCCCCCACTGTTTTAAGTAGATACTTTTTTTATTTGATATATATGTAAAGTAAATAATTAGTGAGCGTTTTTTTAGTTTGCTATGTAAAAGGTTGCTGTTAAGGTTTCAATAATTGGAATGACTAGATCAATTAATATAAACTTTATTTTGTAACCATAAATGTAAAAGTTCCACTATATTAATATCTATAGAAATAATTTGCTGTTAAGATATTATGTACTAATATAATAATTACATATGTATGATAAATACATATATGAAATTTTTTTAAACAGGTGTTTTGCAAAATGAGATTTGATATCTAAACTTTTTACAAATTTAGCTTTTACGCAGGGCTTTCGTTTTCGTTAAAATGACAGTGATATTGCATAAGTCAGCAAACAAGCCAAAACTCCCCGGGCAGTTTTAACTCCTGTAAAACGGCCCAAAGTTCTTTGAAAATTTCTGACTTCATAAACTGAAATATTTATAATTCAGTATTAAAATAATCAATTATTTCCAAAAGCTATAAAAGTATAATTATTGATTTGAATATTTTTTTGATAAGATTTTACAGCATAAACGAAACTAGGAGCGATTTTAGAGTTAGATGCGAAATCAGAGTATATTCCCTTTTTCCAGATCAAACATAAATACTCAGAAAAAGGGGCAACCTTAATTTTGCACCAACTTTAAAATTCCTCGTAAGATTTAATATAGAATGGACGAATATATATACATAATTTTAATGGGAATTATGTCTTATTCTCTATAGGAGATTTTTGTCTCAGTAATCGGAGTTATAGTTTCCCACTTTATTTTTTGAGTCAATTTGGCTTATTAGGTTTTGGCTTATTTTTTGACTCATAAGTCCCCCGGGGGACTCAATATCTTAAGATTTACATTAATATTACTAAATAATGTATACAATTTCTTAAGACAGGTTAATGCTTTTGCATTGAATTAAATAATATTGTTTTTAAAACAAGAGCCAGATTCTTATTAAGTGATTTAAAATTTCAACAAAAAAAAATATTGTAAATTTCTTTCTGAATTTACAGTACATAAGTAAAGAAAAATTATATTATATGTATAAAAATATAGTAAGTAAATATAGTAAACTTTATATTAAGTATATTTATAAAAATTATAAGTTTTCATTTAAATTTATTATTTTATAACCTAGAGAGCAACAAATATAATAAAAATTTGAATTTCATTTCAAATATTTCTTTTCTTTTGTCACCCCTAATTAAAATTATTTTAATCTGATCCTTTTTTATTTTTTAATAAATAATAAGAGTTTCTTGATCTGATTAGATTTTAATCATTTTAACCAAAATTACGGAAATATTAGGAGCGGGGGCTATCTGTATATTAATGAGTGGGTATACGTGCGAATTTAAAAAAATTACTGAATGGTAATATTTTCAATAATTACGATTATGTGCTTCATTTACAGTTTTTAGGAGCCTTTTTTTGCAGAAAATTTTTATTTGAAGAGTTTTTTCAAGTCCGTTAAACCTAATTTAATTTAATTTTTATGCAGAATTTTCAGAATCATAAGGTAAATTTAATAGAGAATTGTGGCATAAAAATTTACTTCAGCCAATTATATCTAGATAGAAGCACCCTCAGAAGAATACTGCCACAAGTGAAAAAAGGAAAAATATAAGTTATAATAGAAGAAAAAATCAAGGTTTTATTATCTACATTTTAAAACAAACATAATTTAAAAAATTACGTTAATTACGCTAAATAGCTGTACACTAATTTTTTTATCAACCATTATGCATTATTTTGATCGATTTTTGATGAAAATGAAAGACTAACTCATATGTGTTTATATACCTTTGCATCTGAAATAAATACTAGATTTTTATTGCATTTTTTTACGATTCTGGATGTTTTTTTCAGTTTAAATCTGTGATTTTTAAGAAACTAAAAACATAATTTTAATTGTTGCACTACTCAACTGAGTACTTTAAAAATAAACTAACCATAATATTCTGTAATTCCGAAATTTTGTGGCAATATCATTCACAAAATAATTACTTACTTAATAGATGTAAAAGTGCTACTAATCAAAATACTGCAGTCTTTCTTTTTCCATATACAAAATTGATTAAAACTTTCATTGTAATTTTATCAAAACTTAAAATTTTGAAATGCTTAAACTAAACTAAGCATGCTTATTTTTAAATCTGGATTTCCGAATTTTAAAACATTTTTGAACAAAAATATATAATTTTTCTTTTTTTTTTTAAAATTGATATATTCTCAACACAATTTAAGTTAAAAATATTCCATAATTAGTAAAATTTTGGAGATCAAAATATCAAAACTAGACCATATTATTAAACCAAAATTTTAATATTCAGTGTAGTTTTATTTTTTTTTTAATTTTCCATTTTATCTAATTTTTACCATTTACCCTTACAAAGGTTATTCATATCTTTAAAATCAATTTCCGGAGCTCCTACTCATCATCAATTTATATACCAACAAACAATAACTGTAAAAAAAAAACAAAAAAAAAAATCAACGTTAAGAAAAAAAAAAAACGTAAAAGAGGGTTAACTGTTGTTTTATTAATCAAAGTTTTTTTTTAAGCTTCTTGCAAAACAATTAATTTTTCTCAATTTTAAACTGTAGATATTACTTACCCTATGTACTTTTTGAACCCTTTTTGTTTTTCTTTTATTATTAATGTTTATTATTATGTACAAACCGGTTAGAAAGGATTAAATGTTAAAAAATATCAGTTTAGAAAATGAAAGAAAGTAAAGAAAAAAATATATATATATAGGTATATATATTTTATATATAGGTATATATAGGTATATATAAATTATATTTTTTATTTTTCTTTGTTTTTGTACTTAGACTCATAAATATTTCACTTAAATTATATGATAAGGTTTGGGGCGAATGACCCAGGTGTAATTTAACGTTCTCAAGTAGTTTCTTAAACAAAACGATTATTATTATTACAAAAAAAAAAAAAAAAAAGAAGAGACAACATTCATTATCTGTAAATTTTTTCTTTTTGATTTTTTAATTTTTTATTTGATTTTTTCTTTTATTCTAATTTTAAATGTGCTTGAATTTGAAGACCAAATGGTTGTCTGTTAAAGTCGAAGAAAAAAAAGAAAATTATTTGGATTTAAGAATAAATTATTAACTTGAATAAATTTTTTATTTTTTTTTATATATAAGGATGAAAATAGAATGAAACCTTTAAATGATATATAGCAGATTATTTTGTTAGGTGAAGTATTTAAATTAAGTAATCTGTAATTATGATATGTATTTATATCTTAAATACTATAAATATTATATTATATAGTTAACCTTTAAAACAGATTTAAGACAAATTTTTAATGGAAGGTCTTTTATTTTATTTATATATAAAGGACTAAAAAAAAATCCTAATTTACTCTTAAATATGTTAAACTTTAATATAAAAATGTATCTAATATAAGAAATATTTTAATTTTATTGGCCAAATCATTTAATCTAATCACCTTAACTAAATTTAAAAAAAAATTTTTTAATCCTCTTTTCTAACTAGAAATTTTTGCGTTTTATTTTTGCAGATCAATACTTTTAATAAACTAAGATTTCGTTTACTTTTAATATTAAAGTTATAATGATTAGTTAGAATTAAGAAAAATTAAAAGTAGGAATGACAAGAGTAACTTAGAGATTGTATAGATACTCTAGATAATATGGGTCAAATGTATAAAACTGAGCTTGAACTCAAATCCCGCATTTTCAAACAAACACTATGCTTAAATTCATATATTTGAAGATTTGAGTTCAAGATCAGTTTTATGCATTCGATTCAATGTCAACTGTAGTTGGCTTTAATAAGAAAATAATACTTATAAATATACATAAAGATATACATACTTGATGTGATATAAATATTATGGAGACAGTTTCTGTTAATATCCGTAAAGATAATTTAGACATGCGTGAAAAATTATTTTTTTATTGCAGAAAAACAAAAACTCTTATCTTTATTTACCTAAGTAAGTTTATAGAACCCGGGTCTTATTACACAAGTTGTCAAACAAATTGTTTATCCAAGTCAGAAAGAACTATTAGGTATATATTAGGTTATAATATATGTTAGGTATATATTAGGTTAGGTAACTATTAGGTTATAAAAATATTAAGGTTTAAGATTTCACTTATATATTATAATAAATTATGATTTAAAATATAATTAAATCTGTAACAGGCTTATAAATCTGTACTAATCTAAAGATACAAAATTTACTAAAGTGATCAAAATATAAAAATAAATTTTTAATAGAAGTCAACTAACAACCATATATGACTATTACATTTTCTGCAAAATTATATGCTTTACAAAAATAAAAAACTAGATTTCTTGAAACTAGATTTGTGATTCTTAATTTCATTTCAAAATTAAAAATTCATGATTTCAAGAATTCCAATTTTTATTTTGTTCGAGTATAAATTTAATTTTTCAACAGAAGTACACCTACATCAATAAAAATCTGAATTTATATGCCTTATGCTTGTAGTGTTTCATTTAATTTAAAAATTTTTTTTTTTGAAAGAATTCAGAGAAACAAGATAAAAATATTAACAAAAAACAAAATAATGGAAGAAAAAATTAAATTAGATATACATATATACTTATAAATTATGTAAATATTTTCTAAAAATTAAACAAAAATTAAAAAAAAAATCCTAAAAATATGCAATTTTATTTAAATTTTCAGTTTACTCTAATGTTAAACTTTATGTCCACAATTTTTAATAAACTACTTTAAAATTGCATTAGGCCTAGTGTACATTATCAAAAAAAAAGTTTTCATTAAGATTTATTTAAAATCTAATACATTTTTGTGAAAATTGTGATTGACAGACTAAAAATCATCGTGAGTAAGCATTTTTTTATTTGCGAGGGTAGGTGGAATCATCAAAAGACACTATGTAGAAGTAAAACGAGCACGAGTCCTCTATGAGTATGTGGGACTTTAACCCACTAAAAACCATCTCCATTTTTGAGCAAACAATAGGTTGTACGATTTTTACTACTAATATACTGCCTGGTCAAAGGAAGTGAAGCTAGGGAATGAATATTGTTTTCAAATTGGCAGGTATATTGTGAACAAAGTTATTAATTAATATTCACCTTGAATCTTCGTAAATGTAACCATCATTAATTTAATTTCCTCTTATGTTTGTTAAGTTTGTACTAATCATGTTTAGTGTAATATTTTTATTTAAGGTCAAACTTCTCAAATCAAGGTGAGATATTTTGTTTAAGTAAAAAATATAGCTTCATTTTAATAATGATCCCAGTGCTACATTAGTATATACTCACTCAACCATCATAGTACAAAAGGGTCAGTGATCTTGTTTTATAAATACCTTGTTGTGAAATCTGATTTCTAATCTAAAAAATTAAAAAAAGTAATACCTTCACTCAATGTTTTTCAACGAGACAGAAAGAGTGCAACATGTATTCATCGGGGATTAACATTGTAGAATTGTAAAAATCTTATAACACAGTTCATGGAAATCCGTTTGATATGGGCACGTTGTCTGTACGTGCTTCCTAAAGGTGGTAGTTCATATTATGTGTACGATATTATAAAATTTAAGAAAAAAAAATCTTTCTTGAAAAGTTTTCTCCAAATCTTCTTAAATTTAGCCAACTTCTTTTCTCTAACTATGCTGAACGCTGAAAAATGTGTTTTTGGTTTCAATATTGAAACTCAGTGGTAAACTGCTTTTCAGAAATATTACAATTTAATATTATTTATTACACTTACTTTAGATTGTAATATATATAATTGACTACAATTTAAAATATATTTATTATCAGGAGACCTCGGTGGCCTAGTGGGTAAGAGCGTGTAAAATACGCTGTAAACACCGAGAGAGTGTGAGTTCGAATTCCACACACGTAATTCCTCCTTACGACATGTACAGCCACGCCTAGAAAGGAAGGGCTGTGTAATTTCCTTGTTACATTTATTTGGCAGGGAAATGCACTAATATATATATATATATATATATATATATATATATATTTAATATCATGAAACTGACAGCAGTATTTTTTGCAAAGATATAAAAAATATGAAAACTTTTAGCCATTACATTCTTCGCAGTACAACACCAACGACCAATTCTTACAGTAAGTTTATTTTTATAGAAAAGAGGATGCAAAATACAATGTTGCTCATTCTCCGTAAATATATTAAGTTAATAATTAAAAAAGTAAATAAGAAGTATTTTACTACTTATTTAATTGAAAAATGAAACAAACACGAACGTTCAAATTAATTAATACTGCATCATGCACAAAAACCGTACATTTTTTTACAAGCAGTTTTAGCAATAAGAACTAGAAACGAATTTTATTCTAATATAGGTTTAACTAAATGGAGATGGGAAACAGAAGAGAAATGGGTTATTAAGGGAAATTGGAAGTTAAATTAGAAACGAATCTAAAAAAAACCTTTTTTAATTGTTGTAAATTTTAGAATGGGACATTACTGACACAGGCGAACACATTTAATATAGTACGAGCATGAGATGAGTATGAAGTGCACATCTTAGCAGTTCCCACAATGAATATTCTATAACAAGCTTTAAATCTAGGAATTTCCATTGTGCAGATATAAACACTTGTTGCCTTTCTTGTTGTACATTGCAGGAGAGGCATTTTTTTTTTAATGCGCTAGCCAAACTCTAGGTAAATTTCCTTTATACATTGGTGGTGTAGTTTTGGCTAAGTGGAACAGGAAGAGGGGGAGGAAAATAGGATAACAAGAGGGAGTTGGAAGGTAAATTGGAGACTAACTTAAAAAGTTTCTTTTTTGTTCCATCCTACCAATTGTAGGATGGAACATTATCGACAGATGGGAACACATTAGATGGAAGTGTGTTCCACATTTTAGCAGTTCTCACAACAAATGAGTTTCCATAACCAGTTTTGAACTACCTAGAAATTTCCACGGTGTAGAAATGAGCACTTGAAGCCTCCATTGTACTAAGTTGGAATTGTTTGAGAGAGAACAAGTGTCATTCCCTACAAGTGTCATCCCCTACAATAGAACAAGTGTCATTCCCTACAAGATATCTATAAAGGAGAGCTAAAGCACCAATTTATATTTTTTGTTATAACTTGAAACTACCGTCGTTTATTAGGCATAAGGTACGATTTTGTCAAGATTATTCAAAAAAACCTAAACTGCGCGACCTATATGTGAGTCACCATCACTGCGCCACATAGATATTTAAAGATCTTTTAGAGAAAGTGTGTTTTAAAACGGAAAAAAAAATCTGAATATTTTGCAGCGGTCAGACAGCTTTGAGCTTTAAAGGTATTGAATCATCTATTTATTTTCTTCAATTAGCTATTTTAGGTAGATTATGGTTAATCAAGCTAACATATTTTTTTAACTAACTGTCTGATATTTGACTGTCTTAATAAACCATAGTATACCACGAGAGTGTTGTAATTGAATTCAGTGTAGAAGACTATAGGTCGTTGATGTAGACAAACAATAAGGAGTTTATTAAAGGACTGATCGTTTTGGAACGCATTGATTTCATAAGAATGAATCATAAAGCTGCTGAGCAGAACACGAATTCGACGATTGATTCAAAAGAAAATCCTCAACTCATTTACAGAAAGGACTACCTAAAGAAATTACCCAAAATTTTTCCTGAAGAGTGGAATATTATATTAAATTGGAATTGATATTATTGCAGATGATATCAAAATGAACAATCTCAGATTTACGTGAGCAATGAATACTGGCGTTCAACTTTTCATAACAGCCATGTTAATAGATTGCCTGTTGAAGGGTGGCCTCTAAAGCAACAGTCATCGTCATTCGAAATTTCTCTATTATTAAGATGTTTTATAAACCTATTGTTTTCTAAAAATTCCGTAATTAGAGAAGGTGAGGTGAACCGTGGCATAATTAAATTTGCTCATGATCGATTATAAATGCAGTTATTGTTGAAAATTGTTGGAGAGGTTGCTTGTGTCACCTTTTTTGGAAATTGGAGAAACTTGGTCGATTTCTTATTGACTGGAATAACTACAAGTCGTAATGATAGTGAAAAAAGATTGTGAAGACATTTGGCAATGGGAAAGGCAGTATATATTATATAAAAACGGTACTAGTGATATGTTTCAATAGAATAATAATAATCTTTAATCATTTTTATAAAAGTATGAAATGTGCATTCAGCCTTATTCTAAATCACAAAGCAATTTTAGTGTGCTGAGATTTGGTTTAATATTGCATATTATAGTGTACAGTGAAGAAGTGTTATGGAAATTTGTTAAAATATATTTTGAAAAAAAGCAAAAATAAATATAATAAAATTAAATAAAAGAAAAAAACAACAAAATATAAATGCAAACAGATATAATAACTAAAATAAAAATAAAAAAAATGTCAAAAAAAAAAAAATATAGTATAAGTGTCAGCAAAACTTTCTTGTTGTGACTGCACTTGAATGTTTTGTTGTTGTTTACTTTACAGGATGAGTTCTGTTATTGAAATAATGTTGCTAAAATGATGATTTTAAAAAAGTTGTAAAAGTATTTATTTGATAATTTAAATTGGAAGTGAGTGCACTTTTAGTTTGAAATGGGCTTTGTAAAAAACTTTGTATGTAACGAATTTTAAATATTTTTGAATTGCTTTTTTTTTGCGAAAAATAAGGACTTTATAAGGGAAGTTAATGAAATTGGGAAAAAATGTAATGTAATTTACATGATTTGTACCCTTACCTGTGAATACATTTAATTACGGGATGCCTTAAAAATATAATATTATGTAATAATATAATAATAATATGCAATTTTCATTACTAGTCTGGATAAATTAAGATTTATTATGGTGACTAAAGAAAGTGTTTGCTTGAGGCTAAAATAATTTATAAGCCTTAAAATAATTTGATATAACCCTTTTGAATAAATATCAGATCATCCTGTAAAAAATCATATTTCTGTAAATAAATATATACACGTATATGTATATGACAAGTAAATACTAAATAAAAATACAGTATATAAATTATCCTGATAAAAGTGACAAACTCGTTTTCATTTCAGGAACTGGGAATTTTTAATTAAAGATTTTGTCTTAATAAATTATTTTTCTTATTATTTTTTTTTTGTTGTTTTTCTTTTTTGGACCTGTGTTATTTCCTTTTTTTTTATTTCTTTTTATTCTTATTGCGTTTCATCTTATCTTACTTGTGCTTATCAATCTGATCCAATTCATAAAGAATAATAAAAATAATGTAAGGACCTTATTTTTAATAAAGGCAAGGCAAAGAAACTGGTTAAAATATTATACCAAAGGCAGGATAGTATATAAGCAACAGAAAAAAAAAAAAAAGAAAAAAAATAGCAATGTAGATTGTGTTGACGGTTGACTTCACAGTCTGGTGATGATGATTTCCTGGCTTGTATTCGCGTCTAGCAAAAAAAAAAAATGATGAAGCTGTGATGTGTTGTTTTTACGTTGTCTGTTTAGTTTCTTCATGTTTTTATTTTTTTTTTTTTTGTTAATTTTTGTTTATTCTCTATTATCTCCGTTATTACTTTTATTAACATTCAAAGTTGAATCTAAACTAACATTCTAATGAATGTTGTAGGTATGAGAAATTTGTTAACTAGAAAGTTATTAAATTTTTTAAAAGCGGTTGTTCATAGTTTCTTTGCCTTTTTTTCTTTTTTTTTTTTTGTAGACAATTTATCTACAACAAAAAAAAAAGGCAGAAAATATTAAAACAAAATTTTCTTAAATTGTGAAATATTTAATGAGTTCTTGTCTAAAGGATGTCGTAATTTTTTAATGTATTCTGTTTAATTAATGAATTTTACGCGGTTCACCTCTTTTCTAATTTATATTATATTTGTGCTTATGTATATTATATGTATGTATACAGTATTATATATTTTAATATATATTAAAATAAAAAAGTATTGAGGTAAAATTTTATAATTTTCAAAATAGTGGTTACATTTTTCAAGGTGAATTTGAATTTTTTTTTTTTTTTTTTGGTTTTTTAAATGAAATGATTTTTATTAGCATTTTCAACATTATTAGCTAAAATTGAGGTTATTAACATGAATTTTCATAAACAAAATAAAAAAAAAAAAATTTTATATTTTAAATAGGATGTAATATTTTTATGGTTAATGACACGAATTTAAATAATGTGGGCAAAAAGTTTTATAAAAATAAAATAGTTTAATGAAATTTTGAGAAATTCCTGTAAATAAACATAATACTAAATTTAAAGTAAAACTTCTCGTAGGTATTTTTTTATTATTTCTGTATATACTTACATGATGATCATATATATCATAATATATTATATATTGGATGATTCGTTAATGTGTATCTTCACATATACCACCCTATAGCGAATAATGTGGAAACAGAACTTTTGTATGGGGGCTATATTGTGGGTCCAATATTTTCCGAGCTGTGGGGCCAAATAATACCCATAACTTCTTGTACGAACAAGTTTATAGCACTCTGAAAAATGTTTTTAAAAGCATGAGAAAGGAGCTAAATGTATTTATTTAAATCTTTATCTTTTTTAGTTTTACTCTAAAAGGTTTTCGAAGTTGGAAATTTTTAATTTTTTTTAATTTTTGATAGAAGAAAAATGCATATTTTGTTAGTGACATGATATGAACATTTTTTTAGGTGTTTAAAGCTTCAAATAGTACCTTTCCCAAGTTTTAATTTAGTATATATCATGCGTTAAATTAGCTTTCACCGTTGGGGAGGTATCCTGTAACATTTTTTAATATTCAAGTCATCGCGTACGGGTCTTTTTGATCCAAATCTATTTTAGAAGCCAAAAACTCTTTTTTTCTTAACCATATTGTTTTTCATTTTCCTAGTAGCTGAGTTTTAATATTTTCTTAAAATTAATTTAATTTCTTTTTTAATACAATAACTGTCATTTTCTCGTTAATTTTTTAAAAACTTTATTCATATATTTGAAATATGAAAACCGTCTGGATCAGTAAATTTCCAATTTTCTAAAATCTTTAGGTACATGTTTTTATTTTGAATTTTTGTCCGAAACAATTATTGTCCGAAACTTTGTATTGAAAAACTGTTTATTATCAAATTTTACATAAGAAGTTTTATAATATTCTTATTTTACATAAGAATTTTGATGTACGTTTACAGCAGCGGCAACAAAAAGTGTCAAATAAGTATAAAATATTTTATGAAAATTTTCAATTTGACACTTTAGAATTTTTCGTTCTTGTTAAATAAATTTAATTAAATATGATAAGTAAATGGTTTATTATTTGCTAAAAAACTTACATTATCTTACAAAAAAATAAACATACAGATATTGTCATATATTATTAACAGATAATGTCATATATTATATATTATTATTAGTCAGTCCGACTTTTTTGTCCTTTAAGAAAGGTTTGATTAATATAGGTGTTGTTACGTATACCGTAAGATAAAGTTATTAGGTACGAGGTTCTTAAAATATATTATGCACTTGTATCTTAGGTTTATTATTTTAGAATTAAAACTAATAAATATTTTTTTATTTAGCTGAGAAGCTTTGAAAAAATAAGAATTGCCTGTGTTGAATAGCAGTAAGAAGTGAAAAATTTGGCTGTGTTTTCAGCTTACATTTAGTTATAAAAATTTTTCTGGGAAAAAAAGAAATTATTTAGGTTTTAAATTCCAAATAATACTGTTGTTGTTGTTGGGAAGAGGGAATAGACAACTATCTTTCTACCTAGGCCTCTGCGGCCCTTTGGTACCCCATCTCAATGAAATGCTTGTTGTTCATAGCGGCTCGTCGACCCGGTTTATGCCCCCAAAAATCTAACGTTGGTTTTCTGTTCAAATGCCCTTACTTCGGAGAGATTTTTGCACTACCCTTCTCCCCAAGTTTGCTCTTCTTTGAGATTTTAGCGTCGAGCATTGGTAAAGTACGTGTAGTACCGTCTCTGCTTTCCGTCCCAAACTCTATACATTCCTGTGTCAGCCTCCCTATTTTTTCAACATGTGTCCTTAGCATCAGATGACCTGTACTGATTGCATTATAAAGTCGGAGGTCTTCCTTGTTTATTTTCAGAGTTTTTCTCGTTTTTCTCAGCCAGCTCGCCACAAAACGCCCTCGAATGTAATAAGCTTATTTTCTGCAGCCAGCTTTCTTTTACTTTGGATTTAGCCCACAAATAATACTAATCTTCAATTAAAACAAAAAAAATTCTAACTGAAATAGAGTTAATTAATGAATTAACTTAGAAATATGTGACAACATTTCTCATTTTTATTCGTATAAGGAGTATATAGGGCATCCAATAAGTCATTTATTATTCATATTTAACTGAGTTTCATTTTTTGAAATTATTATAGTTTCAATAAGCCGTTAATTACTCGACTGTAGCTATTGTACAAGACTATTGAACGCATATAAATATTTTTATTTGGGCGACATCTATTAGATATCTTATACAAGAATTATTTTCATTATATATTTTGATATGATATTTATTATATAAAATGTATATGTTATGTACTTATTTTTTATGTAGTTATATATTATATACTAATTACATGTTATAAGAAAAATCTGTATTAAGTAATCAACGGCTTAGTGAAATTAATGATTCACGAAACTGAATCTTAGTCATATATGAATAGTAAATGACTTAATGGGTGCCCTGGCTATACTCCTCATAGTAGTGGCAAGGAAAAAAAAAATCTATATGACAGAGCGGGGGTTTTAACCCGAAGCCTTTCAACTGAAAAGTTGGTGTCTTAACAACTACACCATTGGCTGGATTAAAAAGTAATTAATTAACCAAATGAGATTAAAAATATAAAAAAACTCAATTTAATTTAGTTCCAGTAAAATAGCTAATAAAATATACCTAACGATTTATTTAAAAACTAAAAATTTATTTTTATTTACAAACTTAAACATTTACTAAGACTTTAGAAACTCGGACTAATTTTCTACTTACTATTATTATTAATCTGTTTATTACGGCAAAAGAATTTCTTTATTCCTGATCAAACATCATGATCATATGCCGTAACTGTTGCATACTTGTTCTATAAATATATTGATTGGATTGTTTTCATTATAATATTATCGTCATTCTGTAACTTTTATAACAATGGTATATCAACTTTTAAAACATTAAAATATCATTCATAAAAATTAAATTACAAGATAGTTTATTAAAAATTAATAAAATTGTTTTTTAAAAAAAAAAAAACAATAATTCTGTATTTTTGACTTTTTTTTATTACCTATTTAAAAGAGTATATAAAATATTTATAACATTAACATTCTTGTAATATTAAAATATAACATTCCACCTGTTGATAATTGCTATTAAAGAACTATACCGCTTTACAACAAAATAAATAACTTTCTTTTCTTTTATTATCTATAAGCAAATATATACATATATTATAAATATATATAAATATTTTTTATATAATATATGTATAAATCACTTAGAAAATATTGTATATCTATATAAAAAATATACAACTTTAATACCCGACATTTTATCATAAATATTTTATGAACTTTTAGGACTTTTTTAGCTTGTTTTTATTTAAGGATACACTATTCTTATAGAATTCCTCAAACTTCCTCTAAACATCACAAAGGCAAAACAAAAAAACAAAAAAAAAATAAAAAATCAAAACTCTAGATAAAACAAAAAAAGTGACTAAAAGTTAAAGAATTATTACAACTTATAACTTAGGCACAAAAGTTCTTAAAACATCACCTTTAATGTCATAAAGTATTTTCATTGTAATACATATATATATATGTATATAAATAATATTTGTATACATGTGTATAATATATAAAGCTATATATTATAATATATTTTTAGATGTTTATACATATATATTTGTTTATTATTTGAAATATTTTTTTTTGAATGTAATAACTAAGAGATCATTATTATAATGTCCTGTATGCGGTTTTCTGCACAATCCCAATATAAAAAAAATGTCTAAGCCGAAACAAAAGAGGAATAGAAAAATAGTTGAAAATATAAAAAATAAAGAAATAGGTATGAATAAATAAATAAATAAATAAGTAAACATAAGCAAACTTTAACTTTTTTTTTTGTAGGTCAACAGTAGCAATAGTAGAACATAATATATAATAAACTAAGGAAAAAGAAAGAAAGATATATAGATATGACAATTTTTAGTTCTTTTATTTATACTTAATATACGTTTACTGATTACAAGGGTGAAATAAAAGATACAAAAACAAAAAAAAAAACGAAAACAAAAAATCAACGACAAAAAACTAAAATCCGATACGAACACAACAAGAAATCCTTTTTTTTTTATTCTTTTTCTACATCCTTCTATATAGAATATCCTTTTGGCAAGGAAAATTGTATTCTCATGCAGTGTAATAACCATCTGGAGCAAGTTAAAAAAAAATATATATATTTTTTTTTTGTATACTAAATGTTTGTATCGTTGGTATACAAAATATTTATTACGATACAAGAGAAAATAATAAATAAATAAACAAGTAAACAGAATTCATGGACGTATAAATAATAAACATTTGATGGGGGTTAAAGGATATAATGATTATTTTTAATTATTTTCAATTCTCATTGTTTATTTTTTAATTTTTTACTACAAATAATCTTAAATTTAAAATAAAAAATTAAAATTTATACAATAATTTATTGTAATATCAATTCAAATATAAATAAATATATATTCTGTTCGAATAAACTATAATGTTATATATCTATAAGTAAAACGTTTGATCCGCCATTTTCTTTTTCTTTATGATTTTTTTTATAAATTTGTGTATACTATATGCACGTATATACTTATATTCTTTTAAATATATATACAATTTTATAAAATAGAATAAAACACACTTTAAATATTTAAAAATAAAAAGAAAAAATTAAAATTTATAAAGAAAAAATGAAATTCATTACAAAAAGTTATCATAATCATTCAAAAATCACCACCCAATTTGCAGATTTTCAGCTCCGCCTTTGTTGTTTATAAATATACACTAACTTTTTATTTTGTACTCAACATTTATATTTTCCATGTACTTAACGAATCAGATTTTTACTAATACATAAACAATTTTTAGACTTGTTCTTGTTATTTTATAATTGTATTATACATAATATTATTTTACAGTTATTATAGCTGTAGTTCATTATTATATGTACCAGATGATTTTGGAGCAGCATAATTTGTTTCTAGTATATAGAAATTATAAAATAGGTAAAAATGTTGTATTGTTAGTTTTTTTTCCATAAAAACGGGATTTTTTGTTTTTATACAGATATGAAACACATTCTTCTAGCAATTTTAGATTAGATTTTCTTTTAGTTTTTATGATTAATTTTCTGCAAAAACAGTCAACCGGCTCATCTATGTATATTATTATTATTATATTATATTGCAAAAATATATCATATTATCATAAACTAACAACCAACACGAGTTACATTACAATACAATTCATGAAAATATAACTCATTGAAAAATAATTGAGAGAGAAAATAATGAAAATTGAGAAATTAGAATATTTTTGTTTTACAGTCTTTTCTGTTCTATCAGATGTAATATTATTTATGTCTGTAAGATTTTTGCCTTGGCAATATTGTCATACTGTGAAATATGAGCATTTTATTATTGAGTAATTAAAACTGAGTAGAGTTGTCTTGTAAATATGCTTTAAAAATAATTTAATTTTATTATTTAAATGAGTACAAATTAATTAAATGAGTTAAAATTTTTTATTATGATTAAAACCTTATGAGTATAAATTGTGAATTTTTAGGAATACTAATATATTATAGAAACTTTTCCATTGAATATACTTTTTTGTGAGTTAAATGATGTTTCAATGTACTTGAACTTAAATGTTAGATAAACTTATATGGAAAAATTATAAAAAAAAAAAAAACTGACAAAATATTTTGAATAATATATAATATACTCAAAAATTATTATGTAAGTGGGTTGATTTTAATATTAAGGAAATTCAAATCTCTCAAATGTTGAGTGATATACTCTCCAAAATTACCTAAATATTTGTATAATATGTAATCAACTGTATTTATAATGTATTGTATTTTAAGTTAATAACTTTTTATTATCAAAATTTATTTTCTTTCATATTTTTTGTATTGTGAATATTATGAAAATATTTTTTGAAATGATGTGAAAGGACTTGTTGCAGATATATAAAAATTTTAAATTATTGAAGTACCTACCAAAATCTGACAAAAAAAAAGAAGGAATATAGTAAAGGATTGGTTATTTTAATTTTGTAATATTTAAGATAAATTTTAAATTAAGATTTTAGTTTTAAAATTAACTAAATAAATATAATATTTTTTTAAATATAATATGTCAAAATAATATTTATTTAAATTTTTTATGTCACGAAATAAAAAACGTAATGTGACATTTTTACGCGAAATATTATCACAAGCAAAATATATTTAACTCATTCAAAAAACATATCTACATACATATATGCCAAAATAATAAAACAAAAAGTATTTGTTTTGACTCATATGATGGAAATGACAATTATTGATAGTGTAATGGAATATCAGGAAAATCAAATAGATATGACACCTATAGGTTTTTATATACAAAATTTGTATTAAATTTTTAAAAAATTGACATTCTAATGTTTTATGATCAAATAACAACATAAAATTCATGTTATAACAGCTTTGCAAATAAATATTACACAAGAATTTAATATAATTATAGATACAAAACAAATTTTAAGAAAAAACTAATTTTATAATAAAGTGAATTCCACAATATCGAAATGAGTTATTTTTCCCTTTTCTCAATATAAAATACTAATAAAAATATTAATTTAAAAAAATTTCTTGATATTCGTTAAGTCCCTCGTTTACCGGTAAACAAAAAAATAGCTTGTATTAAGTTCTACGTGTATAACTGCGGTGAACATCATTGAAATGTTTCAAAATCCAATGCTTACCGGTGAACAAAAAAAAAACTCTTTATGTTTATCGGTGACCACGGAATTTTGAAACATTTCCGGTATGTTTACCGATGATTCACGTGGGGCTCAACGAGTTAATATATTAATTTTACGAATTTATTTGAGTGTGTTTTGAATAAATGAAATTTCAAAAACTGAGAACGTTTATTTTATATTTTAAATGTTAATTTACTTAAATTGGACCTTGAGAAAAACTTAGAGTATTAAATTAAATATTAAATATTTATTGGTGACGTCGATGTGTGATCAACATGATTTAAATAATTATGTATATTCAAATATTTTAAAAATAAAAATAAATTATTAACGAACAAAATCTTAATGATATTTTCCCACAATACATACCATATACATAAATACTATTGTTTTCTAACAATGTTACATTAAAGTTTAAAAAGTTTGATTTTCACTTTTTTTTTAAATTCATCATAAAAACTGAAATTTAAAGTTAAGCTGATAAATAATTTTTTTTTTAAATACATATCTATTTATTCTCTTATAAATTGTATTATTTCTTCCTAGTTACCTTTAAAATTAATATAACTTTCCTTAAGGACTTTTAATATCTTTTGATGTGCAGTAACATATACAAAAACATATATTGTATATAAGGTATCTTAATAAATACATATATAATATTATATATTGTTTCTTTATAAATTAAATCATAAAAAAAATTGTCTACATTCCTTTTGCTACTAAGTAAAAAATAAAAAGGAAAATATAAAGGAAAAAAAAAATATTCAATTTTCCATGTACGTGTTAATAAAATTTTCTTATTATTATTATTTTTCTTGTAAATTTTCCTTTTGCTTTTTTTTTTTTTTTTGTTTTGCATTACATCTGTAAAATTGATATAATTGCCATCTAAACGATAAAATTAAAAAGAAAATAAAATAAAAAACAAATAATAACAACAAAACATTTAAGATGTACAGCGTAGCGCACCATGGTTTTCATATAGTACAGAATTTCAACATTTAAAACAGAACGAACGAAAAAAAAAAAAAAATAAAACCATCTCTTAAATTTGAAGAGTGAAGATTTTTTAATATGAAAAAATGTAATAAAGTAATGTTGAAATAAAAAATAACAACTCAATATAGCTATACAATAACAGCACTACAATATTTATTAAAAAAAAGACCGAGTTGACAAGTAATATACATATTTATTTAATAATAGTGGGTTTATTTTCCGTTTTCATTCTTTTTTTTTTTTGTTTTCTTTCTTATATTTCATAAAATTTCCTTTTTTTTTTTTGTTTTTAAATGAGTTCAGATATTACCTTCCAACCTCCCACCAATTGAATATTGTAATTAAAATTTATTGCATATTTCACCACCAACAACTAACTCATCATCAAGAAATGCAAAAGAAATGTTGTGTTGTTTTTTTTTTTTTTTTTCTAGAAATTATAAGTAAAATTTTTTTTTTAAAGGGTGGCATAAATCCATATGAAAGTAGTCTTAATATCAGGATTCCTGTACAAAAAAAAAAAAAAACAATACAATAACTGTAAATATTGTTCTGTAAAATATTTGCTAGAAATGAAAATATATATATAATATATATATAGGTGTATACTAAATACTGTAACATTATGATTTTAGTTCATATGTCATATTTACATGCACTTAGTGTGTAGAGCACATAATCATACATAATACAACATTTGTACAGATTTTGCAGAAAATTTTTTTAGTTTAAAATTCTGTTATTAATTTCATGTATTGTGTATTTTATTATTTTGTGACGTTTCTCCCTGTTTTTACAGAAGCTCATATATTTTTATTTTTTCTCTTTTCCGAAATTTTATGAATTTTTTATATACAAAATTTGTTGTTGTTTATAGCTGTATGTATTATTATATATTTTATTTTACTTTTGTTGTTATTATTGTTGTTGCTATTTATATTGTATTGTACCTACTCTGTTTCTGTTTTTTTTTTTTTTTTTTTCTCAATTTTTCTATATTGTATAGATAAAGTACATAAAATAATTTTTTTCTTTTTGTTTCTGTTTGTTTTTTTTTTTTTCCTTTTTAAAATAAAACAAAATGAAAATTTTTCTCTAGATATTTTTCTTTTTTCACCCAACATTTTTATATACGTAATACGTACATAAAAATATACAGAAAAAAAAAAAAAAACAAAAAGGAAAAAAATACAAAAAGAAAAAATTAAACAGAAAAATAATGAAAAATTTAAGAAAGAAACAACAAAAATACGGCGATTCATAGTGGCCGTTAACAGCAGCAATCATAACGTTTTCAGTATAAAATTGGCGGCGGTCTATTTGACATATTATTACATATATTTTTATTATCATTATATTGTTGTTATTATTTTTATTTTACTTATTAAATATAGATATATATTTCTATTATATATACATTATATATATGTATATATAAATATAAAATATAATATTATGTGTATATAATATACAAAATAACAACATATATGTTTTGAAAATTTCACTTGTGTAAAACAATTTTTTTTCTTAAAAAAAAAACAATAACGAAAAAAAAAAAATCAAGAACAATAAATAATAATAAAAAAAAAATAAAGAAACAGTAATCATCAAAAAAGGAAGTTAATTTGTTAACATTTTTACTGTATAAACTGTTTAGTATTTATTTAATGTACTATAACTTTGTGACATTCAATTTATTTATTTTCAAAAAAAAAATTTTTTTTTTTTCTTCATCAAAATACACAAAAATTATTTTGTGGTTACAAAATAAAAAAAAATATCTCATGTTTGTTGTTTAATTTTTCCAAATAAAATATAAACATTATATTTAATTAATTTAAATAAATAAAAAAAAAATATATATATATATATATAATAAGAATATTGTTATATTTAAGTTAAACTATAAAATAGAAATGGTAAAGTAAATTTAAAGTGAAAGTAATTAAAAAACTGTGGGTGTGTGTGTCGTCTGTTTTTCACTAAGAAAAACATTAATACAAACATGAATTATATTATATTATTATTATTAGCATCGTATAACTAAATTTTGTATGTAAAAAAAATATAATATAATAAATATTATAATAAGAAAATAAAAAATTAACTATATTAATAAATGTAAACAATTAAATGAAATATAAGAAAAAAAAAACAAATTAATATTACAAGTATAAATTAAAAATTACTTGAAAATTTACATTTAATTGCTTACAACATATTTAATTATAATTAAATTGAAAATAAATAATTTTTTTTTAATTTAAAATATATGAAATAAAAAGGAGAAGATTTACTCTAAAAAAAAAAAAAAAAAAAAAACTATATATACTTACATATAATTAAATTATTTCTGCTTTTTTAAAAAATCAATTGAGTTTAAAATTTTCTGAAAAAAATATATAAAAAAAAAAAAAATTTTAAATCTCTCGTTTATTTCCTGTACATTTGATGACTAATTATATGTTTACATGTGGAAAACGTGTCAAATTGAAAGTGTATTTAATATACCTATAATATACATAAGAAGTATTTATTATAATATCCATATTATATATAAAATATAGGTATTAAAAAAGAAAAAAAAAAAAATAAATAAGAGTAGGTACCTATTTACCTACCATAAAAAAAAACATTTTCAATTCAAATAATTTTTTATCCTAAGTATAAAGATCCTTCAAATAAAATAGAAAACAAACATATATATATATGTACATATATAAAAACATATTATAAGTTTTAAAATTAGTAGTATAAAAAGTTGAAACTGTTGTACTTATTTAAATAAAAATATTCAAACATTATACATTTCATATAATATATATTATGTATACTTATATATCTAGAACATATAAATTATTCATATAAAATATAAAATTATATATATTTATGTTGTGTTTTTGAAATTTATATTCATTTTCTACACGAGTTAATTTTTTTTTATTAATAAAAAACAAAAAAAAAAATTCATTTTTTTTTTGTTTTAAATTTTTACACCTTTTACACCTACAAAATATTAATTAAAAAAAAAAATAAATAAAAAACAAATAAAGCAACCTACTCATAAATAAAAGAACATATAAAGTAAAAAAAAATCCGGCATAAAAAAAAAAAACAAGGAATTTGAATAAAAACACTTATAAGTTATAACCTATATAAATTATATAGTTATTTATTAATATAACATATACGGTATGTAAAATTTAAGTATATATATTTATTTATTTGTATGTATGTAAAATATAGGATCCAAGTATATATATTATTATGTATATACATATTAATTTTTATGTTTTATATTTATATATGTATTTATATTTTATATTTATTATAAAATTTGAGATTTAATAAAATTTTAATGACGTCAAAATTTAAATCACATGTATGAAAATATATACAATATTATTTAGTATACATACCTACCTATATATGTATATATAAGTAAGTATAATTTTAAATTAACATCATAATAACATAATGTTAATAAAAGTTATAAAAAAATGAATTTGTATAACTATAGGTTGGTTAAATAAAACTTTTTTTTTTTTATTTTCGAATTTATAACTATATCCTTATAAAGGAATTTTTTTTTAACCTTCTTATAAAGTAAATTAAGTAATTATCAAAAAAAAAAAAAAAAAAAAATCAATTTACTGCATTATTTGAATCTTATATGTATTAATAGAAATACTACTCTCTTTGTTTATACAAATATATTTTAGTTAGTTGGTCTTTCAAATATGGTATTTGTCTTTTTTCATTTTGGCTATTCTTCATATTGACCATAGGAAAATTTTGAAAGAGCACATGTTTTGTTCTAACATCTATTAATTTTTTTTCTGTTCTTTTTGTTTTTTTTTTTCTCTACAATCTGAGTCATATAAAGTGTCAATTGATATAAAATGTATATAATATAGTATCAAATTTATAGATACTACAATATATCTTATATTAAATTTACTATAATTTTATGATTTTTCTGTTTAAGATATAAACATCCTTTTTTATATATTATCTCAAATTTATTTCAAGAACTAATCATATTTTAATTAATAATTTTTATTTTTAATAAATTTTATTCAAATAATACATTTAATCATTTGATAAAATTAATTAATTAAAACAATCATTTATATATATACATATATAATAAAGTTTTACCCATAAATTTATATAAAGTGTACCAATTAAATATTAATTTGTTTTTTTTTTCTTTTTTTTGTTTTTTTGTTGTATAATTATTGTTATAATAATTTGAAATAGATCTGTAATGTCCTGATATTAAAACAAAAAAAAAAAAAAATAAAATAATCTTTTGTAATTAAATCTTAACAAATAAAAATCTTATATTATATTCTCTTGAATAACTAATCACTATGCATAAATCCTCTAAAGTCAGTTTATTTTCTATATATACATATATATAAGCAGGCGTATATAAAAAAAAATATGTATATATAATATATATAATTGAATGGAATAATAATATATAGCTGAAAAAAAAAAAAAAAAACAATGTGAAATACTAGTGAGGAATTACATGTCAAAAACATTCACAATTCGAAATGGATTCGTTTAGTTATTATAAATACATACCTATATTTATTATATAGGTACATACAATATGCATGCATATTTGTATTTGTATTAATCATTGTCTAAATAATAATAAAAAAAAAAAAAAAACGGAAACGAAAAAGAAAGAAAAAAAATAAATATGTAAATTAAAAACAAAATCAAAAACGACAATAAACAAAAACAAAAAAAAAAAAACAAAAATGAAAACGGTGTAACTGCGGTGTAAAAATTCAATTCTCTTATTGATGAACGAAAATGTACGGATCATATTAATGGGCGCCTACTGTTATATTATTATTATTTTTTCTATATACGTATTGAAAATCAATTAAAATTTTACAGCAGCAGCACAACATTGATGTTGAATAGATGTTTTAACCATTATGAAATAGTATCCTTTTTTTTTTTTATTTTTTCGTTTTTTGTTGTATAAGCTTCTTCAAACTTATTGAAATTATGTACATATATTATTTTGTAAGTGGATGTAAATGTATCTTATATGTATATATATATTATAATATAATATTATATGTCTAAACTTATATATATATATATATAAAATATAATATACATATTTGTTTGTATTTTTTAAAGTCGATTTTTTTTTCATCAGAATCATTGAGAAACTTATTATTGTGAGGAAATAACTTTGTTACCCTTGTTTCCTTTTTAACAATTATTTATGTATAAATATGTTACTGTTAAATGTCTAAGCCTATATTATAACCATGATGAATGAGTATTAACAAAAATTAAATAATTTTGTTAAAATATAAAATAACAGTAAAAAATTTAAATATTATTTATTTATATATGTATATACGTGTCGACTATCGAGTACCGAACTATTCAGTTGAAACGAAAGAAAGAACGTCGAATTATAATGATAAAATTTCATCAATTAACAATAAGTTTAAATTTAACATTTATGTTTAAAACTAAATTATTAAATTATTTAAAAAAAAAACAGAAAATTATGTATTAGTTAAAAAAAATATTTATTGACAACTACCATTCAACATTCAACAGGTGGTTCAGTTTTAAAATTTATATTTTATATTTGCATATACATATGTAAAAAATTTAATTATGTATTTCTTACAATCTATTTCATGCGTTTTATGGTTTATCTGTTAACCATTAATATTAATAGAAATTAAAGATTACTTTTAAAAAATATTTACATTTTAAATATTTAATAAAAAATTTGAGATATAGGGCCCTCGGTGTTCTAGGGGGTAAAAGCGTATAAAATACACTGTAAACACCGAGGAAGTGTGGGTTCGAATCCCATACACCTCATAAGAGTTATTCCTCCTTACGACAATTACAACCAAGCCTGAACAGGAAAGGCTGTATAATTTCCTGTCCACGTTTATGTGGCAGAGAAATGCATTCAAAAAAACAAAAAATTTGAGATACAATCTTAAAATTTGAAAATATAATATGGTTCCTTTCTGAAAAAAAAAATTTTAAATTTAAAATCTGTATGAAAATGAAAAATGAAAAAATTTTTTTTATAGCCAAAAATAGTCATCCAGAATTTATACCTAAAATTAAAATATAATAAGAGTATTCACGAGTTGGTGCAAAGTGGTCTTGCACAAGTACAAAATTTTGCACCGTAGCATAATTCAATTTTTTGACAGTTAAAGTGCATTTGTTGTTATTTTCATGTATAAAAAAGTGCAAAATTTTGCAAGACTATGCAAGACCTAAACCCTATCGCATATTTATGCAAGACCATTGCAAAGTTTGTTTATATATTTTTTGTAAGCGTATATTAGATAAAAGTTTAAAAAATGCCTAAAAAAAGTGGAAAAAAAATTATTTCTGATTATTTATTAAGTCAAGTCATATGAAGATATACGAATATCTGAAATTTTTGGTAAGCATATTAAATTTTTATGTAAACAAAAGAAGCACATCAATGATATTTGACAGTTCAATAAAAATTCATGCTAGGGTTGTTCACGAGTTGGTGCAAATATATGCTACGGTGCAAAAAAAATTTGCACTTATGCACCAACTCGTGAATACCCTTAATATTAATATTAAAAAAAAATTGAAGAATCGAAAATACAATTTAAAGTAATTTTTTCCTTGATCTTGATTGAAATTTATAAACATGTAATTGATTTTGTCTTATCTTAAGGTCTTTAGTCAATTCAATTACGTTTTCTCTCAATGGTAATAATTTAATCCGTTAAGTTATTTTAAAAAATTATAGTCTTTAAAATCCATATTATTTTCTTTTTTTTTTTTAACTTCAACAGGAACATATAAATAAAAGTTGAAATTTATATTTTAAAATTTGTAACATGTTCACAGGATATTCAATTATTTATTGTTTATATTTGTTAAATTGTAAACTATATAATTTTGTACATATATTATAGATACAATTGTGGACATTAAATTTAAAAAAAAATTATAGTTTTATTTTTCTATAGCTAGAATATTTTATAATTTTCATTGATTTTGATATAACATTTAAAAATTAGTTAGTTTTTTTAATACTCAATTCAACAGAGCTAATGTTTAAACATATCGACTCAAATTTCGTATTGGGCTTAACTAAATTAAAAATAGTAAATACTATATAATATAACTATTATTATGAGCACTTGCAGGTCACTGATGAGCATCTATGCTTCTAATATTTCCATCTGCATGACAAACACATTGCATATTTATAATAGCAATGCCTTTTCTATAATATACATATTCATCGGCAAATCTCCCATATTTTACTATCTCAACTGATTTAGATTGAGATATAAATGATCAATTTCACAGTTAACTAAAGGTGCTAGCTCTATAATTATCACACGGGAAATGTAGCCAAGGCTTAGATGAAAATTTTAAGGAAACTTTCGTTTTTGTAGTTTGAACGTTCTGAAGATACAGTTTTTAAAAATGCTTAAAAATTTTTCTATGAGTCTGTTAGTCTGTAGATTTGGATTTTTCTCTGAATGCTCGCTAGCTGTTAAACGGCTTGACCTACGAAACTGAAATTTTCTAAAAGACGATTTTTTCGCAGTAGAAAGGAATCGGGTCGGATCAAGGGGTTGGGTGCCTCCAATACAAAAAGCACCAAAAAAAATATTTTTCTAATGTAATTAAAAGCTAATGTAATTAGTCAAGTATCATTCATTATTAGAATTCTTTTTTGAGAAAACTACTAGGCCAGAACTATTTACATTGTTACTGAGACACAAGAAAAATATGTTCGAGTAGCATTGATCAAAAATCTAATATTAGAATTTTTCGGGCCTCGAGAAATTCTTTTAGCCCTTTATAAGTTGTATGGAGATTTCTTTGTTTATATGTCCAATATGTTTTTTAGTCTTATCTTAATATATAATTGGCTTAGGTATATGAAATGTTTGTAGTATTTTCATTTACGTTAATTTATGACTACTATTTTTATGAAAACAGTTAAAAAGAATAATTTTATACGAGCAAACTATATAACTTCTAATATTCTTTGAATTTGAATACTCCACGGGCTTTTCTGCTACATAGTAATAAATATGTGAAATGTTTGTAGTATTTTCATTTACGTTATTTTTTATGACTACTATTTTTATGAAAACAGTTAAAAAGAATAATTTTATACGAGCAAACTATATAACTTCTAATGTTCTTTGAATTTGAATACTCCACGGGCTTTTCTGCTACATAGTAATAAATAATTTGTATTTTAATTATAATACTAAAAATTAGAAAATAAAAAATTTAAAAAAAACGAGGAAGAGTGCAGTAGAGTAGACTGTGTCAACTATGGGACACCCGTATGGACGTCATATATCCTATTATAAAACTTGATCATCTTTTAAAAACTTCAGATGTTTTAGTACCGAACTACAGAAATATATTTATGTAAATTGTGGAGTTGTATGACAGCTACCCGAATCTATTGCGCCTAGCTTCATTAAGTTCCAAGAAATGCAAGAACCCTAAACCGGCTGCATTAGATCAATCAAATTTTACAAAAGTTTTTGGCATGCAACTCGACACTTTTTCACTAAATTTCAGATAGCTAGATTCAATAGACACTGAGTTATTTTCATTTAAAAAGAGAAGTTGTATGGCAGCTACCCGAACCCGTTGCACCACTGCAACCAAATTTTGCAGAAGCTGTTGCCATAAAACTTGATCATCATTCGCAAAATTTCAGGTACCTAGATTGGATAGACACTGGGTTATTTCGATTTAAAGAAAGAAGTTGTATGGCAGCTTCTCGAACCCGGCGGCCGAAAATGCTGGAGTTAAATAGCAAAACTAACAATTTTGCAAAAGTGACGTATGCAAAATGTCAGCCTTCTAGCTCCTTTATTTTTTGAGTTATCGTGCGGACGGACACTGTGTTATTTTCATTTAAAAAGAGAAGTTGTATGGCAGCTACCCAAACCCGTCGCACCACCACAACCAAATTTTGCAGAAGTTGTTGCCATAAAACTTGATCATCATTTGCAAGATTTCAGACGCCTAGCTTTATTAACTTCCAGGAGGTGCAAGAAGCCTGAACCGACTGCTCTAGAACAACCAAATTTTACAAAAGTTGTTGGCATATAACTCGACACCTCTTTACTAAATTTTAGATTCCTAGCTTCAATAAACATTGAGTTATTCTCATTTAACCGGATAAGTTGTATGGTAGCTACCCGAACCCGTTGCACCACCACAACTAAATTTCGCAAAAGTTGTTGTTATAAAACTTGATCTTCATTTGTAAGATTGCAGACACCCAGCTTCATTAAGTTCCAAGAGGTGCAAGAAGCCTGAACCGGCTGCTCTAGACCAACCAAATGTTACAAAAATTGCTGGCATGTAACTCGACAACTCTTCACTAAATTTCAGATATCTATAGATTCAATAGACACTGAGTTATTTTCATTTAAACAAAGAAACTGTATGGCTGCTACCCGGACCTGTCCCACCAGCACAACCAAATTTTACAGATGTTTTACTCGACACGATTTTGCAAAACTTCAGATACTTAGCTTCAATATCCTTATCATTTTCCTTTTGCTTCATTTATTTTAATTTGAGTTGATGAAAATTAAATCTATTTATTTGTTTTCTGTTGCATAAAAGAATATTTTAGCATTTTTTAGCAAGAACGTAGTGAATTATTTTGCACACTGTAGTACAATGAATTTCAAAATCTTCTTTAACACCACTCTAAAAATCCAAACCTTTATGTATAGTCTTTATGTGTAGCCTTTAAAATATCGCCTTTCTTTTTCTTGGAGTAAGTGATCCTCCTCTGGTTTCGATACTTTCTTATAAAAATTCATTGCATAGAAAATAGATATTAATCGATATTGGAGTAAGTGATTGCCCTCTGGTTTCGATACTGTCTGATAAAAATTCATTGCATAAAAAATTGATATTAATAGGTGATATTAATATACATTTCGATCTTCTTTAGATTTTCTTTAACTTTTTTTTTCTTTTCTGAAAACCTAAACTATTGATCATTAATTAAAATATCGAAATTTCAGTAAGTGATCCTCCTCTGATTTCCATACTTTTTAATAATAATTCATTGCATAAAAAATTGATATTAAAAGATGAAAATCTTATTAGATATTTTGTTTTGTCAAGGACTAAAACTTCTTCTTCGTTGGTAATCAATTTGATTTAAGTATTTGCTTGAAAGCAGTCATCTTTATATTCTGAAACTAACTATAAATATCTAATTTCAAAATTTTGAAAAGTTTATTAGAATTAGAAAGTACCAATTGAATATCAAAAAAAGTTTTGTCATTATTTATATTAAAGTCATATTTTGTTGAAGTGTTATTAATTGTGTGTCTGCAATTGTATTAGTTTTCATATTATAAAAACCTACATATTATGGACGTTGTTATAGGATACACTTTGAACGCTTTTCTATGCAGAAAAAATAATTATTTTTATTTTTAAATTGTTATTATTATTTGAAAAGAGAATTTTTTGTTTTTAGAAATGATTTATTATTAAACTTTTCGAGGTTTTTAGTTCTTGTAAATTGTTGTAGTTTTGCCTCAATAAAAAAAAAAAACAATTGTTTCCTTTTTGTTTTCGATTTCTGAACTTTTAACATATTCAAAAAAAAAAAAAAAAAAAAAAAATGTAATTAATTTAAACATTTAAATTCTCAGAATTTTATTTAAAAGAAAAATTTTTTTTTTTTTTGTTTTTTGAATAATTATTATTAAATAAAGTATCTAGATAATATATTGTTTGTATATTTATATATATTATAATATTATATGTATATACATATATATATATATATGATTATGTTTGTATATAAATATAATTGTATTCATTTATAAATAATTAATGTTATATCAATCAAAATTAAGCACAATATTATAATAAACATTCCAGAAAATTAATTAATTTAAGAAGAAATAATGGTAATAAAATATAATACAGAATATTATTATAATTACCATTATTATTATATATATATATATATACGTATATACATTAGATACATATTATTTTAAAATTAATTTTAATTTCGAATTTTTATAAAAATTTTCAATTTAGTTTTAATTTTGGGGTTTTTCTTCGGTATATAAATTCTTTATAATATTTTTTGTTTTGAATATTTATATTTCACAGAATATTAAAAACAAGGTAGAATGTAAACCAACGGTTTTTAAAAGCGCACATTTCCAAAACTCAATACAAATTGTTTAGAAGTGTGACTTACAGAAAAATTTGAAAATTTCATGTAATAAGAAACAAGGTAGAATGTAAACCAACGGTTTTTAAAAGCGCACATTTCCAAAACTCAATACAAATTGTTTAGAAGTGTGGCTTACACAAAAATTTGAAAATTTCATGTAATAAGAAAAAACTTGAAAATAGGACATTTTTGAGATTTTGAGGGGCCGTAAGTCCGGAATCCTATATAACTAAGAAAAGCTGTTAACACACGTAAAAATTTATTATTGAAGCTTTAATTTTTATGTCTTGCCGAAGAAAAGTTTTTACAGGTGCCTAAGTTACAGGTGTCTAAAAATAGCAAATTTTCAATTTTTGAGGCGTAATAACTCTTAAAGAGGGGGCGTTACCAAAAAATTTTCTGAGGAAACTTATACTAATTCTAAAAGTTCTTTCTTGTCTCAAAATTTCAGGTTCCTATCTAAAGGGGTGCCGGAGTTATGAAAAAAGAAATTTCATGCAAAATGTGGTTTTCACATAACGGTAAATTTAAATCGTAAATTACAAAATATTACATAATTTTGATATTGTTTTATATAGATAATAAAATTTTCGATCTTCTACCGGTTTTAGATTGCAAAACTATTACGCAAAGCCTGAGATATATACAACTGAAAATAAAGCTTTTTTACAATTTTGAAGAGCTGCAGCTTTGGAACCCTTTACAACTAAAATAAACCTTTCACGCACGTAAAAATATATTATTGTAGCTTTCATTTTCATGTCTTGCCGAAGAAAAATTTTTACAGGTGCCTAAGTTACAGGTGTCTAAAAATAGCAAATTTTCAATTTTTGAGGCGTAATAACTCTTAAAGAGGGGGCGTTACCAAAAAATTTTCTGAGGAAACTTATACTAATTCTAAAAGTTCTTTCTTGTCTCAAAATTTCAGGTTCCTATCTAAAGGGGTGCCGGAGTTATGAAAAAAGAAATTTCATGCAAAATGTGGTTTTCACATAACGGTAAATTTAAATCGTAAATTACATAATATTACATAATTTTGATATTGTTTCATATAGATAATAAAATTTTCGATCTTCTGCCGGTTTTAGATTGCAAAACTATTACGCAGAGCCCGAGATATATACATCTGAAAATGGGGCTTTTTTACAATTTTGAAGAGCTGCAACTTTGGAACCCTTTACAATTAAAATAAACCTTTCACACACGTAAAAATATATTATTGTAGCTTTAATTTTTACATCTTGCAAAAGTAAAATGTGTGCAGGTTCCTAAGTTACAGGTGTTTAAAAATAGCAAATTTTCAATTTTTAAGCCCTAATAGCTCATAAACAGGGGGTGGTCCGAAAAAATTTTCTGAGCAAACTTATACTAATTCTAAAAGTTCTTTCTTGCCTCAAAATTTCAAGCTTGTATCTAGAAGCGTGCCGGAGTTATGAAAGTAGAAAAATCATGCAAAATTTGGTTTTCACATAACGGTAAATTTAAATACTAAATTTAAAAAAATTGTATAATTTTGATATTAATTTACAAAGATAAAAGAAATACCTGTCGAATGACGTTTTCAGATTGAAAAAATCTTAAGCAGAACATAAGATATATGCATTTAAAAATAGGGCTTTTTCAAAGTTTGAGGGGGTGTAGCTCCGTAATGGGGGGGGCTACATGAAAAAGTTGTTCCACAAAATTATTTTTTTTATAAGACCTACCTATGGTTAAAATTTTTTTTCTCTATCTTTAACGGTGTAGAAGTTTTGTAAACAGACGGACGGACGGACGGACGGACGGACGGACGGACAGAGTGAAACTAATAAGCACATTTTTTCAAAATTTTTTTGGAAATGTGCTAAAAAACAAAAAAAAAACTTTAAAATATTTAAAAATTTTAAAAATTATTCCTTTAGTTATGGACATGGTCGTTAAAATTGTTTTTTGTTTCAATTTAAAAAAAAATGTCGCCCGTAAACGGCACCCTTGCAGTATGAAGTTAGGTGTATTCGTAACGGTTTCTGATAAAATCCGACTTAAAGATATTTCATCTTTTCCAAAATTATTTCATTTAGTTTTTTGTTTATAATTTAGGAACTAACACACGTAGGATTAATCTTAATATCATTTGATTTCACCATGCCTTTATGTGTCTGCCGTAATGTGGGAAGTGCTCTCATCATGTTGAAATATTGTGTCTAAGCTACTCTCAAGAAGAACATCTTCTAATAAGTTTGGCAATTTGACTTCTTTAAGAAATCTAAGATATATTTCAAAATTCAAACTTTCTGCAAATATAAATGGTTCAATTAAATGTTTACCGAAAATCCCAGCCAAAACGTTTATGTAGAAATTCTAATTTATTTTATTTTATTGTAATATTGTGTTGTTAAAAAATGTTATTTTATAAGAGATTAAAATATATTGAGTGCTTTTTTGAAAATTATAACTTTTACAATTTTTCATCTACATGGTTGCTATTATTCTTGAAATGTGCAGTAATAGATAGAAAATAATTTTTTACCAAAAAAAAACGTTAGGTTAATACCGTTATTTCTTTAGTAAAACTGTTTAAACGATATTTTTTCAATAAAAAATTTAAAAATATTTAAATTAAAAGCTGAATAACTTTTTATTAAAAACTCACCCGGTTTCGTTTAATACTGCATTAAATCGATAATTTTGTTGGCTTCCAAAAATGGTATAATGATCCTACGTGTGTTAGTTCCTAAATTATAAACAAAATACTAAATGAAAGAATTTTGGAGAAGATAAAATCGTTTAGTCCGGTTGTCTCAGAAACCGTTAGGAATAGATTTAACTTCATACCTATCTTTGCTTGTTATTATTTCCAGTATCACCCCATGTAAAGATTACCCCATGCATGCCGTTTACTGGCGAAACATCCTGTATGAAACACAATGTAACAATTTGTCAGAAAAAATTAGTTTCAAACTGTTGGAGTAGAAGAAAATAAACTCTGTGACGTCACAAATATCATTTCTAAAAAGCAGAATCGAGTTAACAGAGTTAACTTTATCAGTCCTATTCGTGAGCAGAATTAATTATGAGTGTTACAAATGTCTAAGTCTTATGAAGTTTCATAATTTATTTTTTTTTATTACAGATTTTAATATTATAAACTGACATTTTTCACTTTGTACAAAGGTATTTAATGTTTGAATAGCGTGTACAAAAAACAAGGTAGAATGTAAACCAACGGTTTTTAAAAGCGCACATTTCCAAACTCAATACAAACTGTTTAGAATTTTGACTTGCACAAAAATTTGAAAATTTCATGTAATAAGAAAAAACGTGAAAATAGGACATTTTTGAAATTTTGAGGGGCCGTAAGTTCGGAATCCTATATAACTAAAAAAAGCCGTTAACACGCGTGAAAATATATTATTGAACCTTTAATTTTCATGCCTCGCCGAAGAAAAATTTTTACAGGTGCCTAAGTTACAGGTGTCTAAAAATAGCAAATTTTCAATTTTTGAGGCGTAATAACTCTTAAAGAAGGGGTGTTACCAAAAAATTTCTGAGGATACTTATACTAATTCTAAAGTTCTTTCTTGCCTCAAAATTTCAAGCCTCTATCTAAAAGCGTGCCGGAGTTATGAAAGTAGAAAAATCATTCAAAATTTGGTTTTCACATAACGCTAAATTTAAATACTAAATTTAAAAAAATTGTATAATTTTGATATTAATTTACAAAGTTAAAATACTTGTCGAATGACGTTATCAGAGTGAAAATATTTTAAGCAGAACATAAGATATATACATTTAAAAATAGGGCTTTTTCAAAGTTCGAGGGGGTGTAGCTCCGTAATGGGAGGGGCTACACGAAAAAGTTGTTCCACAAAATTTTTTTTTTTATGAGACCTACCCATGGTTAAAATTTTTTTTCTCTATATTTAACGGTGTAGAAGTTTTGTAAACAGACGGACGGACAGAGTGAAAGTAATAAGCACATTTTTTCAAAATTTTTTTGGAAATGTCCTAAAAAGGAAAAAAATTTAATAAATAACGAAACATAAATACATTTCAGAAATGTGTACACTCATAACGTACATTCGTTTTGTATCTATATGTAAAATAATTTATTAACATGTTAATACTAGATTTAAATACTGGAATACCCAATTGAAAATAAATATTTAAATTTACAAAAACTATCTTTAATTTTTAAATTTTGTTGTTATCTTTAATTTTCGAAAGTCGTTTTAATTTTTTTGGGTTCAACTTATCTAGGTTCCAATGTATGAAAATTCATTTTGTACATAATACAAAGGATATAAAATTCAGAGATTAGCTTTAGGCTTTTGTTCATTTTTTTATTTTTTCTCTTCATATTCGTTTTTAGCACATTTCCAAAAAAATTTTGAAAAAATGTGCTTATTAGTTTCACTCTGTCCGTCCGTCCGTCCGTCCGTCCGTCCGTCTGTTTACAAAACTTCTACACCGTTAAAGATAGAGAAAAAAAATTTTAACCATAGGTAGGTCTCATAAAAAAAATAATTTTGTGGAACAACTTTTTCATGTAGCCCCCCTCATTACGGAGCTACACCCCCTCAAACTTTGAAAAAGCCCTATTTTTAAATGCATATATCTTATGTTCTGCTTAAGATTTTTTCAATCTGAAAACGTCATTCGACAGGTATTTCTTTTATCTTTGTAAATTAATATCAAAATTATACAATTTTTTTAAATTTAGTATTTAAATTTACCGTTATGTGAAAACCAAATTTTGCATGATTTTTCTACTTTCATAACTCCGGCACGCTTCTAGATACAAGCTTGAAATTTTGAGGCAAGAAAGAACTTTTAGAATTAGTATAAGTTTGCTCAGAAAATTTTTTCGGACCACCCCCTGTTTATGAGCTATTAGGGCTTAAAAATTGAAAATTTGCTATTTTTAAACACCTGTAACTTAGGAACCTGCACACATTTTACTTCTGCAAGATGTAAAAATTAAAGCTACAATAATATATTTTTACGTGTGTGAAAGGTTTATTTTAATTGTAAAGGGTTCCAAAGTTGCAGCTCTTCAAAGTTGTAAAAAAGCCCCATTTTCAGATGTATATATCTCGGGCTCTGCGTAATAGTTTTGCAATCTAAAACCGGCAGAAGATCGAAAATTTTATTATCTATATAAAACAATATCAAAATTATGTAATATTTTGTAATTTACTATTTAAATTTACCGTTATGTGAAAACCACATTTTGCATGAAATTTCTTTTTTCATAACTCCGGCACCCCTTTAGATAGGAACCTGAAATTTTGAGACAAGAAAGAACTTTTAGAATTAGTATAAGTTTCCTCAGAAAATTTTTTGGTAACGCCCCCTCTTTAAGAGTTATTACGCCTCAAAAATTGAAAATTTGCTATTTTTAGACACCTGTAACTTAGGCACCTGTAAAAATTTTTCTTCGGCAAGACATGAAAATGAAAGCTACAATAATATATTTTTACGTGTGTGAAAGGTTTATTTTAGTTGTAAAGGGTTCCAAAGCTGCAGCTCTTCAAAATTGTAAAAAAGCTCCATTTTCAGATGTATATATCTCGGGCTTTGCGTAATAGTTTTGCAATCTAAAACCGGTAGAAGATCGAAAATTTTATTATCTATATAAAACAATATCAAAATTATGTAATATTTTGTAATTTACGATTTAAATTTACCGTTATGTGAAAACCACATTTTGCATGAAATTTCTTTTTTCATAACTCCGGCACCCCTTTAGATAGGAATCTGAAATTTTGAGACAAGAAAGAACTTTTAGAATTAGTATAAGTTTCCTCAGAAAATTTTTTGGTAACGCCCCCTCTTTAAGAGTTATTACGCCTCAAAAATTGAAAATTTGCTATTTTTAGACACCTGTAACTTAGGCACCTGTAAAAACTTTTCTTCGGCAAGACATAAAAATTAAAGCTTCAATAATAAATTTTTACGTGTGTTAACAGCTTTTCTTAGTTATATAGGATTCCGGACTTACGGCCCCTCAAAATCTCAAAAATGTCCTATTTTCAAGTTTTTTCTTATTACATGAAATTTTCAAATTTTTGTGTAAGCCACACTTCTAAACAATTTGTATTGAGTTTTGGAAATGTGCGCTTTTAAAAACCGTTGGTTTACATTCTACCTTGTTTCTTATTACATGAAATTTTCAAATTTTTGTGTAAGTCACACTTCTAAACAATTTGTATTGAGTTTTGGAAATGTGCGCTTTTAAAAACCGTTGGTTTACATTCTACCTTGTTAATTGATAATATTTTATTTCATCTTCTGTTTAAATTTTTCTGTTGATATCTCTTTCATGTTTTCTGGTACTTCTTAGCTTACATTACATAAATATAATGCAAAATAATACAGGTGTGCTGATTAGCGCTTGCGCAAAAAATCCAATGATCATAACCTCAATTTTTGTAAACAAAAAATCAAGAGTCAGAAAGAAAGCTAAAATAATAATAGATAATGAAAAAAGAATGGAGAAAAAGTATAATATTTGTTATTTTGTTGTTTAGACTTTGTTTTTCTTTTTTGTTTACAAAATTTTTATTTTGCCGGTATGATTTTTCATCAAAATTCATATGAGATAAAAAAAAAAAAGAAAAATTTCCGAGTGGGTGAAAATATTCTGAAGCTTGTGCAGACAAACACAAACAAACATAATGAATATAATAATGTATTCAATGAGTAATGATGAAAAAAGTGATGGTCATGATGTAGATATGAATTAATATGTATTGTATATATTATGGTTTGTGCGTTTTTATTGCGATAATATTGTTTTTGTTTTGAACGCCTCTACTTTTTATGAAAATTGAACAATAATAAAGTTTTGTTTTGTTTTTTTTTCTGAATATTTTTTATACCCGGGCGAACATAGTTCAAGGATATAATATATTTGATAATGAGTTTTTCTGCGATACTTTAAAGGAGGCGGGATAGATATTATGATAAAGTATACTATAGTATGCATAATTTTGGTCAAGATTGAATTCTATGTCGATTTAGTTGAATACGTCTATAAGTCCGTTTTCACGATAATCCAAAAAATAATAGAGCTTCAGCTATTTTAATAATAACATAAAAATTATACTATGTAGATAGATGAGTTATTGGAAACATTTTGAAAAAAGAAAATAAAAGACAAGTTAATGACATCATTAAAAATGTACAGTTATTCGATATTTTTTATTTAATTCAATAAAAACCACAATTTGTTTTTTGTTTCAAAGGGATTGTATAAGCCTTAGTATCTCCATCGCTTTGTTGGGCCCATACAGCGTCTCATCACGTGCACTAATATATCTCTTAGTAAAGTTTGAAAAGGATCCAATAATATACCTAAAGTAAAGTATATGCAGATGATCAAGTTTTATGACAATAACTTCTTTAAAAGCTGACGCAGTGGAACAGTCGTCACTGGAACAGTCATGATACAAATCCGAAATTGTCATAAATATATTTCAGTTTGTTAGATATTTTAAATATTTTAAAAGATGATTAAATTCTATAAAATAGGATATATTATATTCGTGTAGGATCCTACAGTTGACACATAGTTAATTCTACACTCTTCCTCTCATTTTTTACTTTTTATTATACCCGTATGAACTATGTTCAAGGGTATAATAAATTTGCCATTACGTTTGTGACACCTTAAAGGAGCCGAGCTAGATATAGTGTCAAAGGTGTGGATCGGCTCAGAATCGAATTCTGAGTCGATTAACCCATGTACGTCCGTCCGTCCGCACGATAACTCAAAAAATAACGGAGCTAGGAGGCTGAAATTTTTTTTCCGTCACTTTTGCAAAATTGTTAGTTTTGCTATTTAAATCCAATATTTTCGGTCGTCGGGTTCGAGTAGCTGCCATACAACTTCTTTCTTTATTTAGAAATAACTCAGTATCTATTCAAGCTAGGTTTCTGAAATTTTGCAAATGATGATCAAGTTTTATGGCAACAACTTCTGTAAAATTTGGTTGTGTTGGTGCGGCGGGCTCGGGTAGCTGCCATACAACTTCTCCATTTAAATGAGAATAACTCAGTATTTATCGAAGCTAGGAATCTGAAATTTAGTAAAGATGTGTCGAGTTACATGCCAACAACTTTTGTAAAATTTGGTTGGTCTAGAGCAGCCGGTTCAGGCTTCTTGCACCTCTTGGAAGTTAATAAAGCAAGGCGTCTGAAATCTTGCAAATGATGATCAAGTTTTATGGCAACAACTTTTGCAATATTTGGTTGTGCTGGTGCGACGGGTTCGGGTATCTGCCATACAACTTATCCGAATAAATGAGAATATAACTCAGTGTTCATTAAAGCTGGGAATCTAAAATTTAGTAAAGAGGTGTCGAGTATGATACCAACAGCTTTTGTAAAATTTGGTTGGTCTAGAGCAGCCGGTTCAGGCTTCTTGCACCTCTTGGAACTTAATGAAGCTAGGCGTCTGAAATTTTGCGAATGATGATCAAGGTTTATGGCAATAACTTCTGTAAAATTTGGTTGTGTTGGTGCGGCGGGTTCGGGTAGCTGCCATACAACTTCTCCGTATAAATGAGAATATAACTCAGTGTTTATTGAAGTTAGGAATCTGAAATTTAGTAAAGAGGTGTCGAGTTACATGCCAACAACTTTTGTAAAATTTGGTTGGTCTAGAGCAGCCGGTTCAGGCTTCTTGCACCTCTTGGAAGTTAATAAAGCTAGGCAAATGAAATCTTGCAAATGATGATCAAGTTTTATGGCAACCACTTTTGCAAAATTTGGTTGTGGTGGTGCGACGGGTTCGGGTAACTGCCAAACAACTTATCCGTTTAAATGAGAATAACTCAGTGTTTATTGAAGTTAGGAATCTGAAATTTAGTAAAGAGGTGTCGAGTTACATGCCAATAACTTTTGTAAAATTTGGTTGGTCTAGAGCAGCCGGTTCAGGCTTCTTGCACCTCTTGGAACTTAATGAAGCTAGGCGTCTGAAATTTTGCGAATGATGATCAAGGTTTATGGCAATAACTTCTGTAAAATTTGGTTGTGTTGGTGCGGCGGGTTCGGGTAGCTGCCATACAACTTCTCCGTATAAATGAGATAATATAACTCAGTGTTTATTGAAGTTACGAATCTAAAATTTAGTAAAGAGGTGTCGAGTTACATGCCAATAACTTTTGTAAAATTTGGTTGGTCTAGAGCAGCCGGTTCAGGCTTCTTGCACCTCTTGGAAGTTAATAAAGGTAGGCGCCTGAAATCTTGCAAATGATGATCAAGTTTTATGGCAACAACTCCTGCAAAATTTGGTTGTGGTGGTGCGACGGGTTCGATTAGCTGCCATACAAAATCTCTTTTTAAATGAAAATAACTCAGTGTCCGTCCGCACGATAACTCAAAAAATAAAGGAGCTAGGAGGCTGAAAATTTTTTTACGTCACTTTTGTAAAATTGTTAGTTTTGCTATTTAACTCTAGCATTTTCGGCCCCCGGGTTCGAGTAGCTGCCATACAACGTCTTTCTTTAAATGAAAATAACCCAGTGTCTGTTCAATCTAGGTATCTGAAGTTTTGCGAATGATGATCAAGTTTTATGGCAACAACTTCCGCAAAATTTTGTTGTGGAGGTGCGACGGGTTCGGGTAGCTGCCATACAAAATCTCTTTTTAAATGAAAAGAACTAAGTGTCCGTCCGCACGATAACTCAAAAAATAAAGGAGCTAGAAGGCTGACATTTTGTATACGTCACTTTTGCAAAATTGTTAGTTTTGCTAGTTAACTCCAGCATATTCGGCCGCCGGGTTCGAGTAGCTGCCATACAACTTCTTTCTTTAAATAGAAATAACCCAGTGTCTATCCAATCTAGGTATCTGAAATTTTGCGAATGATGATCAAGTTTTATGGCAACAGCTTCTGCAAAATTTGGTTGTGATGATATGACAGGTTCGAGTAGTTGCCATACAACTTCTCTTTTTAAATGAAAATAACTCAGTGTCTATTGAATCTAGCTATCTGAAATTTAGTGAAAAAGTGTCGAGCTGCATGCCAAAAACTTTTGTAAAATTTGATTGGTCTAAAGCAGCCGGTTTAGGCATCTTGCATTTCTTGGAACTTAATAAAGCTAGGCGCAATAGATTCGGGTAGCTGTCATACAACTCCACAATTTACATAAATATATCTCTGTAGTTCGGTACTAAACCATCTGAATGTTTTTAAAAGATGATCAAGTTTTATAGAAATAGGATATATTACGTTCATACGGGTATCCCAGAGTTGACACAGTCTACTCTATTCCTCGTTTTTACTCTATTTTTGTTTTTTTTTTAATTAAAATACCTCAGATAAATCCTGAATATTGAATTAAGAGACATAGAGTTATGAACTTATTATTGCAATGTATTTTACTATAAAAGAATGAGTACGTATTTAGAATATTTATTTTTTTTGTCTTTAAGTATGATTAATTAAAGTTTTACAGGACCCCTTAGTAAAAGTTGTTTTAAATTTTTAAATTGTAAAGAAGTATTATTGCTACAAAAACGAAATTGATGATCGCTTTTGATTTTATTTTTTTAAGAATTTAAATTGTATGCTAATTGACTGTAGTTTTAAAAATGGATTTCAATAAACCTCATATTTTAATCAAATTTTTATAAAAGATGAAATTTCAATTCATGCTGATGAAATAAATATGTATAAATAAGTAGAATATGTGTTTGTTTGTTTGATCGCGGAATTCACCAAGCACTATACGTTAACGCGTTCATGCAAAATAACCATTTTGTTCGCCTGACCGTATGGTTCGATCGATTAAATTTAAATTTTGCTATTAGTTCTTGCTAAATGATTGAGTTAATTTTAAGACACTATGCTAAACTATTTTGGTCCAACAATTCAGCAAAATATTTGTTCTTTATAATTTGTTGCCAATAATTATGGATTCACCGATTAAGTTAAAAATAAATGCAATAATTCAAAATGGATCCACTAAAATGAAAACTCGAAAAAAACTTTCTTTGTATTTTGGGTTAAATTTTGTAAGAGTGTTTTATGGTTTTAAAAAATGCTCATGTCAAAATTTTATTAAGTTGAGTTAACTCATTCTGCCCTTTATTGTGCTTTTGTTTCGCCCTTTATTCTTCTGTCTAAATGATTTGACATGTTAAGTTGAAACTGTGAAACTTACTGATGTATAATTTTTTTCTTATAAATAAACGAAGCCGGCTAGTTTCGTTTTAAACCAAAAGTTTATAATATATCAATGGAGCAAAGGAAGGGTAAAAATTTAAAATCCTGACAGAAAAGTTTTTAAGTTAAGTTTTTCGAAAATATCCCGTACTATGAAAAAGATTTTATTAGAGAAAAATTTTGGAGTTATTATACAGTTTGATTTTGATGCAAATTTTTCCAATTGGAAAAATTGCACGAAGATGCTTTTTCTATTGTTGGTTGTTTGTCGGTTCTCAATTATTTATCTGTTTTCCAATAAATAATAACATTTTAACTTTACTTTATCTTTTCACTTTGTTCGATCTTAACTATATCACATCCAAATTAGAACTCTTCTTTATTTACAGAAAATGGAGATATTTATACAAAATTTCTTATATTCTAGAACATTATATGTTACTTTACATTTCTCTAGATAACTTAATACTAATACTAATACAAATATAATGTTATGTTAATGTTAATGTCATGTTAATGTAATGTTAATGTAATGTTAATGTTATGTTAATGTTAATGTTATTATTATTCTTAAAGCTAATATTATTTATTTCACTATATAAGATCTATTATATTTCTAGTTCTGGATTATCCCTACTATGTTCTATGTTCATTGTAAAGGAATATATCTATTTAGGCTTTGTTTATTTAGTTGATTAAATAAAAACAAGGCAGAATGAAAACCTACGGTTTTTAAAAGCGCACATGTGAGGCAGAACATGAGATATTATATGCATTTAAAAACAGGACCTTTTCAAAGTTTGAGGAAACTTGTTCACAAATCACAACTACATGAAAAACCTGTTCTATAAAATTAATTTTTGTATGAGATCTACCCATGGTTAAATTTTTTCTTTTTCTATATTTAACAGTGTGGAAGTTTTGTAAACAGACGGACGGACGGACTGACGGACAGAGTGAAACTAATAGGCATATTTTTTTTAGGAAATGTGCTAAAAAGTAATTTGATGGAGAAGGTCAGGGCGTTTGTATGAACAATGAAATGTCTTATTGACAGAATTTTTAGTACCTATTTCGGAATACATTATTTGCAAGCATTTCTTTATCTATTGATAAATCTTATTGCTGTACAACTATAAAAACATTGTAAAGAGTTTTATTTTAAAGATAACAATATTTTTTATAGTTTTGGCATCAAAAATTTCATAGATTTTAAATAAAAGTATCTGTAATATAAGTTTTTTGCACATGTACAAAATGGTGCAGTGAAATAAAGTGGTACAAGGAATTCTTCTTTGTTCTATAAAAAAAACAAAATGCTTGAAAAATTAAAATAACTTAAATAAAGTCGAACTAACTGTAGTGTTAAATTTAATTTATTTCATTAAAAGCAACATAGGTGAATTTAGATTTTGTCTCATCGTTTTCCCAGAAATTGTACAAAAATCCAAAATATTTTCTAACATTTCTGGAGACAGCAAATGGGCTTTAATTCTAAGGGCGTAAAGTCATTGCAACTAAATATTTCCAAATTTGCATCCAAATGAAGTCAGTTCGACTTTGTTCTCTTTAATTTAGTTCGATTTAACTTTTTGGAGGTTTTAGTATGAAATATGATACAAAATTGTTGTTTTGAATTTATTTACATATTTTTGTGGATTCTATTTTGTTTCATTCATTTATGTCTTGACGTTATTTCACTGCACCTACAAATTTAAAAATAATATATATTATATTTTTTTTGTAATTTAAATTGTTTTTATAGACTTGTAATCGATGACCTATTGAGTGTTTAGTGATAGATTGCATTTCATTAGAATTATATCAAACGAAAGTAAATCTGATGATTGAAATTTTAATGTGTCCTTGGGTGACAAAATAAATCTCCAGAACTTAAGAGAAAAGGAGCAATGATATAATGTATGAAATGTTATATTCTTTTGATAGTTGTCTCAAGGTAGTCATATATGATATAACTATACACACTTAAGTTATAAATTAATTTTTTCCTTATTTTAAATAATATTGAATATTAGATTGAAGAAAATGATTTATTACATTTAAAAGTCTACGTTTTTTAATAGAATAAAATATAATAGAAATATTTTTACTTCACTAGAGAAACAAAATTGGTATTTGTTCACTGTCTAAACGATTAGCAGGTTGTGGAGAGAATGTTTTTATTTTGCAAAAAACGCCTGCGTGAACTAAAATGCAAATCTTTATGAAGAATAATCCATGTGGTACTTTAAGAAAGTTGAAATTCTTGATAAGGACGTCTAATTGATTGCTTTCGATTTTCATCCACACTTTAGTTCGCGTTTATAATTTCATCGAAATCCGAGATTTTTATATTGTATTATACTCATAGCAAGTTCTCTGCGTTAAAGTTTTTTCTAAAGAGAGCTAGATATGGTATATCTTGAAAAAGAGATCAGTTTGTTAAAAATGTATCTCAGACCAAAATGATAGGAGCGGAAAACAAACACTGTTCTAGTGTTTCTTTATCGACACTAAAGAATTTATTATAATTATTATCAAGAAAATAGGTTATAATCTTAGTCAACCTAAAGTCTGGAATATATATTGTTCAAATAATAAGCACTGTTTCGTTTCTAAGGGCTGATCAAATTTAAAAAATAATAAATTTTAAATTACAAGCTAGGTTTTGTTAAACAGTTAGTTAATAAATACTTTTATTCGATAAACTGTATTTTTAGTAGTATAATAATTATAAAATATAATAATTTTGCCATTACGTTTATAATATATTCAATCAGCCGAGATATATAAGAAAAAGTATATTTATTCTTTTTCGGGATCAAAATATAAGCCCATTTACAAATGTATGTTCGTCCGTCCTTTCATACGATAACTCAAAATATAATTAAACAAGCAATCTGACATTTTTACAATTTCATCTTTGGTAGTTTCTCCATTGAATTGTGCTGTATCTATATTGAAGCTAGATATCTGAAATTTTAAAATTTAAAAAAAAATTAAGTTTTATGCTAACAGAAAAGAAAGGTTGGTTGCTCCAACTCAATAGGTTCGGGAAGCTGCAATATAAACAAATTATTTTTTTATGTGTATGAAGCTGCACGAGCATACTGAGTTGTATTAAGCTAGTAATCTAAAATTTTGTGAAAAGAAGTAAGTTTTATGCCAACGACATCTACAAAATGCTTAGTTTAACCCAACAGGTTCGAGTAGCTGCAAAATTTACGTCCTTTTAATTTGACACTTCATTAAGTTAAGCATCTCAAATTTTGTAAAAAGGGATCAAGCTTTATGGAAATAATTTGTGTGAAATGGTTGATTTAGGGCAACCAATTCGTGTAGTCGCCATTGGGGAGTATGCATAATGTCAACTTGCATAATGTCAATTTGATAACCCCGCGGGCTTTAATTACTTTTGAATTGAAATTAAGACCAACACTATTTTTTTTTATTAAAAGAAAAAAGTAATAGAATATGTAGAGCAAACGCATTAGGATGGATTTTAGAGTTTTGAATAAAAATTGAGGTATCCCCTTTTTCTGAAAATTCACTAATATGTATATCTGCGAGATTCTGAATTGGGAGGGATTTTAGGGTTGGTTTTATTCTGGAAAAAGCGTATAACCCTGATTTTGTAACCAACTTTAAAATCCTCCCTAATTCAGAAACTGTGATGTAATTCATGTATATGTCTAAATATTGTTTAAAAGAGGTATAATCTTGATTTTGTATTCAATTCTAAAATCCTTCCCAAAGTCTCTGAGGCCTCAACAATGAGACAAAAATCTCATTGAAGTGAGTCAAAAGTCCCAATGGGACTTCTGACCATGGGACTTCCCACTTGTTACCAAATAAAATCTAATCAAATGAAATACCGACTCATGATTATAACCTTTGTGTTACTCAGTGGACTTTAATCCTTTTTCGAAATGGACTTAAAGTCCACGATTTGTGGAATTTAGATCCGTGGGCATTAATTCTTTCTTGAAAAGGATTTGAAGTCCACGGGCGTTAATTCCAAAAGTTTTGGGATTAAAGCCCGTGGGCTTTATAATCTCAAGCGATCTGTCACTGCACCTCTTATTTTTTGATCTTATACTTATGTTTTTTTATTTCTTGTTTTATACCGATACGAACATAGTTCTCCTCAGGATATAATAGCTATTATATTTTGTTCTTCTTTATAATATTTTTACAATTTATTAATTTCATATCTAGATTTTTCTTTTATTTTTATTTTATTCACATGCAATTTTATGAAGGGTTGGTTGAAAGGGAGACATTATATTTATTAAATACCCTGGTAAAAGAGGTCAACCTTGATTTTTTAACCAAGTTTAAAATCCCTCCCAATTCAGAACTAGCTAACTCTAAAATTGCTCTTTTATAGTTGATTCCAAAATTATGGTATCCCTCCTTTCTGGAATCATCAAAGTTATAATATGATCAGCTGCGCTCGGTAAGGCCCCCGCAACCACACTGCCCTACTCGCGACCGCTTCCGAGGCGACAGCAGACCCGCGGGGCTGGCGTGGGGCCATACCGTTTTCGGCTGATCATATTTTAGTTTTGATTATTCCAGAAAGGAGGGATACTATGATTTTGGAACCAACCCGTTATCCGGTATAATGTGTACATAATGTCAATATTGGAAAATTTACAATGTCGATTGTCATTATGCGTTTTTTTTTCAAAAGTGCATAATGTCAATTGGCTTTATGCGCTTGAAACGCGTATAATGTCAATTATCATTATGCATGTTGACATTATGCGACCCCCCTTAATTAAGTAAGACAGCCCAAATTTTCATGCAAGATGGACAAATTTTATGACAACAGCATGATATAAGTTCGTGTGGTAGAGTTGACACAGTTAACTATACCCCTATACCCTTTTTCTAAATTTATTAAATTTTGTTAAATTTTTACACACGGTAATTTAACAAAATTTAATAAATTTAGAAAAAGGGTATAGGGTATAGTTAACTGGGTCAACTTCCATTGGCTTCCATTTATATTAAAAATCTTAGAAAATATTTTTGTTTTTATTTTCTTCCCTTAGCCATTATTTGATCTTAGCTTAATTTAATTTCAAACCTAGTAGTAGATATTATATTTAATTAATTCTAGATAAGTTATTATCATGATTTTTATATATGATTTGTGTGTACACAGAGCTAATAAAATTGTGACCTGAATTTTACGGTTAAAGAACAGCTAATTTCCTTTACTTTAATATAATATTATTTTAATATATAGACTATAACGTTTTAAAGGATTTTCTTTCACATTTCCATTTTCAATTAAAAAAAAAAATAAAAACAAAATTAAAATAAAATCCTCTTAAGTTATTTAATTTTTAAAATGAAGTGAAAATGAAAATCTTTTAAAAATATGGTTGAACAATTTACAAATATTTTTTTTTTCTACGTTTATTTTTTCCCTACGCTTACTTTATCAATAATAAATATATGATACTAAGAATACGTAATATAAATTTATATGTATGCATATATTAAATATATATATATATGTATATATCTGTTTGAAATAATTATTGAAACAGAAGAAAATAAATAATTCTGATTATATCAGAATCTAAATAAAATAATAATAAACGACATTATTATACATACGTCCTTTAATATACCCACACATATATTTTCAAATCATGTTTTTTTTTGTTGTTATTGTAGTCATTTCTTTTAAATGAAAATTTTTAGTGAAATTGTGACAACAAACAGGTTTATATTTTAGTTAAAAGAAAAAATTTCAACTTAATGTAATTAGATGATTTAGCTTTAAAAAAATTGTAATGTACCTATAGTATTAAACCAGAATGATTATTACTTTGATCTGTTAATAAAAAATCAATGTCGATTTTCCTTCTTCACAATAATTTTTCAATATTTATGTATGTATATGTATATTCACATATATACATATTTTGATAAAATTGAATGCGGATATAAAATTTATAGTGATTTTCATTTTAGATCAATCGGTTTTAAATAAATTGACTTTTCATTATATAAAATATATCCTTAAGATTCGATTTACATTATAAGATTAATATTTTATAATTAACATTATTTACTCATTTTACCGTATGTTTATTAAATCCGGATATTGTATGTATAGCGATATGGATAAATATAATAATATATGTATGTTGGTTTATATACGATCAAGTATAATTAAAATTTTCAAAATCATTCAAGTAAAAATGAATATATTTTGGCATATACTTATGTACATATATATGTATATTTAACAATTTATTTATCTATTGAATAATTGGTGAAATTTTAAGTATAATGCAGAATAACTATAGAAATTAAAGGGATTTTAACATAACTGAAATTATTTTTATATTTATTAAGGAATAATGAAAGGAATAATAAGTTATTAGGTTGAGCTTAATTATTATTTTATATTGTAAACGTGAATTGAAAGTATAATTTAGAATATTTTAGTTATAATATTTATATTAGCTTAATATAAAGTTAAATTTTAATTAAAGATTATGATTTATTAGGTTCTTATAAACCTTGTTAATGTTCTTATTTAAAAAAAGAAAAAGCATTTTTATTAAGTAGCTTATTTATCAGTTAGACATCATAAGAACCTAGCTTGTAATGTGAAGTAATTATGTTGAGTAAAGTTATTATTTAAGCCTTTATGTTTAGTCTCACAAACTTGTCTTTCAGTATTAATTTGTATAATATTATCCAATTTCGTAGAGTTCCAAACATTTAAATTCACTCAGATCTCATATTTAATAAATAAAAGTTGACACCCTTTTAATTATTCAAAATCTCGCATGTTTAGTCAATCTTAAATTTTTCAAATCTTACCAAAACGTAATCTATACTAATCTATAATCTATACCGAATAAAATATGAGGTAATCAATTACTCACTAATTATTGGTTGAAAAATAATCTTATTAATGGATAATCGACATAACTGAAGATGTTAAAACGAAATAAAGTAATTTTACTTTGTAATGGAGGACAGAATAGATTAGATTGCTTAAACAGGAAACGTTGACATTTTTTTGGACACATTAGATGCGAAAGATGTGTACATCACGATAAGGATATCAAATTACTTATTTCAATTCACTTCCTTGTCCAAGCCAAATATAAATATAGATAACGAAGACAGGTATTGTGATATAATAGTCATAAAATTTTATTTCTACAAATTATGTAGTCAAGTAACTAAATGATACTTGCAAAAACTAGGAAGTTATAATATTTTTGACAGATTTTGAGGTAGGTATCCAAACAAATCTTCTCTTTTGAAAAATATATCCTTCAAGACAAAATTAAGGGAAGATTCTGTCTCCGAGCAGAAGAAGAATATTTTGAATTTAAAATTTACGTCAATGTTTAAAGAGTATTAAATCACTGCTTCGATCAGTAATAGACAAGATCAAAATTAATGTTATATTGGCTAACGTCCGAAATGGAAAGACACAGAAAGTAGAAAAAAAAGTAGAACCAAAAGTTGATCTACCATTTTTAACAATAAACTTATAGTGGCTTCAAAACATAACCTATTTTCTAAAATCAGATCCAGGTCCATACAACCAACATTTCATATAGTTTTATCAGTTTAGTTATACCTAGTTAATGATGGGGTTATCTTTTAACCTTACAATTCTTTTAATATGGCATTGATTAATATTTAATCGGATATTATTACTCTTATAATAAACCTCAAATACTTTGCCTAATTATCGAAGATTTATTAATGAATTTGGTATTAAAGGGAGTCAATTTTCTTATATCAATAAATTGAATATTCTTAAGCGTGGTCAAAAGTTAAAAACTCTTAATTTAAACTAATGCAACTTTATTAAGAAAGATTATGACAATAAAATATTAATTGAAATAAATTAGCAATAAATTCTCCTAATACAACAAATTAAAACTATTAATTAAAAAAAAACTTATTTTTCTTTAACTTCCATTATACAACAATATAATTAATTTATTTCATATTTATGAAATAATATTTATAAAACAAATCATTTTACAAATAATAATTATATCTGTAATACAACATTGAATAATTTCTAACTAATTACAAAACATGCAATATTCAACATAAGAAAACTTTTTTTTTTACCTTAACCAACTATTAAATATGTTCTATCAAACTATAAAACAGTAATAAAGGAAAAACAATTAAGAAAGTTAAATTCTCAATATTTAACCCCTTCTATTTATATATCAAATATATAACAATAACAATAACAGCAAGAAAGAACAAACTAAAAGGAAAATACAAAAAAAAAAAAAAAAAACAATAGCAAAAATGAAAAAAAAAAATTTTTTTTTTCTAATCATTTTTCCTTCAAGAAAATTAAACAAAAAAACAATAACAATACCAAAAAAAAAACAAAAAAAAAATATATCTAGAAAAATAACAACAATAAAAAGAAAATATTATACTTCTAGATATAAAATGAATTCCCGAAAAAATAAATATTTATCCCTGCGTTATGTTAAACAACATAAAACAACAATCAAAACATAAAAACTTCATCGTATCTTCGGAAAAATGAAATCCTTTGAAAATGTATTTTTATTTTATATTTTATATTTTCTATTATAATTTTCATTTTTCGAAACAAAAAACAAAAGAAAATAATAAAAAAAAAAAGAAAAAGGGAAAAATTTGTTTCTGAATTCTTATTAAAAAAAAAAAAAAAACAAAGTAAGTAAGTATATAAAGAAAATTTTTTATTGTTTCTTCGCCAATTCGTAAGAAAATTTTTTTGGGAAATTTTTTTTCTAAGTAAATTTTTACTTTTTGCTTGTTTGTAAGAAAAAAGTGAGAATATTCCCAAGAAAATTGATCAAAAGACAAAGAAAAATATTAAGTAAATATAAGTATAATGATACCTCGATTTAAAATCCAAAGTAATTTTTTACAAATAAAAAACTGTTTAATGAAAATTTAAGAAAGTCATAAAAGAAAAATGTCTTTTTCTTTCCCTATTGGCTTAATATTATTTACTTCTTGTCTGCAAAGTCTGTGTTAATAAATGAGTCGAAGATTGTAACATTGTTTTAAGAAAGATTTTTACTACTACAACTGTTTGAGATAATATTATGTTCGGTTAATTATTTTCGGTTTTTTTTTTTATAAATGATCAATTTTACCGTTAACTATAGGTTATAGTTCTAAAATTATCACACGGGAAATGTAAAGCTTTAATGAAAATTTTAAGGAAACTTTTGTTTATGTAGTTTGAACTGTTCTGAAGGTACAGCTTTTCAAAAATCCTTAAAAATTTACAAACAGACGAAAGAGGAAGTAGGTGCTGCCTTGTACCTTTAGGATTGGACTCTAAAAGGCTAGAAGGCGATATTATTCAATTTTACCATTAACCTCAGTCTGTAGGTCCTAACGTTACAATTATCAGACGGGAAATGCAGCCAAAGTTTCTACGAAAATTTTAAGAAAACTTTTGTCTTTGTAGTTTGAGACGTATTATAGATACAGTTTTTCAAAAATACTTAAAAATTTACAGACACACGAGAGATTAAGAAGGTGCTGCCTTGTATATCTAGGATTAGATTGTCAAAGGCTAGAAAACGATCATTTTTATAAAATATATTTTTGTTAATAATTAATGTATCGACACGGATAAATTATTGAGATAGTTTTGTTCAAATGTTTAATTTGCAGCACTTTGTAATATTTTTTTTTTAATGCATTTCTCTGCCACATAAATGTGGACAGGAAATTACACAGCCTTTCCTGTTCAAGTGTGACTGTACATGTCGTAAGGGGGAATAACTCTTACGACGTGTGTGGGATTCGAACCCACACTCTCTTGGTGTTTACAGCGTATTTTATACGCTCTTATCCACTAGGCCACCGAAGTCCCACTTTTTAATATTGTATAATACATCTTGGGTTGATTACAATAACATCAAGAAAGGTAAGACTGTATTCTTAAAATTCATTTATCAAATTACAAACAAAATTAAACACAATGGAATACCAAAATCAACTCTATATATATATCTTATATCATTTTTTCAGTATATATCGTATTTTTATCTCTTTCCTACTAATAGAAGAAAATATTTTATAAATAAAATTTAATATTTATTAAAGAAAAAAAAATACAGTTAAAGGTTGTTAGAAAGAGATAAATATGGATTGATAAAGAAAAAGTTCGTTAAGGTAAAAATGGTAAAATTTGATCATTATTAAAAATACCGCATTTTAAGAAAATTTTCTATAGTAAAATATTTCAAAATTTTTTTATTTTTTAGCACATTCCCAAAAAATTTTGAAAAAATGTGCTTATAAGTTTCACTCTGTCCGTCCGTCCGTCTGTTTACAAAACTTCTACACAGTTAAAGATAGAGAAAAAAAATTAAAAAAAAATTTTTGTGGAACAACTTTTTCATGTAGCCCCATCCATTACGGAGCTACAGCCCCTCAAACTTTGAAAAAGCCCTATTTTTAAATGCCTATATCTTATGTTGTGCTTAAGATTTTTTCAATCTGAAAACGTCATTCGACAGGTATTTTTTTTAACTTTGTAAATTAATATCAAAATTATACAATATTTTTAAATTTAGAAAACCAAATTTTGAATGATTTTTCTACTTTCATAACTCCGGCACGCTTTTAGATATAAACTTGAATTTTTGAGGCAATTAGTATAAGTTAGTATAAGTTTGCTCAGAAATTTTTTTTGGACAACCCTCTGTTTATGAGATATTAGGGCTCAAAAATTTAAAATTTGCTATATTTAAACACCTGTAACTTAGGCACCTCTACACATTTTACTTCTACAAGATATAAAAATTAAAGATACAGTAATATATTTTTACGTGTGTTAAAGGTTTATTTTAGTTGTAAAGTGTTCCAAAGTTGCAACTCTTCAAAATTGCGAAAAAGCCCCATTTTCAGAAGTATATATCTCAGGCTCTGCGCAATAGTTTTGCAATCTAAAGCCGCCAGAAGATCGAAAATTTTATTATCTATATAAAACAATATCAAAATTATGTAATATTTTGTAATTTACTATTTAAATTTACCGTTATGTTAAAACCATATTTTGCATGAAATTTCTTTTTTCATAACTCCGGCACGCCTTTAGATAGGAACCTGAAATTTTGAGACAAGAAAGAACTTTTAGAATTAGTATAAGTTTTCTCAGAAAATATTTTTGTCGCACTCCCTCTTTAAGAGTTATTACGTCTCAAAAATTGAAAATTTGCTATTTTTAGACACCTGTAAAAATTTTTTGAAAATCAAAGGTTCAATAAAATATTTTTACGTGTGTTAACCGTTTTTCTTAGTTATATAGGATTCCGGACTTAAGGCCTCTCAAAATTTCAAAAATGTCCTATTTTCACATTTTTTCTTATTACATGAAATTTTCAAATTTTTCTACAAGTCACAATTCTAAGCAGTTTGTATTGAGTTTTGGGAATGTGCGCTTTTAAAAATTATTGGTTTACATTCTACCTTGTTTTTTATTTTATACAAAATGAAAGTTAACATTTTGTTCTAATATCGAAATGTTGTATATATAATATAATAATTATATTTCATTAGTTCAATCAATTATAATTTAATTTGAAATGACTTTAGGGATTCGACTTAGTAAATAATACAATGAATCAAATGACAATCAAATAAAGTTTTAAAAGAAAATTATTATATTGCCAAGTATAGAAAATGTTAAGATATTTTAATTATAAACGATAAATTTGTAGGTGTCATTTAATGAAAATTAATTGAAAATTTATTATTTTTAGTTTTAAAATTATTATTATCAAAATGCTGCAAAACCCATAACAATGATAATAAAAAATTAAATTTGTAATAAATAATTAATTTGAGTAAAGTTAACCATATATAATAAATACCCTATTCAGCAAATTAATATTTTCAGAATTTTATAAACGTTTATAAATCTGAATAATAAAATCTTCTTTTAATGTGTTTATTTACTTTGTCACTGTATTCTTCCCTCTGTCAGTCTATTTTCTTTAGAAAAACTTCTACACAATTGAAGACTAAAGGCATTTTAACGATGGATAAATCTCATTAATCCCTTAACTATTTTTTCCTGTTATAGTTTAGAATAGGATCTTACGGATTCAATTAGCATAAGACGTCAAAATATTCCTTTCACCCCTGTCGAAAAAACCATATACTTTGGGTTCGTGAAATTCAAAAACAATTTGGTAGATAATTCAGATGGTTTTTCTGTTGCAATATGTAAAAATATCATTTTGCTCAGTAAAAAAAGGTTTCTAACACTCATAAAGTAATTTTACTTGTAGTTAAAAATGATTATCCCAAGATTATAATTTTTAAAGTAATTGATTTGAAAATTTAAATGAATAGTATTTTACCTTACTAGTTTTCGATTTACGCACAAGAATACATTGGATTTTTCACACAATTCTTTTTAGCACATTTCCAAAAAAAAATTTGAAAAAATGTGCCTATTAGTTTCACTCTGTTTGTCTGTTTACAAAATTTCTACACCGTTAAAGACAAAGTAATGGCATTTCAAGCATAGGTAGGTCTTATAAAAAATTAATGTTGTAGAACAACTTTTTTATGTACCCCATTCCGGAGGTACAGCCCCTTAAATTTTCAAAAAGTCATATTTTTAAATGTGTATATCTCAAGTTCTGCTTGATTTTTTCAATTTAAAACCGCCATCCGAAAGGAATTAAAAAAAGCCTTTATAAATCAATATCAAAATTATACAATTCTTTTAAATTTATTATTTAAATTTACTGTTATATGAAAACCAAACTTTGTATAATTTTTTTTCTTCATAACTCTATCAAGTAGTAAGGACTTTTGAGGTAAAAAATATCTTTAAGAATTAGTATAAGTTTCCTGAGAAATTTTGTTTTGTATCAACTGTTTAAAACTTATTATGGCTCAAAAATTTAAAAATTGCTATATTTAGACACCTGTAACTCAGGTACCTACCTGTACAAATTGCAAGACATAAAAATTAAAGCTACGCCAGTAATATATTTTTACGTAGGCATGTTAACAGTTTTTCTCAGTTGTATAGGTAACAGCCGAATAAAAATGTGTACAGGTGCTTAAGTTATGGGTGTTTAAAAATAGCAAATCTTTTAATTTCTGAGCCTTAATAGCTCAATAGCTCAAATTTTTCTGAAGAAACTTATACTAATACTAATTATATCTAAACGTTCTTTCATATCTCAAAATTTCAAGTCCCTATCTAAAAGCATGCTAGGGTTACGTAGGTAGAAAAATCATGCACAATTTGGTTTTCACATAACAGTAAATTTAAATACTAATTTTAAAAAAATCATATAATTTTGGTATTGATTTACAAAGAAAAAAAAATATTGACATATTCCTATTGAAAAAATATTAAGCAGAACATGAGATAATACGGATCTTTTTTAAAGCTTGAGAGGCTGTAACTCCGTAATGGATTTGGCTACTTGAAAAAGTTGTTCTACTACGTTAATTTTTTGTGAGACAATGGGTAGCCATTGTTAAAATTGTTTTCTCTATCTAAGGGTGTAGAAGTTTTCTAAACAGACGGACGGACAGACGGATGCACAGAGTGAAACTAATATAGGCACATTTTTTCAAAATTTTTTTGTGATAAAAATTATTTTAATAGAACGGTAAATTTATTTCTTATTTTACATATTTCTTATTATTTTTCTTCTAATGTTCTAAAATGAACTAAACTATTTCTTAAGCTTTAACAGTTCATTATATCGATATCTTGTAAATTTTCTCTAAAAATGCTAAACAATTCACCAAGCGTAAAAAATTAATACTGCATCTTAAGTATTTTTCAATTTTTTTAAATTTAAAGTTTAGAATTTTACATTTTCTTTAATTTTTAATTTTGATATCAAACAATTCAAAAAAAAAAAAAAAAAACTAAACAAAATATTATCAATTATGATCATAAAAGAGTTTATTTAGTAAATTAAACTTGTTTTAATGTTTGTTTTCGTTTTTTATTTTTTCTATACCATGTTCATATATTTCCCCTTTAAAAACAATAATTCCTTTATTCTTTATTACTTCTACTATTTTAATATAGACTATAATATATAAATTTCTAATTTTCTTTCTGGCATTTTTTTTTTTTGTTTTTTCATATCTTTACATTCAATTAATTTTTAATAAATAATCGTACTTCACCACTCTGCATACGTATACATTTATTACAATAAACAATACACACTGACATGCACAATCCATAAATAACAAAGGATAAGAATAAAAATAATAAAAGAATTTTTTAGAATTGTAGACCGTATTCAACTATCAGGATAACAAAAATTAAATAAAAAAAAAAAAAAAAAAAAAGAATGAAAATTTAAAATAACGAAGAAAAGAAAAAAATGTATAAAACATTTTCTATATTTACAATTACGATAAATATAAAACTAGGGAGTAACTTTTTTTTTTTGTTGCAGTTAAAAAAGGTAATAACAAGTTCTAACACAAACTTTTTAAATCTAGATCTAGGTAGATTAGATATTACATAGGGTTAGATATGTTGTATGTTTGTAGAATTGGACAGCAATACTAAAGGTTAGAAGTTAAATATTACCAAAGATTAATTTATTTATATCCTATTATTCTTAAACTTAAAAAAATAAAAAGAGTAGGTATATCCCATTTTTATATCTCTCCCAGTTTTTCTTCTAGCCCCCTAACTAGTAAAAGTGACATCTTCTAGTTTTTTGACATAAAAATAAAAAGACTTTTATTTTAGCTTCTCATCTAAATCTCGGGAGTAAAATTGCATAACATTGATTTTTACCGGATTCCCCATATAATATGAACTATGATACATCATAATGCATCATAATGCATAATACATCATAATTTCATCAAAGTCCATCCGTGTAGAAAATTTAATTATAGGGTATCATAATATACGAGGGACGCAGGAAAAATTAATAATATGTAAAGCTTTTTAGTTATTATAATTAAAATTTTTTGGGTTCTTTTTGGTTTCCAATAATATTTTAGTTGAATTTTTTACTGTCTTAAAATGGTTTAAAAAAAAAAAACATACTATGAAATGAAAGATTATACGATATTTTACGTTCAGCTCGTACTCACAATTCTCTTTTATATTAATACCTTTGTTTAAGTAACTAAAAAATATTTTCGTTATACAAAACTAGTATATGCTAAAAGAGTTAAAACAAGCTATAAATATTTTTCACTGAGATCATTTTTCCGTATAATTAAAAATCACTTTTTTGTGATGTTTCACATACAATTTATAAGATGCTCTCAAGATAGTTTACATAGTAAAAAAAAAGATCCTATATTAGTTCTATATTTTACGTGATTTGTGCGTTTCGAATTAAAGTAGAAATAGTGGGTAATTTATACCTATACATAATCTAAATTTTTTATTACATAGATAAGGTACCTTATAATTTTTGATAAATCAATAAAAATTTTTTTTTTTGGTATTAGTTGCAGTTTTTATACTTTTTCAATAGAAATAGGAAAAAATACGAAAAAAATTAAAAATTTTTAAATACAGACAAAAAAAAAAAAATTTTAAAATGAAAATTTTGAAATACAATAATTCTAAATATTCTTCCGAAACTTTGCTATATTTTTATTTTTTGTTTTTGAATAATTCTTGTTAAAGATTTAAAGGAATAATGTACCTATAGATTTAGTTAAATTGATGCTGCAAACAATTTGATTTGTTAACTAAAAATATTTTTTGTAGGCGTATTCATTTACATATTATTCAGTATAGAAAAAAAAAATTTAGTAAGTATTAGAGAAAAAATTTTGAATTGAAAGAAAAATTTTAAAATTATTTAAGAAAAAAAAAAACTGTAAACAATCCAATATCAATTAAACAAGGTATCCCACTTAAGTTAATTTTTCGAAATACTTTGATTTGAAGTACTGAAAATGAATACTGAAAAATTAAATCTATTTACATATAAAAAAGCGTATGTTTTTCTGTTTGTTTCTGATTTATAAACTCCAAAATTACTCAGCCGATCATCATGAAAATTTGTATCTAAAGGTTTTTGGTTACGGAGAGTATTTAAATTTTTCTCTAACGGGCCCGCCAAATTGGGGCTGTGGAACAAATTTTTAAATTTTTTCGCTTTAAAATAAAAAGAGTTTGATCGATTGACTTCACATTTTGTATACGTGTTCATTGACAGTGAAATTGACTCTATTAACAGACTTGGAATTTGTTCATATTATATACCTTCAATTAATATCCCTAATGTTTTATTTATTAAAGGGCGCAGCAACGGGCAACGGATATTAGCTTGTTATTAAATAAAATCAAAATATTTTAATTACTTGCAGTTAATGTAGTGCAAGTTTAAAATATAATACTGATACAATAAGGCAAAAGTGATAATATAATTAGACATAAAAGATGTAACTTTTTTTTTTATAAAATAAATTATACTTATAATATACTTTTACTAGAAAATCCCCTGTGCAATTGCATAATTTTTATAGATGCAAAAACATTTACGATATCATACTGACTCCCTTAATAAACTCCCTAAAAATTTCATTTTTACATTAGCACCATTAAAAAAAACGTTGGAATCACTTACTTAATTGTAATACAAAAAAAACATAAAACAAATCTAAACATATAAAATAAAAAAAACTAGGAACAGTTTATTAATTTTTTCTGGCCGTTTTTTCGAGGCGGTAATTTTTGACACTAACTACTTTTAAGTCTTTTACGTTTATTTATTTTTGCTTGAATTTGCTGAATTTATTTTAATTAAATGTATTTTGGAAGAGGTCTTTGTTATATTTAATAAAAGATTCATGTTTCTGATATTGAAATTTCATAAATTTTCGGGGGCTTTTTTTTTGTGTGGGTCGTTTTTGACAGCTTTTTAATTTAATGGTCTAATAATAAATTAGTACAAAATTATGAATCTATTGTGAGAGAAGGCTTCTAAAATGATATTTCCTATGTTATTTTTTCTTTTTTTTTTAAGAAAAATATCCATTTCTATAATATTTAGTAAGTTTCTGATTTCTGTTATGAAATATAATATAATTAGCTAAGTCTGCCGAATTTTATATTAATAAAAAAAATTCGAATATTTTATGTTATATCAAAAATTCAGCTTAAAAAATCCAAATTCCAACCTAAATAAACAAAACTACTTTAAAGTCTGTTGCGAAACTTTTACCAGCTTTTATAATAGTGAAAACAAAATCAAGAATTAAATCGGCCTATTATTTTTTTTCTTATAAATATAAGGCTTACTATAAACTTTGCTCTTTTCACTTTCAGGTCTTTTAATTTTATTAAGAGCATTTTTATTTTTTTCAAAACAAAGAGTCATTTGAAAACTGCCAGCAGAAGATTAATAATTTATTTTTAATTTACCGCTGCGACCAGTTCATAATGGACGTGGCGGTCAAATTTAAAAATTAAAAATTTGTTGAATTTATTTTTATTGAAAATGTGTTTTTTAAGTATGTACTTTTCTTTTTTTGACTGTACTCACTTTTAATGAACGGTTTGTGTCTCTGGTAATACTTCTAGTGGAAACGTGGAAAATTTGGTCACTCGTAATAATATTTACTAAATTTATTTATATTTTTAATGAACGGTGTGTATCTCTTGATAATACTTTGAGTCAAAGATTTGTGTCTCTGGTAATAAAATTTTAAATTATTAAATAAATATACAGAAATATCATCATTGCCAGTTTAGTTTACATTCAGTGTGAGTGTTTTATTATAGATATAAAATATATTTTTTTACATGTTGGCAAAGTCTCGCCAAGATCTTGTGTATTATATTATAGATTTAAATATTCCATTGACAGAATAATTTCTTATAAGTACAATAAAATACATATATGTTTGTAAATACGGCGCTATATAATATACATCTATACTCTTATCATTTATTCACTAAATGATATTATATATCATTATCAAACATGATATTATATAAGTATGTATATATATCAATATCATATAAATAAAAATTCTTCAAGCAACCGTTATGTTGTTTATTTATTTGCATTTTTATGTACTACGCATTATATCCTCAACAATTTCAAATTATCGAGTAAAACAAAATGCAAAAAATTTGTTGAAGAAATTTGTAGAAAATTTGAAAAAATCAAGTAACACTTTCGTCAATTATAAAGGAACCCTATATTATTAAAAAAAGTTGTTAACACAAATAAGAATATAATGTTGAAGCTTTAATTTTTGTGTATTACTTTAAAAAATTTTTAACAGGTGTTCAAGTTACAGGTGTTTAAAAATAGGAAATTTTCAGTTTTTGACCCCTTACAGCTCCTAAACGGGGGGCGATACAAAAAAAGATTTCTGAAATGACTCATACTTATTTTCAAAGATTTAACATCTGTCAAAATTTCAAGTTTCCAACTTAAACCGTTTAGCAGATAGAAGGGTTGAAGGATTTTGCAAAATTTGAGTTTCACATAACGGTAAATTAAGACACCGTATGCCACAAATATATATTTATTGTATATATACTTTTAAAGCTAATAAAAGTAGTAATCGTTTGGCGTTTTCAAAATGAAGATATACCTTATACAACTTGCGCTATAACAATTTAAATATAGAGCTTTTTTGAACCTTTGGGGAGCTGTAGCTCCGTAACGGGTGGGGCTTCAAAAAAAAGTTATAAAAAATAAAATTAATATTTTTGTAAGATCTATCAGTAGTTAAAATTTCATAGCTCTATTGCAAAAAAAATGTGGGGATCTAAAAGTTAGGTGTTCGAGAGCTACCCTAAGGCTTGGTCCAAACTCAACCAAAAAAAATAGGGAACCTACAAATTACTCCCAGAATATTTTGTGTAAATTTCAAGATTCTAGCTTTCTTAGTTTTTGAGTTAGCGTGCTAACGGACGGACGGACGGACGGACATGGCTCAAAAGTCTTAGAATTTTTTTCTGATCCGATCCATACCTTTGAAGGTATATCTAGCTCGCTTATTTCGAGGTGTTACAAACGGAGGAGTAATTTTATTATACCCGATCCTATCGTACGGGTATAAAAACGTTGGAATCACTTACTTAATTGTAATACAAAAAAACATAAAACAAATCTAAACATATAAAATAAAAAAAAACTAGGAACAGTTTATTAATTTTTTCTGGCCGTTTTTTCGAGGCGGTAATTTTTGACACTAACTACTTTTAAGTCTTTTACGTTTATTTATTTTTGCTTGAATTTGCTGAATTTATTTTAATTAAATGTATTTTGGAAGAGGTCTTTGTTATATTTAATAAAAGATTCATGTCTCTGATAATAAAATTTCATAATATTCGGGCGCTTTTTTTTGTGATGGTCGTTTTCGATAACTTTTAAATTAATCTTATAAAACCGTCCCGACTTTTTCTCTGGCGGTGAAATATTTTCCGTGACAGAATTCACACATACTAAGCAATTTCAAAGATATCTGATCTGATGATATTATCTAATAAATCTTATTTTTTTCCATGGTTTTATTAATGGTCTAATAATAAATTAGTATAAAATTATGAATGTTTTGTGAGAGAAGGCTTCTAAAATGATATTTTCTATGTTATTTTTGTCCATTTTTTTAAGAAAAAAATCCGTTTCTATAATATTTAGTAAGTTTCTGACTTCTGTTATGAAATATAAATTATCTGAGTTTGCCAAATTTTATATTAATAAAAAAAATCCCAATATTTTATGTTATATCAAAAATTCAGCTTAAAAATTAAAATTTCAACCTAAATAAACAAAACTACTTTAAAGTCTGTTAGCGAAGCTTTTACCAGTTTTTATAATAGTGAAAACAAAATCAAGAATAAAATCGGCCAATTATTTTTTTTTTTGTTTATAAATATGAGGCTATTACTATAAACTTTGCTTTTTTCCCTTTCAGGCCTTTTAATTTTATTAAGAGTAATTTTATTTTTTTTTTTCAAAATAAAGAATTATTTGAAAACTGTTTAGTAATAATAAATAATCGCAGCGACCAGTTCATAATGGTTGTGGCATCAAATTTAAAAATTAAAAATTTGCTTTAAATTGTATCGAAAGTAGTTTTTAAAAAATAAAAAATCTTAAAATTCTTAGTTTTAATGAAAATTTTATGTCTCTGATAATACTTTTAGTCGAAGATTTGTGTCTCGGATCATAAAATTTTAAATTATTAAATAAATATAAAGATATCATCATTGCCAGTTTAGTTTAGATTCAGTGTGAATGGTTTATTATAGAAATAAAATATTTTTTTACATGTTGGCAAGGTCTTGTCACTAACTTGTCAGCTTCTATTTGCTCTTATATTCATTATTTGGCAACCTATTTTATATACAAATTCATGTTGAAAAGTGTAATTAAACATATTCTAGAAGCGTATTAAATAATATTAGAAATTTTCTCTACTTTCAAGTTTCAAAATATTGCAAAAAAAAAAAATTTTTCTTGCAAAATTTTTCAGAAGAGCATAGAAACGTCTTTTCTTCTAAAAAAAAAAAAAAAAAAATTTATTTTTGTTTTTGTAAGCCCATAATTCCAATAATAAATGCCACAAGTTAAAAAATTCTATTTAATTTTATTAGTAATCTCACGAGCTATCAACCATTTAAATTGAAATCATACTACTTAAAAATTTTGTCTTTTAGCGTAAATTGTTTTTGAGCTTTTTCGTATAAGACGTATAAGACAATGTAAACGTATAAGACAATAAATTTAATTTTACTTTATTTGCATATAAGAAAAAAAAAAAGGTCCGGCATTTACACAAGGTGATAATTGTGATCAATCATATTGTCAATCTTTATTAATTAAGATGTAAGAACCTCAGCCAGTCAATGTCAAATTTGATGTCAAATTATATATTAACTAGGGGCCCCTGTTAATGTGTAGTCAAATTCTATGTTGAATCCCAATTCATATAATAGATAGTTGCAGTTTAGAAAAATAGAATTTATGGAAAAAGTACAATCCGTAAAAAATCAGAAAGCAAAACCAAATTCATCAAAACACTAACTGAAATTATTTTTAAAATAACGCCAAAACAGAATTAAATTGTATAAAGAGTCTGTATAGTTGGTGTACGTATGTTTAGATTATTTTTTATTGTGAGTGAGGACTATTATGTCTATTTATTTATCGAGTTCGAAATAAATGTTTTAAAGGTACGTGAGGAAAACACAATAGGTATCCGTAAAATATTCGTAAAATGCACAAACAAAGTTTGGAGCAAAATTCGGTTAAATTTTTTTATAAGCGACGTTGTCTGTAACAATATTATAGTTGTTCGTTTTATCTTGCCCTAATGTAAAAAATTAGAAATCTGAAAAGATCGTATATTTGGCGTACAATCCTTGATTAAGATTGTGCATGGTACAGAGGGCGAGAAAACCATACAAATATTACCACCATATTGTACAAATGGTAACCCTGCATAAAATTGACATATTATTTATTACAAAATATTTAAAAATAAAAAATTGTTCAAATTTAATTTTGGTTGTAAGAACTGCTGTATACTAAAATTTAAGTACTTATGTATATGAGAAGAAATTGAATTAAAAAAAGAATACAATTAGATAAGTTTTCTAATGGCTTCAAATAATATACAAACATTCATACATAAATGCAACAATTTAATAGAAAAGTACAAAACCAAACAATTATATATTTGAATTTTAAAGAGACTCTGCCAGCTGGTCATACCGTCATACATAAGTACATACTTAGATACATATTAATTATTAATATCAGATCAATATCACTCATCATTATTTAAAATTTCAATACATATTGTGATAAATGATGATTTTTATCTTTTTAAATTTTTTTCTTTATACATGAATAAGTTAAAGTACATTAGATACACTGATACACAGCCAAAGAATAGTTGAGCCGTTGAGGTCGAGTCGAGTCGAGACTCGAGAGGAAAAAAAAATACACAATTTTAAAGAGAGTAAGTGAGAATGTCTCTTATAATTTTGTGTTTTTTTTTTTGTTATTCCGTTTTGTACGATTTGTTACTACTACCCAGTACCGACTATCGTAGGTACCATACTACTGTAATGTAAATATGAAATGTATTGTTTATGTTGTTTTATTATTAATATTACGTATAGGTTTTATAGTAGAAAAATCATAAAAAATATGTAGTTACTGATGTTCAAATCTTGAAACGGAATTCATAATACGTAGTGTGTGGCTGAAAACTACTAAATTATAATTGTAGATTCAAATTTCTATGCATAATATTCCTGCGGTGCACGAAGTTGACATATTGACAACAATTTGACTTAGTGTGCGATTTAACAAAATTCGTTATTGTATGAGTTTTTTATAATAATTATTGAATTTAGGTTACAAAGTACCATATGATGTGTTTTTAATTGTCAAAATATATTTTTGCCATCCATCTTTCACTATTTTTAATAACTAATTTTAAAGCACCCTGTTTAATATGTAGATTGTAACATCAAAAATTACATTAAAATTCTTATTTTTAGTATTTATCAGTATTGATATTTTCATTACATTATTGATAAATAATAAAATTTGATATGATTTAATACAGATTTTTTTCCAGAACAGAATTTTTTACCATAATAAAGCATTAAACAATTATTTAGTTTTTCTTTGTGGAGTCATTTTAAATTTTATTTTTAGATTTTTATTTTTATAAAACAAACACACAAACATTTATGAATGCAAATATTGAAACTAATAATATCCCAAAAAAATTTCTAAAATAACTTAAATTTTCTTTTAATGAAAATGGGTCTATAAAATATGCCTAATATAGATTTGTAAAATTTCTAAAATTATTCTAGATTTTTTCTATTTTTAATTGTTGTTTTTAATAATTTTCTTGGTTTAATTTTTCTTTTTTTTTTTGTATTTCTGTTGTTATTTTTTTTTTGAAAAAATAATTAAAATTTTCCTATACATAATTGAAAAATCAATAATAAAAAAAAAAAAACACAAAAGAAAAATAAAAAAAAATTTATTAGAAAATATTTGAGTATTTTATTACTATCAAAACTAGAAGTTTTTCTATAAACGTATTGAATTTTCAAATTTATATAGGTATAAAATATCAAAATATAAAAAGGATTTACTCCAGTGATAAAGTATATAGTAATAATTGTAAAGTACATTTTTATGAATAATTAAAATTGGTACATATATTGTAATATTATTTAAAACGAGGAAGAGTGCAGTAGAGTAGACTATGTCAACTCTGGGATACCCGTATGAACGTAATATATCCTGTGTTGTTCTAGTACCGACGTTAAAACTATACCGAGATAAATTTATGTAAATTGTGGAGTTGTATGACAGCTACCAAATTCTATTGCAGCAGCACAATTAAATTTTACAGAAGTTGTTGCCATAAACCTTGATCATCAATTGTAAGATTTCAGACGCCTAGTTCATTAAGTTCCAAGAGGTGCAAGAAACCTGAACCGGCTGCTTTAGATCAACCAAAGTTTACAAAAGTTTTTGGCATGTGACTCGACACCTCTTCACAAAATTTCAGATACCTAGCTTCAATAGACACTCAGTTATTCTCATTTAAACAGAGAAGTTGTATGACAGCTACCCGAACCTGTCGCCCCAGCACAACCAAATTTAGGGTATTTTTTACAGATATTATTGGTCTATAACTCAACACGATTTTGCAAAATTTAAGACGCCTAGTTTCAATAGATACTGAGTTATTTCCATATAAAGAAAGAAGTTGTATGCCAACTACTCGAACCCGGTGGCCAAGAAAGCTGGATTTAAATAGCAAAACTAACAATTTTGCAAAAGCAACGTAAAAAATTTTTAGCCTCCTAGCTGCTTTATTTTTTGAGTTATAGTGCAGACGGACAGGCGGGCGGATGTAAATGGCTTAATCGACTCAGAATTCGATTCTGGACGATCCATACCTTTGACACTATATCTAGCTCGACTCCTTTATTTATTTTAATTTTTCCTCAATGTGTGCTCGATCCATTTCCACCTTCTCCTGGTTAATCCAAATGAATATATTTTAAGTAAAATGCCGATACGGGTTTAAAAATATCATGTTTTAAAAAATATTTAAAATTGCCTTCTAAATTATTTTTTTGAGAAAAGACATGAAATGCTACATTTTTTATGGACAATAATGGCTCCGCAAAAATAGTCTCCAAGAAAAAAATTCCCAAAACCAAAACGAAAAATGTCCTTAAAACATTATCTTTATTAAAGTCACCAAAACAAAACGAAAAAAGTTTCCAATTTTTGGGAAGGTTACACAAAAATGAAAAAGCCCCCAAATATTTCATACAAAGTTTTGGAACCTTTTTTTTTTTTGCTTTTGGGGAAATTACAAATTTGAATAGATAATAAAAATGCTTAGTTTTCTATTTTTTTTATTGATAAAATACGATTTTTTTTAGAGATATGATAAAATTAAATAATTTTCTAGAAAAGCTTGTATGCATTGGCATATTAGTAAATTGATTTTAGAATTGAATTCAAAATTACGTTTGCCCCCTTTTGCAGAATATTTATATATATATATATATGTTAGGAGGAATTTTAAAGTTGAATTAAAAATTAAGATTACTTTTATTAAATTCAAGCTTTATTTTATAAAGTTGTCGAGATAGCAAAATCTTATAATTTTATATTCAAAATAATCAACTGAAGTAGTTGTAGGGATTTTTCAATAAGACCCTATTAGAATCATATGAAGAGTATTGTGACCGAGAACAATAAAAAATTATGAAACAAATAATGCAACAAAATGAAGGTAGATAAGATACACATTTAGATAACATAGTATGAATAACCTTAGAATAGAATTCGCAAGGCACTCGACGGCACGGTTGATGAAAAATTCTTCTGGAGCTCAATAAAATCAATATATATAATATATTGAAAATATGTCAGAATGACATCTGTATTCAATAGGAATATTCGATTGAAATAGTCAGAGAAGACACTATATACCTCAAAACAAGTAAGGATAAAAAAGCCAACTGTGAAATTTATACGGTTTATTATCTTTTAATTAGAAAATAACAATACATTTTATAATTTTTTATTTTTTTTTTTCATATTCAATAAAAATTTTATAGACTATTTTTAATTACCTAATAGTACTTTTATATTTTATCTATATTTTAAAATCTTTCTAAAAAACATAAATTAATTAATTAAATAATTCATTCTAACACTCACCATAATGACGACCTCCCATTCAAACCTCACAATTAACAAAATACCATAAAAGATAACAAAAAAAAAAAAAATTTAAAAAAAAAATCACTAATAAAATCACACCCTATTAAATTTAAGTATTGTTAAAAAATAAACTCTCATAGCGCAATTAAAAATTTATTTTCAATGCCTCAATTGTGGGGAAATTTTCTAAATAGAAAACTTAAAAAAATAAAAAATACAACAAAAAAAAAAAAATATATATATAAAAATGAATTCAATAGTGACTGCCTTGTACAAATATACAATTAACCAACCATAATAGTTTCGAAGTATAAACAGAATAGAAAACAAAATAAAAAAAAAAAGAAGAGTCCTTTTTAAATATCCTTTTTTAACTGTATTTACGTTACCCATTAAATTGGCTGGTTAATTTACAAAAAAAAAAAAAAATTTCTTTTTTTCTTCATTCTATTTACTATATATCATAAAAAAGAAGTGAATAAAAGTTATATGAATGAACTTGTAACCAAAAATTACTTTTCTCACATATATGTATGTGCATTGATGTTATGTATATGAGTGTATGATTATAAATGAATGTATTATTTAAATTACAATAAAGCCTGTATAATATACTTTTTACAGTATATAAAATTTTATTATTGAAAAAAAAAAAAAAAAAAAAAAAAAAAATAAAAAATTTAAAGGATGCAATTTATTCTTAATATTACTCTTTATAAAAATTTGTATAAGTCAAATGAATCTCTTTATATTTGTATATATGTATATATGTATTTATATACAATATAATATATCCTGCGTATTACAGTACCGTTCATTATAGTATTATAAAATATAATAATATGTTATCACAATATAATTGACTATACTATAATAAAATATATTTTCTTAGTCCTGATGGTCCTTTTTTGTAATAGACAAAAATGACCAATTTTACTGAAGCGCTTAAGCAGTTTTCTAATTTTGTGATGAGTAGTACATTCCACAGTTTTACTTTACGATTTTATTTCATTTTACTTTAGTGATTTTTCTAATTGAGTTAGTTTATTTTCGTTTTTTTTTTTTATTTGTTATAATAGTTTTCTCCAAAAGAGGCAAATAAAGCTAAGTACACAGGATAGACTAAAATTAGTAGAATTTTTCGCCAACAAAAGTTTCCACTACAACGAGATTTGTATTTACACGAGTTTATAACTCTAAAGAAAATTCGCTTTACGAAAACTCTGATAACAAAATTTTTCGTAGAGTTTTCATAATGAAATTTTTCGTACAGCTGTAAATTTTTTGATTGTAGAATTAACCACTGTTTATGGATCTATGATAGAGTACCAAATTGAATTGAATTGAAAATAGATCAGTTTTATGCAGACACTGTTTTTCAAAAATCAGTTCGGAACAAATAAAAACTGCAGCTGCAGTTACCGTTTATTATTTGATTAATAAAAAAAAAAAAAATATAAAGTGTTGGAGTCCGGAAAAAGTTGCGAAGAAAACATACTGATTATTGTTGTATTCTCAATTATTAAACAAGATAAGAATCGAGGAGTCAAATTCGTATAAAATGTTCTTACGTTCCTACATGTATCCCATTGAAATTTTAATATTTTGTTTGGATAGAAATATAATACATATATAAGTATATACTATATCTAAAATGCCAAATGTTAACAATGGTTAACTTTTCTAAATACGATACTGATTAAATTAAATGAGAAATGAAAATTTTATCTTTATTGCAATGTGATCCAGAAATGCATAATCATTTTATTAGTATTTACTTTTGTAGAGGTTTTTGCCATATTTTTTAAATGAATGATAATTTTGTTGTTTGGTAGTTTTTTATATTCTTTTACACCATTAATAAGTACTCGCTCCATACCATGCAAGTTGACGTACTGCACCTATCGTAATGTGATGAGCATAGCGGTTTTAGCAATATCATTGTTGGTTTTTACTTCCGTGTTGGATTGGACAATATCATTTGTATTCCTGTTATATAGATATGCGTTATAGATATATGCTGCGTTTGCGTATAGTTGAAATTCATTAAACTATATCTTGTCTTTATACTTAAAAAATATCATTTACAATATTTGCGTTAAATAATTTAATCCTTAATTAATGTCGCAAAATAATATTGAATGAATAATTAGTAAAACATTAGAAAAATATTACTGTAAATTATTTAAGTAAATTTTCAATCGAATGCGTTAAAGCTTTAATTGAATTGAAAATCAATCTTTTGAAAATTAACTACTTAATAGCTTTTTACTTATACATTACACATTTGCAGAGAAATTATTTTATTTTGATTTAAAGTTTGTTAATCTTATCTGGAAGCTCGTTATTATACAGCCTTTCGAATCATGATATCGATATTTTTTAACTTCTTTCAGTAAAACAACACTGTAACTTTAAATTTTTTTAAGGGACCTTGGTGGCCTAATAGATAAGAGCGTATAAAATACGCTCTAAAACACCGAGGGAATGTGGGTTCAAATCCCACACACATCGTAAGAATAATTCATCCTGAAAAGGAAAGCCTGTGTAATTTCCTTGTCACATTTATATGGCAAGGAAATGCACTAAAAAAAAAAAAAAATTATTAATATGTAGCTCATTTCTCCAATAATTTATTGCCGCAATTTTTGTTATCGTATGAACTATGAATTTATTGCGTGTGTTGAATAGTTTTTGGTTAGGTACTCCTTTCTTTGTCTTTAAAATATTAGCTTTGTATAATTTTTTAATTTTCAAATTTTCTATTGTATAATATTGTAGAATATTTTTAATTCAAAAATAATTTTATATGCAGCCAGATAAAGCATACGTGTGTAGATTTTGTTCTTATAATGTTGCCGCAACTGTTTTTTAATCTTTAATATTCACTAAAAAATAATTTTTTTTTTATTATTTTTTCTATTAGGTTGTAGTATCGTAGAATATTTTATAAAAAAAAAAATATTACAAAAGATTTACTTTATAGCCATTTAGATCGTTTTTATTTTAAAGTGGTAGTGCGGTGGAAACCAATTTTTCAGCTCAGCGCATTTTAATTTAAAGCTATATATCTAAATATAGTCTTCCTTCCTTTATATAAATTCAATGTTACTGCTTCAACTATACTAATATATTATTATGATTATTATTATTGATGATAATGATAATGATTAAAATGATTGAATGTAAATATATGATATTATGTATGTATATACAATATATGAATGATGTATATATATTACATAATATATTTACATAAGTTAAATAATATTCTTACATATTTTCGATAATTATGTAATTTTGAATGTGAATCTTAGTAAGATATTCTTCTGTGCCATATGCTGTTATACAAAAGCTTCTGATATAATCACTTGTAACAAAAAAAAAAAACAAAAAAACAAAAAATAAATTTCCTTTGTTCTTTTCTTTAATTTTTTACTTTTTCTTGCTTCGTTTGTTGGCCTTCGGCACTATTTATTTTATTTTACAATGATGAAAATGATGAAATCCTTCGGTAGATTCAATATATAACTTATTATAAAATATACATATATATACATATATATATATAAATATACTGTATATATGCGAAAGGTAATATTATTGCTATTTTGTAACAGAATTGCAACAATTTCTCTTCCTTTGAAATATGTAATATTAAAAGAACAAATTAGAACAAATATACAAGATACATGTTATTTTTGTAAAAATGTCATGGGTGTATTTCGAAACTGTGAGACAAATACACGATTCATACATTAAAAATGGTCCCTTAATAACTAAACAAGTAAAAAAAAAAAAGAAAAAAAGAAAAATGAAATTGTTGTCTAAAGTTTTTATCATAAAATTTAATGAGATAACGATAGTATGAGTAAATCGTACTTTTATAATACGATAAAATCTCATCAGAATCACCCGTATATAAATTTACCTTTATTTTGTCTGTTATGTTATAAAAGTTTCAAACTAAATACAGATGTATAAATATTTGTGTGATTGTGTTATAATTCACCTGTAGACCAAACAAAAAGTAAATTATAATGTCTACCTTTTGTTACAAAAAAAAATTATTTCAATTAAAAATTTTAACTTATTTTTTTTTTATTTATAACAATAACATTTAAAAATTTATCTTTTCTTTTTTCAGATTGAAAATTTTACAAATCTCAAAGGTTTTTATTAAAAAAAACTTTTCAAAGACAAAGTCTTTAAAGTCATATCAAATAATATAATAATTTTTTAAAATAAATTGTTACAAGTTTTAACAAAATAACATCACAAACAGCACCCGAAGCGAGCCCTGTCGGAGGGCTACGCTTAGTCGGGTTAGTACCGTGTTCTGTTTGGACACCAAAAGCACCAAAATCATCTGGTACAGCTGGTCTATTGGCTCATTCCAGACAAAATTGTGCACCATATGTTCTAACAACTGGAACAACACATAATTTAAATCAACAAGAACAACAACATCAACATCAGCAACATCATCAGCATTATCAACATTATCCTCTTCAACCACATCAATTATATCATTATCAACAGCAACAGCAGCAACAGGATCAATATCATAAATCTATAATTAATTTAAGACCAAATACATCAGTATCAGATATATCAGGTGGCGCAACAGGAGGTAATTTAATTGTATCATCAAATCAAACGTCTGCTTGTACACGTTGTTGTTTACAACAACACAAACAAGACCAACAAAATCATTTTCATAAATCTCAACATTTAAAATTAATTCAATTACCGATAACATCATCGTCATCATCATCATCATCATCATCAACAACAGTAACAGCGTCATCAACATTATTAACAACAACAGCAACATCATTAACAGTATCATCAGGAGGTGGAACAACAGTAACATCACCACAACCATCGGTTTCTTCACCATCATTAAAAGCAGATACAACAACAATAACAACAGACGCAACAACAACGGTTAATGAAACACCATCTTCTACAACATCTGAACATCAAATAGGATTACCGTTAACGTCTATATCACCATCATCTTTATCACCATCAGTATTGGAAACTACTTCGTCATCATTAATTCAGCAAAATAGTTCAACAGAAAATACAGCAGGAACAACAACAACAACATTAACAACAACACCAACAATAATAAAAACAGATACATTTTCAAATTTAATCAATAGTAAAAAATCATCCATAGAAAAACTTATTCCATTAAATAACCATCAATCATCATCGATTTGTTCTTGTAATAACAAAATTACAAACAGTAACATTGGTATGGTTGTTACATCAACCGGAAAAAATACAGCAGTGTTATCAGATACACCATCATCTTTCAGTTATAATACATCAAATAATGGAATTTCTAATATAAATAGTATTGGTTCTACAATTGCAACATCATCAAATCAAACAAAATTTATTGTTCCAACTATAGCACAAGGTGGTGGTACAGCTGCTATATTAAATACACCAACACAAACAAATACAACAACAACATCTACTCCAGTAACAAATAATTCTATGTTATTGGTACCATTTGCAGTTCCGGGTTTCTTTCCCGTTCAAACTGCACCTACCAATAATACAAATAATATGACAACAACAGCTGCTGCAGTAGCAACAACACCAACAGGAATAGCACCTGGTACAATTATTCATCCAACAGGTACAGCAATGACAGCATTACCGACAAATGGAATTATTTCCGCTACCATCAATTCTAATAAAAAGGTAAGGAAATTACTATCTTTTTGTAATTAATAAATTTTTTTTTCTTCTGTTCACATATTAATTGAATTCTATAAAAGGTATCATAAACAGTTTTGTTCGTTTTGAAGATTAAAACTAGAAAATGTATTAAGTAGAAATTGTTTTACTTTTTCAAAAAAGTAATAAAACTATCTGATTCAAGATGTAGTGCTAAAATTTACAACTTGAAGTCTCGGGTTTAACTAAGAATCATTATTATATATTAAAAAACTATAAAAATTATATATTATTAGGATTTACAAACTATGTTGACTAGTATAAATTGATCGGTACAAAATTTATAAAATGAAATAAAATAAAATAATAAGTAATAAAATTGATCAGCTAAGCTAAATAATAGAGTCTAAGCTTTGAATATCACAATTATAATTTCTATTTCCTTTTGAATAATATTTTTCCTTAATACTTTTTACCAGTGATTTTACAAAAGTTTCACACAACAAAAAAAATTCAATTTATCTGAATAGGTACCAGCATAAATGAGTGAGAGTATCTCATAGTACGTCAGATGTATAATTTAATATTATAATAATCGTGTTTGCTTTTGAGTATCAATTTATTTTAAAAAATAAAAACTGAATTATGTCATGGTTATAAAAGGAATTAAATTTAAAATTTTTGAAGATACACACAAACACAATAAATGAATGGTTTAATTGTGTTTTAAAGGTGATTTAAAAATGATTTAGATAAATAATGAAAAATATGAAATTTTTATAAAATCCTGACCGATATTTTAGTGTAAAATTTTTTTTTATATTTAATAGATTTTAATTAGTCCTTCAATTCTTTAATTAATTTTCTAAAATGTGCATTGCGGTTCGATTAGTCACTTTCATTTCATTGCAATAGCACTTACTCAACCTATAATGTCGTTAATCACATATCCTTTAGGAGTTTTACTGAATACTGACAAGACTACTAATTTAGTACTAAAGTTATAGATGTAGGTTAAATCTTAGAGTATAATTTTATATTTTATAAAACTATAATTTATTAAGTATATACCTAAAGTATTTCTAAAAATCTTCAAAACATCAAATCAAACCTAAACCTGAAACATAATTTAATTAAATAATACATATTTTAATTTGAACACATTATAATAATGTAATATTTTTCTTTTTTGTCAAACTCAAAAACGATTCCACCAAAAATTTATTTTTTCTTCTTAAGGAGATGGTAATAATTTTCCAAAGACACCAAAAATATCCCCTTGAGAGTATCTTACTGATGTAGTAAGACTCTTAGTGAATTTAGTCCGACAGTAGTTTAGAATCTTACTGGGTTTAATCATCCCCTAAAATATATTGACAATTTTTAAGTAAAATCTTAAATTAAATCAAGCTAGATTAAAACAATGGATCAGATTTTATATAAAAATTAAAATTTTCTAAAAATGATATCAGTTAATTTTCTTATCATGACAGTATTGTATTAACATAAGTTACAATTTCTAATTAATTTTTAATATAAATTTTGTATACCTTATATTTAGATAAATAAATAGATAAAAAAATGGAATTCAGGAAATGCGTTTATATAAAATTCTTAATTAAAAAATTGTTTCTCTTAAGTAAATCTTGACAAAGTTTTTTCTTCTTATTTTTCTTTATAACCTTAAGTTTGTATCACAGTTTGTTTATAAAAAAAGTTAAATCAAATCTTTATAACTTCCTTACAAAAAAAAAATCTTTTTTTTTTTCGCTAAAAATTTTTTTTTTAACATTTTTTACTGTAATAGATTTATCTAAATGTATATAGGTAACTGTAATATTCAATCATTCCGCAAAAAAAAAAGTACCTATGGAGACTTTTAAATATTTCAAGTAAAGAAATTTTAACAAAATCTTTCAACCCTTTTCTATGAAAATATAATAATAAACATAAAAAAAAAAACAGTATTATATAATAAAAACTAAAAAAAAAAAAATAAAGTTTGTTTTATCCTAGCAAGGACATAATAACGATAAACTTTGTAATTTAACAAAAAAAAAACAAAAACATTGTAAGAACTAAGAAACAATTTTACAGACATTTCTTTTAACAAAAAATTCTTTTCGGTTTTTTTCTTCATTTTACTTTTCTCTCGTTTTCTATTTTATTTCGTTTTTTTTTTTGCTATCTTTCTCTTTTAAATGTTATTCTCTCCTTTTCTGTTAAAAACTCGTAAATTATTTTTTTTTTGTGTTGTTTTTTGCTGGGTTGACGCATAAAAGTGACAGTGCTTGATTAAAGGTAAGTCTAGTGTAAATCATAAAAGTTTATTTTTTAACTTTTTTTTTTTTTGTTTTTGTTTTTTTCCAAAACATTTAAAAACGGTAAAAATGAGAATTTTACTACATGTATATACTTATACTCCTTTAATATAAAATATTTATATATACATAATATATATAAACGTACATATTCATATAATATTATGTATAATATAAAATTATTTTAACGAAATAATTGAAATTCGGTTTATTCGGTACTCCTACAAGTATGTAAAATGTCAACCTATTATATGTGTGAATGAATATCTTAACATAATTTTTTGTTTGTGTTTATTCATTTTTGTGGGTTTTCTTGTGTTTGAATGTTATCAAATTAAATCAGATTTTGTTTTTTTTTTTTAGTTTTTTTTTTCTTTATATTTTGGTAAACTTTATTATAGAAATTGTTTTTATATAATAGGTACATATATGTTAAAAAGATTTAAAAAAATAAAATTTATGACAAAGAAATCCAAAAAAAATAAAAAGTTTTTCAAATACGAAAAAAAAAGAAAGAAAGATGATGATTTTTATGTTATCTATAGACTCTTAGAGAATATTTTGAGAAATATTTTTTACTTTTCAATTCGTTTATAATTTAGTTATGTTTTTAAGATTTTTTTTAAATACATTTTAAGGTTTACATGATTTTGTTGCAAGTTACATGACATAGATTTTCATGTACATTAAGTCTTTAATGTCTTTTAAGAAATATAATCTTATATGCGGTAGCAAAAGTTGGTAGATTCAAGCTGATAAATTTCAAAATATATTAAAAAAGAATTTTGATGAACTCTTCATAATTATCTTCATAATAATAACTATAACTATATAGAAGATAGTTTTTTTGTAATTCCTGTAATAGGATTCACGAATTTTTCAATTTCATCTTTATTTGAAGTTTATATAATTAAGGTATACTTAATTCTTTGATTAAATCTAGTTTATTTAATTTAGAATTTAAATTCTAGAAGTTTTGTCGATTTAATAATATTTCAATATTAGATTGTCTCAGACTTAATTGACTCAGAATTCTATTCTGAGCCGATTCATACACTTGAGTTTATATTTAGCTCGACTCCTTTAAGATGTCACAAACCAAGTTTTAAAACTTTGACACTAAAGTTTAAACTTGAAAATATTGCATTAAAAAATCATTTTCGAAAAATGTAATAGATGCAATTGTTATACATTTTACTGCAACAGTTCATTAAGTTGAAAGAAAAAAGTGTTTATTGAAATTGTCACCATTCAATTTTCTTATATCTCCCACTGTAAACCTTTTAGTTGATAAAATATTTTCAATTTTCAATTTTTTTCTAAAAAATTGTAAAGTTTTTAACTTGTTTTTATTTTCTGATTATATTTTTTTTTTATATCCTTTGTTATATGATCTAATTCAAATCATATGGAATGAATTGAATTCAATGTCCTGAAAATTGTTCCTTAGTGTAAATCTTTTGATGTGGAAAATAATTTACTAAAGTTGTTATCCTTTCCATTTAAGATTATAAACTTTCGATGGGTATTTGTGTCATTTAAAAAAGGAGTTTTTCTTTTATGTTTTTTGTTTTTTTGTTTTTTTTTTGTATTTTTGTCTATTAACTAGAGCAAATTAAATGAATTGACAGTAGTATTAATTTAATAAAGTTAATGATTTTGTATGGAGTTTAAGATAAATAATGTTTTGTATTGTTGTATTTGTTAATCGATTTTTATTTTTCATTTTTAAAATACTCGTTAACGTATCTAAAATAAATTAGTTTTAATTTTTAAAAATGAAATTTGTTTTGTAAACAATGAATTTTGTCAGTTTTAAACAATTAGACTAGCATAGTCTTTATAATATACTTATATTATATAGTTGCATTTTATAGTATAGAAAGTATTAAAATTTTGAGTAAATAATAGTAATATGTGCTCTTGTTATTAGTTTAAAGAAAACAAAGAATAAAGAGTGGAAAACATTGGCACTGAATACCTATATGTCTTTATGTTTATGACTATAAGTTTGCAATGGCAACAGTGTTGTTACAATATATTTTTTAGAGCTGCCTTTGGTTATCTCATTTAGGAATATATTATATAGTATATGCTATTGCATGTTGTAACCTACTAACGAACATAATTTGAAACAAATAGTAAGAATAATAATAATAATTCATATAATTCATATATATAGGTAATGCAGATGCTAGAGTGTAGGAAAATGTTATATACTAAATACTTCATATGGTAACGATAGATGGCGATCATCACTAATAACAAATAGTAATAATTATAGGCGAATATTGAATGTGCCCTTATAGTCCCTCTCTACAAATTCTTGTTCTATCCTCTCCTATTCCTTCTAGCATATTTATCGCGTTAGTAGTTAAGGGTTTTATTCCGTTATAAATTGGCTAAAGCAGGATTTAAATTTGGCCAGTAAGGATCTCGCAATACCAAAAGAGTATTCTTGATGTGTTTGGAAGCTACCAAGTGCATTATGAAAAGAAATGTTCTTATAATTGAATAGAGTAAATATAATAAATCTAAATAGGGAAATATGTTAAACTAAAAGTTTTTAAAGGTACATTTTCAGAAAGATAATGCATGAATTTTATAATTGTGATTGCTGCTGTACTACAAACTACTACAGGAACTACTATAATGAAAAAAAAATACGATATTGAAGCTTAAATTTTTGTGTTTTATTTTAAAGAAATTTGTACAGATATCTGGCCTCTATAAATAACAAAATATTCAATATTTGATCTCTAAATCCTTTTCAACAGAGGAAAACTTTTTTTTCTGAGATACTTTATGTTTATTCTCCTTTTTTTTCGAAATTTTAAGGTTCTGTCTAAAAGCGTTTAGAAGATAAGAAGGAACCAAAAGTTTAAAACTCCGTAATTAATAGGTTTTAGTTGTAGCTGTTATTATAATTTTCATAATAAGATAAAGGGTATACTGAAAAACTTTTATGGTTTATGAAGTTCATTGAGACTATAAGTTATCCACAATATTATTTCGTTATCGTAATTATAGACTTTAGATTTATATTCGTACAGCAGTTATAATAGTTGATTAGTGCATTGGATTAAATTTGAGTTTAATCAGGGAATTTATAAGAAGATACATTTAATTAATAATTGATTGATAATCAATTTAAAATCAATTACCTATTTAAACATTAATAAAATTATTTATTGATATCAATTAAAATAAAATTAGAAAAGTATATCTTCTAATAATTAAATAATATAGTTTTTTTTACAAATATTATCAATTATACAAAAAATAAATGATCTCCTCATTGAAAGAGTTTTTTTTTTAAAATTAATTTAAAGATACAATGTAACACTTTGTAGTTGAATACAACATATTCTATCCTATCCACCTGTTATAAAAAAAACTACTCAATACCATGTTTAACTTAAAAATTGTTTAATTAGAAATCTAATTAGACCATCCTCAGCAATAACCATAAAAATAAATAAATTTTTTTCATTCTGTAAATAATATTTTATTTTTAGCATCTTGTTAATTTATTACATATTTTTCATCTTCTTATGACTCGACATCTCATTGAAGCAATCCCATATCCTCTTATGCGAAACTAAGTTTCAATTCTATTATCTAAAATTAAGATACAATTTCTAAGAAATTGAAGATCTGAAAAGGGTTTGTTGCAGGCAGTTCACCTTCGGTAAGGTAATTTGTTCAAGATGCATGTAATAAAGCTCCATAGTTTTTGAATATGTAACCTGGAGACACTTCTCCTTCTTAACATAATTGAAAGTTACAAGGTTGAAATAATTATAATTAAAAAATCAAATAAAAATAAGTACTTACTTCTCTTTCATCAGAAATCGATCTTGGGATAACATTAAAAGAGAATGGCACTTCATGTACTGTGCCATTCAGTTATTTTTATTTTTGGTCCAATGAATTCAAAAAGAATAATGAACTCGATGAAATTTTTAATGTGAATATAAATTTTCTATAATATATAATAAAGTGGTTATAGGTAGGTTGTGTCCAATTTTTAAAATTTTTATTTTTTTATTTTTCCGTCTTGATTGCATCATAATTGAAGTTGTCACAACAATATGACCTGATATTATATCATAATTGGTTAATATAAAATGGTTTTTTAATGATATATGATGGGCAAGATAATAAATATACATTTTTTCTGGCATAGATCCATATTAATAATAATGCATCATTAAATTAGAAATATGTATTCATTGCCTTAACTGATCTGTTTTTATTAGTGTTTAATTTACACATTAAAAAAAATTACAGAAGTTGCAGTTGCGATCAGAGTATTTCAACAAGTAGTTTTCTATATAGATTTTGATTTACAATATTATGTAAAATATATATTTATTTAATCTTAAGAATTCTTAGATATATAGACAGATAAAATGAAATCAAAAAAATAGAAATAGTGACAAAAGAAATTTATAGTTAATTGCACATAAGAAAAAGCCGGTCTCAAATTAATTCAACAAAATATTAAGGGAAAAAAAGAAGAAAAACAAAAATTGCAATTAAATATTATATTTTCATATACTTACAAATTTCAAAAGATTATATTTAATTATAATATTAGCAAAAAAAAATCTTTAGTTCTTTTAATTTTCAAAAAAAAAAAAAAAAAATTCCTTTTACATCAATAAAAATGAACAAACGATAAATTAATATGGTTGGCACTGGCACTTTTAAACAGTTTTCATAATATAGATTGAAAAAAATAATAAAAAAAAAAAAACAAAAAATGATTTATGCTGTCGCTTTGATGAAAATTACATAGCCAACTGAAATTAATTAAGAAAGTTTCAACAATAACTGCAACATATATTTTATATACGTATATGTGTATGACTTTTTATAATAAATTATGCTTAATTTGTTTAGCTATTTATTCTTTTTTATTATTAAAAGTGTGAAATTTTCTTAAAAACAAATGTATATACATTCAAATATAAATATAAAATATTTTTTTTTACTAATTATTATTAATTTATTTCGAAGAAATGAGTATTTTGGGAATTAAAAATTGTCATATATAATTTTTTTTTTGCAAAGGTAGGTGGGAATCTCGAAAGACACCAATGAGATCAACAGGCAAATTATCTTTGGGGAGTGTTGGATTTTATCCAACTAAATGCCACCTCCCTTTTAAAGATCTATGGGACAATGTACTGTTTGGTTTGGTGATTGGGAAAATAGGAATAAAGAAAACGGAATAAAGCAAATTGGGAAATATAGGAAGTTATTGGATATTGAAAGGATTATTTAGAACAAAAATGTTGATATTATTCTTTAATTGATCGATATCATACTCGTTATGATTGCCAATTTTAGAGAATACTTCCGGCGGAAAGCTATTCCATATTCGTGCTGTACGTATTACAAACGAATTGCCACGTCCGAAGGCGTGTCATCTGAGGATCTTTGAGATATAGGGGTTAGCCTGTGCAGCCCTCCTTGTATCTCGGTTGAAATTTTTGAGGGGTGGCATTAATATTTTTATTTCTTTTGAACAGGTTCCTATACCAACAAAATATCTATAAAATAGAGTATGAGTGCTCCATAACGATCCGTCGAAGACCTACTGAAACCAGAGTTGAGGTAGCAATGGGATCGTTTATTAAACGAATTGCTCTGTTTTGAGCTTTGTCTAGGTATCCCAATTCTGTTTGTCGTGCTCCTGCCCAAATGTGTGCGTTGTACTCCATTCTAGGCCTGATGAAGCATTTATAGATAGATAACATCATTTTATTTAATTTGCACGTATTAAAAAAGAACCTTTTCAAGTTCGTGTTCAATTTATTTTCCAATTCCTCCCCTTTCTTCTGTTTTCCTCCCTCACTTTTTTCTCCATTTAAAGATTTTAGTTCTATAGAAATATATTATTTATGTTTGGCTCCACACAACTACAAATATAATGCATACAAAGAAGATAAATTTGAATGCGCTTAATACTTTTTTTTTTTAATTTTTTATATATAATTATGTATTTATTTTTAAAGTATTTGTTAAAATAATTTATTTTAGTGACAACAACCTAACAATGGACAATAAAAATATTATAATTAATAAAGAATATTAGATAATCCAATTTTTGCATGATAATGCAGCTAAATTTGAATGCAAGCGGATAATTTTATGATTTTATCAGATACTTCGAAAAAATGCAAAGCGCTTTGCAAAATGTTAAAATACTTATAAAATAAGTTTAATATTAAAAAAAAATATTAAAATAAATTTTTTATAAAATTTGCTGTCTTTACAATGGTCGACGATTATTCAATTAAATTGTCCGCCATTGTAAAATAGAATTGACTCTGCCATCTCTTGGATCCTCAGAAATATCTTTCAAATATCAAAAAAATAAAATTTAGGTACATAAAATGTATTTTTAAAGAAGAATTAAATTCTTTATTTACTTAATTTTAAATTTTCTTACCAATTTTAAATTTAATTTTTTCTTACCAACCGAAATATGCCAACATTTTAAAAGTGAATTGAGGTAAAAACTAAAAAATATTTAATTAAAAACGATTTTAAATCAAAATTATTTTAAGTAAAATCTTAAAAACATTAAATTGAAAAAAGATAGTTAAACATTAAGATTAAAAAATAAACTGCTTTCTTGTAAAGAAAAATGTTTTTGTTTTAATTGAGTATAATACAGCGTTACGTACGCATTAGTAATTTCATAATACACTTATAATTTCTTTTGTACTTATGGTTAATTTTTTTGTTGTTTGATTTTAATAGCAATAATATCAATAATATCATCAGAATCAATCAATGGTAAAGTTATTTCGCAAGAACAGAAGGTATTTTTGATAGTTATTAGCATCCCATCCCCTTTAGGAATATTATCGGAAATAAGAGAACTATGTCTATCTTTTTATAAACAGCATAGATAGAAGGAAAAAGTTGGAGATTATTAATTGACGAATCAAGCCATGTTTCAGTTAAAATTAAAATGTCGAAATCGAGAAGTAACGAATTAGAAAAAAAAATTTTTTTTTTAGTTCGTAACCGTCTTACATTTTGATAGTACATGGAAAATTTATGCCAAAAATTTGGATGTATTTTGAAAGAAGAATTAATATTGGTTAATTAGACTTTTTCTCACTGGGTAAGGGACAAAAATACTTATCATGATTTTCTCTTATATGTTACGAGCGAGCTACAAGCTCTTTATACCCGTTAAAATTGCTCCTCCGTTTGTAACACCTCGAAATAAGCTAGCTAGATATACCTTCAAAGGTATATCTAGATACCTTTTAAATTTTGTCAGTCCGTCCGTCCGTCTGTCCGTCAGCAAGATAACTCCAAAACTAAGAAATCTAGAGTCTTGAAATTAGCACAAAATATTCATACATTTCAACGTTTGGCGTTTAAAGATTGAAGATATACTTACCTTATATAACTTGAGTTATAACAATATAAATATAGGGTTTTTTCCAAATTTGATGATCTGCAGCTCTGTAAAGGATGAGGCAATAGAAAAAAGTTGTTACACAAAATAATTTTTTTTCCGATGTCTATCCTTAGCTAAAATTTTTTTGCTCTATTTCAAAATGTGCAAAAGTTTCGTAAATAGTGGGAGGAACAGACAAACAGATGCGCAAAGTGAAACTCATATGCACATTTTTTCAAATTTTTTTTGAAAAAGTGCTAAGTAAAAGATTTCAACTCTCCAAGGTACTTTTTTGCATTAAATTAATTTTTACAGTTATTTTTAAAGCTGTACAAATCAGAGTATCTCTATATAACACGCTCTATAACAAAACTAAAAAAGCAAAATTACTGCAAAATTTAGAAAAAAATATAATTCTCATCTTTAACAGCTCTATGCTGATTAAATTTGCTCCACTAAAGTTGCTATAGAGTTACTACCTCTATTGAAGCAATTGCAAAATTGCAGAAAAGCAAAATTTACAAAAAAACATAATCCTTCTTTTTAACAGCTCTATGGTGATTAAATTTGCTACACTAAAGCTGCTATAGAGCTAATAGCTCTATTGAAGAAATGACTCTTAAATAGTAACTATTGAATCACTTATAGAGCATAATATTTATAAAGCTATTAGCTTTATAAATTTATAGAGCTAAATAGCGGTTAAAAACACCATTTAAAAGCACAACATATTTTTCTTAAAGCTAGTAGAGGTAGTAAACACTATTATAAAGCTAAGAGTTGCGAAATCACTACTGGAGAGTTATTGTAGAGCCAGTTTTTCAAAACTGGTGCTATCAGCTTTAAGGAATGCTACTTGGGTAGCGTATAAAATAAAAAAATGTATATGTATATACATATATGCAAGATTTTGGATTTGAAGGAATTTCATACTTAAGTAAAAAAAGAACAGGATTTCAATACTTTGTTAAATGAGGATATAGGAGCAGTAGTCCTTACTATTTTAAAATTAATAATGTTAACTTAAAAGTTAAAATTGTTTTGTATTTGATTTTGAAAAGCGAAAATGTTTCAATAAATAATAGGGTGCGACTCTTCAAGTTTTATAGTATATAAATTAATTTTGTATTGTGCGGTTGATATAATAATAGTACCATAATGTAGATATAAATTTAGCTATAGATAGAACATTTTTTTATTTGAAAGACTTTAATTTAAAAAACTTATATTTGAAAATATTTATAATAATGCCCTGTCTTCGAAATTAAAAAAATTTTATTATTTTTTTTTTTTAATGCATTTCTTTGCCATATAAATGTGAACAGGAAATTACACAGCCTTTCCTGTTCAGGCATGGCTGTAAATGTCGTAAGGGAGAATGACTCTTACAACGTGTGTGGAATTTGAACCAACACTTTGGCCCCAAAATTTTTTGTTATTAATATACATAAGTTTATAAACGATAAAAAATATAACTTTTAATTAGTTTATGAAGATAATATTTTACATTACATTATTTCAGATGTAGCTACATTTTTTAATTTTCTGAATTATTTTCTATTTCTTTTGTTTAGACAAGAAGAAAATTTTTATTTTGATCTAATTATTATTTATTGACCACACATGAAGAATTTTCACTTTTAGCTATTAACACATCAATTTATTAGTTTTTATTTTTTGATATTACATATTTTTTATTTTATTTAATGCAGAAATCCTATTCAACATTATCTTCTGGAAAATTTTGGAATATGTTTATAAATCTATTAAATAGAAAATAATATCATGAATATTTCAAACATTTTTAGAATTTAATATTTTTTAAATATCTATTAAATAAACTAATGAGTACACATAAAAATGTACCTAATTATTTTATATCATAATGCACAGATGAGATAATTTGCAGCCATGTTAACTTTTACTAATAGTAAATCCATAAAATTAAAAGTTAATCAGAATAAAATTTTGAGGAAACTCAAGATATACTTCACTAGAAGAAGTATTTGCCATACTTCAAATATAGACTACTCACGCTCACGCTGTTAAACTGGTAGTTTTAGCTGCTTAACAGTTAATGCTTAACATTACATTACTTAACTGCCTAACATTACATTAATTAAGATGTAATAATTTAGGTTGCGGAGGGTAAAAAAATAGTCCGAATTCCGAATTCTAGGCTATTTAAGGGAAACAAGATTATTGAGGACATCACCCATAATAAGGGAACTCTTCGACATCGATGTCTTTGTTGAGGAGTTCAGGGATTCCCACGAGATAATATAATAACCTTAAGATAAACAGCATATACGAAGAAGTTCATAAAGTAACTCATAAAATTTTAATATTTTATAAAGACAAGGCTTTCCAGACGACTTTTACGACGACCAATATTTTAGCTTAAAATAAAATAGGTTAGATTAAGGAATTAAAAAGAAAGTTTAGAGGTCAAGGATTCTAAATATTGAAAGACCAAATCGGAATTGAACCTTAAAAATTTCAATTTTTGCAGAATATTTATAGAAATATTAAGCTTTTTGTCTCCAAAAGAAAATTTAAGTATTTTCGAGCTTTACATAGATCTTTACCCTAACCCTTTATCTATACCCTATACTGTTAAGGAAAGTGGCTAGCGAAAGAACGAATTTTTTTTCTATCATAAGATATTTCAGAAAAAATGAAAATGGATCTTCTGCTTCTAGTTTTCTAATATCTGAAATTATTTTTAATTATTTTTTTTTTTTGGGTTTAATTAAATCACAAAAATGGGCGTTACATCATTTGATTAAATATAACTAGCAATAAAATTTCCAATGCAAATATCTGATATAATTTCTCTGATTTGAAATAATAAATATTGAAATTTTTAAACCACAAAAATAGATACACGAGTAAATACATACATAAATAAATAAATAAGTAACTAAAGTAAATATAAATAAATAACAAAAAAAAAAAAAAAAAATTATATGTTTAATAAACAATTCACTCTTTAAAAAATAAATTGAATAAATTGCAGATGCATGTCATATTTACGCGTGATTTACTGTCAGTTACGGTTAAATATTATGACTTTTGCAGTACATAAAAATGTAAATAATATATATTTACTTATACTGTATATAAAACATTTATGTACTATAAATTATTATAATGTTTATATTTATATAAATATAACATATTAGATATGATGTATGAAGTACTGCAGTGTTATGCACCAGAAAAATTTCAACCAGACCGACCCATTTTAAATCAGATGCAATGCAGAATTGGCATTAGTTATTATCATTCTGTAGATACTTAATTAATAAATATTTATAATATACTTTAAAAATTTTGAACGGTATGAGAATATATTTATAATAATATTATGTGAATTGTGAACATACGTGGGTTGGATTCGGAAAATTTTTTATTAATTACTTTCAAATAATTCTGTACCTACAAGGCATAATATCTTAAATCAAAATTTGTTAATTTTTTTATGAGAATCATTTTATTAAATAATTTAAATATAAGGTATGATTTTGGACTATAAACGCTTTTGAAGTAAAATTATAATTGATATTATTTTATTATATTTTATTATGATTTTGATATGGTTTAAATTGGAAGAAATTGAAGCTGTTATTATTTTGTTCAGCAATGTAAAAAAACTAACTAGAGATGTTTTTCACTTTTTGATTATTAAAAATTGGCTATGGCTATGGCTAACTATCTATATAAGATAATTTCAAGAAAAAGTTTGTGGAAATATTAATAAAAATATTCAAAGAATCTGGAAATAATGAAAAAAACAAATTTTATGCCGATTTAAGCTGTTTTCCATAGTTGAAAAGCGTTTGTGGCATGAATATTATGATAACATAAGAGTCTTTCAATTTTTCACAATCTTTTCATTGCCCAAGACGTCATGTGATCTTCTTCTTCATGAAGCTTCAATATGCCGATGATATAAATTATAAGGTATATATATTTTATAACATGCTATTTCTGTATAAAAATGGAAAACATATAATGAAAACAATTGAATTTTTATTTTGACCGAAGCATGAATCATACCGTATAAAATAATATATTTGCATTTAATTTTATCTATTGCAAATATGTACTTACATAGGTAGACAGGCACAATTTCTTTTCTACCACGTTGTAACACGGACTTATATAACACATGATTCATGAAGCATAGATAGATTCGTTATATAATCGCGACTCATTAAATTGCAGTTGCATAACAATCTTTTGATGAAATTGGTGTTTCAAGAGGCGGTGTTAATCTAGAGATAAAATCTGGAGATAAAATCACATCGATGTCACATCGCACCGGTCACGTAGACCAAATAAGGTATTACATAAGCAAGTTGAGATATGATTTTTTTTTATTTATTTTTTTAGCCTACTTAAGATATTATGTCTTGTGGGTAGAGAATTTATTAATTAGAATGGAATTTAAAGATTTATTGCATAATATTTTAAAGATGCGTTGTTGCATCAAGTGGTGAATAAAAACTAAATCATTAATATATTTATTTAAAAAATTAAGAAGCGTTACTAAAATATTATTAATTATAATTTCAAATCATTTTAATAATTTTTGAGATGTAAAATTAAAAAAAATTATAATTTGATATTATTTGAAATTCTGGAATAAAAAATCGTGTTTAAACCAACCTCTTTAATAGATTGTTTAAGGAGGGTTGGTAAAATATTATGCTTTATTTACGCTAAATAATAAGTTATTAGTTATATTGCCGAATCTTTGTTAATTTTGGTTTAAACACCTGTCTATGTCAACATTTATCGAATTGCATATTAACTAAAACTGTTGCTAATTAATTGACAATACATTTGACAATATTTCACTGAGGGGACTCGTAAAAGCGTATAAAATACGCTGTTAACACCGAGAGAGTGTGGGTTCGAATTTCACACACGTCGTAAGAGTTATTCCCCCTTACGACATTTGCAGCCACGCCTGAACACGTAGTGTAATTTCTTGTCCACATTTAGGTGAAAAAAAAAAGAATTATGAAAAAAAAACATTTATTAAAAAAAAAAAATTTCTCTTATTGGACAGGAAACTTTAGTCTAATTGCAGACGTATTCAAGAATATGATTTAAAGCTTTTTTTCCAGAACAGCTTAAAATGAAAAGTAAAAACAAATATTAACTGACAACAAAAAATAATTATTATTCAAAAGATTGAAAAGAACTATTGAATAGAATATTTTATAGTCTCATTTTATTTTAGTTTCAATTAAGTCATGACCTAGAACAGCATATTATGCATTGTAATAAAGCATTCATGTTACACAATCCTGTCGTTGACCTGGTTATTTATGCTAAAAATACAAGTCATTTTAAATTCTTGTAATTTCGTAAATGAGATGGAAGGGTAACAATTCAGTTTTTTTTTTTTTTTAATAAAAAATAGAATATCTTGTTATAAGAAAAAAAAATTCTTGTCTCGGTATTATAACGTATCTATAGCTTTAATAAACTAACATTATATTCTTTTAAAAGCATCTGCTCCAATTTTTAGCATTGTAAAGTTGATAAATTTTTTTTTTTACTAAATATGAATATTAAAAATGATTTTAACGTATCTTTTAAAGAGACCAACATTGTGTTTTAATAAAAAGGAATATATATCTATATAAAACTTACTGTCCAACATTTTAGCATTGCGTTGCATTATAAACCTAGAATGGCTATAAACTTTAGTATTTGGAATATATTGTTTTTGTAATTATTATGGTATAAAATATGCAACATTTAATAATTTGCATTCCTATCTACTGTAGGTAATTAAATGTAAAGATAAATTGAAATTCTTCTTTTTTAATAATAATTCAGGCCTCGGTGGCTTAGCTGCAAACACCGAGGGATTGTGGGTTCGAATCGCACACACGTCGTAAAAATAATGTCGTCTTACGATCTGGAAAATTGTTATGCTGTGTAATTTCAATGTTACATATATATGACAAGGGAATAAACTAAAAAAGCAATACAGAGAAAAAACTTAAAAAAGTGAAAATCGGCAAATACTCACATTATATATACACATATATTTGCAATGCAACGTAAAAAAGTAAATTTAAGATATCAAAAGCATTTGTTGTTTTTATTTGTGGTCTTTTTACATACGTATGTATAAACAGAAATTTAGATTAAATTTTTATAATAATCGGGAAATTTCAAAGTTTAAAACAGATCACATATTATGTATCTGGTCACCTTAAACATAAAATTATTTAATAAGTTAGCAAAGAATTCGCGTAAATATTTTGAATTCTTGAAATAATATTGCATATTGCACAAAACTTGAAATCCATGTACATATTATTTTGTATAACAAAAACAGGACATTTTATTAAAAGACTGAACTATAAAATAAACAAAAAAAAAAATTGTCTAATAAAAAGGAAAGACAAAAATGTTTTACGTGATGTAATTGAATTTTAACAATGGTTTTCCTTTCAGTTCTATTTGTGTACTTTTTAATGTTAAATTACAATTGCTTTATCACAATTCCAGTCTACAGACACATTAACAAAAAAAAAAAAAAGGAAAAATACAAAAAACAAAAAAAAATAAAGAAAGTACTATTTATTTAGAAGTGCAAAAAATAACTAAAACCTAAGAAAACTATTCATGCAGTTTATTTTAAATTTCAAAAATACCCGCACACAGACAGACATTATTACAAGAAAAATAAAAAAATTAACAGAAAAGCATAAAAAAAGAAAACAGATAATATAGAAAAGGAAAGAAAATAACATAAAAATGAAACATATCCACATTTCCGATTTCTATCTGCCGACACTTTTCTAACACCCCTGGTTCATCTTTTTTTTGTTTTATTTTATTTTTTTTATATAGACTTCGTGTGCCTTTGAATAGAATTTTTGTTTCTAGACCAGTACATATACAAAAAAAAAAAAAAACAACAAAAACAAAAACAAAACAACTAGTATGGCATTAGTATATAGAATGAAAAATGTTTAACAATATGAAACCGGCAACAGGCAACATGATACAAATGACATGATGACAAAAACATATTGTTGCCATTGACACTATATAGAATTGGTTCTGCAGTGATAGCAGCGAAAATAGTACAAAAAACAGAACAAAAAAATAATTGTTTAAAAGAAAAAAAAAATTGTTTTACTTGTAATTTTGTTTTTTCTTTTTTTTGTGTGTACTTGTGTACATTCTTTGTTATTCTTTTATTTGTAGGAATGTTGCACATGTAAGAACAATAAATAAATAAAAAAAAAAATAATCCAAAAATTTGCGATTAAATTAAAAATTTGTTAGAAAAAAAAAAAACATAATATAAGAAAATCATCAGAATTAAAAATCGTTTTGTATATCAACATGTTAAACATATTGTTTTCGTTTTCAAAACGTTTTTTATTTTTTTTTTATTTTTTTATTGATGAGAGGAAAATTTAAAACTTCAATTTGTTCTTGTAAAAGATTTTTTTAACAATTGGAAAATTTTTTATTATTAATTTTGGATAATGTCTTGTAATTATAAGTTTATTTTTAGAACTCAAAATTTAGAATTCGATTTTATATTATTAATAGTAGTTGAAAGGTATTTTGAAAGGTAAGGACTGACATCAATCAGTTGGACTGAGTGATGTGAAATTCATATACATACATATGTATCTTTTTTAATATGAAATCCTTAATCAAAATTTTTATTTTTAGATCAAAATATAACTCGTAAACATTTTTTTAATTTTTTTATGTTGTGGCATGAAGTTTTATGCTTAGTTTGTAGGAAAAAAGCCCATTAAATCTTATACAACTACGAAATTTACATAAATATATTCCGGCACTTAAGCCAGATATCAGATGATTAAATTATATGAATACAGTTAATATTCTGATCATACGGGGTATCTGATAGTTGATACATTTATTTCTAGACTCTTTCTCGTTCCATATAAATTTTCAGATTAAGGGGTTTGTTGATTTAAACCTATCACTAGGATTCTGAAACCTATGTTTGTTGATATAAACCTATCACTAAGAAGCTATCTTCAGACGGATTCTGATGAAGCTGAAAATTCGCTGGAAAATATTCGATAGAACTGAACTGATCTGTGTAAAATAAATAAGTATATTAAAATTATTTCGAATAATAAAATAGATTTTTGAATTAAGTCTTTTATTATAATAATAGAGAATAAATTTTTTTTTGCAGTGTGACTTTAAAGTTACTGTATTTCACAAATAATGATACCGATGATTGCCCTTTTAATAAGGAAACAATAATTTTTTTTTTTGCTCGAATATTTAAATTAAATAAATAACAGTGATGCGAAAATCTTTCAAATAATTCTAAATTGTTCGCATCTATCTATTGCTTAATTTTTAATTAAAAAAAAAAGAAAAAGAAAATTGGAAAAGAATTTTATTAATTAAATTTAATGGTGAGCATATATTAAAATTTATAAAATTTTAATGTATTATAGATTATATAAAAGAAATACGAAATTCTCAAATACGAATGTCAGTTAAATTTGAAATATTTACTTACTCGATTAATGAAAATTGATTTTTTTTTGTATGTATACTTAATCTAAAAAAATTTAATAGATTAAACAATTTCTCTATTGGTTGTAAAGGGGCTGTTAAATAAAATAAAAATTTCGCCTCTCCAAAATCCATAAATTATAAATAAGTCAAAAGAAGAAATATTTTTAAATGCTATATAATGTTTTGATTTAGAATTTACGGTTTGTAAAATGGAATTTACTGATATGTAAAATAAGACTTTTGCAGAATTTTGGTTCGTTTAATACTAATAAATAAGTAATGACCATCTCTAAAATGCTATTAGCCAGAACCTTGAAATTTTAAGAGGATAATTTTCTTTAAGTAGAAACATTTTGTACTTCCTAAAACTTAAGGGTAAGTTCATATGGAATGCATGCATCCAGATGCAAACATTTGATTGGTTGAAAATATATATCGTATTTATGACATGCTCTTCCTTTCGCTCATTTTAGATGAAAAATTTTTGGCATCCTCTATAAGAAGGATACAAGATGCAAATTTTATTTTAATGCCAAATACAGACGAAAAATCAAACGTCAAAAATTTTAAATGTTAAATATTTTGAAATAGTTTGAAAATGGATATAATAAAAAGGAAAAAAATTGCAATGGTTTGCTATTGGTTTGCAGTTAATATTAAAGAAGAAAAATCAGAAAAAAAAAGCTAAATGTAAAGCGCAGATTTTGCATGCACAAATTCCTTAAAAAAAGAAATTATGACAGCATTTTCTCTTTTAATAGAAGCTATTAATTAATTTTATATATGTATGTGTATTAAAAAATTATATTTAGTTTATATTAATTAAAATTTTTTCTTTACATAAAATAACAATTTTCTCTGGTTTAACCATTTTTTATTTTGTAAATAAAAAATATTTTGTTCAAATGTCAAAACAATGTACACATACTATATTTACTTTTAAATTACTTTTAAATTAGTACTTTTAAATAAAACTATCAAAATAAAAATGGGCCGTTTTGCATTTCGCGAAAGACGGATGCATAATGAATGCAAAATATTCGTTAATATTACCGAAGAGTACACGAAATGTAACCGAAATAATTTTTGCATCTGGATGCATGCATCTCATGTGAATTTACTCTAAAAGCTATTAGGAGAAGCGACTATTTTTAGACACCCTGTAATTTGAGCATCTGCACAAACTTGTCAAAAGTAAGAAATCAAAATGAAAACTGCAATATTATATTTTTACATATTTCGTTAACGGCTTTCGTTAATTATTTCGGTAATTATATAGGGTTTCATTTAAAATTGAAGAAAATTTCTATTGATTTTTTCAGACATAAAAAATTCTATAGACAATTTAAAATTTTGTTGCAACAGAAGTACAATCTTCCATGTTTTTTTTGTCTTGTTGAAAAGCGCACATTTTAAAAACATTTCGTTTTACAATACTGCCTTGTTAAATTATTTTTTAATTATTAATTATTTTTTATATTATAAACTCAAAGTTGTAACTGTACCTTTCTTTATATAACAAAATAGTTCATACTTCCATTTCCTTCCTTCCGAAATAAATTATTACATATTTTTTAACAACTTAACTCATTTGGTGCTGTTGTATTTTATGTAAGAGTTGATTATTAAAATGTGTTCTTTTAGTTAAAAAGCCAAAAGTTGCTTTTTAAAATTATAGAGGAAAGATATTTTAGAAAACGTTTATATAATATTATAATTACTGAAGTATGAAAAGCTTTAGATAAGTATTTTTAGAAACAAAGGATTAACCAAAATTTAAACTTTATTCGGAAATTAACACTTAAATTGCACTACTGAAAGATTTTACAGAGTAATTTAAATTTATGGTCCTATACTCATATAAAATATTTTGTAATTTTGACGACAACCAGTGGAACGTTGGGATAGGCTTCAAATTTTACCTTTATTGAAAACTGATGTCACTACTAAATAATATTAAAGTTAATATTATATTACTGAGGACTCTATGGACTAGTGGGAAAGATCGTATAAACTACGCTATAAACACAAAGGGAGTGTGGGTTTCCATACACGTCGTAAGAATTATTCCCCCTTACGACATTTACAGCCACGCCTGAAAAGGAAAGGCTGTGTAATTTCCGGTTCAAATTTATGTGGCAGAGAAATGCATTAAAAAAAAAATATATATTATATTACAAGTAATATCCATAGTAATTAACACACTATTTTTTTTAATATTTTATTTTATTTTTTTTTTACATATCCAACCGTTTTTCAACTAAGCTGTTGAAATAATTTTGTGAGCGTAAAAGACATGTGAGTCTTACTCTTATAATATATATATTATATATATTTTATGATCTGGGATTATGTAAATGAAAATTAATTTTTAGTAATTTTCCTACTAAAAACTGTTACGTTTTGCTGTACAGGATTTGAACTCACACTACCTCGGTTGATAAGCCGATGAATACCCACTGAAGTCTTGTTTCACTATTTTTTCATATATAAGTGATGAAAAATAAGAAATTAACATATTGAAATACATTTTTAAAAATTTTTTTGATGTAAATAAAAAATGAATAATAAATGGTTTATTGAGCGTTTAAACATACCGGATACTATTATAAGGCCAATTCTAAAAAGACTTTTAAGTATTAATAAGTATTTAAATTAAAATAAATGTAAAAATATCTTAAAATCCAATTATTAAATTTAAGATCTTCAATATTCTAATCAAAATTAGAAAGTTTTTAGTGAAAGTTATGCATGCCTTTAAAATTAAAACTTATTTTAGTTGCACTTTAATAAAATCTAAATTAATTAAATTTTTATGACGATTAACGAACATAAACTTTCTATTATTGTGTCCAGTTTTGCTATAATTGGTTTTATAGAAAAATACTTGGTTAGGAACCATTAAAATATTTTCAGATCGAAAACGATTTCTTGTATGTATTTTCCTTCTAAGTATAAATTTTTTTTTTTTTATAAAATAAGATTCGATTTCTCCTCTTACAAATTTAAAGAGTACCAAGCAATAGAATATCAGCTACAACTCTTCTAAAATTAATTTTCTTTAAATGAATTAATTTAAATCTATGTAATTACGATGGTTACGATTCCATAAAGCAAACCTTTGTCAATGTGTAAATTATATATATATGTTATATATATGAGTCACCAAACCATGTTTTGACCATTTTTTGACCATTTTTTGATGAAACTTTAATAGACCATTTTTTGATAAAACCTAAAATATAAAGTTAACTGTATTAATGATGGTATTTAGATGATCTGTAAATGTTAATTTGTTATCAAAAAGAATTCCGAAGTAATTATAGAAGAGCAATAACTGATAAATTTTCCATTAACACGTATAAGAAATTAAAATATCTAGAGCATCATTTATACTCAGATTATTAAAGGCTAAGAATTATAAATCAGGTTGTAGAATATTTGGTGTAAAATAAATATTTATTTTATCAATTATATATAAAATATATGCATATGGAAAAAATTGTAAAAAAACATTTAACCAACAAAATTTTCTAAATTTAATTTAATTTTTGTCATATTTGCAGTCTTCCTATTTATAATATCTGTAACATAAATACTTATAGTACCTACAATTTAACCGATTGCAAAGAGAAAATTTTAATGGTAAAGGTACAGTAGTTATAATTTCAACAATTATGGAACACCATTATCATATCAAAAGTATATAGAAGAAAATAATAAATTTTCATATTTTGTATAGAAATGACCAGTTGTTGTAAATTTTATTTTTTTGTTTTATAAAAAATATGGAAAATAAAATCAAAAAAAAAAAAAAAAAAACTTCCAAAAAATGCCATTAACATTCAAGTCATTTTTTATCATATTTTTTTATTTTTCTGTAATTTTGTAATGATGACCAAAAAGAAAACCAGTTTATACCAGCATGATTGTTTTTTTTTTTACTTAATACCCAAAATGAACCATAAGTTGATTAAGTAAGCATATTATAATATATTTTACATTTTATGTTTTTTCTTTTTTTTTAAGTCAAAATATAATTTTTTTACTCTTCCTCCTTATATGCCCCTTTTATTGTAAAAATTTCTAAAAATAAAAGAGTCCTTTATTTAAATTATGGGGTTGATTTTTTCTAATAAACTCTAATAAACCGAAAGATGTGGTATATTTGGTGCTTTTGATATAACAACTTACCTCTATGACATATAAGCACTAAAATCCTCTAATGTTAAAACCATTATGGATTGAAAACTATTATTTTAATTATACATAGTTATATTAATAATATTCGCATGAAATATTGTGTATCCATTGTCGTATGCAATACATGAAAATTGAAAATTACATTTTCCAGTTTAACTTCAGTTTTTATTTTTTTTCTAAAACTTGCGGTCTAAACAAAAGTTGTTAATTTCGGTAGGTATTGCTTTATAACGCTTCCCGTAAACTCATTACGTTAAACTATTTATATGACAAACTAATTATTTTGTATTGTCGGTTGCTAAAGCATAGAAAGCCTATAGATACTTAAGAAGTATGTTGGAAATTGAATCTGCAAAATTGTTACTTAAGAATAAAGAAGCTAGATAATTCGGCACTTCTGCAAAATTTTATTGAACTAACTTCTTTTTTTATATTTTAGTAGTAAACATTTAATCGTTCTTTCAGTTTTACTATTGGTCGAATTTTCTATTTAAAATTCCAAGTAGAACGCTGTTTTTTTTTTATAACGTAAGTAATGAGATAGATTTTAAAAATTTAAAAATAAAAATTCTTGCTTTATACTATTTGTGACGAAACATTGAATCCGATTTTAGTCATAAATCTAATTAACTTTTGTTGAATTTAAAATTTTCACCTTAACTGCAAGGATTTATCAACTTCATTATTACAAAAGGATTTATCAACTTTATTATCTAAAAATAATTTAATTCTAACTATTAACAAAAACAAAAAATAAAAAACAAAAATAAATACATATACGTATTGTAAAAACAAAAAAAAAAAAAAGAAGTAAAATAAGGAGAACCTTTGCATAATATTTCATCCATAGAAAGGTGTTTATTTTGGCAAATTATTCCTTTAATCTGATTATAAGTGCTTTTGTCCATGAACTTTTGCATAATGTTCAAAAATTTCCTTTTTTGTTTTTGTTTTTTTGTATAAATTTATTTTGTATCCTGGTTTTATTTTTATTTTTGTGTTCTAAATGTTAATAAAAAGAAAACAAAAATTCGAGAAAAAATTTTAAAGACAAAGAATAAAAGAATAGAATTGAAATTTTTACAGTTTTTTACAGTTAGCTCCTATAAAGTCTTTTTGTCCTGAAGGAAATTGTATTTTGGCGTGTAAAGTAAAAATGCATAATACAGCATTACTTTGACCATAATGAAATTTTTAAATATTTGTTTAAATGTAAGAAAACGGTAAAATTTAATTTTTTTATTTTGTTTTTTTTTAAAAAAAAAAGGATTAAAAAATAAATATGTCTCTGTATTTAAAATTTTCAAAACAAAGGAATAATATACAAAACTTTTTAGAAAACGTTGAACTAAACGAACCCTTCTAGCAAATAACAAAAAAAAAAAAGAAACAAAAAAAAACAAAAAATACTGTCGGAAAATATGAAAATTTACTGTGCAAAATTTATGAACATAAAAAATTTTAATCCAGGATAACAAAGAAAATCTAGTACAAGGAAAAAAAAAAATTAAGTATTTGAAATAGAGGAAATTGAAATATTGTTGTAAAGTTTTCTAGAATAATGCATCATTTAAATAATATGTTTTTTAAAATTAAATATTATTTAATTTTTAAATAATATTCGATCCAGATTAGGATGTGATAATTTGAGAAAGTTTATCGTTATTACAATATAATATTTTCTATGTTAGTTTTTTACTCGTATTTTAAATACTAAGAGTGTTGTGATCGATTTTCGATAAAACAAAAAAAAATAGATTTCGCTGGAATTTATTTTGTGGACGTTTTTAAGCGTGTAGATGAAAAAAAAAAATTTTATAAACAACTTTTTTTTTTAAAGTAGCAAATTTTTTTTTTTTAAAGTAGTTTAATAATAAGAAATTTATTTGTATGTAATACATATTGGTATTACATTTGCAATATATCAAAAAAGGAATTGGTGCTTTTAAATCATTACTCAACTTCGTAGTTCTTATATCGATATTATATATTTATACTCGGAATCATTTCACAAGCTTATCATCATTACAATACACTAACTGTCATAATAGTGTTTAAGTGAGGAACGTAAAATAATATAACATTAGGATTAGAGAAAGAGTACAGTAATCGTCTGTTCGTAGTTATTTGAGTTTTTATTAAAGTTGTTTAAACTTATCAACATTCATTTAGGAAACTATGTATACTAGGATGTAAATATAAGTAAATGTTCATAAATTTTCCCAATTTTTGAAAGCAGGTGATTTGAAGAAATGCATACAAACGTATTTCTATAAGGTAACTTTTAAAACTTTTTTTTGTGGATTGTGATTCTCGTTTTTCTTCTATTAAAAAGTTTTTAAGGCTTAAATATGTTCAATCATTAGAATAAGCCTTCAAAAATCTATGATGGAAATCTATGAAACGAAGTAAAAAATAAATTAAAAATTATAATCATTGTTATTTTTTTGTTCCTTCGTTAATGACTATTTTAAATGTTGCTGTTATGTGACAAACCAGTTTTAAACAAGTAAATGTAACAGTAAGTCGATGCAACCGACTTATTAATACCCTACACCTGAATAATTCGAATTAAATTGAAAATCCATAAGTGTTTTTAGCAGCTGCTTGAACTTCTTCCCTTTTCTGTCTTATTCAACTCGAATTTCAAGAACGTAAAAGAGGCATCCGCTTGGGATATGCTTGACACCCTTGTATAAAATTTTAAGTTTCAATCTTAATTATTTTCGAAGATTGGTAGTCCTTGGGAGGTTTGTGTCAGCTACCCGAATTACCACTCCAATTCATCGAATCCATTTCAGGAACATAAAGAAAACTTGCCAGAACACCATTCTATTAAATTTAAAGGTTCTACTTTTGTTGGTTTTGGAGATATGCTCGTTGCTCTTGTGCTCGTCCGGAAGTTCCCAAAATACTAACCCATGGTTCAAATTCTTTCAAATGTCAGTTTCCAATTTTACAGAAAAGGAAACATAACAGAACACCTTTGTACTAAAAATAAAAGTTCTATCTTTGTTGGTTGTGGAGATATACTCGTTTGCTCTGGGGCTCGTCCGGAAGCTTCCAAGATTTGAACCCATGGACCAAATCCTCACAAATTTCAGAAACATAAATCAAACATGAAGGAACACCATTCTGCCTAATTTAAAGGTTATATCTTTATTGGTTTTGGAGATAATCTCATTTGCTCTGGGGCTCGTTCGGAAGCTTCCAAAATCCAAACCCATGGACCACATCCTCTTAAATTTTAGAGACATAAATCAAACTGAAAGAAACATCATTATAAAAAATTTAAAGGTGCTATCTTTATTGGTTTTGGAGATAATCTCGTTTGCTCTGGGGCTCGTTCGGAAGCTTCCAAAACCCAAACCCATGGACCAAATCTTCTCACATTTCAGAGACTTAAATAAAACATGAAAGAGCACCACCCTGCCAAATTTAAAGGTTATATCTTTGTTGGTTTTGGAGATAATCTCATTTGCTCTGGTGCTCGTTCGAAAGCTTCCAATTCCAAACCCATGGACCAAATCCTCTTAAATTTCAGAGGCCTAAATCATACATGAAAGAACACCATTCTGCCAAAAGTAAAGGTTATATCTTTATTGGTTTTGGAGATAATCTCATTTGCTCTGGGGCTCGTTCGGAAGCTTCCAAATCCAAACCCATGGACCTTAAATTTCAGAGACATAAATCCAACGGGAAGGAACATCATTGTACAAAATTTAAAGGTTCTATCTTTGTTGGTTTTGGAGATAATGTCATTTGCTCTGGTGCTCGTTTGGAAGCTTCCAAAACCCAAACCCATGGACCAAATCCTCTTAAATTTCAGAGACATAAATCGAACGGGAAGAAACATCATTGTACAAAATTTGAAGGTTCTATCTTTGTTGCTTTTGGAGATAATCTCGTTTGCTCCGGTATCATTCGGAAGCTTCCAGAATCCGAACCCATGGACGGATTTTGTCCAGATTCGAACTTAGCCTTTCTTTCGTAATTAGTAACCTACTATATAAATTTCATCAAGATAGCATCATTATTTTTTTAGTTATCGTGCGTACGGACGGACGGACGGACATCGCTAAATCGACTCCGGCGGTGATCCTGATTCAGAATATTTATACATGTCTATACCTAACTCGCTTCCTTTTGGTGGTAACAAACACCATACCAAAGTTAATATACCCTATACTTTAGGTGTAGGGTATAATAAACTTAATAAAATATAAAAGTTCTTTGGACAAACCATACCTTTTAAAATTTTTATAGAAGAATTTGCCTTTTAAAATATTTCAGTCTTTCATTTTAAAACACTTAAACGGTGTAAGTGACCTATCCGGGAAAACATGGCCCGAAATAGAAAGACTAGCGCAAAATAAATATGAAAAAGATACGTGGAAGTCCTATGTTCCTTGTAGAGGAATAATAAGAAAACAAGTAAATGTAACAGTAAGTCGATGCAACCGACTTATTAATACCCTACACCTGAATAATTCGAATTAAATTAAAAATCCATAAGTGTTTTTGGCAGCTGCTTGAACTTCTTCCCTTTTCTGTTTTATTCAACTCGAATTTTAAGAACGTAAAAGAGGCATCCGCTTGGGATATGCTTGACACCCTTGTATAAAATTTTAAGTTTCTATCTTAATTATTTTCGAAGATTGGTAGTCCTTGGGATGTTTGTGTCAGCTACCCGAATTGCCACTCCAATTCATCGAATCCATCTCAGGAACATAAAGAAAACTTGCCAGAACACCATTGTATTAAATTTAAAGGTTCTACTTTTGTTGGTTTTGGAGATATGCTCGTTGCTCTTGTGCTCGTCCGGAAGTTTCCAAAATACGAACCCATGGTTCAAATTCTTTCAAATGTCAGTTTCCAATTTTACAGAAAAAGAAACATAACAGAACACCTTTGTACTAAAAATAAAAGTTCTATCTTTGTTGGTTGTGGAGATATACTCGTTTGCTCTGGGGCTCGTCCGGAAGCTTCCAAGATTTGAACCCATGGACCAAATCCTCACAAATTTCAGAAACATAAATCAAACATGAAGGAACACCATTCTGCCTAATTTAAAGGTTATATCTTTGTTGCATTTGGAGATAATATCATTTGTTCTGAGGCTCGTTCGGAAGCTTTCAAAATCCGAACCCAAGGACCAAATCCTCTCAAATTTCAGAGGCCTAAATCATACATGAAAGAACACCATTATGCCAAAAGTAAAGGTTATATCTTTATTGGTTTTGGAGATAATCTCATTTGCTCTGGGGCTCGTTCGGAAGCTTCCAAAACCAAACCCATGGACCAAATCCTCTTAAATTTCAGAGACATAAATCAAACACGAAAGAACACCATTGTACCAAATTCAAAGGTTCTACCTTTGTTCGTATTGGATATAATCTCATTTGCTCTGCGGCTCGTTCGGAAGCTTCCAAAATTCGAATCCACGGTTCAAATTCTTTCAAATTTAAACCCATGGCCAAATCCTCTCAAATTTCAGAGACTTAAATCAAACATGAAAAAACACCATTCGGCCAAATTTAAAGGTTATATATTTGTTGTTTTTGGAGATAATCCCATTTGCTCTGGGGCTCGTTCGGAAGCTTCCAAAATCCAAACCCATGGACCACATCCTCTTAAATTTTAGAAACATAAATCAAACTGGAAGAAACATCATTATAAAAAATTTAAAGGTTCGATCTTTATTGGTTTTGGAGATAATCTCGTTTGCTCTGGGGCTCGTTCGGAAGTTTCCAAAACCCGAACCCATGGACCAAATCTTCTCACATTTCAGAGACTTAAATAAAACATGAAAGAACACCACCCTGCCAAATTTAAAGGTTATATCTTTGTTGGTTTTGGAGATAATCTCATTTGCTCTGGTGCTCGTTCGGAAGCTTCCAAATCCAAACCCATGGACCAAACCCTCTTAAATTTCAGAGACATAAATCGAACGGGAAGAAACATCATTGTACAAAATTTAAAGGTTCTATCTTTGTTGGTTTTGGAAATAATCTCATTTGCTCTGGTGCTCGTTCGGAAGCTTCCAAAACCCAAACCCATGGACCAAATCCTCTTAAATTTCAGAGACATAAATCGAACGGGAAGAAACATCATTGTACAAAATTTAAAGGTTCTATCTTTGTTGGTTTTGGAAATAATCTCATTTGCTCTGGTGCTCGTTCGGAAGCTTCCAAAACCCAAACCCATGGACCAAATCCTCTTAAATTTCAGAGACATAAATCGAACGGGAAGAAACATCATTGTACAAAATTTGAAGGTTCTATCTTTGTTGCTTTTGGAGATAATCTCGTTTGCGGAGATTATCTCCAAAAGCCCGGAATCATCGGAAGCTTCCAGAATCCGAACCCATGGACGGATTTTGTCCAGATTCGAACTTAGCCTTTCTTTCGTAATTAGTAACCTACTATATAAATTTCATAAAGATAGCATCATTATTTTTTGAGTTATCGTGCGTACGGACGGACGGACGGACGGACGGACGGACGGACGGACGGACGGACATCGCTAAATCGACTCCGGCGGTGATCCTGATTCAGAATATATATACATGTCTATACCTAACTCGCTTCCTTTTGGTGGTTACAAACACCATACCAAAGTTAATATACCCTATACTTTAGGTGTAGGGTATAAAAAAGAAAGATTTAAACGGATTAAAGCATACCTTTTAAGTTTTCAAAGCATATAAAGTTGGTAATTTTTCAATTTCAATTTAAATAATAACATCCCGACAATTGGAATTCATATTATTTAAACCCTATTTCAGTGTTGAACCTAAGACTTCACTACTGCTACAAGTGACAAATTTAAATAACTTACTTTACTCAAATTATAAAATCTACAAGAAGCATCTGTGGCCTAATGAGTATGAGCTTATAAAGTATGCTATAAAAACTTGGGAAGTACGAGCTTTAATCCCACATACATTATAAAAATAATCCCCCTTACCATATTTACAGCCACTTAACTGTAAAGTAAAAGCTATATAATTTCCTTCTCACATTTATATGGCAGAAGAATCAACCAATAAAAAAAAACTTTAGAAAAGAAAAGTTATAAGAAAAACACTATAATATGAAATCATAATAATATGGAGTCATTGTTTTTCATTATAATATAAAAAACCTTTTAAAAATTTCCGTTTTCAATGCCAATAAATTTAATTTATCTTTATAGTTAAAAAATTCTTTTTTTTTTTCTGTTTCTAGAATTCAGGATCTAATTTTCCTTTCCATTTCATTTGTATTTCTAATACATTTTTTTTTTCTTTTTTTTTTTTAATACAAAAATAAGATATTCCATTATCCTGTATTTCATAACATAACGCCTTATATGAATTTTATTTTTTTTTGTGTTTATTTTTTACTGTTATGAAAATTTACAACTCATTTCCATTTTTCTTTTAAAAAAAAAAAGAAAGGGTTTTTATTGAACCAACCATCTAATAAGCCACTAAATGCATTTCGTATGCGATCCTTTTATTTATATATGTTTATAATGTTAATGCGTATGCTAGCGAATAAAACAGCTTTGCTTTATTATATCTATATATATATATATATTTTTTGTCGATTTATTAAAGTTTCAAAACGTGGTTGTACATTTTTTATAAGTCACATGATATGTAAACCCAAATAACCAAATTGAAAATATATGTTTCTCTTGGAATTAAAGAAAAGCCACCATATAATGTTTTTTTTTTTTGCACCATCTATATTCATATTATATATCATATATTGAATATATTTAAGTTATTTTAAAAAGTTATTTAATGATGCTAGTGCATACTATTTAATTTGAACGGATAGTGAATTTGTCATTTAATTCATAATGTGTAGGTACTTTAAATTACCAGATAAGAAATTTTATTTTCATATTTTAATTAGATTAGACCTGAAGTATATATCCTTTTTTTAAGAACTTCGAGTTAAAGAATTGGATAAAGTTCTAGAAAGGGGTTCTATCATAGATTCAGATGACGTTATCACATACCGATACTTTATATCTTCAGGTTTCCGAATATATATGCCCTTAGGATCGATGCTGCTATCTAGTGGCCCAAAATGCATTTCAATATTTTCATAACATTTTGTATTATGTAGTGCTATCATTACTATATTGCTAGAAAACTCTCTTTACACTCTTTTCAACACTATATAATAAGTATGGTATGGATTGGCAAAAAGTCCCACCAGAGAACACAAATGCGAAATTGAAGCAACAATTTTATTAAAAAATACATTTTCATACTTCATTTCTCATTGCCTTTTTGTTTCGTTCTATTGTTATACAAATATCGTTCCTGTATACTATCGTAAAGCAAAGATATAACGATTTAAGTAAAATACTACAAAATATTAAGAAAATTTTATAATGCATAATTCGATCACTAATGCATCAATCCTAAGGTCATATATATTCGTAACCTCGGAGGTATAAAGGACCGTTATGTGATGACGTCTTCTAAATCGATGATCATCCCTCTGTGGAAGTTTATCCAAAGAAAAATGTTTTTAATATTTTGTAGTATTTTACTTAAACAGTTATATTTTTGCTCTACGACAGTATACAGGAACCATATTTCTATAATATAATAGAGCATAATACTATTTTTACATCGTACAGCATAATAATCTAGTAGTATCTAGTATCTTTAATATACATCCTCGTCTTCTCGAAAAAATTGTGTGGAAGTGCTTCAACGAATGCTAAAAAAACTTAATCGGTTATAATATAGAGGAAAATGATCACATTTCTTTTTAGAAAATTCGTAAATGAGTCCTAAAAATTTTTAAACACTGCAGACTTTTTAAGCTCCGAAATCCCAATACTCTTGTGATATGATAAAATATTTAAATAAACATTAAATATTGTGATATTTAAATGTTTTACTACAAAGTTTTAAGTGTCTGCACATATCAAATTTTTCATATAGATGGAATATTACAACTATGCCTTAGGAAGTCATTCATTTGTATATTCTATACCTTATAGTAATGATGAATAATACAATTTTTTTTTAGTATTCCTCATTTCAACTTATATGGGTTTTTTTTTTTTTTTAGGAATTTCATTTTTATAGTAAAAACATTTTATTGAAAGTCATATTTTATATTTAACACATGTACCGGTTTTTCAATATACATAATATAACAAAATTTTCAACTCGTTCTAGACTATATATTATATATATATACAGTCTAAATATATATATATAAATATATAAATATATATGTAGTACATATATGAAAAAAAAAAAATTCAAAGTTATAACAGATAAAATAAGAAAATGCAAGGATCGTTTTACTTAAAGTTTTGGTCATGCAAAAATATGTCTGGCCCTGTAACTTTAAACTTCAGAAAAAAAATTGAGAGGTTTCGTAATTTAATTAAAAACTTTTGTGGAAAGAATTTTAGAAAAACTGTAATTTAAATCTAATTCTTGAGGAATCAATAATAAATGGTAATATAAAATGATTTATTTAAGTCTTATTATATTTTGCCATTAACAAAAATATACTTTTTGTACTAGAAAACAATAAAATTAAAAAAAAAATTCGAATTTTTTAAGTATGTTTTTTTACTACTTTTTATTTAGGTGTGCGGTATTTGTAAGCGAAATATTTATACGGCATAAAATTTGATAAGACTGAAATGGCCTGGGAACTTCTAGGTTTGTAATGAGAAATAAATAATGTAAAAAACTGGTTTTTTCAATAATACGATTTTATCGAAAGCCTTTCCCCTCTAACTCTAAACCTATTCGTACCCTAATCGTAGATGTTGAGCAACTTAAATTGTTATAAGATAAGAAAAGAATCTAGCAAATTATTTGCGGTTAGGGTAAAAACACAATCAATAAAATAATTATAATTTTTTAACTAAGGACCATTTACCATTAAGGAATTATGGGCTTAGAAACATAAAATTTTATTTCTTTTTTTTTATAAGAAAAGCCTTAACTATGCTTAAATAAATTTACGGTTTCTACTACAAATTTATCGGATCCTTTAAACAATATTCTTCTAAAATTACATTTTATTTTATAATTTTGTTTTAAAAAATTTTGTTAACCATCGATTGTTGTTCTTTATTTTGTTAAGATATCTTATAATATTCTGCTATCTCTTTCTAGAACTTTGGTATTTTCATGATTTCATAGGCTTCAAAGACTGACTAAATATCTATTTTTAAATTCGTTAAGATTTAAAGTATTAATTTTTTAAATGTTAGGTATTTGTTGCTAAATGCTATTTAGGTAAGATCAGATTTTCTATCTTTTACTTAAAAAAAAAACATATTTTATTTGAATTTTAAGAAATTTAAGAAATCAAATTTCAGTGTCAAATTTAAAATGTTTGAAGCAGGAAGAGGAAATTTAATCATCTTTTAGAAAACTGAATATATTTAATTTAATTAAGTACTGAGTATATACGTGAATTTCGGAGTTGTATAACGTCTACTCAATCTCTTTGAACTAAACTTTACATAAGTTGTTGCCATACAACTTCATCATTATTTATGAAATTTCAGATGTCTATCATTTTTAAGTACCATAAGGATATAAATTTCAAAACTAACCAAATGTGTTGCGTTACAATAAATAAATTTTGAAGAAGCTGTTGTCATAAAACTTAAATTCTTTTGACAAAATTCGAAATATCCATAAGTTTATTTAGACAATGAATTATGATCATACAAAAAAATAAGTTGTATATGATAGCTACCCAAACCTGCTGCTCTAAATCCACAAATATTTTGTAAATATAGTTGGAATCAAAATTCAATTATTTTAACAAGTTTTCAGATTTCTAGCTTAATGAAACACTGACTTATGCCCCGCCGTTATGCTCGTTCAATTTTAGTAGCGAAACTTTCAAATAACTTATATAAATGAAAATATGATGAACATTCCAGAATCTTAGCTCGTTTATTTTTTGAGGTATAGTGCAGACGAACGAATGGACTTAGATAGTTTAGTGAACTCAGAATTCGATACTCATCAAGAATACAAACATACAGAAATGATAAGGTTTCTGAACGCAACGAAATGGATCTAAAATAAAACCTAATATAGCCCTATTATAAGCCTTGTGGTCTCGGAAGTGGTAGCAAAACGGTGCTAACGAGCTAATTGTGGTCACTGCCATGAGCGGTGATGGTCAGCCACCTATACTAACCAACACTATGTCATATTTATCGGGTTTTTTTTAGGTTGCCACAAAAGCCATGGCAATTTATTAACTTATTATGTTTGTACGAGTGTAAAAGCTTCAGTTCTATTTCTATACCTACTGTAGAGTTCAATATATTAAACTTTAACAAATCAAGATAAAAATTATATAATATTTGCAATTGTCTAATTAACGCCTTTTCTTTTATAAAGGATATCCTTAAATTGGAAGAAAATATTAGTTTTTCATAATTTCATAAAAAACTCTAAAAAAAAAAAAAAATACAAATTTTGATATAAAAGACGATTGTCATAATTCTGTTTTTATTTTTATTAAGATGAAATAATTTTAAAAACAATAAAAAAGATATTATAGTTATAAAAATTCTGTTACTTTTTTGTTGTTTTTAAACTTTGAATAGAAATTAATCTTAGCAGAGATTTACTTTCTTTTGTTATAATTTTTCAATTATACTATTATATGAAAAGGAAACTTTACTGAGCCCTTCAATTGTCCATTTAATCCTAAGAAATGGTAAATGTCATTTTTTAATTTTTCTTTTTTCTTTCTTTATTTTTCAAATAGAAAATTTTATTTTTATTTTATTTGCTTAAAATTATTCTTTCTTGTTTTTTTAATGTTCTTGGAATTTGTTGGTGATATTGTTGATTCTACTGTTTTGTCTTTTAAAAATCCTAAAGAATGATTGGAACATGTTAACATAAAAGAGAATTGTAATATTTTAGAATAAAGAAAAGATAAAGAAATAGAAAAAAAATTGGAACTTAACTCTATGTTTTTTATAAATTTGTCTTTGACAATAATAAAGTTAAAAGTTGAGGATACTTCAGTTAATGAGTTCTTGATTTAAGATTTAAGTATCATAAATTGGTTTTTACGTTTGTTATCTTCTTTTTATTTTCGGTTTTTTTTTTCCTCATCTGAAATTTTTAAATGAAATAAAATTCTAAATAAATTTTCTTTCTCATTTTATCCTCTAGAGTATTAGAAGAAAATAAATCAAGATTAGGTTTTTCTTAAATTCCATAATTATTTCTTTTATCGTTTGATACTTTTTGTACTTTAATCTTTTTCATTTGCACTTCTTAATTTTTTATTCTGTATTGTATTTAAAATCTTATAATAGGTATTTCCTTAGGCTTTTTCAAAAATTTTCATGATAAGCCGACATGGTACATTACTTCATACAAAGTCTTGATTACAAACATTCTACGGTATAACGTATTATATAAAAGGATCCTTATGCACCTATATTTATAAACAGGAAGTCAAGTAACAGATACAAAATCCATCTAGAACAAGTTTTCATAATATTTTCGTGATGAAATACTTCTAAATATAAACAAAAATTCTTTTAATTAGGTGAAAACCGCATTGAAAAAATTAATAAGTGTCTGGCAGTCTGTGTCATAGTATTTTAAATTAAAGCTTAAATCCTTCCAATTAAATAAAAAATTTTCAGAAAGTCCTATAAAAGTAGAGTATAAAAAGAAATTAAAAAAAAATAAACTCTGTTCTATTTTCATTTTAGATCCTAAAGTCATTAGACATTAAAAATTTTATGTCTTTAATAGAAATTTAACTATAGGTATATTTAAATATAACTACCTACATATTTTCCCCAATTCATTTTCTACTTACAAAATTAAAAAACAATAAAACTATATTATACTTATTAAAATCACTTTATTTATTATTAATATATAATTTTCAAAGTGTCCTTGCGGTAGCATGCGGTAAACTACAGTGTATATACTTTAAAAATAATTTTTTTTTGTTTTGTTTTTTTTTTTTTTTAAAGTAGCACCCCCACTGTTTATAATGTAAAACTTAAACAACTTACTGTTACAAATGTCAAAAAATTGAGAAAATTTACAGGATGAAAAAAAAAAAAAAAAAATTTTTATATAAAATAAAAAATAAGAAAATTCGAAATAGACAAACTATTTTTACAATTAAGTATTGTATTATTAATTATACTAATACATCTAAATAAATACAATACAAATTAAAAAAAAAAAAATAAGTTTGTTTTAAGAATGGATGACAGTTCTAAGTGATAAATGGTTTTTGAAATTCTTTTGATATTTTGATGTTTTTTTTATGCTTTGTCTTTTTTTGGTTTTGTTATTATACTTTTTGTTTTGTTTCAATTTCATTTCATGTCATCTCTGTCTATTTGTGTTTTTTTTTTTTTGTTTTTTGTTTTTGGTTTTTATAAAAATGAAATGTACTTGTAAGTGCGGATGATTATGAGTAGTTTTGTTTAGTTTTTCATCTATGGAAATTATTGTATTTATACTTGTATATTTATAATAGATACATAGTTTCTATCTAAATATTTAGTTTTTTTTTTTTCCTAGTTATATAATATACAAAGAATATTCCAGTATCTTTTTTAATTTTACACAAAAAAAAAAAAAAAAACAGAAAAACAAAAATAAAGAAAATCCAACTGAGAAATAGTGGAATCCAACATCTATGTTATAAAAACATTAAGAAGAATTATTTCAGAAAAGTAATTTAAAGAAAAAAAAAAACAAATAATAAAAACAAATACCGGATAATGAATGGACCCACAACACGAAAACAAAATACAGTTGGGAAAAAAAGAAAAAATTACAATATAAAGAAAAAAAAGAAAAGAAAAATAAGACAGTTGGAATGAAACCAGTTCACCGGCGAAAGTAAATTATTGTTTAGTTTTTCTTTTATTTTCGTTTAAAATTTTTTTTTCTCAAAATAATTCATGCTGTTTTTTTTTTTTTTTTTTTTTTTTTTTTAAGTCATATCCTGTACTTTGGGATATTTTAAAATACATATTCTAATGAAAATATACTACGTATATATAAGTCTAATATTTAAAGGGTCTTTTAATAAGAATTTTTTTTTTTTTTTGGTTATATTTGGGGTAGAAGATGAATATTAATACATAAATATATGTATAATATATATATATATATATCTATTGTAAATTATAAATATATGCATTTTAAATAAAAGTTAAAATGTATATATTAAGTTGGATCTTTAGTAATTTTAATCAATATTCTGATTTGAATATGTTGAATGATGTCATAATAAACCACATACAGATTAAAAATTCACTGTAGGTTTAAACCTTATTATTGTGGTTTAAAAAAAAATTTTCGAAATTTTTATATTTTAGTTCGAGATTTTTATATTTGAGTAGATTTTTCCTATTTTCATTCAAATAACTTATAAATAGTCAAATAAATAATATTAATTTTTTATTATTTATGTCCTTTTTGAATGACCCTTTTTGCCAAAATAAATATTTTATTAAATGTTAATAATGAAAGTGTTGATTTCATAGAAAGAAAATTGTTGGAGCAACAATTTATTTTTTTATTCCTCTTTTCTCTGCCATATTATTCCAATTTCTTTATTTTTCTTTCCCCTTTACATTGTCTCTATTATTTAATTTCTCATTTGAGATTAAAAAAACAAAAAAAAAGAAAAAAGACAAAAAAAAAAAAAAACTTGGACTAACCATTTTATGTACTGATGACTGTAATAGAATTTATGGTCTTTCTGTTAAATGTCTGCAAATTGCTTTACGATAAAGATGTCTTTGATAACTGAACGCAAAACGGTACAATAGAAAAAATAAAAAACATAAAAAAAAACGAAAAATTAAAATGAATAAAAAATATTATATTATACTTTACGTTTGTCTTTCACTTATAAATAAGTATTTTTAGAGCATAAATATGGTAAGGATAATATGTCAAAGATAATTATTTAAAATCCTAAGGACATTTTGAATTTTTAGTTTTTTTTTCTTTTTTTTTTTACTGTAATTTGTGATGCTTTGGACTGCTGTTATAGTGATAATAGAAATAATGATGATTATAATGATGATAGTGATGGTGATATGCGATAACAGTAAAACATTCTTATAGCTTTTGAAGATAAAAATTTTTTCACAATATTTTTAAATGATTGTTTACATGAATTAAAAATCATTATAAATAATAAGATATAAGATTTAAAGCAATATAACGAAAGAAATGTTTGAAAAAGATATTTAAAAAAAAAAATAAGTATTAAAAGAGTTTAAAATCGCATCTTAGATTTTTTTTTTTTTATAATTTTTCTGTTAAAGAAAGATTATAATTAATAAAAAATAAAGTTACTAAAAAGAATTGGGTACTTATTAAGATAATTAAATAATTAATGTTTACATAAATTATTGTATTACATTTAGATTTAATTGTCTGCGATCTATAGTAATATTATAACAATATATTTATTTATGAATTATTTTTTTAAGTGTTTTAATAGCTTTGGGTAGTCAAATATTGTTTAGTCTTTCAATTGCTTTTCTTATTTGTCGCATTATAATAGGTAACTTAGCAATACGATTCTCTACCTTTTGTACTGTTTCTTTTGTTTGATTTGATATGCGAACAGCTCCACAATATATAAAAATTTAAAGGTCTTAATTCGAGCTAATAACTTGTAGTTTATTTAAATTCAAAAGCCATAAATTATAGATTTAACTTTGAAAGAAAAATTATAATTAAATTTCTTCTATGAAAATTTTATTATTCGAATTAATTAATTTAATTTCTATATTTTTTTTTTTATTATTTAATTTAAACTGCCTAAAGTTATTCAAAATACTAAAGACTGAGGACATCTCCCCAAAACAACTAGTAGATTATAAACAAATACTTAATGCTTTTTAATGCTTAATATTTATAAGCTATCTAGAAGTCACTGGGAATTATAGCAGCTCTCAAAATAAAAAAAATGTTTAAGAAATAACAAAAATAATAGTTTGTTTACAATTGAGAAGCAAAACCTTATGGCTTGATTTCCTTTTTAGAACTAAAAACAATTTTCTTCAAATAGAAGTATTTTAAATTTTGGAAATGAAAATAATTATCAATTTTTTTGTTCAATTTTTGTTAATTGCACATAATTACATACGTATTAGATCCGGTTTTTGGGCACAATGTCTCCAGACGGAATATAGTGGACAAAATGTTGCGATAATTAATTTTAATTTTAATTGGAAATATTTTGAAAAAGTATAGTATACTCTGATTTTGAATGCAACTCTAAAATCTCTTAAATAGTTTGGAGAAAGCGTATAACCGTGATTTTGAATCCAAATCTAAAAGCCCTCCTCGCCAAAATTTTCGGCCGGCCACCAAATGTATATATTATGGAAAACAGCGCAACCCTGATTTGTAACCCCTTAAATAATTAACTATTTCTAAATTCGGAATCTGTCATATAGAGAAATATGCACATTGTCGAAAAGGGGGCAATACATATACATATTATGGGAAAAGCGTAAAACCTAATTTTGCAACAAACCATAAACGTCCTTCTAATTATTTTTTCTTACATTCATATTTTAACAGCGCAACATTTAAAATAGTGGAGGTTGCAGGCTCCAAAATCCCAACAAACAAATTATTGAAACCCTTGATTTTGTAATTTTGTAACTAGCTATAAAACTCCTCGTAAATTAAAAATTTTACATATATGTTATATAAATTTTCTGACAAAAAGAACAACCTCTGGTTTGAAATCTTTTCTAAAATCCTTCTTAATTATTTCAAAAATATTAACAAAAAATACAAAAACAAATTATTTTTAATACAGTTTTTTTCTTTATTATTCTTTCTTATATTCATATTTTAGCAGCAATCTATTTAAAATAATGGAGGCTACCGGCCTCAAACCACCGCCAAGGAAATTAACGGAAGGCTGATTTTATAACCAACGCTAAAATATTTCCTAATTGTTTGTCACACAAAAACGTATTAATAGCAGAATTTTTTTAATAATATTTTTTATATATTTTATTATATGGCTTTAATTCATAATGTTTTAGAAAACGTTATGGCTTTATTCCGCTATTGAATGCCAATTTAAAGCCATTATGTCCTTAATTTTTATGACTTTAATTCACAGCTCCATTTTATAGATCTAACACAAAAACCGAAATAAATATAACGGTATTATTAATCATTTTTTTTTTTTTTCAATTCAATTCAAATCTTTATGATTCTTTGCGATAGAAAAAAATTTCAAAAAACACTCAAGTATCTAAATTTCCACATGATCTGTATTTCCAAAGACATGAAAAAAGAAAGCGAAAGTAATAATATCCTTGGAAAATTATTTTATTTTTCACAATATCATCTTCCCATATGCTTTCTTTTTTTTTTTTACTGAATTTTAAATTTCCATAGAAAATCTATTCAGCCATATAAAATTTCTATTTGAATTTTAAAACCAAAAATTCACGATTTTCATCGGTGATACAAACCTTATTATCAGAATTTTAAGCACTTCTTTCTCTTGTAATGTTAAAATCTTTCAATAGATGGCGGTTTATGTCCCGTGTCATGTATACTATGATAATGTGAGAAACGAAAATCAAAAAAAAATAAAAAGAAAAACTACAAATGTCAGAAAAAAATTTTTTATAATTTTAAATTCCTTTGGGTGTTTTGTATATCTGAAGATTTTAATGTCCTTTAAATTTGTTTTCTGTTTTGGTTTTTTTTTTTTTATTTTAATATTTAGATAAAATTGTGTAGGAAATTTTGGTGATTTTTTTTTTTTTTACTTCTTGTGATTTCTATGACGATATGGTCGTGATGAAATATTTTCCTCTGAAAATTTTTTCTTTTACTTTACAATAATTGTAGAAGAAAAAATTCGATTTTTTAAACGAATATAAAAATTGAGAACGAATAAAACAGTTGTCCTTTTAGGGTTGGAATATAGTGTGAGGTTACCTATAAGGAGTAAATTATTCAAAAAAAAATAATATGCTTTTATTATAAAATGCTTTTATATGATTTTCATATTAGCTAGCTATCATTTGAAATAATCAAAGGGAAAGTAAAGTTTTGAGTGGTTTGTGCAGAAAAGATATAACAATATAAAACGATATGAGAAAACGATAGTTTTAAGATCTTTTAAAATTATAAAAAGTTTTGAAGAAAAAAAAGTTAAAAACTATTCTAGATACATTTACTTTTATGACTGTTGTTAGATAAGTTTAATATTATGAACAGTTTCTTTTTTCGTAAATTAGTTGATGATAAATATTGAAAAAACTTCTTAACATAAATTAAATTAATATGCTAAATATCACTAATAAATTCTCTTCAGGATTTGTATTAACGGTTTTCTATATAGAATGTTTGGTTTAAAAAGAGGACAGGTAGGTGATAGATAAGAAATATCGGCAAAAATAATGCCTTCTTACTATTACATATAAGTCTTAATGAAGCTACAAATTTATCCGCATTTTAATCTTATGTACCGATGTCTGAGATAAAGATACTAAATGTTTTCGGATACCATTTTATATAACAATTTTAGAGTGCTGTAGTACTGTCTTAAACTATTTTATCACAATTAATTAAAATATTTTCAAACTTTGAATTAATTGTACCAATATCTGTTGATGTATGATGTGCATCATCCAAGATATATTATGTGGATGTGATAACTCAGATAGATCCATCTTATTTTTACATGTTAAGTCGATTAATCTGTTTTCACTTTTAATAAAACCAAAATGAAAACATTTTAATAACTAATTTCATAGAATACAGATCCATATTTTTTACCTTATATTGTAATATATATATTTTACCTATAATATTGGTTGATTAATTTTACCTGTAAAAATTTCTCTTCATTTCGAAATTTATCATAGAATTAACATTAAATTTTTCAAGTAAACTTTTTTACACTGAAATAAAGTTTATCTAAGTATAACAAGCCAAAAAGTATCTTGTAATTAATTGTAACAAAAACGTTTGTAAATCAATCAAAAATTTCAATATGGCTTGTCTTGTTAAACAAAAATTTTGGTATACAATATAAATGATCAGATAATGGATGGTCATGTAAATGGATTTTTAAATAATAAGATGATGACAAAATGATTGAATATAAGATATATTTGAAATTGGAAAAGTTCTTTGAGAATGTTACAAAAAAAGTTTACCTTTCAATTTTAAAAATTTTGTTCCGATTTTCTACCCAATGTAAAAAATAAGTTTTGATATAGAAATGGTAATTTTATAAAAATCCGTTTCAAGGAAAGTTAGAGAAAAAGTTCAAGTTGAAGACGTGGAAATTCTTAAAATTGGTAAATTTTCAATTGTATTCTAAAAAAAAAAAAAAATAACTCATTTAGATTGCAAGATAAAATCAAAGAATAAGCCGCAACAGAAGCATTACTAATAATATTAGACATGTTGCGGTTATGTCTAACCAATCGGTATGGGACATTTTATCAAAAGGCACATGGCAAAAATATTTTTCATTAAAAGTCGTTTAAAAAAAAAGGCACAAGACACAAATTTCAGTTTCACAAAACAGCCACTTTGCAAAAATCGCAAAAAAACCGATTTGATAAAGGCATCAAAATTCAAACTTTCGAGGGTCTCAAAATAAACAAATTATTGAAACCTCAAGGGTTAACCTCAACCTCAATAAACAGAATTTAAAATAGTGTAGACTACCACCTCCAATCCAACTTCCGCTAAACAAGTTATTGAATTTGTTTTTTGTTCAAAAATCCATTTGTGTACCTTTGTACCTTTTGTATTAATTTACTTTTTGTAATGTGTCATTTTGTGAAATGCATCTTTCGTTCAAAAGTCCAATAATTGTATCTATTATTTGTAATTTGTTGCAATCAGTCTTTCTCCCCTCATCAATAGTGGGACATAGTTCCAAAATTTTATTTAAATATTATATGATACCTTTTTTGTAACTAACTATAAAATACTTTTTAATATTTTTTTTCATATTTATCATTAGACTGCTTGGTATCGTAAATAATTTGTACTAATTTTCGGAAAGAATTTAAATAGGTACCTATATGGTATAAAGATAATGATATCTAATGTATTGTTGACAAATTCTGCAATATAAAATATAATATTACATAATAAATTATTAAATTTTAATTCTGAAAGTAAATCTGTAGTATTCTTTTGATACATTTTTGTTTTTATTTAAGTTTTTTGAGATAGATCATACTATCCTTAATTAGTGTGTTATATTTCATTTTAATGGGCTATAGCGTTCAAAAAACAACAAGAATTATTATGGATTTATGGTCCAACAATTAAAAGATATTGTAACTTTCAACTAGTGAAACAAAATCTGAAAACTTAGTTTCAAAACTATGATACTCCAGCGATGGTCTAGAGGGCTATTATACGACTCGTATTCGTATACTCCTCTTGACGGTTTTATCCGATAATTAAATTCCAATTAATTAATGAATTTTCCTTCTTTTATAAGTTCAGGGGTATTACAGCAATTAAATGAACTTACGAAATATTACTACATATTATAAGAGTAGTAAATGCGCGCACACTTACTTCAAATAAGCGGCGATGAATTATTTTAATTTGAAAAAATTCACCTTTTTGGAGTGCCAAATCTCTAATTAATTGTAAAGAAAATATTTTGACATATTTTACGCTTCTTAATAAATGTTTTATAAACTTAATTTTTTCTTTGTGCGTTAATTACTGATGTTAGTGCTTATAGTAAAGAATGGCCCATATTCCTTCTACATGTTATCAATTTTATTCCAATGGTATCTGTTCTACTCTTATCTACTTATTTTCGCTTTTTTTATGTTTGTATCTTTTTTACAGAGTAAACTACTTTTTCTACTCCCAACTACACCAGCCATTTACAAACAACTTCTAAGAGCAGATGATAGGGTTCCATTCACCAACTACTCCCAAATATTCTCAACCGTACTATTTACTCTTAACAACACTTTTCATGGATAAAAGAAACGCAAACATTATTGGCTATTTTAATTTACCATATAGAGTATCTTGAATATTATACGAAAACAGATATTTTTATTCTAATTGATAAGATAATTTGGTTAAAATCAAATCATTTGAATCTCATTTTAATTTTTTATATTAATTAATAATAAAAATCATAATAAATTGTGAGAATTACAGAAAAAAAAAAAAAAATCTTCTTAAAGAATCAACAATTTAATAAATAAAATAGGGGTAACAAGATAATCTTTATTTTATATATAGTCACATTTATTATTATACTTTACATTTATATTTTAATAATATATAGACCATCTTAAGAGGACAATCTTAAGAGTTTTACATTCCAAAAGTCAAAAAGTCGCAAAAAGTGTCAAAAACATAATGAAATTATTTAGAAAAAGAATCGTAAATTATTTTTTTTTTTTTTATTGTCTCATTCTGGAATTTTAAATATTTTGTCCTTTTCTTATCGACTTTTTGTTTGTATTCTGGTATTCTATTGTCGTTCTAATTTTAACCCAATATAAAATAAAAAAACAAAAACAAAAAAAAAAAATAATACACCAAAGTCTGAACAACAAATTCATTTTTCTTTTCTCATTTTCTCAATATTTTTTGAAATTATACATACGAGTATTTCTTTATAAATATATATGACTATGTATATATGTAACTTTATTACATTATTTTAAAAAAAATGTTTGTATATAATATGTAAAATTAATTTTAAATATTGTATCTTTAATTTAAAGTTTTGATTTAAATAAAAGGGAAAATAAACTAACTACACAGACACAGAAGTCTAAAGTTCTCTACATATTTCATATTTCTTATTTTTTTTTGTTTTTCTTTTTTTATTGTCCTTTTTTCAACTGTGAAATGTAAAATACCCCATATCAGTTATAACGGTATTATTTTTTTTTTCTTTCGCCTTTTGGCTCTTTCTAAAACATTTAATAATTTTTCTTTTTTTTTTGTACTTTTGTTTTTTTTTTTCCTCACTTAATTTTGAACCGATTTATATTTTATATAGAAAAACTTATTGTTATTGTTGAGTTTTTTTTTTTTTTACTACTCATATATCGAAAAAAAAAAAGAAAATGAAAATGAAAGAAAAGACAAGAATATAAGAAAAGAAAAAGATAGAAAATGGAAAAAAAAATATCTTTATTCTGCAGAATTTATCATTATGTCTTGTTTTTTTTTTTTCTTTTCATATATTTTCCATTATAAGAAAAATTACAATACATATTTTTTTTTTTACCCCAAGTAGCAAACAGTGCGATTATTCTGAGTTAGCTTTAAAGTTGATGAAATGAAGTATACTTTGATGAAAAAGTAGTAATTGAAAAATTTCTTTTATATCATTAGTATAATAACCACATGTATTGATTGATGTACCTGGAGCGGCCTACCCATAACTAGTTTAGACAAAGTTGAAAAGAATATGAAAGTATTGAAAATAAACAAAGCATCCATATAAAACTAAAAATCTTGACGGCTTACAATTACATAGATGATCATATTCAATTACATAGGTTAATTTAGTAGACAGATGATAATGAATAAGAAAATTATAATATAATTTATAAGGGTTTAATCTTTATTTCTTTGGAAAGAACTGAAATATCCAGTACCTACAGAAGAGGAAAAATTATAATTTTAATTATATTTATTTTATAGAACAGAGCTATAGTGGTCCAAGTATTTTAATTTTTAATAAGGATTAGAAAAAACTGAACTTTTTTTTACTTCACTACAATAAAGTACAAAAAATCTGAATATTGGCTTTTTAAAGGTTATGAATTATTATCAAGGATTGATAAATATTTTTTTCTTTGCTTCGTAATTGTTCAACTGTTAGTCTGATAAATCTTTCTGCACCACTAGAACATTTTGGAATAAGAGGAGAGTAGCTTAGGAAATGAAAGAGATGTAAGTATAGTAGGAGTATGTTGGATATAGTTGTCTACATTATTAGAATTAATTACACTCAATTACTATATGAAAGAATACTAAGTCTTAGAATTATGTAGAATTGCTTTAATTACAATCATTACAATTCTGTTTTTCTTATATTTTTCCTTTTTCTTATAAATTTCCTGATTTCATATCTATTGTATTTTGATTTGTATCATAATATGTAGGATCCAGCCTTTGGTGCAGTGGTTGACTCACCGCTTCTCATTCATAAGAGAATGAGAGGTCTCGGGTTCGATTCGCGGCTGGGTACAATAATTATAATATAAAAAAAAAAAAAAAATATTCATATATCGCAATATATAAATACTTAATATATCACATAATATCTCGTACACCACACATTCCTACAAGAAACAGGGGTTATAGCTACCTGGCACATTTATAAATAAATAAATAATATGTAGGATATAATGAAAATGTTTTGTTTATTTTAAAATGCGTTTGTTTATAGTATAATAATATATATATATGCAGATATATCAATGAGTTTATGTATGTATTCACAGATATGTCTATAAGTTTTTTTTTTTTTTACTGTATTCCCATGCCACATGAATGTCACAAAAAAATTACACAGCCTTTCCTTTTCAGGAATGGCAGAAAATTTCGTATTCATACGATGTGTGTGGCATTTGAACCCACGTTTCCTTTTTGTTTAACACGTATTTTATACGCTCTTACCCACTAGTCCTATGAGGCCCCATCGATGAGTTATAATGTATAAATTAAAATTGTTTATTTACATTTGATATTTTATTTTGCTATATAAGTTAATATTTTCTATTATTTATATATAAACTGTTAATATTGCTATTAGCCATTTGAATCAAACTATTTTGAAGTAGTTGTCCTTATAAAACTAGCCTCCAAGTAGTTTCTTTGACAGTTAGTGTACTCTGTACAGTCAGCTGTACTTCAATTTTATTTATAAATATAATATTATAGATGGTGATAAAAAATTCTTTTAATAAAATATTATAATATTTAATATTTTTTCTTTTTGATACTAATTATTAAATCCTTTAAACTTTTTAAAATTCCTTATAATTTTTTTTCTTTTTGGAATAAAATTTATAAAATAGATTTTAATTTTCGCCGCTTGAACAGTTCTTTTATCCAAACATCATTTTGCACTTTTCACCTAGGAGTATTTCATGGGAATTTTCGGTACCCTTTCTATATTAGCCGTTTTCTTAATATAATATTAATATATTTTGCGTTTGTGAGACCTAACTGTGACCCATAATATAAAATTTTGACGTTTGTTTCACAAAACATATAGAATTTTCAATATAAAGGAAATATTATCTTATTTGCTCTACGTCATTACACATATAAGGCACATAGATTATGAAGTTATAATATTTTTAATTCATTTATGATTCACTGCCATAGTAATATAACTGATAATATTACATTATTATTATAATAGCATATCCAACCAATGGAGTAGTTGTTAAGACATTGGCCTTTCATATGAAAGATCTCGGGTTCATACTGCGGCTAGGTCATATAGATTAATAAAACATAATATAGATTTTTCTTATAATATATAATTAGTATAAACAAGTATAATTAAATTAAAAACAAATATATGTGTTATAAATTATAATTAATATCATATTATAAAATATAATAAAATAATAATAATAAAACATAATGCACAATATTAGATTTGAGACGGTGTAGAAATAAAAGAAACATCTTAGTCATATACAATAGCTACAGTCGATTAATCATAACGGCTTAGTGAAACTAATTCTAGTGTTTCCCCAAACTGAACCCTAGTCAAATATGAATTTATAAATGACTCAGCATATGTCCTATACTCCTTATAAAAATGGCAACGAAAAACAAAAAAATTAGAAACCAATGTTATGCTTTTATAACTTATGTATCAGGCTGTAGAATAATCTTTTTGATCACATTATCACATGATTATTTTGATAATCACATTAAATATTCTAAATCGACTAATTAAAAAAAGATTTTACTCTTAAAAATTATACTAAAATAGTTTTAGTATTTATGATCAAGTACATGATAATTTATGAATAATTTTATTAAAAAGTTTTTTTATAACCAATTTCTAGCTTATGCACATAATTTTATTTTTATTTGGTTTTATTCAACGAAATACTTTTTTCTATTCGACATGGATCAGAAGTCGAAATTTTATTTTTTCTCTAGAATCGACAAAATATTAATTAAAAGATTTTACTCTTCAAAATTACATTAATAAAAGCTTATTATATGCACAAGTTAACATTTTCTGGTGAAAAGTATTTTATTAATAGCTTTTCAAACTTTTAAACACATTTTTTTTTAATTTGACTTTTTAACTTATGGATCAGAAGAGAATGTGGTCGACATTATGCTATCTGGGTTTAAAAATAATATGAAAATAAGGAAATCAAATCTTTTATTTTTATCATGGGTTGTTGGTTGGCAATTTTTTTTTTCAGTGATGCCAAGCTGAGCATAATGTGATTCAACAAACATTCAAATGGAATTTTATGTTTAAAAAAAAATAAAAAAATTACGAAGAAAAACAACTAAAAAATAGTTAAGGGTACCATGATGTTTTATTTCTTTTTTGAACAGTTTTTTTCTCTATACATTTTTCCTTTCTGATAACTGAATATATTTAATATATATTTTTTTTTTTTTTCATTTTATAGTTCTTTCTTTATTTACTACCAAACAATGTGTCCAAAATCAGATTCAAGGCAAAGAATTTGTATATTAATATAAATAAATGCGCAAAGAAATGAAATTTTTTCTATCGTTTTTTGTTTTCTTTTTTCCTTTTTCTTTGAAAATTTATGTTTAAATAAGATTTAATTTATAATTTATATAATATATTAATTTACATACCTCCAAAATCTTGACTATTATACCATAACAACTTTTCCTTTAAAGAAAAATATTGAGACATACCTCTATTCCTGTTGGAAATGTTTTGGATAAGATATGATCTATGAAAGAAACACATAATTAGGTTGTATAGTTAATTAGTACAACAACTTTTCTTTCAGTGAAAACAAGAAGTGAAATCTATTCTAGAAGTTACTTACATTTTTGCGGACAGCCAAGCTGCCATTAAGTTTTTGAAGTATTTTTGAAAGAGTTTAGCGGTCGTCAGTAATTTTCTTTTGTCCTTAAAATAATTGGGTGAAGTCTTCAATATCGTTTAGTTTTGTCTAGGTACCTGAGAATTGTGTAAATCAAGATAACTGTAAAGTTGACGATCTAGATAGAAGTGGCATATAACTCAAATTTTTTTTCGAGACAAAGAGAATCTTGAGATTCATATAATGCTTTATTAGAGTTTTATCTCATAATCGGCGAAGTATTGGTTAAGCACTAGGTGTTTTAACGGGATACTGTTCCATCGTCAGACATACCAAAATATGAAACTTCCATCAAATGATTTCTGCAAAAATTAAAAATATAAAAAGGAATTAATTGTCTAAATTAGTTCAAGTATCTGCCAACCGCCACCATTGGAAAACTTAAATCGGCCAAAAATTTTTTAGCCGTGGGTTACAATAATACTTTAGCAAGAACTAATAACGTAGATTTAAAGGCAAAACTACATTTATAATTCGAAAGAATTTTTAAATGTTTTTGAAGGTCGACTAGAAACATATTTTGTCTTGTAGAAATTTTGTATTTTATATAAGTATTGTAGGTAGTCGGTATTTATGTTGTAAAGAACTGTTTGTCATCAATAAGTCCGTTTATAAACAAACAAAAATTATTATATGCTTAAATTTGAGCTACACGTGGCAACAACCATTTTTTAATATACAAATTTCGATTGGTTGGATTATTGTTACTAAATAATAATAAGTTTCTCCGACATTGCATTATTTAGTTTATTCAAATTTTTATTCAAATTATTCAATTCCACAAAAATCAGTACTTAATATTTTGATACAATGAATAATTCGGATTTCCAGTTTTGTGGGAACGTTGTGTAGTCCATTTTATATCCAGTATCAATTTAATTTTGTTATAACTATGTACATATATTGTTTAGCACTTTAAGGTATTTTTTTAAATTTTTCCGCACATCGAACCTAAAAAAAATTATTAGAAATTGATTTCTAAATTTTAATGAATTCCGATTGGACTCTACAAGTCCGAAAATACCACTCATAAAACAATTCACAATTTTTATTATAAGTTTTGTGAAGTAGAAATTTTAAGATGTCGATAAAAAATTAAAATACATACTGCTTTAACTCAAAAAGTACCTAAAGCAGATTTTTTTTAAATTAAAATTATGCTGATAAAAAATATTTTGGTCATGTCTGCTGTGATCTCAAATATAAATTTTATGGATTTTTAAAGGATATATTTTTTCATCAAAAAAGCCTAAACTATAAAAAATTAAAAATTAAATTGCTCTTTATGTATAATTTCTTAGGATATTCCTTGAAATAAAAAACACTATGTTAATGACATATTAAGAACCTCAGAGGAGAAAGTAAGTAAAAAATAATTTAAATTTCAAAAAATGATCTGAAAAAAATTTCATTCAATTATCTGTCATATTTATAAAAAAGCACACTTCACGGACTTATTATTTAGGGACTAATAACAAGAAAACTTATCACAATCACTATACGAGTATTATGTTACATCACTCTTGGTAAACTATTTCCTTTTTAGCTTCCAAAAAAATTTCTTCACTTCTTTGTCATATTTAAGAAAGGACATTGTATTTAATAATATAAAATGATTTAATTTAGTATACTTAGTGTACTAAGTGTACTTTTCATCTTCTATAAACGTGCATGAGATTTAAATATAGATAGATAATTGTTAAGAAAATTATCTTTAATTTTTTCCTTTGACCTTTGTTATAAATTATTGCGGAAATTTTCTAAATGAAATTTTAGTTTATTAAACCTGAATTTACCGCAATTTTTTTTCCAACACCTTCAGATCAATTTGTGCAAACCAAATTTGTACAAATTAAACTCGATAAAGAAGCTGAGCGTTTAGACCCCATAAAAATTAGGGCAACTTAAAATTGGCTATTTTTGTTTTTTATTTTTTTTCTTATACAATTTTCTCTATTATATAATCGTGTATCTCTTCATTAAAATGTAATGTTAAAAAAATGAACGGGTTTAAAATTTTTTTTTAAAATTTGCTCAGAAAATAAGTAAAAAAAAAAAAAAATTCTGTACTAAAACAATCTTTTACATTGCCTTAAACTAACAAACAAATTATACTATTATGAACTTAAAAAATGCTCTAAAAATCATGAATAGAAAAAAAATTAAAACGTTTTTTTTGTGCCTTTGTTTTAATTTTATTAAATAAAAAAAAAAAAACAGTTGAAAAAAATCATTTTCTTTTAATTTTGTTGAAATTTTCTCTATTTTTTACTTTCTTTAACTATGAACCGAAAAAAAAAAAAAAACAAAAAAATATAAATTAAAATTATACAAAAAAGAAAATTTTTAAATACCTATCACAAGAGTGAACTGGCATCGTTCAGAGTCATGACTGCATATCCTTTTAACCATTTTTTTATTTTTTTTTTTTTTAATTTTTTAAACTTGCATATTATTAATATATTAAAAAAAAAAATATACATAATATATTTTGAATTATATGAGTAATAAATAATAAAAAGGTTTGTCGGCACTTTAATTAGCGACCATTTTTTTTTTTTCAAAAATTTGTCTCTAATTAGTTTAAATTCCAAAAACAAAAAAAAAAAAAAAAAAAAGAGAAAAACAAAAACAAAATTATAAGTTTCCTAATAATAATGTTTTTTTTTTTTCCACCCAAGAGAGTTTTATTTTTTTAATGGTCCTTTAATACCATTTTTTTTTTTTTTTTTTGAGTTTTTTTGAACAGCTGAATAAAATAAAGACCATTTTTTATTTATTTGTGATTATTTTAAAACCGTTTTCAAAAAATATTTTTTGAAGGTATTTTAAGAAGGTATGTATGTAAAATATTAATCAAAAAGTGGTAGGACTTAACAACCTTTTAATAGACTGTTTGTCTTTGAAACTTTTCTAAAAAGCATATATCATTTATGATTGAAAATTTGTGTTGCAGTTTGAAATTTGGGCACTTAACTTTATATTCTGTGAAATTTCAAAGACATGTATAAAATTATTTTGTTTCTTAAGATTCGTTTTATTTCACCATGTAAAGTTTTTGACAAGTGAGGCATTCATTTGACATTAATGAAATTTGTACAAAATATTTGTATGTCTGATTAAATTTGGTTTATGATGGAGGAACAACAATCTTGAACTAAATATTAGTAAATGTCTAATTATGAGCTTTTCAAGGTTATGAGCTAACTCAACAATTAATTATGATTACGTTCTCAGCGATCAAACCTATTAAAAGAATAGATCATACTTTTGATTTGGGACTGATCCTTGATAGTAGATTAAATTTCTAGATTCACTACACAACTCCGTAATAAATAAAGTTAATTCAACTCTTGAATTTATTATGCGTTGGTTAAAAGAGTTTTCTTATCCCATCACTAAGCTACTTTTATTACTTCTGTAAGACCTATATTTGAACACTTAAGCCAAGAATGGTGTCCGTATCGTGATATAATAGACATATCATAAATTTTCAAAAAAAAATTCTTCATTTCACTGTACACAACCTTTCTTGGGCTGATTCTTTCTTGGCTGATTCTATCCCTCCATATGAAGCTAGATTTGCTTTAATTAATTTGAACTCCCTCCAGTAACGTCGTCTAGTGGCGGATATCATACTCATTCAGCAGATAGGTTCACGGTGATATCAACTCCCCTGCTATTCGCGAACAAATGAGGTATAGAGAAAATCGGAATAATTTGAGATTGGTTGAATTTTTTAATGTGTCACACCACTCTACAGACCACGACATATCATTTGAGCCTATTTCGCACATATTGAAAGAGACTTCTTCGAAATATTAACGTTATTAAAGTAACACTGAGAGTCAGAATTTACGCGAGCATGGTAAATTCTCATAGTCTGTATGATTAATCTATTATTCTAATTTAACTTGCATGTTTGGAATGCTAGATTCGTTTCTTGATGTTTTAAAAAATGTTTTTCTTTTACTTTTCATTACACTTAATTAATTAAAGTTTACCGTTATTAACATCATTAACATTAATAAGTAGTCGGTTAGTAACTACCAATAAGTGTCAAGTTTTTCTAACATTTAACATCATTTACTAACATATAGTAACCCTTGTAAATGATGACTTTTTGAGTAAATTGTAATAGTTCACTTAGTGAACAATATAACTGATGCTTGGTGAAAGTAAATGTCTGATATAATAAAGTAAAAAATTTTAAGCGTTTGCACGTTTTTGAATGGAAATTTTAATTAGAAAATTCAATTTAGAAGAAATATTAAGTGAAATTTTAAAAATCTTAGCTATATTATATTTAAGCTCAAACCCTATATCTTAAACTTAGTTAAAATTATTGATTTATTGTTTAAATTTAAAACTTTTTACCAATAATATTACAAAATAGTAAAATTTGTTTTAGAGAAAAAGTTCAAATTCCTAATCCTTTCATTTAATAGAATTGTATAGTAAATTAATTTTTTCCTCATTAAAATTGTTTTATGCTTTAATTTAGTGATAAATTTTCATTTTGTCTTTAAGTTAAGTATAAAGGATCACCACTATTGAAATGTCCTTTTTTTTTTTTGTTTATTTTTTTTTTTTTAATGCACCAAAAACTAAATAAATATATACATGTATAATACATGTATATGTATATAAAAAAAAAAAAATTATAAAACAAGAAAAAAAACAAAATATAAACCGAAACAAATAATAATATAAAGCAACGAGTAACGACGACAACACAGAAAAAATATTTATCAGAGTGGAAAATTTGAAAATTGTGCTAAAAAAAAATTTTTTTTTCTCTTTTTTTTTTATTTTTCTTTTTTTTTTAAATTTTTATTTTTAATTTGTGTGGTAGAAAAGGGATTACACAGATGGGGCAGATTGTGGAACACAATATCAAATAATTTAATATATATATATATATGCATAATATACGTATATATATTACATGTAATTTTATATATAATAAATATGTTGAATGCAAGGATTATACCTACAGCCTGCACCATAAAAATTCCATATCATTTGTTTGGATTTAACTTTTTGTTTTTTGTTTTTTTCTTTTCTTTTTATATTTTATTTTAAGTTATTTTTGTATTTGTTTTATTTTATTTTTTGTTATTTTTATTATTTTAATTTTTATCCTGAAAATTGTTACAAGTAATCTTAGTGGACAATTTTAATTCTAGTAAAATAAAAACGAAAAAAACAAAAACGAAAAAACGAAAAAAACAAAAACGGAAAATGGAAAATGGAAATTTTCCACACAAATTTAACAAAATAACATTTTATTTATTTATAATATCAATTACAAGCGTGGCAATATTATTGTTTCAAAAGTTTCTGAAATTTCTTTTAAAAATAAAGTTTTAAATTTTTGTCACGTTTTAGAAAAAAAAAATACATACTGAGATTATTTTACCGCAATCTAATTAAATTGTACAGGTATTGTTCAGGTATAAAACAAATGTGTTTGATTTATTTAACTTTTATCTTAAGTAATTAAAAGCTCTAATTATTATGGCATTGATTTAATTAAAAAAAAAACTTTTATTTTATTTTTTTTTTTTCTTTACAGGTAATATTTTGCTTAGTATTGAAAACTTTTTATTATTAACGGTAAGGTAATTTTACTTTTTACTTTAGAAATAAAAAATATTAAAAATTGTAAATCAGCAAAAAATGAAAGATATTTCAAAAGTTATTATCATATTTGCTTTTTTTTCTAGATTTTATTTATGGTATAACACACTTTCAAAAAAAACATTAAGTTTTAACTGAGGACTTAGAAATGTACTTAAAATATTGCAGAATTTAAGTAAAAAAAAAAGATTTTTCTATTTTTCAACGATTACCCAAATACGTTGAATTGAGCCTATAATTAAATATTAAAACAACATTATATGCTAGGAAAATGGGGAATTTAATAGATATTAATATAGGGATTGTCGTAGGTACCGGGTAATGATAAAACTTGTTTGCAAAAAATAATTCATTATTCTTTTGTGTATAAAGTAAAAAGTTCGATCCGGATCATTAAAGTTAGGTTATTGTATAGCTCTCAATTTTAATTCATATAATATTGAGGTGATTTGCACTTTTGACATTATCTCGTTGTACTTCAACAATATTGTGTTATATTACAATCTAAAGTGTTATCTTTAAATTGATTTTATTTAAACATATTAAATTGAAATTTGAAGTGATAACATGAACGATACATCAGAATGTCTTTTTAGAAAAGGACGTTTCAAAAAAGACTTTTTTTCAAAAAAGTAGAAATTGCAAATGCAAATACATTTTTACAGAAAAAGGACAAATTGCAAATCCAAATAAATTTTGTAGAATGAATATTTGAATAAAGAGTTATTTATCAAAAAATTCCTTTCATAAAACGCAATGTTACATAATATAACGTATAGGTATATAAATATAGTTTTTAGCACATTTTAAAAAAAAATTTAAAAAAATGTGCTTATTAGTTTCACTCTGTCCGTTCGTCCGTCCGTCTGTTTACAAAACTTCTACACCGTTAAAGATAGAGAAAAAAAATTTTAACCATGGGTAGGTCTCATAAAAAAAATAATTTTGTGGAACAACTTTTTCATGTAGCCCCATCCATAGCCCCAAACTTTGAAAAAGCCCTATTTTTGCATATATCTTATGTTCTGCTTAAGATTTTTTCAATATGAAAACGTCATTCGACAGGTATTTTTTTTAACTTTGTAAATTAATATCAAAATTATACAATTTTTTTAAATTTAGTATTTAAATTTACCGTTATGTGAAAACCAAATTTTGCATGATTTTTCTACTTTCATAACTCCGGCACGCTTTTAGATAGAGGCTTGAAATTTTGAGGTAAGAAAGAACTTTTAGAATTAGTATAAGTTTGCTCAGAAAATTTTTTTGGACCACCCCCTGTTTATGAGCTATTAGGGCTCAAAAATTTGCTATTTTTAGGCACCTGTGAAAATTTTTCTTCGGCAAGACATGAAAATTAAAGGTTTAATAATATATTTTTACGTGTGTTAACGGCTTTTCTTAGTTATATAGAATTCCGGACTTACGGCCCCTCAAAATTTCAAAAAAGTCCTATTTTCACGTTTTTTCTTATTACATGAAATTTTCAAATTTTTGTGCAAGTCACAATTCTAAACAGTTTGTATTGAGTTTTGGGAATGTGAGCTTTTAAAAACCGTTGGTTTACATTCTACCTTGTTTTTTAAAAAGTCAGATATTTACGTTTACAAGTCTGAATGTTTCAACTAATTTGGAAAAAGTAGATATAATTTTTAAGATACGATAATTCTCTGGTTTTTTTCAGAAAATTTGAATTTATCAAGTTTTTTATTTTTCCCAGACTAAATTAATCTGTGTTTGTTACAATATGAATTACCTTTTTGTTAAAAATATTTTTGTCAAATACATTTTTTGTTAAACGACTTTTTGTCTAATAGCAAATTTCGGAAAATAAAAATGCTAACTTTGTAACTCAACTCTTATTATTACGATTACTTTATCCCAACTTACATAATATGCTTTTCCCAAATCAGTTGATAAAGTCAAATTTTTGAAAAACGAGGAAGAGTGCAGTAGAGTAGACTGTATCAACTCTGGGATACCCGTATGAACGTAATATATCCTGTTTCTATAAAACTTGATCATCTTTTAAAAACATTCAGATGTTGTAGTACCAAACTACAGAGATATATTTATGTAAATTGTGGAGTTGTATGACAGCTATCCGAATCTATTGCGCGTAGCTTCATTAAGTTCCAAGAGGTGCAAGAAGCCTGAACCGGCTGCTCCCGAAAAAATGGCAGCTACCCGAACCCGTCGCACCACAACAACCAAATTTTGCAAAAGTTGTTGCCATAAAACTTGATCATCATTTGCAAGATTTCAGACGCCTAGCTTCATTAAGTTGCAAGAGGTGCAAGAAGCCTGAACCGGCTGCTCTAGACCAACCAAATTTTACAAAAATTGTTGGCATGTAACTCGACACCTCTTTACTAAATTTCAGGTTCCTAGCTTCAATAGACACTGAGTTATTCTCATTTAAACGGATAAGTTGTATGGCAGCTACCCGAACCCGTCGCACCACCACAACCAAATTTTACGGAAATTGTTACCATAAAACTTGATCATCATTTGCAAAATTTCAGAAACCTAGCTTGAATATATACTGAGTTATTTCTATATAAAGATAGAAGTTGTATGGCAGCTACTCGAACCCGCCGACCGAAAATGTTGGATTTAAATAGCAAAACTAACAATTTTGTAAAAGTGACGTAAAAAAAATTTCAGCCTCCTAGCTCCTTTATTTTTTGAGTTATCGTGCGGACGGACGGACGGACGGACGGACGGACGTACATGGCTTAATCGACTCAGAATTCGATTCTGAGCCGATCCATACCTTTGACACTATATCTAGCTCGACTCCTTTAAGGTGTCACAAACGTAATGGCAAATTTATTATACCCTTGAACATAGTTCATACGGGTATAAAAATATCTGACTTCCCAGGAACCATAAGAATTAGACACTATTCTTTAATAAATTTTATAATTATTTTGATCTCTCATCATCATCTCTCTTAACATTAAGGTAACCAACCGCACGTTTATCATAAATGCATTTTAAACTATCATTGAATTAAGTTGAAAATGAGATAAAAGATTAGTTAAAGGCTTAATTAGAGTTCGTACCCTTTGTGTATAATTTATTTATTTTTTTATTACTTAATAATAATTTTATACAATAATTTTTCCAATATAATAGCAACTATAATTTTATAGAATTGTAATAAACAAAAAATAAAAAAAAATAAAATAGAAAATTATTGTAACAATTTTCGCTTTTATTTCCATGCTTGATAACTATTTGTCTCCACACTCTTACATTTTATAAATATAATAACTATTTTATATTATGTATCTATAGATATTTTTATTATATAAATATATAAGATGCACAAAAAAAAAAAAAAAAATATCATATGATTATTCAAGCATAAACATTCTACTGCAAAAATGGATTAAATTTCTCGAACGATGATATCGAAATTGATTTTAAAGTGTTATTTTATATCGACATTTTTATAACAATTTGAGCTTTATTTAAAAAAAAAAAAAAAAAAAAAAAAAAAATAAAAAAACGAAAGAATAAACAAAAAAACTCAGATAGTACCCGTAAAATGTATAGAAAATAAAAAAATAAATGAAATGAATGAAACATTAAAAAATGTATCTCAATAGTCAATACCAAACATATAAAAAACAAAACAAAAAAAAAAACCTAAAACCTTACAAGAATTTAATCCTTAAAATGTATTAAACTAAAAGATGTCGAATCAATATAAGAGAAGATTCCGGAAATAGGAAACGAGAGTATTGCATTAAACAAAAAAAAAAAATGAATTGTACCAATATATTATGTAGCTTTTAATTTTTCTTTGTATGTATATGTATACCTATATTAACTAAATAAATAATAATGGTATATATATGAAGAATGTATGTTGTTTTGTAATACTAATAATAACTTAATCTATATAATATGTACAAATAAAATAATAGTTAATACCAATATATAATAGGATATTTTTCTTTTTTTTTATACTTTAAGGTTAAATATTAACAGTATGAAAATATACTCAAATCAGAATCGTCAGTACTATCTTCACCTAAAATCAAAGTGACCTGGATAAAAAATTTCTGGCTATAATTAAAAAAAACATTTTATAACTCATCCTATTTCTACTTAAACTTTAAAAAGACTAAAATAGAATAATTCTTATTATTATCTCTATTCTGTTGTAAATAAATAGAGAAAATTTCGATTCCTATGGATATTGTAATAGCATACTATTATTTATTTTTTTCCATTATTTATTCTATACGTCCTTACCGTGATTTGAAATAGAAACCTTTCACCAGCAAAATCTGCGACTACTTAAAGTACTTAAGTTGGGCGTAGATTAAAAATAAATGTTAGCTTTCAAAAAAAAAAAAAATCTAAACGTAAAATTACTTTTAAAATATCATTTTCTTTCACTTAAAAAATATAATATGGTTTAGTTTGTTAGTGGAATTAATACATATTTATTTATTTTTTTTTTTATTCATTTTGTTTTTATATTTTATCTGAATGTAATAGAGTTTTAGAACAAATTCCCACATGTCAGTTAGGGTTAATAAATCAATCAACATCTAATTCCCTTGGTCAGTTTGGTTTTAGATTAATGATGATAAAAAAAATAAAATAGAAGAAAAACAATAATAAATACAAAACTAAAAACAAATTGGATGGGTGTTCTAATTTTACAAAAAGAAAAAAAAAAAAAAACAACAACAACAACAACCAAATACATAAAAAATAAAATTTAAATATGACAAGATAACTGAATATATTATATGGCATTATATGCATTTCTATTATGTATATATATGTATATATACAATATAAATACATAATATATTATAAAATAATTTAATCTATAAATAAAATTTATTTGAAAATGTCAGTATATACCAAACAAAAAAATAAAACAAAAACAACAACAAAAAAAAAGAAAAATTTTGTTATCGAAAATTTGAGTTTCAAATGAAAAGTTCTAAGTGGAATTTGTTTAATTCTCGTATATTTAAGGACTTTAAAAATTGAATAAAATTTTAAATAGATTTATAATAAAACTAATAATTATTATTTTTTTTTCTTTTTGTTTTTAATTTTCACCACAAAATGTGGATTTGTTGATATTGCAAAATCAATTTTAACTTTATACTGAAATTTAAACAAAATTTTTTTTTTTTTTTTGTTTGTTTGTTGTCATTTTCCACATTTGAGATTGAAAGTGTGTGACAGATAAGTTTGATTGGTTATTGGTTATATGTTACTGTCGCTAAATTTCAACTTACATATTGTTAGACATATATTTTATTTGTTATTTAAAATTGATGGAATTGAAAATTGATGAAAATTGAAAATGTTATAATATTTATATTTATATTATGTATTTAATATTTATATTGAATATTATTAAAATGATAATTTGACAAAAAGAAAATTTTTTTTGATTTTGATTATTAATCAATTTTGTTATTTTAAAAATTATGAAAAATTACAAAATTATAATAATTGGAATATTAATTTATCAATAAAATATTATTTTAAATTAGGGAAATACTTTTAAGGTAAATTTTAACGAGTTAATCAGTTAAATAAAATGTAAAATAAAAATATTGTCAATGTACATCAATGTCTATAAAATTATTGGGTAGTATACTTTACTGGTACATTGTCCGATTGGTTTAAAATTTTACATGACAGCACCTAGTGACGTCACCTATATTTCATTAAACATGACTTTTGGCACAAAGGTCATTTAAAAATCAAATTTATTATTTTGAAATTTTTCAAACATTTTGTAGTATTTTACTTAAACCGTTATTTTGTCATCTACAATAGTATACAGGAACCAGTTCTTTACAAAATTGTGGGGTCTACTATTGTCTTTAATAAATATCTTTCTTCAACTTAATCAGTGCTACCGTTTCTGAGATATTGCAGTTCAAAAGTAAAATTTTGGTATAAAAAAAAAATTTCTGTAGGCTTTCTAGAAACCACTATACTTTATAAATTTTCAAAAATATCCTATATTATTTTTATTATATTAGAAAGATCTCTTCACACCCTTTCCAATGGTATATAATAAGTGTGGTACAGCTTGATAAATAGTCCTATCAGAGGTTATAAATTCGAAATTGAAATAACAATTTTAATAAAAAATGCAATTTTATACTTTACAATACATGCTTAAATAACGAAAAATATCGCAAAAAATTGTTAGATCTATAAAAACCCTTGTAATCCCATATACATCCCATCCCATAACGTATTTCTGTAAACAACTCTTAAAATGATATACCTAAAATTAGTACAGGTTGTCTCATTTGACTACAGAGTGCTTAAAACAAAAAAAAAATTTTGAATATGCACTTTTTCCAATATTTCGTTTTAAAATTAAATATAACAGTACCTTTTTTGTGAACAAATTTTTTTCTCCCTTTCTTCCTCTTCCTATGAAGCCCCCATTGGTTACTCTGCTTCTTTTTGTTTTTGAGTTATGGTAAAATGCTTTTGGATAGAATGATTTTAGAATCATGCAACATTTTCTTTTCTCATAACGGTAAATTTATATATTAAATTTGAAAAACTTGTATAATGTTGATATTGATTTATAAAGGCAAAATGTAGTACTGTTGTGTGACGTTTTGTGTGACGTTCAGATTAAAAAATATTAAGCAGAGCCTTAGATATATACTACTACTGAAAAAAGAGCTGTTTTTTTCTGATCTTGAAGGGTTGTAACTCCATAACCGGTGGAGTTACATAAAAAAGTTCATAAATTCAACATTCCTTTTTTTATGAATTCTATTTGCATAGTAAAATTTCATTGCTCTATTTAAAGAAGTGTAGAAGTTTTGTAAACAGATAGTTGGACAAATAGACAGTGTAAAACTATCATTTTAAGAGAATATTTTTAAAAAATGTACTAAAAAGACTTAAAATTTACTCGTTTTCTAAAATTTAAAAAATTTTGTTTCAATCAATTTGTTGCGGTTAAACCTAAGTTTTTCTTAACTGCAGATATATGTTACAAGTTACAACCCTCTTGTTTTAAATCTGAAAATGAGTTGTGATTTATAGACTTAATTTTAAAAATTTCGTATTCACTTATTACATAAGTTAGTACTAACTTTTTCATTTGTAGAATTACCTAAAGTAGGAACTTAGGATCAATTATACAGAAAGTAACACATTAGGTTTTGCATGCAGCAGGAGGTGATAGTGGATGTCGAAATAAACAAAAAAATTTGTGCGAGATGGATGAAAGTCTATTTTAAGAAAGACATTGATTTGATTTTTTCCTGAAAAAAATTATAAGTTTTACTTTTAGGTCGTTGTTATTTCAAAACTAAAAAACGATAAAAAAAAAATTTAATATACTTTTAATTATTAACCTTTTTTCTTTTTTACTAGGTATATAAAATTAGGTATTAAAATCTTATTTCTTAGTTATATATAACAGAAAGAACGTACGCAGGAGTTGCGGACAAGAGGCAAAAACACTACTTCACATTCTGTGTTAATGTCAAGACTTGACATTGCAAATGAGGTGAACTTTCGGTGAGGCATACTGAGAAAAATTCTCTGAAGTGAGAATGCTTAACCAGGGAGACATGGTACGATTTATGAAGGATGAAAATTGTCTCGATGAAACGATTTAAGAGAAGAGGAGCTCATTGGACAGGGGAGTACAACGAGTAGCAATGTCTAGCTGTACGGGCAGTTACAAGTTCCATCTTTAAAACAAGAACAATAAAATCATATTTCTGATAAAAATATACATAACTCTTTAAATTAGTCCTTTTAGTAAAATCTAACTTTAATTCTTAAAATATTCTAACATTTTTTGCAACCTTTTTTAGAAATTTTTTAACATAGTTTCAAAAAAAAAAAATAATTGAAAATTTTTGTATTAGTTTCACTTTATCCGTCCGTTTGCCTGTTTATATTTTATTACTATTTTTTATATAATATCACTCATTACGAAGTGTGAAAGACCTCATTTTCAAATGTTAATATGTCAGGTTTTGCTTAATATTTTTTCAATCTAAAGACGCCACAACTCTGGTACGATTTTAGTTAGAAGTTAGAAATTTTGTAAGAAGAAAGATCTTTAAAAACTATAGCATAAGTTACCTTAGAGAACCTTTTCTTCTATCTTCCCCTGTTTGTGTGAAAAATTTTTACAATTTTAAGGTATCTTAATGACTTGTCTTAATTATATCGGAAAAAATGAAAATTGAAGAACATGTTTCTAGATTTTTCACATTTTCTTCTTATACATAAAATTAAAAAAAAAATTTTTGTTACAAGCATTGTTTTATAATGTATTATGATCGAATCGGTTGCAAGTCACAATGTTCGAAACTGTTTTTATTATTGTCTCCAGGAAAATGTACGTCTAAAAAACCTACGGTCTTCATTCTACCTTGTTTTTTTTTTATAAATTAAGAAAATCTAATTTATTTTTAGAGTATTTTATTTCTATAACAAAAAAAATTAATTTATGTTTGCTCAACAGATTAATTAAGAAAAAGAAACTGTTGGATAATTTCTTTATATGTATTATTTTATTGTCTAGTCGAACCTTTAGTTAAACTAGAAAAAAAAAAAAAATATAACTAACGGTATATATGAACTTTTTCTTATTTCGGACACCAGTTTATCAATATTTTATACTTGAACATGAAATATTATCTTATTGCCTTTGTCTTTTACTATCTATAGATTATGATAAATTTTCACACTTTTGGTATTAAATATAATAATAATGGTAACCAAAATAATATAATAATAACGGTAAACAAAAAATTAAGCCAAAATTTATTGTAAAGTAAAAATAATTTTTTTTTAGAAAATACAAAAAAAAATATAATATATTTTTAATTTATAGTTAATAATAATGATGATCATGATTACAATGATAATGATTATTATAATAATGATAATGGTGATGGTATTACCATTTTGATATTCTTTTATCGTATAAAATATAAATTAAATCTACCTCATGACATAATATTTTTGTGTTTTTCTCTTTTTTTGGTTTTTAAATAATAAATTTTAAGTACATTTTTAAGACAAACAAAAATAATTTTTTTTTTTGGTTTTACTTTCCGTGAATCGTTTAAGTAATGAAATTTATTTATTTTATTTTTAATATTTTTTATATTTCTTTCTTTTAATTTTTTTTTTTGTATTTTTATTATATCTTCGTTCTTCAATTCAAGGGGATTAAATTTCTTGGCAGCCACTCAATTTTACTTGTCATTTAAAATATTATTATTTATAATATTTAATTTTTAATACAACAAAAAAAAAAAAAAAAAAATTGGGGATAGAATTTTATCATGTCAGCCGATTGAAAAAAAAATCAAAACAAAAAAAATAACTTTGTTTTATAGGATCGGCGCAAGGTGAAAAGTCCCACTGGGACTTAAAAAGCTAACTTTTGTCTTAGGACTAAAGAGAGAAGTCCCAAATGGGATTTTTAGTTTTTAGCACATTTCCAAAAAAAATTTTGAAAAAATGTATCTATTAGTTTCACTCTGTCCGTCCGTCCGTCTGTTTATAAAACTTCTACACCGTTAAATATAGAGAAAAGAAATTTTAAGCACGGCTACCTAATTCTCATAAAAAAAATAATATTGTACAGCTACTTTTTTATGTAGTTTAATGGCCCCTCTCCATTATGGAGCTACAGCCCCTCAAACTCTGAAAAAGCCCCATTTTTAAATTTGTATATTTCATTTTCTACTTAACATTTTTTCAATCTGAAAACATCATTCGACTGGATTTTTTTTTTACCTTAATAAATCAATATCAAAATTACACAATTATTTTAAATTGAGTATTTAAATTTACCGTTATGTGAAATCTAAATTTTGTATAAATTCTCTATCTTCATAACTCCAGCACGCTCTTTGATAGGAACTTGAAATTTTGAGACAAGAAAGAACTTTTATAATTAGTATAAGTTTCCTCAGAAAATTTGATTTTACCACCCCCTGTTTAAAAGCTATTACGGCTTAAGAATTGAAATTTGCTATTTTTAGACATCTTTAACTTATAGGCACATGCGCAAATTTTTCTTCGTTTATAGGGTTCAGAACTTACAGCCTTTCAAAATTGGAAAAAAGTCCTATTTTCACATTTTTTCTTATACGAAATTTTCAAATTTTGGTGCAAGTCACAATTCTAAACAGTTTGTATTATCTTTTGGAAATGTGCGCTTTTAAAAACCGTTGGTTTACATTCTGCCTTGTTTTTTTTAATATGACTTTTGACGTGGAAGTAACGTTTACATAAAATTATCCAAACAACATAATAATCTGTTATTTTTATTTCAAACCAATTTTTCATCTTCACATCCACGTCTTATTTTAAAAGAAATTCAAACTTTAATTCAAGTTATTCCGATGGCATTCTTGAAAGTTATCATTGTTGACAGAAATGACTTTATAAACCATCGTTGCCAGGATGATGGGAAATTATGCTGCTTTATTTTTTCTTATATATTTAAATATAAAGATACAATTTTAATATAATATATGTATACGTATACTGTGTAGATAATTTATGTTTTGATGTTAAATGGATAAATTAATGTAATATGGAGAAATGTTTTTTATTAGAAAATTTTATTTATTTTTTCGCTACACGTCATTAAAATTTTTATTTACCGCAAATGGCAGACACGGCACATTATTTAATTGTGTTTCATTTAGTCTAGACTTAATGAAAGGCTGTTTAACAGATAATAATATTTTTTTTTATGCATTTTTAAATTTTAAAAAAATTATCTAACTTATATATTTAATTTTGTATTTCAATTCAAAATTTTTGGTTAGTTAGTTTTTTCTTTAAAGTAAAAAAATTTTAAATAAAATTTCTTAAGTTGAATTTTGCGATAATATTGTTATTTACTTGTAAATGTAGTCTATGCAAAATAATACTCTAAAATTAAAGTCTAATGTACATAATTAATCTATGAATTTAAGAAAAAAAGTTAAATAATTCTTGTTATTGTCGTTTGAAATACACACTATCCTTTCACCGAGGCACATCGACCAGTTATGAATCCCAACTACATGAGACACTTGTTTATCACAGCAGCTCATCGAGCCAGTTGAGGCCCCTAAAAATCTGAGGGAAGGCTCTTCTTAATAGCCCAGTAGCCTGTGATACCAGTGATACAAGTGGAACTTAACAGAAATTTATTTTTATGTTTACTGGTGACCATGTGATTTTGAATTATTTAAGGAATGTTCACCGGAAATGCACGTGGAACTCAATGTGTTAAATTCTGCTGAATATTGGTTCAATCGATATTAAAGGTCAGGAATTTTTTTAAACATATAAAATTGCTTTTAAAAATTTTACAACTTTTTTCGCAATTTAATACAAACCGTTATGTGGAACCAAATTTTTAAAAGACAAATTTATTTTTGATTATATCTTGAAATTTTTAGATAAGGGATGATGCAGATTTAGAGGGATAGAGGAGGAAGGACACATATAGGATAATATAAAGAAGGATAGGATTTTTGAGAATTAGTATGTTGTATAAGTTACCACAAAAACCATTTTTCTCTATTTAAGAACTATTAGTCCTAAAATTCATTTTGAATTGTAACCCGTACAGAAAAAATTAAAACTGAATATCTACTAGTTCTTTATTTTGTTAGCTTATATCTTTTAGGCTTTTGAATAACCAACTCAACTGATACAATACAGCACGAAAAAAGCAATTACTTCGAGAAACTGATATACATTAGGAAGTGTAATAGATATGTGCTACAAGGCGTTTTCAACATCAGTTATTATTTGCTAATAATTATTTTGTAATTAAAAAAAAACTGAATTTAAGTGAATTATTGAAAAACTTTTTTTTATATATTTATACTCTAAAATCAAACGTATTAATAGTTCTTAAGGTATAATAAATTTTCCATTACGTTTATGACATCTTAAGTCCCGAAGTCCTGAAGCGTGCAAATTAATTAATCAAAGCCATTCGCATGATAACTCAAAAGAATGATACACCTAGGAATCGGAAATTTTTACCATTCGCTTTTATAAAATTGTTACACTATTGATATTGAGCAAGTTTGACCTACAGGTTCGAATAGCGGCCATATAACTCTTTTTTTTTAAAGAAAAATAACTTAGTATCTATTCAAACTCGGTATCTAAAATTTTGTGAAATGAAGTTAAGTTTTATTGTAACGACATCTGCAAAATTTTGTTGGTTTAGCAGGTTTTGGAAGTTATCATATAATTTTTTTTTTTTTTCCATATGAAAATAACTCAGTAGTCTATTGAGACTAAGTATCAAAAGTTGAGTGAAAAAAAGTTGAATTTTATACCAATGACTTCTGCAAAATGTGGTTAGTTTCAAGTACCTATTATACAATTCCAAAATATACATAAAATATTTCTGTAGATACTTAATTAAGTCAGACCACTGAAATTTTGTTAAAGATGAACATATTTTGATGGTAACAGTATAACTTATGTTCGTACATGTATCCCCTAGTCGACACAGTCAAGTATGAACTCTTCCACGTTTTTTCTTTTCACTTTCGTTTTTGCAGACTGAAATGAAATAAAATTAATGTTGCATTTAATCAATTTTTATTTTTATTTTCTTTTTATATTTTTTCTGTATTTATAGCAAAAATGTGCATGTCAAAGATTAACATTTTCTTTGTTTTTAAAATTGTTTTTTTTTTTGATTTTTAAAAATTTATTTTACAAAACCAAAAAAAAAAAAAAAAACCATTTTAACTAAAGTGCCAAGTAATTCATGATGATAATAAATAATTGAAATTAATATAATTCTAATTCAAATATTTTAACATTGTAGTCAGAATTTTATTTTTAAATAATTTATTGAAATAAAATTCTATCTTATACAAATATTTATAAATATCTCATACAGAAATTATAAATAAATACATTTTAAATATTTATTGTTTAGATCAGTTTATTTTTCAAATACAAAATTTAAAGGTGCGCATTTGTCTCTAATTTTATTTTCCTATGAATTTCAAGAAATAGAACTATTTTTTTTTTAATTGAATAGGAAATAACTTAATATCTGATTTCTTCATATAATTTCAATATTGATCTTTTAATAGATTCAATAACAACTGAAAGGAAATAAAATTTTATTTCCTATTACCTTTGGGAAAATGACAAAAGATTGATGCAATCACTAAAATAGAAAAATAATATCAGTATCTATAGATATTTGAAAGTATGTATTGCAATTTTTCTTTATATACATATATCTGATTGTATTATAAATTATAGATAATTAATCTTAAAAATATTTAAAAAAGAAAAAAACATTTTACCATTTATGGTAAATTTAGATACTCTTTAGATAACCTGCGATACCCTATTATTTCGCAATATTTTGCAAAAACAAAATTCAATAAAAATAAATAGAACCATTATTAGATTGGCGTCGGAACCTTTAAGAGATTAAGTTATTATGGTCTTTTGAAAATATTGACATCTTACTGTAAATATCTCTTGAACGGTTAAGAGAATGAATATCGGATCATAGCTTAAAAGAAAAATCTTAAGTGTCGAAAATTCTCAAACAAAAGTTAAGAGTTATAACAAACTATTTGCTTTAACTTAGGAAATAAAGTAGCTGGAAAAACAATCAATCTCATTTTAGAAAGATAGAAAGAAGAAAAGAATAAAAATAAGTAAAGTAAAATGTATACTGTTATAAAGAAATATTTTTGGAAAAATACATTTTTTTTTTCTTTAAAATCATTTTGAATTTAAACTGAAATATAACGGAGTTTGATACATGATTTAAAAGAGGCTTTTGTTTTAAGGTATCAACCGATATTATGGTATTATTAGTTTAATAGATATTTACAGCAATATGAATTTGATATCAGTATTTTCAAAAGGCGATATTAACACCTAAGAAGTTCATTATTTTTATTTAGTTTCATTTATACAAAATTGCAATACAATCGAGAATAACAGGTTATCTACAATTTTTTATTTAAATAAAAAATTTCTAATCTATTAAATTTTTTTTTTTAGTACATTTCCTGCCACATGAATTTGAACACACACTCCCTCTGTGTTTACCCATATTTTACCCGTATTTTACCCATTAGGCCACCGAGGTCCCTTTATGTTGTTTTTTTAATAAATATTTATGTAATTAGTAATTCAGTAGCGTCATAAGGTTAATGCTGCTGTAATAACCAAAAAGAGTGTGTGGGATGATAACAATAATTTATATTAATTATTTAAATAAAAAAATATTTAAAACATTATAATATAGTTTATATTTCTGTTCGTATTTATTTATTTTATTTTATTGTTTTAAGAGATTCAAAACTTCTTATTACTAGTTAAGTTCTAATTTCAAAGTAGTATTATTGAAAGTATCAAAGCTATTTAGTATTTTTAATTACTTTAAAAACTTCAAATATATTTACTTAAACTTTATCTATTATATAAAAAATGAGTGTCTGTCTGCTTGTTTGTTCGTTATAGATTGCTATACCGCACATTCGATTCAAACCAAACTTTTTAGGGATATCTAAGCCTGGAGTTTGATAAGTTGGCCATTATTTGTTTTCGGTTTTTAAATCCGATTCGTCACAGCAACTTCTTAATTTTTTCAATTTTCTGATTAAACAGTTTGGCCGATTGATTTCAATATTTGTACATGTGTAACTTTATACAAACGTTATTGGTTCCGTTAACATATTGCAGTACAAGAACTTTTTATAGATGTTATTGTTTTTTCGCTTGAATTAAAAAGGTTTTGATCGATTGGCTTCAAGTTTTTTAGCAATTTAACTTCATCGGCAAATATTTTTTAATTCATACGTTAACAGCTGATACTTCTATAAAAGTTTTAAATTTTTATTCGAAGGAATAAATTGTTCGGTTTGATTCGTTTATTTTACAAGAATACAATTATGGGGTATATTTTCTTAAAATTTATTTTTACAAATTTTATCATTTTACTGCGAGAATTAATATATATACTTCTTTCCATCAATTTTTTTTTAAATTCATTAATGCTTATGATTTACAATTTTTTCGCTAATCCATTCTAAATATTTTTTTTCTTAATAAATTTGTTATTGAATTAATCGTTGATGAAATAGATTGAAGACACAAACTAATCTTCACTAACTCAATAATTGACACAAACCAATCATTAAATACATATTTAGGTTTTAGTCATGATTAAAATCTTTAAAAATATACATGCGAATTTAATGAAAATCAAAAAAAAAATATTTAATTCTAAATAATGGAGTGATAAAATAGTAAATTATCATTTTTCTTAGATTCGGAATAAAAACTTAATGAAGGCAAAAAAAAGCTAGGATTTAATTTATTTCTGTCATTTATGACAGATTACAGGGCTAATTAACTAATAAAATTTTATATCAAATTGACCATTTATGACAGATTACAGGGCTAATTAACTAATAAAATTTTATATCAAATTAAAAGAATTTGAAAATTTTATTGAACTTATGTTTATTTGATCTTTTCAATTTAACAAATTATTAGTGAAGTAAATTTTAAAATAACTGTTTATTTTCCATTTTCCGTATCCATTTCTATGTACATTTCTAATTATCAAAAAAATGGACTTAAACCCTTTTATCATATTATATTTTGGGTAATATTTTTTTTTTTTTATTCATATAGGAAATCTGGAAATCTTCGATAAAAGAAATAGCTTAAGTAATTTCACTAGAATTTTAAAACAACCTGTAATGATTTTTTTTTTCTATTAATATGTTCAGAAGCACTTTTAGTTGAAAATATCCTTTTTAAGTTTTTAAGTTTCAATCATGAAAATATAGTTGACATTTCTCAATTGTTTTTTTTTTTTTTCAAACTCTAAACTTAACTATTTATAAATATGTTCATATTTATGTTCAAACGTATATAAATATATATGTAAATAAAGATTTATACTCAAGCAGTATGTTTGATTTTAAACAGTTTAAGGATGTTTACATGTTGACACAAACTTAGAGTTTTTTTTTTTTTTTTTGATTTCTTTTTCAAACTCTTGTTTACTTATTTTCTTTTCTTTTCTATTTGGTTAACTTAATTTTTGTTTTTTATTTTTTCTTTGTTTGTTTAGTTCAGCAGCTATATAGTTATTTTGACTGAATGTGACAGAACTTTTCGAAGCTGTCAAATTAACTACAAAGTTAACGAGGAGACATTTACGTAGAAGCAAAACAACAAAAATTGTAAAAAATTAAGAAAAAAACGAAAAAAAAAATATCAGAAAATAATACAAAAAAAAAAACAATCAAATTTGTTTGGCATTTTCTGATAGCTTTATCGCACTAACGGCACACTCACTATACTATTTCTAGTAAAATACTAATAGAAAAAGTCAAAAAAGTTTGAAAATTAAAAAAAAAAAAAAATTTGAAAAATAGTTTCAGTAGCAACGGTATTGAAGTTGGACTCAGCATGCAGTTTTTTTTTTTATATTTTCAACAAAAATATTTTCTTGAATATTCTCAAAAAAAAAAAAAAAAAGAAGAAAAAAACTACAGACTTAGATGAAAATATTGAATGAAATAGAAACAAAAAATTTCATCAAAATTTTTTAAAAGTAATAAATTAGATTTCTTTACTTATAAAACGTTTTCCATCACATAAAATGAGTATAAAAGAAAATAATTAGATTGCTAGATTTGAATCACTTTAAATCATCTTTCTTGTTTTCGGAACCAACCTAGATTCATATTCTGAATAAAGTGACGTCATATTTATTATGTTTAAAAAGTGTCAGTTTTCTCATTCAACTTCATTTAATTATTACTGCTTTACTTAATTTGGAAAGTTTATCGAATATCGGCTTATTGCTATATTTTCTAATTACTATTAAAGTTCTGGATCAATCTTCATAATGTAGTTTAAAAACACTTTTATAAGCTGAAGTTTTTGGAGCAAAACAATACAACTATTTTAAAGTTTGTTTTTTCTTATTCTTTTAGCGAACATAGGGCTTTCACAAATTTTCCCTATTTTGCGTCAATTTTTTCACTTCCGCCAAAAATTTTCCATTCTCTATCTGTTTTTGGTCACTCTAGATCTTCCCACGTTCCTTTTACCCTGAGAATTCTAGTCTAATGCTTGTCATACCACTGATGTTGTGGGTCGTCTAGGGATGTTGCCGATCCATTTCCATTTCTTACATCTTATTTGGGTTTCGGTCTGGTCTTGACTGGATAATACCCATAACTTTTCGTTGTATATTCTTCTTGGCCAGAAGATTCTACATATTATTCTTAGGCACTTATTGCCTAATTCTTAGGTAAAGATCTATAATTTTTGAATGCTGGTACGGGTTACCAATCAGGCTTCACTTTCATATAGTGGTATAGATTTTACGTAAAAGTTGAATATTCTGATTATAGTCGAGCGGGCTATATGCGATGTTTTCCAGGTTGCCCATAATCTCAGAAAAACACTTCATTGCCTTCGATATTTTGTGCTCTATATTCCTGGCAGTTTTCCCATCTATTGATATTATGCTTCCAAGGTATTCGTATTCTGCTACCTCCTCAATTTAAGCATTTTCAATGATTACGGAGTTTTATTCGTTATATTTATTTTCATTGTTTTTTTTTTTTTTTCTTGCATTGATGCGAAGGCCTATGTTTTTTACTTTTTCTATTTTCTAACTATTTTTAAGCATTTACAGTTAAATTTCTGTAGCATTAATAGTTATAATACGATAAAAGTTTAGTAATAACAGATAGCTCTTAAAAAAAATTCATCTTGAAATGTTATATTCCAGAATCCAGACGTAATTCAAAGCTTTGCTGATCGAAGTTAATTTCACTAAAAAAATGCATGAATGTAAAAGTATTTGATTACAATGAGTGAAACATTGCTATACTTGGAATATTTTTCCAAGAGTACCATACAATTTTTATCTGTTAGTTATAGTGAAATGTTTTTATAAATATAAACAGATATATTTTATACATATTTGAATACTTTTTAAAAATAAAAAATCAGTTTTCATTTTTTTTTTTTTTTTTAAAGAAAACCAAAAAAAAAAACACTAAAACAAATAAAAAAAAAATATATAATTCAAGGTTATGTTCGTATTTCAATTCTAATCTGAAATGTTGCCTTTTTAACAAGAAGCTAACATATTAGATCCGCTGCTTCACTTTTTTATTTTTTTATTTTTATTTTCATTTCATCTTATATATAATATATTGTTATAAATTAGATATAGATATCTATATACATAATATTATTATATTCTAAGTGTATATAATATGTTGAAAATAAATGACCATAATATCCTTAAAATATTTTTAAAATGTATATTATATCCTTATCCTGAAATATACTTATTGCATTTTGTGCTTTCAGTATTCTTATATTAATATTATGTATCTAAATATTATATATATAATAGATATATATATATATATATATAATAGATATATAATATATAAAAATATATATTAACTGCAGTAAAATGACAGGAATATAATTCTATCTTATAGCTTCTTTTCCAGAATTAGAAAGAGAAAAATAGATATTATCTTAGAAAACAAGATCTTTGTATTTTACGTTTGATTAAATATAGTTCAAAGCTAATATAAATATATTATATAATGTACATATACAATATATTATTATATATAATACGAATATATAATAAATAATGTTATAACGTATATATATACTATATATTTGATTTAATGTAAAATTAAAGCTGAAAATATATTTGAAAATACTGCTGATGCAATTGGTGTTATCATTTAAAAAAAAAAAACAAAAAAAAGAAACAAAAAAAAAAACAAAAAATTCATTTTCATTTCTCAAGGTCTTACAGGATAACATAAAAAAAAAAATTTGTTAATTCTTACCTTTTATCCATATAAATACGTACATATATTTTTTTTTTCTATAGATAGATCATACATAAATACATAATACATCTTTAGATCTTTTGGGATGTTATCAGGACAAATCTTATTTTCCTTTCAATTTTTATTTTATTACATAAATTGAAAAGAAAAAAAAAAAAACTCTTTAAGAATTCAATATTCAATAGTTTAAGGATGCATTGAAATTCATATTATATTAAAATTCAATATTTTCTTTTTTTGTTTTTGAAGAAAATTGAAAAATTGGAAAATAAAATTAAACAACATAAGAAAATTGAATTTGTTTTTTTTTTTTTTTAGTAAAATATTAACTAACTTTAATGCTATAGACAAAAATATTAAATTGAATTTGAAACTTAATTTCAGGAGAGAAAAAAATAAAATAAAATGGACATGATTAATTTTCTACTGATTTCATTTTTTTGTTTTTATTAAAATAAAAAATTTTTAGTATAGGTATTTTTGTTTTTTTTTTTAAATTGGTATTTTTTATTTTGTTAAAATAAATCAAAAATTTTTTATATCTATTATTTTGTTATTTGAAATTGACCTTCAATTAAGTTTTTTTTTTTTTAGAATAAAGCCAAACACTTTAAAACAAAACAAAATTTTTCTCTAAAATAAGTTATGTACGGAATCACAATAGTATGATACACTTTATATACTCTTCAACAAGGCGTTTAAAATAGTAGAGGCTGCCAAAACCAAACCTCTGCTAAATAAATTATTGTAACAATGATTTTGTAACCAACCCTAAAATTCCTTCTAATTAATTTTTTTACATATGTACAACAAGGCATTTAAAATAGTAGGTGCTGTCACTCCCAAAGCCCCGCTAAATATGTTATTGGATGCAAGATTTTGTATTCAATTCTAAAAACTATCCTAATTAATTTTTTTTAACATAGGTTCATATTTCAACCACAAACAATTTAATAAAGTGTGTAAATAATTATAGTTTCATTTAGAGTACAAAATAACATTTTTTTTTAAAAATAAATCTTATATCTTCTAATATATAAGAGAAAGGTTGCAAGTGTGGTAAAATTATTGGAGTTTTTTTTTTTTGGCAAAATCTTGAAATATGAAGAAAAATTAAAAAGAAAATTTTTTTTTGTTGCTCTTATATCTTCACAACGGCAGTACTTATCTTTACCAAACAGACGTTAAAATAATTGTTAGATTAGTCTACTTAATTAAGATAACCGCCTAAATATGTATTCATTGGAATTAAAGATATAACGGTTTATATAAAAAAAAAAACTGAAATGGGTAAACATGTTGTTAAATATAATTTTTGTCCTTAAAGGACAAGATTCGGTGATGGTGATATATATTTTAAAAAAGATCACATTACAAGCTGATATACATTTACTGAGGTAACATACACTGATTTTACTCTACACGGGGTCCTGTTATCTCCAAAATATACAAAGATTGCATTAATTTTCAGTTTCTCGTATAATAAAAATTAAGCGTAAAGTAAATTCAAAATTTTCTTAACCAACCTAACCGTTTTATACTAAGAAACGTAAAGTTTTTCATATAAAATAAAAAATCAAAAACTTTGTTATAAAACCTGAAGACCAATGTATACTAAACGATATTGTCGTTCTAGATTGTAGGGATAGAATGTTGCAAAGCTAGTCTATAGAATGCAATATTTTCAGTTGACATGACCTGGTATTTAAAAATTATATTTAACACAAGAAGTTTTAATTAACATATAAACAAGGCAGATTGTAAACCAAAGGTTTTTAAATGGGCACTTTTCAAAAGATAATACAAACTGTTTAGAATTGTGATTTGCACCAAAGTTTTAAAATTTCATCTAGAAAAAAATGTGAAAATTAGATTTTCTTTGCAATTTTGAGAGGCTGCAAATCTGGAACCCTATACAACTAAAAGAAACCGTTAACATATTATGTAAAAATATATTAATGGAGCTTTTTTATGTCTTGCCGAAGAAAAATATGTACAGATGCGTAAGTTACAGGTGTTTAAAAATAGTAAATTTTTAATTTTTGATCCCTAACAGCTTATAAACAGGGGGCAGTCCAAAAAAATTTTCTGAGGAAACTTATACTAATTCTAAAAGTTCTTTCTTTCTTAAATTTCATATCCCTAAAATTGAAGAAAATGGGTAATTTTGATATTGATTTTGAAAGATGAAAGAAATTCCAGTCGAATATAGTGTTTTTAGATTGAAAAAATGTTAATTAGAACATAAGATATACGCATTTAAAAATAGGGCTTTATCAAAGTTTGAGAGGCTGCAGCTCCGTAATGGATGGGGCTACATGATTAGTCTTTTTATAGGACCTTCCCATGGCTAAATTTTTTTTCTCTTTCTTTAACAATGTAGAAGTTTTGCAGACGGGACATAGTGAAACTAATAGGCACATTTTTTCAAATTTTTTTTGGAAATGTGCTACAAATACAATAATTATAAATAAAATAAATGAATGAAAATTTGAAAGCACAAAAATATATTATTTAGTATTAAAAACCAAGTATATGTGCTTTTAACAAACACATCTGGTGTTAACAAAAAAATAGAATAAAACGAAGCGAAGAAATGGGATGCAACATATTTATTTAACAAAAAATACATTTGGATTATATAATATGGTATTCATAAATTTAAAAGAACTAGGTAGTCCATCAAATATCTTTGAAGACGTTAAAAGTTTTTCGAATTTTTACTGTGTTTAGCTTAATAATAAATCTGTTAACTGTAAGTAAAAAACTGTAAGTATTTTTTTATTTCCTAAGAGAGGTGGGAAAGAGATCAAGCGTTCCCCCTTGGTAATATTAGATTCTTACTTACTAAACCCACCTCCCCCTTTAGCCAATATAATGGGATGAAACTGCTACCTGCTAACGCAGTATATTGGCTAGCGAATAGGGGGTAGGAAAGAATAGAACAATAGCATGTGGAAACATTTGATTGAGAGTGGGATTATAAATAAACAATGAATCCGCCTATTATTATTTCTATTTATATATAGAACCTTTTAGATAGAGTCTGGAAAGCAGATTTAGATAGAGTCTGAAAAAGGAAGATTTATTGAATATTATGAAAAAGGAAAAGATCTTTAAGAATTAACATAAGTTACCTCTGATAACTTTTTTGTGTAACTCTCTATTTCATAGCTATTAGGGCTCAAAAATTTAAAAAATTCAATATTTAAAAACGTGAAAGCCAAGTTTTGGAAGATTTTGCTTTCTTTATATTTCCGCATTATTTTTAGACAGAGTGCTAAAATTTTAAGAGGAAAAAGACCTCTCAGAATTAGTATAAATTGAATCAAATTTTTTATTTTAAAAAAAATTACAAATTTTGGTGTAAGTCAAAATTTTTACCGTTGGTTTCATTCTGCTTTCACGATTCAGAATTAACAAAATAACAATTTAAATTTTCTCTTGCTAAATTTATGAAGTGTCAAAATGAAATGCCAAAAAACAAAAAATAAACGACAAATTTTGACTTTTAATAACATTGGTTGTGATGATGACATTTATACATATGTATTCAAAGTATATCTTGTCGACAACATTGTCATGTCAATGAATTCAGACTTAACTAACAATTTTAAGTCGAAACTGTTTCATTTAATCTAAGTTAATAAAATTCAGATTATTATGTTTTGTGAGATCGTATTAATTAATTTTTTTTTTCATTTAACTATGGAACCTTAAGTTTTTACTTATATATTTTTTTTTCAAATATTATATTAGAAAAAATATTATAAGATATTTTGTGAAGATCGAATAATTTTAAAGTATTCGGAATGAAAACTTTTCGATTTATTGTATTTGTTTAACAAATTATTTTTTAAATAATATGGAAAATTAAATTCTTTTAAAATAAAGAAATTAAAAATAAATTTTTTTGAAAAGAAAAATTAAATTTAAAATTTATTTAGATAAAATGTTAACTTTAATTATACCGAATACAAAATATTTTTCCAAAGTAACACATTAAACTTCAAAATATGGTATTCGTTTTCTAATTGGTTCAAACCATATTATATTATATGCAAAATATATACGTATGTATGTATATTTAAACATAATATATAAGATTATGTATATGATATATGTGAGTTTTGTTTTGTATTGTGTTTTTGATACTATTCAAAAATAAATGAGTGTTTTGGTGCCTACTGTGATACTTGAACTAAAAACTATTCATTGGTAGTGAAAATCAAAAAAAACGAATAAATTCAGTATATACTTTATGTATGTATATATAGATACGTCATATTAGTAAATAACGAGAAAATTTTAAAAGCCTTTATTAAATTCGCTATTCTTTTATAATATATTCATTAAAAATAAAAAAAAATCAAGGATATAAAACAAAAATAAAATTTAAAAAGTATGTACAAAAAAATAGGTTCAATTCTTTTGTTTTTATCTTTAAATCAATTGATTTATGACGTGTTTTTTTCCTAAGGGAGATAGGAATTTTGCAAAGACACCACGTGTCCCCTTCGTATTATCAAATTTTTACTGACTACACTACCCTCTCCCTTTCTACAATATAATGGGATGATACTCCTAACTAATAACGCAGTATATTGGCTAAGGAGTAGGGATAGGAAAGGATAAAAAATGGATACGGAAAGATTGAATTAGGAATTGGAACTGCAAGGCAGCAACGAATTCCCCTACTATTATTTTTATTTTGATATAAGTGACGATAGCCATCAACAGTTACAACACCATTACATATAACACTTTCATGCATGAGTTAATAATTAAAGAAAATGCTATTGTCACTGTAGCATCTTTTATTATTACTATTAATTATAAATACATTTATTCTTTAGCACACAGGGTTTTTAATCCTTTTGTTTCTATTTTTATGTTCCTATATACGATTCTAATTTTTAACTTAGTTCAACAGTTGCAGCACAGAACATTTTCGTAAACGTAATTATAAACTGGGATTAGATGCCAAAAATAATCTGGTTTAATAATATCTATAATATCTGATATCTAAAATTAATGATTTTGTAGATACTATTCATGTTCTGTAATTAAATCGTATGTTATAATTATAATATTTAACCTTTAATATTAAAATTTTAAAAGAAAAAAATTTTACATTTAAAAATATCTTGTAGCTGTTATGATCAACTAAATTATATGACTAGATAAAAACAAAAAACAAAAAAAAAAAAAACATCTTAAAAATTTTTATTACAAAATTTTCTTTTTTTTCTCTCAATGCTTCCGTTTCAGCTTATGATAGTTTCAATGGATTTTTAGTCACGTTAAGCGCTGCTCCATATTTGATTTCCATATTTGATTCCAAAAACAAAAAAAAAAAAAAATTTTTAAAGGTTTTGTTTTTTTACTTGCACTTATTTTTTGTATCTTTACTCAACCTTCTCCTTTTTAAATTAATTTTTCCTTGTATTTGTAGTGGTGCACATAAATTTTAATAAAGAAAAATTCATTTGCACCGTAGGCAGTACATGGCAATCTGCCAAAAAAGGTTGTTTCACAAAAAAAAAAAAAAACATTTATATATGAAGAAAAAACTTTAGAAAAATTAGTAAAAAAAATAAGAACACAAATCCTTCCTTTATCTTTAATATTGCACAGATACATAATGTTGTTATTTTTTTAATATTTTCTTTAAACAGGACAGCAACATTCGTGTCTTACAACTTACATGAAAAAAAAAAATAAATAAAAAAATAAAGGAATTAAAAGTTCTATTTAAATAAATAAAAACAAATCACGTTAAGGGGCAATCTTAGATATCACAGCTTGAATGATATCCGTTCCTAATAGGGATTGGTGTTACAAATAACTTATATGAGGTGATGTAATACTTTCTTCAGCTCCAAGAGTCTAGTCTCATTACACGGCCTATACGGTACCTGTTTTGAGCGGTATCTTGAAAGTTTGCTATGTTCAGCATGATAATATGTTCGCACTACAAAAGAAGGTAAGGATTTTTGCAGATTAAGTTGGTACTTTTACTTCTTGTATTGGTAGATCTAACTATCAGTATATAGTATCTATTTATCAATATAAAGTATGTGTATAGAAGAGCCTTAATATTTGGAGAATATAGATTGCTTGAAAACACTAAAATTATTCAAAGAAATTTTAATTAAACTAAAATCAATCAATTGTTCTTTTTTTGCCTAGATTACCCGGATTTTCAAGACCAAAATATCAGTTAAAAATAATAAAGTTCGTGATGTTACTGTCATATTATGTTTGAAATGTTATAGATAAAGATATAGGAAAAATTAAATAAAAATATATGACCAAGAACAAAAAAAAAAGAAAAACAATATAGAAAATAGAAACAAGGATTAAGTATCCTTGTTATATTTTATTATGATATATTAGATTACATTTTACAGTAGATTAAAGTAGATTAAAGTTAACATTATTTGTTAACTAATTTAAACAAGTTTATGCCTTATTAAAGAAAAAAAAAAACTATTTTAGTATAAAATATAAAATATCTACCAATGTGGATATTTTCCCAAGTCACATCATATCATAATATACTAAAATTTATGACCTTAATAATATTCTATAATTTGGGACAAATATCCTAGAAATTTAAAAATTTTCATCCCTTCTTTCCAATAAATTATTTTCCAAAGGTAATATAACTATATAACTACCTATATGTAAGAATACAACAGGATGTCTAGCTGTGACTGAAAAAGAAAGCTGCTGCTGATAAAGAGAGATCGAGCCAATTAAAAATTATTATTTGTACCAAAAGACGATATTATGTAGAAATTATTTGTAGAAATAAAAATATAGCCGTTCTTTAGAAAAAAAATGTTTCCATGACGTTTCTACATTATCATTTTTTTGTTACAAAAATTCTACAATCGGACTAAGTGCAGTTACAGAACGCCGGCTGAATTAAATCCCGTGCGCTATAATTATTATATTTTTTGAAATTAAGGTCGTTGAGGCTTAATTCTTTTTCAAAAAAGAATTAAACCCCATGGGTTTTAATGCCTCTAGACCATGGGCTTTAAGTCAATTTCGAAAAAGAAATAAACCCCACTAACACAAAGGTTACTATCATGAGTATGTATTACATTTGGCTATTAATATAAAATTGGTTACAAAATCTCCACCAATTTAAGAATTTGTTATATTCGTATAAATAAATTTATATGTATATATGGGCGTTAATTACTAAAGTTTTGAAATGAAAACCCGCGGACTTTATTTCCGTAGGCGTTCTCTCATCACACCTCGAACTCACTGTATATATACTTATTATGTAGTATTTATATATTATTCATATGTAAACTTTTCTATTTAACTATTGCAATTATTTCTTAATTATATATTTGAGGATTGTTGTCAATGTCATAAATTTGAGCCTAATATTAGTTTTAGGTATGTTTAAATAAAAAGAAAAAATATTTAAAGTAAAAAAGACCAAAAAATACCGAACTATTAGACAAAAATGTTTTATGAATATTATGTAATTTTCAGTGGAAGAAAACAGTTCCTTTTATTTTTGTACTTTTATGAAAAAATTTACTAGGTATTTAGGAAATTTATTTTAATTGTTTTTTAGAATGATATTAAGTATTTTCTATATTTCGTTTCATATTTGCATTAAGTTGTTAAAAAAAAATAATCAGTAGTTTTAATTAAAATATTGTTGTTGATAAAATATCAATATGCCGATTTCACTCATCAGTGTACAGTTTTAAGAGTTTGTAAAATAAAAATTTTTATATTTGGAATGTTGAGGAACGTGATGTTTTTTGCTTAATTTCTTACTATATCACTAAATCCTATGGTGCAGTGGGTCAAGCCAATACCAAAACCTTGCGAACGCAAAGAAAACCCTTCGATTTAAACTTCGGTCTGGTAAGAATCACCATTAGAAATTTATATCGTAATAGTTATCTAATATGATAGTCCATGAAATCAATCCGCAACCCAAAAATGATATATTATGTAATTCCTCAAAAATTTTTTGTTTTTCTGATGTGGAGTTACTTAATTTTGTGCGGATTTATTTGATTCCTACTTTTCTGAGTTCTTTAATTATTTTATTATGAAATAAGTCCGCAAATCAGAAAATGCGAATTAAATCCACAAATAGATTTTTTGCGAATTTATTTAATTTATTTTTTTTTTTCATATTTTTTTTATTTTTATTTTATTATTTTATTATTGAACAGAATTAGATTAATAATAATTGTATATATGACAGATTCGTATAATCCTGATTTTGTAACCTTCTATAATTCCTTCTGTAATTCTAAAAGCGCTCCTAATTATGTTTTTCCATACATATTATATATACCATTAATCAATATATATATATATGTGAGATTCTGATTTAGGAAGGAGTTTAAAGTTAGAAAAAACAAGGTAGAATGTAAACCAACGGTTTTTAAAAGCGCACATTTCCAAAACTCAATACAAACTGTTTAGAAGTGTGACTTACACAAAAATTTGAAAATTTCATGTAATAAGAAAAAATGATAAAATAGGACATTTTTGAAATTTTGAGGGGCCGTAAGTCCGGAATCCTATATAACTAAGAAAAGCCGTTAACACACGTAAAAACATATTATTGAACCTTTAATTTTCATGTCTTGCCGAAGAAAAATTTGTACAGGTGCCTAAGTTACAGGTGTCTAAAAATAGCAAATTTTCAATTTTTGAGGCGTAATAACTCTTAAAGAGGGGGTGTTACCAAAAAATTCCTGTCTCAAAATTTCAGGTTCCTATCTAAAGAGGTGCCGGAGTTATGAAAAAAGAAATTTCATGCAAAATGTGGTTTTCACATAACGGTAAATTTAAATAGTAAATTACAAAATATTACATAATTTTGATCCTGTTTTATATAGATAATAAAATTTCTCGCAGAGCCCGAGATATATACATCTGAAAATGGGGCTTTTTCGCAATTTTGAAGAGCTGCAACTTTGGAACCCTTTACAATTAAAATAAACCTTTAACACACGTAAAAATATATTATTGTAGCTTTAATTTTTACATCTTGCAGAAGTAAAATATGTACAGGTTCCTAAGTTACAGGTGTTTAAAAATAGCAAATTTACAATTTTTAAGCCCTAATAGCTCATAAACAGGGGGTGGTCCGAAAAAATTTTCTGAGCAAACTTATACTAATTCTAAAAATTCTTTCTTGCCTCAAAATTTCAAGCTTCTATCTAGAAGCGTGCCGGAGTTATGAAAGTAGAAAAATCATGGAAAATTTGGTTTTCACATAACGGTAAATTTAAATACTAAATTTAAAAAAATTGTATAATTTTGATATTAATTTACAAAGATAAAAGAAATACCTGTCGAATGACGTTTTCAAATTGAAAAAATCTTAAGCAGAACATAAGATATATGCATTTAAAAATAGGGCTTTTTCAAAGTTTGAGGGGCTGCAGCTCCGTAATGGGGGAGGCTACATGAAAAAGTTGTTCCACAAAATTATTTTTTTTATGAGACCTACCTATGGTTACAATTTTTTTTCTCTCTCTTTAACGGTGTAGAAGTTTTGTAAACAGACGGTGTAGAAGTTTTGTAAACAGACGGACGGATGGTCGGACGGACGGACGGAAGGACGGACGGACAGAATGAAACTAATAAGCACATTTTTTCAAAATTTTTTTGGAAATGTACTAAAAAATCACCTTCATTCAAAATATTTATAAATATGAATATTCAAGATTTTCAGTTAGGAGTGATTTTAGAGATAAAATTGTGTTGGTGACTAAATTCACAAAAAACAAAATCTATAATGACTTTTGCCAAAAAAAAAAAACCACAAAAATTCAAAACAAAAATAGTTTTAAAACTTTATTATAAGGGATTTTAGAGTTGGATTGAAAATCAAGGTATTCCCTTTTTCCAGAATATTTATATATATGTATATGTGAGATTGTCAATTAGGAGAGATTTTAGAGTTGGTTACAAAATCAGGATTTCAATAATTAGTTTAGCGGGGGTTTGGGGGCGGCAGCTCCCACTATTTTAAGTTAATAGTTGTTAATATATAAATAAAAAAAATAATTAATAGGTATATTAGAGTTGGTTACAAAATCAGCGATATTCTAAATTAGAAGGGATTTTAGAGTAGGATTGAAAATCAAGGTATTCTCTTTTTCCAGAATATTTATATATATGTATATGTGAGATTGTCAATTAGGAGGGATTTTAGAGTTGGATTCAAAATCACAATTATACGGAAAATATTAAAAAAAAACTGCATTTTTATAAGAAAACAATAAAAAAAACCATAAATGTATAAAAATTCAGGCGACAACTCTGATTTTGAATTTAAAAATACAGGGCAAATGTTTCCACATTTTCATAATCAAAGCACAAAAAATATTTATTTGAACTTTTTCTTTAATTTTAAGAGGCGCGAAAATTCCAATTTATACTTAAGAACTTTCTTTATAACAGGATTAAACTTAAATAAATTAATCTTAGTTTACCTATATCCTATAACTTATATAGAATCCTTTCCTTTGTGGAAATGCTTCAGTCTGTTGTATAATTCTGTAGAAGGTATGAAACAGTACCGAAGTGGGAAGGAGGTCTTACCTCAATTCTGTAGTTATTGAATTATATTGAAATATATATTACACATACATTTAATTAATATTGAATTAGAAAATTAATTTCATAGAATTTTAATGGATGAAGGAGATGGGATTGGTGTGAAGAATAAAATAGCTTATTATGGAATTAAAGTAGAAAAAAGTCAGCTATTTCAAATTGATTCTATTACATTTAATATTAATTTACAAAAATTCAAAATTTTCTACTTTTGAATTTTGAAATTGAAAATATTTTAATACAAAACATTGTAATTAAAATTTATGTATTCAATTCATTTTAATAATTTGTATTACAGTGTTTTAAAATAAAAACTATAATAAAAGTATAATATTTAAATTTTACTAATTTTAGTAATTTCTTCTTAAATTTTTAATTAATATTAAGTTAAATAGTTTTGTATATTTTGTTTTCATTGATAGTCAATTTAAAGATTTTTTTTTCATAGTTTAAATTTTATTTTAATTTATATTCAAAGGTATTATAAAAGTATATATATTAATATACAGGGGCTTCGGTAGCCTAGTGGGTAGGAGTGTGGCGTATTAACCGAAGGAGTGTGGGTTCAATCCCTGCACAGGTCGTAAGTGTTTTTACATACCCCTTAAATATAATGTAAATATATAGCATATAATATAAACAAAATAAACAATATTAGTATATAATTTAATAATAGTATAAAAACCTATAATGGCCTTTAGTAGCAGATGGTTCAATAATATTGCATTACATTTATGTATGTAATATTAATATAAATAAATAAATAATATTAATATACAGAGTGTTTCTGACTTGAGTACAAGCACTCAGTATTTGGAAGGGGATTAAAAAAATAAAAATTATATTGAAGATAAGGAGTCGGCACCGTTTTGTAGATATGAGAGAAAAAATATTTTCAAATCTACAACTTTTAAAAGGCTTGCTATAGATAAATGCAAAAAATGGAGAGTAAATAGCTTTAATTTTTATATACTACAGATCTTTATACGCCCAACAGTTATAAAGTTATGAAGATTTAAAATTATTTAAAATCACAAAATTATGCTTGAAACTCAATTTTCTTTTGAAACATCCTACAATTTGGGTTACTTATTATAGTTAATTTTGAAATAACATTTCGAACTATTGAATTCTTCAATCTCTTCTATTTTTTTTCTATCTCTCCCCGTTTTCAAGATATGATACACATTAATTCTAAATTTTTTATAAAATTATTAGGAAATATTTTGATTAAAAAAAGAAATTTTACAATTTTTCTATTTAACCGAAAATAACACATACTTTAAAAGTACAAACATACTTTTCTTTCCTTCATATTATCTAAAAAAATTGACTCTGCAAAAATGAATTTTTTTTTTTGTATCTATCTCTATAGCAAGCCGTTCAAAAGTTTGACAGATTTGTTTATGAAAAACTATTAAAAATATCTTTTAAGCTTCATATCTCAAAAATGTTGCAGAATAGACCCTCCCACACTTTATTTTTTGTTTTAACCCCCCACATATAATTTTTTGGTTATTTTCATTCAATCACTGAGTGCAATAGGGGTACTTTATTCGGAAACCCTATATGTAATTATTATATTAAATATTTTAATATAAGATTAATTAAATTAATATTACAAATTTAGTTTTTCATAGAAAAACCAATATTTTTTAAAATCATAATATTATTTTTTGCACTTAATATTATTTTTTTGCACATTCATTTATTTTATTTTGAAAATGTTTAACTTTTTTAAAGATGGTTACCAGTTACCATATAATCAAATAAATTTTGAAAAATTTTATTAATTAAAGAAATTTTTTTTTGCATTTTCTTTATTTCTTCATATTATCTACAAATTTTTGTTTAACATAATATAGGTAGGTACATAAGATTTAAATTTTTTTTTTTTTTTTTGTTAAGTTTTAATTACTCTTATGCAATTTTGGGAAACACCTTAATAAAAAGATTTTACTATATAATTTTAATTATTGCACCAAAATCATCTCTTTTTTCTTTTTTTTTTTGTGTTTTTATTTTTGTTTTGTTTTTTTGCAAAATTATTTTACACTTCCTTCTTTATTTTGCTTTTAAAACTTCAGACATAATTAGAATTAATTCTATCACATTAAAAAAAAAAAAAAAAAAAAAAAGATACTATAGCGTAAAAAGATCTTAAGATTAAAAATATTTGTTAAATAAAATGAAATTAATTGTAATTTAAGAAATAACATTTTACCTGTTATGTTATTTATATACATATTATATATATATATATATATATATTTTATTATTATGATATCATTGTTTTTTATTAGAACTATATTAGGTACTCTTGTTTTTCATTTAATATAATCTTAATAGTAAATTAATTTAACACTTAATGAAATTTAATGTTAAGGAAATAAGAAAAAAACCAAAAAAAAAAAAACAAATAAGTGAAAAATCATTAACAGTACACAACAACTACATAATATAAACAAAAAACAAAAAAAAATATATACATATATTTAAGAAAGAACTATACAATGCATTTTAAACATGCAATACATACGAGTACATGTTGTAAGACCAAAAATATTTTTCCTCTTTAAATTTCTTATTCTTAAATTTTTGAAAGTATTCATTTTTGATCTTTTGAAATTTTAACAAAACAAATAATTTTACTATACACAATATAATATTATACAGGGTATTTAATTAGTGAATATCCGCAAAATATATTATACAAAATATAAAATTCAAATATGTATGGAACCATCCATTGTATTCTTTACTCTTAATATTCATTTTAACAGGATTTGATTCGGACTATATATGGATCTTTAATGTTATTTCTGTTTCGTGTTAATTGAATTTTGTACTTCTGAAGGACACTTTGTAATTTCAATGCGCTATTACTTTTTTTTTTGTTAAATATTAAACGGATTCAAAAATTTATTAGAAGTAGATATACTTTGTTTGTGACTGTTGAATTGCACAACAAAAGATTAAGATTTTGTAAGTGGAAGCAAATAAAAGATAAACGTGTAAAATTTTTTTAAGTTCTGTCATTTTCAAGCTGTCAGTTAGAAACAAATTAAGTTTTAAACTGATGTATATAAGGTATAATAACATTAAAAACAGAATTTGTATATCACAAGAAAAAAAAAAAAAAAAACAATATAACTGCAAATAATTGAGAGTTTCTAAACAAAAAAAAAGGATTTAACTAATTTTCATTTTAACTATATAGATACGTATATGTATATGTATATATTGATATTTTAATATAAGTTTTGTTATATTTTGACTCTATTGTGTCTTATACTTATTAAGTACTTACTAACTATTATTTATAGATTTACTATTTTTTTATTTTTTTTGTATTATATTGTTTTTTTGCACTATAACACTTCTTTTAAAAATGTTTTTGTTTTTTTTTTTTTTGTGTTTTATCAAAATAATTTCTATAGAAAAGTTTTTCCTGGAGCCCTAAAATATACTATCTACTAATAATATTACTACTTATTTTGTTGTTGGTTTTTCTAATAAGGATTCTAAAGGAAACGCAAATATTATAACATTATATTGTATAGTGTAATATATGTAAATGATATTGTAATATTACATATTTTGTACATATTATATAAAATAAATATACTTACATACATACATTTAAGTATATGCAAGGAAAGAAACAAAAAAAAAAAACAGAAGATTTGTTTAATCGAGTGTCAAAACTACAAAATAAACTGCAATATATTGAAAGAAAGAGATAGAAAAACATAATAGAAACAAAAGAAGAAGATTAAAACATAAAAAGAAAAAAAAAAAAAACAAAAAAAAAAACGCAAGGATATTTAGATTATTATCCTTATAAATATAAAATAATAGTGGAAAGAAAAAAAATAATAAAAACAAGAACAAAGAAGAAAAATAGTACAGGAAAAACATGAAAATTTTCAAAAAGTATAAAAAAAAGCAAAAAACATTTTATAAAATTCTTGTAGATTTTTGAAAAAAAAAAAAACAACAAAAAAAAACTTGAATAAAATTTTGTGTATTTTTTGAACCCCTGGAGGTAAAACTTTTTGTTATAATCTTTTTAAACTCTTTGCATTTTTTAATGTTTTGTTTTTTTTTTTTTTGCTTTTTTTTAATTTTTATTCATTTACAAAAATAATTAAGATGGGAGGCGAAATAATCTTTTATTTTTATATTATATTTTTACAAAAGAATATTATTCTTATATTTCATTTTACAAATGTACTTCTTGTCTTTTATATCTTTTATATTCATTATAATAGAATGTAAATATATGCCTTAAAGCAAGGACATTTATATGTAATGTTATATAATATAGGTACACCTTACATAAAATAAAATAAATATAGGTGAAATAGCCTTTTTTAATAATTTTTATTTTATAATTGTTATTGTTATTGTTATTGTTATTGTTATTGTTATTGTATTGCCTTTTACATTATACTACCGGGTTTACACAATTTTGCCTGTTTTAAGTGTTGCCGATTTAAAAATTTCATTGCTTTTGATTAAAAAAAAAATTTGTTGTTGGGTTTTTAGAGTCAATGTTTCTGCAAGGTCTGAACTTAATCGAACAACGGAAAACTAAATAATATTTTTAAAAAGACTTTTAGACATTTGGACATTTAGAGAGAGCTCAATATAGATGGTAATTAAAATGATTAAAAGTAATACAACGACTAAGTTTGAAGTTAATCTGTTAATAACAGTAAAAGTTCGACCATTAACCCCTAGCTCTAAAGTTAGCAACATCCATTAATCGTAAAAAATGTCATACCTATTTTACAGCATTTTTTTGTTTCTTTTTTTTTTTTTGTAGTTTATTCCCTGCCGCAAAAATATGATACCGGAATTACACAGCCTTTCCATTCCAGATGTAGTCGTAAATGTCGTACGGAGCAATTGTACTTATGAAGTGCGCGAGGTGCAAATCTATACTCCTCGATGTTTACAGTGTATTTTATATGTTCGTCCCCCTAGGTCACCTAGGCCTTGAATCTTTTGAATCCTTCAAATGAATCTTTTTATTTTTACCATTACTGTTAATTGGTTTAATTATTTTAGCTATATAACCGTGTTCATAACCTATGAGTACTGAAATACATATTAATTTATTTATTTTGTTTTGTAAAAACTTCAGAAATTTTTGAAATAATTTTGTCTTTCAATTTAACTATTTAAAATGCAAATTAGTTTAATTGCCAGTATACAAATTAATTTTTTAATTTTATTTTTCTTTTTGTTTTAAATACTAATAAAATAATTTTAAAAATTTAAAAACGCTAATCCGAAAAAACTTAGTTGCAATATTTCATATAAGTTTCGCGATATAAAGTATTCTGTCAGTTATAACAAATAGTTGCTCCCGAACAAACAAATCGAAAACATACACATACATACGAAAACATATAAAAGTACAAACCAAAATGTTCATCAAAATGTGAAATAATAGAAGTATAAGTAAATCAAAAAAGATCTGGTTATTCTTTAATCCTTTTCTTATATAACCTATATTGCGGGATGCGATCAATAAAGCAGGTCAATCAAAACAGAATTGAGCGCTACAACATATGGCTGTAAAGAGCACTTAAGAGAGTTGAAAAAGCACTTTGAATATTTTAGAGAGTGCCAAACTTTTGGTATTCGAAAAATTAAAGATTAATAGCTGACCAATGAAAATAATGTGTCAGTAGTAAAAAAGATATTTAGGACACATTCCTAGACGCAAGAAAAAATAAAAAAAATTATCGTTCAAGTAAGGTTATATAAAAGAAAATCTGGGACATGTAGGTTCACCAGATTAACGAATAATTTATAAGTTAAGCCTGTAAACGACATAACCATGATATTAATAAATTAACAAAATATAATGTCACGACATACTGAATAAGGAAAAAGAAGATATAAATATTTTATGAGTATTTACCACTGACATCGATTTGTTTAATGTAATATAGCAAACAATAACATTTCTAATATTATTTGTATCTAATAGTTTTTTTCTCTAATATACTCAAGGCGGGAAATTGTATGTTGTAAATTAAATATATACGAAACAATTAAAACCAACAGTTATGTTAGATCTTATAAAGGTTAATTAAAGCTGTATTGTTAGGTGAACTCAGTAATTTACTATCATAGTTTATTTAGTTATTATCTTGTTTTTATTTTTATTTCAAATTTATTCCCAAGTATTTTTAAAAATAATTTTTTTTTTTTAATAATTAATTTTAATATTTTGTTTTTTTTTTTGTTTTTCATTTAATATTTGTTAACTCTTCTTTTAATATTATTTCAAATTGTTTTAAAAACAGGAAAACCAAAAAAAAAAAAAAAACAAACAAAAATGTTAGAATAAATAATTACTGTTATAACAGTAAATATAAACACTGGTTTTAAGTTTAAATGTAAAAAGATAATAAAATAAACAAAGTAATTATAAAGTGCAGAAAAGTAAAAACACAAAAAAAAAAAAATTTAACTGTACCGAATTCAAAAGAGAAACAAAGAAACAGAAAAATAAAAAATAGAAAATACAAAATATATTCATAGAATAGTAAACATTTTAGAAAATAAAATTAGGTACATATACATGCGTTTAATTAAATAACAAAAACTAAATAAAAGTATGTATGCATCTACATATGTAGAATTTTGTTTGTGAAGAAATTTAGAAAAGGTGGAGTTGTTTTTTACCTATAACATTAAAAGATAGCTTCTCATACAATTTTAATTTTTGTCCTTATTAATAGTTTTTCATGTTATTTTTGTATTTTAGGTACATATACCTTAGATATATGTAGGTGAAAATGAAAACTGTTAAAGGAGTTGTCTATAATTAAAAAAAAAAAAAATGTGGTAGGTTCAATTTTTATATGTATATGATTTGTAAAATATTAATCTTCTACCTTTTCTAAGCAACTACATACATATAAGGAATAAATAAATAATTGAAGTTTTTCAAAATACCTTATGCAATATTTTTTGTTGTGTTTGGTTTCATTAAAGGGCATTATCTAGAACAGAAGATATTCACAAAGTCTTTCGAAATTTTATTGAAACATATATACTCTATATATTAAAAGCTTTTAAAATTATTATTAATTTCACTAAACTTTTGAATTAAATATTCACCTTACCATTTTGTAGTGATGATATGGATTACGAAAAAAAAAACTTTTAAACTGATTGTATGCAATCAAGAAAAATCTATAAGAAAAATTATTTTTGATGACATAATGATGGTCATTAAAATAGACATTGTTTAATTTTGTACAGTTGTTATTCTATAAATTGCCTTTTTCTTACTGATTGCATATATGTAATGTATAAAGAAGATGTTGTGATGGCATCAAAATTTCGAACCTCAGATTTATGCATATATGCATTTCTCCAATACATATAAACCTGAATTAAGTGTTTTTGGAGTGATGTCTGTCTGTCTGTGGTGACGTGTATAGTTCAAAAAGCTAAACTGAATTTGATCAAATTTCATATTTAAGATTTTGACGTAAATATTTCGATTTGAAAAGCTTTTGGTAGAAATATCTTCAGCTACAAGTTCCACTGTGTCGTATAACTTTTAGGTTCATCCTGATTTTCACAAGATTTTTTTCTAAGTTTTACTGGAAACTTTTTTTCAGTTTTATAGTTTTATACATATGTATAATTAATAGATAATATATAAAACTTACAAATATACAGATAATATAGCTATATACATATTTCATATACGTATATTTTATTTTAGTCTTTTATAATGTAAATAACCCTATTAAAAAAACAAATATTAAGTTTCTTTTCCCTGCGATCGGTTCTGTGGTGGACACAGCAGATTTTTTTAATATAATATCATCTTATATTTTATGGTAAGAATATTGACGTAATGGAAAAATAAAGTTGTATAACCACAATATGTATAAGTTAAAATTATGATTTTTGACTATTTCGACTTCTCCCACTTTGACAAATTTCATATTTGGTAACATATTTTTAGGCGGCGTATTATTTTTTTTTTTTTGTCTATTTTATTCTTTTTGTTAACACCAAAACTTGAGAATCCTAAAAACTTAGACCGAGGTGGATGATATTTAGTACTGGATGATATTTAGTATATAACCCAAAATAAGTTGCTTACTCTTATAAAATATAATGTATGTATAGATATAAAATCCAACAATTCCAAAACATTTTCAACAAAGTTACTAAAATTTATCTTATATGTATGTTATTAGTTAATTTTATATAATATACCTACAAAAAATTTCTTTTCTGTTAAAAGCGTAAATAGGAATTGTCAAAAAAAATAAAAATGAAAACCATTTTTTGTAAAATTAAAATGTTTAAAGTTTTGAAAGATTAACAAAATTCATCGTATGAAATTTTTTTTTATACCCCTGCCACATTAATGTGACAAAGAAATTATACATAGCCTTTCCTTTTCAGAAGTGACTATAAAATGTCATAAAGAGGAACTTCACACTCCCACAATGTTTACAGCGTTTTTTATCCCTCTTACTCACTAAGTCACCGAGGTTCCTTATGTAAATATAGTTTTAAAAATGACAGAATAAACTCCCATAGAAAGTAAATAGCAATAATTCTTTGTAATATAATCTTTTGATCTTCTATTTACAAGAAAGTTAAGAGGAATAACTTTCTGATTTAAATTAATTTAGAAAATATTTTCACAATATATTAAAATTTTAAAATTAAATATCCAAATTATGTGAAAAATTCTAAAATTACACTTATCTAAAATGTTTCGAATAAAATTTTCAAAATATTATAGACTGTTGATTATATTTAAAAATTTCCTCAACATCTTACCACATCCTTATCCTTAAAACCAAGACTGTACATTTTTATTAAAGTTTCCATTCTAAAGTCTTTTTTAAAGGGCGCATTTTTAGTTGTTTAAAGTCCAACAGTATTCGGATATCCAGAGGAACCAAGTGCAATTATTAAACTGTCTGGCTGATTTTTGATGTTTACTACTGATTCTTATAAAAAAAAATCAAATCAGTAGTAGATATTATGAATATTTATTCTTGTTATGTCTTTCCAAATTTTTTTCTTTTAAACTTATAAAAAAAAAATGGAATATTCAGACAGACAATTTTACAATTTTCTATAATTAAATTTTCTAAATAGGTATTTTATAAAGAAAAAACAAAAAAAAAAAAAAAATCAGTTTTATATTTAATATAAGAATAATAGTATTAGTAGTATGGTAGTTAGGACCCTTTACATACATTCTATAAAAAAAAAAAATAATTTAATGCAACAAAAATTAAATAATGGCATAACAGTAATAAATTTATCTTGTATAGTAATTTTTTTTTTTTTTTATTATTATTTAATAGAAATGAAATGTTGCTTATATTATTATATGTCGCCCCACTTGAGCTTTTATATTGTGTCGAACAAACATCCCAGGAATATTGCAAAATTTTAAAAAATACAAAAGTCAACTTTTTATCTATGTACATATATATAAATGATTAAATAAAGTTATTTACATACAAACATATATACATATATACCTATACAAAAAAATAATAATAAAAAAAAAAAAAAAAACAAAAAATCAACCAAGAGGGTGCAGTAAGTCCTTTTTTAAGTTTTATTTAACAATAATGACAGAACATGAAACCCATTATAATTTTTCTTTTTTTTTTGTATATTTTGAATAGCAAAACTTGTTCAGTGTAAAGTTACTTAAGATATTTTTTTTGGTTCTTTTATTTTTTTATTTTATTTCTATTGTAATAATTTAACATTTATAATTATTTTTGAAAAACATAAAAATATAAAAACGAAAAAAAAAAAAAAACTTATTTTGTGGTTTATGTTATATTTTATTAAATGTATTGTTTAAAAAAAAAAAAAATAAAAACAAAAAAATAAAATATGGATAACATTTTTTTTTTTTTTTTTTTTGTTTTTATTACAATTGTTTTATTCAAAAGAGTAAATTTATTATTAAAGTTTTTAATACAAAACTTTTCCCAGAAAAAGTCTAAGTAAAACTTTCAAAAAGGAAAATTAAGAAAATGTGAATATTTTTAACATTTCCTGTAATAAAACACTATACATATACTTAATAAAGGTAAGAAAATAAGAATGAATAAAGTTTTCTTTTGAATTTTTAAAATAAAAGAATTTTACCATTTTAAATTAAGGTAAAGGGAAATAATTTACACTTTTATTTAAACCTTCTCTATATATGAGATTATTCATCGAATTGAAATAAACTGGTAACTGTTAAAGTATTAAAAGCAGAAGAATAAAAGTAAGCTACAAATAATTAAGCATCCTGTCAACTTTTTTCTTAATACCTATGTAAGAACACGATTAAACAATTGCATTTAACATGTTTGGATAATTCATGAAAAATTTTTTTTAAAAGATATTAGAAAGTTATTGAGATTAGAATAGATTTTTTTTTTTTTTTTCTTTTTAATTTGGTAGTGATTTTAAATGTTCTAGATTATGTTTTTATATTTTAAAGTTTATTGTTTTGTTGTATGTTGAAGTAAATATTTATAATATATTAGTATATATATATATATATAATAGTATAAGGATTATAATTTTGTAAATTTTTCGTTTAAATTCTTTTGACCACATTTTTATTACCTATTCTTTTTAGCGAAGTTTGAAAGGTTAAGTTTTTCTTTTGATAAGATAATACATATATTTATTTCAGGGTTTGAAAAAAGCAAAGGACAAAGTAAAAAAATTTCCTGTGCTGTGCTTAATATAAAATAACAAATGCTTTGCTTTCAAAGTATATTTCGAAGTTAAAGTAATTGTTTTTATAAGTTGTTTTTCTTTAAGTTTTAAAATTAATAAAATCAATATAAAAAAAAATCACAGCATTTAAAATCTGTATGTAAAAAAAAATCAATTTTCTTCAAATAAATCTCATTGTTGTACATACAAACTGAATACTTATTCCAAAAATTGATCTTCAAAACTTGACAGATCGCACTATCCATTTTTAGAAATAGATTTTTCATTTTTAGATTCTGTTTTAGTTCTTTTGCAATTTCAATTCGAATGTTGATATTAATATAACTTAATATTAATATAAATATAATATATACAAATTTGTACAATACGGTTTTTATACCCGTATGAACTATATTCAAGGGTATAATAAATTTGCCATTACGTTTGTGACACCTTAAAGGAGTCGAGCTAGATATAGTGTCAGAGTTATGGTTCGGCTTAGAATCGAATTCTGAGTCGATTAAGCCATGTACGTTCGTACGATAACTCAAAAAATAAAGGAGCTAGGAGGCTGCAATTTTTTTTACGTCATTTTTGCAAAATTGTTAGTTTTGTTATTTAAATCCAAATTTTTCGGCCGCCGGACTCAAATAGGTGCCATACAACTTCTTTCTTTCAATGGAAATAATTCATTGTCTATTCAAGCTAGGTATCTGAAATTTTGCAAATGATGATCAAGTTTTATGACAACAACTTCTGTAAAATTTGGTTGTGCTGGTGCAACAGGTTCGGGTAGCTGTCATACAACTCTACAATTTACATAAATATATTTCTGTAGTTAACGTCGGTACTAAAACATCTGAATATTTTTAAATGATTATTATGTTTTATAGAAACAGGATGTATTACGTTCATACTGGTATCCTAGAGTGGACACAATCTACTCTACTGCACTCTTCCTCGTTTTTATTTTTATTTATTTATTCTTCCAAATTTGCATTATCTCACATTTACTTAGTAATTAATTTATATAGAGTTTTAAATCTCAAAATCTTTACAGATTGGAAATTTGTTTAATTGATTATAATAATTTAGTTTTAATTTCTATCTTTTATTAAGAAAAAGTAAACAAAACCTTGTTTAATCATATTTTAATAAATACGTATTTGATAATTTGTTTGTCGACACCGTTATTGATTTTAGAGCCTCTATAATTGCACCATTTTTAAAATACTCATTTAAAATTGAAATTTAACTATATAATCAGATCAGTGTGTTTATAAAATATTATATTATATATATTTATAAAACTTAATTTATAAAATATAGAAAGCTAAATAAAAAAAAAATTTTATGTAAAGTTTTCATACACTAATACGATTTATAACATCAAATTTTTCTTTTTTCTACGGCTCGAATTTTTTTCGAATCGAGTTTTTTAAGATTTGCTTTGCTTAAAATTTTAACTTTCCCTTTGTTTTGCTTTGAAAAAAAATCAAAAATTTCACTTTTACTTTGCTGTGCTTTTTAAAATAAACAATTTTCTTTGCTTTCAAAGGCAAAGCATATTCGCTTAAACAAAAGCACAGCATTTTAAACCCTGATTTATTTATATATTTTGATGGGTTTTAAATTTAATTTTAACAGCCTAATTTTGTTACGAACTATTAACATTACTGGACTGTTACAAAAAATTTTAATTTTTGTTTGTGTTTCGTCCTTTAAAACTACTGGAGACTAATCAGTACTACGTACGTAGTGTTGAATTGCCTAGATAACTTCTAGTTCAAACTTTAAGTAGAAGACTAATCGAATGTTCGTCATTTAGTTGGTTCGTCCAATTGTTGGTACATATAAATACTTATGTATTTATTTTTAAAAATGAGTAAATCTAATATAATGGTGGTTTCAATTTAGTTTTCGAAAAAAAGTTTCTTTTTTAAAAACTTTATTATATAGGTATAGGTAATATAAGACATATATATTCTGAAAAAAGCGTATAAGATTTTTTTTATTTTAAATGATTCGAAATTAAGAGAGATTTTTATAGTGTTGTTTACAAAATTAAGGTTATACGTTTTCTTTAAGTAAAAATCATATAAATCAGTTTATTTACTTGTAACATTTAAATCAAATAAAATATGAATAAAAAATTATAACATTAGATAAAGTTAACATGAAATAAACATATATATGATCATTGCACTAGCCTTTTATCACCCAATCAACATGGCTTTGTAAAAAGTAAATCTACAGTCACCAATCTTGTGGAATCCACAGCTATATTTCTGAAACATATGGGGGATGGTTTTCAAACGAATTTAATTTACACCAACTTTAGTAAAGCATTCGATTTACTTTCTCATAGTATTATTATTTTAAAATTGCAGAACCTGGAGTTTCCACTATATTTTATTAATGGGATCTATTCTTATCTTTCTGATCGTAGCTACCGTGTTTCTTTTAGATCTTCAATTTATTCTCAATTTAAAGCTCCTACAGGTGTTCCTCAAGGTAGCCACATTGGACCGCTTTTGTTTATTATTGCAATCAACGATGTCACTTCCGTAATTCAACATTGTGATATTAGAATTTATGCTGTTGATATGAAGATTTTCAAGAAAATTACTTTCTTCGACGATTCGAAAGCATTACAAGCTGACCTTAATTGTTTTTATAATTGGTGTAATATCAACAATCTTCAACTAAATATTACTAAATGTGCTCATATTACTTTTACTCGCCGTTCTAATCCAATTTCATATAATTATTGCTTTAATCTTCAAACTATCCCTAAAGTTAATTCTATAAAAGACTTGGGTGTATTTTTTGATAGTAAACTTTCTTTTCATGCTCATTATACGTATATTTTAAACAAATCCAACTCTATGCTCGGTTTTATTAAACCATGGGCTAGAGAGTTTGATAACCCTTATGTTTTTAAATCTCTTTACATTTGCTTAGTTCGTCCCAATTTAGAATATGCCAGCCAGGTGTGGAGTCATTTTATAAAACCCATATATTCAGAATGGAATCTGTTCAAAAAAAATTTCTTAAATATGCCCTACGTCATTTCCCTTGGGAAGATCCTTATAATCTACCTCCGTATGAACATAGACTAAACCTTTTACATATGTGTACGCTTGAAAAACGTGGTAACGTCGCAGACATATTATTCTTGACAGAATTGGTAAAAGGTAATATTTTATCTGCACAATTATTAGCCAACATTAGCTTTTGTACCAATACTAGGCTAAGATCGGTTAACCTCTTTAATTTGAAGTTTCATCGCACTAATTATGGTAAGTTTGAACCATTTAATAGAATGATGTCTCTATGCAACTTACACAAACCCCAAATTAATTTTCAACTAACCAAAGAATCTTTAAAAAGAGATTTATATTCATGTCATTGAAACTGCATTATCGAGATATATTTTTTTTTATTTATATTAATCGATGGTTAATTTTGATTTGTAATTTCATGCAGTTTGTTAATAATAATTATGATTTTAATGTCATATGTATTATTTAATTAAAAATTTTTGTTTTTTGTAATAAATTTTTATCTTTAACTTGTTCTTTTTTTTCCTTATAAATTTTATTTTTGATTAAATTTATAATGTAGTATTTACGAGTATTAATTATTACATTAAATGTCATAAAATATTTTGTAAATTTTTATTTTATATTAACAATAATTTTGTTTAAATTTAATAATTTTTTTTTTTAATTGAATTATATTGTAACTTGCTTGTGTTAAGCTCGAACTAAATAAATAAATATAGTAGTAATTAATTAATTTAAATAATATTGTTTTGAACTTCGTAAACTATGTCTTTCGAAGGTGTACGTCTTTCTATGGATAATTAAAAAAGAAAATAAAAATGAAACAGTAGTTTCCTTTTTAGAATTTAATAATTTTGAGAGATTGTATAGCTGATTAACGTTAGTTACATCTACCGGCAGATATTGTAAATATTGCATTACAGTTAATTCATATTCATATTCACATTTATATTCTGAAAAAAAGATATATAACCTAAATTTTGTAACTAACTATAAAAATCTCTCCCAATTCTGAATTAAGCATAAAAGTATATATACATATTCTGGAAAATTTTATGACCGCGTCGCATCTATAATCTCAATAACTTGTAATAACTTTACGATTCTGTAAAAATGTGCTACTCTCATTGAATCTGGATCCATAAAAATAACAAGGAAAAGTAGGATTAAAAGGTAAAGCTTAAAGGAAAATGTAGTACATTTTTTTTTTCAAATCTATGTAAAATCAATTTCTTTTTTCTTTTTATTTTTTTTTTTTTACATCTTTTCCTGTCGAATTTTATTAACCAGAAAAAGACTAGTTTTAGTATTAAAGAATTTTGATCATCATACAATTGAATGCGAAAAGAGGTGTCTGTCACTGAATTGATGATTAAAAGTATCACTATTAAAGATTACATAAAAGATAATGGTTAAAATATCCTTTAATAAAGTAAACTAAATGTCAAACTTTTAATACTAAACTAATATAGTTTTTTTTTTCTTTGTTATGACTCCTATAAGAAGCATTTGGGCATTCAATATATAAAAATGTTCGTTTGAATTATATTCTTTGTGCCAAAGATGTAAATTGCATTGTTTTAAATTCAGTTTTTTTTTTAAAGGATGACGGTTATTTTATCAAAATGTTAATTGATTATGAACATTTTGTTTAATATAATATATAATATTATAGAAGAGTATAAAAAACTAATTTATTTATTTGAAAACATTATTTACTATACATATATACTTGCTTCAATTTTTCATCAATATTTTTATCTATAAAACAATTTAATCCATCATTCCTATTTTAAAATTTTATTTTTTATATTTAAATCTTATAATAATGTGCAAATTAACATTGAATATAATATATATACTATGGTGCAGGGACAGAACGCCCGAGGAAATAAAACCCAAAGACTTTAATTCCTTTTGAATTGAAATTAAGACCCACACTATTCATTAAAAGAAGAGAGTACTAGAATATGTAGAGCAAACGCATTAGGAGGGATTTTAGAGTTTTGTATAAAAATTGGGGTATCCCCTTTTTTTCCAGAATATTTATTAATATGAATATGTGCGAGATTCTGAATTGGAAGGGATTTTAGAGTTGGTTTCAAAATCAGGGTTATATGCTTTTTCCAAAAAAAATATGTATATAAGTAATACTCCTATTGTCAGAGATTTTCGGATTGATTTTAAAATTGAATTCAAAATCAGGATTATACGACTTTTACAAAATATTTAAATATATGCATATGCGAGTTTTAAATTAGGAAGATTATATACTTATTTTGGAAAAAGGGTATAATCCTGATTTTGTAATCAACTCTAAAATCTTTCCTAATTCACAAACTTTCATATGCTAATATCGAAATATTCTGTAAAAGGCGTATAATCCTGATATTGAATTCAATTCTAAAATCCCTTTTCAAATTCCCGAGGCCTAAATAATGAGAGAAAACTCGCATGGGACTTCTGGCTCATTGAAGTGAGTCAAATGTCCCAATGGGTCAAATGTCCCAAATATCACCAAATAAAATCCAGTGAAATGAAATATAGAGTCATGATAGTAACCTTTCTGTTACTCAGTCGGTTTTAATTATTTTTCGAAATTGACTTAACGCCCACGATCTAGTGGAATTAAGATCGGTGCGCTTTAATTCTTTTTTGAAAAGGAATAATAAAGCCCACAGGCATTAATCCAAAAAAAAATCGGAATTAAAGCCCGCGGACTTTATTACCCTGGGTGTTTTGTCACTGCATCATATAATATTATCATATTATATAATATAATAATGTCAAATTTAATTGTCTTTTTAATCAATATCTCATTTCCATAATATAAACTTAATCGTAACACTTTAATTTGAATGTTTTTTTGAATGTCATTCTATAATTATTTTTAATTAATATTATATTCTGTAAAAAAAATTTAGGTGATTCACATTATTTATTATTATATTGCATGAATTTAACATGAAAAAATAAAGAATAATATGATTTCATAATAAATATAATATTGTATACATGAATTAATATAATATTTTGTCAGAAGATTTCCCAAAGGTAAAATTAAAATAAAATAAAAGCAAAAAAATAAAATAAAATTCTATTTTCGTGTTTATGATATAATTTTCACATTAACAGTTAGTTTTTATACAGAAAGTTATAGTTCAGCTTTTTCTATTTTTTTTATTTTCAATTTTAACTCTAGTTTTATTTAAATATTTATTAAATACATATTATATAAACCATTGTATATAATATTATGATATACATATATTATATACAGGGTGGTGCTCTTAAGAGTGTCAATACTTGCAAACTAACCCCCAAATTAAAAATGAACTAATTCCGAATATTTTTGGGTCTTAGTTCTTTATGAACTAAACCCCAATATTAATTCTGAACTAACCCCCAAAAAAACAAAATAATCCCCAAAAAAATTCTGCAGAAGCATAACTTTGCTTTTTAATCCAAGTCTTAAATTCTTCTTAATTATTTTTTTTATGTAAATTTTGTTGTTTAAATATGCATGTGAAAAAAAATATTTATGAGAGATTTTAAAGTTGGTTACAAAATCAGAGTTTCAATAATTTGTTAAGCAGGGGTTTGGGGGCGGCAACTCCAATAAAATAAAGATTTTGGAAGAATTTTAGAGTTGGTTACAAAATCAAGCTTATACGCTTTTTCCTATCCGTGACAAGGGACGCACTGCGCATTATTAAAAATATTTTAGTTGAAGAAAATGCACTAATCTCATAAGAAAAAATTAACTAACTGCCAAAAAAAATGGACTAATTGCCAAAAAAAATTAACTAACCCTCAAGTTCAATATTAGTAAAAATATTGGTGATTAGCTCATTTTCGTACTTGGGGTTTAGTTCATAGAGCCTACTTTTAGAAATGATTCCTTCGTTAATTTTTTTCTTCCTTGGAAAGTTTTTTTTCCATCCGTTCGTTTTTCCTTCCATTACTTCTTCCATTTTTGAGATAACGGTATTATTGAATGTTTTTCACATGTGTTTAGAAAAATATGGTACCTTTTTTAAGCTATGACAACTTTAAGCTGATCACACCCTATATATTAGGTATTTAGATATATGTATATGTGCATAATATACATAATATATATTATGACATCAGTTGTTTCAAAATGCTAATTTTTTTTTCTTTTTTATTAAAATCAATTATTTTATACCATTCTTTTTAAATTTAATTTTTTTAATAAGCCGATTCTTTGCTTTTTTATAGTTTCTTCGTATAAGTATTCCCATTCATAATTTGGATACAATTGTTATTTCTTAATTATTTGAAATAAAAATTTCATATACCGCCATTTTTAATAATCAAAAATATTATTTGTCGCAATATTTTTTTTTCTATTTTATTTGTCTACCAAGAATTTAGTTGTAATCCCACACACGTTGTAAGAGTTATTCCCCCTTACGGCATTTAGAGTCACGCCTAAACAGGAAAGGTTGTGTAGGTTGTTCACATTTATGTGGCAGAGAAATGCATTAAAAAAGAAAAAAAATTTGGTAGTTCCACAGTTCATAATCTGGACGGCTGATTATGAAAAAATGAACGACGGACAATAAACGTTTTTTGTTCCAGTTACAATTTTTTCAGTGAAAACTTTAACTCTTGTTATTAATAGCCAGTATCATTTGTTATATGAATTGCAAGATAAATCATTACGATAAAAATTCTGGAAAAATTCTGTGATAATATTGATTTTCCTGTTCAATAAGTTTTAATACATAAAGTCTAAATGCTGATACACCCAATAAAAATGCAAACTGTGACATTTTGATTTTCGTAGTGTTTCAAAGAAGAATTTAATTATGGTATATACGTCTTTATAAATTGAATAAATTTTATAATTCAATAAACCAAAATTGTGATATTTTACATTTAAATTTTAAAAATTTCCACATTGGAACTGATCCCGTCAGAACCGCTTTTAACACTAAGTACGTTATGTTAAATTCTATATTATATAGTTTTACTATTTCATCTTTCTTCAATTAGTTCTGTGCATAACGCTATAATGAAACCGTATCAGTTATTTTTTTTTAATTGACCAATTTCAATTTTCTGACAACTACCCATATTTTACTATAAATTAATATTGTTAGAAAAAACGTGATAAATTTCATTTGGTACACAAACCAATATTCAATAATTCAATAACGTACACAAACCAATCAATACCTAAATATATATTTCGTTCTATCACGACTAAAATCTTCAAAAATAAAATAATTATAAAATGAACAATTTGTAAATAAAGAAATTGTAAAAATGTAAGTAAGGATTTATGTTAAATTCAGATTAAATAATTTTATGTAAGAAAGAAAAAAAAAAACATTATATTTCACTTCCGTCATATACAGATTGGTACCTACTTTAATTAGCATATTAAAAGAAACCAATTGTTTATTGAAAAAATATTAATTTTATTAGTTTTAAAGATTTTCATGGCGCACTAGATTATTATTACAGAACATTATTATAATTTTTATTTATTATTATTATAACTTTTTTATTAACCTCAGTTATAAAATAGCTTTACAAAATATCGAGGCCAGCCGTTTCAATGGAACGTGTATAATATAATGCTATAATTTAAAATTTTATATAGTTTTCTGCATGACATCACCGAGATTTGAACCAACGGTGTTTGTACTTAACGACTGGTAATTTAAAAACTGCATCGTTGATTGGATTATACAGATTATTATTATCGTTGAATCTAGGTTTTGTTTCCTTTATAGTGTTTGCGATTCTAATTCAGAGATTAGAATCGCAAACACTATAAAAGCAGCTTCATCCTAAAAATGGGAAAACATTTTGGCGGGGAAATCGGTTCAGTTTAAAAATAAAATACAAAATATTAAAATCATTAATTTTCGTAATTTCAATATTTATCTTATAAAACAATTATGTCATATGTGTGCTTATATTAAAATTAGGATCAATAACTTGAACCAAACAGGTTACCCACTATTATTATTTATTTTATTTATAAATAAAAAAATGGCAGTCAATTGAATTTTTATTTTATTTCCTTTTCAAATTTTTTTTTATATTTTTTAAAGTTTTAACTTTTAAATCTCACTTAATGCTATTTTATTTTTCGTGCTTTACAGTTACATATATTTTCATCGGCTTTCATTTTTAACATAGATGTAACTGTAGTATAGGTATAAGAAAAATTTTGACTTCCTTGACTTTTAAAATAGATAATACATATTACTTTTGTTATATATGTATGTACCAATGTACATATATATTTGTTTTTTGTTATTTATTTTGAATTTCTTTTAATTTTGTTATTTTTTTTTTGTTTTTATTTTTAAAAAATTCATTAAAAACATCTTGTTGTATTTAATATTTATTCACTTATTTATTTCATTTCATACCTTTTTTCTATAAATTTACTTTTTTTTTTTTTATAATTTTTTATTTTTAACATTTTGTTGTTGTTTGTTTTTCTTATAATATTTAAACATTGCAAAACTAAAAAATAATAAAAAAAATTACGAAATAAGAAAAAAAAAATATCTAGCAAGGTAAAATATAAGAATAAGAAAGACAAAAATAATGAGGAAAAGAAAAAAACAAGAACAAATAAGAAAAAGACAAAAACAAAAGAAAAAAAAACTTAAATGATTTATGTTGATTTAGTAATCATCGGATTCATTCCGTTAGGTTGTTGTAATTAATGAAAGGGTATAAAAAACTTAAACTCCAACAAATCATTATAATTTATAGGCCAACTATACATTATAAATATATTTATATTTATATTTATTATAGAATTTATTCATATTTTGTAATATTTATTCAGTTTTTTTTGTTTACTGTTATTTGTTGTTTATTTAATATTTTGTATTGCCGCCATTTTTTTTCTTTTTTATATCATGGTTTTATCAAGGTACAGCTATAGGAAATGTAAGGGGAAATGGAAAAAAAAAAACAACAACAAAAAAAAAAGAATTAAAAATTTTTTTCTTGGAATTTTTGTTTATTTTTTTTTTTTTGTTTTTATTTTTCTTCAAAATGAAAACGAAACGAAATTTTTTTACAGTATAAAAATAGAGTATTGAAATAGTTATAACGGTAATGAAAATTATAAAACTAAATGTAAAAATGAAAATTAGGTTTTTTTTCTTTTTGTTATAAGGAGTGTTACCAGAAAATTTAAAAATTATTGAGTTAATTGAGTATTTTGTTTATTTCAATAATTAATTAAGAATAGTTTAATAATAATTTAATAATAATAATTTAATTTCTAGAAATTTTATATATTTTTTTTTTTTTGTAACAGAGAATGAGAAAGAATTTATTGTTATGGTTATACACGTATATTTATTACTAAGCTTTGTTGATTAAATTTACAAAATGCAGTAAGATTTGTTACGTTGTTAAAATTATTGTTTTTTTTTGGTTAAAACATTTTAAAGGATCATTTGAATACTTTAAATAATACATTATTACGTATTCTAATCATAATAAATTTATTGGGTGTTATTAGATACCCAAATCAATGTAATTGGGAAGGAGGAGTATTTGTAGATTTGTAATTAATGTATTTGTGTTATATCTTTTTATTTTTAAATTACAACTTAAAATAAGAAAAGGAAAATTACATAACCGTTCCTTTCCCGGCATAGCTATAAATATTTACGGATACCGCAAGAGGGAATTATTCTTACGAAGTGTAAGTATGAGATTCGAACTAACATTGCTTCGGTGTTTACAGAGGATATTTTTATATAAGTTCAAACAACTGGGCCACTGAGACAATAATAAAATATAAATTATTAATTAAACTTTACCAATTTCTTTTATTATGGAGCAAAACTTTTTTGGTTGTAATTCTTTTTTTTTGTTATTAAGATACTACAATAGATAATTTCATTATAGTCAAGAATAAATTTTTTTCCTAATTTTGTTAATATTATACTAAACATTCTGTTAAAAATACTATATTTAAAAAGAAGTTAATTTAATTTTATTCAGTATAGGGTATCATATATAAAATTTGGCAATACCCTATAAAATTTTCTGCAACTGGTAATTTTATAAATAAAAATTCCGAAAATAATTAAATAAATATGTAACGGTAAAGTGTAGTAAAGAAAACAAAATGAAAAAGAAAATATTGAAAAACAACACAATAACTTAAAATACAAGAAAAATGGAAAAATCTGATTTGTTATTTAAGAAAACTTACAAGACACTGATACCCATATAAACCTTGAAGGCGTACAAACTTTATAACTTTTTATTATTATTATAGCAGCTTAAAAATAAAACAAAACGTAGTTGAACTAAAAACTTCAAAATAAATAAAAAATAAAATACAAAAAAAAAAACAAAAATATATGAAAATTAAAGTTTAAAAAATCCCTATAAAATTATAAATAAAGAAAGAAAATGTATTTTCTTTTATGAAATTTTAGTAGTTAGTGATATTTTCCACACATTTTTTTTATTTTTGGAAGATTTAGAGAACTGTAGAAGGTTAATTTTATTTTTATATTCGGGTAGAAAAATGTTATTTTCATTTTTAATGTACAAATTAAATCCAATATTATAAGGAAATTTTTGATTAAAATTGCTGATATCAATCGGCAAATCAGAAAAACTTTTCAGAGCAACTCTTTACTTTGACTTTTTTTTTTTTGTTAGTTTGTTTCTCTTTCACATTAATATGACAAGGAAATTATACAGCCATTTCTTGTGGCTCTAAATGTCGTAAAAGCAAATTTTTCTTACGATGTGTGTAGTATTCCAACCCACACTCCCTCGGTATTTACATCGTATTTTATATGATCTTACCCGTTATGCCACCCAGGCCCTCTTTGACTTTTTAAATTTTGCTTTAATACTTTTCTCTGTTACCTCACCTTTGTTACCAATATATCACTTTTCTTTTTCAAACTTTCGGATCTTCTTTTATATTTATCCAAATTAAGTCCAGTTATATTATCCAAATTAAATTAAGTTTATAATCCCAAATCAATGTAATCTTTATTTTTATTATTATTATTAAATCCTATACTAGGCCTTAACAACTTAAATAATTTTATTTTTATTTTATATAATTTTTAATCAGTTTTCTGTTTTTTATTTTTAGTTCGTTGTTTTTTTTTTTACTATGAATCCAGGTATTACTCTTTTTCTTTTCCAGTTTTAATTTTTTTTTTATTATTCAGTATTTTTATACGATATCCCGAAACTTTTCAGTTAATTACACTTTTAAAACTATGAAGGCAAATATTTTAGTGTTGCAAATTTACACAAAACGAAAAATAACAAAAAAAAAAAAAAAATTAAAAATAAAATATGAAAATTGAAAATAAAAACTCCAAGGAAATAAAAATAAAAAAACAAAAGTGAGCACAAAAAAAAAAGAAATTTTTTTTTAGAGAGAAAATGTGTTTTTAATAAATATTTCTACCTGTAGACAGGTATAAAATGAACTTTCTTATCTTTTTCATTTTAAGTTATATAAAAACAAAAAAAAAAAACATTTTTATATTACTTTTATCTTTTAAGGATGAAGTATAATTCTTCGCGCTATATTATTTAACTGTATAAAACTTTTAAAATTATTAAAATTAACTAAAAGAAAAATCATAAGGATTTCAAGGTTTAATTTAGCGATCGGATTAAAATATTTTTCTGTAACTTTATCTAAAGATATTTAATCAATTTTAATATCTTTATAGTTTTATAAGTAATGGAAAATTTTCATAACATTTATTTTAATAATATTTCAAAAAAGAAAAAGGAGTACACGTTGTATTATAATATGAAATGTTGCATAACATAAGGATTTACTTATTTTAAAATTTCAATTTAAAACAAAAATTTTTTTTATAAAATATATTTTTATTTTAAATTCTTTGAAATAATGATCTTACGAAATATATTATTAATAATATACTATTACTAAACTTTAGTCAGATGCCAAAAAAAAATTGTTTTCAAAAAATAATGTTAAGTCTAAGAACAGATCAAATTTATTTTATATTTTCTGTTAGATTATCTATGTGGATCTAGTTTTAGGTTATCTAAATTTATTAAATGTTATGCAGAGATGATTTTAGTTTCGAATATATCTTTTGTACAAAAGATAACTGGTCATAACTTTAGAACGGTGACAGATATAGACGCGTTGTCCCTGTGGTAGATGTATTTGAATTTAGGTTGTGAGAGATTAACTTTTTCTTTGGTTATATATGCATATTTTTTTTATTTTTGGTAAATGTTAAGTATAAATTTTATTATTTTTAAATTAACAGCTATAATGCATTAATTGTGCTATCAATTTATATACATACATAATAAAATTTATAAGATTAAATAAGACAAACCTTGCAATTATTGAGCCAAAGATTGAGAAAGCTAAAGCAACTATGTACAATTTTTACATTTATTTAGAAATAATTATAGTTTTAAAAGCAAACGGTTAAAAGATTTGTACGGGTATTTAAGAGTTGACAAGGCCAACTGTATTCTTCCTCGTTTATTATATATTATAATATCTTTTAAAATAAAACCATAGATTAAACTTAACTATGGAAAACTGTTTAAATTTGGAATCTGATGCATTTAAATGAATTTCCTCAATAGCTACGAGCTACGAATTTTTTATTAAATTCCTAATTATTTGATTTTCAAATTTTCCGTTAAAACTGTCTTATTTTTTGACTTTGATGCTGTCCTTTTTAGTCAAAGTCACAATTCATAAGGTTGCAAAAGATATCCTAGTTTTTAGGTAAAATTATAATGATTACAGGATTGTTTTTATTTCTTAGACATAAAAATATTAATTTATTATTTAGTTAAACAAATGATAAATTGTTTCATATTATGCTAATTTAACAAAAAAAAATTTTTAATATTTCATATTTTGACTCACTCACATATTTAACCACTAGATTACAGTCATCGAGACTTTTTTTTGTTATTTTAACACTTTTAACTTTATATATAATTTAAAATTAACTTACCCAATAAAAAATTTAAGAACTTTTGACTGGAATAAATAGAATAGAAATAGATTAAAATAACTGGAATAAAAAACCAAACAATTTTCAAGATTCGAGCCTTTTTATATATTTTAAAAATCATATTACGATATTGCATACTTATCGGATGATAAAATGTACTCATTTGCTCTTCAACTAAAATTTTATTAGTGTTTTATTTATTATTTGATTTTTAAACCTTCTTTTTATTTGAGAAAAGATTTAATTTAATTATTCTAATAAGGCACTTTAATTAGTATCATTTATACAAGATTTCGTAACATGTATGTTTGTACTTCTTATATAAATGTAGATTTATAATGAATGTTTCGGTTATAATTTATTCATTTTCTATAAAAAGAAACATTTAAAATGAAAAAAACGAACTAACGAGTGAAAATATCATTTAATGTATTTTACTTTCTGTTTATCCTAAAAACTGTCGAAATAATAGAGAAGGAAACTAAATAATTTAATATCCTGTATGGAAAATTAAATTTCATTACAATTTGTAACATAATGTAGAAATAAATAAATTTATTTTCTAATTTCTGAGTTTTAAAGTGTTGAGTTTTCTTTATAATTTGTTTTTATTAAATAATTAATGAAGATCCAGATAATTTTAAAAAAATAATAGCAAAGAAAATAAAAACAATAAAGGAAAATGTTTTTAAAATCTTTTAAATTCGTATTTAAGTTGAAAAATATGTAACCAGTATACATTATGTTTCATTGTTACTATGTACTATGTACATTGTTATTTGTGTACTTATTAGAAACAATTGCGTTAGATAATTTTAAAATTATAGATATTATAATAGAATATGTATTTCTTACTGTACCAATTTATACAAATAAATTTTCTATTGATTGTTTGTAATGATAATTGATAGGTAATGTGCATTTCTTTGTTTTTGCTAAGGAAGAGAGGAATCGTCTAAAAATATCAAGAATATATCCTCTTAGTAGTGGCAAATTATTATTGAATAAACTCACCTCCTTTTTCGTCCAATACAATGAATTTAAACCCTTAACTATCCTTATATTTTTAAATTGGAGAATTACTACACTGTAGTAGCAATTTTTATAAATATTATTAATAATATTATAATATTATTATTCTTATTATAATTATTATTTGTTATATTATATTAATATATTTATCATTACAATATAAAACTATATTATATTTATTTTTATATGATCTGATCGAGGTTTGAACCCAAGCCGTTCGATCGAAAGACCGGAAACTTAACAAATATGTCTTGAGTCATCTAAACACATAGTAGCCATTTAACACTCCTTGATATATTACATAATCACCCCAATATCTTCTTCTCTTCTGCATATGATCATATGAATTAATTAAATCGGAATGATATAAGAATTAGTAGGCATAAATGTATTATAGGCACAGCAAGAGTTTTCAAAACCGCACATTTTCGAAATAGTATTTTTTCTGAAATTTGTTTTTATAAAAAATATAATAAAATATCAACACTTTTTTTTTAAATTTAAGAAATAATATTATTAAATAGCTGTTTTTATTTAGAAAAGTGTTTTAAACATTAAAAAAAAATTTTGTATGGAAGTCAATTTTACAAGGGAATAAAAATTGTAACAATTTATATTTACCATTATTTATAATTATTTTTTCAAGTCGAAAAGTGGAAAATATAAAAAAATATTTATTTGAGTTTTTAAATATTATGATATTTGCTTTTTAATTATATAATTATAATATAGTGCATTACGAAATTTTTTTTTCTATTTCAAATTTTCCCTCCCTCACTCCCCTCCTTCAAAAAGATGTATTTTTCATTTATTTCTCAATATTTTTACTAGGACCTATATTTCGATATCACCAAATTAGATTTTATTTATTTCAACTTTTTATTGACATATTTTTCAAATAGTGATATATAAAAATAATTCCGAACGTCTCCTTTATAATCAAAAGTGATCATAAAGTTGATATAATCATAATGCAAAGTAAAATATTTTCCTTTTACAAATAAATAGAAAAAAAAATTCTAACTTGCTCAGTATGTTGTTTATTAATTTTTTTCTTGTCGTACATTTCGTTTGTTAAAAAAAAAAAAGAAAATTTTAATGATGACATTTTTCTGAAGGGCTAAAAAGGATAAATAACTAAGAATTACCTTACACGATTTTTTTCTGTTTTTCTGTTTTTCTTTTTTTAATTTTTTATATTCTCAGTTGAATCGACAAAACTGGTGTTTCATTGCTGTTCAGTTTTTAGCACATATCCAAAAAAAAAATGTAAGAAATGTGCCTATTAGTTTCTCTCTGTCCATCCGTTCGACTGTTTACAAAACATCTACATCGTTAAAAATAGAGAAATGAAATTTTAACTATGGGTAATAGGTTTCATAAAAAAACAACTTTTCATACTTTTTTCAGAACAACTTTTTACTATAGTCCCATCCATTACCGAGCTACATCATCTCAAACTTTAAAAAAGCCCTATTTTTGAATTCTGCTTAACATATTTTCAATTTAAAAATTCGACAATTCGACAGAACTTTTTTTATCTCTATAAATCAATATCGAAATCATACAACTTTTTTAAATTTTGTATTTAAATTTACCGTTATATGAAAACCAAATTTTACATGTTTTTTCAGGGACTTGCAATTTTGAGGTAAAAAAGAACCTTTTAGAATTAGTATAAGCTTCCTCAGAAAATTTTCCCTGTGTATCACCCCTTGTTTCAGAGCTATTAAGGCTTAAAAATTGAAAATTCACTATTTTTAAACACCTGTAACTTAGATTACACCTGTACAAATTTTTCCAAAAAAAAAAGTAAAAATTAAGGTTTCAATACATTCTAATTTTACATGTGTTAATCGTTTTTCTAAATTTTGTAGAGTTTCCCTTTAAATTGATGAAAGTGTCTCTTTATTTTTAACATTTTTTCTTATTATATGAAATTCTAAGAAAATTTTCAAATTTTGGTGCAGAGTTATAATTCTAAACATTTTGTATCGTCTTTTTGGAAAGTAATGCACCTTTAAAAACCGTTGGTTTACATTCTGCCTTGTTTTGATTCCTTTCGTAATTATTTCTTTTCCAATTTTCTTTTTTTTTTTTGTTTTTTTCAATTTTCGTTTTTTTTTTTTAATTCCGGACAAACGAATATTTCTCTGATAATTTGTTCTGGTGAAGTGAGAAAAGATTATAACCGTATTCAGTTATACGAAACAACTGTAAATTAAAACAAAAAAAAAAAAGCAAAAAACGAATATTTAAATTATAGTATTTAAATTTTCTATTTTCGTCCTTTACTTCTTATTTTCTTTTGTTTGTTTTTTTTATTGTTCGTATTTTTTTGGCATAAATTTAATTATTTATTGTTAAGTTTAGTTTCAGATATTTTTTTTTTTATTTAGTTTTACTTATATTAAAAAATATTTGTTGTGTCCTTTTTATTTGAAAGGATAATAATAGTTAATTACTATAATAAGAAAGGACGATTTTTTTTATTTTTTTATTTCCATTTTAAATCTTAATCTATAAATTAATTCTGGGCTGAAAAAAAAAAAAAAAAATCTTATCTTTAGAATGCAATGAACATACCTGAATGAATTTACAACTAAAAGTGAAATATCCTTTTAGTTTGATGGTGTATTATAATATGTATAATATGGTGTTGGTGAACATTAATTTTTTTTTTTTTTTTTTTGGATTTTTTTGCCTCTATAAACAAGAAAAAAACAAAAAATTAAAATAATATAAAGTTGGCACTAATATAACTAGAGTATGATAATTACTAGTAATAAAAATGAAAATAAAGTACAAAATTTTAATTAAATTTAATTAAGAATAAAGACAAAACGAAAATAATACTATTTAGAGTGTTAAAATTAAGATAAAGATAAACAGAAAAAAACTATTCAATTTTAATTTGGCATTAATTTTGGGTAAAAATAAAGAATGGTTTTTTTTTATTTTAAAAGATTATTCCAGGATTGTTACGTTTATGGCTAAAAATTTAGCAAGGAAATGTTTTTTTTTTTGTGAAATTTTAACCAAAAATAGCTATTTGTTTTTTTTTTTGTTAGAAATACCTACTCTCTTATTTAAGTATTAAAATTTTAAATTTCAGTTTTTGTTTTTAAGCAAAAAAATTAATTCAAATATTTCTTTTTTTTTTTTTTGATTAACACTTAACTAGTGAAACTTAATTTTGTTACTTAAATTAATACTGCCACGTGTCTGCATGATAAAATCACTTTTAAAGTGGAGTGTATCCGAACTATTACGTCTTGTATTATTTATATATTTTTTATTTAACTCTCACTTTAAGTGTTACTTAATTCTTAGGTGAATATTTACCTATAATTTTAACTTTTGGCATTACCCATTTTTGTTTTTTACCAAAATTTTTATGTATTTTAGAATCAGATAGGTAAACGAAAACAGGAGGAGAACTTATAAATAGCTGATAAAAAACAATAATAATTTATATCAAGACAACACTGTTGAAATTTATTAAAGGAAATTTATCTATCTATTGATCTACCTATTAAAAATGTTATATCTAGTTATAAAATTGTCATCTGGTAATATTTCATCCAAATTTCGTTGAAATTTTTATACATTACATACATACTGGGTAAAAATTCACCCGATGAATTATTTTGTAACTTTTTTTTTTAAGGATAACATGAGGGTTAAGTTATTTTTAAATCAAAAAAAAAAAAAAATAATTTTTTTCATTGTTTAATCAAAACTTATTCTAACAAAAATATAAAAGTTAAAAGTATTTCAGAACTTATATCTGCAAAAAAATGACTAAATAAAAACAAAAATTTAAATTAATGAATTAAGTACTAATGGACAAAAATTAAGTACCATGGACAAAAAATGCGCCTATATATTATCAACTTTAAAGTTATATACGTGTATACTGACACTATGGCTTCCAGATGCTTAAAATCTTTTCAATATAAATATATAATTTAACAACAACTTGCTCTGTAAGTGTAATACGCCTTAAGTGTATTGATGTTGCAATACAACTATGTTGAAGGTACAGTGAACAAATGGATAATCCTCATTACGAAAATAAGAATATCAACTTCAAAACAAAATTTTTAATTCACAAGTCTCAATACTTAAGAGTTAAAAATACCAAATTTACACTTAACTCTTGAATTGCTGACTTTTGCCTTCATAATATTAGTATGATGTGGGTTTAAAATTTATTTTTATATTTTAAGAGATATAAAAAATATGGAATTGCTCTGAGCGTTATTATTGTCGTAACTCTCGATAGGGTCTCGCAAGTGGTAACAGTTGATAGGGTCAAATGCACAAAACTGAGCTTGAACTCAAAACTATCTTTTTCAAATAAATGTATGGTTTCAAGTGCAGTTTTTGTTTAAAAAAGTGAGATTTGAGTTTAAGCTCAGTTTTATGCATTCGACCCTTCGACCATATTCTTCCTTAAAAAAGGAAGAGAGTTTTCTACTCAAATGAATTTTTATTTAAAAGGGAAAGTGTCATAAAAAAAAAGTGTTTAAAGGTTAAACGTATATAGTTTTTTAAATTTATTAGATAAGTATGAATTTTATTTTACAGGGTGATGTCTAGAATATTTATAGCGTGTATTTGGGAGATGAATAAAAATATGTTCTGTAAGGGTAGGTCTATTTCTATCCGTTTTTGAAAGTGATGCGACCTATAGTATTATTTTAAATTTAAAAGACCGCTCTTTAAAACAATTTTCTATTCATATTAGTCCCCCAAATACATCCTATAAACATTCAAGAGCCAAAGAGAAACAAAACTGGTATTTTGGGAAATAAATTATTACTTTAAAAATGTAATTTTTTTCAATTAATTAAGTATATGTATAAATAGTGTGAAATACTTGGTGTATTAAGATGGTCAATTTATCATATTTCACTGTAGCTCTGATTGTTTCAAAAACTTTTTAATCTACAAATTTTTCATGCAAAAATCTGAATTTTTCTGTGCAACAGAAAATTATTTGTGTTATTACTATTGTTTTTATTTCTTATTAAATTAATCAAAATTAAGAAAACAATCTTGATCTTGGGAAGAGTGTGAAGGCACGCGGACCACCACCCCAATTGATCTCAAATTTTAGAGACATCAACAGGGTAGAACATTCTTATTTCAAATTTCAAGTTTATATATTTATTAATTTCGAAGATATGCTTGTTTGGTCTTAGGAGTTGTGTGGCAGATACCCGAACAACCATTCTAATTCATCTTAAATTTTGGACAAATAAGGGATTCAGGAAACAACACCCTTGTACCAAATTTGAAGTTTCTGTCGTTATTAATTTCGAAGATATGCTTGTTCGGTTTTGGGAGTTGTATGGGAGGTACCCGAACGAACACTCCAATTCATCTCAAATTTTAGGCAAATCAGGGATTTAGAAAACAGCACCCTTGTACCAAATTTGAAGTTTCTGTCTTTATTAATTTCGAAGATATGCTTGTTCGGTTTTGGGAGTTGTATGGGAGGTACCCGAACAACCACTCCACTTCATCTCAAATTTTGGAGATATCAGAGATTCAGAAAAACACACCCTCGTACAAAATTTTAAGTTTCTATCTTCATTAATTTCGAAAATATGCGTATTAGGTTTTGGAAGTTGTATGGGAGGTACTCGAACGCATGGTCCGATTCCGCCCTTACCTTAGTCATTGTTAACCTACAGTATAAATTTCATCAAGATAGCATCATTATTTTTTGAGTTATCGTGCGTACGGACGGACGGACATCGCTAAATCGACTCCGGCGGTGATCCTGATTCAGAATATATATACATGTCTATACCTAACTCGCTTCCTTTTGGTGGTTACAAACACCATACCAAAGTTAATATACCCTATACTTAATGTGTAGGGTATAAAAAATTAAAAACAAAAATTCTAAATTTTACTTAAAAAATCTATACTTAAAAACAAAACAATTTTTATTATCTCCATTTTATTTAGTATTTATAGAAAAATTTTGGTAAGTAATTTATAAACTAATTTTAAGTTTTTCCATTTATACATAAATGTACAATACAGTTTTTGTAGATATTAAATACCTATGTATGATTTTTATATTCACTATCTAATAAAAAATGAAAATATTTTGGAAATAAATAAAAAAGTTTTATTATAAGCCATAACTAATATTAATTTTGTTTAGAATATGAGGATTGAGGATATCCTTATTAATTATTGGGTCATAGATTCTTTTATTTTTATTTTTTTTATTGCAGCACTATAATCAAATCCTGAACTTTAAATTTGGTTAGAATATTATAAAAGGTAGATAATAATTGAAAGATTTCATCTACAATTAATTTATTTGAATAGAAAATATTTGATAACTTCATTCTAAAATTGTCATGCAATTTGATACAGAAGATGAAAAATGCCGGGAAATAATGTTCCAAGAAAAAATGCCGATTTAAACCGGTACATAATAAAGCTGAAGTCGCTATTTTTTCAATTTCTGTCTTATTAACCCTTCGAAGGATAATTATTTTTGTATGTCTGTTTGTTCCGCTATTCCAGAAAATTTCGTTGTTGTTCGAAAGTTTTTAAAAAATACATGTCTGACTTCAGATTCACAACCTGAATGTGTGTATAGAGACATATTACATTTTCCAAAAGAATTAAGTAAAACAAATGCAGTAAAGCTAAACCATTTTATGGTAAGGCTTCCGAAAAAAGAGATATTATATCCTTTTCCAGGAAGCCTTAAAATAATTTATGTGGCATATAAGTGTCTTGTTGTTGTTAAAATTTGTATGTTATAAAAAAAATAATCAGGAGGGATTTTATGGTTGGTTATAAAATCAGAATTATACGCTTTTTGCAGAATATTTATGTTTATATATCCTTAGTAGAAATTCTGAATTGAAATGGATTTTATAGTTGATTAGGCTTTTAATATTTTATTTAGCTTAATTTTAGATCCATTTATCCCGCCATATTTTAATAATATATTTTTATTAAAATAACTATATCAGATATATAATTATAAAATAATATTGTCTAATGTTTTGAGGATTAAAACAATTTGTTATTGGGCAGTTTCAAAATCGTAATAAGGTCAAATTTGAAAAAAATCGAAATTTTGCATTTTTTTCTCTGTCGAAAAGAAAATAAACACCATAAGTTTATTAGAAGTTGTTTTGTCCTTGTTCAGGTCTATTGAATTCCTCAGAAGGTATAGTACTACGTGTTCTACAAATTTATGTTAAACAGGTGATTAGTCAAAAATGGATTTAATATAGATACAAATCTATTTTGCGTTAATTTTTTTGTTATTTCATTTTTTATTATATTGTTATTGTTTTGGCAAAGCGTATTTATGTCTGTCTGTAGTTACATGTGTAAATTTTTTTAAGTTTATTCGCCGGCGACATAAATGTGACAAGGAAATTACATAGCCTGTCCTTTTCAGGAGTTGCTGTAAATGTCATAAGCGGGAATTATTCTTACGACATGTGTGGTATTCGAACCAACAATCCTCCGTGTTTATAATGTATGTTATAAGCTCTTACACACCAGCCCAGGAAAGCTCATTTTCTTTGCCATTTGACAATAAAAAAGAAATTTCGAAAAGATAGAAATTAAATTTATCATTTGATGACTAGATAATATGTTACATTACATAGAATAAGGATATTATTGGGGAATTGGTGCAATACATATTTCAAAACCATGTGACAATGCACATAATATGAAATGTCCTTAAATAACAATGAGTTTTACTAATGTAACAGCGCCTAGGCGCTTATAGGTGTAGAATATAGGTTTATGTCTTAGCTATCTTGGACAAAATTTAACTATATTCAATTAATATCAGAAAAAATTTTAGAACTCTTTGGAAACTCTTAAACTTATAGCAGTAAACTTCAATACAGCTGTTAAAAACGTTGAAATCGCAAAATCCTCAAATCTTCAAATAATAATTGTATATTAAAAAGAGAAATTATTAAAAGGAAAACTATTGTGATTAGATTTGCGGCATGAAAATACATATATTGTTATTTAAATTTTTGAGCTTGATAATATGCTGTTCTTTGTTGCAGAATCATTGAAATATTCTAGTATTATACAATATATTCTATAAGTAACAGGTAATAAAAATTGTTTTTTTTTAAACAATGATTTGTTATCAAATAACCATAATAATAACGGTTAAACTAATAAGAGTTTAATATCATAATATAGTAGGTATATAGTCATAACTATATAGACCTACATTAATATAGATAAATATCCATATGAGTTTAAAAGTATTTTGAAAATATTATTATGGTTAAAATAAATTATTAACGAATTTTTGGATTTAATTGAGTTCAAAGGATTACATCCTATTTTGAACAGTTAAAAATTTTTTTTTTTTTTAATTTAAAATTTTAATTTTAAATTCTCGTAATCTATTTTGAGAAAGATTATTATTTGCGGTTTTAATATAAATAGTTTCCAAATATTTTAAATATTATTTAGCAATATATTAGGTACAATAATAAATGAAATTGAAAATAAAAACATTTTTTTTCTATATTATATGTATTCATATAATTATTTTTTCTTTTTTTTTTAACCACCTGCAAGGGTAGGTAGGAATCATCGAAAGATGCAAAAGAAGAACGGTACAAGCACGATTCTTTTATTAACGGCAGGAACTTCAACCCATTAAACAGATGACTTACCTTTTTGCCCAAACAATAGGTTAAGAGACCTTTAATACTATTATACTTTTTGGGCAAGAAAAAAATTCTGGAGTAATATAGTAAAATTCGTTTAATATTTGCAGTAATATGATGAAAGAAGATGTTGCCGTTCTCTTAAACCTGTGTAAATTAAAAGTGTAATTCTCCTCAATTTCAGAGAATACATGAGGTGGTAAAGGATTCCACATTCGCGTTATTCGAGTCACAAAAAAAATTACCCATAATATGCTGAATTTTTACATTATTACCCATGAACTTCGCATAAAATCTTGTTGGGAAACGCCAAAAAAATTATATATTCTAAAATGGAATCTTTTAAGAGACACAATGGAAATCCTAAAGCTTTTATAATAAAACTGAAGTTAGTAAAGATAATGAAACAAGTTTTTTTTTTTTTACAGATTTTAGTTATTAAGAATATTCCCATTGTATCAAGTAAAATATTATGTATGTATAGTGGAAAACTAATTGATTATAACAACGTTTTTTTGGTTTGTTTTATTTTAAAAATTTTAAGATATTTTTTAATTTAGTTTCATAAAAATATATATATTTTTTTTTTTGACTGAAAAACTTTAAATCACTTTAAATATGTCATATTTTAAGTAAAAGTAGGATATCTACATATATAAATATGTATATATATATATGATTATTAACATTTTAAAAGACTAAGTATGAAAATCCAATATAGGTAATAATTAAAAACAGGAAAACTATATTTATGATACCTTTATATTATATACCTGCCTGGTACTGCCTCTTTATAAAATATTTTTTTTTTTTTTTTTAATATTAAAAAAATATAATATGATTACAATAAAATTTATGTAAATAGAACTAATTTTTCAATTAAAATAATTATTAGAGGGGATTTTCCAACATGTAACAATAATATACCTATAATAATTTATTTTTTTCTTTTTTTTGTCATACATACATATAATAAAATAATGTCACACGCAAATTTTAATAGTCGCGATATCTAAAGTGCAGTAACACGCGTTTTATATTTTAATCCTTCAGATATAATCACTTTTTATGGCAAAAAACAATAGAATAGGTACATATTTTACATACAAAGTAACGGATATAACGGACTTTGTTACATTACGAGTATGAGTACATATGCGTTTATAACATTAAAATAATATTATGAATTATGTATTATGCATTATGCATTAAACAGGTAACATTTAAAACGAATTATAAAATATAACAATTATTTTTTATATTTTTTTTTTTTATTTAAATAGAAAATACTATAGAATTAAATGATTAAAAATTCAAGATACAAGTATAGACCATACACAATATGACAACAATTAATAATATTAACAAGTCATAGTATAAAACTAATGGTTTTTAAATACTCATATTTTACTAATGAAAAATAAAAACAATTTCGAATATTATTGACTTGCACCAATTAATTCATTTTTTTAATAAATCTCAGGTAGCCGTTACACAAGAAAAATCCTATGTACAAGAAATTATCCATAAGTAACTTTGTTCTCTCAAAAGATATCAAAGTTCTATCTAAGAGCTTGACGGAAAATATAAAGAAAGCAAGCATTTTTTTTTCACATAACGGAAAATTGAAATACTCAATTACATAATATGGTATCATTTTGATAATCTAAAAAATGCTATAATATCCTATTAAGTAGAATCTGAGATAAAGGTATAAGAAAATAGGAAAATTTATCACACAGCGACTGTATAGCTCTGAAAATTTGTGGGACTATATAAAAGAATTTAAAACAATAAATTGTTTTAAGAGATATAATCCGTGGTCAGAATTTCATTGTGGAATACAGCGGACGAATTGACTGATAGACTTAAACTAATAAGCAAATTTTTGAAACTGTTCGTTAAAAATAGGATTAAATCACACTAGATTATAAATAGAATTAAATCTTACCCTGAGATATTATAATAAAGTTCAAATACATGAAGATAAAAAGCAAAGTGATAATTTATAAGTGATTACGATAATTTTTTTTTTCTGGTAAGTAATATAAGTGATCATTTTTTTTATGTAGTTGTGGCAATTTTGAATCAAGAAATCTTTTAAAGTTCCCTATGCAAATATAAGTAAGTACATTAAATCACTTTAATTTTATAAGAAAAACAAATGAGAATTTATCATATATAGAAAGTCTGTTATCTTTTACTTTTATCACATACATACATAAAACTACTTTATAACCCAAGCTCCCCTCGGCGTTTATAGCGTATTTTATACGCTCTTACCCACTAGGCCACCCAGGCCCCTATAAGGTTTATTTTTGTATTTAACTTATTAACCAATTTTAATATTTAAAATTTAAAATTAAATCATTTTAAAAATAAAAGTCACTGTTATAGGAATAACGGCATAATTGCTTTATTTTTTATTTGTAAAATATTTTAAAATATTCATAAATATTTAAAATTAAAAAAAAAAACTATTCTTCTGATCCAAGCGGATCAAGCAAAAAAAAATGGCGCCTAGTAAAAGTGTTTTAAAAAAATTAAATTTAATTTTCGTGATTTCATGTCACTCAACTTACTTAATGTTTAGAATCATATCGACACGCTAACAAATGCATTTGATTAACATGCTTAGTAATATAAAACTTTCATGCTATCACCACAGAAACAAGTTTTTAACTTTTTAATTTAATTAAATCGTAATTATGCTTTTACTTTTACAGTAATATGTTATACAATATTTTCTTCTTTTTTTTTTATGTAACATTTTTGCATTTTGAGGACTGCCATTTAATTTTCTATTTTAAAAATTTCACTTTTATTAACAATACCGCTGAAATTTTAAAAAATCCATTTATTTTTCGGATGCATTTAATAGTTTAATATGAAATTATAATACTTTACAACTTTATGACTTTTGAAGATAAAGCGAATTAAAGCTTTCTTCAAAAAAAAAAAATCTTTACTTTTGTCCTTTATCAATTTAAACTTAGTTATTTAATAGTATCTTATTAATTTGATGGGTTTAATTTTATTTTTAGATCCTTATAGTATGATCTTATCATAAAATCCATGATGCTTGTTGGAAGCGGTAGAATATTCTTTTAAAATTATACGATGTAACTTATGGTGTAGTGGTCATCAGCCAATTGGAAGCGGTCTTGGATTCAAAACCCGGTTTGGTCTTTTAAAAAAAATAAGTAGTAACTTTATACCGTAATTAATGTAAATCGTATAATAATAAAAATAACTGCTACATTTACAGTAGGGTGACCTTTAATTATTACCTCATGCTGAAAGATATTACATACTACTGCATGTTGAAACTGTTGATGGTTATCGTCATTGATAGCAAAATGATTATAATATTATGCGGCTTCATTGTTCTCTTGTAGTCATACTTCCCATTTTAATGTTTCCAGTTTCTTGTCCTACCCTCTCTTATTCCTACTCCCTAGACAATATACTGCGTTAGCATAATGGTTTTCATACCATTATATTGGCTAAAAAAATTAAATTGTTGATTCGAAAAAAATTAAAAAAAGAAACTGTTGGTTTATTTGCTTAGATACTAATGTAATATGGAAATTCATAATTTTAATATTATATCGTATTAATTCTCGTTGAAATAATATTTTTTCTTGACTCCACATCTCCGATCACCCAGTAGAACGAACATAATTGAAAGTCCTGTTTTATAAGGGCTGCACACTCTGTGTATAAGAAATTTAAATCTATTAACCCATTTTAGCATATCAAATTGTTTGAAAATTTAAAAATTATTGGGATATTTTTGGATAGTCTAGTACAGTGGTTCTAAACCTTTTCTTGAGGAGGATATTCAATTAAATGAAACTTTACAGGAGCATCAGAACTAATTAATATTTATATTAATTACGGATTGAGAATGACAATGGTAAAATTTGGAATTGTAGTAAAAAATTCAGTTATGATATTTGAGCGTGGCGAGTTTTACATATAACGCCAATTTCTTGTTTAATATGAGATATTGCTATCTTCAATTCCTCTTCCAGATTCATTTGGAAAGTGATAAAACTAACTCCATTTTCAGAAAAAAAAAAAATTTAATTCGTATGCCAAATTGAATTCGTATCCAATTAGAATCCTATAACTGGATATGAATTTGGCAAATTTCAATTATCAATTATTTCAATTTAAGAAATGAAAAGTAAAACACGCATTTTTTATCGAAATATGTTCAAGAATGAAATATTCAATACTTATTAATATTTCCTTGTAGTTTCGTTTTTATGAAGTACCTGTGACAAAGTTACAGAGCACTGATTCAAAAACTACTGGTCTAATAAATTTGATAAGGATAATAAATCAATAATATCAAATAAATAGATAGCTCTTATGTTATATTATTTTCAAATAAAGGGGAATCCATAAGCCCCGAATTTCTATTTTTATAATTATCTCAATGAATTTTATAAATAACTAAAAGGTTCACTCAGAATTTTGTTTAAAGCCATATTAACCCATAGATATTATAAATTTTGATTACATATTATATATTTCAATTAAAGCGTAATTTTCTTGTCTTGTCTAAAAATTAAATTCTTTTTATTTTTAGTTCCAAATTAAAATGTTATTTTTTTAAATTTTAAACTGAATTTTCATTATATTTAAAAATAAATTTCTTTTATTTCCTGTGGAAAAACCAAAAATTAAAATAAAAACAAAAAGTAAAATAAAAATCACTATTTATTTATTTTTTTTTTTGATATTTACATAAATAAGTGCATACCACTTTGAAATGCAAATAGGTCCCATATTACATAATCTGTGCATACTTACATATAAATAAAAAAAAAAAAATTACATTTAAAATCAAAACAAAAAAAAAATAATAATAAAAAATTAATAACAAAAAGAAAAACAAAACAACGTTATCCTGACAGGATAATTATAATGGTGAATTTTTTCTTTTATGTTATTTTATATTTAATATGGAGTTAATTGAAGTGAATGACTAAAAACAAAAGAAAAAAGACCCACAGTTAAAAAAACAAAAATTAAAAAAATGAAAATTTTTAAACATAAAGGAAAATATAAACGCAAAACGTTAATACATCATGCATTATAATTACCTAGTATGAAATGGTAAAAAAAAATCAAAAAAAAAACCTCACACACTCATATATACATACATCCATATTATAAAATAAAATTATTGCAACACAATTTCTCTATTTCTTTTTTGTTTTTAGTTTTTTTCTGTTTTTTAATTTTCATTTTATATTGCAAAGTAAATAACTAGGGAAAGAAATATTTATAACGGTATAATAACTTATTAGTCCCAGTATACCTTAATGTACAGGTAAATATTAAAAAAATGAAAAAAAAAAAAAAAAAAAAAACTGGTGAATTAATTTAAATATCCACCACGTTATTTCTTAATTTTCCATTTATGTTGATACGCAGTTATTTAATATTCAAAAGTGAAAGTAAAAAACAAAATATTATTAATAAAAATAAAACGAGTGTGTTATCCTCGTGACTTTCACATATGTACATGTCCAAATATTAGGATAAATAAATTATAAAGTAATTTCATATGGTATTTTGAATTTTATAAATCGACCTCGTTGACCTAGTGAGTATAAAAGCGCATGAAATAGGTTATAAACACCAAGAGTGTGTGGATTCGAATCCCACGCACGTCATAAGAATAATGCACCCTTACGACATATACAGCGATGCCTGAAAAGGAAACTGTGTAATTTCCTTGTCACATTTATGTGGCAAGAGAATATACTAAAAACAAAAAATAAAATTTCACATTTTATATTTTACTAATAATAAAAGGTTCTTGACTAATTTTGTTTACATAGTGGCAAAGATACACATCATAATATATACCTTTTTTCATTTAAAAAGAAGGATTTTCTTTTCAAATGCAAGTTTTCCTATTGAATTGCAAGTATTTCCTTTTTAAATACAAGTTTTTCTTTTTAAGCTCATTGATGCATGTATCTATTTATTTCAGGGATTGCAAATAACTCTTAACCTTTTCAAGACCTTATTGAATAATTATGTACATACACGCATACATATAAATACATAGGTGCTATATTATAATATAAAGCTACTTCTAACAAACGTGTGAAACCACTTCGTATCAGAAAGAGATGAAGCTCTTCTAGATGTGCTAGTAGCTTGTATTTGAAAAGAAAATCCTTGCATTTCAATGGGAAAACTTGCATTTGAAAAAGAAGTACTTGCACTTTAATGGGAGCACATGCTTTTAAAAAAAAAAATATTTGCAGTTAATTGGGAAATCCTCTTTCTTAAATGCAAAAAGGTATACATAAATTTTTTTCAAAAATGATTAATTTTTGGGCTGAAAGGCTCAAAATTTCGAAAATAATCAAAACCTCGTAAATATTTTAATAGAATTTTTTTCGCAATTTATTGCAATTCTTTTCTTTTTACTACGAATAGAAAAGTGGAAGAGTATAGAAGTGTAATATATGTATATTAAAAAAAAAATTAAGGAAAGAGAAAGAAACATTTAAAATTAAAATGATGATAAATTGTTGAATTGTTGAAATTCAAAGAACACTTTTAATTCTATTAGATGAAATACTTAAGAATCATCAGAGTAAGTAAGTATAGTAAATGAAGAGTTCATTTTTTATTTTGTTTTTATTTCTGTTATGTTTTTTGTTTTTTCTTCTTGTAGATAATTTCTATTTTTGTTTTTATTGTTGAAAATAATTGGATTTTCATTTTCTTTATTTTAACCTTGAAAAGTTCATATATTTACTTTTAATTTATAATTATTTGTTACTTCTGCTGAAACAAAAATTTTAATAATAGGTTTTAATAATAGGTTGAATAATAGGTTTAATAATAGGTTTATCTGGGATTTAATACTCCTAGATAATTGAAGTTAGCAATTAAACGACAATCGAAAGTAACATAAAAACAAATAAAAAATTCTTAAAAATAAAACTAGTGTAGGCTAGATAGACCTTATTATATTTTTGTTTAAGTAAGGAATATGTACACAAGTTTCGCATATACTACAGGATTAAATTGCCGACTTCTTATAATTTTTTGTGTGTTGCACGTTTTCAAAAAAGTGAAGTTTAAAAATTTTAAAACTATTAAAAATGTAAAAGTGGCTACGATATCTCGTGTTTTAAACCTCATGTTTTAAAATCTTGCGTTTTAAATATCTGCGTATCAAAATCTTGTATTTCAAAAACTTGTATTACAAAATCTTGTATCTTAAATTCTTGTAACTTAAAATCTTGTATCGTAAAATCTTGTATTTCTAAATTTTGCGTTTTAAAGTCAAATAATTTTTTTGGTTACCTGAAATTAAAATAAAGCCAATTACCTGATTTTGCAACTAGTTATAACATCTCTCTTCATTTTTTTTTTATATATATATCAATAACAAAGTATTTAAAATCGTGGGGTTAGCTGCCCTCAAATCTTCGCTAAATAAATTATTAAAAACCTGATTTTTTGTTCAATACTCAAATCCCCTACAATTATAATTTTCAAATACGTGATTGATTGATAAAAGCTGATTTTGTAATCATCTCTACGCAAGATTTTAATTCGTGAGATTTCAGAAGGCTCACGGTTTCAAACAGACTATGATGTTTTTTTTTTATAATATTAATTTTTTTATTTTAAGTTTTTTGACTGGTTCAAAGTACGTTAATAAATATTTTACAATATTATTGCCCTTCTTTAATAAGTTGGTATAACTGCTTTTTTCGAAAAAAAAATTTAATTACATCTAAATATATTTCTTTGATAAAAACTCTTTATACCCGTACGATAGGATCGGGTATAATAAAATTACTCCTCCGTTTGTAACACCTCGAAATAAGCGAGCTAGATATACCTTCAAAGGTATGGATCGGATCAGAAAAAAATTCTAAGACTTTTGAGCCATGTCCGTCCGTCCGTCCGTCCGTCCGTCCGTCCGTCCGTCCGTCAGCACGCTAACTCAAAAACTAAGAAAGCTAGAATCTTGAAATTTACACAAAATATTTTGGGAGTAATTTGTAGGTTCCCTATTTTTTTTGGTTGAGTTTGGACCAAGCCTTAGGGTAGCTCTCGAACACCTAACTTTTAGATCCCCACATTTTTTTTGCAATAGAGCTATGAAATTTTAACTTCTGATAGATCTCACAAAAATATTAATTTTATTTTTAATAACTTTTTTTTGTAGCCCCACCCGTTACGGAGCTACAGCTCCCCAAAGGTTCAAAAAAGCTCTATATTTAAATTGTTATAGCACAAGTTGTATAAGGTATATCTTCATTTTGAAAACGTTAAACGATTACTAGTTTTATTAGCTTTAAAAGTATATATACAATAAATATATATTTGTGGCATACGGTGTCTTAATTTACCGTTATGCGAAACTAAAATTTTGCAAAATCCTTTAACCCTTTTATCTTCTAAACGGTTTAAGTTGGAAACTTGAAATTTTGACAGAAGTTAGATCTCTGAAAATAAGTATGAGTCATTTCAGAAATTTTTTTTGTATCACCCCCCGTTTAGGAGCTATAAGGAGTCAAAAACTGAAAATTTCCTATTTTTAAACACCTGTAACTTGAACACCTGTTAGAATTTTTTTGAAGTAATACACAAAAATTAAAGTTTCAACATCATACTCTTATTTCTGTTAACAACTTTTTTTAATAATATAGGGTTACTTTATAATTGACGAAAGTGTTACTTGATTTTTTCAAATTTTCTATCAAATTTCAACAAATTTTTTGCATTTGTTTTATTCGATAATTTGAAATTGTTGAGGATATAATGCGTAGTACATAAAAATGTAAATAAATATACAACATAACGGTTGCTTGAAGAATTTTTATTTATATGATATTGATATACATACATACTTATATAATATCATGTTTATTTACATATCGTATATGTCACTAGTGAATGAATGATAAGAGTATATATGTATATTATATAGCGCCGTATTTACATACATATATGTATTTTATTGTACTTATAAGAAATTATTCTGTCAATGGAATATTTAAATATAATATAATATAATATTTAAAATTATCTTTACTGTTTTGTACTTAGTAAATTTAATATACATTTACCGCTTAGTATTAAATGGTACTATAGAATATTTGAAAAAGTTTTGGATTGATAATCGTTATGTGAAAGGTTAGAATCTGCTTTCGAAGAATGTACATATAAACATATAGTTTGAATATATGTACAACCCATAGTTCTAGAAATTATAAAATTCACCCAAATTATTTTAAAATACTAAAATATTAAAAAAATAATATTGTGAGCAGAGTGACAGGCTGTTAACATACTAACGGTTCGTACGGGTATCTAAGAGTTGACAAAGTCAACTGTATTCTTCCTCGTTTTTACTTTGATTCAAATCATGAATTTTTAAGGGGACATATTAGAACATTATTTTTAATGTTCTAAAAATGTGATTAAATATAATTATAATTAAATACTTAAATACTTGTACCAAGATGGTCCAAATACTAAAAGCAAAAGGGTCCTAAAAATATCACCAGATATTTTTTTATTTATATCTGGACGATATAATATAAAAAAAAAACTTTTGTAAATTTGTAATATGTAATAATACCAGATTACATTGTTAAAATTATTACATTAGAGTTTTTATGTAATTTTATATTTTTGAAATAAAAAAAATAGTGCAGTGACAGACAGCGACTGTATACCCAACTTTATGAAATCCCTCTTAATTTAAAATCTCGTATAGGCATCATATATTTTCTGAGAAAAGACTGTTAACCCTGATTTTGAAACCAGAGATAAAATCTTTCTGCATTATATTTTACATAATATATTTTGATAACAAAACAATTAAAATAATTTCAACAAAAAGAATTTAAATTAATAGAGACTGCCGCTGAACTAATTAGGTTTCTATTGAACCTCTAATTTTGAAACCAAATCTAAAATCCTTGCTAATTATTCTTTTAGATGTAATACTTTCTTCTTCCAATACCGAAAAAAAAAAAAAACAAAATAGTGTGAATAAATCGTAATTCCAATTCAAAGAGAATTTCGCGGACGTTCCATTATCACAACAAAAAAAATTTTTAAGGTATTTTATTTTTTATTTTTTATTTACATTTAAATTTATACGAGTATAAAATATATAATATTAAATATGTTCATCAACAGATTACAACCTACCATACAAGTTTAAAAATATTTTTTTACTTTAAATCATAAATTTATTAAATTTTTTGCCTTCACTTTGAATACCATAATAAAATGCAGCGAAAATTTATTCTAATTAAAATTTTAAAAATAAAATTTGTTGAATTATATTTAAAAAGTTATTTTGTATTGTCAGTTAAATAATTTTTTTTTTTTATTATTTTTCCTTAACTTTTAATTTTTAAGATCATACGATCCTGAAAAGAAAAAAAAAATAATGTTGAGAATTATGACGTATTTATTGTGAAAACAAATTTTCCTACTTTCAACATATCTTTTAACACCTCATAATAAATATATATATATATATGTATATGTAGATATGCCTTTAATCCTGTTGGTTTTACTCTTTAATGTGTTATGTTATGTTAACAAATAAAAAAAGTCAGTTCAAGACTCATTTTCCAATTAAAATTCTGTAGAATTTTATTTTGTTTATCATCAGGATTTTTTAACAACAAAAAATTAAAATAAAAAAAAAAAACAACAAATCATAAGAATACTAAATAATTTGATAAATGATATTTTTTCTCTCACTCTCTCTCTCTCTCTCTCTCTCTCTCTAACTGATTTTCTTTTTCAATCTATTATTTCTTAGAATTCCAACTCTAAAATCATATTTTTACTCTTAAAAAAGTTCAAAAATACATGATCCAAATTTTTATATTTTAATGTCACTAAAGACAGTTAAATGTAAACTGAAGACAACTTTTAATACTCTATTCAACCATTAATAATAGTAAAAAAGAAAAAAACCAAAAAGAAATAGCTACGGTTGAATAAAATAAAATATTACAGTTAACCATCATTTTATAGTTGTATTAGTGTATTTAAATGTTATAATATTGAATTTAGTTGTACGACCCTAACCATTAGTAATTCGGACAAGCCAATAATTTTAGCATGTTAATTTTTCAAACGAATGTTCAGAGCAATTAAATTCAAAGTTTCAATGAATATGATACTTATTTAAAAGAACATTTTATTAGTTAAAATATGCATATTATAAAAATTTTAAAATTTTAAATAAAATAAATATATTTTTTAACATCCCCTTTTGCTTTAATTACTACTTCTATTCTTTTAGGCATAGTTTAAACAAGTTGCTGACAGTGATCTTCATCTACAGTCAGTAATGGAGTCCCAAATTTTTCAATCAAGTACTCGTTGGGGGCCATTTCTAAACTTTCGTTCCATTATTTCCCACAAAGATTCTATTGGATTGAGATCAGGACTGGATGAGGGCCAATCGAAAAACGGAATTTCTCTACTGGCTATTACCAGTTTTTAGTAATTTTGGCTGTATGGTTGTTCTTTATGCCTAAGAAGACGCCTATTCTTCATGTTCTTCAAAGGACTAAGCTTCGATATAGAGAAAATAAAACTATTTTCCAAAATTTCAATATACTTTTGCGCATTTACAGGGGCGTCAATAAAATTTAAATTGCATATTTCTTTATAGAGGACATAGATCTCCATACCATGACACGCACACATTAAATTTAGATTCATTACTAATTATGATTGCACGTATCCAATTGCCGGTGTACCCAATTCTTTCCTGTTTTAGTGGATTCATCTTTTTTTCATCTGTTAGAGGTTAATAAGGGTTTTTCTTTAGCCTTTAGCTTATTTAAGAAAAAATTATTTAAGTGGCAAATTATAGCTGAATTTTACCTTATTGAAATATTTTTTTATAATAAACTTTATACGTTATAAAAGTCATAGTTAAGTCTTTGCATATTGATGTGAGTCCATTGCCATTCACATTTTACTATTTTATCAACACTACGTTTTCTATTTTCCTGAATCATATTTTAATTAAATTAAAGTTAGCATATCTCTTGTGGTAATTTTAGTTATTCTACCTTTATGTTTAGAAGCAGAAGTAAATTTTGTTATTTTAAATTTGTTTACAATGTCATTCACAATAGATCTTGCTATACTTTATCATTTTGATATATCGTCATATCGTCTTTTGCCGATATTATATTTTTCAATAATTAATTTTCAAATTTCTTCTAATAATTAGTTGGATTACCACCACGCACCATGACGAATAATTATAATATTAAAATAAAATGCATTTCTTCATCGAAATACTTGATAAAAGTAACAAATCGTTAAAATAACGTATATTTGAAATAGTAGCTTGAGAATAATAATTATTATTCTAAGTGAAACTACATGTTATACGAGTTACTATTTGGTCAATTTATTATATGAATTATTTTTAATTTATATCGAAAACTAAAATGGTTACCTGTCTCATCCATTAGTTGTTATAATTAATAGGTAGAAGAGATTCTAGAATCATTTTGGAAAGAGAAGACAAAAGGCAAGCTAATGACATCTTAAAAAAAATTGTACCGTTATATAAAAATTGTACCGATATTTTTTATTTAATTTAACAAAAATCACAATTTTTTGAATGCTGAGATGCTACGGCTCTTTAAGTAAGTTACCTACTTACTTATACAAGCCATATAACATTTCATCACGTGATCTAAGGTATTGATCACGTGATCTTAGTAAAGTTTGAAAGGATGGATATGTAAATAAATCCGAAACTTTGAGTAAAATTGTTCCAACAAATCGTTTCAACAATAATTAATATGCTGAAATTATTATTTTGAGCAAATTATAATGGTTAGGACTTGTAGTATAATATAATATTAGATATATATAAATACAGTTAATATTGCAATTATTATAACTTATAAAATAAAAACAAAAAATATATTTAAATACATACCTGTAAATATAAATTTACAAATTTATGTTCATGAACAAATAAAAGTATTTATTTTATTTATATGTACATACTTACATATTATTATATATTATATTGTATAATAATCATATTATAATGTATAAATACTCATAATATTTATAATTAAAGATATATTCAAATAAAATACAAACATTACTATCATAAAAAATCATTAATTTCTGTCGAGTTTCACAATTTAAATTCTCATGATATTAAAACTAAATAGCTCACACATACACAACATACAGTTATAAAATGATATGCTAAAAGAAATGGGAAAATATGTAAAAAAAAAAAAAAAAAATAATATAAATAATATTAGAGTAGAAGCCTTTGTGCAAAAGGGAAATAACCATAAAATAACATTAAGATTTCATATATAAATATTTATTTAATTCTTATTTTAATTTTTTTTTTTGTTGGTGATGTTTTTCCTATATAGGTAAAAATTTTGTAACGGTATAACAAAAAAAGTTTAAGTAATATATACATGGGTTTTTCTATATACATATATATAAGGTATATAGGTATATGAAATATATGTAATAATAAAACAAATATTTTTTAATATATCTGTCAATTCCCGACAGTTTTACCTGTTTATGCCACATGGATATACTGTTGACAAAACAAGAATAACAAAATTAACTGTTATGTTGATGGAAAGCAAAAAACAAAAAAAAAAAAATTGTATCAAAAGTCGAGCCTCATATGATAGTCTCTCATTATTTATACTCCTTTTGTTATATTGTCTATATTTGATCCTTGGTTTTTACATAAATAAGTTATTTTTATTATTATTTTGTCGAGATGAAATATGATCAGTATATGAAAATATTTTTGATATTTTTTTTTTTGATAGAAATACAAAATAACCATAAATTTCCATATAATATATACTTATAATAATATGTACATACATACCTATATATATTTTAGTAAAAGTATATTGAAAAGTATAAAATTTATTTAAAATTATTATTTATTTGTTAAATAAAAAAAATAAAGGAAGAACAATGAATGGTTCTGTTTTTTCTGTTTTTTCTTTTTTTTAAGCAAAATATGGTTATATGTTAATGGATTATATTTGTACCCGGATAATAATCAATTTTTGATGATTTCAAAAAATTTGTAAAACATAAATATTTTTTTAATTGACATATTTTAAGATTACCTTTATATTGTATAAGTTTATGTTATATATTATATATACTCAAAGCTGTTTAAAAATGAAATTTAAAAATTCATTTAAAATTATTAAAATTTATTGAAATTTTTTAAGGATAAAGCAGCATAAGAGTTTTGATGCTTTTTTTTTTTTTTAATCTAATCAATCTTTTGTATATACGTATTTTAAAATTTTCTGATACAAAATTCAAGAAAGAGTACTTCGGATAATACTGTATGTGTAATATTGTCTACCTACTCTGTATAAAATTAAAATATGAATACCATAAAGGATAATAAAGGATCAATTCTAAGGCTATTAAATTCTATTAAACAACATTTGCACTGTAGATATTCCTAGATTAATAATTGCAGATGACACCCCTATTTTTTTAGCTGCCACTAATCCCGATGATGTTTTAAGTAATCTGAAAAATTCTTTTGATATACTGTACACATCCTCTTTTAATGTCCTGTTAAAAATTAATGTCACAGAAACGACTTCCATTTATTTTACTGAAATTAATTGTGGTCTGGTTCTATTACACATCTAAGAGTTACCAGTGATAAAACGTTAAGATTTCAGAAGCACACTTCCATTACTATTATTAAAATTAATAAATACATATAGGCGTCTGTTGTATCCTTTTATTAATAGGAAATCAACTCTTTCAACAGATATATTATACTACACTACTACACTAAAACTAATAAAAACAATTTTTCAGCCTATAATTTTATATGCAGCATCAGTCTGAAATGATTGTACAAAAACTCGCTCCAAAAATTTACAAATCGCTCAAAACAAACTTTTAAAATTAATTTTTAATATTACAAGATGATTCTCAACCGATAGTTTATATATACAACAAAAGCGAACATAAATAACATTATAGAACAAAATTCATATTTAACCGAAAACTTCAATTCTTCTATTCAAACTTCAAACTTTAATCAAATAATCCTTTTGACTCGTAGTCTAAATTAAAATATTTAAATAGACTAGTGTATAGTTTTAAGTTTTTATATTATTAAGTATATGTATATAAAGACTGGTTTTCTTTTCCATTAAAACTTCTTATATTTCCTTCTCCTTAAAGATAAGGGTAACTCCTTATCCTTTAAAACTGCTTATACTGAAATAAAATTTTCATGTGTCAAGTGAAACTTTTGTAAAAGAAAAATTGTACAATTTATGGAGCATAATATAAATATATTTTAAATGTTTTAAGTATATATTATAATATTATTTAAATTTATTTGGTTACAAACCAAACTTTAGAGTATAAATATCTATCTACGTGGTCAGTTTAATGAGAAACAAACCTTAACTGTAAAACAAGATAATGTCTGAGAAATATGATGAGAAAAAGAAATTTTGAACTTAAATTGCAGCAGTGGCATTAAATGGTAATTTTAGCAGATCCAAGTTTACTAATTCCTTGAATTTCTGTATATTTGTTGTAAATGATTGTTCTTTTATACCCTACACCTAAAGTATAGGATATATTAACTGTGGTATGGTGTTTGGAACCACCAAAAGGAAGCGAGTTGGGAAGCTGCTAAACTAGCCGAAGAACAAACGAGCATATCTCCAACACCAATAAAGATAGAACCTTTAAAATTAGTACAAGAGTGTTTAGTATAAGAGTACTGTAATATTTCCTCTATGTCTCTGAAATTTAAGATGAACTGGAGTGACACACGCGTAGCCTCTAAGGTCTAACAAGCATATCTTCAAAATTAATATAAATAGAAACTTGAAATTTTGTGCAAGGGTAGCAAACCATGCCTCTTTTTCGTTCCTGAAATTCGAGTTGAATACAGAAAGGGAGACTGTTCAAGCAGCTGCCAAAAAACTTATGGATTTTTAACTTAATTGGAATTATTCAGGTGTAGGGTATTAATAAGTCGGTTGCATCGACTTACTGTTACTTTTACTTGTTTTCTAAATGCAAATGGAGAGCTAAAGTAAAATGTATAAAATATTTAAATCTAAAATGTACAGAGTGATTCTCTTTCGGTCTGAAATATCTATAGGATGTATTTGGGGGACCAAAACGAACAAAATATATTCCTGTAGGGGAAGAAGGAGTTTATTTCCCTAAATTTTTTTTTTTTAGTTTTAATTTAATTTAGTTATATCTTAAAAACAATGCAATTTATTAATAAGTTTGAAACATTATCAAAAAGCTATGCATTTCAGCTTTCCAAAAAATGTTTGTCCATATTTCAGACATAATTTCCGTTTAAAATTTAAGAGCATGTAAACGAATAAAAAATTGAAAAGAAAGCCTATTCTTAAGTATTAAAAGAATCAATAAGTTTTTCGGTTATTAAAAGAATAAAATATTTTTTTATGACACCAGAATAATTTTTTAATAATTCGAAAATAAAACACTTTTATTAAAAATTTGCATTTCGATACTTAAAATTAACATAAAAATAAATGTATGAAAAAATTAAATATTTTTATGGGTAATTAAAAATCTAAAGCGGATTTTCTTTAGAGTTTAAATGATAAAAGAAAATTATAATAATTAAAATTTACCCGAATATTTTAATGCAATAAATTTTTTCGCTGTCCGTATTTAAAATTTCTCAGACCAGAAATAAAAATCGCGTTAGTGTTATACTATCAAGAGGTTTTTTTTTTTGTTCATTTATTAAGGAAACAAAATATAAAAAGAATAAAAATGAAGAAACTAAAAAAACCATCGACTTAAATAGAATTTAAATTTTTATGTTTGTTTAACTACGTAATGATAGCCCTTATTACATACAGAGTTACCAATCGATACAATTAGCTATTTATTTATATACTTTTTTTATAATTTATATGTGAGTTATAAGGTATATAATGAAAATTGTTTCTTTATGTTATATTATTTGAATATTTCTTTTGTTAACATTAGGATATTTGGTTATCTGTGAGTTATAAAACATAAATAAAAAATTGTTAGTTACATTTGATATAATATGCTTATTTTTTTTTTGAAATACTGATATGATATGTAAAGTAATATTTATTTTTTGTCATTAATACCAAATGATAGTTGAATCAGATTGAAACTTAGATCAAAAATATTTTTAATTTTAATGAGATTTAAACCTGATGGTCTCTTAAAATCTGTGGTCGACACTCTGACCATAAAACTAGCTAGCCAGAAATTTGGATTTAGTTATGGGATATTTTTAATTATACCATTTTATGCAAAATCATTATTTAATATTAAAGTAATATTATTCCATAAGAATAATTATAATTATAATTTACAACTACTGTAATTTATAAAAAGATTATGAGAAAAAAAAACTAAGTATTTTTTGTTAAAGGAATGGTAAAGTTTTAATTAGCTTGAAAAATTCGGATCGCTAACAATCTTATTCTCTTTAAAATAAATTTATAAAAGAAATTATTTTAATAAACAATTTAATATATTTTTTTAAAAAATGTTGAAAGTGTTTTTTATTAAATATATTTTGAAATTTTCTTTCTAGTCCAGACTACTATAGAAAAAAAAAAATTCCTAAATTTTGTCTTGTTATTTATGCCTCGGGTAAATAGGAAATAAACCAATAAAGAAAAGATTTTAATTTTTCAATTGATTAAAGTACTTATTATTATATAAATTCTTTTTCTTTAATCTCTTTAAAAATTTAACTCGATATTTCAAAATATTTAAAGAATTTCATTTTTAAAATATTTTAAAATTCATTTTACGTTTCCAAAAACTGTGCATCACTACTGACACAAATTAAGTTTTCTTTTAAAACAAAAAAAAAAAAAAAAAATCATCAAATGGTAACAAAAATATAAGTGTATAATTTAACAAATTGCTTTCAAATCACATTTATTCCATTAACAATATACAAAATATACAATAAAATAAAAATAAATTATTCAAAATATCGAAAAGTAAAAAAAAAAAAAAACAAATATTCCATCAAAACTCAATAATTTTATTAAGTATTTCCCTTTCATTTTTTTTCTTTCAAAGTGTTCTGCAGTTAAAGAAAAGCGAGAAAAAAACACAACAACAACAGCTTTTGAATAATTTTTTATCATTTATGACGCGTCCTTTAAAATTTACACCAACAACATGTCTATTATTATTGCCCTATATATGTATATACAATATATATGTATTAATACTCTAAAATCCTACAAAAAATAATAAAAAATTAAAAAAAAAAAAAAAAAAAATTGAAAAGTTCGCTAACATGATTACTGCAGTACAATTTTATTCATTTCTTGAATTTTGATCCTTTGGACTTAAATTATTTACGAATCTCTAGATACAAAAAAATAAGAAATCCCAACTGTACTTACATAATAACATATTATCTAAGTATGATGATTCTTATAAAGGAATCGTAATAATAATAATGGAAATGGGTGATGGAAGTAGTTGTTATAATGGTAAATATTTTTTATTTTTTTTTTTTTTTTTGTTTTTTTTATTTAATTCAACATTAAATAATATTTGATATGAAAAATTCACAAAAAAGTGAAATTTGACCAGAAGGTACTCAAGAAATAACATACATACATATCAAAACAAAACAAAAAAAAAAAAAAAAAAAAAAAACAAGAAGAAATAAAAATTATTATAATATGTACGCAAACATTCATATTATTATGTGCGTATCCCCTTTTATTTTTATGTTGCCGTGATGTACAAGGATTCACTTTTCATTTTTAAAGTACAGTTATATGAAAATTATACGCACTTTTTTTTTTTATTTCGTCGTATTTTGATATTTGTTTAGCCTTTTGGTGTTTATTTTCTTTTGATATGATTTCATGTGTTCTAATTTCTGCGTGTTGCGCATAACTGTTTATTATTTTCATGATTTTCATATCTTTTTGTCATTCCTTTCTTTTTATTTTGTTTTTCTTTTTTTGGTTTTTTTTAAGGATAAGTCACTTATAAAAATTAAATTTTTTTTTGTTGGTTTTTTTTTTTTTGTTTTTATGGGGGTATGCATGAAATCTTAATGCTCTTGATGGCGCATTATTAATTTTTATGTGTTTCATAAGGATTAAAGATTTATTAAAAAAAAACAAAGCAAAAAAAAAAATAAAATAAAACAAAAAAGAATGAAATGTTAAAATAAAATAAAATAAAATAAAACAAAAAAAAAAAATGTGGAAATGTAAAAAGAATCTTAACTGAAATGAAAATTTATCAAGTTTTATAGTTATAAAGAACTTCAACTTCAAATTTTCCATTTTTAAGTTCTTGTCTGTATAGTTAACTACAATTAAAGTACGCTGAATGACTTTTTGACATTTGTATTCTATATTACATTATTTGAAAAAAAGAAAACAGTGTTACCAGACAACTTTTAATTCGAATATAAGTTTTGTTTTTTTTGAAATTAATTTCTACAAAAACTTAAATTGGAATAATATAAATTTGAATGAAAAATTAATTAAAAATTTAAAGTAGATTTTTCCAATTGCATTAAATTTTTTTAAATACCTATATAATATCATAAAAGAAAATATAATTTGAAATTAAAATTGGTGTAGAAAAAGAATCTATTATGACTATATAAAATGGGGTAGTAGGTCTAATTTAAGTTTTAAATTTTAAATTTATTTCACTGGGTCTTTCATACCTCGAATCTTTTCATTAATACAGATAAAATTTATGAAACATGGTATAATATTTACGGCTTTTCAAATTTTATGGCATTTAGTTACATTTAGTAAACAATTTTCAATCGTATAGAGAGCATTAAGCGTCCACAAATTCGCTTATTATTTATGTTAATTCCTTATAAGAGTAACTATAAGTACTTATAAGAATAATTATCGAGGTGTGGTAGTTATGTTGTACAAGTCGAAAAAAAATTTTTTTTTTAAATGTATTTCTCTGCCACATTAAATGTGGACAGAAAATTACACAGCCTTTCCTGTTCAGTCTTGGCTATAAATGTCGTAAGGGGGAATAACTCTTACGACGTATGTAGGATTCGAACCCACACTCATTCGATGTTTACAGTGTATTTTATACGCTCTTACCCACTAGGCCACCGAGCCCCCAGTCTAAAAAAATTTAAAAACATTTTAAGATATTTGTGCGTCATCTAATATCTTATACAGGAATTATTTTATTTATTTATTTTTAATTATATTGAAAGTATTTATTTATCTTTATAATTTACCGTTATTATTTTGAAATAAAATAAACCTAATTTTTTTAAATACATGTACCGATGGGATTTGAACAATCCTTACTTTGTTAAGGATTCAATTTTTGGTAACAAAGTTCTTTAATGAAGAGAAATAGATAAATTTTTATAGAAATTAAGTTTATTTTAATAGAATGTGGAGAAACGGTTGTATAAAAAAGGTTTTTCATTTTTTAATGTTATCTATCCATGCAAAACACATAGCGAAGAGACAAAGGGTCTTCTGAGTGATTCTTTTTTTCTTAATTATTATAGGAATATTTAAAATTTTTAAGTCCTGAAAATTGTCAATTTCTTTAAGTATGTTCTGTAAGTTTAAAAAAAATGTTCTTTACAGATTAGTTATTACAGATTTTTCCTAATTTTTGTTGGTGTATTATTTTTTATTTCGAAATTTTTACTTTTTAAAAATACTTTTATTTAAATTAAATAATTTTTGAAATTAATAGCATAAAAATAATTATCTATTTTGTGTTTTTTTTTTTTGCAGGATTCAATTTTATCAACAAATGGACTTTTAAGCACAATTGTGCCCAAAGTCGACACAAGCAGTAAGTACTCTTTTTGATTTATTAGTATTTTAATTAAAATAAAACTAGTTATATTTTAATAAAAAAATTTATAAACAAAAAAATCTCTTATCATTTGAATACACCTCGTAATCCGTCAAAAGTTACGGAAAAAAATAAGTCATACCTAGTTATTTTTCAATTTATTATGTATTTAAAAAAAATGCTAATTAACTTTTTTATCATTCCATTATTTAAATTTCAAACTGTTAACAGTGATGTATAATATGCAAACCAAACATTAAACTAGGTATAGTTTGTGTCTTCAAACTATTTCATCAGATTTTATAAATAAATATGGGCTCCTACAGTTTACGTGGTCACTACTTTAGGTACCAAATTTTTAAGTTACAGCATTTGCAAAGCCAATGGAGCAATCAAATGCAATATACTTTTTAAAGTAAAACTTCTACTCCATATCTTGAATTCGACCATGTTATTACTGTTCTAAAAAAATATAGTAATACATTTATCTTAAGTCTTCACTTTAAAAATTCAAATGTTTTTTTTTTTTTGCTTTGAAAAATTGGAAAACGTCTCTATAGTTTTCTTAGCATCGACTAAACAATACCAGATGTATTTGTTATTCTAGTTGAATATTTTTGTTTCTTCTATACTATTATTAAAATTTAAATGCTTTGAATAATCGACGTTCAAATCATTTAAAAGCATAAATTTTAACATACTGTCAACAGATAACCTTACTGTACAAACATTTTCGTTTATGATCAATAATTTAAATTTCCAGAGTTTTTTAATAATTTTAAAAGTGTATTATTTCATAAAAACAATGTATACCAACTGAAATATAGGTAGGTACTGAAACGAGATAGTCCTAACATAGGTAAGACGTGTAGAAATTATCATAGAAGAAAATAAAATGATTACCAAAATATGGAAAATAATAAAATAAATTCCAATATTATTAACTTATATATTAATAGTTAGGTAATCAAATTGCTTTCAACCCACTATATGGTTCAAAGTTTCAAAATGTTTAAGCCACATAAGCTTCAAATTAAAATACCATTATTTACAAGCATCACTGTGCATTCACATCTTAATAACCCGCTTGACCTACTTCAGAGTATTGCTTCAGATTTCGGCGTCTCTTATTTAAAATTTAGAAAAAACATGTCTAACGAATATCCTATATTGAAACAGAGGTTTTAATTAAAAATTTTGAAAAAATGGGGAATACTTGATTTTTACAATGAATTTAATAAATAAATAGTACATAGTTAATATAAATTTCAACATGTATTTTATTTAAGTAATAAAATAAATAAAAAAAAAAAAATCATCCAGCTATTGATGCAGTGGTTGACGCACCGCTTCTTATTCATAAGGTAATGAGAGGTCTCGGGTTCGATTCCCGGCTGGGTACAATAATTATAATATAAAAAAAAAAATATTCATATATCGCAATATATAAATACTTAAATATATCACATAATATCTCGTACACCCCACATTCCTACCAGGAAACAGGGGTTATAGCTACCTGGCACATTATGTACCACGGTAACTGTATATAAATAAATAAATAAATAAAAAATTTTTTTTCTATTTAAATTAAGTCTAAATAGAGTTCCATTTTTCAGCCGTTTGCCAGTTAAGAGCTTCGACTGATATTCATGAAAAGAAAGTTTACAAATACATATTCTGGAAAACGGGGAAATCCTAAATTTGAAACCAACTATGTTTTTGTTAAAACCAATTTAACAAAACTCAATATCTAATTCTAAATAATAAAAATTAAACTAGTTAGTAGTTTAAATTCCTTTAAATGCAACAATTGCTTTTAGTATTCATTACATTTTTGAGTTTGAAATCCAATTAGTTGTTTTTAGAATGAAAAGAGAATGTGCTTTTTTAATAAAACTCTTAATATTTAATAATAAGAGTTTCGAGTCGACTTTATTTCCATTTTTTGCATTCGACTTTATTTTTGGACAATTTTGATTGGAAATAAGATCGAATGGTTAATTCAACTTTATTTTTATTGTTTTTGGTAATAAAGTCGATTCAACTTTATTTCGTTCAACTTTATTTCACCCCTCCATTTATTAATACTCCCATGGTTATACTTTCTCTTCTACACTTCCTTGTGATTGATTCATTCCGATTAAAATATCTAATAATATAAAAGCTACAAAAAAAAAAAAAACAAATCGAGTCGGTTCGAAAGTATAACAGTAGAAACTCTGTGATTGTTTGAACCAAAAGCAAGTAGAATATAATTTTAGAAATTTTTAAAGAAGTTCATTTTCAAAAACGACAAAAAAAAACTATTTTCATTTGTAGGTTGTTCCTTTGCAATTTTTTTTTTTTGGAGGTTTTTTATGTCGAGAAAAACTACGAAAAAATAACAGATAAGTTTATTAAATTTAAAGCAAATCTTATAATATAATTAAAAGTGTATGGGTTTCTTATATTGACGTAAAGCCTTCTTTTCGTCTTCTGATTTTCCATTCAACATACTCATCATTTGGTTTTTGTCGCCTAACACACGAACACTTATCCTGTTTTATAGATTCCTTTTAGGAGTCAGTTTTAGGAGTCAGTTCTAACGAGAATAAAAGTTTGATATATTAACACAAAGCATTCCAAAGCATCTAAACAAGGAGAGTTTTTGTTGTCCTCAGACATAAAAATCATGTAAAATATGTAATCAACTCAATTGTTATGAAATGGTAGGATATACAAACATTTTTTGACATAGTTATAGTATATGCTTAATTTCAAAAATAAAAGAAATTCTCCTCCCAAAATTTTATGGATAGGAACGAAAATTTAACAAAATTTTCTATTTCACATAGAAAATAATAATTTAATTTAGATACCAAATTATAAACTATTATTATGTGATCCATGACTATGCGATCTATTATTATGAGATCTATGAGAATAATGGTTAAATTACAATGCTTCATTTCTATGATGTAGAAATTATATCAAAACTCGAAGGAACGAACAAATAGGCGAATACAGTAAATCTAATAAACAAAATATTTTTGCAAAATTTTCCAAAATAAAAATATTTTTAAAATACTAATGCAAAAATATTTCAATAAAAATAATAATAGAATATAAATTTTTGTTATAATATTATGTTAAAAGGATCACTAAATGTCTACTTTTTGATCCTTATAAATAACGTATAAAAAATTAAATATTCTTTTAGTAAAAACAAAATTTTATATTTAAATGGAAAATTTTTTTTTTTTATATTTTTAATTTTATCGATATAAATTAAAAAAAAATTATTTTTTTTTTTTTTTTTTTTTTTGTTTAATAAAATATTATTATGACCTCAATTTGTATAATATTTGAACAATATTTATTGTTTAATATTAATTCTTATTTCAATAAAAATCGTAATTGACTACTCTATTGTTTTTTTTCCGAAAATTATATATATACCTATACAATAATATAGAAAATAAGTTAAATATTAAAATAATAACATATAAAAATAAATTGAATAATGCAAATATTTTAGATATCATTAATATGTTATTAAATTTATAAATAAAAAAAAAAGGACCAAAAAAAAAAATACAAATATGATAAAAACAGTATTAATAATATTTTCATAAAAGTTTAAAATAACTTATAAAGTTTTTTTCCTTTGGAAAACTTAACACCAAAAATCCATTTCTTAAATATTTTTTTTTTTATTTCAAAATTGCAGACTTCTAGGCGCAATAGTAAAATTAATTTATATTATAAAACAAAAACAAAAAAAAAACAAAAATTATTCAAAATTATTGAATTCATTATTTAATTATCTATCTAAAAAAAAAAAAAAAAAATTAAATATATTTTAATTTGACTACATATTGGTGCCAGAATATTTAAAAGAAAAACATTTAAGTGTTCTGACTAATTAAGTACATCCTTAAGTTTATTGTCCTGGAAAAACAAAATTAATTGAAATCTTTAAAGTTTTTTCCATATTAATAAATTATAAAAAGTATTAAGTATTTAAAAAATGCAAACCGTTATAAACTATATATTATACTGTTATTATATAATAGAGTTACAATTATGTCAAAAGAGGGGAAAAAAACTTAATAAAAGGGATAACCCAAAAATTAAATATAATGGTAATGTAAATAGTTACAAAAATATCGATGACTCTGTATAGAAATAATTATTTTAAAGTTTTTAAATGGAATTGATAATATTATTAGGTGTACATTACAGTTGACTGGTTCAACTAACATTTTTACTTTATTTAAAATAATATCGTTTTTATTAATTTATTATATATAAAAGAGTACGTAAAATATAAATTTTTTAATATCATATTTTTTATAATATATTATCGTAAAAAAATATAAAAATATAAAGTACCTATATATTATATTGGGTGTACCAATTTTAAGTTTTAATGAAATTTTTTTTGTTTGTTTGAAATTTAAAATTGTAAAGAAATTAAAATTTTAATGTTTGAAAATAAATTTCGTATTAGTAAAAATATGGCTTAGATAAAATCGTATGAAAATAAGGCCGAACCTAAAAGTTTGTCAGATCTAAAAGTGAAAAAGTTGTTGTTCTTTACTTGTTAGTTTGTTATCTTTTCCTTAATAATTTTTTTCATAATATATTTCTGTTTATTATCCATTCATAAAATATTCATAAAAAAATATTCGTATGGGACTCTACGTACCGACAGACCCACAGACAGGCAGACAGATAGACAAAGAGACACTCCAAAATAATTTAATTCAGTTTCCAACGTACTGAAGAAAATGCATATAATATGCAAAAATCTGAGATTTGAAATTTTGGCACCAGCACATACTTTCCTTATACACAGTTATATATATTATGCAACCGGTAAAAATATTGCAAAATACAAAATAAAGATCCAGATGCTTCATATACCGTTTGATATTTTTAATAATGAGACACTCTGAATATTTTTATTAATAAAATCGAATATATTATGTAATAATATCAATGATCAAGGTTATATGTATAATATGTGTATATGCATAAAAGTTTCCACTTATTATACCCGATCTATAAGGATTGGGTATATTAAAATTGCTCCTCCATTTGTAACACCTCGAAATAAGCTAGCTAGATATACTTTCAAAGGTATGGATCGGACCGGAATCAAATTCTAAGTCGAATAAGCTTTGTCCGTCCGTCTGTCCCTCCGTCAGCAAGATAACTCATTAAAAACTAAGAAAGCTAGAATCTTAAAATTAACACAAAATATTCTTACATCAATTTGTAGGTTCCCTATTTTTTTTTGGCTGAGATCCGAGCAAAACTTCGGGTGGCTCTCGAAGAACTAACTTTTAGATCTCCACATTATTTTTGAAATAGAGCCATGCAATTTTAACTACTGATAGATATTATAAAAATATTAATTTTATGGAACAACTTTTTTCTGTAGCTCCACTCGTTACGGAACTACAGCCCCCAAATTTTGAAAAAGCTCTATATTTAAATTTTTATAACACAAGCTCTATAAGGAATATCTTCAATTTGAAAATGCCAAACGATAGCTGCTTTTATAAGCTTTACAAAAATATATATACAATAAATATATACTTGTAGCATACGGTGTGTTAATTTACCGTTATGCGAAACTCAAATTTTGCAAAATTCTTGACTCCTCCTATCTTCCAAACGGTTTAAGTTAGAAACTTGAAATTTTGAGAGAAGTTAGGTCTCTGAAAATAATGAGTCATTTCAGAAAATATTTTTGTATCATCCCCCGTTTCGGAGCTGTATGGGGTCAAAAACTAAAAAATTCCTTATTTTTAAACACCTGTAACATGAACACCTGTCCAAATTTTTTTGAAGTAATATACAAAAATTAAAGCTCCAACATTATATTTTTATTTCTATTAACAACTTTTCTTATTAATATAGGGTTACCTTAACGACGAAAGTATGACTTCATTATTCCAAAATTTTGGAAAAGTTTTGGATTGATAATCGTTATGTGGAAGGTAAGAATCTGCTTTTGAAGAATGTATAAACACATAGTTTGAATATATTATGTACACACCATAGTTCTGAAAATTATAAAATTCACCCAAATTATTTTAAAATACTAAAAAATTAAAAAAATAACATTATAAGCAAAGTGACATACTAACGGTTCGTAAAGGATCTTAGAGTTGACAAAGACAACTGTATTCTTCATCGTTTTTTTCTTTTTTTTTGCTATAGAGCAATGTTATTTGATGGTGTTGTTTTAACAATATTGCCGCGTTATTCAAATGCTATAGATATATAAAATGGGCAAACATTTTTTTTATTTTACATTATTTTTTGCATTTTAGACGGGTTTTCGTTTTCATTTTTTTTCTGTTTTGTTTTTTTAATAAAAAGCCCTTATGAATGAATTTAAATAATTCATATTTTATAACCTATATATAGTACATTTTTTGGTAAAAAACAAAATTTTTTTTTTTGTTCGGGTGTTTTGGTGACAATAAACCATGCATCATAGTATACTACTCTGTATTTACTTACAGTCAAACAGTTATTCTTGAAAAGAAAATAAAAAATAAAACAAAAAAAAAAAGTGTTATTTTTTATATTCAATATGTGTTTGAAAACAGATAAAAATTATTTACATTTATGTATATCTATATATAAATCATAATATGATGTATATACCTACCTATATAATTATATATGTATTTCTATTTATTCAAAACCGTTATATTTTTTTTAATATATGTTTGGGTACATAAAAATTTTATTTTTTATGTTTATATGCTTTATGAAATAGAAGTAATCGAAGAACTGAAATGTGTTTTTTAGATCATAAGTCATATAAAAAAAAAAACAAACAAAAAAAAAAAATTAAATGTCAAATTGTAAATAGTAATGTGATATTCAAAACAAAAAATTAATGAAAATAAAATATGAAAATAGATAAAAAAAAAAAAAAATAAAAGTTCAGGACGAAAAATTTATTAATTTAAGGTATTATAGGTATATATACTTGTATATATAGATTTTTAGAAATGACATTTTTTTTTTAATAATAAAAAAAAAAACAATAATCAAAACAAAAACAAAACCTTAAAAATTTAAATAGGCAGTAGAAACATGTATTTTTGAAAATATGTTAATATAAATAATGTTCTTATTATTTATTTGTTAGTTGTACTGTATATTATGTATATAATGTACGTATATGTACAGTAGGTATATTACAAAGGTCTATAATATGAATTTGTTTGTCCAATACCTAATAGGTTATAGATACTCATGGATTTACTAAGATATTAGATAAAAAAAAAAAAAAACTTTAATTTTAAAGGATTTTAAAGGAGCTTTTGCTAAATAAATTCAAAATACTAGAATATTTTATTTTATGTAAAATACCTACAGTTAATATTATTTAATAATACTTCAGCTATTTAAAATTAATAAAATAAACATGATTTTATTCAGTATTCATTTATAAAAAGTATTTTTTTTTTTGTCTTTTCCACTCCTTTATGGAGCATAGAACTTCCAGTAACAAATTTCAGTTTCTAGAATCAAAGGTTTCACTAGCGGTTAATTATTCGGCTGCATATAGTTATTGTACAAGATTAAAACGCAATTATGTTAATATCTGCGCAATCTATATTACCTTAATATTTAATGGTTTGTCTTAGCGAAAATTGTGGATATTATGATAAAAAATATTTTTAAAGACATAAAGTCTTAAAACTAACCACTTTTTCGCCTTTCATTCAATTTATTTCTTGTTTTGACACATCAAGTCACCTACTTTCTTTTGACAATTGGACACATTGTATATTACAATATGACTTTATATGTGGATATAATTACTTTTTATTATATCTATATGATCCAGCCGGGGTTTAAACCCGAGACCATTCGAATAAAAGGGTTAACTACACCATTGCCTGGATACAAGATAACAATAATTTAGATAGGTATTTATTTCAAGAACTTTAATTTTAAATAATTTAATGAATTTTCTTTAGATGATTCTTTAAATTTAAATAATTATATAAATAATTAAAGAGATTGTAAAAATGTGGACATAATAAATTAAAATAGAATCCGAGTTTTGTAATTTGAAAAAATAATAGTAATAATTTTTAATTAATTATGATATGTTCGTACGATAGTGAAAATTCCTTTAAAACACAATAAAAAAGTCAGGAGCGTGGTCATATCTTTATTTTATTTGCCTGTAATGTGATTTGACTGTATTTTTTGTAAATTGCATGCATTATCATTTGGCTGTATTTCATTTGACTGTATGTAAAACGTATTAAGAGGGGTTTAGGAGGAGTTTAAGGGGGGAAGCCCCATTTTATTTTAAAATATTTATATAAAACATGAAATTAAGGAGAATTAGATAGTTGGTTGGCAGCCCCATTTATTATTGAAGTATGTGCAGTGTAAAACATATAATTAGGATTTTAGAGTTGACTACAAAATCAGTAATTTGTTTAGTAGGAGTTTGGAGGCAGTAGATCCTTATTTTCTTGAAATCTGTGTGTAAAACATATAATTAAGGAAACATGTTAGAGTTTATTATAAAATCAGGGTTTCAATAATTTGTTTAATAAACGTTTCAGGGCAACAGCCCCTTTTTGTTGTTAAAATATTCGTGTAAAATGTATAATCAGGATTTGAGAGTTTGTTGCAAATGGAAAACAGTCTTGCATTAATGTTACCCAAAAAATTTATTGATTTGATGAAAATTTAAAAATTATTTTTAAATGTTTTTAAATATATTTGTATTAATATTATTGATTTTATATTCATTTTTCTTTAATTGTATTAAAATTTAAATGTTATATCTTTTACTACATAAGTAAACGGCAAATTTGAAAAATCATATTTTTATATTTTTTTCTAAATTAATTAAAAAATCGATTTATTGAATCAAGAAGAACTAAAATTTTTATAACTTAAAACTTTTATAAATTTTTTTTTTATATTAGGTATTAAAATATTAATTTAAAGTTTTTAATATCTGTGTTAAAAAATAATAAAAGTAAGTTTTAAGATTTTTTAAATTCAGAAACTTTTACAATTAATACAATATTAATTGTACGGAACAAAAAGAATTAAATTATAATTCTTTATAATGTAAAATAATAATATATATAATCTTTATAATATAATGTAAAATATTAAAGTTGTTTCGTTCTTCAACACTACTGAACTACACAATAGGCACAATATAGTGTTGAATTGCCTAGACAATTTCCAAAATTTTAAATTCTTCGGCTAGCAACACAAAAAAAGCTTTATTGGATATTTTTTTTATGAAACACCTTGTTCAAGTGTTACCATGCTTAAGTATCCATTTATTTAATAAGGAAATGGAATATTTTTTTTTATTTTGTTACACCTTTTCTAGGAACATCCATTTTGCGTTGATATTTTGATATTATCCCAGAAGATGTTACATTTAACCAATTCTTGGTGGATTATTTTGCGCTATGTATTGTTAAAACGGCTACATCTTTTTGTTCCTTGAGGGTTCCATTCTAAGGTAGTCCGCTCTATGCTTTTTTTTTTTTTTTGCGAGAATAGGTGGGAATCATAGAAAGACACTATAGAGGAGTGAAAACGAGCACGATTCCTCTATGAGTGTGTGGAACTTTAACCCACTAAACACCACCTCCCTTTTTTAACCAAACAATAGATTTTACGACCTTTCGTACTACTGTACTGCCTGGTCATAGGAAGTTGAGTTAAGGAATGATTCAACTTAAACGAATGACTCAACTCATGACTCAAAGGCTTGGGTTCGGTTGTTTAAGCATATATGGCCTATCCAATTTTTTTTCTGCGCCTAGTTTGCTTTTTATGGGTTTTTGATCGATTAGTATCCAGGTATCTTCCTTAGTTATTATGTTTAGAAATGGAATATTAATTTTACTTATATGAAAAAGATAAAACTATATTATGGAACTGATTTCATTTTTCAAATTAAAACTATAATAATTTTTTAATAATCAAACTGTTGTTATTTACTACAGTGAAAATTAATTTTAAATAAATTGAATGAAAAGAAGAATTTAAATTTTTTCTCGAAAAGTTATTATTTTATGTCATTTTTAAAAACAGAAATAGGTATTTTTTTTTTCTTTGTTTTAAAGTGTGTGGTTAAAATTTCATATTTTGCCTGTCACTTCTCGTGTAATTCCCAAATAATCTATGATTACAATATAAGATTTATTAAATTTTTACTGACACTGACAACTTTTTAACGATTGACTTATTATTAATAATATTAAATTATTGGTAATTTGTTTTACGATATCATTTGTTTCTTTTTTCATTTATTTAAAAAAATTATTTATATTTCTTATTATTATATAAAAAATAATAAAAGAAAAATAAATTTTTATTTATTTTTTTTTTGTATAAATTTATGTACGATCATATATAATGATGATGATGGTTGCCTTTTTTTATGTATTTCAGAACAAATTTATGATGCTTATATAATGTGCATATTTTAAATTACTATGTATAATATTTATATTTACTATGGTGTAATAAAAATAAAATAAATAATAAGAGCAAAAATATGTTAGTACTTATATTAAAAAAAAAAAAAAAAAAAAATAAATAAAAAAATTTAAATGTTATTGAGCCATATTCTAGATATACATTGAAGCATGTAACTATAAATCTAAGTACCAAAAAATAAATTTCTACATAAACAAAAAAGAAAAATCAAAAAAACAAAAAAAAAAAAACCAAAAAAAAAGAACATAAAAAGAGTTAAGTTATAATATACTGTCTTATATGTTAAGAATGATAGGTATATTCGTGAAGGACACTTTAAAATTAGGTTTAGGATTTTTTTAAAGTCTACTAAAAGTTTTTTTTATTGTGTAGGAAGCTGCTATACACATTATTATTGCGTAAAAAATTTTAAAATTAAATTTAAAATATCTTAAAAAAACAAATTTAAAAAAAAAAAAAAGTATCTTCAAAACATTGTTATAATAAATATTCACATTACATATTATTATGTTTTATAAAGAAATCATTAGTTAGATGAGCTAGTGAAGTAAAAGTTTTGTATTTGTTAATTGAAGAGAAGTCAAATTGAAAATTTTTTTTTTCCCATATTGATTTATTATTTTGTCATTGTTATAATTATGTTATGTTAAAAAAAATTATTAAAAAGATTTTCTTTGTTTTATTTGTTAACACTGAAAAATATTTAATTTTTTCATATTAAATTATGTATTTAATGAGTGAAAATAGTTATTTAAGTGTTATCAGACCAATAAATATGACAATATTTCCTTTAATCTATAAATGAGTAAAAAAACTTAAAAAAAAATCAATATTAGATGACGTGTTGTTTTATAAAATCTTAGCTTAACTTAACTAATTTACCCTAAAGTGAAATATAACTAAAACTCAAATTTAGAGAAAATTTTACAAGTTAGAGTAAATTACAAAAATTTACTTAATTCATTTTTACCAAATGTTCAATCCTCAAATATCTTTACTTAAAATATAATTTCAAATACAAATAATATATTTAGGATATAATTTTGATTAGGAATATAATGTCAATATAATAACGCATATAACGTATATAATGTCAATATAACAATTTTTTTATCTAAAAAGCTGAAATAATTGCTCAGAAATAATAAAGTCGAAGAGTAAAGGTCTTTTTAATCTACTTTTTAGTTTGGTAAAATATGCTATTTTTTTTTCTTTATTAAAACAAGATATGTATCTAGGTTTTTAATCTTTTACAATATGGATCATATAAATAAAAAAAAACAATAATAATGTTCATAAAATAAATAGCTGGTATAATGTTCTGAAAAGTACAATTAATTTAACCATACTAAGCTATAGTATCATAAAGTGTATATTTATTAAAAGTCAAATTTCAAATTACAAAAAAAATTATTAAAAATTCAATTTAGTAACATATCCAGCAGCTAATATAAAATAATAAATTGATGTAATATATATACTAAGAAAAAGAGAGAAAAAAATATCAAATCATTTTCTGGAGTTTCGAATGCTCTATTAATCTATTATAATGACTTCGAATTAATTTTAACGTAAAATTTCCATTTTCCTACGATTTTGATTCCTATAATTTTTGCTTCCTTGCATAAATATTTATTAAAATAGAAATGTTTGTATCCAGAATTAAGTTTTCGATATATTTGTTGATACAAACTCTTATGCACTTTCAAATCACTAAACTGTTTTTTATTTTTTTCTATTTTTACTGTTATTTATTCCTTCTGTTTCTGTTTACATCCTTAAAAAGTTTACAAAATTAAATTAACTTAATGTTTAAATTTATTTACATGTAAAAATAATAATTTTTTATTTTGTAAATTTTGGTTTTCTTTTCTTAATTTACTCATTCTTCTGTATTTAAGAAATAATAATTTTATATGTATTTTCATTTCTTTTATATATCAAATAATAAAACAAAAGAACAAAAAATTAAAAAAAAAATAGTATTGCATACTTATAGGCAAATATAATTTCAATACAATGTAAGATTAATAATTGTAAGGTGCATGTGTAATTCAACAATTTTTTTTTTAATTGACAAGATATTTTATTAGAAAAGCAATTTTGTAGATAGACTATATATAAATTGATTGAATATTTTATTAGTATTAGTAGTCAACATTAGTAAAAGAAAACAATTTTGGGTTTTAATCAAAAAAATGTGAAATACAAAAAAGAAAAATGTCCTTAAAAACACTAAATTATCATATTATATTAAAATGAATACTTTTGATTTTAAATTTTTATCATTTAAAACGCATATAATGTCAATTGACGTTATGCACATTGATATTATGCGACCTCCCCACCCCCTTTGCTATAACATTAAACAAAAAAGAAAACGAAACCATTAAGACTTTTTTAAAAAAATTTCTTTTTCTTATTTTATATTTTTAAAGAACATATTTTCATAGTTATTGATGTGTCACATCACTGTGTCATACAAAAATTAAAAACAACAAAAAAACAAAAAGAAAAAATTCAAATAAGGGAAAAAAACAATTCTTTAGTTGACATATTGTTATATTAAGATTTTGTGATAAATCACGCAACATTTGTTGCACTTAGGTGTTTTTTTTTTCAACAAACATATTTTCTTACTTACTTTAGTTTCTTTTACTTACTTACTTTAACTTTACTTATACGAGTATATTTTATTTTCCTTAGTTTAATATTTTGTGTTGGTACTTTTCTTTATGTAACTTTAAAATATATTTTAAAAGAAATTTGGTAACGTTTGTATCTCTTATGAATTCATTTTTTTATAAATGTTTTTTTTTTTTTTTTTTTTTGTTTGATATTCCTATATTTTGTTGTTTTATTATTTTCAAAATGATTTTAAAACAAACACCATTATTATTATAACAAACTTTTTATATATTATAATGTAGAAAAATTCACAATTGAATAAAAAAATTTAAGTAAAGAAAAGTTCAAATATCAAAGTAAAAACAATTTAAAAAAAATGTATATGTATATATATACATAAATGTATATATATAATAAGGGAAAAAATGTGAAAAAGTAAATAAAACGCAAAATAAAAAAAAGGAGGGTAATTCAATATTTAACCGTAAATTTGTAGGTTTTTATGTATCTTTCAGATGCTTGACAAGGAGATCGATGACTTTTAAGAAAAATAAAACAAAAAAATGTATCTATAGGTATTTTATTTATTTATTTGTTTGTTTGTATTTTTTTTTTTTTTTGTTTCATTTTAATGTTTCATTTGTCAGTTTAAAAGAATTTATTTCTATAATAATGTTTCTTTTTTTTTTGTTTTATTTCAATTTAATAACTACTTTAGGGTATTCCTTATTCACTAGTTAAATTGTTAAGGGAATAACTATACTTGTTATATTTGAAAATTCTCTGAAATTCTGTATTATATATTGTATTACAAATTACAAATTTGAAATTTATTAAATAAGTAATTATCTAAGTTTAACCATTTAAATTTTTATATTAAGTTGTATAAATTATATTTTATTTTATATTATTTTTTAATAATTTAAAAAATATAATATTAATGATTTAAATGTAGTAAACAAGTAAGTCTATATATAGGTTTTATTTTAAAGTGACATGTAAAACATTTTGACTAAAATTCTAAAGAAAAACATTAAACGATTTCTCAATTATTTTCTTTTTAGTTTTTTTTTTTTTTGCGAGGGTAGGTGGGAATCATTGTAATACACTGTAGAGAAGTGAAACGAGCATGAGTCCTCTATGAGTTTGTAGAACTTTAACCCACTAAACACCACCTCCCTTTTTTTACCAAATAATATAGATTATACGACCTCACTAGCTGGTCAAAGGAAGTTGAATTAGGGAATGAAAATTTGATTTCAAATTGGCAGGTATATTGTAAATAACGAATTTTCTTAAGCCGAATTATGCTATTTGTGAATTTGAACTACATAGTAGTGGTGGGCAGCAGAAGCTCTTTTTGTTTCTCTTTGGAATGCTTTGACGGGAGGCATCAATCTCGTTAGAACAAAAAGATCACTCTTATAAGGTATCTACAAAAGAGGGTAAATGTTCTTGTCAGGAAAAAAAGACCAATTATATTTAAATGTATTTTTATTTTATTTATTTATTTATTTAATTTTTAAGTGTAAAAGTTATATTTTAATTATAAAAGTTAAAAAGTTATAACATGTAATATTTTCATTATTTAAAAAATTAAATTGTAAAAATTAAATCAACTTTTGATTATTATTTTTTTAGTGCATTTCCCTGCTATTTACATTGTTCATAAATGCAACTAGAAAATTACACAGCCTTTTCTTTTCAGGCCTGGCTGTAAATATCGTAAGGGGGAATTATTCTTAGGACGTGTGGGAGTTTCGAACCCACACACCATCGGTGTTTACAGCGTATTTTATATGTTCTTACCCACTAGGCCACCGAGGCTCCTTAAATCAACTTAAAAATTAGATAGCTTTGAAGTCAGAATGTTTAGAATTATATGAACATTAATCAATTCAACTATTTTTCAATTCATTCAATAATCAATATTAAATTTCCGACACTCAATATTATATAAAAAATATTTAAAACATCATTAATTTCAATATGTTTAAAGTTAAAAACCCAAGATTTAATTGCTTTAAGAAATATGATCTTCCGAAGCATAGGTACATCAGATTTCATATGGTAATTTATTAAATATTCTCGATGCTACTACTACTAAATAATACCTAAAAAAATGTTGAGTATTATGTGAGTAAAGTATTAAGGTAAGGAAGGAGACCGGAGTTTCTGTTTATTAAATAGCTTAATCTATTAAAAACATGTTCAAAACTTTATAATAATATAAGTGTTTTAGGGGATTAAGATGCTTGAGCAAGGCAAAGCTATGTTCACAAAGTGGTTTTTTGCAAATGAACCTAATAATATGTTTTTGTTAGCCGTTAGATAACGCCTGCTTATCTTATTATTGTAAGCACCTTTTCAGCATGCTAATCCATAATTTAACTTCGAATGAATCAATACATAATAAATATAAGTGAGAAATTTCTTAGAGCAAAATTGTTTTAAAAAGTACATAAACCTGGTGGATTATAATAAATTGTTTTTTGGATATAAAGTATATGGTCGAACCAATTTAACTTATTATCAAGTATAAAACCTAGATATTTGAAATTCGTGACAGTTTCAATTTAAAAGCAATTTGAAGTGCAATTACCATAGTAATTTGAATGTGTCAACAATATTAGTATTGTTACAAATGTCTGAAGAAGTATACATATACACTCTTTTCGCACTATAATAAACAAGATTATCAAGTTCACCACTATACTGACAATAATTAATTTAGTTTTTTCACTCAATAATATTTTATTCGAAACGAACAAATGTCTTAATAATGTTAAATCATGACTCATGAGTAATATCAGCCATCAAAATAAATTAAGTACCTATTACTGCAAAAGGTGAATACCCTATCATCTATCAAAAGCGATTAACCTATGCGAAATCTTCTAAATTACTATTAAATTTTAAAGAAAATATTGAATTAATAAAAATTAAAAATAGAATGGAGTTCAAAACAGATCCCTGTGAAACACCGCGAGAAATTGTTGAAAAATCACTATAAATACCTTCTGATTTAATTTATTGTTTTCTATCTGATAGATAAAATGAATACCTAGATGACATCTAAAATCGATTTTATATAATTTATGGAATAAGATTTTATGCGGTTAACTGCATCGAACGCCTTGCATATATCAACAAACAAAGCAGCCGCTTTTTTCCTTATAATTTAATCCACTGTGAATATTACAAAAATATAACAGTGCATCTTCTGTAGATTAATTCCATCTAATACCAAATTGGGAATTAGAAATGAAGTTTATGTTTATAATTATATACATTATTTTATATACTATATTATATAAAAATGAGAATGTATATATTATAATTTTTAAAATAATTCTATAACAGTTTTTATATTGCAATTTCTACCTTTGTAAGGTAGGGTAAATACCTGGAGATATCGAGGTATTTTTACGTTATATTTTAAAAATATTTTTAAATAAATCATTTTTTTAAAGAAACATAATTTATTTTGCTTCCTGTGATCCTGGATATCTTATCCAATTCCATTATCACCGATTACACATATTTGTTCTTTGTTAATATACAACTTTTTTTCACATGATTTTTTTTTTTTTAACTTTTACGGCTAACTCTTAATTTTGTAGCTTTCATAAGTAATATATTATATACAATAATTCCAATGCTCAAAATTTCTGAAACCTTTTCTATTTTAATAATAATTTAATAAAATATAGACATCTACCTTAATTTTTAATTAAAACTTAACATAAAAAGACAAAATATATATTATGGAAACTTTTTTTAGTTTTTACAATTCTAAGTCTCCTGCATTTCCAAATCAAAGTAAAGAAAAATTTGTAATTTCAAGATAATATTACAACGGTAAAAAACAATATTAAAATATTATATGACAATTATATACTTACTTTTAATATATATTTTATAAAAAAAGTGAAAATTATATACCATCAAATAATTAAAATAGTTTTTTTTTTATTTTTTATTTTTCAACTAAAGACCTAATTTTAATTTTTTAACCCCTTTTATACTTTTTTTTTTCAAATTCTTACAATCCACTTAAAACAATAACTGCCCTATAATCAACAATTTAACAAACAAAAAAATAAAAAAAAAAAATAAAAATTACTGAAGTAGTGTGGCTTGTATTACTTAACAAATTACTTAACCCATCAAAAGTGTTAATTTTCTCTTTCTTTTATGCTCTTTGATTATTCTTTACTTTTAATTTACATTATCCTTCGTCATATAAGAAAACCGTTCTGTTTTTTTTTTTTTTGTGTTTTCTTTTAAAGAAAACGTTTTCTCTACAAATTACAGTTAATTCAAATAATTCTACACATATAAAAATATTTCTCCTTATTCGGAGTAATAAATAAAAACTTTTTGGATAAAGTTTTCAAAAATTTTTCACCTTTATCCAAAAAAAAAAAACATTTTCATATTCACCTAAAAAATATTTGAGATAAATTTTTAAGGATAATAATAATATTTATATCTCTTAAATGAGAAAAAAAGTTTACATAATGAATGAAATAATATAAAATTTCTCTTAAGTAATTAATATTTTATCCAGTCATGCTCATATATAACAATTATTTGAAAAATATTTAAAGTTTCTTAAATTGACCGCTAGAGTTCTCCTCTTAAAATATAGATTCGTTGTTGTAAAAGCTGAATTTCTCTTATCATTTTGTGTAATTTTTTTTAGTTTCAAGAAAAAAATTTCAGCCGGACGGAATTAATATAATGTATCGGAATTTTGAGAGTGAATGATTTTAATTTGTTTTTAAGCGGAATCCTTTCCTTTCAGCTAGTAGAGTAGCTCAATTTTTATGAACAAAATGAAAACAAAACAGTAAAATACCTAAAATGAAAGAGAAAATCATAATAATATTTATGCTGAATGCATTTAAAAACATTTTTTTTTTTTTCATTTGTATATGTATATGTTTACTCCTTCTCTATGTTTACTTATACTAAATATAAAAAATATTTGTATAGTAAAGTTCGTGAAAAGCCAGCTGAAAATTAATGAAAATATTTTTGATTTTCCTTTTAATATTTTAATGATTTTTTTTTTTTTCCTTATCCTTGTTGTATCTCGTATTTTGTGGCGTTATTGTTGCTTTCGTTCTTGCTGCTCTCACTTTTTTGTGTAGTTGTCTATTTTAATTGATTGTATATGTATATCAGAAAAAAAAATATATATATATATTTCACTTTTGTTTTGAATTAAATTTGAACATTCCTTTGAATATAATAAACAAAAAGAAAGAAAAAAAAAAAATTAAATAAAAATTGTGAATTTGTATGAAACAAAGCAAAAAACAAAAAAAAAATAGAAAAAAAAATTCAAATACAAAATATAATCAAGAAAATAAAGAAAAAAATACCGAAATCAAACGAACAAAAAAAAAAAAACAACAAACAAACAAATATAAAAAAGCAAAAAAAAAATTTTTGTCAGCGCACTTTTAGCCGAGTTACATAGTTACCGTAAAAGGATTCTTATTTCAGTTAGTTTTGTGACCTCGTTATGGTAGGATATTTGTTACAATAAACATTTACTCTATAGTTTTTTTTTTTTTTAATAAATATTTTTGTTAGTTTTTTTTTTTTTTTTTGTTTGTTTGTTCTTGTTTAATTCAAATTCAGTTCTATTCTTCTTTAGAATTAAATATATATATTAAACATATTTATACGTATATATATGTTATAAAAAAAAAACTAATTTTATAAATAAATACATTTATATGTATAAAAAAAAAATAATTTTTTTTTTTTATATGAATAAATTTAATTGCAAGATAAAAAAAAAAAAATACAAATATTAAATTAAAATATAAAATAAATGGCTAAAATAATAACATAAAATAAAAATAAAAATAAATATTAAAAATATATAAAAAATATACAAAAAAAAGAAAATTATATTAATATAATATAATTTAATAATAAATTATTTAAAAAAAAAAAACCTAAAAACAAACATGAACAGAAATATTTATACAAAATATATAAATAATAAAAATAATAAATATATTCGTGAACAATTTTGTTATATTTCGTTTTTTCTTTTTAAATTTATTTCAAACAATTTTTATTTAATTTAATTTAATTTTAATTAATTTTTATATTAATAGAAAAAAAAAAATGTTTTTTTTTTTTAATTTATTATATATTATTATATACTTTGTTTTATATGTTTACATATATATAATAATTTATAATATATATTAAATTTATAACATGTATATTAATAAGTATATATAAAAATATATATGATATATATATGTTATTTATATACGTATACATACAAACATATTTTTTTTTTTTTTTTTGTTAATATAATATATTCATATAAATTTTATATATATATATATAAAGATAAATATATGAGAAAAATTCTATATATATATATACATTCTGTTCTATTAAATTTAAGAACTCTTTAAATATAAAATTTAAATTTTTTTATTAAATTTTTATTTTTTATTTTTATAATTTCTTTTTAATTAATTTAATGTAATAAAATTAAATCTTTAAAAATTAATTTAAAATAAATAAAAAATTATTGGTTTTTGTTTTTCCTTAATTCAAATTTTCTATAATTTAAATATAATTTAAATTAAATTGAAGAAAAAAAAAAAAAAAAAAACAAAATTAATATTAACTTATAACAATATTTATTTAAGAAAAATGTACTTTAAATGAAACTTTTTTTTCTTTTTTAAATTTTTATAAAAAAAAACATCAACAATATTAATAAAAAAAAAACAAAAAAAGTGTATTCAATTCATTTAAATATTAAAATATTTTTTTATTTATTGAAAGAAAAAAAAAAAAATAAAACATATTATAATAAATAATAAATAAATAAATATTTTTAGGAAAATAATAAAAGGATATATTATATGAATTATATTATATTCAGATGAAAATATATAAACAAACAAAAAATAAATTAATATTATTAATATAAATGAAATTACTTTAAATTTTTATTTTCTATATGTGATTATAAAAATTGAAAATAAAACAAAATAAAATTTTTTTTTTTAAAATAAAATAAAATAATTTATTAAAGAAAAAAAGAAAAAAAAAATTTATTATTATTTTGTTATTAAAGAGAAATTATCTAATTAAGTGAATTAATATAAATTAATATAAAAATTAAAAAAAAGAAAAGTTTAAATAAAAGGAAGAATTTATTCCATAAAAAAAAAAAAAAAACGTTAACTGCAAATAAACACAAGCAAGTAAATAAAATTTTTCACTTAAGTAAAAACCAAAAAAAAAAAAAAATTTAACATATTTTTCATATAAAAAGAAAAAATAAAAAACTATAATAATTTTTTTTTTTAATTTTTTAAATAAATTATTTTAATACTCGTTAATATTAATTAAGTTTTGGTTTTCTTTTTTTTTTTTTATTTGGCATTTTGTTCTTCATTTTAAACCATTTTTTTGGTAATAGCTGTCTTAATGGTAATAATTATAAGTTCCAAAGTTATTTTGTTAAAGTAAATTTATTGTTTATTTTTGGGTTTATTTATTGCAAACCCTTCCCTTGGGTTATTTATTTAAAAAGTCTTCTAAAACGTACGAAACAAAATTCTTCTGAATGTATATCCTAAGTTTAACAGAGAAAAAAATTTATTCCATTGAAATAATTTAGCTTGAAAATATTTTGGAAAAAAAAAAAAAAATTTAAGTTAAAAGGGCAAAAATAGAGGGAATTTTGTTTAAAAAAAAAAAAAAAAATCGAAAATAAAAAAAAAAAGAAAAGAAAAATCAGAAAATTAATATATGTATTATGGTTTTTTAAAGTTTTTGAAGAAAAAAATTTTTTTTCGTTTATTATTTCTATTGTAGGATTGATTTTCGATTCATTTTTTTTTTCTTATTCCAAAGCTAATAGAATTTTAAATACCATTTAGATAATAACATTCTATATTATAAGAAAGAGAATCAAAACTGAATTTAAAGATGTTTAGTGGCATTTTAAAATTTTAAACCATATTCTAAAATAATAATTTTGTATATACCTATAGATAAAAATAATGAATTGGTAAAGAAAAAGGACATGAATTGAATATGATGAATATAATTGCGATTCTTTATTTATATATAATGGTATACATTTTACATTGTATTTATATTTAAATATTTCTTTAAACTCTTTAAAATTTAAGTAATAACCTTCATTTTGTAATTAATAAAAAAAAGAAAAATTGAAAAAAATCAGGACGCTGTTAAAATTTACCTACCTAATACCTACATTTTCTTGTTTTTGTTTTTTTTATACCTTAACATAGAATTTCAATAACAATTTTTAGATTTTAATTAAAATCCTTTTTTTTTTTTTTTTTGTACAAATAAACAAAAGAAAAAAATCTTATTGAAGGATACAATAATAATATATTATCTAATGTACCTATTCATAATAATATTTAGTTTTCTTTTAATTTTAATTACAATTTTAGATAATCATATATGTATATACGTTTCATATTTTAACAGATTTCACCACCTTATATACATATATATTATATTATTATGTACATATATGTATTTCTTCATTATTTTTTTATTTTTTTTTGTTTTACTGTTTTTACTTATATTTTTTCTAAGTATATAAGAAGAGATAATTATTGTATATTAAAAGGATATTGTCCTTTTACAATTATTATTATCTTATGTATCTTTATAATATTATATCCTATTATATATATATATATATATATTAAAAAAAAAATTATGAAAAAAATTTTAGAAAAAAAATTAAGAAAGAAATTGGAAATAAAAAAAATAAAAATAATAATATTGTCGCCTTTCAATGACTCTTGACACAAAAGAGAAGATGAAAAATAAATAAAAAAAAAAACAAAAAAAAAAGGCTGTATAAAATGAAATAAATGCGTAAAATCTAAAAATTATGTGAGTAGAATTTTTTTTTTTTTCCTTATTCATAATCACTGGTTACATTATAGTCAAAAAAAAAAAAAAAAAAAAATGACGTCATTTTTATGTTCTATTCTCAAAATATTGCGATTACGATTTTCTATTTTTTCCTCGTTTATGAAATAAAAAATTATAAAACAGCCTTCGAGGTTTATTTCATTTTCATCATATATATATATATATATATATATATATATATATATATGTATGTATATTCTTGATATTATGATTATTGATGTAGTAAAATAATAAATTCCATTACTGTTGCTATTCATTCTGTACCATCACAACTACTACTACTACTACTATTAAATAATTCCATGCAAAATAGTATTTTTTTTTGTTTTTCTTTTGTTTTTTTTTTTTGAATGTTAGAAAGATTAGTAATGTCATTACTATTGTTACTGCCACTCTAGCTGCTGCTGTTGCTGTTGCTACTATTACTATTTCTACTGGTTTTTTTCAATATTTTTTAATACGCAATATTTTTGTATAATGAAAAGTTAAGAAAAATCAAAAAATTTTAAGTAAAAATGTATGACATAAGAACAAAAAAAAAAAAAAAAAAAAAACATAAAGTATCCCTTAAATTTTAATATAATAATATTATATTCTTTTTATTTAATATATATATATAGGTATATATACATATATGTATATAAAAAAACAATAAAAAACTGCTTTATGTACATTTTTTTTTTTCTGGATATACTTATATATTTATTATATATACAATATATAATATATATATATAAATTTATATAAAAATCTGTAGTATTTTATGCATATAAATGACTACTAAATATCGCCTTAAGATAATATAACTTTCAGTCAAAGACTTTCAGTGTTTTTCTTTCTCCATATTTCTGGTTTTCTTTTTCTAGTTTTTTTTTTTTTTTTGTTTTTGGCTTAACAAATCATAATTTTTCTTCCCCATCATCTTTTGGATTTGGTTGTTTTTTTTTTTTTTTTGTGTTTTTGGTGTTTTCATATTCTGGTCTTTGGTTGCCTTTAGTTTTTCACAAATTTTTTTTGTTGTTGTGAATAGTGAAAGAATTTTGTTAGTCGTAACTTTTTTTTTTTTTTTTTTTTTTACAAACGTTTTAGGCTATTAAGGACAACAAGACGAATAAAAATCAGAAAGAACAAGAAAAAGAATAAAACTGTTGGTTCTTTTATTTATTTATTTATTATATATATATATATATATATATATTTTTTTTTTCTCGATTTTATTTCTTTCTGGATGAAAAAAGTCACAGAATATATAGTAAAAAAGAAGAAAAATTCTGTATTCACTCACAGTACAATTATTGTATAGTGTAAATTAAAAAAAAAAAAAAGAAAAACCAAGAAGAAAAACAACACAGAGGGTGGAAGTTTTCTTTTATGATTTTTCTTCTTTTTTCTTTTTTTTTTCGAACAGAAATAATATTATCCTTGTTTTTGCTTTTTTACTTTTTTTTTTGTACTATTGTGACTAACGAGTTATTTGACTTAGTTTGAGTTTATTGATCTAGAATTCTGTGAACCAGAAAAAAAAAAAAAAAACACCAAAAAAAAAAAAAAATTGATAAAGTCATAAGAAAATTTAATTTCGTGGGTGATGTTTATAAATTAAATTTTTAAAATTTATTTATTGTCTTCTTGATATAATATGAACGGAAATTCTAGGTTCGTTGTAGGTTTTAAATTATTAGATACTATAATATATGATAAAGTCATAAGAAAAAGTCATATGATAAAGTCTGTTTTTTAAATATAATTTTCATTTGATTATTTATAGAATTTATAGTTTAAAATGTTAATATACCACTATACAATTTTCTTCTTTAATATTTTATCTAAGAAATAGTTTAATATCTAACTGTGTCTATTACAGAAAATTAAAGTATATAGTTTTTTTTTTTTTTTTGTTTTTTATTTGTAATATTTATTAACATTTTTGAATGGCCTTTTTTTAAACCTTTTAAGATTTGATCAGGTCTTTGCAATATTTGAGTCCTTAAAATTCTATTAAATTAGACGTAAAAGGTAAATGGCAAAAAAACCTTTTTTGTATTTATGGAAAATTAAAATATTTTCTAGAATTTCTCTTGAAATTAATTTTCTTTTTTAAAAGAATTAAAACAAAATTCTATTTAAAAATAAAAATAAATATACATATATAGTAAATATACTTTTAAAAGTGTAATTTACTATATAATAATATTATTGTATTTAACTTTTGAATGAAATTTTTCATTTTAATTACATTAATTAAATTTTAAGAATATCTTCAATATAAATATTTAAAAGGAAATTTTTAGGAAAATGATTTTTTATATAGGTAATTAATATTTTTCATGAAATTAACTATTTCAATTAGAAAATTGTAAAGAAAATATTATAAAGAATGATTAGATATATTTATAATTTTGGGAAAACAAAAAAATTTCTTAAATTTAATATTGGTATAATAATTTTTTGGTTTGAAATAAAAAAAACTTCCTTTTTTATTTACAAAAAAAAAAAAAAAAAACCAAGAAATTTTTTTTTTTAATTTAAACATTTAAGAATATAATTTATTTTTATTGAGAAATTTATAATTAAATATACACATATATACAGTAACTAGAAAAATAATTTTTGAATTAAAAGAAAGAAAATCTGATAATAGTTTTGTTTATGTTGTTTTTTTTTTGAAGTTTTTCTTTTGTTGCTAAAAGAAAATTGATAAAGTTATTTTTAACTAAAAATTATATTAAGATTTTCGAAGAAATCTCAGAAAGAAAAATCAAGAAATTTTATTTCCTCTTCTTTCAATAATTATGGGAAAATTTCCATTTTCAGTTTAAGGAGTCAAAATTTATTACCTATATGTATTTCAAGTATATCTAATAATTTTTCTTTTAAATAAATTGGCTTTAAATTTATTAAAAAAAATTGTGTAATTAATTAAAGATTGAGATATTGAATTTATACAGATTAAAATATAATAATAATTTATATTATATTTTATTTAAATCATTAAAAAATTAAAATATTATTTCATTTTAAAAGTGAGAAAAATATAATTTTACATAAAGGTCCTTGAATAATGGTTAAAACATTACCTTAGAATAAAATTATCGAAAATAATTTTATTTCTATTTGAAATATATTAATTAAATATTTAAATTATGCATAATATGAAGATTATTTAAAATTTATTTCCTTTTATTTCAATCAGAAATAATAAGCTCCTTTTTTGAAAAAAAAAATATTTTTTTAATACATATTTTAATATTCCTGACAATTTTTCTTTTATTTTAAATTGTTTTTTTATTTATATTTTCTTTTTTAAACTGAGTATATAAAATTATTTTGTTTAATATTTTACTTTAAATATGAAAAATAAAAATTAGTCCTAGAATAAATTAAATTCTTTTTTTAAAAATTAAGATAACTTCTTATTTGATATAATTAAGATCGTATATGCTCCATGAATCCTTTTTAAAAAGTGTTAATGATTTTTTTCTTAAAAAAGTACGTGAGTAATGAAAATTATAAAAGTGGTATACGACCGATTCTGACGCATTATTTCGAAAAAAAATGACTGTGTCCGAGAAAAAGTCTTTAATCGAACAAAAAAGTTGTTGGCTGGAAAAAAAAAAAAAGTTGATGTAGAACAAATTTTTCTACTGTTCATTTTTATCCTTTTGGTGTTTTTTTATTTTGAAAATGTTTTAAATGTTTGAAATTTTAGTTGATTTTAAAATTAAATTGCAAACATTTTAACTTTTTGAAAAAATATTAAAAATAAAAAATAAAATTTAGAAACTTGAATATTTGATCCTGTTCTATGTAGGAATACTGTATAAATTTTACTTTTATTACTTTTCATTTTGTCTATAGAAAAAAAAAAATCATTATCACTTTTAACACTTTACATATACTATAGATTGTTTATATTTGAATAACCCTTTATTTTCGTATGGGATCGCTTCATGTTTTATAACTTTTATTACTTTGTATGCCAAGTCATTTATATTTGAATGACTCGTGATCCCATATGAAATTCAAGTGGCATACAAAATATGAATGAAACTATTGTTTTACTTTGGATATTTGTGGCATTTAAATTCTAAAGATGTCAATAATATGTTTAGTTTTTTCGAGTTTTGTTTTCTAAATATTCTTTTGGAAAATCATATCTGGTGTAAAAATATCGACATACAATGTTTTTACTCCATTTAAGAAGACCCGGTTTGAATTATTACTGAAATGTATCAGGTAAAGTAAAATTTGAAATCGATTTCTGTATATTACAGTAGCTGAAACATTCTGCTTCTAGATATCTTAGATTTGTCATTAATTTTTAATTGAGTCCAGTTCAACAAGACCCATCCACAAATATCATACTAAAAATTTTTTTCATTTTCATCCGAATTGGTATGGGAATCCATTAAATAAATAGTGTGCATTGCATGCTTTGTTTGTGGTTTTTATAGTATAACTTAGTAAGCATATCTATTGATTTTTTAATTTACAATAAGATTTATAATAACGTCCTCGTCCTCGTTATTATTTACGATAAAGTTAAGTAGTTTTCATTCAATTATTTCTGAAATGAAAAAGAAAAAATTTTAATAAAATAATAGTTCAAAAATTTTTACATTTTCAAAATAGCTTTATTTAAAAAATATAAAACAAAATTCAATTTAATATGTACCTAAATTATCCAGTTTACCCATTACCCATTTCGAAACTTATATTCTTGTATAAGTTTTTCTTTTTTCATTATTATGAAGATAATGTAAGTAAATCAAATTTTCACAATTTATTTATTATGAATATTGATAAAACTCTGTTCCGTTATTTTTTAATATTTTTATAAAAAAACAAAATCCCTTAGTTTTCTTTCTATTCAATATAAATTAATTTTTTTTTTTTATTAATAAAATGAATTTTTCCTCTCATATGTAAATATCTTTTCTTCACTCAGAAGTAAGCCATTAAACGATTTAGGCTTTCAACAAATTTTAGTTTAAAATAGTATCTTATAAATTCTTATAATATAGTATCTTATGAAATTCTTTCTCAAATCATATTATAGTTTATTTTATCTGATTATCTTCTAATTATAAAAATGCTTAATATTTTATGTAATTTATATGTATATCTACTTTAAAAAATTTAAAATCAAGATTTAAATATACGGGTGCCAATAAATATGTAACTCTTATTTTAAATACATAATTACCACAATAAGTATATTTAAAAAATATATATACATATATATATTTCTTCTATTAAATTTTAACAATAAAAATTTTCTATTTTATTATCCTTTATTTATTTAATTCAAAGCAAAACCAACACAAAAAAAATTTCTAATAAAACACAATACATTTTATCATAATACCATTTAAACATTATAAATACAATAAAAGAGCAAAGTAATAATATTTAAAAAAAAAAAAAAAGAAAAAGAAAAAGAAAAAAAAAAAGAGAAAATAATATAAAAAAAAATCCTTTATTAAATTATTAAATCCTTAAATTCTATAATTTAAAAATTATATATTATTAAATATATATATATTTTTTTTTTATACATATATGATGTATTTATGCATATATGTATATCTCTTATCTTATTATCTTATTCCTAAACTAAAAAATTTCAATTTCATATATATATATATATATATGTATATATTTATGTTATTTTTTGTGTTGGTTAAATAATTTATTTAAATATCATTGATATGAAACACGTTTTTCATATTAAATTTAGCATCATGACTAATCTTTTTTTTTTCTTTTTTTTTCATTATGAGTTTTCTTTTTTTTTTTTCATCCTAACTCTATCTCTTTTATTTTAAGTTTTTTATATGTTTTAATGTATCCTTCTAAAAGCTTCTCTTTAAAACGTTAAAATTTTTTTTTATACAAAATATTTCTACTGATTTGTCTATCATTCTTCTATTCCAAAAAAAAAAAAAAAACAAAAAAAAAAAAAAAAAGATAAAAGAAAATAATAGGACTTGTTTTAAGGATTCTAAAATAAAGAAATTTAACTGATAATAGAAAAAAAAAAAAAACAAAAAAAAAAATCTATTATGTATATACATATTTATATAATTATACATAATTATTTTACAGTTCGAAACAAATAGATTGAAACACTTTACAAAAAACAAAAAAAAAATAAAAATAAAAAATGTTTGATAAAATATTGAAATAAAGGATATACGAAAATTTTTCTAACGGTATTTAAAATATTAAAATTAAATTAATAACATATCGAAGTTTTTTTTTTTTTTTTGTTTTTTAAATACCTATTTAAGTAATTATATTAATATTATATTTTAAATACATTATGCGCTCTATAGGATATAATTTGTATTATTTAGTTTGTTTCAATTTAATTTCGAAAACTGTAATTTTTATATATTTAGGATAAGGATAATAAAATATAAGAAAATTCTGTAAATGATTTTGTTTTTTTTTTTATCAAAATTTTTTGTCAAGGACATTTTTTTTTTTTTTTTTTTGAATGACATCATATATAAATACATATATGAATATATATATATATATATACATACCATATTATAGACTATAAATTTATTATTATATATATACAAAAATTCAATATAAATATGTATAATGTTTTAAGAATCCTTAATAAGTTTTTTTTTTGTTTTTTATCATTCTTCTTTTCTGTTTTCTGTATTTTATTTAATTTTTTTTTTTTTTTTTGTTTGTGTTTTTCTTTTTCTTTATCTCAACTTTTTATATTTTTATTATATTAAAAGATATTAAGATGAAGACTTACAGTTTTACTCGATTATTATACAAATTTTTCTTTGAAAAGTGATAGAGATATAAGTCTACATTTGTATTTAAAATAAGAATTTCTTTTTTTTTTTCTTTGTTTCTTACTTTTAAATGTTTGAATTTAATCCAGTATTTTGTTTTTTGTTTTTCCTATTTTTTTGAAAAAAAAAAAAAGTATGAAAGTTTTTTTTCTTTTCCTCTCCCCCCTTTTGACTATAAATATTATTAAAAAATTCTTGAAAAAAAATGAAAAGAAAAAAAAATACACTAATAGTCGAACTCAAATACTTTAAGAAATCTTTAAAAAAAAAAAAACGAAAAATGAAGGAAAAACTTTTAAAACTTTGTTTCAATTTTATTTAAGGTTTTTTTTTTATTTTTTTTAATTTTTGTTTAAAAGTTATTATGTTTCGTTTTTTTTTTGTGCCATTTTCAATTTTTATTTTGTCTGTTTAATTTTTTATAAAATTGAAATAAAAAAAAAAAAAAAAAAACGTTTATGTAATTTTTTTTTTTTTTGTCACAAAAGTAAAATGCACGTACATACCCTACCTATTTACCCGGCTTGTATAAGAATTGAATGTATAAGGAAAATATTTTTTTCATATGAAATTCGTATTCTATACAATTCGTTTTATTTTTTGAGCTTATAAGATTATCAATAATTTAATTTTTAATTATTTTATGGTACATTTTTGTGTTTTGTTATAAGAAAAATCATTTTTAACTTTTAATATTTAATAAATAGAACAATATTTTTTTTATCTTTTTTCTTCTCTATATTCTCTTAGGTAGCATAAAGAATTCTATTCCCTTGGATAGCTTCCACAAAGCCTCTATCTTTAACATTTTTTTGTGCTAACGCTTTAGTTTATGTCCACGTTTATCCTACTTGTTCGATTCCTTTTGTTATTATTCTTCTCGATGTAGTTTTAGACCTTGCATATTTTTTTTTTCATCCGAGATTCTATAATCCAGATCTTCTTTGGATATCTAAATATTTTTCTTAGCGCGTATGCCCTATTCAGTTATATTTTGTTTTCCTAATGGCTAGCCTCTATATTGATTGTTGCTTTCACATAATTCGACATATCTTAAGATATACCTAGATATTTATTTACAATAATAATACGATTTCGAATATTTTTGTTAATTTTAAACAATTCTTTACTTTTTCTGTTATATAAATTTTATATTGTCATTTGAAAAATCCAATTTTGATATGACCGTTTTATACATGAGCAAATTCTATTAATTAAGTTTTAATATTAGGTCATAGAATTGATAAAATCTGTGTTTGGTAAATCGAGCTATAAATAGTATGAAAGTGTGGGTTTATTTTATGCAAAAAAAAAAAAAAACAAAAAAATCATAAAAGAATCTCTAATTTAATTTATCTAAGAGTATAAAAAAGATTATACAAAAAATCCTTATTTGAATATTATACTGTTAGGATTGGTCGAAAATTGATCAATTAAAAAAAAAAAAAATGTACATTTTTATTTGAAAACTTTAATAGTTCTAAAATAAATCTAAATAGGTATTTTTAACAAAATAATTAAGTCATTAAAATTGTCAATTTCATTAAAATTCAAGCATATAACTATAGATAATTTATTTATTTAATAGTATCTAGGAAAAATTTATTTAATAGTTTCCAAAAAAAAAAAAAAAGAAATTGGAAAATAATAGTTTTAGAAAAAACTTTTCAATTCAAATTATCTTTCAAATTAAATTCAAAGTAAAAAACAAAAAAAATTAATTATTTAATTTGTTTTTCTGTTAAAATTTAAAAATTAAAATTAGTTAAAAGTTTATTTTTAATAGAATTTTGAACAATAGAATTTAAGTATTTTAAGCGTTAATTTGACGACAAAACTTTTGTTGAACAGTTGAATCCAATTTATATTGAAGCAATAATTGATACGATATTGTGTTGATGGGTCCATTATAAGTATAAACAATATAATCTCATGCTAATTTTTAGTTAAAAAAAAATTATTTTATGCATTCATTGCTTAACCTTTCAATCAAAATTGTTCTAAAAATGACTCGTTTACCTATACTATAAGCACATTATTTACGAATGAAACTTTATAAACTGTTTTATGAGCTATGGACAAAAAATTTGGTTTAACAAAAAAACTCCCATATAACCATAGTTTCCTTTACCATATTGTTTTAGTATTTATATAAAAATAAAAATTATAAATAATAATATTATCGGTTCAATATGGTTGAAAAATTCAAAATATACGATACAAATTGTATACGTGGTATACAACAGTCGATTAAACATTCAAACCATTCAAACCTTTCATTTATTGTTTCGATTGTTAAGAATATAGCAAAGAATGTGCAATATAACAGTTGTTTAAGAGTCGTTTGATTCAAACATTGATCATTTTGATTCAATCTTTGAATCGTGTTTTGTTTTTTATTGGAAATGGGGCGTCGGTCTAGGTATAAAATGGTGTATAATAATTTTAAGACTATAGTTCTATTATATTCGTCAACTGTCAAAATCTATAAAAAAAAAAACTTCTTTTACTTTATTTAATTTCATTGCCTAAGACGAATTTTTATTACGAAAAACAAAAAAAAAAGTGTATTTGGTAAAAGTGTAAAAGTGTAAAAAGTGTAAGTGGAGCATCATCACATGCTTAAAACAATATTGTAGTGAATCTACTTAAATTTCATGATTGCAATTATTTTTGAAGTTCTTCTAATAAAATATTTTTAACTAATACGTATAGATGATTTATTATTAATTTAAAATTTAGTCAAAATAAATAATCCAAAAGTAATTGGAATAACGAGTATATCATTCTTATTTTACTTTTTAATTTTTCTAAACAATATAATTTCAAATTTTATATTTCTAAATAATGTATAACATCCGCCACTTTAAAATGTTGTCTTCTATTTAACCAAACTATTATTCCAAAATAACCAAATATATTTCTATAATCAAACCAAACGATAACAAAAAATTATTCTATATTTTATTATTGTCTTTAATCTTTATTGTTGCCAATCGTATAAGTTTCAATGCATTGCTTTGCAGTCTTGTTACCATCATTAGGTTGATATTAACTATCTAGTAGACCATTAGCAAAATCGTCTAATTCGTATGCGAAAAAATTTAATTTGTCTGTTATCTCACAATCTTTATGAAATTATAACCTCACTTTTTCTTCCCAGAAGAGAATTCTCTCTTTGACGTTTCATTACTTCAGCCGAACAATAAAAAGTATATTTTGGAGCATGTTTTTTATTTCGAAATTAAATTTTTTTTGTCATTATTAAAGGAAAAAGAGAAAAATAATAATAATATAGTTTTCATACTTTTCACATTTTGAGTAAAAAACAAATTTTTTCTGTAATTAGACCAATACTGAAGAAAATAACGTATAATACATTTTCAGACAGAAATTAAAAAAAAAAAAAATGAAATAACGTAAAAAATATTCATTGAATTTTTCGAATTGCAACTCGTAAGCTAAATAAGAAGAACGGTAGAAATCATAATAGATTACAAAAACTACAAAGAATATTGAATTGTTGATCAAAATTAATTTTGAAAGAGCTGTAGCGATTTTAATTATAATAACGTATAATTTTCCAAAAAAAAATTTAAAATGTAAATTACTCCAAAGCTATACAATTTCATATACACTACCTTAGTGGTTAGACGCCATTTTTTTTCCATTTGATAAATAGAAATTTTGTCTATTTCTGCCTTCACTTTTGATCCACTTTTTTTTTTACATTATCTTTTGTACATGTTTTTAACTGTTATTTAATACGGTGAAATTTGGAAATTTTTCTGAAGTTCTTAACTATTGATTGTAAAAGTAAAATTTTTTTATTATGGTTAGACAGGAAAAAAAAGGGGTAGTCAAAAAAATTTTAAAAAATTAAAAAATAATTTTGAAATAAATATAAATAAACGTTTCAAAAAACTGAATTTCTCTAATTTTTGCATCCTATTTTTTTCTTAACGATTAGACATAATTATTTCTTCAATATTCCTGTAATATTTTTGAAAATTATGAAATAGAAATTTTTTTTCATATGTCTTTATTATTTTCTGACATTTGAACCTATTTTTGACATTTCTTGAACTTCAAAATTACTCTGAAGTATTTTACTTACTTCTGAACTATTTAAAATTTATATAATGGGCGTTTTTCTTTTTCTCATCAGAGCAGAGACAGAGCTGTCAAGGAAAAACGTTCTGTTTCTTTTTATGCTCAGATTATCCAGGTTATCCATTTTGTGTTTCTTTTTTAACGCGGAGTGTGATCAGAGCGCGATCTGTCAGCTCGTAAAAATTTCTCAGATTTCACAGAGTTTTCAATAAATATAACGTCAAATTAAGAATAAAATAATAAAAATGTCATCAAAATAAAATTTCGTGCATAGATAAACATTTTTTTTTAAGTTTTTTTTTTAAATTTTATTAAATGAAATTTTACGTAAAATAACTTTGTTTTATTTCATTTCTTAAATAAATTCCTTTTAAAACTTATATTACATTTAAAATAATAAAAAAAATAAAAAAAAATACTGACGTTAGAAAATAATTTGGATAAAAATTGACAATTTGTGCTCTGAACGTTTCTTTTTTAACTCAGAGCGGTCAGAGTTCAGATAAAAGTTTGCTCTGAGCATTATTTGCTCTGGGCGCTCGAATCTCGATATCTGCTCTGATCATTGATCTGATGAGAAAAAGAAAAACGCCCATTATATAAAAACATATTTTTTTATTGAGCAATGATAGAATGACATCTGGCGGTTAATTTTGTGAGTTGAGAAATTAAAATTTTTTTATATGTTAAATAACAAGTAAATTTTAGACGTATTGACGTTCGTCCGGTATAAATAAAATGTATTTACTTTAAAAATATAATATTTAAATTTCCATTAAAGCGTTTTATAATAAAATAAAAATTATTCAAAAGAAAGTTAAAAGTACAACAATAAAGTTCTGAATTCAAAATTGAAAAAAGTGACACTGCACAAAACTATTTGTTCCATTTTTTAATGAAAAACGAAATAGTGTCTAACCGCTAGATAATGCTTATTTAAAAAAAAAAAAAAAATTAAAAAAATATAGAGAAAATATGAAACAAATATGGACTGAAAAAATTAAAGTCTAATCACGATCTTAAACGCTTCAAAAACGTTAGATTTTTTTCATTTTAAAAAAGTGTAAAGAAAGTTTAAACATTTCTTTAGACTATTTAAAATAATAAAAAAGTAATAAAAAAAAATATAGAAGTCTAACCACCGCTTAAGTATTTCATTATTAGACGGATGAAGGAATTAATCAGAAATTCATTTTAGTTTCATATTAAAAAGAAATTTTTTTATTTCAATTTTTTAAAAAACTTTTTATATCGTAGGTGTGAAAAAATAAATAAAAATTTAATCCATAAAGTTTTTCTTTTTTGTATGTATTATATAACTTTTAAATTTCAAACAATTTACAAAAATTAAAAGTACATAATATATACGAGTATATCTATATAAAATACATTATTATATAGGTAATTTTTTTTTTTTAATTTGATTTAAAACAAAAAAAAAAATTCAATTAAATTACTAATTCTGTTATTTAATTATATATATATAAAAATTAAAATAGAAATTTAACTTAATTACAAATCAGTTAAGAAATATAAGAAAAAACAATAGTTATTGATAGAAAAAAAAAATATATATATATAATTAAATAAATAACCTTTAAATCAATTAACAATAATTTTACAAAAGAAAATCCTTTTCAATTGATTTTATGCCTAGTAATTATAAAGTTTTTAATTTAATCTGATTACATATTTAAGAAAATTAATTTAATTGTAAATGAATATTTTCTCACATAATATTCAAATATATATATATATACAATATAACTATATATAAGTATACGTAAATATTTATATATATATAATATGAATAATAATTATTATTAAATTAAAAGGATTTTATTATTAAATTATTTTAACACTATTTTATGTTAAACAGGTATTTATATTATCAGAATATACATATGTATATATGTATATTTGAAATTTTTTACTTTTTATTTCTACATCTACATATAATATCTATATTTATTTTACATATATCTATATATACATTTTATATGAATTTGTAATTTAAAACATTTATATGCAAAAAAAAAAGTATACTTCTTTATATATTATATGCATGCATTATTAATATGTGGGTTCATTTTATATATTATTACCTATATTTTAAAATGAAAATGAAAATGAAAATGAAATTGAAATCTGTTAATTTGTTTTTTTTTTTCTGTTTTTTGTTTTATTTTATTAGAATTGTTTAGTTCTAAATTAATAGACTTTTATTTAGTTAATATTCATACAAATTATTCAATTAAATATTTACAACGAAAATAATTTACTATAAAATAAAAAAATAGTGCCTAAAAGTATGCAAAAGTATTGGTTTTTTCAAAAAAAAATTTCTATGAGCTAAATTTAACATTAAAAATTTTTTTTTTTTTAGTTAAACTTTTATTATTCATACCTTGATTACATTCTTATTATAACTTAGCCTATAAAAAGTTTACAAATATCGACTTATTTTTTTTTTTGTTTTAATTATGAACATTTAAATTAATATTTAATTTTTATGTTAGTTTTTTTTTCTAATTTTTAGTTTAATTTTTTTTTTTTTATTTTGTTTTATTAGAGCTTATATTTAGAATATAAGCTCTATTATTTTCTTTTTTTTTTGTTGTATTGTAAAAAATTATGGCAATAAAAAATCAATATTTATTCTTACTTTTTTTTAAAAAAACAACTTAACCTATTCCTTATTCTACTTAATCTATCTTAAAACTATGCTAAGCCCTAAAATCTAATTTGTAATTATAATACTATATTATTAATATTAAAATTTATACAAATTAAAATAAAAAAAGAAGAATATTAACATTTTGACTGGTCAATTTTATTATTTAAAGAAAAACGGAATAATAAAAACTTTTATTAACAATATTATAATACTTATATTTAAAAATAAAAAGTCAATAGAAATCAAATTCAATCCCGAGAATTTTTCTATCAATTTTGTTATGATGTAGAGTTTCAGTGTGGGAATTATAATATATTGCATTAAATATACACAAAGAAGCTTTTATATACCTAATATATTTTTTGATTAATAATACATAATTAAAGTTATTATGTAAAATTTAAATCCAGTAATTAGTCGATTAATTATGTCACGTGCTTAACTATAAGGTCACCGAGGCCCTTATTTTGTTTTTTTTTTTATTTAACTTTTATTTTAATTGTTTACATTCTAATTTAACCGAAAAATGTTAATCAAAAAAAAAACCAGGTTAAATTTCAAAAATATTATATTAACATATAAAAATACAAAGTTTTTTTTTTGTTAAATTTTTTCATATGTTTTTAAAATTTATTTTTATTTTAGCAAATCATTTTTAAAGATTAAATTTTAATGATATAAGATTAAAAACTCGAAAAACCATATTTGGTATATATTTCTTTTATAATAAAATTCCAACCCTAATTTAAAGCGTCTTAACCTAATTTACCCTATCTTATACCTGATATTGGTTCAAAACCTTATTTATGATACATATATCTAACCAATAGTTTTTTCTAAGAAGTGTCCCATCTCTAAATTGGATATTATTATCATTATTTTATAGATAAGTTGAAATATTTCTAACCATATTGCCTTGCTTCCTATATATTCCTATAAAAAAAAATGGGAATTTTTATAAAAAATGATGCGTTTAAAAAGCTAAATCTTATCTAGTTATTTAAATTATACTTTTTAATACTTAAAAAAAAATCAAAATTATTCAAAGTTAATGCAATTGAATAATTTTTTTCTTTTTTTAATAATATCTATGCCGGAAATTTATTAGTATTTAGTTACTTATAGTTTAATTGCAAAAATTTAAAAATAATTAGGCCAGTATATAATAATAAAAGTTCAAATTTAAAAGCTAAACGTAAGCTAATAATGTTAATATATTTTTACATTTTTTTAAATATACGAGTATATTTGTAATAAAAGTCGAAAAATTGTACACAAAATTTAGCAAACAGTTTGGCACCGTACCGTTATATTGTACAGTTGTAAAATATAAAAAATTTGGTTTTCAGTTATACTAAACATTTATTTATTACAAATATTACATCTATAGATACATTATTATATAACTTATAATTAAATTAATCATGCAAAAAATAATTTTGATATAATATGAATTTCTATTTATAGCAAACGGATCAAAAAAACAATTTTTTTTGGCGTCTTTGGCATTTTTATAAAATAAATCGAATCATACGGTTCGAACATCATCAGAGCATTCAAAGTATAATCTGATCGCAGATCATATTTAGAGCATTCTGATTTAACAAAATATGTATACAACACAGAATTAAATTTGTCATAAATGCTAAAAATATTCCATTTAAATGCTAAAATAAAAAAAAATTGTTTAAATTATCAATCTGTTCATTTAAAAATTTATGTTATTTTTTACCTTCATATTTAGCTATCATAATTTAAATAAATTTTAAAATAATTTCTTAATTTTAAAAAAAATGTTGACTTTTTATTCTTTTAAAATTTTGAGAGATAGCAATTTGTTTTGCAAAGCTGGGAAATCTTATAACGAACATAAAGATCATGCTCTCAGCTCTCACTCTCATTTAAAAAAAAAAGGAATACACTCTTTACGTTCTGAGTTATTAGCGTATCTAAAAAATGACAGATCGTGTATTTTTTTTTGACAGATTGTGCTCTGCTCGGATTTATTTATGAAAACATCCGTTATTTATTCTTTATTTATTTAAAATTTATAGCAGTAGTGTTAACATTGTACAATATTGAACGTTGACGAAAACTAAGTTTTCGAAACATTATTTTTAGTTTGTCTAACATTATATTTAATTATCTATTTTTTTTTTTGCTAATGTTATCTTTAAATAGACAACATTTTACAATATAAACTAATAGATACTGACTTATTGTTTCAATTTTTTACATTTTTGACGTAATCAAAATAGCTAATACCTTGTATTAAAAAAAATATATATAAGTAAATTGATTCTCTGATCCGCATAATATCATAAAACAAAAAAAAATGGCTGAAAATGACACTTATATGACAAATAAAAGAATTTCAAATCACTTTATCAAAATACAATAACTGTGAACAAACAGTGAAAAAATTTAGTAAAAGACAAAAGAAATCAAATTACAAATAATGTCAAAAGAAGTCAATTAATAGAATTTCTTTAAAACTTCAAAAATACATTTTGTTTTTGTTGAAAATGTAATTATTTAAATATCAACTTTTAATAAAAATTTTCAATGCAATTTTTTTTTTATTTGCAATTAATACAACAATCATAAACTGTTTTTTTTTACTTTCATTATAAACAAAGTAGAATGTAAACCAACGGTTTCAAAAAGCACACATTTCCAATAAGGCTGTTACAAGGCTGTTAATACAAGCTGTTTAGAATTGTGATTTCCATTGTGAATTTTAGAATTGTGATTTTTTGCTATTTTTAGAAGCGGTAAGTCCCGAATGCTATATTATTAAGAAAAATCGTTAACACATGTAAACATTTATTCCTGCCGCTTTAATTTTTATGTCTTGCCGAAGAAAACTTTGTACAAGTTGCTAAGTTACAGCTGTTTAAAAATAGTAATTTTTTAGTTTTGCGCTCTAATAGCTGATAAACAGGGGGTGGTCCAAAAAAAGTCCCTATCTAAAAGCATGCCGGAGTAATGATGATAAAAAAATCATACAAAATTTGGTTGTCAAATAACGGTAAATCTAAATACTAACTTTAAAAATATTGTGAAATTTTGATATTGATTTATAAAGGTAGAAAAAAATGCCTGTAAAATAGCGTTTTCAGATTGAAAAAATATTAAGCAGAACTTGAGATATACACATTTAACAATGGGGCTTTTTCAAAGCTTGAGGGGCTGTAGCTTCGTAATGGATGGGACTTCATGAAAAAGTTGTTCAACAATATTAATTTTTTTATGGGACGTACCGATGGTTAAAATTTGTTTCCTCTATTTTTAACGGTGTAGAAGTAAACAGACGGACGGACAGACGAACGGATAGAATGAATTTAATAGGCACATTTTTTCAAAAATGTTTTTTGGAAATGTGCTAAAAAGAAAAAAAACAGTTAATGTGTTACCAGCATCGTGATACATAATGTGTCAAAAATATGCAAAGAAATTTAGTAAAAGAAATAGAAATAACAGTAATTATTGTAAAATAATAATAATTGTTTTTCTTTTAATGTTTAAATAATGAGATTTTTACTTTGTAATTGTTTTATGTCGATAATATACATACATAATACGTGTATATTTTAATGTTTATATAGGTACTCAATATGAATTTTGGTTATGTTAATAAAGCAATGAAAATATTATTTATTTTATTTTTGCCTTGTATTCCTAAGGCATTTTTTTTTTTCTGTTTTGCGCCAACACCTAAATTCATTTTTTTTTATCAGATAATATTACGTTGTATTTAAAAACTATTATTGATGTGTTAGTATATAATATGGTACATACATATATACAAATTTCAGTTCTGTTGTTGACATATTATGTAACTTTTTCGTTTATAGTATAAATTTATCTTAAAATTCAAATAATAGCGAACATTGCTAAACTTTTACATTACAAAGTAATAAAAGTGATTCACGTTATGTATGTATGTATGTATGAATTTAATATACTTTTGCAAATCTATTTTGATATTAATAATGATATACAATTCTTTATATGTGTGTATATACATATATATATATATATGTATATAAATAAATAAATTGCATTCAATTTAGATTCACTTTAATTTTTAGCTTATATTTAAAAAATAATTTTTTTTTTTGAATACCTACTTATTGAATTTTGCAATTAAAAAACTATCAATTTTTTTGCGTAACTGAACAAGTATCAAAGCTTTTAAGCCTTCCAAAGTAATCCTTAAAGTAACAACCTATGATTTCCTCAATTGTTTTTTAATCTAGAAGTATTGTTCGGAGGTGACATAATGTAATTCCTGTTTATTGGATAATATGATACCATTATTTATCATAATGATGAAAAAACGTATATGACGATGAATCATGGTGATATATGATCCCTGACTTGGTACAATTTAGATCTTGACTATTTTGAAAATTTTTTTGTAAAATGAAATAATATGTTATTGCAGTTCTGGTTTACATAACAGTGCCATAAAATGGTCGGCATAAACTAATTGACTTAAATTATAATTAACTCTTTCATTACTCACATGGTTTCCAATTGAGATGTAATGAAAATTTTCCTAATTATATTATGTACAAATATAATATAATTATTGTATGGTTTATCGAAGGTCATGATAATATGGTTCAAAAGATTTTATATAATGTAATCTTTTAGGTTTTATTTTTAAAAATATTTCTCTTAGCTAATAATTTCTTAATCAAATTTAAATTCACAATGTTTGATTGTGTATCGAATTACCAAAACATAAAAATAATGTTCGAAAAATGATTATTTTTAACTAACATTAAAAATATTAAACTTAAAAAAAATAAAGCTTTAGATAAATTTGTTAGGGCATCTTAAAATAGACTAAATTTTATGTTAAATGAATAAATTGTCATAAGTTTCTATATAAAATATAAAATAAAGTTTTACTTTGAAAAATAATTTTTAATATTCTATGAATTTACTTCTTTAATATTTAATAAAATGCAAAATTAGTTGAATTTATGCATAGGTTGATGGAATACGAGAAATTTGGCTTTTAAAAATTTTATCTAAAATAAACTATTTCTTCAATATTTAATATTAAGTCCATAATAAAGACTGTATTTTTCTACATTCTAAGAAATATAAATTAAATCTAAACTGAAAGGCGAATTTAAAAATGTCCCATCCTAAATAATTATGCAATAAATTTGTATATGCAAAATTTTTATTAAAAGCAATCATATATTTATACCTTGTAAAACATATTTGGTCTTATATTTAAAAGTTATAATTTTTTTTTGTAATAAAAAGCCATTTAAAACCGAAATATTAACGTATAGCTCAAAGAATTCGATTTATTCGGTCGAATTATTTTCCATTAACCATAATAAGTTCAATTTCCGTCGGTGTATTTTTTTCAATATCGTATAGTATTAAAAGAGAAAAGATTATATCTAAGAAAAATGTAAATAAGGCAATTAATTAAATTGCTTAAAAATATAATTTAGCTTAATTCAAAAACTGATCTTATTTTTGCATTAAAATTTGTAATTTTAAGGAAAATATTGTTAAAAAAACAAGAATAACTTTCATCAAATTTTACGAAACTCTATGTTTAGGACTTTATTAAGTATCCTAGATAGTAAGACTTATCAAAGTTACATGTAAGAGTCAAGTTCTCCTCTGATAACAATATTCCATTTTACAATTTGCACTTATTTAATCCAATCCAATTACTCTAGTTCTTGGCTTTTATCATTTTTCCAATTTACTTTAAAATTCTCCTTTTTGCCCTATTTTACTCCGTCATTTCTTGCTCCATTTAATCAAACTTACACCAACAATATACAAAGGAATCCTTTCCTAGAGTTTGGGTGGTACGTAAAAAAAAAACACACTTCATTTAAGATTTTTATTTGCACTTCATAACTTTTCAATAGGAGGAACAAAAAATTGTTTTTCTTGTACAAACATTATCTTATTTTCCATTATTTTACTTCTTTCAAAATTTTAAGTTTCTAGTTTTAGGTTTCAGATATTTACTAAAATTTTGTTTCCCCATAATTTAAATTCTAAAATTCTCCTTTATTACCTTTTTTTTACTGTAAAAAAAAATTAAAAAGATTCAAATTGGGAAATATATTCAGTTAAACTCAAGAAACAAATCAATAATATTCAATATAATGGTTTTCCTCCTTGCGGAAGCTGAGGGGCAACTTTGGGAAGGTTCGAACCTTTGCTATTGATTTGGGTTACCACAAAAATCTTAATTATAAAACATTTAAAAAGAAACAATACAATTTTTTTTATTTATTTAAAATTTTTTGTTTTATAACAAAATAAAAACACTAATTGATTTTCAATTTGAGTCCGTCAATTTAAGTATATCCTACCTATAGAAGAAAAAAGTTAAATTATTGTAGATCTACCGTTAAAAGACAACTTTTTAAAATTTTTTTTTCAAAGTTCTAATTACTTTATTAAAATATATAGTTTTTTTTTTAAATTTTTTTTAACTTAGCTTTGGAATCGTTTAATACTGTATTTTTTATACCCTACACTTAAAGTGTAGGGTATAATAACTTTGGTATATTAACTATATTTAGTAAATATAATACTATATTTGGTATAGTATATTAACTTTGGTATGGTGTTTGTAACCACCAAAAGCAAGCGAGTTAGATATGGACATGTATATATATTCTGAATCAGGATCACTTCCTGAATCGATTTAGCGATGTCCGTCTGCCCGTCCGTCCGTACGCACGATAACTCAAAAAATAATGATGGTATCTTGATGAAATTTATACTGTAGGTTAACAATGACTAAAGAAAGGCGGGGATTGCAAATGGGCAAAATCGGACTATGGGTTCGGGTGCTTCCCATACAATTCCCAAAACCGAACACAAAGATAGAACTCGAAATTAACAAAGATGGAACTTTTAAATTTGGTGCAATGGTGTTCTTTCATGTTTGCTTTATGTTTCTGAAATTTGAGAGGTTTTGGTCCATGGGTTCGGATTTTGGAAGCTTCCGAACGAGCCCCAGGGCAAACGAAATTATCTCCAAAACCAACAAAGATAGAATCTTTGGAATTTGGTATAATGGTGTTCTTTCGTGTTTTATTTATGTTTCTGAAATTTGGGAGAATTTGGTTCATGGGTTCGGATCTTGGAAGCTTCTGAACGAGACCCAGAGCAAACGAGAGTATATCTCCATAATCAACAAAGATAGAACGTTTAAATTTAGTACAATGGTGTTCTGGCATGTTTTCTTTATGTCCCTGATTGATGAATTGGAGTGGCAATTCGGGTACCTCGCACACGCCTCCCAAGTACTAACAAGCATATCTTCGAAATTAATAAAGATTGAAACTTGAAATTTTTTACAAGGGGATGCCTTTTTTACGTTCCTGAAATTCGAGTTGAATAAGACAGAAAAGGGAAAAAGTTCAAGCAGCTGTCAAAAAAATTATGGATTTTTAATTTAATTCGAATTATTCAGGTGGAGAGTATTACTAAGTCGGTTGCATCGACTTACTGTTACATTTACTTGTTTTTTGCTAAAAGTCTATACTTGTTTTTTCTTGAATACATCAAAAAGGATTGAAATGACTAAAAGGATTTTTGAGCTAATATTTATTTTTATACTCAGAAGATTGTAGTAAAGCTATTGTTCCCATTTTTATATTATATTATTTTAATTAGATATTTTTTTTTTTTCTGATATTTAATTAAATACACATAATAATAATTAATTTGGTTTATTATATTAAAAAAAAAAGTAAAAGTAAACCTTTAAAATTTACCTACATGAAAATCAATGAAAATTTATTCAAAAAAAATAAAAAGAAAAAACTTTCAATACGTTTGATTTTAACAAAATAATAAACTATTAATTCGTAATCAATTTTTAATTATGTTTAGGGCTTTTAATATTATTATTATTTTTACAGTAGATATCATAAGTAGTAGGAGGTAATTTTTAAAGAACTCTTCAATTATTATTTTCAATTAATTGAATTTTCATTGAGTGGTTTTTTTTTTTTTTTTTAGTATAATTTTATAGTAATTAATTTTCAATTAAATTATTTTGTAATTAATTTCTATTTGTTTAAAAAAAAACAAAGGATTTGTTTTTTTTTGCTGTTAATTAAATATTAATTTTAAGTCTGTGGTAACACTTGAAATCGTTTTTTTATTATATAAAAATAAATATAAATGATAAAGAAGATTGTTGACCAACAAAAAGTTATAAATACTAAACCTATATTAATTAGGAAAAAAATTTTGTAAATCATGTCTATATTTTTAAGTTAATACGGTTTCATATAATCTTTTTTATTCACAATGACTTTTTATAATTTGTTTGAATTTTTTATCTTAAGATTTGTTTCATAATAATAATATTCTGAAAATTTAAAAATTTTATGTTCTTATGTTATACTCGTTAAATAATAAATCATTCAGTTTCAAATATTAATTCCGATTATACACTTTTTATTTAGTACCTACCTATTTCGAAAACGTTTATATTTTATCCTGTCACATTTTGCCCTGCGACTTTATTTTTTTAGTGTAAATTGATAGTTTAAAAAAAGTGGTTTAAAGAAAGCAGAAAATGAAAAATAGAAAAAGTATCAAAGAACAATGTAAAAGTCATAAAAACCATAAAAACAGTTTAGAATATTATAACTGGTCCCCGGTATTTTGAAATTTTCTTAGAATTTTATTTACCTATAAGAAAAATTTAAAAGACACTTTCTTCAGTTTTAAACAGGGTATATGTAGCCTCGAATGTTTGGAGTATTAATATTTACATTTTACTTTGAAAAAATGTGTACAGGTATTTAAAAAAATAGTACTTGAAAAATACTCTTGAACTCTAATAATTTGTTAAACAGAGGAGAAGTACAAAACAATTTTCACTGGTAACTTATAGTAATTTTAAAAGATTTTTCTTTTCCATAAATTTGGATGTTTTAACTGAAAGCGTTGCAATAAATTTTGAATTTTTTTTTATTTTTAGATTTCTATATATATACGAAAAAAAATTTACAAAAAATCAAGAGGCACTTGCTTTAATTTGAAGAAATTTGTACATATGGTGGTATCTCAGTTCCAGAACCTTAAAAATAACAAATTTGTTACCTCTTCTGTCAAAATTTTTTTAGAAATATGCTAAAAACTAAATGTTAAAAAATATTGTACCTATAACACTGTATAATAATCTATATTCTATACAATGGTAAATATTAAAATTAAATTAAGCTACCTTAGTTTCACTATAAAAATCATTTTTCAATAGGCCTGTAATTTATATGTATAAATATCTGTAAATTATCGTTTAATAAAATTGTTTTTATTAAGGCATAAAACTGATTGTAATAAAAAACACGATTTTTTCTTAAAAAATATTTAAGAAAAAAAAAAAAAATTAAAAAAAAAAAATTTCAACAAACCGTTTATATTTAATAAATTTTTCTTCATTTTGTTTTTTTTCTTTTTAAGTCAACTTTAAGAAAACATTTAAAACATTTTTTCCCAACTAAAGAAAAAAAAAGACAAGAAAACTCTAAAATTTTTTTATAACAAGCTAAATTTAAATTTTGTTTACAAAAAATAATTTTACTCTCCCTCTTCCACTCGCCAAACAAAAACACTTACAATTAAACAACAAAAAGAGAAAACAAAAAAAAAAAAATTCATAACTTGTTATATCATAAGCCTTAAGGTATACACCTACGTACCTATTTGTTACAATAATAACACAAAAAAAAAAAAAAAAAAACAACTACCTAGCTTATTAAAATGAAAATATACCATACTGTCATCTACTGTCATAACATATACTATCATCATATTTATTTCATATTGTTTTTGTTTATTTTTTTTTTTTTCTCTTGTTATATTCTTTTTTTTATTTTATTATTAATATATTTTCTTACTGTCTTATTATTGTTATGACTTCCTTTACACAAAGCTATATACATAATATGTATGTATATAAAATAAATGAAAAGTATACAAACAAAATATAATATTATATAAACAGTCAAGCTAACATAACTTGTTTTGTTAGTACGTATACTAGTTGTTACATACTATCTAGTTAAATATTTTTGTTTGCAATATATAACTACAATATATAATTTTATATATATAGCTATATACTATATGAAAAAAAAACATAAAAAAGGCGATGTAATGAAGAAAAAAAAATTATATTTTTGGGAAGGACATTGTTTACATAGGATCCCTCTTATATTACTGACTGTTTCTTCTTGCATATTATAATTTTTGTTTTTGTCGAATAGTCTTGGGTACATAAACAAAAAAGTAAAAAAAAGAAAAACAAAAAAATAATAAAAAACATTGAATATTATAATGTGTTTTTTAGGATTAAGTGTGGAAAAAGTTCGATATCCTCTTTATAATAAAATGTTAAAAAGAATCAGAACAAAACAAAAAACATAAATAAAAAACAGAATTTTAACCGTTATAAAGGTAACAGTTTTCTTTGATAATATTTTAGTATTACTCAAAACTGCTGAAATATGAACATAATTGTTTCATGTTTATTAAGCTTGAACAATTAAAATTACATTATATAATATTATATATAAAGACATATTCTTATACAGGATATGTGTATTATGTACTTCATAAAGTATTTTACGATTTGACGTACGTTTCCATATCTTAGAAATGGTTTTTCCTATTCGTTTTTATGGTTTTTCTTCTTTATTCAAATTATATACCGCAAAATTGGTAAATTTAATACCTATTTTTATTGATAAATCAGATAATTTTATTATAATTTAAAAAACAAAAAAAAATATATATATATAAATATATATAAATATATGTTTATATAAATTTTCTATTATATAAACACAAATTATATAGCTGCAATAATTAAAATCCGAAAAGGTAGTATAACTTTTTCTTGCCAATTAATATGGCAGTAGTCCTTAAGATTTCAAAGTTTATTTTGCTTAAATCTAAAAAAAAAAAACTACTAAATTTCAATATTTTTCAAAAAAAAAAAAAAAAAATAATATAAATAATTTTCAACCGTCTAAAAATACAACCAGTCAGTCATTTAAAACAAAATCATAATTTTATTCATTTTTTGTATGTTAAAAAAAAATAAAAATTCGCTAAAAATTCATAATAATAAAATTAAAATGAGACAGAAACTTATATTGCTATTTAAGTACTTTGTACACTTAGGCAATGACAAAAAAACAAAAATTGTATCTACAGAATATATTTTGTTTGTAAGAAAGAAAAGAAAAATCAAAAAAAAAAAAAACAAAAAACAACAGAAAAATAAGAATCCCAGTCGAGTCAATATTTTTTGAAGAATTATAAAGCGATTTCTGGAATTTATTTGAATTAATTTTATTTTTCATGTATACGTAAATAAAAAATTCTTAAGGTACATAATTTTTATACATTTATTATGCAATAATATATATATATTATGTACTATGTACAATAATATCTAAATACGTATTTTAAAAAAATTTTATTGTCAATGATATTTCGGTTTTGATATTTATGTAGACATGTTTACATGTACACGAATATACATCAATAATACACATATATACGAATATATACATATATAGTAAGTAAAGTACATACACAAAATATTCACAACGAAAGGAAACATTTAAATTTTTTTAAATAATTTTTGAATAGCTATCAAATTTTTTTTTTTTTTGTTTATAGTTTAATTCAATACAATTGAAATTATGTTTTACCTTTTTAATTATAATTTAGAAGAATCTTAAAAAAAAAAAAGGACTCTTTAATGCATGTAAATTTTCTTTCTTAGTTTACTGTACTAAAGAAAAACTTTTGTGAATCTTTGAAGTATGTCCTTTGCTTCTATAAATTATCAATTTAACTTTATCCTTTTTGTTTTATTTTTACAGTCTTTGATTTATAAGTGTGGCTGTAAATGTCGTAACGGAGAATTATTCTTACAAGGTATGTAAGATTCGAACTCTCTCTTTCTCGTTGTTTATAGGCCATTTTATTTGCTCGTACCCACTAGGCTACCGAAATCCCTACTTTATGTTATATATAGTTATTTTTTTTTTTTTTTTGAAAAGGAATACGTAATTCAGTTTTTGCTTCGGACATGAGAATTTGAAATTGAAAAAAGATTATAAATATTGATTGTATTGAAATTGACACTTGATTATAATATAACCATAAAAAGTTAATTAAAAATTAATTAAGTCGTTGCTTAATAAATTTTGTATACAGTGAAATTTTTGATAATATTTCCAGTTTTTAATTATCAGATCGTTTAATAGTTTTTTTCTCGAGGATCCTTCAACTTTTATCTCAAATCAAACTTTTCACTTGTCATAACAAATTTTGAACTTGTCATGAAGATTAATCTTAAAAAATAGAATTACCGACATTACTTTTAAGCTGGTATAATATATATAAGAAACAAAAAAAAAATATACTTTTCAAAATTAAATTTTGGTGGGATTTACTCTATTGGCAAATATTCAATTAAATTTCCCAATTCTTCATGAATTTTTTGTAATTTGGAACTAATAAAATGAAATTCTATTACTATATTTGAATGTAAGTACCATAATGAAGAACAAATATATATATATATTTTTTTTGCATTATTATTTAATTAGTTTTAATTTTTTAGAAATATAAGAATTTTATAATTACAGTTATTTATGATTTCAGTGCAATAAAAATTATGTACTAAATTAAATTTTCTCATTTACAGTCTTGTCAAATTGTATTAAAAAACAAAAATAATTATTTAAAAAAATAAAACTAACCCTTATTATATATTATAATATTAATTATATTAAAAATCCCATTGAAATTCTCAAAGTAAAAAAGGAAACCCAAAGCAAATCAAATCTACAATCAAAATTTTGTTAAATCAGTATTAAGTTGTACCGAAAATATTCAAAACAAAAAAAAAAAATAAATAAATAAATAAAAATTAAAGCAACAAAAAATATAAATTATAATTGCTAATAATATATATATATATTTATATTGAAATTTTTTGAATAAAAATTATATTTAAAAAATTTAAAATCCAACAAAAAAAAAAAAACAAAAACAAAAATAAGAATAACTAAAGAAAAACTTTATTATATTATTTCATTAAAATAAAACTTCAAAAATAATGTGGAACTAAGAGAAAAAAAAAAAAATTTTTTTTTAAAAAAAAAACGAACTCAAAAAAAAAAAAATTTTAACTTCAACTAATAGCATATAAATTCTTCTGTGATAATAAAAAATAAAAAAAAATTTCTACAAAACAAAATTAAAAAAAAAAAAAAAATTGTTATAAAATCGTTTTTTCTTTATATATCTACAAAAAAAAAAAAAAAAAAGAAATTAAATTAAAAAAAAATTTTGTTGCAATATTTATTATTCACGGTTTCATGGAAAATTAAATTTAAAAAAAAAAACAAAAAAAATTTGAAAATTGAAAATTTTAATCGCAAAACAACCAACAAATCAAAAACAAAAACTCATTCACTCTTTAAATTTTTTAAGCTTAATTTTATTTTGTTACAAAAAAAAAAAAAAAATTTTATTAACAAAAGAAAGCTTAACTTTGAACCTGAGCTCATAAAAACAAAAAAAACCAAAAAAAAACTCAACTACTGCTAAAATAATATCAAACAAAAAAAAAAAAAAAACAAAACATTCCATATTTTGGAATAAAAACGTTTTTTTTTATTAAAAAAAACAACAAAAAAAACAAAACATATTCAGCAGTTTTTTAAAACAATTAACAAAAATCAAAAATCAACACAATAAAATTAAACTTTAACCAATAAATTTGTGCAATTGAAAATTAACTGTTCTTTGAACAAATTAAAAAAAAAAAAAAAAAATACAAAACAAAAACCAACCAACACACGTACATTTGTTGTAAACTTCTTTTTTTTTTAAAAAAAAAAAAAAAAGCAGTTTACAAAACAACTAAATAAATTTTCCAAGTGTTACCGTTAATTTTTCAAAATTAAATATCAGGAATATAACACAATGTTGGCAATGCCAACATTAATGATGCCAGCTGCAACTGTGGCATTGGGAAGCCAACCATTATCAGTTGGTGGTGGTGGCGGTGGTGGTGGTGGTGGTGGTGGTGTTGTTACAACATCACAATCTCATAAACCATATGAAACAAAATTATTAGCAATACATCAATCTCATATACAACAACAGCCACCACCTCCAACACATCATCAATCTCAAACACCACAGCCACAACAACCGCCACAACAACCACAACATATTCAGTATCAACAACAAAATCAACAACAACAATATCAAATTCATTCACAACAACAAAGTCCACAACAATTGAGTACCCCAAAACAAGGTAAGTTTTCATAAAAAAAAAAAAAATAAATAAATTGAATATTTTATACGGTTATTCAAAAAACAAAAAGAAAAAATGTAGCTATAGGTACTTTTATAAAATAATGGATAATCAATACAAAATATTTATTACGATAATATTTAAACAGAAAACATTTTAAATTTTTTAAATTTGAATAAAATATTATATTATATAATATTAAGATTTAAATTTTAAAATAAAATAAAATAAAAAAAAAATAAATATTAAAAAAAAAAAAAAACAAAAAAGAATAGGTACTTTTAAATATTGAAATTCATTGGAATGATTTTATTATATTTAAAATCATTTTTTGTTCGCCTACAAAATAATTGAATGCTAAAATTTAAATTTTATATGAATAAATTTTGTTTTATGTTAAATCTTATTAAAAAAATATTGCGGTAAAAAATAAAATTTAAAATGCAACAAGAACAACAATAATAACAAAAAAAAATAGATAATAATATGATTAAAAATTTTTCGAATTTTCCGAATTAATTTTAAAAAAGGATGAGGAGAAAATTATTTGCTGTATAAAATAAAAAAAAAACTATAAAACTTAGATCAAGCATTTAAAAAAATTTGCATAACAATTAAATTGTATCTTAAGATGCAAAACAGTTCAGATTTTAAATTTTTCATAATTTTTGAAAATTTTCTTGAAAAAAAAAAACTATTTGTCCATTTTAAAATTAAAAAAAAAAAACAAGGCAGTATGTAAAATCAAAGGATCTTAAAGAAGCACATTTTTCAAAAGACAATAAAAATATGTAGTTGCATTCATGTGACTTGCACCAAAAATTTTATAAATATTTAGAGTTTTATAATGAGAAAATATTGGAGAAAAATCAAGAGTAATTTTTTTTTTCAATATTTTAAGGAAATCTTATATACCTATTTAAAAAAATGTAAAAATATAAAGGTGAGTTTTAGTTTTTGAGTTTGTTTATAGATGTCTAAAAATAGTAAATTGCAGCTCTTAAGGAGTGGTGGTTATAAAAAAAAATCTCTGTGATATCTATTATGCAAACATATCTTGTTTATCTCGAAACTTCTAGATTCTATTTCGAAGTGTTAAAAAAGGCTCCAGCCCATATCCAACAAATAATCTCCCAAAATAAAATGATCTAGTCAAAAGCGCCAAAAGCCGTTTAAAATATTTTCCATTCTTAATTTTTTTTTTCTTATTAGTGCATTTACGCATCCTTCCTTTTTCAGGTGTGGCTGTAAATGTCGTATTTTATACGCTCTTACCCACTAGGCCACCGAGGCCCCAATTCTCTTAATTATTTAAATTATTCAGTTTTTATTCTCTGATGGACAACCCGCTATTACACTAAAGTTCAATTAAGTTTTCTTGCCTCAGGTTTTATATGTGCACAATGTACATATGATATATTAAAATTAAATTCAATGCAGAGATCTCGGTGGCCTAAAGATATGCTGTAAACAGCGAGAGAGTTTGGGTTCTCGAATCCCACACACTTCGTAAGAATAGTTCAACATCGATATTTACAGTCACATCTGGAAAGGAAAGGCTGTATACTTTCGTTATCACATTTATATATGATAGAAGAATAAACTAAAAAAACAAACTGTAATCAAATCATAAAAAATACTTTAATCCAAGAAGGCGGAGCTTTATTCATCTTTCAAGTTAAGGCGTTTATATAGTTATGAAAAATTTACTCCTTATATAACATAAAATAAAGTGGTCAAGTGTCCCACATTTTTAAAATTATGTTTTTATTAAATTTAATATAAAATGAATAATATCAAAAATAAATTTATATTAACGAAAAATAAAAATAATTCAAAATAAAAGTTAAATATGAATAAATTAATCATTTTGAAAGTATTGCTGACATATTCTTTTTTTGGTTTGTAATTGTTGCAAGTGGGTGTATTGTAATTTAAGCAATTTGTGATGGTCGACATTTGTATAATATTTTTAATAAATGTTTTTAATGTCCTACTGAGGATATTTTCATTCATTTTTGTTGATAAAAAAGAGTCAGATTATTACTCAAAGCAAACATAAAATTTATTTTTGACAATGATTCTGTTACCTGATTTTTTATTAAAATGCAGAATTTATTATTAATATTGATTTCAACAATAAGCCGAAATACTCCACAAATATAATAGGGCGATTCTCTATTTGTATCCACACTGTATAGCTATAACCAGACTTGGGCCAAATCATATCTAAAACTATCAATTAGATTTATTTGTTACTAAATAACCGAAATATCGGTTGTTTAACTGCATTTTTAATAGAAAATTGCCCTATTGGCAAATGTGGCAAAAAATTAGAACTTTTTTATAACTCTTCTAGCGAAATTTTTTCTTAAATTACTACTTCGAACTATCGGTGAGCATATTTCTTTTACAGTATTTTGTAATAAGCTTCCAATGGTTTATTAAGGAGAAAACAGATTCTGTGTATCTCAACGGGGTTAAACTGGCTGAAATGTGTATTTTTAATACTTTCTATCTATACCTACATAAGACTAACTATATGTAAATTTTACTTACTTGCATTTTTTAATGCTTTAAAATACAAAATAACTTTCTAAAATTAAACATATATAGTTAATAAAAGCATAGGTACTTTTTTTTTTTTTAATGATAAAGTAAATGTTATGTATGTTAGCCCTTTAGGGTTAATAATAATTTTTGTAGTAAATGAGTATAATTTTAAAATATTGGTCTTCTTTTAACCAAATTTATTTATACAAAAACTCTGTATACAAATAAACTGGCAAATTAAAAAAAAAAACAAAAAAAAAATGGAAATTTAATATTTGATAAAATATTGAAACCCTTATTAAGGTCAAAATTAATATTTATAAAATTGTGGTTAAAATAATTTTCAACATATTTTTTTTTTTTTTTTACTTGTATTTGACTTAAAATTAATAATCGAATATTTTGAATAATGACAGTGGTTAAATATAAAAAATACTATAATATAATATTATGCATATGTTTGTATGTATTAATGTAGATATTAATATGTATGTATCGTTTTTTTTTTTAACAAATAATTAATTAATTTAAAAAATTTAAAAACATTCTTTTAGATTATTATAAAAATATAAAAATCATTTAATATTTTGGTTTTATTAAACCAATTAATGCTTTAATTCGCTTATAAATTTAATTTTTTTACAGTAAGATTTTTTACGGGAGGGTGTCATGTGATGCCATTTGCCTGTAGTATTATTTGACAGCATAGGTTTGAGATTTGTTTTGAAATATATTTGTAAAACATATAAAATTAGGTATGATTTTAGAGTTGGTTACAAATAAAATCCAGTTAAATGATTTTAGCGACAAATTAAAATATTCGGCAATTAGTGACATACATATACATGTACTGTCAAATGAAATACAGTCTTGTGATAATAACATATATTTTCAACGATTTCCAAGACATTGATCTTGAAACTTAATTAAATGAACTTAATTAAGTTTTATCATATCATAGACTTTTCTAATTCTTTTTCTAATTCTTAGTAATAGTTCTTTAAAAATTTTGTAAGCTTGTCACAAAAAAACGCAAAACGCAAACGTAATTGTGATAGTGAAAAAAACAAGGTAGAATGTAAACCAACGGTTTTTAAAAGCGCACATTTCCGAAACTCAATACAAACTGTTTAGAGTGTGACTTACACAAAAATTTGAAAATTTCATGTAATAAGAAAAAATGTGAAAATAGGACATTTTTGAAATTTTGAGGGGCTATAAGTCCGGAATCCTATATAACTAAGAAAAGCCGTTAACACACGTAAAAATATATTATTAAACCTTTAATTTTCATGTCTTGCCGAAGAAAAATTTGTACAGGTGCCTAAGTTACAGGTGTCTAAAAATAGCAAATTTTCAATTTTTGAGGCGTAATAACTCTTAAAGAGGGGGTGTTAGCAAAAAATTTTCTGAGGAAACTTATACAAATTCTAAAAGTTCTTTCTTGTCTCAAAATTTCAGGTTCCTATCTAAAGGGGTGCCGGAGTTATGAAAAAAGAAATTTCATGCAAAATGTGGTTTTCACATAACGGTAAATTTAAATAGTAAATTACAAAATATTACATAATTTTGATATTGTTTTATATAGATAATAAAATTTTCGATCTTCTGGCGGTTTTAGATTGCAAAATTATTACGCACAGCCCGAGATATATACATCTGAAAATGGAGCTTTTTCGCAATTTTGAAGAGCTGCAACTTTGGAACCCTTTACAATTAAAATAAACCTTTAACACAAGTAAAAATATATTATTGTAGCTTTAATTTCTATATCTTGCAGAAGTAAAATGTGTACAGGTTCCTAAGTTACAGGTGTTTAAAAATAGAAAATTTTCAATTTTTAAGCCCTAATAGCTCATAAACAGGGGGTGGTCCGAAAAAATTTTCTGAGCAAACGTATACTAATTCTAAAAGTTCTTTCTTGCCTCAAAATTTCAAGCTTCTATCTAGAAGCGTGCCGGAGTTATGAAAGTAGAAAAATCATGCAAAATTTGGTTTTCACATAACGGTAAATTTAAATACTACATTTAAAAAAATTGTATAATTTTGATATTAATTTACAAAGATAAAAGAAATACCTGTCGAATGACGTTTTCAGATTGAAAAAATCTTAAGCAGAACATAAGATATATGCATTTAAAAATAGGGCTTTTTCAAAGTTCGAGGGGCTGTAGCTCCGTAATGGGGGGGGCTACATGAAAAAGTTGTTCCACAAAATTATTTTTTTTTATGAGACCTACCTATGGTTAACATATTTTTTCTCTATCTTTAATGGTGTAGAAGTTTAGTAAACAGACGGACGGACGGACGGACGGATGGACGGACGGACGGACAGAGTGAAACTAATAAGCACATTTTTTCAAAATTTTTTGGAAATGTGCTAAAAAATAGCTATTATTGAAAACGTTCCGGATAATTGCGAAGCGATAATAAATATCGTTGAAGACGTCTTCGAACCGAATCGAAGCAAACATAATTGTGATAGTGAAAAAAAAATAGCTATTATTGAAAACGTTCCGGATAATTGCGAAGCGATAATAAATATCGTTGAAGACGTCTTCGAACCACGGATCATAATAATTTATCTATTTGTATCGAAATTTTGTCATTTTTTATCCGCAGTAATTACATTGCGGATTTATACATTTTTGTACAAAGTTTTTTTGGGTTTTTTAAAGATAAATTTAAATTAACAATATTAACAAGAAACATTTTTAACATTTATTCTTCTTAAATTTATTTTTTCTATTCTAATTTTTAAAATGTTAGTAAATTTATCACAATTTAAAACATTTTTAAACTTTGCAGAAAACATTTTTAAACTTTTGCAGAAAATGCTTTAGCGTTTTCTGTGATAGACATAATATTTTGTTTTGCTCTATTGGCCATTTCTATAAGAAGCACACGGGATCAACTAAGATAATTGTCATTCATATTTGAGTAAGTTTCAGTTTCAAAAACCATTAGTTTCACTAAATCGTTGATTACACGTGCACTTTATTTGTGCGCCATCTGTTATCATATGTAAGAATATTATTTATTGTTATATTATTTTTATTTTATTTAATATTACCATAAGATATTAATTATAGGATTATTATAATTATTTTTTATTTAATTATATTATACTAATTTTAAATTGTTATAAGGAAAATTTATATGACCTAGCCTACTGAGAACACGAAACCTTTCGAATGACTCAATCTGGGTTTAAATCCGAGGTCTTTCGAATGAAAGGTTTCTGTTCTAACCACATCATTGGCTGTATCAAAAAAATATAATATATCATAAAGTTATATTATTAAAAAAGAAATAGAAAGACTTGATATCAAATGGTCTCAAAATTATAATCTATGACTATAGTCGTTCTAAGTATTGTTCTATTTGATTTGTAGTGCACTATAGACCCCTATAATAATTAAAAGGTTTGCTCTATATTATTTTTAATTTTAGCTTATTTTAGCTGGCGAAAATTGTTTGGTGAATTTATTTAGAAATTTTAGTTTTATTCATTTCAATCTCCTTACTTTTAATCCCTCATAATTGTGTTAACATTATGGTGTATGAAACACTATACTATACGAATGTAAAAGTTTTTACAAAACTGTTTTTTTTTTTTTTAAATGCATTTCTCTGCCACATAAATGTCGACAGAAAATTACACAGCTTTTCCTGTTCAGGCGTGGCTGTAAATATCGTAATGGGAAATAACTCTTACGACGTGTGTGGCATTCGAACCCATACTCTCTCGGTGTTTACAGCGTATTGTATACGCTCTTACTCACTAGGCCACCGAGGCCCCTTACAACATTTTGAAGTTAATTTATGAAATAATTAAAAATTTAATTGAAATAAGCAAGATCAGTTATTTTAAGAATAAGGCATCAAATTACATCAACTCAAAAAATTTCCTGAGAGAACTTATGCTAATTCTTAAAGATCTTTTTTCTTCAAATAAAAAAAGCCTTGCTGACAATTTTAAATGTTAAATGACAGCAATTTGTATTATCTTAATGTTAAAGCTAATAAAATGTACTGTTTGTCGGTTTTAAATTGAAAAAAATGTTAAGAGCAACCTGAGATATACAGTTTTAAAATTGGGCTAAACTAAAACTAAAACAAAATGTGATGAAAAGATATGTTCATATCGTTATACTTTGGAATAAATATTTTATAGTTTGTAGATAGAGTCTAAAAATGACATAAATTCAACTTAGCTAAAATAATTAACGATTTTTAACCCAAGTTATAACAACGTTAGGTATTAACAGCACGTATAGTCACAAATTTTATTATTATTATTCCATGGAGTTTACGAAAAATAAAATTTTATATTTATTTATTATCCTTTTCAGTATGATTTTTATAAAATAATTATCTTCTCATTGTGAAAGAGAAAATTTCTCTAAGGATTAAATCAGATTTTTATTTGTACTTTACTTTATTTTACATTTTAAAGAATGTGTGGTAACAACTCAAGCCACATTTGTTGTCATAGTATTTTAGATAATTTAGATAGGTATAAATATTTACTTTATCTTCAGCCTGAACAAACCTAAAATTTTTATTTTGTTGCAAAATAGGATATTATAAACTGAAGTTTCAAGTACAATCAATCCTTTGTTTTAGAGACAATCATATTAAAAATTTTATTTTAAAAAATCTAAAAATTTCCATACTTCTATCATAATTTCTGCATTTAGTGAAAATCTAAGTCAAATTTTTAAAACAGGGAAAGAATATTAGAAAAACTTATATGTTATGAAATCACACATCAAAAGCAGAAACATGAGAAAACGAGCAAAAATCAGTAAGCGTAAGTAAAACTGAATTGGTGCTTTTATATTGGATAAAAACATTGATAAGAGCATAAGATTTTCGTTATGCTTTTATGTGATTTTTATATTAGAGCTTCGTTTAATGCAATAGAACATATTCATGCTTTTGGTAGAAATTCATTTTTTATATAAAAAAAAAAAAGAAAATATTAAATTAAAAAAAAAATAAATATAAAATTGTATTTTTAACAGAAATTATTTTGTAATTATAAAAAAGTAAATTTTAAATTAAAGAAGAAAAATGCGTGAAATCGAAAAAGATAAAATAGGAATGTCTAAAAAACATTACATTTCAAAAAAATTACGGAACGACTTCAAATTTGTTAGCCATCCTATTAATATGAAAAGAACTAAGTTTTTTGTCATTTATACCAATTTTTAGCGGAATTTTGTCATCAATACCAAAGACTTAAAAGAACTGCCAATAAAATTTTTAATTTGCACTTTTAGTGTACCATATTCTATCTAATCTGATTTTTTGAAAAAAAAAAACTTACAATAGCAAAAAAAACTTAGCAAACAAAATTAGTACATTTAAAAATAACAAAATCCCGATTTAACTTTCATATAAGGAAAAAATCAATAAATCTTCAAATGTAATTTTTCTTACACAGGCTGTTTCCAACTCGATGGTCTTCTTTCAAATGAGTGATCGGGTATGTTCAAGACGAACAAAAAATTTTATTGGAAAGAGCGGGGGGAGAGGGCATACATTCTGGACCCTTTTCGAGATATGAGGCGTTAAAGTTGTTTTAGCGACTTTTCATAAAAAAATCCATAACTTTTTAACGGCTTGCTATATAGAGAAATAAAACAAAATGGGTTTTGTAGAGTAAGTTGTCAGCTTTGTGTACTAAGGATTCCCATATCATAACAGTTACAAAGTTATGAAGGTTCAAAATGATTTAAAATGAAAAAATTATGTTTGAAACTCAATTTTCTTTTGAAACACCCTGTATTTGCGGTACTTTTTATAGCATATTTCGAAACAATTTTTTGTTCGTCTCGACATGAGTCCGAAACACCCTGCATATAGTAAAGTCAGCATATCATAATATTATATATATGAATGCAATATTATATAAATTTCTTATATAGATTATATTAATATAAAAATAATTTAATTTTTATTGTGGTTTATTCTTTTACATAAAATGTATTCTTATAATAAAATACAAATATATTTAAAAAAAAAACCTTTAAAAAAAACAAAACTATTATTTACTACCGCATTTAATGGAGACTCGATTGAGAAAAGAAAATAATATATAACATTAAAAAAAAAAAAAATAAAATGACAATAATACAAAAGCAAGAACATTGATCACAAAATAAAGTACATATATGCAGGATATTATAACAACAACAAAAAAAAAAAACAAATAAAAAAAAAATATATTGTATATTTGACCTCGTATTGACAGGATATTTAACCATAAATCGTTATTATCGCCACAAAAGTGAACATTTTTCATATTTTTTGGACATTGTTTTTTTTTTTTTTTTGTTTTTGCTGTATAATTTTTGAATATAATATTCAAAAAAAAAAAAAAAAATATATTATATAATTATTTTTATATTATTTTCTTTTTAAAAATTTTTATATAATGTAATTTTTTATTTTCCAATTTTTTTTTATTAAATTATAAATATTTTAATATATGGTTCATTGTATGCATTTATTGTTATGTTCCAGTTTTTTTTTTTTTTTTTTTTTTATAAAAAAGTCAATTTTTTTAGTGGTTATGGGTTGATATAATATGTAACATATTCATATTTTTCTGTGTTATAAATATTATGTCAACCCATTATCAAAAAATAAAGGATATTTTCATTGTAAAATTAATCAATTTAAATGTATAATTTTTAAAATTTATCAAAACATATTCTTTCTTTATTAAATGATATGAATAAAAATGAAAGCTTTTGCTTCCAGGTAAGAGGTGTAGAGAGGCTTCCAGGTAAGAGTAATATAGAAGCATCTGCTCTTACAGCAGTTAAAACAAATGCTATGTAGAGAAGAGATAAACTTCAATTCATGTGCATAAAAATGGCCCAAGACAAAAGTTCCCAAAATTCCAAAATTTGAGAACAGCGGTTTTTGTTTATTTTGTGGAATTTTATAAAAATTATATTTTGATTTTGCGAACTTTTTTCGAGGTGCCAATAAAAATACAAAAAGCTTTTTAAATCAAACTTTCTATAATGAAGCAAATGTTTATGAGAGCTTGAAGCATTTACTTTTTTCTTTACCCAGATTTGAAGCATTTTCTTTTTCTTCTGCCAGATTATAAATCTTAAACAAAAAATTGGTTTCGGTTTGACCGACTATTTCAAATTTACTATAATACTAATGGCACAAAATACTCAAATAACTCGTTCAAAATCCATCGTGTATACTTAAATAGTATAAAGTATAAAATAATATGAATTTATTTTTAATATTAATAATTTTTGTTATCAAATAAGCATTTTGAAGAAAATATTAACAATGGATTCTAGTGCATCAGGATGTTAAACTGGAATTTTGTGGTGATAAGCCACAAAATAAATTCCAATCTTTTGTTTACTTCTTGATATTATTATGTGAGTTTGTATAAACCAAAATTCAAATATAAGCTTAAGTGTGAAGCAGATTTTATTTTACCTTTACCTTTATTTTATTTATATGGAAGAAAGCATGTGCAAAATTCTGTAAAGAATATGCTTTATCATCAAATAAGACCATATGTCCATACTTTGAAGTATGAGGCAAAACCTTTTTTTGCGTATTGGTGAATAGCCAAATATCTACTCATTAGTACAACACAATTTCGACACATTAGTCCATATAAACCTATAATATTTTGCACATCTTAATCACAAGAGAACTTTTTGTGTTTGACCCCGAGCGTGTCTTGTAATCAGAATGTGTCAACCCGGACGCAAGAAAAGGTAATTTCCGACATGTGTCAAGCATATTGAGACGGTAAAGTGACGTCATGTGTTGGACTTTTGTGTAGCGCCTGAGTTGACGTAGAATATCGCATTTTTAGGCGCAAATTAAAAATTATTTGTTGGATTATATTGTTAAGAATTTGCTACTAATACTAAGATTAAAAGTATTTGCTTTATTTTATTCATATGATTCATTGATTAGTATAAAAAGTCAAACAATAATAATAATTATTATTAGAAGATTTTATATTTCTTTAATTTTCCATAGGTCTACTATTCGAAAGCAATCGAGAATTCTACTATTTGATAATCGCCTTAATCACAAGAAACATCATGTTTCTGTTTTTGTCATGTCATTATTATCTTTAATAATTTTTTTTTTATACAATCCATTCTATCTTGGTATTTCTATGCTTCAATCAACATTAAACCTAAAAATATATGTTTATGGTCAATTATTTTGTTATTCACCATTAAAATTTAATTTCTTCAAAATTGAAATGAATATAATATCATCCATATAATTAGAAGATGCGATAAGTTTTTCCAGAAATACTTCTGAGTAAAATATAGGTGTGTTCAATTAAATTTATTACCTTGCTTAAAATTAATAAAAAACAATCATGACCGCATAACCTTCAAATTTCATTTTTCTTTTATTTCTCTACTATTTTTGGATCAATTGGTCATTAAAGTAATACATTTTCGTTTAGAATATTGTTTAATGTATCTACTAGCACCATAAATATCACTAATAATACACTTTCATATTATTCTAATAATAAATTTTGTCTAATAAAATGATGACTAAATTTAAAAATCGAAATTACAAAGTTATAGAGTCTTCATCAAATTCACATATTTCATTTTTCACTGTACGTACCAAAAGCTTGTAAAATTAAAATCAGATAAATTTTATTAATAATTTTATTTAGTCAAAATGTAATATAATAATTTACTTATGGATGTATTTAATGTTTTCATTGTTTAGATTTAAATCTTCAGTTATTTTTATTTGTTTCTCGTTACAAATAAAATTAAAACCAAAACTAAAACCAAAACTAAATTTTTTAAAAACTTTAAGAAAAATACAACATTTTTTTATTTTTATATAATTCATATATAATTTTTACATATATAAATTATGTAGGTTCATATATATATATTATATATTATATTATATAAACATTCTTTATATTATGTTATTATGTAGTAGATGTTATTATTAATATAGAAGAGAGCAAAAAAAAAAAAAAAATGAAAAAAAGGACACAGATCCCTTTATAAATCAAAGTTTTCCTTTCATTTTCTTATTGTCTTTTTTTTTGTTTTTTGTTTTTTTTTTTTTTTTTTTTTTTTTTTTTGTTGTTTGAAATAAATTGCCGTACTTATTCTCTCATGTGCAGTCCGTTACAGTTGTTTTCAACAATAACAACAACAACAACACAAAAATAAAAACAACGATAATGAAAACCAAAATAGAACAATAAAAGAAAAAAAAAAAAACAAAAAACAAAAAGAAAAAATATAACAAAGGAATCTTTTTGAGATAGAAAACCTTTCGTTATGCTACTTACCCCTAAATAATAATCTTTGAAAAGCTAAAAACAAAAATTTTCTTAGTAAAAAAAAATAATGGTATTCAAAAGTTTGGAAATTGGATTTGGCAATATTAAACCGTATAAATAGTTCAAGTAATTTTCATTTGATTAAACAATATGCATTCACTTAAGGTAAATTATTTTCGTTTTTTTTTTTTAATTTCATCAAAATTCTGTACTTCTATCTAGATCTAGACTTTTTTTCAATATCTTCTTGATCTTGTACTTTTTAAGAAGCTGTTGAGTCCATTTTATCATCATGTGAGCTAATAATTTAAACTATTCTAAAACTGCCGAAGTATCCTATTTTATGCCATTTTAAAATATTGTATCGTTTAATATTTTTTTTTGTTTGGTAGAAGTCTTTTATATTATTTTTTATTGTTTTAATTTATATTTTTTTGAGTGGTTTGAAATACGCACAATACAAATACTTTTTATCGATTCTTGTTCTTGAATATTGAACAATTGACATTTATTTATCTGATAAATTTAAAACGACTTGTCATTTTATTCTCTGTTTTCATCAGTTCTAAAACCGTACAGGTTACATTCCCTAAAAATCATGTAGGTTTGTTACTCATATATTTGCAATTTTATTTTGGCTCTGGTCGAATTTGGAATTTTAAATTAAAATTTTATTCCGAATCTCTTTACAATTGATAGACTAACTTAAAATAGTACAAACAAACTTTAATTATAGCTTTCTTAAAATAACTTTTAAAATGCGTTCTATAAAAAGGACAAAAAAGGCATTAGTAGAGTGCAAAAAAAAAAAAAAAATATAACAAAATTTCATATGGAATTTTTTCTTTTATTTTTTTTTTCTGTTTATATATCAGAGTACATTCATATATTGTTGTTTTTTTCTGGTTTTTTTTTTTTTTTTTTTTTGATGTTGAATGGAGGACATTAGACTAAAATGAAAAAGAAAATAAAATAAAAAGAAAAATATAAAGCATAGAACATAAACGACATATAAAAAAAAAAGAATAACCAACTCAAAACACATACCTACACACAATAAAAACAAAATATATAAAAGTGAAAAGAAAAAAACTAAATATTGAATGAAAATAATAATAACAAAAGGACATTGAAAAAAAACTTTTTCATGATGCAAACAGTCAACAATACAAAAAAAAACAAAAAACACAAACAAATCACACCAAATTAGAGTAACACAAAAAAAAAAAAACATAACTAACGTACATCATATTGTATTGTGTGCAGTTAGCTACACATTATTATTTTTAGTAAAAAAAACCAAAAAAAAAACAAAATAACACTAAAAGAAAAGTGGCCCTTATTTTCTTTTTCTGTTAAACATAAAAAAAGAACCGAAAAAAAAAAAAAATTAGCAAAAAAAAAAAGAAGCCATTGGCAATATTGTCATACCCGCAATTTCCTTCTGGACTAAGTGTCTCCGCATAATAATGTCCTATGTTATCTTTACATGTTACTTAAATACAAAAAAAAAAAAAAACAAAAAAACAAAACTACAACTAGAAGAATAAAAAGAAAGAAAAAAAAGAAAAGAAAATAAATACTAACAAAGCATACAAAAAGAAAATATAAAACTGATATATGTATATGTATATGTGTATATTGCGTATAAATGTAGAAATATGTATGAACAATTTTTAGAATAGTATTCATAAATGAGTCGAAAAAAAAATATATTCTTTCTCTTTCTTTATATTCTTTTTTTTTTTTGTTTTTAAAGGGCATTTATTTTGTCTTATACGAAATAAAAAAACAAAACGCAAAAAAAAAAAAAAAAACAAATTAAACTTACTTAACATATCATAGAGATCCCCTTGTTTCAAATTACTTATTTTTATTTATTTTTTCTCTCTTTCTTTCTTTTCCCAATTATACTAACATCTATTAAATAATTATTTACTTGTACTTAGTATCTATCATATAATTTATTTTATACTTTACTACTATTATACTTCGACTGTTAGCATCATAAATGTGTAAACACTTGTAACAGTTTATACGAATATAGTTGTTACTTGCAATTGCAATACTTAACGAAATCATACTGGAGATAATGTCAACACTTTTGAACGGCGTGAAATGTCAAAAAAAGTTGAATTGTATGAAATTGTATGAGACCACATAATCTCAACGAAATGAATATTGAACGGCATTGAACGGCGTAAAAGTTAATTTCATTTCAAGAGAGTTAAAAAACATCATCTGAAGAAATGACAAGAAAAAGTAAATAAATAAAAAAAATTTGAAACGTAAGTAGTGGCCATCTTTGCATATTTCAATGGCGTTGACATTATCAGCAAAAAAAAATTTTTTTATTGAACTGTGAAATTTCGCAACTATAATGCGCTTCAAAAACGTCGACATTGCAATATTAGTTTGATTTTCAGATAAAGGGAAGAATATTGTGATAAATATACTAAAAGTTTAAGTCGAATACATAAAGCTAAACTTGAATACAAATATCCATTTTTTTAACAAAAATTACGCTTGAACTTGAAAGTTTTGTTTGAAAAAGTTCGATTTAAGTTTAAACTCGGATAATGCCGGATATTACTCGGAGGTATTCTTAAATTTTATTTGAATGTATTTAATCTCAATATTAAGTTTTTTTTTTCATCTTATTTAATCGAAAGTTGAGCTTGGAATTCAAGAGTAATTTTTGTTTTGAAAAATGAATTGAGGTCAGGCTCAATTTTATGAATTCCACCTAAAGTTTTAGAATTATTAATCGCAATATTTTTTCCTTTAGCTCAAAATGAAAGTAATGATTTTTTTAGGTGTTGCAACTTTACATATAAATAATGGAATATGTATAACTCTAGAATCTTACTGATGGACTAATGGACTAACGAACTGAAAGGAAAATAAATAAAAAAAAAAAGCTGTAAGTTAGACAAGTTCAATGTAGAAAATTTCTTAAATGTAGCTATTTTATATATATCTGGGATCGCATAGCTGTAGTGGTATAGTTATATGCTCTACAATTTAAAATTTTATGCTTTAATATATGAGAATGTGCTACTCTATCTAGAATAACGGTTTTTTATGGTTAAATATTATGTGAAAGTATCTACTAAATTGACAATATTAAATTTTTAGTTGAGGATGGCAATATAAGTTAAAGAAGTCATATATTTTCATTCTCTTCGCATAAACCACGTTATCAAAATACGTTCTATAAAACACGATTTAATTCAAAAAATGAAGAAATTAAGAAATATTTATAAATTCTTAAATTGAAAAATTTCCGAAAAGTCATAAATGTAAAAGTAAACGTCAATTAATATCTATTCTTCTATAAGTAATTTAATGTAATTTGAGTAATACCCTATATATAAATATGGAAATATTCTTTATTACAGAGTTGCACAAAGAACATTCAAATAAATAGTTCTTAGTTTTGATGATTACTGTACTTTAACTTGATGAACTGATGGTTACTGGTTACTATACTTTAAGTTACATTTTTTAAACATGTGTATATGTATATGTGTCCATTTGATTTTTAAATATAACCAACATTTTTTTTTTCTTGTAGACTATGATAGAAATAAAACAAAAAAAAAAAAAAATATCCTAAAATTAAAGTAGAATATAGAAAGATTCAGCAGTTTATAAGATGTACATTTTGTGTTATCATTTTGTAACAAAATTTTGTAACATTCTTGATAACAAAGATAGAAAATAGAAAAGTTTTTGTTTTTTGTTTTAGTAGAAATAATATTACACTTATAAGTACATTTAAAAGGACATTCAGTAATTGTGTATTTTTTATATTTGTTTATTTGTTTTGTTTATTTTTTATTTTTTTGTTTTGTTTTTTTTTTTTTCTGTTCTGTTAAAATATTATGTAAGAGGCCAATTACAATTTTGCTAAGGGCTATTTTTTTTTTTTCTAGTGTGTGTGTGTAACTTTCTGAAGAAACAAAAATATGGTAGGTATATACATACATACATAATAATACATAGAAATCTTTTGAAGTTAGATTTTACAAAAAATTAAAAGAAGCAATTGTAATAATTCTTGTTTAATTTATTTTATAAAATAATAGTTAGTATTTTACTATAAACTATTTAAAAAAAAATATCCTTTAAAGAAAAATTTATAGACATTTTATAAATATTAGAAATGTTTTTTTTGTTTTTTTTTTTGTGTTTGGCAAAAGAAATAATGTTTTGAACAAGTGTTTGTATATATACATATGTTTTTAATTTAAAATGAAAATTTAATATTAAAAATTGTTATAATTTTGAAATAAAAACTGATATAAAAGAATTTTTCAATTTTAAAGTAAATAGTAAATTTTAATCAGTATCGCCTTACTGATCAAATGTATTTTAATTTTGTTCATAGATAATATTATATATATGTATAGGTACTTCGTATACTTAGATGAATCACTCTGCGATATTTTCTTTTGTACAGATGCAGCACCAATTAATACATCAAGTGTTCGTTAGTATCAATAAACATTTTTTTTTGCCTTTTTTTATGATTGTTTTTATTTATTTTTTATTTTTTTTTTTGTTTTTAATGGAATTCAAAAATTAAATAAAAAGCAACAATTTTTTGCTATAAATTTAAAGTTTTTTTTATTTTTCTCAATATTTTAAAATTTTTTATAATGTTTGATAATGTGATGATATTCAACAACATTCTTTTGAATGAGATCCTTGCATCCATTAAGTTGTAAGTTGTAACTTTCCACTGATGACTGAACCAATTGTTAAAAAATTGTGTTCTTATTGAAATTAAAATAAAAACAAAAATACCTTCCAAGAAGTTTAAATTGTAACCAATTCTAACTCAAATGTAATTGATGTCACTTGTGTCAATTTGTATATGACAGCATAAATTTGCACTAGCGACCTCCTCATTTTATTAGAAAAATTAAAACTAAATGTCATCATATGATGTAATTACAAATTTATTTTAAGTGGACACACCGTGGTTTTGTTTACTTGTAAATTATTTTTAAGGACTATTACAAAACTAACAATACGAGTGTTGTGTAAACGTTGAAATACGAATTTCTAAGAAAACGTTGTCAGAAATCAAAAAATAATTTTTTCAATATTATAAGATAACCTTATATAATGAAGGAAAGGAGTTAATACATTTAAAACATAATGTTGGAGCTTTAATTTTTGACTTTTTCATTAAAAACAAATTGTTCTTCAATCTCTCAAAAGTTTAAAATTATGTCTGGAAGTGTAGCAAAGATATGGAGTAATCCAAATTTTTTTAAAATTTATAGTTGCCTGTAAATGAACAATGCGTGTAAATTATACTAAAGCAAAAGATTATATAATTTTTATTTTGATTTATAAAGTTTAAATTTTCTGTCCTTCAACGTTTTTATATTGAAAAAATATTCAATCCGATTCAGTACAAATAATCAGAATATTAGTGTATAATTATTTATTATAGGACTTTACTCAATTTGAAGGGGTTATAGCTCACTAATGGGGCTACAGAAAAAATTTTCTACAAAATGAATTTTTTAATCAAACCTATCTATAGTTAAAATTTTATTTTTCTATCTTAAGCGGTGTAAAAGTTTTGTAAAGAGGCGGACGGATGGATGAACAAAGTGAAACTACTGAGAAGTCCAGTAGTGTTTGAATGGACGAAACACTCCAAAATTAACTTCATTTTCATCTATATTTATAATTAGGACTTATGATTAAGACTATTTGCACAAAAAGATCAAAGAATTTGATTATGAAACAAATTTCAACACATTTTTTTGCTTAAACTGTTAAAAAAACTTGATAAAAGTCGAATACAAAATATATTAGACATTGAATAATATTTAAATCAAATGATCAAAAATTTTAATACATCATCAGACAGTCAAATATCATTTCAATCAAATATTTATTCATATAAAATTATTTGAAATTTTGATTTTTAATTAAAAATCAATCAATAATAATATTGTTGAATATAAAATCATTATTTAATGTCTCATAATATTGTTTAAAAAAGCAATTAATACAAAATTGTTTAATTAAGAATTAAGTATGATTGAGGATTTACAGTTAATTTTATTATATTAACAACATACCAACAGTTATTTTAGAAATAAGTATTTTATAAGCGTTATTATAAAAGTCAAAATATTTTACTTCAAACAAATTACAACAAATTATTAAAATAAAAGTTATACTAAAATATTAAAAGTGACTATTAATTGAACACTAAATATGATAAGATAAGTTGTAATAGATAAGATAAGATAAGTTGTAGTCTTAACTAGTATGCAGTAAATAAATTTTGATAAATTCCAAACACAAGGTCATAAGAGAGTTAGTGTGAGTGCACCCATGTTTCTTTCAAATATTTTTATTTTTTATATAGAAAAAAAAACTATTAGTTTAACAAAAAAATATGTTCAGGATTTACTCCTGAAAACGGTGTGAAACCGAATGTTTCTTTTCTCAGAATAAAAAATGTAAACCTTTTAATTTACTGTGAATAAAAAAATATTCTACCACATATCTTGAAATAATGCGAAACCACCGATTTTTTTAAATTTTACTCAAAGTACAACATAACCTAAAAATATAGTTCTACTAATTTGAAATTAGTAGAGATGTTTTCTCTAACGCGGAGATGTTTTCTCTAATACATAATTAACTCATCTATTTAAATTAGCAACGTCCTAGTTCTATTAGTTTTAAAAATATGCAACCAGGATTTAATATTTTGTGTGACAGGTATTCGATGGACTTTGTCATAGTATTTGAAACCTGGTCTAACGCCGTATATTCCCAATTTTCAATTGGAGCCACGTAATCCTATTAGTTTTCAAGATATGAAGACTGGATTTAAATACTTGTATTACAGCTATCCAAAAGTTTGATCTTAATACCTAATAAATATAGGCTTGACCCTGATAGGGGTCAAAATATAAAAGCTTGACCCTGATAGGGAAGTGCTAGCGCTAATACGTGTTCATTTTAATCAACAACATCTTAGTCCTATAAATTTTTCAGATATACAATCTGGGTACAAAAATTTGTATCATAGCTAATCGAATGCTTTATCTTTATAACTTGAAATCTGACCAGATCTGGATTGACAGAAATTTTACGACAAAATTTGATGACAAACGACTGTACTATTTAGAAGTGATGAAGTTAGAAAAAAAAATAACTTTATACTTTAAATAATATATAGAATAGATTAAACCCAGATAGATGTATTGATGAAATTGATGAATAATTAATTAATATCTAATATTATATTAATTTATATTTGAAATTATATTTTGTCTAAAATCTTTTTAATTACAAATTGCAACAAAGTAATTACAAACATCTTTTACATTTTATAAAAATTCAAATAAAGATATAAAACACATTAAATAAAGAAATTGGAAAATTTTGTAATGAATTCAACTATTTTTTTTATTAAAATTTAAAAACGAAAAATCTCTTATTAATTTCTTTTATTTTTATATAATTTTGTTCGCAGACTGTATTTTTTTATTAAGAAAATAAAACTTTTTTTTTTTTATACATCACCCCACAATTTCATCTCCAATATAAATAGAAAACGAAAAAATATAACGTCATTAAAAAAAATCATCATTAATCAACAATCAAAAAAAAAAGTGATTAAAAAAAATCCTGGTAACAAAATGGTAAGATGTAATAAAAACAAAACTCTTAAAAATAACAAAAAAAAAATCAATTTAATTGTTTATAAATTTAATTGGAAAATTTTTAACATAAAAAATCAAAAAATCATCATACCGCCATTTTATTTTTTACTGTTAACTTTCAACTTAAAGTGGAAATCATTACTTCCCTGTACTCACTTTTTAACTTTACATTCTTTCTACATAATCATTCTTTTTTTTTTGTCTCTTTTTTTCTCTTTGTATTTACATATAACATACATATTTATGATTTTTAACTGAAAGTTAGTTATACATAGTAGTAAAGTTAAAGTAAAAGTATAAAAGTATAAAAGTTATTAAGGTATGAATAATGAAAATCGTCAACAGCGACATCTGACTACTTAAATGGTGAATGACACAAATTTTTCATTTTCTACTTTTTTTTTTTTTTTTTTAAATTTTTATTTTGAATTTTTTCACATTTTTGTTGAATATTTATGTATAATTGTATAATTTTTGTGATACCTTTACAAGAGTTTTTTTTTTTATTTTTTTTTTCATGATAAAAAGTCGAGAAAAAAAAAAGAAAAAGACAAAGAAAAGTAAAATAATAAATAAATAAATAAAATCAGAGAACAGCAGAAACGCCTTTAAGTAAAAAAAAAAACTAATTTTCCATGAAAAAGTAAACCGATTTCTATAAATAAAGAAACTTTATTGACCCCTTTTCTTATTTATTATTTATGTATTTTTGATCGAACTAAATTCTTTTAGCACGAATATTTAGAATTTGAAGACAAATAAAAAAAGAAAAAAAAAGAAAAATTGTCTCCCCCATAAAAGAATGATTCATGATGATATTGACTGAACTTTATCAATAGACTTTAATTTTGAGGGTAAATTTAATGTGATAATTAATTTAGTGTGTATTGAAAAAGTTTTCAAATGGATTGTTAATGAACTCAAAACTGTTCATTGATTTAAGTAGATACTAAAAAATGGAGCTTTAAAAATAGATTTAGCACTGACTAAGGTCATTTATACAATTAGAAAATGACAATCAATGGAACTTTCAATTGGCAATTAGAGCGTTCAAAGCAGAAACGGTTAAATTAACTAAAATATGGAAAGATGGAGCGATTACTAAAAAAAAATAAAATTTAAGTTTTGAGAATCCTCTTCTTTTTCCAATAGCTACATCTATATATATCGCTTAAACGTTGACCATAAAGCAGACAGACAGAAAGCTAACAGAAAGTTTTGAGTTAAGGATTTTCGAAGCGACCTAAATATTTCTATTCTACCAGAACTTGATGTAAAATTCAAACTTCTGAAGAATGTAAGTCAATATTATCTGAGATATTTTAGTCACATTCCCATTCGAGCAGTTAAAAAAAGAAACAGTAAGTGAACGGAATAAGAGGGAGATGTCGACCCTGTACACGCTGGTCAGTTCTACTGCAGTTGTTAACCAGGAAAAACCCCGGTAAAATTGGAACATATGGCATAAAATATGATTAACATGATAGCAACATGTAAAGAATCTCATCATATAATAATGTAAAACTAAGCGTTGAATATGATATTAAAAGGGGAAGAAAAAGATTTTCTAAATTAACACAATCTTTAGATTATTTATTAAATTTTTGAGATAACGTTCTAAAATATTATCACTTTTTAAAATTTAAATATTCAACTTTTATATTAAATTATTTATTGAATTAAAATTATGCTTTAATTTAACCTTTAATCGCTTCAATTTTTTTTTTAAATTATTTTTTATACATTTTCATAATATTTTTATATCATTATATGAATCTAGTTCTAAACGTATAATAAATTTGCCGTTGTATTTGTAACACTGTTTCTTTTACAGTTTAAAAAGATAGATATGGGAAAAATTTATTTTATATTGTTGTTTAGGTTTGAATGCATCAGTTTATGGTATGTCCCTCTTACGATAAATTAAAAAATTATGAACCTAGAACTCTAAAATTTTTATGATGTCGTTTTAATACAACTGCAAACTTTACTATTGTAATTGAACCAGTTCGATCAGCGGTTTCGAATAATTGCGGTATTTAATTTAGTTACACATCTGAAATTTTATAAAAGATGTTGAAATTTTATGAAACTTGAATTGGTACATTATATTTGTATGAGTATACAAAAGTTGACAGTTTCAACTTTACCCACTTCTTCGTTACTTTTTATTTGTATTTTATTTTCTCATTCATTATATTTATTTACTTTTTTCTTTTTGTTTTTCTTATGTTTTTCTTTTTTGTTTAGTTTCTTTATTACAATTATTATTTAGACTTTTGATTATCAGGTGGACATATACATACGTATCATCACCATATTTTTATATACAACAACTTTTGCTATAACTAAATTCCCAATAAACAATTATTCACGTTTGCAAGTATGAAAATAAAGGTTGAAACGCAATAAGAACAGAATAAATTAAGAGTTAGTCCGTTAAAAATGAAATACAGTTACATGAAATTAGTAATTTATTACAAATTTTTATTTGTGTTTTGTTTTTTTTTTTTATTTGCTTTATTATGTATGGATTTATGTACTACATTTTTTATTGCTTATGTGTAAATAGCTATAACAATTGTCAAACAAAAAAAATAAAGAACGATCGATAGAGTTAAGAGAGTGGTGATATTATCGACAACGACGACAGCGACGACGATAACAACAATCAACATTTCATAATATTGAAAGAAAAAAAAACCGATTTGTAATATAACTTACTCATTATAAATACATATAAATATTTATATAGATATATGTTTGATATAAATGAATTAAAAAAAAAGTAAATTTTAACTTTTCTTAAAGACTTCCAATACATTTTTAACTCAATACAAAGCAAATACAATAAATATATGTATATACACGTCATGTATATAGAAATAATCAATTCAACAGGTGTTTATTGGTTAAGAAAATTGCTGTCACATGTAATTTTTATTGAAAATTGCTTGAGAAAAATAATTTTCCACAAAAAAAATAAAATAAAATAAAACTTTCCAAGTAACTGAACTGAAGTCCAAAATAACCCTAAGAAAACACAAAACAAGAAATAAATATTTAGACTTTTTAAAACCTACATAACCTACATAATGTATACACTAATATTGCTCTACTTTTATTTTCACACAAAAATACCTACATACATACATATATGTATTCCTATTAGCGTTTGAATGGAAAATGGTAGCTATAAAATTATTATGAATTTTTTTTTTTTTTTTTTCAAATTTAATAATATTATTGCTATCAACAGGATATTTAGTCCGATAATATTTTTTTTAAATTACAGTTTTTCTTTTATTATTTTGTTGTTATTATTATTTTAATATTTGTTTTGTCTTTTCGTTAAGTACTCCTACACACTTATACAATTACATATAAGTTTAATATTATTGTACTGTTTAGAACATATACATAAAAAATAAAAAAAATACATGTTCCATAGAAATAATAACAAGAAATGAAGACATTTTTTATTTTATAAATTTTGTAGTTTCATTATTTTTATTTTTAATTTTTTTTTTTCATAAAAAATTTACCGTTTCATGTTCTCATTTTGACATATTTTTGATATGTTGAATTAAAGGTATATTAAAGATACAGTTAGTCATATTTTTGTTATTTTGTATATATTAAACATACATAGGTATAACAATATTTTTTTTATTATACGGCAATTTTACTAATCTATTATGTATAATATATGAATGTAAGAATATATATGTACATATATATACATACATACATATTTATACAGATAAATTTTATATTTTATTTTATTATTTTATTATTATTATTTTTCATTGTGACTGTCAACCACCTGTCTATTCGGTTTATATTGGCAGATGAAGAATTTATTATTGTTTCTGTTTTTGATTGCTGTTGTCTTTACGACTTGCTAAACAATTTATGAACGTGTAAAAATTTCTTATTTTTTTTTTTTTGTTTTTTTAATAAATAAATTGGAAATTCATAAAAGAAAAATAAAATGTGTACATAATTTGTGTATTTTTAATAGAGGAAACAAAAAAAAATTTCTTTTTACTGTTATTACAAAATAACAGTTATTTTTTTAGTATTTTATAATTTGTGACATTTAAACTATCACACATACATTACAAATTTACATAATGTATATTGAATATATAGGGTTCAAAAAAATTACTATAGGTACATGATTTTAAAGTGAAAATATTTAAAACTTGAAAATAATATTTTGCTTAATCATTTTAATTTTTTACAGTTAATTATAGAATTAATTTATAGGAAATTTTAACGTAGTAGCAAAATAGTGAGCGCTGCTTTGCGGTTGACTTTGACTTGACGTTTAAGTAGAATATAATAATATGTATTTAAATGATATCTGACCTAAAATACAGGAAACGCTATAATTGATGCTAGAAGGCTGAACCGATATCAGAGATATCAGAGAACTGATTACTATCTACTTTTACCAACGTTTACATAACTTTGACATATTAGATTTTAAAAATGAGAAAAAAAAACGCTAAAAATGTATTATATATGGTTTTCATTTTTTATTTATTTATTTTTAAATTTTTTAAATTTCAAATATAATTTTATTATTATTTTATTTAATCAAACAGTACAACTGTTAAGTTAAATTTATTAAAGTAGTGCTAGTAACTTAGATCTTCGACAAAGAATACTATTATTAATTTATATATTAATATTATTTATTTTATTTTTTTATTATTTTATTATTTATATTTACACTATAATTGGAGTAAAGGGAATCTGTTTTCAATTAAACTTGCTACCTATGCAGGAATTGAAACCGCACTCTTTTAGGTAGCAAGTCACGCGTTTAAGCACCAGGTCACCAAGGCGCCAATTATAAACATAAGATTATTTGAATTTCAATAAGTTAAATTTGAAAGACATTTGTTGTTTTGGATTATTTACATTAAAATGATAAAAAGCAAAACGTTGTCATTGAGTCATCAAAAAAATATTGAAACACCACGAAACGCGACTCTTGAACCGTCGCTTAAAACGAGGAGCGCATTAGGTGTTATCTCCTTCTAATGTAATATATTTTATTTTAGGTCGATATATTTTTGTAGACTTCATAATTAGTGATTTTTTTTCCTTTCATCAGAAATTTTACTAATATGTACCAGAATATTTGAATATTTTACTTTGTCACTATTTTTAATAGTTATGTTTAATTTTTTTTTTCTTTCCACAACTAAAATAGGAGCATAGTATATCCACTAAGTCGCTTATTATATTCATATTAGAATCAAAATTTTGCACTTCGTCGTTGATTACTTAACTGAAAGCATTTTGGCAAGATTATATAAAAGAAAAATATTTATATTTGTGCGCCAATTTGTTACCTAATACAAACATTTTTTTTATTTTATTTTGTATTACGCTATAAGACATCTCGTTATTACGATATAAACAATTACGATATAAATTTCTAATATTGAAACTAACCTGAGTTTTAAGCCCAACATCTTTTGATTTAAAGGCGGTTGACGAAATTACTATAGGTAATTACCCTCAGATTATTATTTTATTTAATAATTTTCATTAATTACTGAACCTACGAATCTACTGAACCTTCATAACTGAATCTACCCCAATCTGCGTATATTAATAATAAACCAATAAATAAATAAAACTCAAAAGTAATTTATTTATAGTAAAATATTTTCCATTCATCAAGATGTCCTTGATTAATAAAGCCATGCGCATGTATAATCTCAATTATTCGAACTCATTTATAAATTATAGCTTTTTACTTATTTTTGAATTTAAATAATGTTGAACCAGTACCTCATCATTTTTACCTTTGATTATTTTAGATATATTTTTCCAAATTTATAAATTATTTTTATTTCCATTAAATCACTTTCAAGTGAAACGCAAAACACATTCGATTCTTTTCAATTTTTTTTTTTTTCCTCTTAATTTAATATATTATGGTAAGAAAAAATATTTTAATTATACCTACAACTTTTGAACAGTTTCAAAAAAGATAATTTAAAATCTAAAAATATGTACCTATCTATCTATTTAAGTTCTAAAAAATGAAAAATTAAATCTTGTTTTTTTTCAATTCTTTATTTTTAAATAAAACCAAAAAAAACATTTTTTTTTTAGAGGGCAGTCAACAATTTTCTTTTTCGTTTTGTAAATTCAATTCCTTATTTACTAAAAGAAAATTTTAAAGATTCACTTAAAATTTTTCAAAAAAAAAAAAAAAAAAAAAAACAGACAAAAATTTTATAAACATGGAAAAATTGACTAATTTTCGAGCTATTGAACGTCTATTTGAATTTATTTGCTTTAAACAAGAGAATTGTAAAAAAGAAAAATTAATAAAATAAAAAAAAAACGAATAATAAAATAACACAAAGATAATAAATAGAAAATGAGAGAATCGGTTAAAATAAAACTGGGACGATGAACATAATATAATAAAAGTTTTTTATTTTTTTTTTATTTTATTAAGGCTTCATTACATTTCGTCATTTTAATAAATACATGTTCATATAATATATATATATATATATAGATATATATATATTATAATCGAAGTCTTATACTAACTTATAGTCTTATAGATAGATATATTAACGCTGAAGTCTTTTACTAACATAACATTTTCTCAGGTGAGAATTTAATGTAACGATTTATATGCAGAGTCCTTTATATCGTCATGTTTTTCATTTATTATCAATAAATTTTGTTTTTTGGTTTTTTTTTTCTGTTTGTATATTCCTTCTTTTGTTATCTTTTTCATCTCGTCGGGCAGTCGTTCTTTGTTTTTAAATTTTAGAACAATCATTGTTACATAATGTTGGTTTCAAATTATAACTATATAAAACGAAAGAATTGTATATTGAAGAAACTAGAATTTATATTTAGATGACTAGAAAATGTGAAAATATAAAATATAAAAACCCGTTATTTAACTTTGGCACAATTTTTCTTTATATAGTTTGGAAGCTTGGATTACGTTACCTAATTTTATTTCAATTCTGTTGCTCCAACACATACAATATGAAACGAGAAAATAAATCAATGTTTCCTTTTCAGGTGTACTCACGATACAAGAATTAAACTACAATTATATTATTTATTTTCATCCCATTGTATTTTTATATAATATTATTTTGATTTGTCCGTGTTTCAAAATTTTAAAAATAAATTGTTTTTCATTCTTCTTTATTATATAAAAAAAATTTGGATTGCCCACGTTTTCCAAAGTGTTATAAAAGATTTTTAGTTTTTCTCAATTTATCCAAGGATTATCCAAACAACATTAGTAAAATGTTTTCTTTTCATTTTCATTTATTATTTTTTGTGTTTTTGTTTTTTTTTTTTTTTTGGTCAATTCGAATAAAATGTTTTTCTATCAGCCACTTATACAAATAATATAATATATAAATATATATCAGGATATATTATACGGATATATAAAAAAGTAATAACGGTTTAATGGTTTCTACCTTGAAACTATAAATTTTATCAAGGTGAGACAACATTTTTTATTTCAAATGATCTTTCTTCCTCTTTTATAGAAAAAAAAAAATCAAAAATATAATAAAAAAGGCGTCCAAAGTAAATTTCAGATCTGTTTGCATGTATGAATTCCAAATATCCTTGATAGTCCTTTTTATATAAACTGTTATTTATATATACTTATTTAAAAATTATAAATTGATATTACCTGTATATAGTATGTAAGTATATAATAGTATATATGTATATGTGAATCATTAAGAGCATTTAAACAAAAACAAAAAAATCAAGAAATAAGAAAATAATTTTTCCATACTATTTAAAGCACATCCTTCAGAACACCCTTAAAAAAATGTTTAAAAAAAATTAAAAGAAAGTGTTTTTAAAGAATTATTGCGCAAAAAAACAAAAAATAACACGAAAAAAAAAACATGATTAGAAAATTTAGGATGAATTCATCCCTTGTTTAAACAAGGACGAGTTTATCTCTCCTATGATTTTGCTTTTTATCTTGTCCTTTTTTTTATTTCTAAATAAATATTTGTAAATTAAATATTGAATTTAAGGAATGAAATTAAGTATAGTCGATAGCATTTAACAATAATTAATTAAATGAGAAGAAAAAAAGATGGTAAAAACAAAATCTAAAATATAAAATTAAGAACAAAAGAATTAAAAATTATAATTAATAAAGTGTTAAAGAATGTGTTACACAGAATAAAATCAATATGAAAATTAAATAAAATATCTTCTTTTACATTTTAATTACCAAAAATTAATTTTATAGAATATTTTCATATAAAAAATATAATACATATACATTAAGTTAAGAATATTGTGACTGAATTTAATAAGCTGCATCGGTTAATCAAATTAGACCAATTTCAAATTATTTTAACATTTTCTCTGCATCTGTCCTCTGTCTGTCAAGAAAAAGGTAGAAATATTTCGGTAGTTTCTTTTTTCAAATTCCCTGATAAGAATCTAAGAAGCTGTCAAAGCTTCTTCTGTCAGAGTGGTATTATCGTAGCATAAATCTAGGGAAATTAGGTTATTTTACGTTTTGAACCTAAAATGAAACGTTGACGTTTATGGACCTAAAATCTAATGATTATTGACCCGTCAGTTCATCCTTCATCAATAAAAAAAAAAAGTATAAATAATTTGATAAAATAAAACGTTGAAGGGATTAAGAATATTATGCTATTCGATGCAATTTATTTTAATTCATAATGGATAAAAAAATATTTATCAGTTCTTACATTTGCGGTAATTTGACAGTTTTGATTTTTATAAGTAAATTAATAATTTATTTTTAAATATTAAACTTTCATATTCAGTAATCGTTTAATTTAAAAAAAAAATTAATTAATTCTTTAAAATTTTGAGGCAAAATATTAAAATATTATTACCTACCTACCTATTACACTTGTATAGTAGAAAAATTCAGAAAATATTAAATATTGTGTTATACAACAGAAATTTGATTTTAAGATTAAAACCAGAAAAAAAAATTATTTTTTTAAACTTAACTTGGTACAATAATTTTGATTAAATGAACGAATATAGAAAAATATCATTTAAATTTAAAGAAAATACCATTAATTTTTTTTACTTTACCATATCTTATATAATACTGTATACCTACGCAATTATTCAAATTGTTTGTATATATATATATATATAAAATTCTTGGATTCATAAAAAAACTTTGTATCTAAATGAATATTTAAAATATCTAAAAGAGGTTCTGAAAATATCAAAAAGAATATTAAAATTTTAAAATTTCAAAAAAATTAGTAGCTTTTTTTTTGGTTTTTTTTTATTTTTTTATTTCTTTAAAATTTCAGTAAAATTTCAGTTAATTTAATGATATTTGCATACTTTTAGGATAATTAAAGTTAGTGGAATTATCATAATATTCAAAACATTAATAAATTCTGTTTTAATTGTCTATTAAACTCTATTTTGCTTTTAAAAATTCATTTAACAATTCTGTTTGATACTTTTTAACTAAAACAAAATTAGAATAATGGCGCAAAAAAAAAAAAAAAAAACAATTTCTTGTCTCTTTAATTGAATTTTATTTTAGTATTAATATTTATTCATGTTTAAATAATTTTATAAATGATAGATAAAAAAAAAAAAACTTAAATTCACTCATTTTTATTAAACCCACGTTTAAAAACAGAAAAAGACAGCTTATTATACAATATATAATTTTTATATATTATATATTATTTAGTTATATATAAAATTTGAAATAAAAGAAAAAAATCTTATATAAAACCACTTAAACGAATATTTATTTATATATTCGTTTATTTCATTTATATACTTTTATATATATGTATATATATATATATATATACATATTATAATATATAATATTTATATTGAAAAATGTCAAAACTAAAAGTCATCGCCCGAACTGTACATAAATTAAAGCATAGCTAGAAAAAAAAAAAATAAATAATAAAACATAACCAGAAGAAGATTTGATGGGTTTTAGTACATAAAATATATATTTAATATTATAATAAATATATCTGTATATTTATCGACATAAAATTTATACATATTGCAAAAAAGTAAAATGAAAATAAAAAGAAAAAGAATTATAACAATCGAACTAAAATTATATTCATCCCTAAGGATATAAGCTCAGTTAAGAATTAAATTACATAGATATTGCGAACATTATATTTAAAAAATGAAAAAAAAAAAGAAAAATATCTACTACAGTTCCTCTCATCTAAAGGATTATAAATATTTATGTAATATGTACTATGTATATCTATATGTTTTTAATATATATGGTATATGAATTTAAAATGAAAAAATATTAAGTTAGGTAAAATTTTTTAATACTCTGAATTTACTTATACGGTTTATACTTGGATAAAGGAATATTATTACAATTTTATGTAAAACTTGACCCTCTATTCTTATAATCAAGAAATGAAACAATATAAAATTTTAAAGGTATCAGCGCAAAACCAGATATCGCCACATTTTCACAAAATCGACCATTTCTTACAAAATTGCATAAAAAAAACTCCTCTGTGAATCAGTGCAAAACTCAGATTTTTAGTAACATGCTTTCCATAGATATACACATTATGGTGATATCTTGTATTTTTAGTGTAAAAATAAAATAAAATCTGGTGATATCTAGCTATTGCACTAAAAACATGACTGAATTTCCAAAAGGACTAAATTAAGTTATTAGGGACCTCGGTGGCCTAGTGGGTAAGAGCGTATAAAATACGCTGTAAACACCATGGTAGTGTGGGTTCGAATTGTTAGTAATATTCCTCCGTCAAATATGGTGTCTGAGCTGTATATTTTCAGTGAAAACCTTGCTACAAAGAATAAATTGTGCTACAACTGTGTTACATAGAATAAAATAAAATAAAATCATGCTGCAATACTTAAATTCTATAGTTTATTTTGAAAGATATTACCGTATAACACATAATTTCCCAGAAATTAAAACTAACATAAAAGTGTAGTTAAATTTTTTCCGTTATGCACCGAAAATTAAATCAATTTAAATAATAACCTTTTTACATCAAAAGGAAAGTACACAACCAGCTAATTTTGCCATAAATACAAATAAATACATAATAATATGTTATGGGATTAGCTCAAAAATCTGTTTCAGAAATAGATGGGTATTTTTATAATAATTTAAAAGGTATAGAAAAACCACTAGAAGCAGCCAAAGCCATTATTTTGACGCTTAACAGTGAATGTTAAAAATTTCAGTACAGTAAGAAGATATCGCCATTTTTTTGTTTTCCTTTTTTTATTCAGAATAAATTTTTGATTTTTCTAATTTAAATTTTATGTATTTTTATGCATTTTTCAACTTTTAATTCTCACTTTCTCAGATTTGTTTCAATATCTTACTAATGAACCGGTTTTTTTTTAATTTGCCAACAATTTAAAAATATGGTGATATCTGGTTTTGCCTTTGATGTTTTTTATTGTAATAAAATAAATTAATGCTTTTTAGCCCTAATATAGAATTAAAATTCGTTTAGTCTGGATAACGATCATTGTGTGTAAATTCCAACTGACCTCTCTAGATTGTAAGTCTTGGCTGACTGTAAACTAAAGAGCTATTATATTTCTCAATGGCACCTATAAGTTTCTTACTATAACTTCTTCGCAGTGTTTACTAAAATAATAATGTTCTGAAAAGTTTCCAAACTTCAATTAAAAGATAACAAAATATCAAATATTTAGATAAATTTTAATATAATAAAAATTGCAACACCCGACCGCATCGAACAGGTTGGTAGAAGAAAAAAAAAGTATAATATTATATTTTTTTATACGTTATGTACAGACTGCTTTTTGTTGTAAAGCTGTGGTATTATTATTTTATAAGCTAATTATTGTGTTCAAATTTAGCTTATAAAATTTTTTTATCTTCTTATTCTATTATGAACGTTTAAAGACACTTTATTTTCACTTCTTTTAATAAGTTTTAGTGTCTTTTGCAATAAGGCCGATCATTATTTGTTTGTTTTATGTCGGAAGTGATTCTAAATGGAAGCAAAAAAAAATGGGATAACTAGTAGCTAGTAAAATACGAAAAAAAAGACAAAAAATATATAAAAAATTAAGAAAAAATTAGGAAGATGATGATAAGAAAAAAAATTAAATAAACAACAACAATCACTGCAAAATAATGACAGGAAGTTAAATTTTTGTTTTTGTTCGTAATGCTGTTTTTATGTGTGACAAAGAGAAAAAAAATTTCATATAAAAGTTTGTAGTCACTCTCTAATGTCTCTCATACTTTTACCAAGAAAAAAATACATACATACAAATGTATATATTTTATGATATATAATTGAATGTATATATTTAAATATACTATATATATAAATATTTAAATTATTTGTATTTTCAATATAAATAAATTTATAAACAATATAAATTTTGTCTTTTGTTCATTTTTAAATTTGAAAATAGAATTAGAAAAGTAGGAAAGAAAATTGGAGTCAAAATTGTGTCATTTAAATAAAAATGTACAAAAAATTATAAAAAAAAAGTATTTATGTATCACATTATAACTTCACACATTCAGATTCGCACTTAGATTCACATATTTAGTCCCAAGTGTCAACAATTAACAGAAAAGTAATACTTTTCTAACGGTATATTTATGTTATAAAAGTATTATTTTGTTGTGCATCCCCGATATATTGTATATCCTAAGAACAAATATTCATGTTTGGATATTTTTTTTTTTTTTATGTCCACAAATGAAGCTGCGATTTTAAAGAGAAAAACATATACAGTTTTCATCAATGTTTACGATTGCGATTGTCAGCAACTGCCACTTATCCTTAAATTAAGAAAATTAATTTTGCCATATTCGTCTTGACTGGGTACCTGAACATAATAGTTTATTAGGTAATTTTTGAATAGTTTCATCAGTTAGGAGCGTCTCAAAACTTTAAACTCTCCGATGAAGGGGGAACTTGAGGTTCCTGTTACAAATTATAATTATTAGTTTCAACAATTGACAAAATACATTTTACTTACCAAAATATAAACCGTAGGTGATGTTCTATTAATATTTCCGCTGTGGCAAAACATACATATCTGGCCTATATTAGATCTTAAACGATCAACTACACTTTTATCTCTATATCAGCGCAATATCGTTAATCTATCAGAAGGTTAGGACTTTGGCAGAAATACCAGAAGATTAAACTTCCCTTCTATGACTTTTACTGAAATAAAAAGATAACGAGGAAGAGAAGAAAGAAGAAAGTTTCTGTCGAAATTCTTTTTAAAAAAAAAACTTTTCGATTTATCCAAAATGAACTTAATCGATTTACAGTTTATAATAGAAACACCTAGATTCTTATTTCCTTGAAGAATTTCAAAATTTGTAACGCTCCTAACTGATGACGCACTTTGAAATAAGCTCTCAATTGTTGATCTATATATCACAACGAACCTGTAAAATAACCTAAGTGTGCGTCTGTAACCCCTTTTTTCATACCAACCTATGTACCAGTATTTTATGCATATCTTTAAATAAGATACAGCAAGATAATATTGTTTTCAATTGAATTTTCTTTTGAAAAATAATTCTTTTTGCAATTTTTCATTCTTAATATAAATCCATTTATAATATCTATTTTAAAAATTTCATTAATTTTTAATTTAAAATTTATTTTTGTATTTTTTCTTTTTGTTATATCATTTATATGGATATTATTTTTAATTTGATGATAATTTATAATAATATGTAGATTGAATTTAATCTATATTTTCTCTTTAAAAAAAAAAAAAAAAACAATTTCTTTTTTTTTAATCTAAAAACAATTGAACATTAAATTGTATAAAACCACTGGCATCATAACTTTTCAAATGTCAATTTGATATCCATTAGAGAACATAAAATATTATTTTTATTTCAATAATACAATATCTAGGTATGTATAAATCAAAAAAAAAAAAAGACAAAGAAAAAAATCTAATAAAAATTGATATTTTCATTTTCAATAGATACAATTTAAAAAATAATATTTTCAAATAGATATTTTTGAAAAATATTTAAAATAAAAATTTTCTATTTTTTTTTTCCCCAAATTTATATATTAAAAAATTCTTATCAGAAACCATGAATTCAAATTTAGATAAATAATATTCTGTTTCTGTTACTTAAAACCCATATTATCCATATGTAAAATTTATAATACACGTATCTATACACGTATATGACATGCATGTAGATACATTACAATTACAAATGAAGTATATTATAATATGTACATTATGACGTATATAGAAAGAAATTTAATTTGATTATTAATTGAAAATTTATTTAAAAAATAATTATATTTCTATACATTAAAAAAAGAAAAACCAAAAAAAAATCTTTTCATTTTATATTAAATATCATATTAAATTAAAAAAAAAAAAAAAAAATTTCAATTAGATTTTTTATATTTACTTTATCCTTTTTTAGCACATTTTCAAAAAATGTGTTTATTAGTTTTACTCTGTCCGTCTGTTTGTCCGTCCGTCTCGGTGTTTACAAAACTTCTATACCGTTTGAAATAAAGAAATAAAATTTTCACTACGGATAGGCATCACCAAAAAAACTAATTTTCTGGAACAACTTTTTTCTGTAGCTCCACCAGTTACGGATCTACAGCAATACACAGTTCGAAAAAGTTCTATTTTTAAATTGTTACAACGCAGGTTCTAGCAGACATATTTTCAATCTGGAAACGCCAAAAGATAGCTGGTTTTATAAAATTTATAAATATATATAAAATAAAATATGTGGCTTTGACATGCGGTATTTTAATATACCGTTATGTAAAACTCAATTTTTACAAAAATTTGGACCGCTTCAATCTTTTAAACGGTTTATCTTAGAAGCTTGAAATTTTGAGGGGATATAGATCTCTTTGGAAATAAGTATTAGTCATTTCAGGAAATATTTTTATCCCAACCCCCGTTTAGAAGCTGTAGGGGGTCAAAAACTGAGTATTCTCTATTTTTAAACACCTGTACTTGGGCACCTGTCTTAATTTTTTTTTGAAGTAATACACAAAAATTAAACTTTTTTTTTTATGTTAATAACTTCTCTTAATAATATTATAGGGTTACCTTATAATTGACGACAGTGTAATTTGATTTTTCTCAATTTTTTCTTCCAAAAAAAAAAACAAACAAATTAATTTTTCAATATATCTACTCGTTACTCTAGCGCCTAAGCTTATTACGGAATATTTTTTAATTTTGGAAATGTACTTTTTTTAAAAATTTTGTTTTTTTCATTACTTGTTTTTTTTTTTGTCATTAAGCTAATTGAATAAAAATTATTGAAAATTCGCACTTTGGGCATTCACAGCCATACCTAAAAAGAAAGGCTGTGCAATTTGCTTGTCACATTTATGTGGCAGTGAAATGCGCAAAAAAAAAGAAAAACAATTATTGAAAATGAGAACTATTATATTGCCCTTTATAGTTGATGAGTGTTTAACATATTGCAAAAAGTTTCAGCAATAAAATATAAAATAAATAAAAAAGAAATCAGCTGTCACCACCACATAACCGGCCGCTATTACACGAAAAGCATAATGCGAAATTTCATAGATATATTTTATATCTAAATTGGAAATTTAAATACAGAATTATTACAGAACCAGAATTATAATACAGAATTATCGCCATCACGGTTGAGGGTCATCATCATCATAACCAAAACTTCCGGTCTTATTACGTAACCAACAACAAAAATATCATCTAAAAAAAATTTGTGTCCCGTTTGTTAAGAAGATTTTATGAGTTTTCTTAAGATTTTAAGTGTCCCGTTAGTATAAATGAAATTTTGTTAAATATCTTTTTATGACAACTAGATTTATGCCAAATTTTACAACTGCTAGGTTAATGCTTCCATATACAATTAAAAATAAAATTTAGTCATATAACTATTTAAATTTGATAAAAATTAAATAAATATAAGATTATATAAATAATATTCAAAATATTTTTTAAAAATAAAAATTATATCTGATAAAAATTTATTATTAGAATGTGTTTAAATTAAAATTATTTGAATTATCATTATTTTTATTATAATCTAATACAATTAAAAAATAGTTTTGGATTATAAATTTGATTATGATCAAATTCAATTTAAAGTATTTTGTCTTAAGGCTAAATTTTATCTAAACATGTGATGTGTGTAACAAATTTAAAATATTAGATTTAGATAATTTTTTTTTTATTTTGATAAATTTATAATCGATATTTTAAGTATTTATTTTTGTACGTGATCGCTTTAGGATATGCTTTACATAACAAATAAATTACTTATGGTGCAATATGAAACAAAGTCCTTAAATAAAATTAAAAGTAAACAAATATTTTTTGAACTATTAAAAAATCATTTTTAAGATATTAATTATGTTTGTTTGTTTGAGTATTATCTGAACACAAATTGCCTATATGATTATAAAACAAGTAAAAATAACAGTAAGTCGATGCAACCGACTTATTTATACCCTACACCTAAAAAATTCAAATTAAATTAAAAATCCATAAGTTATTTTAGTTAAGTATTTAATATAACTAAGCTAAAAAAATAAATGCTTTTACAACCTTTGTAAAAAATTTCAGATTTCTATCTTTATTAAATTCGAAAATATGATTGTTAGATCTTGGGAAGTGTGTGAAGGCACGCGGACCACCACCCCAATTCATCTTAAATTTTAGAGACATCAACAGGGTAGAATATTCTTATATCAAATTTCAAGTTTATATATTTATTAATTTCGCAGATATGCTTGTTTGGTCTTAGGAGTTGTGTGGCAAATAACCGAACAACCATTCTAATTCATCTTAAATTTTGGACAAATCAGGGATTCAGGAAACAACACTCTAGTACCAAATTTGAAGTTTCTATCTTTATTTATTTCTAAGATATGATTGTTCGGTTTTGGGAGTTGTATGGGAGGTACCCGAACGGCTACTCCAATTCATCTCAAATTTTAGGCAAATCAGTGATTTAGGAAATAGCACCCTCGTATCAAATTTGAAGTTCCTATCTTTATTAATTTCGAAGATATGCATGTTCGGTTTTGGGAGTTGTATGGGAGGTACCCGAACAGCTCCTCCAATTCATCTCAAATTTTGGAGAAATCAGGGATTCAGGAAACAACACCCTAGTACCAAATTTGAAGTTTCTATCTTTATTAATTTCGAATATATGCTTGTTCGGTTTTGGGATTTGTATGGGAGGTATCCGAACAACCCCTCCAATTCATCTCAAATTTTGGGGATATCAGGGATTCAGAAAAACACACCCTCGTACAAAATTTTAAGTTTCTATCTTTATTAATTTCGAAAATATGCGTATTAGGTTTTGGGAGTTGTATGGGAGGTACTCGAACGCATGGTCCGATTTCGCCCATTTATAATCCCCGCCTTACCTTAGTCATTGTTAACCTACAGTTTAAATTTCATCAAGATAGCATCATCATTTTTTGAGTTATCGTGCGTACGGACGGACGGGCGGATGGACGGACGGACATCGTTAAATCGACTCAGGCGGTGATCCTGATTCAGAATATATATACATGTCTATACCTAACTCGCTTCCTTTTGGTGGTTACAAACACCATACCAAAGTTAATATACCCTATACTTAATGTGTAGGGTATAATATACAACAAATCTTAACACGTTAAGTCCCACGTGTATCATCGGTGAACATTTCTGAATATTCTAAAAATTGCGAATCAATTTAATGTTATAGGTATACTTATTTTTACTTCTAAAAATGTTCACCGATTATAAATTGAAATTTAGCAACTTTATTTTTATGTTCACCGGTGACCACGAAATTTGGAACACATTTTGACTGATAAGTTTACATGAGATTTATGGGCTTAACGCAAGTTTTTTTTTTTTTATATTCATATGTAAGCGTGGGTCTCAACATGTTAAATTTTGTTGTAAGTTTTGCAATTTTATTATTCAAAAATGCTCTCAAATCAAAAAGAAAATTAATTTTAATTTTCTTTATTTACCACATTTTGTGTAATTATATACCCATATGGGTAGACTGTGCTAAATTACTGATAAAACATACTTTTCCCTTTCAATCGGAAGGATTCTCAGGTGTAATCAATGAAAACTCAATGTAAACTTTTGCTGAGCGATTACATTCTGCCATTAGAGATACACAAATACATAATATATTTTATTGTCTATTAAATTATAAGTCTGGGATGTATTTACTGACTAATGGACTAACATACTATATAAATGAACCATTTACAGAACTAAGTGGAATTCTTTGAATTATTTAAAATTTAAATATTACGTTAAATATTATTATAGATTTAATTTCCCTACAGTAAAATCTTATTGTGATTATTAAATAAATTAAAAATTTTCGATTATCTTAAATTTCATATCTTATAACTAACAAATTCTGACATATAAATTATATTATTAGATAAATATAATATAGTACATAATTTAAATATAGTTAAATATTCAGGAAATACTGTTAAAATATAAATTAAGATTTTCGTGATGATCTGATTAATTATTACGTGTACATGGTTATATAATAGTTATTTAAATAAATATTTTCTTTCATATATTTGAATATAATTATTTAAAATTTAATTAAATTTTTTAAATTTTACTTATGAAATATTTAAATAACCGATGAGAATGTGTTTATTTATATATGCATTTAAAATAAAATAATAAACCTACTTAGCAGGAATACTATTATCCTGTTTTATAGATAATTTACATAGGGGTTCTTGTTCTGGTGAAATTAAACGTTTTGGACCCTCCATTCAAAGAGCATTTCAAAGATAAACAAGGGTATATTACCCACCCCTATGCAATTCAAATTCATGTTTATGGTAGAAGATCCCAAATGTGAAACCATCTCCCACCTCATAATAATGTTCACTCGAATTTGCGATTGATTGCATATGTGTACAAAGTTCAAATATTCAAGGTGAAAATTAACAAACTTTTTTCTCAAATTTGTTCAGAATATGTCAGTCAATTTGGAATAAATTTTCATTCTCTAACTTAATTTCTATGATTCACAGTAAAGAAACTCTAGCTTGAAATACATTTATTTTCATAATAAATTACGTAGCATATACGTATTTTAAGATCTTACTCTTAATTTAGAATGTGTGCTAACTATCATTAAAATTGTTGAATTTTTTATTTTCAATTTTTTTTGAATTTTTTTTTCAATTTATTTTGCAGTGTATAGACATATAAAATTTAACAAAAAACTTTGATTTAATTGTTAACATTTTTGTAAATAATAAACTCAGATATTAATTTTTTATTTTCCCGATTGAAAAAAATTATTTATTTTCCTGAACAGTGTTGCATCACTAATTTTGCATTAAATTGGAGTCATTTTGCAAAAAATTATTCCAAAGATTATAATATTATATGTATCATTCCTTCACATTTCTGCCTAATTGTCATTGAAAAAACTTATGTAATTTAATCACAAAATTACTTTTATTTTGATTCGACATCTACTTTTACTGGAAAATTTTGCTGTTTGCTATATAACCGCCCCGCTCTTACGAATGAAACAAATTGCAATGATGAATTTCAATTATTGCTATATCTGCAGCGATACGCTAACGCTATAATAGCCATACTTTATTTGAATCAGAAAATCCTTTTATTTGTATTTGTTCTACATCAATACACACGATACAATACAACCTTAATACCGGCTTAATATAGCACTTAAATCGGTCATGCCTCAAAAATTCCGAAGTCAAACTTTCTCTAAGCCAAAACTCCTCTTAAACATTATAACTCTTTTAAAACGGCCAAAAGTTGTTCGGCAACTTATATGCAGCTTCATAAAATAAAACATTTAAAATTCAGTATTAAAAACAATTAATTATTTCAAAATTTATAAAAATATACATATATGTACACATATGTGATATGTATAAGTATATTTTTATAAATTAATCATATATGATATGTAGTAGGAGGGATTTTCAAGTTGATTAGAGAATCAGACTTTCAATATGTATGTAAAAAAATAATAATTAGGTACGACTTTAGAACTCATTGCAAAATCAGGATTATAAGTTTTTCCAGAATCCAACTCTGACATTTCTTCTAATTCAAAATATTGCACAGATATTTTGGAAAAGCGAATAACCTGATTTTACAAACACGTCTATTTCTTCTTAAATATTTTATTATATTTCTTTTTGCACATATATTTTTAATCCTACTAACCCTTTTAAAGCCTACTAACACCTTCACGCGATGGACTCTGTAACTTGAGCAACTTGAGAAACGTTTTGGTGACCTATACCAGTTTATGTATTATTTTTGAGGTGACTTTTGGCTTACTCATTAGAGTTATTATTCAACGGGAATTTTTGGCTCGTTATATAAGTGATAAGTTTTTAAGTTATTCCGGGACCTTTAGTGCATCATCACTTAAAGCTGTATTTTATTTCTACTTTCTTTAAAATTCTCTAAAAAATTTTGTATTTAATATAAAAATTTTTACAGTCTCTCTCTCTCTCTATTATTATATAATATAATAAAATTTAAAATAATTTTTTTTTTTTTTTAATTTATACGTTATAAAATTACATAATAAATTATACAAATAATAATAATTTACAATTTATTTTGTAAAGGTAAACATTAAAAAAATTAATTTTGATAACATTTTTAGTTTATATAATAATAAAAAATAACAATTTAAAATATTATATATTTTTTTTAATATCATTATTTTTTATTGACTTCAAAAAAAAAAAAAGAATCATTATTATCTTCTATACAATAATTTTCACCTAAAAAAAAAAAAAAAATTTATATTTTATTTACAGTAAAACAAGAAAAAACAAAAAATAATATAAAAAATTTATGTAAAAGTGTATTAAAAACAAAAGTAATTGCTTCAATAATTTTTCCGATAAATATAAAATACATAATTTTCAGTTTTGTAATTTTATTCTTATTCATGTTTTTTTGTTTTTTTATTTTTTATTGTTTTTTTTTTTATTAAAAATATAAAAATTATTATTTTTACTTTAGCTTAAAGGAAATTTTCCTTTAATAGTCAAAATTTTATTTCATAAAAACAAAAATGAAAACAAAAAAAAAATTTATTTTATTTGAAACCATAATTAAGTTTTATTAAAGTTACCTGATTTCATTTTTTTTTTTTTTTTTTTTTTACCTCTTACAATATAGATACTTATTAGATACGTCATATATATTATGCATATAATGTATATTTATTCTTATATTTCGTTTATGAACATATTTTGTTAATTTATTTGTAACGATATAAATGTAATTCTTAGGGTAGAATAAATTTGTCATTACGTTTGTGATACTTTAAAAGAGAAAAAATAGGCATGAAGTGATAGTATATGATATTTGATCGACATAGCTCGACTATATCGATTCATAGCTCGACTATATCGATTCATAGCTATAGTTTTCGTTCGTTCATCCGACCGCACGATTTCTCAACAAATATTAAAGTCAGGATTCTGAACTGCAAAAAAATTTTCATTATTTCCTTTTTATAAAATTCTTATTTTCGTTATTGAATTTGACAAAATTCAACAGTCGAGTTGGAGTAGTTGGCGTACAACTTTTTTTTTATATGAAAATAACTAAATGTTTAACACAACAAATTCGGGTTGCCAACTGCCAAACAATTAATTTTTTAATACGAGCATAACTCAGTATGTATATATAATCTGGATATTTAAAATTTTGTTTTTTTTTTTTTTGGTAATAAAGGTTGTCAAAAAAGGTTAAGGTTACAATTTTGGAAAATTTCGTAAGTTTAACGTAAGATGTTCACCAGGATGTCATATCTTTACGCTTAATTAATTTAGACATCTGAAATAATATAAGCTGGATATTTAAAATTTAATTTTTTTTTGTTATTATTGTCAAAAAAGGTTAAGTTTTAGGGTTACAATTTTGGAAAATTTGGTTATTTATATTTGGTTACAACATAAAAGGTTTTGCAAAGTCAAAAGGTCTTTGCACTTAATTGATTTATAGATATCTGAAATATTATAAAAGTTGAATTTATATTTATGGTAAAATTATATAAATTGTGTTCGTATGGGTGCCCTAGAATTGACACAGTACATTATATACTTTTCCTTCTTCGTTTAAAAAAAAACATATACAACTCTTCGTATAAATTATTTGCAAAAGCTTTATTTACTAGCGAAATTTCTTGGTCATTATCTGGCCATAATTGGTCAAATTTTTTAAATATGATATTTATGAGCGGCTTCCTGATTTTTTTGACAGTCTGAAAGTCTTTACAAAATTTTATTAAGAGATATATTTACTTGTTTTTAAGCCTCAAAATAAATCACTAAATTAATAGAAACATTCGATTCACTGGTCTTATTTTCGAGCCAGATCCTTAAGCAGCTATTGTTATTATTTCGTATTGTTTAACGTTTTAGTTGTAAACAGTATTTTTCTTCCTTTTTTTTGACAGTACCAAATAAAACATAGAATACCTTTTTATACAATATAATATTATTTTATATGATCTGAACTTATTACAAACATGAATTATTGAACAGTGCAAACACGAATGCCTTCACCTTTTTTATCTTCCAAATTTCAAATGGGAAATTGTCATTCTTATTTTCTTTTCGTTAAATTTTGACATGTAATTTTACTATATACACAATAATCTGCTACCGAGTCGAATTGTTTTCTCGAATTTGCTACACAGAAACTACAGGTTTTCATTAATAAGTGTCTAAGAATCATATGCAGAGTATACAGGCCAAATACAATAAGTAACAATGACCTATGGAAGCTTGCCAAAGTAGAACTGATTGGGCAAGAGATCAAAAGAAAAAAGAGGAGATGGATAGTGCACACACTTAACAAGCCGCAAGAATGCATACCAAGGGAAGCACTAGAATGGAACCCACAAGAAACCCGAGGACGAGGTCGCCCCAATAATATCTGGAGGCGAACGATATTAGAGAAACTAACCTCAACTGGAAAAACATGGGAGGAAGCAAAAATAACTGCTCCGAATAGAGTCAGATGGAGATGCCTAGTAGATATCCTATGCTCCCAAGAGGAGCAATAAGGAAAAAAAAAATATTCGTAATTCTACTTTTTACTCCACATTTTACTTTAGTCTAAAAAATAATTTTCTTTTTTGTTTGCGTAAGACTAGTCGTTCTTTACTGTCGTTCCGTGTCACTAACTTTTTCTATTGTTCAATAGTAAATAAAATGCTCAAAACGTAGAAATTAAGGAAAATAAATTTAAATTTTTATTAAACCTATAGCTGTGGATAAAATGTATGAATTTGTTTATATATGTTCATAGATAATATTTATAGAATCACATAATAATATCGTATATCCTCATATTATGTACAAATAATAAAAATAAAAAGAAAATGACAAATCAAAAATAAATTTAAAAATGAAAAAAACATATAGGTACCTGATAAGGTATAAAAGAAACCTTAAGGCAACAAAAAAAATTAATATGTGCAAACCATTTACCATTTTTGTATGTCTTTTTTTTTTTTGAATTTCATAACAACAAAAATATATATAAACAAAAATTAGAAAGAGTAAAAATATTTACAAAGAACACAAACAAAAAAAAAACGAAAACAAAAACAAAAACGAAAAAGAAACGAAATGAATAAAATCTAATCATAATAATAGCAATGAGTATAACCAAAAAAATAAAAAAAAGGAGTAGAAAATGTAAGACAACACGTCATAATAATGGAGTATAAAAGGTGGTAATATTATATTATATATTATGTACATAGGAATATTAACAGTAACCCTTAATAAAACAAAATGAGAAAATACAGAAATCGAAAAATTAAATTTTAGACAAAAAAAAATTACTGCACATTGCACAGGTCGAAAAATACACAATCTAAAAAATATTTTTCAATATTTATCTTGTTAGTTCTCAATAATGTATCGTATGATAATTTTAGCACTTATATTATTTAACTTAGACCTTTCTTTTAAATATAATTTGACATTGGACAATTACAGATTTTTTCACTTAAATAACAAGTAATAATCCGATAACACATTTATTATTTATGATATTTCTTTCCTTTTTGTCTTTTCAACGAATTCATGTATTAAAATGCAATTGTAATAGTAAGATTAATGCTACTTTTATGTTGTCATCTCGATATACAAGGCGAGATTATGTTGTCATTTCGATATTCAAGGCGAGATTATGTTGTTAAAATTTAAAATTAAATAAAAATGCTTGTATTTATTTCAAAATCTTCTAAGTCTCAACTTTGATTTATATTATCACTCGTTTTTTTAATAACCATAAATAGATATATAGTTTCCTATCACTGCAATTGTCAGTAACAAAAATAGCTTTGTTTTGTACTTCATCGAGTTCCATTTTGAAAGCCTCCATCCTTAATATGTGTATAGCACTTCATTTTTGGTTTTAATATACGCTTTATAAATATTGAAAAGATCAATACAAAAGTAGAGATACAAAAAAAAAAAAAACAGATACAGTGATACTGTGTATAAATATTAGACCCACAAACTAAAATAAAATTATTAAAATAATTTTCTTCATTTTATTGAAATATAATTTTTTCAGACATAATTATTAAAATGTCAAAAGCTCGTTTTCCTAACTGTAACTTTAACAGTTATATACCTAATATTATTTTGTTTAATTTTTAAAGAATATTACTATATACAAACACATTACAAAATTTACCAAAAAAAAAAAAAAATGGTTGAATAGTAGCAGATAGTGTACCATTTTTTTTTTTTTTTTTTTTTAAATATCCCAAGAAGATAGAAAACAAAAATTCATGAAAACATATACTCATCTCACAAAACAAAATACATTTTTTTTTTTTTGTTTCTGATAAATGTATGAAACAAAAAAAAAATAAATTTGAATCTTCCCTACGGATATTTTATTTACCCTTACAAATACAAAATAAAAAAAAGAATGGCAAAATTTAACATCAAAAACAAAAAAAAATAAAAATACCGTTAATCTTTGTGTGTACATTACGCACGTGCTATCTATAAGGAACGAAAAATGTCTAAATAAAAAAGTGAAAATATGTACGCCTTTTGTTATCCATCCTTATTTTTTTTTTACTTATATTTTTTCTTACTTTTATCCTTGAAGCGGTTATTTTGTCGTTTTTTTCGTTTTTTTTTTATGTAATGTAATGGTAATAGAGATTTTTCTTACATATTTTCAAAGTGTTATTATTGTATTTTTTTTTTTTTGTGTAATTTTTTTTCCTTTTCTATCTTTTATTAACATAAAAATATATTTAAACATTTATGTACACATACGAATAATATGTAGATATGTGTGTTTATTATTAACATGCATATAAAAATACATATATGTATGTATGTATGTATTTATGTGTAAGAGAATGAATGAACTAAATGAATGAATGAAATAAACGAATGAATGTGTTTAGATAATGTTTTTAAAACACAATAAGTTAAAAAAAAAAATAAATAAATAAAAAACAAAAAAGAGGAACTAAAGTAATATACGATTTTATTTAAGAAAAAAAAAAAGAAATCATAATAACTAACAAAGAAAAAAAAATTGTTCAGAAACATTTAAACTGCTGAGCTGTAATCTATTGCTTGAAAAACTTAAAAGCTAAGAAAAAAACCAAAAAAACAAAAGAAAACAAAAAAAAATAATATTAAAAACAAAACAAAAAAAAAAAAAAAAACAAACAACAATTCTCTGATATTTATGGGCAATCTTGTGGAACTATTATTACACTTTTGGTTAATAAAATTGATATTAAACGTTAAAAGATATATACATTCCATTGTGAATATACATATATAAAAGTATAATATATATATATATGTACATATTTACTTTTAATATGTTCAACTTTATTTACTGGATTATTTACTTCAGATCTTTTACATAGATAAAGTTATTGTATACTGTACTGAAAATATTATTCTATAAATGACTGCGTAAAAGATATGTGGTATTTTTATTGGAATGTCCTTCAGGGATGAATTCTTATCTTGGTCTTTTAATTAAAGGTTTAAAGAACAACAAAAAAAAAAAAATAAAAAATATAAAAAAATAAAATTGTTTAAGATTAAATATAGTATATAGCATATACAATAATTATTGCAATCGATTAATTTTTCCTTTAAAAGAAAATTAATTTAAGGAAAAAATTGAGAAAAATTTTAATTATATAAAATTTGTTTGGGTTTTATATTAAAAAAAATATTTTTTTTTGTTAATAAAACTCTTTATATTTTTGTTTTATATTTATCATATTTTGTATATATTTTTTTTTTTTTTAGATTCGTAATTAATTTTTGTTTTCAATATCTTTTAAAAATTTTCTTTAATAAAATATAGTTTAAAGAAAATTATGGAAGAATGACAGTTTTTCTTAATTCATTTCTCAAAAACGACATTTCGTCTAATATTATTTGACAAAAAAAAACTTATAGCAAATTTGCGACTTCACTAAAAGCCAATTAACAAAAGAAGACTTCGAAAAAGGACATTTAAAAAAATAGTATTTAAAAAAAAAAATATCTTATTGTTTATAAATATATACAAAAAAAAAAAAATTAGTTAGAAGGGGAGGAATTTTTGAGTTGGTTTTGGATTGTAAAGAATATATATGTCAAAATATCTTTTTGCGAATTCTTACATTATGCCAAATGGAAAGTTACGAAATGTCTACTTTGCCAAAAGATATTAGACAAAAAGTCGTTTTACAATTTAAAATCAGCTAACAATGTAAATAATCACAAAATTGTCATATTATCATCTTAAAGATTTAAATTATAATAAACTTTGTTAAAATTATAATATGGTTTTGCCTCTATCATATTTAAAATATGAATAGGTACATTTTGTACCATTAGTATGGTTCCTTTTTTTCCTTATATATATGATATGAAATCGAACTAGTATAGTATAGTTTCCCTGTTTTATATTACCATTTTCTTAATATAAATTTAAAAACTAAAACGAACGATCAAAACATTTTTGTTTGTTGTTAAAAAAGAAAATTAACAATTTATATATGTAGGTCTCTATATGTATTCTGATAGTAATCTAAACACAGAACTTTCTAAAAATTTTATTGGATATACACCATCCAAAACTCATTTCAAAACTGTTATACTAGAGAAACAAGCTTTATTTAATTGCAATTATTTTAAATTGAATTTAGTTTCAGTTTATTGTATTCCATTTAATAAACCTAATATCAAATTTAAGAATAATAATTTTATTTAAATATGTACATTATTAAAATATCCTTTCTGCAAAATTATTTCTGCTAAAAGCTAAGTTTTACATTAAAATTCTTTCCTATATAACAGATGCCTTTTAAACAAACGAAATAAAGTTTTCCTCATAGCAAATTATTGATTACATTTAGCATGAGGGGAAAAGAAATCTACAAAAAAGAAGCTAATAATAGACTTAAGTTCAACATATTGATCGGAATTACTTGATAATGATTAACTAGCTCCTTTTTTAAAGGACACATGTTTTCCTTTTTATTTATAACAAGTTTGTTTTTTGTTATTATTCATAATATGACTTACTTTAAACTAAAATTATGGTGTATATATATATTTTTATTAAATTTTAATAAGAAAATAAAATATTAAATTTTTAAATTCAAAAAAAGATTGCCCTAAATTTATATATTTTTTTACATTACAACCTCAATAATTTTTAATAATGCACGATATTTAAAGTGAAGAAAAATAAAAATAAAAACAACAAAATCTACCCATTATAGTGTAAGAATTTAACAACGGAAGTATTTTCATGTTAAAGTTTATTAAAGGAAAAAAAAAAAACAAAATATTACATTATATACAAAAAAAAAAAAAGAAAATGGAAAAATATTGTAATAATATTTTTCTTAAATCTGTACAACGTATACATAAATACAAATTATTTTCTTATGAGAGATAAGTTTTTCTCCATAAAAATGTTAAATAAAAGGAACAACAACAAAAAAATAAGGTAAAAAGAAAAAATGACTACAAAAATAATAAAATAAGCAAACATATAATTGTATATATATGTCTATATAATATATATATATTATCCATATTTTACAATACAAAAAAAAAAATAATAACAATAACATAAAATAAATTTGAAACTTAATCGAAAGATTTGTGGAGAAAATTTTTTTTTTTTTTTTGTATAAGTGCAATAATATCTTTGAGAGTAAACGAGAAGAAGGATACATTAATACCAAAAAAAAAAAACAAAAACATAAAAAAAAAGTAAGAACGAAATGAACAAAAAAAAAAAAAAAAAATACGAGAATAAGATAACGAAGGAAATCTTCAATTGCAATTGCACACATTATATAAAGCTATATAAAAAAAATAAAAAATAAAAATAAAATAAATAAATAACGAATAACAAACCACCTAATGCCATGCACCGTTACATTCTACAAAAGCTGCGATGATGATGATTTTTTCTTCTTCTTTAATAAAAGCATAAAAAAAGTATAAAAGAAAGAAAAATAATTTTATTAAAAAAAATAATAAAAAAAAGAAAAAACACATCACTACCGAAACTAAAAATAATATAAGAAACAACATAATAGAAATTTAAGTATTATTCGGTATTAAAAAAAAAAAAAGAAATAAAAAAAAAAACTTCCATATTGTAAAACAAATTAACTAGAACCAAGTAAGCAAAAAAAAAAAAAACTAAAATTTTAAAAACTAAAAATTAAACTAGATATTGTTTTATTTACATTTTCTTTTATTCATTTATAATATATGCATCTTTAATTATTTATTTTGATTCCTCCCACAATCACATACATGAATCATCATTGACGAGGAAATAAATCAACAATTCCTTTTTAGGAACTGACAGTAACAGTGAGTGTTGCCTTCAATTATTATTTCGTGCAGGAAGGTATTATATACTACTGCATGCTGCAACTGCATGTTGAGGTCTATCGTCACTAATAGCAAAATAGTAATAATTAAAGACAAATTCATAAAGACAGATCCACTCCATATTCGATGTTTCCTGATCCTTGTTTTATAATTCATTAGTCCATAGCCAATATACTGCTTGAGCAGTTAGGGGTTTCATCCCCTAACGGAGGAGAAGGGTTTTGTCAGTAAGAATATGACACAATGAAGGGGTTATTGTTGGTACCTGTAATTGTTTCCTATCTCCCTTAGGAAAAAAGCGAAAAAAGGTTTAGTTGAGGTACAAATATTTAATTATATAATTATAATATTTATTTTGTTTAGATTATACATTATATTATTACTATATTTTTAGTTAAATGTTATATTTTGATCCGATTTGGTTTTAAACGCTAGACTTTAGTTGAAGACCATCAACTTAACAACTGCGATGTTGGACAGATAATTAATTTAAATTAGGCAAAATTTTAAATTAATATTTTGTTTTGTTTTTAAATTTAAATAAAGAAAAAAAAATATATTTGAATGGCATTGGAGTAAAACTAAGAAATTCAAGTATAAAATAATGTATGTATAAGGCAATTACTTTTATATTAAAGTATGAAATGGTTGAATAGAAAAAAAGTTTGAAAATAATAATTAAAGCCTTAGAAGTCATAAATAAAATAAGATTAAACAATATACGATTATATTAGGAAAATGTATTGATATTAAACGTTTGTTAAGTATTTTGGCTAAATACATTTTATAGTAAATATTTCATCAATAATTTGATTTTATCAATTTAATTTTTTATCAACACACCTGCAAGTATTTTAATTACTGACATTAAATCTATTTTTTGGATATGAATTGAATGTATTGAAATTTCGCAACCTCTTTTTATCTATAATAAAATAATATAATTATTTTCTCTGATCATTATTATTCATCATGAACCAAAGCAAGATCATAGTAAGACCATAGACCATAGTAAGAGTTGGACCATAATAACGATTTTATTTTATTGGATTTTATTGGATTGTAGGCATTGGATTTTATTTTATTAATAAAAATATTCTAAAACAAAAGTTTTCATTTTAATTTGTTCATATTTTTATAATTTTAGAGAATTTTTGCATAATAGAAATTAATACTTAACTTACTCTGAATTTTTATTTTATTCAAAATTAGAAATACTTAAAACCAATCATTTAAAAAACAAAAAGTATGTAAAAAATATTCTTAAAAAATTGTTTTACTAATAAAAAATTAAAGATTTTCATACCTATTTTTCTGTAAAGAAAATTATGAAAATTCACGCAGAATGATAATGTCTTCTACAATTTGTTGTACATTATCCTGTAGTTTAGTATAAAAAAAAAACAAAATATAATGTTTTATCTCTAATTTTTATCACTTATAAAAGTATAAGAATTGTAACATTAATTTGAGTTTTTGTTACTTAAAATGGTGCAAGAATACTAGATTTTCAATTTTGGTTCTTTTATAGCAGTTCCCACACCTATGAATCGTAAAAATAAATAACTTGTTTACCGTAAATTTACCAAACTGCCTATACCTACTGTGTTATCTAAGTTTTTTAGATTAAAAAAAAGAAAATCAGTATTGGTAACAAATTGATTTCTAACTTACATTATAACAATTTATTTATGATTATTTTACAACAAATACTGTAGAAGCTTTTTATGCAAAAAGACGGATGGAGTGCCTTTTAGGCAAATTTTTCAATTTTTTTTTCTTTTGTTGGAAATTTGCTTAAAACAATTAAATAATTAAAAATTAAAAAATTAAAAGACATACGAGAATTAAAAAAGCAATTTGTTATTGTAAACTTTTTCTATGTAACAAAAAAAAAATGAATTATTAATAATAAAGAAAAGCTTATAAAAAAAAATATCGTTACTACATATTATAAAATTAAATTTTAATTCATGCAGCCTAAAAATATGCAAATTTTCTATTGATTTATTTGTTATTATGTTCCTGAAAATAATAATAAATTTGGGGGCTTCGGTAGCCTAGTGGGTAGGCGTGTGGCGTATTAACCGAAGGAGTGTGGGTTCGATCCCTGCACAGGTCGTAAGTTTTTTTCTTTACATACCCCCCTTACGACCTAATATAATGTAAATATATAGTATATAATATAAACAAAATACATAATATTAGTATATAATTTAATAATAGTATAAAAACCTATAATGGCCTTAGTAGCCGATGGTTCAATAATATTGCACTACATTAATGTATGTAATATTATTAATATAAATAAATAAATAAAATAAATAATAAATTTATCAAATAAAGTCAGCCCAAAATGGCCTTAGTAGGCGCGGGTATAACTGATGTTACCATAATTTATTGTGTAATATTAGAATTAAATAAAAAAAATAAAAAAGAAATTATGAATTAATTAATATTGCGTACTTCCTGTGCGTTTATGTAATATTATTAGAATAAATAAATAAATAAGTAAATAAACTCATCAAAAATTATAAGGCATGTTGAAATTTTCTAACAGATATGGCGGGGCGGCAGAAATCCACATATTAGATATAAGCGCCTTTATATGATTATGTTATTTTCAAATGCACTTAAGTTTTCTATTATCACAATCAGTTCCATATTTTACCACTGAATTCAATAAGATAACTTTTCTGACAAGCCCATTTTGTATATATATAACAAGCCCATTTTGTATATATATAACAAGCCTTATAAAATATAGCTTTCATACCCTCATATATCATTGACAATATCTATGTTGATTTTCAAAGGAAAATAATAATGGCAAAGGAAAAAATATACCAGTTACATAGTTAGCAAATGAATGTTTTTCGTTCTCCCTAATGATAATATGGCTGAAATGAGCGGTTAAAGATAAAATGCAATTATTTCATTGGTGAAACATTAGAAAAGAAAATATTAATATTGTCTTTTCTGCGAACATTTTTTTCCCTTCAAATCATTAATAGTTAATCATAAATATTTTAAATCCTAAAACAAAAGTGATATTTTATATTTTCTTTTAATTTTGCAAATTATTTAATTTCTTAATATAGAATTTAGATTATGTTCCTTGAAATTCAATTTTATGAATATACCTAAAATATTATTTTAATTTTTTTTTTTTTTTTTGAAATTTAAAACTTTTTTCCTTCTTATTTTCCACTTTTAAATGAAACAATTTCTGCTACTTGGGTTAAAAGCACTTTTAATTTAAAGAAGTTTTGAATATCCCTTTATTTAAATATAAAAAAAAAGGACAACAACAATAAAGGAAAAAAAAATTTTTAATGCAATTTTTTTGACTTTTTTTTTTATACTTTTTGTCCTTTTGTTAAGATGTGTGTGTATACAAAAAGATAAGATGACAACGAATAAAAAATAAATTTGTCTTCTTCGTCCTTAATATTATTTTTTTTTATGTATTTAAATTCTATTTTTTGTAGTTTTCCTTGTTCAAAATCGTGAATATTTCAAGGAAGTCGTTGAAACTTTAAATGGGAAAAGATTGCGAAAAAAAAAAAATTAAAAGTTTTATGCATAATTTTAAATTTTTCTATTTGGAATTAAAATAATTTGAAAAAAAAAAATATAAAAAAATAAAGAAAGTAATGTTGAAACTAAAAAAATGAACAAAGCTGAAATGTTTTCTATATTATATTATATACATGTATTTTTTTTTTTACTAAACAAGAAAAGAACAAATAAAAATATTAGAAAAAAAAAAAAAGAAAATGCAGATTTAAAGATCTTTTTCCTTGTTAATTTTTTTTTTTTTTTTCATTTTCGTATTATTTTTAAATCTCACTAAGGAATAAAAGAAAATTATACTTATTTTTAGACGAGAAAAAAAAATCAGAAAAAATAATAACGAGAGAAAAATTAGCAAAAGGATAATAATGAAGAAAAAAAATAATTGGTTTCGGAGTTAGCTTACGACTGAGCTTAAATTTAATTCAAATTTACATATTTTGGTAGCTAAGAATAGAAGGAAACGAAAAAAGGATTAAAAAATATATACTGAAAAAAAGCTATGTTTTGTTATTGGAATATTTCATGTTATTTGCAGGTATAGCCTATATTTAAATCAAAGAATTTTTTTCTTCGTATATGATTAATTTTATATTATCTTAAAATAATATTTAAATTTTTATTATTAACATTTTCTATTTAGTGTAAATTAATGACCTTTTAGATCATATAATAGCTAATATTTTACTGTACAATATATAAATTAATTAATAATTTCATGGATTTTTCTTTTTATCCGGTTTAAAAGATTTTAACTTTTAGTTTTCACGACTGAAAATTTTAAATGTACAGAAAACTTTAAATGTAGGTGCTAGTACGATTTTACTATCTGTTTAGAATGTAGGGAAACAATATTTGTTGGAATTTCAAACAATAAAATTTGTTAAGATATAATCGCTATTTTATATTCTTTATTAGTTTTATGTGCATCATAACATGTATACTTCTTCTTAAGTTAAATCAAATAAAAAAAAAAAAAATGATTACTGTTAAAGAATTCTTAAATATGTAAGTTTCTTTTTTGTGCATCCTAGAAATATGCAAACTTTCTACTGATTTAATATTGTAATGTTTAATATTGTATGTTTCTGAAAGAATTTAGGTGCTTCGGTAGGCTAGTGGGTAGGCATGTGGCGTATTAACCGAAGGAGTGCGGGTTTGATCCTTGCACAGGTCGTAAGTGTTTTTTTTCTTTACATACCCCCGTTACGACCAAATATAATGTAAATATATAGTATATAATATAAACAAAATAAATAATATTAGTATATAATTTAATAATAGTATAAAAACCTATAATGGCCTAAAGTAGCCGATAGTTCAATAATATATTGCATTACATTTATGTATGTAATATTAATATAAATAAATAAATAAAAAATTAAAGAAGAATTTATTGAGGCCTCTGTGGCTTAGTGGTTAAGCACGTGGTTTATTAACCGAGGAAGTGCAGATTCAAATCCTGCACAAGTAGCAAGTTTTATTAATTCAAAATAAATCCCCCTTCTTACCAGATATAGTGTAAATATAAAATATATAATATAAACGAAATAAATAATATTAGTGTATAATTTAATAGTATTCGACCTATAATAGCCTTAGTAGCCGATGATTTTGTAATATTGCAATATCCAATGAGGTTTGTAATATTAATATAAATTAATAAATAAATAATAATTTATTACATCGACAAACTTAAGAAAATAACTGGAATATGTGCAATTTAAATATGTTTGTAATTAATATCCTGTGCCAACCAAATAGTAGCGAGTAGCGACATATTGATCTTTAAGAGACAGTTTAAGTAACCTTAATGTACTTAAATAAAAAGGTATTTGTAGAAAATATTAGAAATTTTTTAACAAATTCAAATAAGGAAATCAAACTAATATTTTTTCCGCGATCATTTACGAATAACGGAAATGAGTTTACCGACAACGACGCCAAGTTATAACAGTAAAAAGTAGAACAATATCTAGTCAAATTTACTTCCCTAGAATAAAAGCGAAAGATATAATAAGCAAAACAAATCTTCCCTAATAGGCAATTAAAATAACTCTTCAATTAGATTTCTTAAATCTCACTGGCAAACAGCAATTTGGAAAATGAGCACTAGAAATCAAAATATGTTGAATTTATCTAGAATATACAATCAACGCAAAAGAACATTTTATTCATAAAATCAGGCCCTCCCGTATTTGCACACAATGACAATTATATTATGTCCATTAAGAATATATTTCTGAAATACCAGGTAACATTAAAAATAATAAAAACCTATAACAAAAATATAAACACATTAACTGTTAGTTTCTAAATTAGAAAATGTAGAATTAATAACAAAAAGATGTAGGATGTTTAACATATGGTCGACTATCCAGCATTATTTAAAATTATTATATAAAACATAAGCTGTATATTCTTATATTATTACACTAGAAACCTAAATAGTAAAAACACAGAAAAGCTGAAATTGAATAACAATCATGAAAACTAATAATAATAATTTTTAAATAGTAGCAAATCAATTAGGTACATTAATATCCTTTTTTTTTAGTTATTAAGCAACAGCTGTCACTTAAAAAAATTAAGAAATTTTTAGTATTCAGTTCCATTATTAAAAATTTTTCAAATAAATATATTATGTTTTTTTTCTTGCACCCGTAATGAATGGTCCTAGCAGCTGAGGATAATACAAACATTTTTTAAACTTTTAAAAGCTAATTAATTAAATTTATTGGGGACTCAGTGGCCTAGTTGTTAAACGTGTGGCTTATTAATTGAGGGAGTCCGAGTTCAAATCGTATAAATGTAACAAGTGCTAAATGTCTTTTAGAATTTCTACAAATTACATTGGAAATGTATTTAAGAGTAATGACAACTAAATCAACTTCTCACAAACAATAATTGACTTAACGTTATTAATTAAACTATTATATAGAGTACAAAATTTAAAGTTTCTTTAAACTTTTTTTTTTTTTTTTTTTCTTAAATAACAAAAACTTAATTTTATTTTTATGCTATTTACTTTTTTTTTTTTTAATTTTATTTAGTGACAAAATAAAAAAAGAAAAAAATCGTGAATATTGTTGATGACAATTAAAAAAAAAAAGAAGGAAAGAACATTTTCGCTATAAAAATACATAAATTTGTTTTGAATTTTCTTTTATTATATTATGTATAAACTATTTAAATACATTTACGTATATTTTGAGCATCTTTTTACTTTATATTATTATACAAGTACTATGTACTGTGTTTTGTTTCATATTTAAAAATAGGTTTTTGTTTTTTTTTTTTTTTTGTTGGTTTTTATTAGTCCTTGATGTTATTTCTTTTTTCCAATTTTTTTAAGGTTAAATGTATCCTGAAATGAAAATTTAGTTTTCATTAAAAAATGCAACTATTTAAATAAAAGTTCAGGAAAAACGAATGGAAAAAAAAAAAAAAAAGAACAAGTGAAAATAATCATAAAAAAAAAAAAAATACTTACAAAACATAAAATTCCTGCTAGTTCTAATTAAGAAAAAAAAACTTTTATAGAAATTGTTTTTATATATCTAAAGATACAAAAGTATATTAATGCATAATATAATATGCAAAAAATAAAAACATATTAAAAAAAAAAAAAGAAATGTATTTGAAAAAGAAAAAAAAACTAATATAAACTTGTCTGAAAAGCTAAAAAAAAAAACAAAAACGAGTTAACTATATTTTAAAATAAAAGAATAGAAAAATACAGGATCTGTAAATTGGTTTAAAAGTTTTATATAGTTTTTCATAGTTTTTCTTTTATTTTCTTTAAACTTTAAATTGTTTTTGTTTTCAATAAATTTTTTTTTTTTTTATGTTTTTTTGACCGAATGAATTTTAATTTTTATATATACAAGTATATATATATATATATATATATATATATATATATATATAGATATTATAAAATGGAGGATGAAAAAAAAATAAAGACCATATTTAAAATGTTTATACATTTATTGCTAATTAAAAATATAAATAAAAAAAAAAAATACAAAAAAAGAGAAAAAAGAAAAAAGTTTTAAAATAATAAAAAAAAAATATATGTATAATATATAAAAAATGTATTTAATTAAATCCATATATTAAAATTTAATGATTCTTAAAAAAAAAAATATCATTTTGATTATATAGCTAGGTTAAAAATAAAAAATAAAAAATCCTGGTGTTTTTTAGATTGTCATATTATTATCCTTTTTACGATTTAATTTTATTTTTTAAGAAAATATATAGTTTTTAATAAACATAATCTTATTATTAGTTTTTATTTTAAATTATTTTTTTCTTTTTATTTTATTTGTTTTTTAAAAAATTGCACAAAAAATATAATATTTTTTATTAAAATCCAAATATCTTTTATTATTTGTATATTTTGTATGTATTAAATAGTGCTTATCTGATCCTGTATTTTGTTTTACAGATTGCAAAGTTTTTCATAAGGTTTTTTTTGTTTTTTTTTATATTATAATCGTGCAGATATAAAAATCTACCGATATTTTTAATACCCTTTCGCTTTTAGCATGTGGGCCATCTCGGTACAAGTATTCAATTATAATTATATTTAATATTTTGCTTACATTATTTTATTGTATTTTATATATTATTTTTGACCTGACCGGGGTTTGAAATCGAGATCTTTCGCCTGAAAGACCGGTGACTTAAGCACTGCATCATATAAGATTTTATTAAATTTTTTACAATTAGCCCACTATAAAATAGTTTTCCTTTTAAATGTGTTAAAAGACTTTCATATGATAGTCATTATTATTGAAGGGATAATCCTTTTAAAACCTTTAGATCTATTGTGATCCACCTTATAATACTTAGATCAACCCTACCGGCTCTAAAAAAAACTGAAGATCTGTAAAGGGTTATTGCCATTAGCTAATTTTCGGTAAAAGGATGATGCTCCTTAAGTGCACATATTATCTTGCTCGGAGTAAAATTTCTTAGTTTTTGAATATATTTCCTGAAGATTCTTTTTCTATTTGACTGTATCAGCATGTACTGCCATTATTTAATACAATTTTCTTTAAGTACCCCTTTTTTTCATATATTTCCAAAAGGAAAAACTTCTTCATTATTTACAGTAAATTTATTTACATTTAAAAAGTATTACGAAAGTTGTTTTACAGCCTTCGAGAATCAATTTTTCTTTTTATTTATGAATTTAATTAATAATAGCAAGAAGTCATAATTTAACGTTAATTAACGATATTTAGACAGAAAAATTATTTAAAAAAAAATTAAAAGAAAAACAAAATTAAATTATTGGTGGTGTTACTGATATTAATTTCATTTAGTATATCATACAACATACCTGTATATTTACCCATATTGTATAAATATTAGGTACAAAAAATATCTTAGAAAATTTTTTTTAATTAGCTAAAAATTTAATTATATTTGAAAATTTAAAGATATTTAGAGAAAGGTATCAAATTAATATTGTTGTCATGATTTTAATCGATATTTTGTTTATATCCTTTTTTTGTTATTTTTTTTTTATTAATTTATAAACATTTTTATTATTGATTTAAATTCCTTTGATTAACCTCACAACCATATTTAGTATTAATTTAAAACCAATTTTTAAGGAAAAATAAAATTTACAACAAGAAATTTTAAGAAAAAGAAAAAAAATTAATAGGTGAAAAATATTTTTCTTAATAATTAATAAAAAATATTTTTTGCCTTAATTATATTTTCATAAAAAATAATTATTATAATTCTCTTAGTTTTTTGTGTCCTTTTTTCATATACTTTAAAAAAATAATGGTGACAAAAATTTTTAATTTTTCCCGATATCTAGACCTACCTAAACTTCCTTACCACCTGGTAATCAATTTTAATATTAGTATACATTTTTTGTCCCAGTTTTCAAAACAAAACTGTAATCAAATATGAAAAATTACGCACAAAAAGAAAATAAACGGAAAACAAATTTTTAATTTTCTTTATTTTCTATTTATAAAAATTTATCAAAAATAAAATATTTGAAAATATGTACAGTATAAGTGGCAAAGTTTAGATACATTAAATAAAATATTGCTTTCAGAATCGTTCAGTTTATGATAACTTTTAATTTTATACATATATAAATATATACTAAGAAAGTGTATATATATAAATTATAGTATAATTTTGCTTGATAGTAAAAACGGTCACCTTAAATATCAACCAGGTATAAATAACATATAAAAAATGAAATTATAGTTCAAAGTACAAGGATCCTTAAATTTAAAATAATAAAACAAGAAAATTAATACAAAAAAAAAGGAAAAAAATACAAGGGAGACAAAGAGCGGGATGTAAACAAAAAAAGAACAAAAAAAAATGAAAATCATTAAAAGGACATTCTTCAATTTTTTTTTTTTTGCTTTTATTTTTGTTTTGAGTTTATGTTCTCATAATATCCTTAAAAGTCAAAATAATTTCCAGAGAAATTAAATTCAAATCCCTTTTCAAAACAAGAAAAAAAAAAACTAAAAAAAATATAATGTAACCTGAAGGTGCAATTAAATTTGCTTCATCTACATCCTCATCCACATTTCTTAGTACCTTTCCTTTTTTTTTATTGTTATTTATAAAAAAGTATATACATTTTTTTTCTGTTTTAAAGTTCATAGCGTAATGCGGTCTGCTTGCTTATGTTTTTTAATTTTTTTATATTTTTTTTTTTTATATTTTATTATTAATAAAATGTTGTTTTTATGCAGGTTTTATATATATATCATTTATATATTATATATAATTCATATAGGTGTGTACATATTATGTATATTTATACCTTTAAATAAGTATAATGATGAGAAAAGGAGGACATTATTAAGATCTTATTCGTTGTCCTCTGTATTTTTCAATACAAATTATTGTATTGAAAACAGTTAGAAGCAAAAAAATCCATTCACTTTAAAAATTTATTTCATATAAAAGGCTAATAATAACATTACTGTTTTAAAGTTGAAAAAGAAATGAAGATCTAAACTGTATCGAAATTGTACGATAAAAAATTTTGTTATATCAAATTTTTTTTTATCTTAGTTTTATATGCACTATGGCAGATTCCGTTATAATAGGTCATTAGGTCATAGGTCATTCCACTAATACTTCAAAATATGAAAAAAGAGATGCGTTTGCGATAAAGTCTACACACTTACAGAACAAATAAAAATAATTTGGTAATTATTATAAATAAGACTTCCGGTCGTTTTAGACTGTAATTTGAATTTAGTTGGTAGAGAGATAGTTTTCCAAAAGAATATAATAATATAGTTTACAATATAAATGACTTGCCATATAAATAATGACATAATATGGTACTTGTCAAAAGACAATTTCTTTAATTTTATGAAAACTAACTCTATTATGAAAAGCGGTTCCTACATGTTAAAATGTAATATTGAAGGTTTATTTTTTATATCCTACATAGTATGGCAAATTTGCACAGACATTTTTGACTTCTAATAGCTCTTGAACAGAGGGAAGTAATTTTATGGAAACTAACTCTATTATGAAAAGCGGTTCCTACATGTTAAAATGCAATATTGAAGGTTTATTTTTTATATCCTACATAGTATGGCAAATTTGCACAGACATTTTTGACTTCTAATAGCTCTTGAACAGAGGGAAGTACAAAAATTTTTTATTCTACCTCAGATATATGTTAATTTTTCAAGATATAGCTCTTTTCAATATTTTAATGTTCTGGCTGAAATTATTTGGGATATATAGTGAGGACCAAAATTTTCCAAAATTATGGGTTTTCATAACGGTAAATTTTAAATTACCGTTATGAATTCCAATTCGCTTAGAATGATTTTAGTATTATAAATGCTTAAAAAAATTTCTATCATTTAAAGTTTTTAGATTGTAAAATTCTCAACCGGAACTTAAGATATAAACATTTAAAAATAAAACTTATTTAATATTTGAAGAGCTGTGACTCTGTATGGGTGGAGCTACATAAAAAAGTTGTTCCATAACATTTTATTTTTTAACATTAACTATTTAATAAATCTTAATTATAGTCAACATTTCATTTCTCTATTTTAAACGGTGTAGAAGTTTTGGAAATTGGTGGACAGGCCGGCTGACGGACAGAGTTAACCAAATATTTCAAAGTTTTTTTGTGAAAATATGCTAAAAATTAATAATTCAGTAAATGAATATAAAAATATAATGAAAACTTTTCATAATTTTAATCAAAATCTTTTAATTTGATGTTCTAATTTTTATAAAACACTGTGGATGTCAACTTGTTAGATATAACAATAATAAATATACCTGTGTATATAATATTTATTTTTGTATATAATAATATGAAATGTGTTTGTATATGATATGCATATGAAATTAATATTATATACATATATATATATATGTATATAAAAACTTTGCTAGTCAGCTGAATGTCATAAAAAGAAAAAAAAAAATAAAAAAAAAAAATATGGGATATAAATCTCGGCCAGTAGCAGAAGCATCAGGATGAAATCATATCGACACTTCACATAATTTTTTTTTTTTATATTATTTCATTTTATTTTTTATACGTGGAGTGGAGAGTTGGAGACAACATGAAACAGTTCTACATGAATGAATAATGGCTAAAGGTTCAGACAGGATAAACTTACGTTATACAATGTTATTTTTTTATTATGATTTTTTTTTTTTGAAATATATTTTACCGTTATATTTATTACATGTTGGTTTTTCTTTTTTTTCATTTTACTGTTTTTTTTTGTGTTATATTATTGTTTTGATTGTGTGTGTGTCACTGGCTGATATAATTTGAAGAATCCTGGCAAACATTTATTTTTTACTTATTGTTGTCGGCATTAAATGCTTGCATTTGCAAGTTTCTATTGATTCTGGACAGGATATTTTATGAAAAAAAAAAAAAAATCACATTACCACACCTTAAAGAAAACCGTTTAAATAAATGTATTTAAAGGATGAAGGGTAAAAGAAAATAATAATAAAAAAAAATATATATAAGATAAATTTTCAGAACAAGCAAAACTTTTTGTTACTTTTTTCATTTTTGTTTTTGTTTTTTTTTTATGAATGATTTAATGCGAAGTTTTTTCTACCTAATTTAATCGAACATTTTATATAATTTATTTTTATTTTATTTAATTTTTTTTTTTTGGATGATACTAAAAAGTAAAAAAAAATTTTTTTTTTGTGTTTAGAGTAATAAAAAAAAAATAAAAAAAGAAATTTGATAAAAATTATTATCAAAAAAAATCGTAGCCATTTTTTATTTTTTATATAATATCCTTTTTAAGTGTTATTTGTACCTTTTGTTTAAGGAAATACGTAACACTAATGGCATTAAATGGAAATGGTAAGGAGAAAAGATAGGGTCAAAGTAATTAAGGATAGCCATATTTCTTTTGCCATAATTTTTTTTTTTTTTTTTTGTGTTTTTTTTTTGTAAGAAAAGTTTTAAGGAAAATCATTTGATTCTCCTTATTGTTGATGCTATATTATGTTGTAGTTATTGCTTTTATTCATTTCTCTTTGTCTGATTTGCTATGGACCGGAAAAAAAGAAGTTGTGAAAGGATTAAGTGTATATAATAAATTTAGTTTGTGTAAAAAATATTTATGGTTTGAATATATTTCAAGGGTAACCGTCAGGAGCAGCAGTATTTTATTGGTTTTTTTAATATATATAAATATTTATATATATACATATACATATATTTTTTTTATAATATATTCAATTATTATTTGTTGAATATCTTGAATATAATCCAGCATTTGATTTTATCTCAAATGGATCTAATGGATTTTCAATAAATATATATCAGATATATATGTATATAAATATAAATCAGATATATATATATATGTATTTATAAATTTGTTTTAAAAAATATATAAGGATATTTTTTAAGTTTTTTTTGTTTTATTTACCTAATTACTGTAAGCTTTAAAGATTAATATTCAATTGATTCGAAATTTAATGAAATATTATGTCAAAGAAATACATAAATTTATTTAAGGACCATATTTAAATATTTGAATTTTCAATGAAAAAGTTCTGAATCTTGTGTATAGTTTTCAAAATTTACAAAGTAGATAATAACATGATTAAAAAGTTGTAAAATTTATATTATAATAATAATTCATATAAAATTCTGTCATTCGATATGTGGTAGATAATCTATTAAAAATAAAAGATAAAAAATAATTGATAGTTATTTTAAAAATTGTAAATTATTATTATTTTTAATATTATATTTAAAAGAAAGTATAATTTTAACTAAAAATTTATATTTTTTTTTTCTCTTTTCAGGTAAGTTTAAGTAACTGGTTTAATTTATTTCTGTTCGTTTTACGTAAGTAAGAAACATTTTAAAATAATAATTAAAAGTAAAACTATAAAATAAAATATTTTATGGATACCAGGCTATTAATATTTTATTGAAAAGAATTGAGAAGAAAATACTAATAATAAATATATTGGAAAATTATCAATACCTGAATTTATTAGATTTTTGTAAGTTTTAAAATTAGGCTTGTGATTCGATATAACTTTCGAATTACAACATATTTATCAGATAGGTCTATTATAATAGGTCGAATGCATGAAACTACTAAATTTGAACTCAAAATGAACTTTTTAAATCTATTTATTATTGAAAATCATATTTTATTTCGAGGAAAAATTAAATACGACTGCTGTTTATCTACTTCTCAATGCCTTTATTTTGAAAAACACTGTTAGGGGAAAGTTTGAAAGCTATATTTTTCTGGATATTAAAAAATCATTCGATTTTGTCCACACCATGACAATCTTCTTTTAAAATTCTCTAATATTAATTTCACTTTTAACCAGTTACAGCATTTATTAAATCATATCTACACGATCGTACACCAAATGATAAGAATAAGTAACATCTTAAGTTTTAATAAACTCATTAGAAAAAGCGTTCCACAAAGTTTAATCATAGGGCCACTTTTATTAAAAAAATATATTGATGACATTTTCCAACTGAACTTTAGAGGTAAGGTTTAACGTTTTGCGGATGATGCCATTCTCAAGTATGCTGATAACTCTAAAGAAGCTATCAACTCTTCTATTAGTAATGATATCTGTCCTTAATTAACTTAATTAAGTAATGATTAACTAAACATCGCCTAAATATTAAACTTAAAAAAAAAAAAACTAATCTTATGAAATTCGAAAATAAACGAAATTTATGGGTTCCTGTTCAATAACAATAATTTAGAGATTGTCAATAACTTCAACGTAGGATTAATCAATTAGGACAATTCAACGTAGGATTAATTAGGACAATCGTATAAGAAAAATCATTAAATACATTACACCATACATTTTTATTTTAAGAAGATTAAGCAACTTTCTATACGATATAACCATTTTTAAAATTTACTCTTGTATCATAAAATTTTATAGCTTACTTAAATCGAGTTTGCAACAGAGCTGTCCAAGTATAGATATCTAAATAAACCAAACATGTCTCTTAAAAAATGTATTAAAATTGCCCGGTGTTTGCCTGTTCTACATCCTACTGTACCTTCTCAGATTTTGTAATTAGATAAGTACATTATAGTAACCAGATAAGTATGTTAAAGTTTAACTAATATCAGTAAACTGGAACATCATACCACAGCTTTCAAAATGTTTAACAAATAAATAAAACATAATTTCTTGTTAAGTAGAAATGTTGACGTTCATAATCACAACACGAGAAATTTATCAAAATTCCATTTTCGAATCTAATTATCAAAAAATATTCCTTATACTTATAAGTGCCTACACACAATTAAGCTAATGATATTAGAGACTAAGGCTACTAAACAAATCATTAATATAATTATAAAAAAGTAAAAATAAAGAGAAATAAAAAAATTTAAATTAAGAGTATAATTCAAAAATACTAAAATGCATTAAAAGTTTAATAAAGTTAAGTATCCACCAGGAAACTAAAATTGGTGGAGCTCTATGGGAACAAAAGTTTCTTAAACAAAATGTTTTTACACGGAAGTGCAACTCTACAGAAAATTAGCTCTACGAAAACTATTGTAGAGAAATTTTTCGTAAAGCTGTAAGTTTTTCTCTAGCGACTGTTTACATGGTCTATGTATATTTTCTCTATGGTAGATCTTTGGTAGAACAATAAATTGAATTTAATTGAATTGATCGAATCGATTTGCAAACAATTTTTTGTAAAAATTGGTTCGGAACAATGAAAATCTACTGCGTCTACCATGTGTTATATGACGAGTTGATGACTGAGGTTTCAAATTGGTATAAATTTTTATTTTACGTCTTATTCTATATCCTATTCTGATTTTAATTTTTAGCTTTGGAAAATTTAAATAATAATTTTATTAATTTTTAAAATTTATTTAAATAATTTATTTAAAAATTTCTTCTTTATTAATTAAGGTCAACCACTTAACTTTCACTGTTCAAAACAAACTCATATTAAATAATTTAAACCACGAATAAATAAATATTTGACATATTTATTTTAATTAAATTATTGATAAGGAAACCGTTTTTCAGAAAACAAAATATTTATCATTATTTCCTTAAACAAACATACATACATAAAGTATGTAAAGTATGTAAAAATATAGATATGGGTTTAAAGAATATGATATGCAAAACGGCATGAATTATTTCATGAATATCTACTATAGAGTTTCTGCAAATCTAGAAACACATTTGTAAATCTGTAGAGTCATTGTAAACACAAATTATTCTCTACTTGAATGTAAACACTAATAGAGTAGGTAGAGACATCTCTAGCATAAAATCTTTAATAGAATCGACGGTGGAGCTATAATGAGTATTTACACACGTGTAAATCACTCTACCGAAATTTTTGTTCTGCTGTGCGTAGGTATTTAGCTTATGATCAGCTAGGTTTATACTAAGGTCTAAAACATTTTATACATAACATATTTATATTTTTATTGCATATTACCTACATTATATTTAAGTATATCTATTAATAATGAAAAACAAAAATGCCACTTGAACTTGAGGGTTTTGTTTCAAAATGTTCGATTATAGTTTTAGGCTCAGTTTTATGCATTTTAACACATTAATAACAAAATAATCGTTTTTAAAATATATTTTCCTTATTATATTGTATTCAACACTTTTAAAATTTATATGTCCAGCTTACATACAGTGCTGGACTAAAGAAAAATTAATATAAAATATTAATTGAAGTTAATTCAAAGTCAATTGAAAGTCGAAATTAAACAAGGTAAAGCCAATGGATAGAACTTACGGGTTCTGCCTGGTTTAATTCAAGGTAAACCAATGGTTGTTAAAGGCGCACATTTCCGAAAGACAATACAAATTGTTTAGAATTGTGACTTGCACCAAAATTTGAAAATTTTCTTAGTATATCATATAATAAGAAAAAATGTTAAAAATAAAGAGACACTTTCTTCAATTTTAATGGAACTGTCATAATTAAGAAAAACCATTAACTCATATAAAATTATAAAGTTAAAGCTTTAATTTTCGTCTTTTATTTTGAAAAAATTTGTATAGGTGCCTAGGTTACAGATGTTTAAATATAAAAAATTTTAATTTTTGAGTCCTAATAGTCTTTAAACAGAGAGTTGTACAAAAAAAAATTTTCTGCGGAAACTTATAATTAATTCTAAAAGTTCTTTTTTTCCTCAAAATTTCCAGCCGCTATCTAAAAGTATACCGGAGTTATGAAGGAGAAAAATAATGAAAAATTTGATTTTCACATAACAGTAAATTTAAATACTAAATATAAAAATAGTGTATAATTTTCATATTGATTTATAAAGATAAAAAAAATTTCCTGTTGAATGGAGTTTTTAAATTGAAAAAAGTATAACATGAAATAAATATATATTATACACATTTAAAAATAGCACTTTTTCAAAGTTTGAGAGGTTGCAGCTCCGTAATGAATGGGGCTATATGAAAAAATTATTTTACAACATTCATTTTTTTATAAAAACCACCAATGGTTAAAATTTGATTACTCTATCTTTAATGGTGTAGAAGTTTTTCAAACAGATAGACGAACGGACAGAGTAAAACTAATAGGAACATTTTTTCAAAATGTTTTTTGAAATTATTCTGAAAAGAGGTCTCGGTGGGTAAGGTCGTATAAAATACACTGTAAACACCGAGACAATATGTGTTCGAATCTCACACACGTCTTAAGAATAATTCCCATACAAGACTGTGTAATTTCCAACACAAGACTGTATAATGTTAAATTTACGTGGCACTGAAATAAACTAAAAAAAAAAAAATTAAAAAAAAAAACTCTTCATATTTAAACAATTATTTTAATTTGTACAATTAATACAAATATGTATATTTTGCATTAATAGCATACAATTATTTTCCATTATAAATAAAATAATTTTGATTTCAGCTAAATAAATTTAAAAAAAAAATTTTTTTTTTTTTCCCTGATATAAAATAAATATTTGCAAAACAATTTTTCTAAACCAAATATAAACTTTCTAAATTTATTGGACATTTTTAATTATAACTATAATAAATTTATTTTTTACAAAAAAAAAAAAAAAAATAAATTTTTCAATTAACCGTGTAAAAAAATTTTTATTCAGAATAGTACAAACAAAATATTTTACCAACCAAATTCATATTATCATTATAGAGACATTCATATATACATATGTACTTTATAATTTTCTAATAGAATAATGACACCCACACATCAACATGTACCTATGCAAAATAAATTATTATATATATTTTATTTTTATTGTTGGTATTATTTTTACAATTGTCATTAAAATCACGGTTAGATGAATCCTTTTCTTTCGAATTTCATCCTGCTATCAAATTTTTTTTTATTTTTTATTATAAAAACCTCAATGACATAACGTTTTATTCTTCAGTGGTAAAAATAAATAGTAGATACTAACTCTCCAAAATATTTTCTATATTATTATATATATTTTTTCAATCTACTATAAATATAATTGATTAGAAAGAGAAAGAATATACTTGATATGATAATATTATGTTCTTCAAAAAAACAAAAAAAAAAAAAAATGTTAAAATAACAACAACAACAATAACAATAATCAAATATTCATTTAATTAGTACAAAATATTCAAATTTTAAATGATTTTCTCTTTCTTTTTTTTTTTTTTTTCTCTTTTTGTTTTTATAATTTCTGTATTATAATATAACAGTACATATTCAAAAATTACCTACCGTAACTGTAAAGTTTTTCATTTTATTATTTTTTTTTTTGTTGTTATGTTTATAATATAATTATAAATGGAAAGTTTTAAAATGGTTTAAATCGATGTGGTTATACTCTTGGTGGCGACAATTTGACAGTAGTAAAAAAATACTCTTGTAGATATTATCTATAATATAGAATATATATATTTAGTATGTACGCGAATTATGTGGTGTTGGTTATACTAAAATAATCGACAAACATATATTTTTTACAATATTAATATGCATATACATACAACTATATATATAATAAAATTTAAAAAAAAATTAAAGTAAATGTTTTCAATCTATTTTATATCTAAAACTAAATGAGCCTAAAATTATCAGATCTACTATAACATTTTTCCATTTAAATTTTTGGTGTTTTAAATGTATTTAAAATTATTTTTTATAATAGATACCTACTAATTTTAGAAGTTTTAAAATATTTGAGATATAAGTTGCAATTGCAATATAAAATTTGGCAAAGTTATTTTTTATTTAGAAAATGTTCATTAAATATCTACTAAAATTTACTTAAAATACGTTACGTAGTAAATAAAGACATACCTGTCAAACCTATCTCTAGCGTTGAGACTATCTTTAGACTTAGAAATTTAAAAAAAACTTGAGAAAAAACCTTTTAGCACTTGTTTTTTTACCAATAGGTAGGTGGGACGATATACAGGACTTAAAAAAGGAGCGAAGCACGATTCCTCACCAACCTAGGGGACTTTAACCCACTAAACACTAGCTTTATTTTCGAGCAAACAATATGTAAAGGAACCTTTTGTACTATATTGTAGGTACTATAGTTTGTAGTAAAAAGGAAATAATAATGCTGAACGAAGGGGATTAATTTTGCTGAACGAAGGCAAAATAATGCTGAACGAAGATGTTGATTTTCTCCTTAAACCTTTTGTAAATTTAAAATGTAATCAGCTCTAATTTCAGGAAACAAATGATATGGAAGATGGTTTCATATTCGCGATAGCTAAGTCACAAATGATTTTTTATATGTTGCATTGTACCTTATAGAAATTTGAACTATGTATCGGTGGACAATGAAGATTCACCCTCTTTGGGGGAAACTCTAGTGGAGTTAGAGACATTTTAATTCTTCGTAACAAGAACGCTGTTCCACTTGATATTTATTAAATATTGAATAAGATAACATATACTAAACATCGGAGATCCAATGGAGAGGACGTTGAGATGGCCTTGGGATTGTTTATTTACGAAATTCTTTGTTTTAAAACGCCAATACAGTTTTAGAGATGACCTTGGGATTGTTTCTTTACGAAATTCTCTGTTTTGCAACGTCAATGCATTTTTAGAGTCTCCAGCCCAAATATGTTCATTACACTCCATATTTGAGTTTTATGTATATACTTTGTAGATTTTGTGAAGTACAGAAGAGAATAAGAAGGTTTTTCGCTAATATATTCTAAAAATTAGTGTTTATTAGTAGTTTAGTTTGCGAGACTAATCAATAACACTGGTTTTTTTTTTTGGAATTTAAATCGACCCTATGAATTTCTCCCAATTGTTAAAAATTGAAACCTATTTTGCTGCATTTGTAAACAAATAAATTATTCTTTAAATAAATTGAAAAGTAATTATTAAAATGATTAGAACACAAGAAACTTTTAACAGCAAAAAAAAAATCCTCCAAAATCAATTTATTTTATCAGATATAAAATGTTTTTTCTTTTAATAAGTTTTTTTTTTTTTTTTATAATAAGTTGGTAACCTTTATCAAAATAACATTTTGTAATATGTAGTAGTTATTATGAGATAGATATTTTTATTTTACAGTGATTTTATTATAATTTTTATTAGAGTACCAGGATAAAAAGGTAGATTGTGGGATTTTCAGTCGGAATCATTTTAAATATGCATAGATAATGTACTTAGAAGTGTACTTATATATATTTATATATATATGTAGTATTTACAAAAGTAAAATATTATAGATTTATTTATGTATAATGTAAATTAATATATATAAATATATATATGTATAAACATTATGTTAAAGCAAATTACTAAATAAAGTTGGAAGCTTTAATAAATAAAAAAATAAAAATCGTTTTTGTTATATGACACGCAGAAATTCAAACATAAATATTTATATACATATACATACCTAATATATAATATATATAATTTATATTTTATATATTATATGCTAGGATAATAGATTTATATTAGATAATTCTTTAAGATATTTTTTTATTATAAATGTATATATGTATATAAGAAATTTACATATTGCTACGTCCTTATGTATATATGTGTGTTTGTATCATTTGATAAATTGTCGTCAGATGAATTAAGTTTTTCGTGATGGTGATATTATGACTGTATATACGACAAATACGTTGTATTTACATATTATATATAATAGATATATAAATATATTATATATATAGATATATATATGTATTTGTATAAATAATATAATATATATATATATATATATATATATATTTTCTTATTTAGAATAATATTATAATTTTAAACATTTTCAAAAATGCCATGAACTGTGAACTGTATAGACAAGGATGATAATTTTACCCAACAGTTTTTTAACTTTTTTGTGTTTCTTTTTTCTTTTTTTTTTTTTTTCTTATTTATGTTTCATATATATTTAATTTTTTTTTTTTTCAATGACTGCTGTTGCCTAAGACAATTTGGTTTTTTGTACATTTTGTAGGTATATATTATATATATATTTAATATAATATATATATGTATACCGTATTATTATGGTAATGTTTTATAGTACTAAAGTAGTATGTGAGTAGCGTAATATAGAAAAATAACTTCTGTAAGCTAATGAAGAAATTTTTTATTTTGTTTTTTTTTTTTTTTTTTTTTTTTTGAGTAAAATCATGTTATCATAATATAATAGATAAAAAGATTGAAAGAAAAGAAATAGAATTATTTTTATCTAATTTGTAGTTACATTTTTCTTTTAACTGTATTAGTTAGATTATTTATATTATGTATGACTATAACATAACATTATGCACAATATATGTATAAACAAAATTATTTGTAACAGTATAAGTATATATACGTATATTTTAATTTTTTTTTTCTTAAAAGAAAGGGAAAATTGTTACAACCTAAGAATAATAATATAATTTACATATCCTTTATATACCTACAAAACATAAATGAATTTAATATTCATTTACGTATGTGTATATACATGTCTATATGTTAATATTAAAGTATAAAATGAATAAATTTAAATTTTATAAAATAAAAAAAAAAAAAGAAGAAAATAGAAGAAATAAGAAAAAAAAAAAATATAAAATAACTGTATTTCACTTACTGACTTGTGTTTTCTTTTAATTTTATTTTATTTTATAAAAATATTAGGGTTACCCGATAGATTCAAAATTCCAAAAAAAATTGTTCTTTTAAATATGTATGTCTTTTTAAATTTTTTTTTTTGTTTTTTTTTGTTAAGGACTTTAAGTTGTTAAAAGTAAAATCGAAATTTATTGAAGTAAAAAGGATTACTTACTGTGATATTAAATCAGTTTTCATTTTTAATTTTAATTGATTTTTATATACCAATAATGTTTTTTTTCACAGTTTTTTTCATTTAATGATTTGTCCACAGTTTCTTTATTAATATAGGCCATAATAAGATAATATTTTTTACGAAATTAAGTTTAGTATTATAGAAAAATTAACAGAACGTTATATAATAAAAATTCAAATAGGTACCTACTATACTATTTTTATTTAGTGCACTTCAAAAAAAACCTTTTTTTTTCTACATAAACAAGCTTCAAAATAAATCATAATCTTTTTAACTGAGTTCTGTTCTCATAAACATCTTTTTCTTGAGTTTAAATTTGTGAATCTTCTGTTAGGAGAGTGAAAACTAAATGCCATTTAAACATCGGATCGGATACTAAAATAACCATGCATATGTGCAAAATCAACCATTACTTTATTATAACTATGTCTGAGTTTAAAATTATACTGCAAAAACAACGCCTGATTCGCAAATGTCGTTTTCACAAATGACATTTTAGTTAAGATTCAATATTTTTGTCATTCGGTATAGAAGAAGACATCCGGTAGTTCTACAACTATAAAATATTTCTAAATTTCTATAACATTTTTCTTTTTTATTTTGCAGATTTTTAAAATAAAAGTAGAAAAAAAAAAAAAAAAAGAGGCACATCATATTAAAATTTTAAAACATTATTAGGAAAATTCAATTGAAAATTTTTTACAACATTTTATGAGGTAAAACCAGTTTCTTGATGCGTACCATATTATAAAAAAACATTTTACATCTATATAGATACATTCGTATATATATTTTTTTCTATATATATATATTTATATATATATAAAGATTCCATTTCATTTATTTGCGTTTTTTTTTTTTTCTTGTTAGATTCCTCAAGAGATTTTATACTTTAAAAGCCAAAAACGTAAAAAAAAAATTTAATTTTTTTTTTTTTTTTTTTTTAAGTAATAGATATAACAATTTTAAGATACATGTGTATCTATTAAATATAATCTATATTTATATACATATTTAAATTCACAAAAAAAAAACAAATAAGGAATCAAAAACAAAAATAGAAATAAAAAACGGAAAAAATCAAAATCACATTCGTGCACTAAATTTTATTTTTGTAAAGATAAAATCTATAATTTAACCTTTAAAGTGAAAGTATCTTTAGATATTTTATGCATAATATATGTATATATATTAGATATATTATATTATAATATGTAATATCTCTTTAATTTAAAATTCTTCCTTTAAAAATTTTTTTTACATAACTACATACACAATATAATAATAATATATAATAATACGTTTTTGTGATATATACCTACTTTTATATAATACTAATTTAAAATTTAATTTTTTTTTTCCTTATGTGTATATAAATTTGATGGATATTTTTTGTTCTTCTTTTTTTTCTGAATATATATGTATGCATCTTAAGTATAAAATGTATAATTTAAGTGATTAAAATAAAGATTATTTAAAAAGAAAACATTCGTTAAAATATCAAATGAAAAATTTAAAGTAAAACGCTTAAGGTTGTAAAAATAAAAATTCATCAAAGAAAAATATATATATATATAGGTATATATTTTTTTTTCTCATTTTCAATTTTCCCGTTTTCTGTTTTTTTTTTTTTTTTTTTTTTTTTGTTTTTTTTAATATTTTGATTTAAATTTGTAAAGAAAGGAAGTCAAATTAAAATTTTCTTAAAAGAAAACCAAAAAAATGTTATTTGATATATTTAAAGAAAAAAAAAAACAAAAAACAAAACATTAATAATAAAAATTATTTAAAATTTCAAATTTCTTTTTGTTTTTTATTCTATTATAAATATTGAATTTCAGGATTATGATGAGTTCTAAAGTATCAAAAATACTTTTTAATTCCCGATTTTAAACAAAAAGCATATAATATAAGAAAAAAAAAAAAAAAAAAAAAGAAATTAATTTTTAATGAAATTGATTTCATTTTTATTTTAGAATTATTTGAAGTATTTAGGCGCTATCTATAAATGTATCTTAAATTAAAATATTTCTATTTATAAAGTATATTTTTAAGATTAATTTTATTTAATTTTGTATTAATTCGTTTCGCAGTAATTTTTTCTTAAGTTGTGTAATGTGCAAGAAATGATTTAAACAAATTTAATTTTGAATTTATAAACTGTTTTTAAATTCGTTTTTATTTAAATTATTGTAGCTGCTACAAAAAAATTGAAATAAAATTTATAAATAGTTCAAAATAGAAAGATTTTTAAAATTCTATTTTATTTTTAGCACATTTCCAGAAAATTTTTGAAAAAATGTGCTTATTAGTTCCACTCTGTCCGTCCGTCCGTCCGTCTGTTTACAAAACTTCTACACCGTTAAAGATAGAGAAAAAAAATGTTAACCATAGGTAGGTCTCATAAAAAAAAAATAATTTTATGGAACAACTTTTTCATGTAGCCCAATCCATTACGGAGCTACAGCCCCTCAAACTTTGAAAAAGCCCTATTTTTAAATGCATATATCTTATGTTCTGCTTAAGATTTTTCACTCTGAAAACGTCATTCGACAGGTATTTTTTTTACCTTTGTAAATTAAAATCAAAATTATACATAATTTTTAAATTTAGTATTTAAATTTACCGTTATGTGAAAACCAAATTTTGCATGATTTTTCTACTTTCATAACTCCGGCACGCTTTTAGATAGAGACTTGAAATTTTGAGGCAAGAAAGAACTTTTAGAATTAGTATAAGTTTGCTTAGAATTTTTTTTTGAACCATCCCCTGTTTATGAGCTATTAGGGCTCAAAAATTGAAAATTTGTTATTTTTAAACACCTGTAACTTAGGAACCTGTACACATTTTACTTCGGCAAGATATAAAAATTAAAGCTAGAGTAATATATTTTTATGTGTGTTAAAAGTTTATTTTGGTTATATAGGATTCCAGAGTTACAGCTCTTCAAAATTGCTAAAAAGCTCCATTTTCAGATGTATATATCTCAGGCTCTGCATAATAGTTTTGCAATCTAAAACCGCCAGAAGATCGGAAATGTATATCAATATCAAAAATCAATATCAAAATTATGCAATATTTTGTAATGTACTAATTAAATTTACCGTTATGTGAAAACCATATTTTACATGAAATTTCTTTTTTCATAACTCCGGCACGCCCTTAGATAGAAACCTGAAATTTTGAGACAAGAAAGAACTTTTAAAATTAGTTTAGGTTTTCTTAGAATTATTTTTTGCACCGCCACCTGTTTAAAAAGTATTAGGGCTGAAAAATTGAAAATTTGCTATTTTTAGGCACCTGTAACTTAAGCACCTGTACAAAATTTTCCTTGGCAAGACATAAAAATTAAAGCTCCAGTAATATATTTTTACGTGTGCTAACGGTTTTTCTTACATATATAGGGTTTTAGACTTACACCCCTCAAAATTCTAAAAAAGTCCTATTTTCACATATTTTCTTATTACAAAAAATTTCTTAAATTTTTAAATTTTTGTGCAAGTCACAATTCTAAACAGTTTGCATTGTGTTTTGGAAATGTGCGCTATTCTACCTTGTTTTATTCTTTACAACACTTAATTTTTGTTTTCAGTAGAAAACTTTTAATTGTTTATCTTTTATCTAATTAGAAATTTTTTTTTAAATATGTATAGTGTTATATCGCCTTTATTGAAGCTAGGTTTTAAACCGTATAAAAAAAAATCATTTTTTCATTGAAATTTGAACTGTTCATTTCATTCTTATGAGTTATGACAAATATATATTCTAATTTTTCTTGTCACAAGGTCTTGAATTATTACTATATGTAACAATCATGAAGATGCTGTTGAAGTGATATAAAATAAATATTTTTTCATCAGCATCGCATTGATATAACATCGGGGCATTATATGTACATAATGTTTTGTATAGCTGAAGAGTATTTTTTAACCTACCAGATATTTAAATTTTTCAAGATGAATTGAGGCAATTTGTGCCAGTTCATATGTTTCTTTTTTAGAAAGAGGTTAATGGCAGTCAAAATTTTCTTTTTTATTTTAAGTAACACATTAGTGAAATAATAGGCGATCTTAAAATGGTTGTTTTCCAAAATCTTATTTAACCAAATTTTTTTTTTGTCATTTACTTTAATTTTTTTTAAATTTATCTTAAATCATATACATGTACTTGCATAACTGCACATATTCTGGAAAAAAGCGTATTTCTCTTATTTTGCAACAAACTAAAAAATTCTTCATAATTATTTTTGTATATTCAAAAACAACAACAAAAGATTTAAAATAGTGGTGGCAGTTGTCTTCAAATCGACGCTAAATTAATTATTTTATTATTTTTTATTTTAAAATCAACTTTAAAATCTCTCCATATTTTTTTTTTACATTCATATTTCAATATTCAAGCATTAAAAATAGTTTGGTAGACCCTTAATGTAATTTAAATTTTGCCAAAATTCACAAATTATTGAAATTTTGATTTTGTAACCGACTATAAAATCGCTTCTATTTATTTTTTTTTAGATACGTATTTCCACCTGTATCTGTCCCTGCTGACCGAAATTCGTATTAATCAAATATTTACAAATAGTTGTAATAAATATATTTAAAAAAAAAAAAAAATTAGAATTTTTGGAATAAAAATAAGATTTTCAAAGAAAAGGAGATTAAAAAAGAAGGAATAAGATTAAAAAAGTAAGATTTCGTTATGTTTCATAAAATATAACAGTACCTATGTATGTTTGGTTGGTATGTATAGTAAGTGATTCGTCCCATCGGTCGAAACAAAGATACCGCAAGTAAAGCGTTATTAGCGCCGGTTTGCTACTACTTCCGTGACGCCAAGCTTATATTAAAACTATATTGGATTTAATTTTAGATCCATTTTACAGCTTTCAGGAACCTTACCATTTCTGCGGTTTTATTAACCGCTAGATTGCTAAGATCGTTTATTCATGGCTATGAAGAGCTTAGAGCTTCACTTCTGATCCTAGCCAACATCGGACATTCGCCAGGTGAAGTGTATAATGGTTTCTTTCTCATTGTGATCATCACAATTTGTTCCATGATAGATTGAATGAGATGCCTAGTCTGGCTGCATATTCGTCAATTCGCCAGTGTCCCGTAAACTTTCCTATTACTTTGGCTATGTCCCACCGACATATATATAGTTTCAATAGGTTTGTTGTTTCTTTATTATCATACGATAGCCAGATTTTGATCGTACTGTATGAGGTTGATTCATTGCCTCTTTTATTCGTAAGCCGTAATATATGGAGGGACGATATCTCTTTTAACGCTTTTTAGCGTGCATGGGTTCACCTATTCTTCCAGTAAAGGAATCAAGCTGGAACACCTTGTTGCTAATTCACAAGTATATTCATTTCCTGGACATGTTCCGGAAGATGTGCCGAAACCATCAATCTTATCAAAATTGTTTATACATAAGATTTTGCTAATAGTTACATAATTAATATATATATAAAATAAATAAACAATAAAATTATTAAAAGCTTGTTTAAAAAGCAAATACAATAAAAATTCTGAAATAATTACTTTTTATTTTTGTTTGTTATTTAAAGAATTTTATTTTAATAATAAATTTTTGGTCTATTTAAACTTTTCTGTAGCAAAGTTGGCAATAACAATCAAAAAATTGAATTTTTTAGCTAATTTTTTTTTTTGATCCTTTTTAACACTCATTAAATATTTTAATATAATATTGTCATTTTTATCAGACTAATTTTATAATTTAATCAAAAAGAATTTTGTTTTTTTTTTGTTGTCCTTGAATTTTTCATTTTCCATAATTTTGATGATGACAGGAGCTTATTATTATCATGCATACATTTTAATTAAAACCAAAATATGATCTTAGCTTTTTTTAAAATAATATACGGGTATCCCGCAGTAGGTGGAAACAATTAAGTATATAGTATATATATAATTATAAAGTATATAGTATAGGTAGTAAATACGTAATAATATGTACTTAATTAAATGAAATTATATGAAAACCATAAATTTTAATCAATTTAAAATCAAATTTAATATTAAAGTTGGAAAAATTTAAATAATATACTCGAATGGGTAGGTAGGTATATGTATAGGTATAATAGGTATAAAAGAAAATTGAATTTTTCTTTTTTTTATATATAATTAATAATATATGTATATAAAAATTTACATGTATACATATATATATAATTTATATAATATAAAATAGATTGTATCATTATAATATACGTAATTAAGGTGAACAATAAGATTAAAGCAATAAATTTAATTGACATTATGTGTGTATTTGTATGTGTATATGTAAATAATTTTCTCACCTTTTTTATGTTTTTTTATTTTTTTTTTTTGTATATTTTACTTCCTTATCTAATTATCTTTTCTTTTTTTTTTCACTTTTTTTATAAAATGTTTTTTTGTTGCAAAAGTATTTGTGTTAAGGATAAAATCTATACCTTTAAACAATCATTCATTCATATTATAATATTAATGTGATATTGTTCATATGTATATATTATAAGGGCGACGGATATTAAAATATATAAATATATAAATATACATAATATATGTTTTTATATACATACATGATATTATATATTATATAAGTGACATAATTTATTAGAATTTTCTTCATTTTATATACCATATTTTAATGTTCTGTGTAGATTTTCTGATGGATGAGCATAGGTTTGTAAGGGTTTTTGTTTTTTTTTTTTTTTATTGTGTGTTAAATTTATTCTATTTTATGATTTAATGTAGTCCTTAAAAAAACCCATCCATTTACATATAGAAAAAAAAAATGAAAAAAAAAAATATATATATATAGTTTTTACAAGTTAGAAAAGATATAATTATAGTGTTTATAAGTAATTATTTTTAAACGTCTGTTTAACAAGACATCCTTTTTTTTTTTGTTTTTTTTTTCAAGACTAATATCTTTAATATGATCAAAATTAAATGAGCTCCTATAAAAAAAAAAAAAAACACTTTAGAATAGAGTTATAACATTAGAATTATTTAGAAAAAAGATCTTTCACAACTAAAATTAAAGTTAAATTATGTCTACGAAAGCTTTTAATTGATGGTATTAAATTTTAATATGTACCTATATTATGTATGTCATGTAGGCATATGTATTATATATTACTATGTATAAAGGAAAACAAATATTTTTCAATTATATTATAAAAGAAATATTATATAAAATCAACTTTAAGTATTATATTATAGATTTAAAGATTTTTATTTTTTCAGCGTTTTTTCAGCGATTTTTATTTTTTCAGCGGACATTTAAAAAAAAAAAAAAACTTATTTACATGCTGCATTGTTTGCAGTTTTTGGTTTTTTTTATATTGTAGATTATTTTGCTCGTAACATTAAAATTAATAGTAGGTACTTATATATTTTCAGGAACAAAAAATCAAAATACATTTTAAACGTTTAAGTTGAAGAAGTTTTTTATTATTTGGTATAGGTAGTGAAATGCAGGTCGATTTTTAAAACTTTAACTCTAGAGTTTCAGCTCTATTGTTAACAAGTTTTTAATATAGGTGTATAAAATATTTTAACTCACACGTAAATCGAAATATATAATATAATTTTTTAAGTTTTAAAATGAATGGAATTAGGTATATATGGTGACAACAAAATTATTTGTTTATTAATGCTCCCAAATCCAATTATCCTTTATTCTTATTTTCCCAATCACCAAACGAAACAGTACATTGTATCATATGTTCTAACCTAATGTTTAGTTTAAAAAGATATAGGTGGAAATTGATTGGTTAAAGTTCCACACTTCCAAAGACATTTCCCTCGTCTAAGATTCCAACCTAACATCGCGAAAAATAAAATTAATAAAACTTCAACTTATAATGTTTTTTTTTTTTGCAATTTAACTATATTCCTTTTTTCTCCTTTTCACTCTTATAAGAAGCATATAATAGGACATTCGGACTAAATCATTTATTATTCATATTTGACTTATCTTCAGTTTCTAGAATCATTAATTTCACAAAGTTATTGATCAACTCGGTTGTATAACTTTATGTTGGTTTGATTATAAATTAAAGCAAGGTTTGAAAAAATTTTACTTTAAAATAAATGTTTATCTTTTATTTAGTTTTTATTTTTTCCATTTTGTTTTTTTCTGAAAAAACATAAAATTTATACTAAAAATTGACAAGTTTAGTATTAATTTAAAATAACACTACAGTTACTACTATACATTCATTTTCACATAAAAAAACAAAAAATAAACTATATTAAATTACCTCTTCTACATAGAAGGACGCTACTTTATAGACATCCAAAACAACAACAAAAAAAAACAATTTTTTAATACACCATTAAGATTAGATTCCACAAGTTATAATGGTGTAAAAAAGAAAATATATGTTATAGATAAAAAAAAAAACTATCTAGTATTTTTATGGATTTAAGTATATTATATAATACCTATATATAATAAATTTTTATATACATATTAGGAAAGATATATTTTGCAAGAATTGTTGTTTAATTGTAAAAAAAAAAAAATAGAAAAAAAAAATGATGACAAGAAATCATCCTTTTTCTTATAAATTTCATGATAGTTAAAATAATGGATTTTCCTTCCTTTTTTATATATATTTTATTTTTCTTGTTGTTTTTTTTTTTTTATAACTAACAATTTTAATTTAAGGATATCAAATAATGTGTATGTATGATATACATACGTATGTATATACCTATATATATATTTAAATGAATTAATAACATAAAAAGATATGTTGTTGTACTACTACTCTATATTTACAAGTACATTTTAGTGTAATGAAAATTATCTTATATATATATACATAATAATTTTTTCAATTACATTTACAGGGGGATTTTAATTATAAAAAAATTCTGAGTAAATAAATGAATGAATGAAATAATATGATTCTTTTTTGTTTTTGAAATCAAACTGGCTATCCTTCAAATATAACTTTTAAATTTTTATTCATTCTGAAAATCTCTTTTAAATTTCCCATTGCCGCACATTTATAACTAGATCTATAACAATAATAAGATTAGTCTATATATTCTAAAATTGATTTATCCCTGTGAATACATTACTGGAACGATTTGTATATAATAATGAAATAAATCAAATTGAGTTGTAAGTTTTCAATTACACAGTAGGTAAAAAAGGCCTACCCATAAAATAATTATAAACATTTTAGATTGACGTAACAAATGTGGGTATATAATATGATTGGTGCTCAAAACTAACACCCGAAGAAATAAGGCCGATTTGGTTTTAATTCCTTTTTTGACGAGGAAATACTGCTGAAATAGCAATTTTCTTAAATGCATAGTGGAAATAATGACGGAATTTTTGTTATACAACAAAAATTTGTTTGTAATCCAACCATACTTCAATGACCATAATAACACTTTGTTTTAATACTCTTTGTCAGAACTAAATGATTATCATTCCTATACCTAATAGGTTCAGCAGACTCTCCCATAAACATTTATATATAAATATTCTGAAAAAAACGTATATGATCCGGATTTTGTAAACAATTACGAAATCTCTTCTAATTATCTTTTCTACATATTTATTATATTTATAAAACAACTGGATTTATAATTATTAAGAATTTATGGAGAAAAACATTCCTCTCCCCAAAAAGTTTACCATAAAAACTTTTTGCTTTACTACATTTTCTTTTAACTTAAATCTTCTGCTAAAAGGAAATATATACTTATACAAACATCATAACAAGCACGAAACTAGAGATGTTTTTTTTTAAAAAAAAACATAGAAACTTTTTGGAATATCCGAACAAACAACAAGTTCTAAATACATAACGAAAAAAAGATCACAAAATATAATGGATCGAATGCATAAAACTGAGCTTGAACTCAAATCTCGCTTTTTCAAATAAATTTGAAAGCTGAACTTGTAGTTTTTTTTTTTTTGAAAATATAAGATATTAATTCTAGCGCAGTTTTAAGCATGCGACCAAAAATGTTTACGTGGGACGGTGTAAAGCATCGAAAATCACTAAAAAAAAATTTCACATGGTTGCTCTGGTATATAGTGTTGAACTTTAACCAACCAAAAAGACCGCCTTAAAAATCAAACTTTAAGTCGGGTCCTTTAATATATAGTCGCATAATGTAGGTTTTGGTTTTCGAGATAAGCATATGGGAAGGTTTCGAAGACAAATTTGGTTTCGGATGACTAGGAGGAGGGCAAAAAGGAAAATTTTGAGAATTATAATAAGGCATATTTGACTTTATGTCTCTTGCGAAGGGGTAACAAAACTGAATTTAACTGCTTATTATTGCTTTAAAAAGGAAATAAAGCAGTTTCAATTTTTTCTTAGTGTATTATTTCAGGCCACCATATTATCATTATATTAAGTCCAGTATTTTGTATTATTCATGCAAAGAAAAACGGCTTAATCTTTTAGAATTTTTTCATTGATAAAAATTATCCAAAAAAATCTTAAAGATTATAAGAATTATTTAGGGTCCTCGGTGGTCTAATAGATAAGAGCGTATAAAATATGCTGTGAACACTGAGGCAGTGTGAGTTCGAATCCCACACATGGTGTAAAAAAAATTCCTCCTGACGATATTTATTGCCACGTCTGAAAAGTAAAAGCTGTATAGTTTCCTTGTCACATTTATATATTTAAAAAAAAATAAATTAAAAGATTATCACTTTAATTTTGAATAAAAATCAACCTGTACTTTTATTATGCAAGCATTTTATTCAATTTATTTTTTCTTCTATATTATGGTAAATACTATATTGTAGAAAAATATTTTTAATAAAACCATAACAAACCAGAAAAACTAAATTTGACACGGATTCAGTTGTTTCCGAAAATAAAAAACAAAAATTGTCATTATATTATAACGAGGTAAGGACGAATATTTTTGCATATTATATCTACAATAAAAAAAGAAAAAAATAATAATACAAAATTATTCTATAAACTGAAATATAATCCTCCTTCTCTCTCTCTTTTTCACTTTCAAAATTTTATATTTCCTTTTTTTTTCGTCAATCTATATAATATGTATCTTTCGTTTCACTTTAATTGTACCTATTATGGATTATAGTAGTTGCAAAATTAATTCAAAGTACCGACAATAATTGTTATAAGGGACGTTCCCAAAAAAAAAATGTTTACATATAAAATGAAATTTTGATTATAAAAAAACAAAAAAAAAAAAAAACACAAAAAATAGTCAATAATATTTGCATAAATATTGTATTCATTTTGGTTGTAGGTAGGTAGGTACTGTGTTAACCTACCGTTATTTCTATTTTCTTTAATAGTTTTTATATCCTCTCCAATTCCTCTCCACTATAAAAACATGTTTTAATGTTTGTTTGTATGTTATATTAAAGGTTTATGTTTGTTTCTTTTTTTGTTTTATAATAAAACCTACCATCAAAATAAAGTTATTTTAGTAGAAAAAAAAAAAAAAAAATTAATACATAAAGAAAACAGAAATGTGAGAAAAACATGTAAAAGTTCATAGAAAAAATAAACATTTTTTTCTTTTAAGAGAAATTTTAATCTATTAAATATAAAAAAATATTTACCTTTTAATTTTAAGTCCATCCTATTTTTACAAGTTAATGTTTATGTTTAGATTATTTTTAATTTTAAATTTTTTCTACGTTTTTGGTTTTTTTTAATGTTTAATTTATTAAGTTGAAGTTGGATCAAAACATAATTTTTAATTGAGAAAAATGTTTTTTATTATCAGATGTAGTTTTATTTTTAATTGATAAAAAAATTGATAAAATTAATAAAAAAAACAGTATTTAAAAAGTACCTATAATAATTTATGTTGACGCAGAAATCATTAAAGGAAGTTTAATAGATCGTGTTTAATACGAAATTAAATCAGTAATTTATATATACAGTGTGTCCGCCTCTCGATGGTCTTCCTTCAAATGGGTGAAAATTATGTAGTGAAGGTGCCTTAATTATTTTTTACCTATAATTTTGTTTTATTTTCTTGAAATTGAAACCAAATTTTAATTTATTCTATGCGTAGTTTATGATGGCTATTCTCAAAGATGTTTCTCCTGTCCTAGTTATTCTGACTAAAAGTGTTCCGAAGAAAGTGTTCCAATAATTGTAAATATAAATATTAAATTTCAATTATTCTTTATGAATTAATAAATCTTATAAAGATTTCCTATAGTTTGATGTTTCTAAAGTGAAAAAATATGGGATAAGTGCAAAATACCCACTAATCCAAAATTCTGAAAAACAAAATCCCCAAAATCCATCAAATAAATAATATTTTTTTATGCATTTAAAAATTGTAGTATCAACAAATTGTCGTATTTGTTTAAATAATATGTAATAAGTAAAAAAAAGTAATTAGGAGGGCTATACGCTTTTTCCAGAATATTTATTACGTCGTATTAATATTTGAGATTATTTATTAGGACGATTTTTAGAGTTGGATTCAAAATCAGAATTATACCCTTTTTTCAAAATATTTATACAGGGTAACCGGAACTCAAAGGTCACGAAGAACGGAGGTGATGGAGATATTCCTTTTTCTAGAATATTTATTATTATAGTGTATATCTGATATTGTGAATTAGGAGGAATTTTAGACTTGTTTAAAAAATTTGTGTTGACCTCACCAAAAAAGCTTAATATATCACTGATGTCAATATAAAATTGATTATTTTTAATTTTTAAATGGATAAGAAACATTATTCTTTTTAGTGGTTTTATTTTTAAGGATTTTGTTTTTGGGGATTTTGTTTTTAGAGTATTTTGTCTTTGCGGATTTGTTTTTGGTTATTTGTCTTGCGGATTTTGACTTGAGGATTTTACAACCAAATCAAAAAATTTTCAGTAGAACTTGAGTGATAAGCATTTGAAAATATGGCTTTTTCAACTTTTACCATACCTATAACTCCGTTCTTCGTATGGTTGTAATATAAAAGCTATTTTACAGCATAAAATTTAAAAAAAAAATCTATTACCTCGTTTTAAGCAGCGTAGAAGTTTTGTAAACAGACGAAATAATAAACGAATGGACAAAAGGAAATTTAAAAAGATAATAACGGTACAATAATTTTACACTAACAACTCACTAAGAATGATATCTATTATTACAAAAGTAAAAATGCAAGAACACAAAGATTCCCCCAATTCTTCATATTATCAATTGTGATTGAAGCCACAAATAAACATTAATATTTTGTCCAATAATATCGTGTAGGTTCGCCAATATATATCCTAAACACGCTCGTTTAAGAGAGACTATTTAAAATCATTAACTTTTTTATTAAGATCACTTTTAAAATAAGTTACAATAAGTCAAGCCAATTTCTGGTACAAAGAAGGTTTTACACTCCGCGTTAAATGATAATTTTTTTATTACTTACGGAGAATAATGTGAATCATTGTGTGTCAGGCTTTATAATTAATTTTAAAGTATTATTTATTTATTTACTTTATATTCACCCCAGTTATAAATAACACATCAAATTTAGGATCTTGTCGCTGTAGGATTTAGGCCGTCTCTAAAGTATTAATAGATAACGAAAAGAAAAAATTAAAATTAAATACAAAAAAGAAAATTATTTAAGACTAAATTAAATGTGAAAGAAACATTTTTTCATTACAAGAAAGGGTAATATTATTATTTACAAAATTTTTTATTTCGATTTATAATTCAAGGATTTCATATACTCTATAAAGATTTCCTTGATCCAAAGTGGCAAAAATATTAAATTATCATGAAAATCTTTTAATGATATCAGTTTTAAAATCGTGCGATATCTAAAAAAAATTATAAATATTATTATTATTTTTTTATTAATTTTTTTGTTTTTTAATAATTAAAGCAATTCATTTTGTTCCCTAATAAACTAATCACTTATTTACGTGTAATTTTTTTTTTTAATTTCAATTAAAATCTTAATTAAATTGAAAATACAATTTTGCATGGTTTTTCTTGCTTCATAACTGCGGCATGCTTTTACATAGAATCTTAACATTTTCAGAGAAGAAGATATTTTATATTAGTGTAAGATGTCTCAGATTTTGTTTTTGTACTCCTTCGCCAATGTTTAAAAGCTACTAGAGCTCAAAAATTGAAATTTAACTATTTTTAAACACCTGTAACTTAGGCACCTGTACAAATTTTTTTCAAAATAAAAGACAACAATTAAAGCTTAAACTTTTTAATGTTACATGTGTTAATGGTTTTTCTTAATTTGGTAGAGTACCGTTAAAATTGAAGAATAGTGTCTCTTTATTTTTCACATTTCTCTCATACTATATGAAATTCTAAGCAAATTTTCAAATTTTGATGCAAATCACAATATGGAACAGTTTTTGTTTTGCTTTGGAAAATGTGGCCGTTTAAAAATCATTTTTTCACATTTTGCTTTGTTTATTTTAAAATTATTATTAATTATCAAAGAACTGTTTAGGTGTGTTTCCTCTTACAATATTCCTTGTACTTTTCAGCATTGCTTAGATAATTCGTGGTTTAGTCTTATACTTATATTCTGGTTTAGTCTTATACTTATCGATTAGTCTTATACTTATATGAAATTTTGTCAAAATCATCTGCGAAATATAAGACTAATCGAAAATTTTCTATTTCGATCAATTAATTAATTAATTTGTGCAATTTGAAATTTAATACAATATCTTCTATTTTATTTAAAATAATTTACAATCTAAAAACGAATAATATCTAAATATAATAAAAGACAAGTTGCTGCTGCTGAGTAGCGTGCCCTACTGTTATGTTAAATGTTAATTTAACAAATGTTATACTATGAAAAGAAAGAAACGTAAATCTGATATTTACCCACATAACAGATAGAAAACAATAAATATTAAAATGTTATGCTACGAAAAGAAAGAAAGAACAAGGCAGTGTATAAATGAAAGTTTTTAAAGGGTCGCATTTTTAAGTAGAACATTATAAAATTGCAATAATATTTTTATTTAAATTTTGCTAAGCAACATTTTCTTAATTTTTTAAAAATTTTGCCATAATATAATACAATTTAAGAATCAGAAGTTTAGTCTATAATAGATATATGAATAAGAATATGGATATATACATATATTATGTAGTTAATTATAAAAAAATAAAGCAGTGCGTAAAACCAAAGCTTTTAAAGGAGCGCAATTTAAATTATAAAATCGCAATTTTCAATTAAATTTTGAATGTGTAACATTTTCTTAATTTTATACTTCTTTTATGATTTTTATTTTCTAAATCTTAAACCTTATATGCACAGCCAATTTTTATTGTTTTACATAAAAGTTGCGTAGAACTTACGGTGTGAAGATTTTGTAACGAAAGCTACAGATAAAGAGGCAGAATATTATTACGGATAGAGTAAAAATTTGTTTGAAAAATATAACAAAAAAAGTTTTGAAGCATTTGCTATGGCAACCATAGAAAAATATAACAAGTGTACTATATATTATAATTAGGTAAATGCATCAGATCAGTATAGTTTAGTTTCAAAATTATAAAGTTTGACACTGTATTTTTTTCGAAGCGAAAATTTTTGTTACTATTGGCAAACATTTATTTACCATTGGTTTTTAATCCAACCTTTGGTTTTTTAATCCAAAGCTTGATAAAAAAATTTACAAGAGATGAGATTTATTAAATAATCATTTTTATTACATTTTTGAAAGAAACTACTTCACAGCATCATTGAGGTTTTTCATTATTTAAAACACTTTAGCAATAAATTTTACATTTATCAATATCTAAACATAATACATATAAGTATTTGAATAAATTTACTAAAATTAAATTGTTCATAAAACTGAGGAAACTTTCACAAAAGCTATATATTTCTACTTATACCCGTCGTATGACGGGCTGTTTTACTAGTATAAAATAAATGGAGAAATAAATTTTAAATGATAATAATTTGAAAATTATTATTTTAATAAGGGTTTTTGTTTTCAAACACGCATTTATTAGTACAAATTGAGATTTATAACAAAAAAAAAAAAAAAAAGAAAAGATATATCTGTAATTATTATACATACTTACCTCTACTAATAAAAATAGTATCATTATTTACTTTAACAAAAAAAACTTAATAATTTATTTAAATATACATTTCAGCATATTAACCTTACATCAAATAGATTAACACAATATAAGAATTTTCTTTACAATAACAAACAAAAACTAAAAAAAAAAATTTCCAAGAAAACGTGATAGTATTTTAATATCATTTAAAAAAATGTTCCCCAACAAAAAAAAAATATTCTTCCTTTAAGTCTATTTTTATTATTATCATCCAAATATCACCACCCGTTATATATAAAACTACAGATTTTTACTTTTCTATCTTATAATTTAAGGCATTTATTAAATTAAACGATTTACCTATTTATTTTTGCTATCTAAACGAGTATATATATACTGATATACATAGTTTTCAATCTATACACAATAATAACATAATCAACTATTAAATACCCTTTGAATATTAAAAAAAAAAATGTTTCATCATTTTGCTTCAGAGAGAGAGAGCGAGAGAAAACGAAAAAGGATGAGTGACAGAGAAAGATGAAAAACTAAAAAGGAAAATCGGTTACAATCTATTATAAAAACTCAAAACTTAACTAAGAAAATTCAATTTTAATGTATAACACATGATAACTAAATACTAGTATAGTATCTGAACTTTCTTCAATCTTTAGTTCTTTAATATTTTCTTCATTTTCGTCCAAAAAAAAAAAAAAAAAAGCAGTAGTAGTAGGTACTAATAATAGTATTAAAGGAAATCAATTTTTTATATGCAACATATATATGTATATTATAACATAATATAAGAAGTTATCTATAGATATACATAAAGTAGATATACAATCTACAATAAAACACTTGTAAAAATTTTGTAAAAAAAAAAATAAAAAAAAACAAAAACAAAAAAAGTGAGGTTATCATAAAAAAAAATACTGTATATTATGTGCTAAAGATTGAATTCTGGTCACGAACACCTTCAGTAATGCGTTATTACAATTTTCTATCTATTTATCCATCATAATAACTATATTTATATGTATATGTATATAGAATATGTTATGTATATATGTATATAATATTTATTTTTAGGAAAAAGTATTAAGTTGTAAATATTACATCTTATATTACAGTGGATTATACCTATATAATATAGATATATAAAATCGATATACATATATTATATACATATATACATACATATTATATACATATTATATTATTCATATACGTCATAAGATAAAAAGATATTTTGTATTATTATAATATTATATTCCGTTCACAAATATCAGAGTTCTTATAATGCGATGATTGACAATTGATTTCTTTTATAATGCAAATTTATAAATTTTCATGTTTTCTTTTTTTTTTTTGTGCCTATATTTTGATTTTGTTTTCAGATTTCTTGTATTTCATTTAATTTTCTAAATTTATTTATTTTTATTAGCTTTTTAAATGTTCGCCAGTCTAAAATTTTACTCCCAAATAAAAAATTACCAATTAAAGATGGCGGCCAATTTAATACAATTTATTTACATTACAAGTGCATTACAGCTTGTAACGTTGTAAAATAATTTTTTTTTAAATTCTTTAAAGTTTTTAGAATTATGAAGTGATTATGATTTAATTAATATACTTCAATTTGCTACATTTTGATATTAAGTTTATTAAAAGATTGTAAATGGTGCGTTGGTGGATGAGTATTTATGAGCATTGCTTATCGCCGAGGGAGTGTAAATTCAAATTCTGCATAGGTTGTAAAAATTTTTAATAGAAAAATTACTGAAAAAAAAAATTAATAAGAGTAAGATAGATGGTCAATATGCCTGTATAGACAAAGGGTTCAAACCTTATGCAACGTTGTAAATATAAATGAAGGATTTCAAATTTCAGTATCGCAGTTTTGAAGCTTCTCGATTTTTAATTCTTTACTATATTAAAAACAATCATGCTATAATCTTAAAAACTTTTCTAAAAAAATTACAAAAAAAAAAAAATTAAGTTGCAATTTGGTACTTACTAGCTTTAGTTTTAATCAAATTTTAACTAATAATCTCACAATATATTAAATTTGAAATAATTTTTTCTGTAGGGCAAATTTTGTACAAAAATCCATTTTAGTTTAAGTGATGAATTCCTCCATAAAATATATCTATTACAGAATTTTTTTATTGTTAGTTAAACACTAATATAATATAATATTTATTTAATTACTTATACGCGTTATTGCTTCTATTTTATGAAAACTTTTATTTATTAAAAGGTTTGATAGGAGACTATTCTAAAGAGTTTTGTATTGCTTTTTCAGCCTACAAAGATTTCTCTTAATTGTAATCTTATAAAAAAAAAAAATAGATGTGTCTATGGTCTGTAAATTATAAAACTCAAGGGGACTTGAGTAAGCAAAGATACATAATATTGAGACAGAAAAGCAAAATACATTTATTTTTAAAGTAAAATATGCTTAGACCTTTACAAAACCAAATAAAGCTTTAGAATACTCTAATCGTTTATTTATTTATATTTATTATTTATTTATGAACATTAACTTTTTTAATTTTTGTTGCTAGTTCTATTATACTCAATTATTTAATTAATACTGCAACAAGTTCAACAGTTAAAGCAATGACATAGAGCAGATCAAAAATGAAAGGGAAGATATTATGAAGAAAAAGACGTGAAAAAATTAAAACAATAAAAAAGCAAAAATTCTTTGAATATTGAATTATTTATATATTGCTAATAAAATTACAAAAATTTAAAATACTGTTGTTAAAATAACAGTATAAAATTGTATTTACTGTCAGTAGTTATAAATTGTTTCAACTTTAATTCAATTCAAATTTAAGTGAAACATTGAATATCCTATATATATAAAGAACAAATCATATAAATGAAGTAAAATATAAGAAAACAAGACAGAATGTAAATCAACGGTTTTTAAAAGCTCACATTTCCAAAAGACAATACAAACTGTTTAGAATTGTAACTCTGCACCAGAATTTAAAAATTTCATTTAATAAGAAAAAATTGAAAATAGGAATTTTTTGCAATTTGGAGAGGTTGTAAGTCCGGAACGATAAATAACTAAGGAAAACCGTTAACACACGTCAAAATATATTATTGGAGTTTTAATTTTTATATCTTGTAGAAGAAAAACGTGGACAGGTGCCCAAGTTACAGGTGTTTAAAAATAGAAAATTTTCAAATTTTGAGCCCTAATAGCTCACAACGGACCATAGCTTTTGAGCCCTTTGGCGGTGATCCAAAAACATTTTCAGAGGAAACTTATACTAATTTTAAAGTTCTTGCTTCTCTCAAAATTACATAGTCCTTATCTAAAAATGTGCCGGAGTTATGAAAAAAGAAAAATCATGCAAAATTTGGTTTCCACATAATGACAAATTTATTGGTAAATGGTAAATTTTGAGCAGAACCTGAGATATACACATTTAAAAATAGGGTTTTTTCAAAATTTGAGAGGGTTGTAGCTCCGTAAAGGATGGGGCTACATGAAAAAGTTGTTCTATAACATTAATTTTTTATAAGGTTTACGCATGGTTTTCTCTATCTTTAACGGTGCAGAAGTTTTGCCAATATACGAGCGGAGGGGCAAAGTGAAAATAATACGCACATTTTTTCAAAGTTTTTTTTAGAAGTGTGCTAAAAAGAAGATGAAGTGAAAAATGAATTTAGTTACACTTCTTTTAAAAGTATAGTGGGCTTTTATTAATTATAATAAATTTTAAATTAAGTAATTAAAGGTAATATGTGCTAGTCGTCTATTTTAGCTGTTAAATGCTCATTGGGAAAGTGAAATTTAGATAAAGACTTTAATTAAAGGCTATGAACTTTGTTTAATTTGTAAAAGAAAAGTTAAATTAATGAAAAGTTCTATCCTGATGTAAGTTTTAAATAAATGTTATAAAAAATTTTAAAGCATAATAATCTAAATTAAACAAGCATAAAAAATGTTGCTCATGTAAAACCGATCTTTACTTAAATGTACTCTAAATTAATGTCTTCACATATTTGTCTGATCAACTGAATAAAAAATATTGTTTTTGTAAATTTTCATGAAAACGTATCAAACAAATCACAAAACGAGGAAGAATACAGTTGACTTTGTCAACTCTTAGATACCCGTACGAACCGTTAGTATGTTCACAACCTGTCACTCTGCTTGCAATATTATTTTTTTAATATTTTAGTATTTTAAAATAATTTGGGTGGATTTTATAATTTCTAGTACTATGGGTTGTACATATACTCAAACTATATGTTTATATGTACATTATTCAAAAGCAGATTCTAAACTTCCACATAACGATTATCAATCCAAAACTTTTTCAAATATTCTATAGTACCATTTAATACTAAGCGGTAAATTTATATTAAATTTACTTATTACAAAATAATAAATATAATTTTAAATATTATATTATATTATATTTAAATATTCCATTGACATAATAATTTCTTATAAGTACAATAAAATACATATATGTATGTAAATACGGCGCTATATAATATACATATATACTCTTATCATTCATTCACTAGTGACATATACGATATGTAAATAAACATGATATTATATAAGTATGTATATATATCAATATCATATAAATAAAAATTCTTCAAGCAACCGTTATGTTGTTTATTTAATTACATTTTTATGTACTACGCATTATATCCTCAACAATTTCAAATTATCGAGTAAAACAAATGCAAAAAATTTGTTGAAGAAATTTGTTAGAAAATTTGAAAAAATCAAGTAACTCTTTCGTCAATTATAAAGTAACCCTATATTATTAAAAAAAGTTATTAACAGAAATAAGAGTATAATGTTGAAGCTTTAATTTTTGTGTATTACTTTAAAAAAATTTTAACAGGTGTTCAAGTTACAGGTGTTTAAAAATATGAAATTTTCAGTTTTTGACCCCTTACAGCTCCTAAACGGGGGGTGATACAAAAAAAAATTCTGAAATGACTCATACTTATTTTCAAAGATCTAACTTCTGTCAAAATTTCAAGTTTCCAACTTAAACCGTTTAGAAGATAGAAGGGTTAAAGGATTTTGCAAAATTTTAGTTTCGCATAACGGTAAATTAAGACACCGTATGCCACAAATATATATTTATTGTATATATAATTTTAAAGCTAATAAAAGTAGTAATCGTTTGGCGTTTTCAAAATGAAGATATACCTTATACAACTTGTGCTATAACAATTTAAATATAGAGCTTTTCTGAACCTTTGGGGAGCTGTAGCTCCGTAACGGGTGGGGCTACAAAAAAAAGTTATTAAAAATAAAATTAATATTTTTGTGAGATCTATCAGCAGTTAAAATTTCATAGCTCTGTTGCAAAAAAAATGTGGGGATCTAAAAGTTAGGTGTTCGAGAGCTACCCTAAGACTTAGTCCAAACTCAACCAAAAAAAATAGGGAACCTACAAATTACTCCCAAAATATTTTGTGTAAATTTCAAGATTCTAGCTTTCTTAGTTTTTGAGTTAGCGTGCTGACGGACGGACGGACGGACGGACGGACGGACGGACGGACGGACATGGCTCAAAAGTCTTAGAATTTTTTTCTGATCCGATCCATACCTTTGAAGGTATATCTAGCTCGCTTATTTCGAGGTGTTACAAACGGAGGAGTAATTTTATTATACCCGATCCTATCGTACGGGTATAAACATGTTTTATTATACCTGTGATCAATTTGATCCCATTAAACAGACTACATCAATTTTTCGTATGGTTATTGTAGTCATTTGGATTATATGGAATTTTTCATATTAAACAAATTTTTCTTTTTTGAATTTTTAGTGTTCTACTGCTCTCGCGTCAATTTGATACACGGAATGTTAATAATTAACTTTTGATACAATTAAGATTTTCCTTTAGTGTACAATTGTTAAAGGTTTTCTGTTAGTGTAGAATTAAATTACCTCAACTCTAACAAGGTTAAATTTTGATTTAATTATAATATTTGCAACAAATGTATGGATATTCAGAAAATACCATTATTCGCAATGTGTATTAATTTAAATCAGATATTATACATATTGTAGATGTTTTTATTCCATAAGTACCTTAATTAAATTTACATGTTAAAATAACCATAGTTTTAAGTTAAGTCTTATGTTTAGTTTTGGTTTTATTGTAATAAAATTTAAAAAAGAGCCAAAAAAAAAAAATAATAATGTTTCAAAAATCACATGTTTCAGTTCAAGTTCCATTTTATACATTCGGATTCGACCCAATAATAGATTGAAGTTAAAAAATATTGAAGGTAACACTAATTACAAAAAAATTAGTAAAAATATATAATTCTATAAAATTTATAAAGTTGGGCAATAAAGACAAATTTATTTAATTTAAATATACACATATTTTTATAACTTAATTATTTTAGTACACTAAAGTACAGTAAGTATTTTAATTTTTAAATTAAAAACAAAAAAATTATGTATTCATATTAAAAAAAAATTATTTTTTTTATAAAAACAAACAAATTACAAAATAATAAAAAAATCAGTTAAAAATTTCATTAAAAGCAACAACAGTTTTTGTTAATAATTTTTCATTTGTTTTAGCTTTAGCTTTATCTTTATATTACTTTTGGATTTGTCACGTGAGTGACATAAAGTTGACCATGTGTAAATACAAGATGTACAAAAGTATGGCAACTTTGTCAAATATCTATCCCTAGCTCTTATTTATAGTCATTGCATAATCAATAGGTCTAACTGGAAATTGTTGAAAGCGTAACTCAAAAAGTACTTTGAGTTGTGCCAGAATTATTCGAGAAATAAATACTCATTTCTCGGGATATTTACTTTTAATAATGAACGCGCTTGAATTATATTTGATGTCCATTTTGATAATGATAAGTTATGTGCTGTTGCAAAAGTTCTTTAGATAAACGAAAATTCCTCATTTAAATTATTATTATAGAAATGCTATTTTTTAATGTTAAAAATAATAAAACAATTCAGTCTACTTCGGGATTTGAACTCTGAGTCTGAACGCACAACATTCTACGACTTCTTCATATCTTTAACCAATGCCGCAAATTTCTATTTCAATTCTTTATTTTTATTTCCAATTAATTTTTTTTATTGGAATGACAAACACACATTTTTAAATTACATATTAGTATATACCTACTTATGTAGATATTCCCTATTATCTAAATTTGATTTGAAATTTTAGTCATTTAAAAAAAAAAAATTTATTTAGCTTTAATATCTAAATTTTTATTTATTAATCTTTAATTTAATTTTTTTTGTTTCAATTTTTATAATTTTTTTTTTTTGTTTTTTTCTAATGACAATAAATTGCATTGCAATTTTTTTTTTTCTCATTTTGTATTTTAATGATTGCACAATAAAATTGATTACCTATTTAATATTTTGATATTATATTTCATTTATTAAATTCAATTTCAAAAATTATTTATAATTTTTATCAAATTGTAAATTCAATTTATATAATTTAAAATAGGTAATTTTTTTAATATTATTTATTTATACCTATATATATTAATATTAAAAAAAAATAATTTAAATAACTATAAAATTAATATAAAAAACAACAAAAAAAAAATATATAATCATCAAAGTTTTTATTAAATTTTATTAACAGTTTTTTAATTAATTTTAATTTTTTAATTAAAATTTAATTCAATATAGAAAAATATAAATTATTTAAAATACAAAAAAAAAAAAAAAAAAAACATATCAATCATTAATAAAATGAAAATTATTCCAAAAATAAACTACATAATAATAATATGTATATAAGAACAGTGTTTATAAACGCAGAAAATAAAATATTTATTAATAGAAAATGATTTCCGACATAAATCCTGTTCCGTTTCCTTTATAAATATTTTATAAATTCTAGAAGTAAGTAAGTTAATTTTGAAAATTATGTCAGTCAAAAAAAAAAAAAAAAACCTTTTAAAAGGAATAATTAAAGCTTATAAATATCTTTAAATATAACATATATAATATGTACATAATATAGGTATATGTACATATTATTGGTAATGAATGTTCATTTATTATAAATTAAAATTAATAGTTTTATTAATAAAGCGCCTAGGTATATTATATTGGAAATAATTTCTTATATAAATACATTATTATATTATGTTTTTATGTACATATATTTATTTGTAATTATGTTATTTCGCAACTAAACGATTACTATTAAAAGAGTATTATAATAGTAGAAATATTTATTATATATGTATATATAGATATAATATGTATAGATAATATAATAAAGTAGAAAAGTAGTCTTTCCCTCGACTTTATCGTATATTCAATAACAATTTTTTTTTTCTTTCCTTTCCACTCCTAAAAGAAGTGGGCACCCACTAAGTCATTTATTATTCATATTTGATTAATCTTTAGCTTCGGAAATAATTTATTTCACTAAGAAGTGGATTACTCGGCTGTACCTATTGTATAAGACTATAAGATCTTTCTTATATTTTTTACGGTGGCCTAGTGGTCAAGCACGTGGCTGATTAACCGAGGGAGTGCCGGTTCAAATTCTGCACAGGTAGTAAGTTTTATTAATTGAAAACAAATTCCCCTTGGTACCAAATATAGTGTAAATATATATGTATAAACTAAATAAATATTAATAATGTATAAATTAATAATAGTATTCGACCTATTATAATGGCCTTTAGTAGCCAATGGTTTTGTAATATTGCATTATTCTATGTGGTTTGTAATATTAATATAAATAAATAAAAAAAAATTTCTGCGCCATATCTTATACAAGAATTATGTTTTATTATTATTTTATATATGTATATTACATAATGATATTTATTCAATAAAATTAATAAAATAAATCTAGAATAAAGTGTTAAATTTGTTTTTAGCTTTTGTTGTTGGCGATATTTTTATTTTTTTCCTAAGAGAGATGGGAATCTTCCTATAACACCAAGAAATTCCCCTTGATAGTGTCAGATTCTTACTGACTAAACTCAACTCTCCCTTTAGCCAATATAATGGGATGAAACCCTTACCTGCTAACGCAGTAAATTGGATAGGAAGTAGGGATAGCAAAGGATGGGATTGCGGAAACATTGAATTGGGAGTGGAACTGTAAGCAAACAATGAATCCGCCTATTGTTATTACTGTTTTGCTAACAGTGACTATTAATAGCCAATACAACAGTTACAATATGTAGTAGTATGTAACACTATACTGCATGATGTAATTATTGAAGGCAACCCCCTCTGTAACTAATAGCAACTATTATTATTGGGTATTAGTATTAGTATTACTTATTAATATTATTATTATTTTACTATACAGAGTATTTTTTACACTTTATTTTCTTTTTTTTAATATGAAAAATAACTTTTATTTCCAAATTCATTTATAAAGTTAATCTAGTTATTACTTTGGACCACTAAAAGTATCAGATTTCATTTTGGTAAAAATATTTCTTTCGGTTTATATTAAAAATTGTTTTGTAGAAGTTTCATAAAGGCAGTTTTTAGTTTCATAAAGGCATCAGAAAGGTTAACAGAAATACTATAAATGTTATTAATCTAGATCAAAACATTTTAAGATATCGAATTTTTACGCTTATATCATATTAAACCGTGATACATATCAGCAAAATTTGTTATGAAATTGAGGTTCAAACCATGGAACCATATCTTTATTTGGAAATTCAATAATAGTGTTATTCTCAGCAACAGTGTTAGTCAATAACAGTCTGTAGTTTGAGCTTTCATTTTTTTTTAGTTTATTCCCGTGCTACATAAATGTTACAAGAAAATTACGCAGCCTTTCCAGGTGTGGCTATAAATGTCGTAAGGGGCAATTATTCTTAGAAGGTGTTTGTGATGCGAGAACGTACACTTCTTGAGTGTTTACAGCGTATTTTATACGCTATTACTCACAAGGCCACCGAGGCAACAGCTTTAATGATACATATCACAAGTCTAAGAATGATATGGATGTTAGTGTTTATCTTACATATTAACTTAAATTCACCATATTGTGTAATACATACGTTAAATTTCATGCAACCATTACTTATCAATCATACGTTCTTTTTTTTTTCATGCCACATAAATGTAGAAAGGAAAGTACACAGCCTTTCCTGTTTAGGAGTGGCTGTAAATGTCGTAAGGGAAAATAACTCTTACGACGTGTGTGGGATGCATTTCACTGCCACATAAATGTAGATAGGAAAGTACACAGCCTTTCCTGTTCAGGAGTGGCTGTAAATGTCGTAAGGGGAAATAACTCTTACGACGTGTGTGGGATTCGAACCCACACTCCCTCGGTGTTTACAGCATATTTTACACGCTCTTACCAACTAGGACACCGAGGCACCTCATACGTTCTTCAAGCATAGAAAATATTCAAGATCAAAATTTTTTTTTACGATTCCGATCCTTTTCTTATTCTATGTATATATGAGGAACAAAATAATAGTTTTTTTATTACACAATATCGTATTTTTAAAAATATGTAAAAATATAATCAATAATTTTGAGTGATTTCTAAAGTCAAATATAAAATGATTAGGTAGTTTGCGTGTTATTTATGAAATGACTTACTTTAATATTGCGTTTAATAATTTAATGCATATATACAATTTTTTTCATATTATTATGTATAAAATATTTAAAGGGATTCAAAGAAAGAAATTGTTGAGGTTTTGCAGGTCACACAACACAAGTGTAATGGTTAATATAATATTGAAATACATATTATGTATATGCACAAGTCCTTAACCCAAAACTATATAAAGACAATTGTAGTATTCAAGAATTATGTTATACTTAATAAATATATTCTATTAATTAATTATAAAATATTTTCTAAAATATTATAATTAAAGTTTTGATATTGGGTGCGCCAATTGAAGAGAACTAATAGAATGTTAAAAGACAGTATGTTATTAAGCAGTATAATATAAAACGCTACCATATACAGTTAAATATTATTACTACCGAAATTGTCCATATAAAAAGTTAATAATATACTAGTTTTCTTGAATATTAAAAAATTAATAATTAAAAATAAATGGAATGGAATAAATTTTGAATAAGATAAAATTAGTAAAACTCTACTATAATTGAAGACCTTATATCAGAATTAACTTAAACTTAACTAGGGAATTTTAAATACAATGTAAAAGCAGGATAAAGGGCTTTAATGGTTTTTTTTCTTTTTTGGTTTTAATTAAATAATAACATCAGCAAAATGATGTTTAATTACACTATTGGGACACTATAGGCTATAACTTAACGATCACTTAAAGAAAATTGGAACAGAGAATTACGGTACGCGCAGATTCTACCAAAAAGAAACAAATTCTCTAGGGCACTTACTAAAAAATTACAAACTTTTACATTAAGAATGATATGTGTACTTACAAACATATTACTTTACCGAATTTGAATTACCGGCAATAAACCATCTACAAATCTTTACTTTCTTAGAGGCAGTAGGACTAACAGAAGTATTATAAGTGGAGGCAAAATTCACAAAATGTAATAACAGAAGAAGCACAATAGATCTACATCACAATCGTTCATAGTGCTATTTATATTTGTTAAGTAATATCCTGTAATCTTACCTAATCTATTCCTATAGTTGGCAGTACATAACATTATTATTAATTCATAATTGTTATTAAATTATGAACAATTTTTTATTTTTATTTTTTTTTATAAAAATTTATATTATAATATCCTAAGCATAAATATTTTTTTTTTTATTTTATTACAATTACTTAATACTTTATTTGTCCATTTTGATATTTTGTTTTTATTCTTTTTTTTTCTAATTTATATTTTTTAATATAAAAAAAAAAAAAAAATTTTTCTATACAATTTAATTTATTCAAAACGGCCAACAGTAGAAAAATGCTTACCAATATAATTATTTGTTATAATTATTTATTAAAATGCATAAAAAATAAACATATTACAATAAAAACAAAAAAAAAACACGTTTAAAATAACAGTAATCAATATAGTAAAAATATTTAAAAAAAAAAAAATTTTAAAAAAGTTTTAAAAAAAAATTGCGGTTATTTGACAGTATTACCATCATAATAATTTTAATTTATATGTTAAAAACTTTTTAAACATGATTTTTTTTTAAGTGAACAGTAAATTTATGCTGGATTCACTGCATCATTACATTTGTTCCGAACACATGCGCGCGCATGTTTTTTTATATGAAAATTTGAATTCTCTCATTTTTTGAACATGTTTAGAACTTTTTTTTTCTTTCTGGAACAAAAATTGAATTAACTTTAACTTTTTTAGTTTAGAACTATTTTTTTTTTCTGTCATTTTTAATTTTTTTGACATTTCTCATGTTAAAAAAAAAAAATATTAGACAAAAAGAAAGAGCGGAGTAATATTTTTTCCTGTCTAAATTATTTTTTGTTCGGAACAGAATGTTCTGAAGCAATGAATCGTTAGCATTAGAATTTTCTTTTAAAAAAATAGTTCGGAACAAATGTACTGTATTAATTTCTAATCATATGCTGTAAATAAAAAAAGTATGTAAAATAGTTTTTAATTAAAATTTTTAACAAAATTTTTTATAACATTTCATGAAAAATTTTGTTAAAACATAATATTCTAACTTAAAGGTATATGTGACTTTTTTTTTTTTTGTTGTCGTAAAAAAAAAAAAGAATTTTATAAATAGCTAAATGGAATTTCCTTTTTAAAATTAAACTGAGAAAAAAAACAAAAATAGTTTCTTGGCACGATATTAGAATTTTACCGTACCGCATACATGAATGTACATGGTAGGTATTGTTTTCACACCAAAAATTTGTACGTTACATTTTTGCAAATATGTATTACGCCGGTGCGTAGAAAGCTGTAAAAAAAAAATTTATGTCTGTGTGTGCGTTTAGGCCCTCTGGTAAAATATTCACTCAAATATCTATAGTATGACCCAAACTACTTTAGAAGATTATTTTTGTGTAAACATCATTAAAAAGAATACACCAGTTGCAAATTGAAAATTTTTATTTATTACTTTATTATTAAATAATTCCATCATTATATTAAAAAAAAATATATAATAACAATAAAAATATGAAACGAACAAATGAAAGAAAAAAATATTTTTTCTAGTTTAATTATATATAAGTTGAATATAATTATTAATACACATATGTAAGTATAATACATAATGTTATTATAATATGTCCTTATATCTTTCAATTAAATCGACCAATATAATTACACTCAAAGATATTTTTATGTATTAAGTTCTTTAAAAATATACAAAACAAAAAAAAAAAAAAAGAAAGAAAATCATTTGATAATATTTATAAAATATTGTACCTATACTCACATATATGTATAAAAGCTTTATTATAAAATGTAAACATGTCCCTTTTTTTGATTCGTAAAATATTCTTTAATTTTATATTTCTATTTACCTTTTCTACAATTTATTTTGTACTCATTTATGCAATCTCTCTTTTCCTTCCTACACTTTACTTATTTCCTCTTCTCTTTCTATGATATTATGATATACACTATTTACTATTGTGATGTAGTATACCTATATATATACGTTTATTTATATAATATAAAAAAATGATTGTTATTATTCATATCACTCCTGTGCATACCTATTTATATAGTTATATATATATAGGTAATATATAAAAAAAATAAATAAATAAATATTTTAAATATAATATATTATATATTCATATGTATATATACAAAAAAAAAAAAAACAAAACAGAAAATTTATAGTATATTATCATGCATATAATTATTATTATTTTTTTTATATATTTAAAAAATTCACATAGCTTGTTATATATGTGAATATAAATATTATATATAATATAATATATATATATATATATATATATATATAATATCGAATTATAGTGAAAAAGGGACATTAGTTTTTGTTCTCTTATATATACTACAAGAGTATGGTAGCATGCGTGCCAATTTGTATGGTGTTTTATAGTTATTATTTGATTTTTATCAGAGAGAAAAACTTACAATTATTATTAAATATGCCACAGGCTTTTACCTTTTTAGATATGCATACTTCCTTTTTTATTTTATTTATTTGTTTGTTTTATTTTTTTTTTTTTTGGTTTTTTTGTAATTTAAATTTTTTTACCTTTTTATGTTTATATATTTTCTGTTTCCTACAACATTGTAACTAAAATATAAATTTCTATATAAAATTTATTTATATTGCATAACTTTAGGATTCACCATATATTTTGAATATTAAAAAAATTTTCTTTTTCATTTAAAACTAGATAAATCCGGCGTAGCATACGTTAGTCTGGTAATCTAGAAATAATACTGGTTTTTTGTCGCTTAACTTTTTAATAAAATAAAAAGAAATATCTTTCTGTTCTAATATATTTTTTATTTAACTTAAAAACGTTTTTTGAGAATTATGTTCCCTTCATCTGTAAGTAATACGTAATCTTTTACAATAAGAATAAGAATAAATTTAAATAAACGTAAAAACGCAGATAATGCAACACTAAGAAAATTAAAGAAAATTTTGTAGTGGGAATTTGGGGGTGGCAGCCCCCACTCCTTCAAAATTATTTTTTTTTCATAAAAATGTCTAAATTCGTATAAAATTCACTATTTTTTAAGTGAAATATAAAAATTGAATACTTTTGCATGGAAACCCGTATGCATGGTATTGATTTTAGAGTTGGATTCAAAATAAAGGTTTCAATAATTTTGTAGCAAGGTTGCAAAATTAATTATTTTTCATATGAAAATGTGAAAATTTATTTTTCTTTGAATGACATTGGTATATATGTGTGGGCTTACGGTAAGTATTAGTTGTTGGATTCAAAATCAGAGTATTTCATTTTCAAGATTTAAATTTTTCGGATTTACGTACCAAACTATATAAATTTTCAATTTTCTTATTCTTTTTTTCTGTTATGTGCAGTATTACTTTTAGCTATGAAAAATATTGTTGAAAACGTTTACGGCTTTTATATAATAAATTGGTTATTTGAATTTTTTTGAAAATTTTTATAAGATATAATATGGTTATTTAATTGAAAAGTGATTACTATAAATTTATCGAGATCAATTAATTTACTTCTTATCAGTTTATATAAATTTAAGTACTCGTATTATATAAATGCTGGTGCCCCTCCGGGATCTGTTTTATCTCCCACTTTCTTCTTAATATTTATAGTTTGTAATTCTTCAAAAAAAAAAAAAAACAGTTTATAAACCCATCTTCTTAAATAGTAAATTATTAAATAACATAATTTGTATTTATTTAAAATTATATAGATATTTTAGCTGGATTTTGTAAAAATTTAAGTTAATTACCTTAAAAGTTTTTCTTTTCTTAAAAAAAAAAAATTAAATTCTCTGCACCAACATAATAATAAAATCAAAACTCGCTCACAACCTCTTCAAATATCCGTGCTGGATTTGAATATTCTTCCAGTATATGCCCTGATTTTCGTATAGTGTCTGAATAGTATGTCCTGTTTAATAAGAACTTTCTCCATCGTTTCCCGTCCGGCTTACCCTAAAACGCATTCGAAATCTGCAGTATGCAGCCAGCTTTCTTCTACCGTGGATTTGTTCCAGTGCTTAGTCGCTTGTTTCTCTATAGAATGAATTAGTCCTAAAGACTTTTTATATACACTAGATCTGACTAGTGTAGATTTTGAAAAATTGTTTGCGTTCTCGTTTCTTGAATAGCCTTTTTTCTTGAGGACCAGAAATGATTGAAGTTTGAAAGCATTATTTTAACGTTCTTTCAAGGCTTTCTGACATCCGAAGGTGGATCTCAATTTTTGTAGATAAAATTAACTCCCGTATTAACTTAGCTTTAATTATTAAAAAAAAACCGGAAAACAATTAAATTAAAATATAAAATATTTTCATTTAAAAATTTTTATTATTAAATTAATCCATAACATAAATTATTTTAATACAATAATAATACAAAAATTTATAACAAATTAGTTTTTCTAACATTTCACTCTTTTATCGTCAGATACATTTTTTTAAATAAAGAGAATATTAAATTTAAATAAACTTCTAACAAAAAAAAAATAAACAAAATAAGTTAAGTAAATTATAAAATTATGAAATAAAATGTTTAATATTTTACTTTACTTTAATATTATAAATATAATTTTAGATTGTACATTCAAATTATTTTCTTTAATGTTTAAAACTATTTAAAACATGAACATTAAAACTGAAAATTCGTGAGAAAAACGAAAAAGTATGGGGAAAAAATATAGGCATATGCGTGCTTTAAATATTTAAATATTTTACTATTAGTTTAGAAATTATATTAAAGAAATGAAAATATCAAAAAAAAAAAAAAATATATATATATATATTGTTTGAAAGACATCTATAGGATATTAACAAAATAATTTGAATTTTATGAAGGTTTTAAAGCAATCAAAGGGAATTTCTTAATATTAGAACTTTCGATCAAATTTTAACTCTTCTTCAGATTTGTGCTGTATTTTGTACTAAATGGTTTTAAAAGAATCTTCTAGAACATTTTGAATCATAAAACAAATTCAGATAAAATGAAAAAAAAATGTTTAATTAAGTTATTATTATTTCTTTACTATACTATGTATACCTACTGTTAAAATGTAAATAGATTAGAGTGTAAAATAATCGTGACTATTCAGATAAAGAGGAGCTGATTAGTAGTTCAAAGTAAAGAATGTACTATGGTAATTAAAATGGTATAGTTAATGGGATTGATCTAAGATTGCTGAAACATAAAATTGGTACATAATATAAAAAAAACTATGTTATAATACTCATATAGTTCGCTAACCCCCACGCATTTTTTCATGAAATGAAGCGCTTAAGGTTAATAACATTTTTTTTTTTTTTTTTTATATAAGTATAAGTATATATATCTATATTTTTCATATTTTGGCCACATAACATAGTTAATTTCATTTAAAATTATCATAATATGTATAGAGTACTTATATAGTTAAATATACATACTTATAAACATATATTACGCCTAAGTCATAATATACAACAATATTCAAATAATGTAAAATAGGTTTTGAATTGTTATTTTTATTTCTAGTAACAAACCGTTTTAAAAAGGAAAAATGAAAAACAAAAAAAAAAAAAAAGAAAATAAATAAATCCTAAACATTCTTTTCTAATAATATAAAATTATATTTACATAGAAATTGCATCAAATTAACACGAAAATTTAAATAAAATACAAAAAACAAAAAAAGAATACTGATAAAAAATAATAGTAGTAAAAAAGTACGTATAAAAAAAAAAAGTAAAAAAAAAAAAACTTGTAATTATTTTTATGATCTACGAAATTATACGTTACGTGTATTGTTAATGATTTCGTTTTATTTTGGTGTTTGCGTTTTTCTTTTTTTATAATTATATCTACGAACATAATAATATATTTAATTGAGTTAATTTCGAATGAAAATATTTAAATACATAATAAAAAAAAAATTTACATAATAGAAATATTCTATTTTATTGAATATTTCATTTTAACATGGGTATATATTTTGACAATTAGTTATAGTTAAAAATTTTTTTAATACTAAAACGCCTATTTATCATGAAACTTACTTAAATATTATTTTTATAATAAGTTATATAATATAATATTTATAGTTTATAACTATAACGGCAGTACTATTTATAGTTTATAACATACTAATAGTATCTATTATTGAATTGCTAATTCAAGATTAGAAAATTGAAGTTAGATTAGATTTGATTATTATTTAGAGATATAAGTTACACTCCAACCTTTTGATGCAGATCAATATTGTTCTCCTCCTAATAGTACGTGTTGTAGATTTGAGCTAAAATATTTGAGCATAGATAGATTTGAGCATAAATCTGCAGATGGTTCATTGATGGTAGTTCATATTCGATAAAGTAATATGCTTTTAGGTTCACATATCTTGCTTGAAGTAAAGCACCCCTGTCTTCCCATAAGAAGTATGGAAGCATTTTCAGTTTATTTTTACAGACAATCTTATGATTTTTTCATATCTTTTCCAATTTTAGTTTTTAAGAAGTTCCTTAGATTGTCTAAGCCTGGATTATTTTCACCATAGTTTGCCCCAACAGTTGTTCTCTTGCAATTCGTTCTCTTATTTTGTGACTGCTTGACTGTCTGTCGATGTTGAATTGTAAGTACCCGAATCTTTCCATTGCATTCACTTGTATTTCAGATCCAGTTGCTATAGCGATGTTCTTTAACCATCAGTGAAGCATTTTAATACATAAAGTTTAATAAGATAACCCGCAAACCCCATTAATCCATTTCCTCTTGTTATTTAGTTTTATCGAGAAATTTCTTATAATATTGCATTTCGTAGTTAATTAATCTTAGGGAAACTTTAATGCGACTTATACATTTTGGGAACTTTAGTATACAGTCTATGTAATCGATATATTTTCTTTTCTAATGCTAAATTTCTCACAACTTATTCAGAAAATGCTTGATTTTGCAACTTATTTCACTTTTATATATAGTGTGGTGTGAATCCTAGTAAATTTTGACTTGTCTTTAGATGTGGAATAAGATTAACAACATAAACATACAATTCTACGGTAAGCGTCAAGAAAAATCTTAATTATCATTTAAAATTAGATACCTACCTAAATTAAATAATTTTTTTTTTTTTATGATTAAAATAATTTAAAATGATTGAGAATATTAACGATACAAAATTTTCATTAAGATACAATCTGAATTGTATTTTCAAGATTTTTAATACATTATTCCTTATGATTTTAAATAATATTTTGTTAATATTCATTTATTTGCAAATTAAACTACTTATATATAGATAAAAATAAATTACAATTATTTTTATGTTAAGTTTAATGAAATATTCATTTTAATTCATTTATATTTGTTTTCGTTTTTTTTTTTGTGAAATTTTAGTAGAGGAACAATAAATCATACTGTTTATACCTATATACTTTTCTTGATTCAACGCGATACTAAATAATAATAATATTAATCAATTTTATAATAATTTTATTACGCTATTAAAATTTTTAGTTAACATATTATACAAAAAGATTTTTTTATGATCTCTAAACTATTCCCCCATGTATTTTTTATAATTGATGAACGTAATAATAATATTATATTAAAATTTAAATATTTCATTCAAATAAATTAATTTTTTTTTCAAATTCAATTTAAAATTTTTTTTTTAATTATAATTTGTTTTTAATAATAATCAATTTATTATGGAAAATAAAAAAAAGAAATTATTAATTTTATTTGATGTACTCGTACCTCATACTAAATTTTATTCAATTTAACAATAAAGCGTACCCCTTAAAGTATGCAATTCTAAACACTAAGTTTTTTACTTTATGTTTTGGGTGGCTTTCAGCTTAATTCAATTTAAATAGGTAATTAGAATATCATGGTCAACAATTTTATACAATATATATTTAAAAATTTTTATTTTTATTTATTTTCATATCCAATTAACAATTGAAATGCCAGATAGCCTTGCGCAAGTTTTATACATTTTTTATAATGATTTATATTCTGCTAAATTAATTTATGAAGGTTTTTTAGTTTACCTAATGGTTTTAAGATAAAAAAGTTTTATAATACGGTTTTATAGATCCCTTGAAGATTTCATAATATTTGTATGTTTCCCATCAAACCATTTGATCTAAACTTTGACTTTCAAATTGCTTTACAATTTTATAGTAGGTACACAAAACTATTTATAAAGTCATAATGAAACTAGTATCATCATGTTGGGAAAGTTTTATCATTGTGAGTTGGCAAGAATGCTATAAAACTTATGTTTATATCTAATTTTGTCTTAAAAATGTCCAGTCTTACCTAAAACCATATTCAAATAAAAAAAACCTTCTCCATTGTCATTAGACTTTTGATGAGACTACTTGGTTTTATTAATGTGTGGAGGCAAGAGTACTAAAAAACTTATTTTAATTAATAATTTGAGAAGATAATTTGAGATAATTTGAGAACTAGATCAAAACCAGAAAAGCTTCAAAAGTGTTGCTTGGTTTTATTGATGGCCATTTTTATTGCTTTAGCTTTAAGTTTACATAATTTGCAAGTATAAAATACCTAACTTGTACATATTCAATTACTTTAAAATGTCATATTTCAAATTAAAATGAAATGGCAAATAATGGAAACAAGTCAAAATTAGTGACACTTTTAAAAGAAAATTCAAAAAAAAATTATAAAAATATTATAAATACGAAATTTCTTTTATGTAAATCAGTAACTGAACAACCCTTGAAATATGTTGTATATGAGGAGAGCCAAAAATTTTCAAAAAAACTAAAAACTTTTCTACTAAATAACCTTAAAACAGACTCTTGTTTTACTAATTAGGCTCGAATAAGTAAACATTATTTTATGATCATTATATTTTAGACTTACAGGAAACCATTTGGATTTTTATCGAAAGGCGCCATTTTTAGTGAAACTTACATCAGAGCTTAAGAGTAAATGGTGTTAAAATGACCTTGCCTATAGAAATTATATATTTTTGATATAAAAACTTTTAAATTTTTGTTATAATTTTAATTATTTTTAATTTTTGTGAAGGCGCATTGTTACGTTAGAACCTATTTCATAAGATATTGACGGTAAAATGCCAATGCCAAAAATTTGCGTGTACCAATTTAATTAAACATTTTCTGAATTTATATTTTATTCAATATTAATATAATTTTTTTTGATGGAATAAAATAAAAAAAAAAGTATAAGTTCTGAAAATAAACATTTAAAGGTGAATTGAGTTCTATTTTTATTCACATTGTCTTAAAACAATACTTTTGGAAGTATTTATATCTTAGAAAAAATCAACTTATTCAGTTTACATGCAAGGTGGTTTTAAAGTACTCATTCGTTTTAGTTTTATTTGGTTTGTTACAGTTTACAAATGCGATATAAATCTAGTGAATTAAATCAAAACAATTCTATAAAGTGGACCTCCTCGATCTTATTAGGGTTTTATTTTGGTTTTATTACCTTTATTACGGTTTTTTATGTTTTAAAACGTTGCCACTAAAATTTGACTTTATGGTGATTCTGAAGACTAAAAAAAATCTTAAATTGTTACTTGGGTATCATTACACATAAATTTACGTACCTATAGAATAAGATAAAATATTAAAAAAAAATAATCCACAACAAAAGTAAAACTTTCAAATATTTGAAATTTTATAATAAAGATAATTAAATTCTATTATTTTATAATTTTAAAATTATAAAAAATTAAAAAAAAAAAAAATTAATTCAAAATATAAACTAATAAAATATAATATAATTTTAACTTATTTTAAAAATTATTTTATTTCATTTTTCAAATTTAATTGAATTCTCTAAAATGTATAACTATATATATTATATAAATGAATTTAAAAATTTTTATTTAAAATAATGAAATGAAAGTTATATCAATAATTAAAATAATAATAACTTGGATTTTTTAAAAGTAATTTATGTATCTACAATATAAAATTATTTAAAAAAAAAAAAAAACAATTTTATCGTTATTATGATGACAGTATAGGCATATACAGTTTAATAAAATTACCATACATTCCAGATATTGTTACAAAATTAAAAAATAAAAATATTTTTTACAAAGTGACATATTATTCAAAATTCCAACTTCTATATGATTATAACTTTTATATAATTGTTTTTGTGTCTTTTAATTTTTAAATCTTTTCTACTTCCAAACTACACCACCATTTGTGAAAGAGTTCATAGAAATCAATACGATGATGTTAAATTAGCTTTCCATTTATCAACTAGCTACTCAGAAGTCACAATCACTTTCAACTACTGTTTCCGTCTAAAAGAAACGCAACCATTATATTATTCACATATTTGAATTTCCGTAATATAACTTGTGTTTTAAAACTTAATTTAATTGTAAACTAAAAATTTTTTTTATTGTTATTAGACCTCCAATCTATAACTGAATTTTTTTCTAAATAATCGTGAACGGACCTCCATATATTAATTTATAAAATTTACCATTTCTTCATTTTATAAGTGTTTGAATCTGTACTTTAGAAAAGAGTTGTTCTGCCCTATATGAAGTAAATGTTTAGTACTAAGATTCCTAACTAAGCCATTCTTTTAAAGGTTTTAACTTTTAACTTTTAACACAGTTTAATTTACATTTTTTATTAAAAACACAGTTACAGTTTAATTTCTATTTTTTTAACATATTCATATTATCTAATATAAACTTAATTTCATCATCCATTTGTATTTCTTGAAGTTTCTGTGCTCTTATAACTTATAAAAAAATATTATATACAAAATAATTTATTATCAAAATATACGTAGATGGGGAATTTCATAACAAATTAGCCAAAAAATCGAAAATTTTTTCTATAAAGTCTAAGGATTCTCAAAGGTTTTTAACATTTTCAAATTAAATATTACATGCTTAGTAAATTGCATTGAACTTAAAAATTCTTTTCTTTTCTATAGCTAAAATACGGTGTTACAAAATACTTTTCAGATTTTACTATTCATTTCTAATTCAAACTCTTTGTCCCTATGACGCAATCAATTTTTTATGTTATTTAAAAAAAGTTCTAATAATTTTAGTCAATATTTTATCAATACGCATGCATAACTAATGTCGGTTTTCGTCCTATTGTAAAAGATTTCAAAGAAAAATTATTGATATATGAAAAAAAAGGATAAAAGTGTAAGGTTCCGATGACTAACAGTATTTCGAAAAAAAGTTGATAAAATTAATTGTTGGGGTCTCGGTGGTCTAGTGGATAAGAATGTATAAAATAAACCGTAAACACCAAGGGAGTGAGGGTTCGAATCCCATACACGTCGTAAAATAAAAAGCCCCTTACAATATTGACAGCCACGCCTGAAAAGAAAAGGCCGTGTAATATTGCATTGTCACATTTATATCAATCTTGTTCTATAGAAGTGTTGTATTACATACCTAAACAAATATTTTGTTGATTGGAAATCATAACACTTAGGCTTAATTGATAAAAGAAAATTTCGCAAGTTTTTTTAAATGTCCAAATGACTAACATGGAAATCTCGAATTAGATAATATAATTATATTCGAATACACAAGCAGAAGTTTTTTTTTTGAAATGTTCATTAATATTAATCCTTATAGGAAATTTCCATAAATTAATTTGTTGATTACAAAATAAATTATGACAAGGAAGCATATCAGCTGATTAAAAAAATTGAAACATTAACTTTCATTTTCAAAAAAAAAAAAAACTTTTAATACAATATAATATTTTAAAACATTTTAATTTCAATGGAAAACTTTTCAATTTTCAAATATATTTTTTACAAGCGTAATGTACGTCTACATATGTGTTGGTATATATTAAAACGTTAAATACAATTTTTTTTTTTTTTGTTTTTTTGTTTTATAAAATGAAAATTCAAACAAATCTATTAATAACTATTATAAAATATATAAAGCAAATCTATAAAACTGCATTTTGTATCCAGTACACTCCTATATAATATAATTCGCAAAATAATTATTGCAGTGAAAATAAAAACATAAAAAGGAAAACAAAAAAGAAAAACTATGGAGGAAAAATGAAAAAACAAAAAAAAAAAAACTTATATATTAACTTCAATAACTATTTAGGATTTTATATGAAAATTACACTATTCACAAAAAATGTTATTATATTGTAAAATATGAATTTTATATAATAATAGATATATAATATTATATAATATAATATGTATATATATTATATATATAATATAGCTTTTTCTATATTTGTTTGTATTTATTTTCCTTAATATTATTCAGTTCACTTTAATAATATATAGGTACAAATATTACATTTATATAATATATATATATATAGATGTTAGTGTATATTATTATAAAATAATTGTATTTAATATAATGGTATATATATGTATATATAAAAATTCTGTTACTATAACTTTAAAAGGGAAATCCCAAAGGAAATTTCAAAACATAAATTCTTAGTTTTATAAAATTAATATTCTACAATTAGCAATTAATTCAACAAATTTATTTATCTCTAATTTTAAAGATACTTATATACATATATACAATATTGTATATATATATATATACAAATTATATATTATTAGTTGCATTACATATATTATATTTATGAGAAAAATAATATTGGTGGCAGTGGCAGTGCTACTGGATGTTGATAATAACGACGATAGTTTTGTGTATTATAGTACTCATATATATTATATACTTCAACAAATCATTATAATATTATTTATATACATATTATTATACAATCATATGTTTAGATTGTATGTCACTATGTACACATACATAATTTTTAAGTTAAATTTAAAAAAAAAAAAAAAATTTAAAGGAAAAATTTATTTGTTATTACAAGTTTTATATGAAAGGAGTAAAAATTTTCTTTCATGAATATAATTTAAATATCATTAAGAATTTTAATTTAAGTACATTGGTTTAGGTAAGGTTAGGTTTTAGGTATCTCAAAAGATTTCATGAAGATTTTATAAGGTTTAAGGGAAAAAGGTTTTTTATTTTTTATATCCACATATAATTTAAGTTTTCTTGTTATAATTACGCAATTTTGCTCAAATCTTTTAAAGAGTAAGTTTTGAAATATTTTATTGGTTCGGTTTAGATGTTAACAGGATAGACATAATAATATATTGTTCTAAAGTATATGGAAATCAAAAATATATCGTTCTGAATTTTTGATTTATTGTGTACAAAATTGAGATTGACACCATATTTTAAACATATTATGTTAGTTTTGTCTGTAAGAAGATTTTTAATTGTATTTCGCAGCTATAATTGGCGATGAGGTCAAGATGTACGAAATACTATATTTACTGCTTTGTTATTTATATTGGAATTAACGTTCGCTCTTATATATACAACATATTATTATGTTAGCTATAGCTTTTGTGAGGTTTATAATTATGTTTGTAATCTCATCTGTACATTAGTCATCTTTAAACTTTTTTACTACAAAAATGGTATGCACGTCTTTACTGCTCAAAAAATATAATGCTAAAATTAAAAAATTATAATGTATTTTAAATTGTTTTAATTGAAAACAACAGATTTAACATTGAATTCGATCGTAGAAAAATGCCCGGACCACAATAAAATACAAGCAGACATATTCTACGTAGTTGAAATGTAAGCGTAAGCAAAGAGAATCTAAATCTCGAACAACGTTTAGAACGAAATAATCCACACACACCAACAGATACTTCAAGATTCAATATAATCGTTTAGAATTCGCAATTACTTTGACAGTTTTGTCATGACGATCGACAAATCACAAGGTCAAACACAATGAGGATTTGTTCCATATATTTTTCTATTGTGCCATTTTAAAAACAGTACAAACAAAACAGTATTAAATACTTTTTTTTTTCACTACCTTATTATTAAAACAAACTGTTTCATTGAAATTGACATTTCAGTTTATGGTGGAATAATATTCGCAGGGTCATCTAGTACTATATAATATTAGGTATGTACATATGACACAATGTGTGAAAATGACATATATCACTGGAAATGACATATATGACTGAAAATGACAGATATGGACTGAACATTATGTTAAATCTAGAATAAAATTAAAACATTTTTCAAAATTTTGTGAAAAATCAAAAAAATTATATAGTTAATCTCATTATATCTAAATGAATAATATGACAGTTTTCATAATTAATGATTTTTTCTTTTTTTTTAATATACAATAATATATATTACATAATGTATGAATTATTTCAGCTCCATTATAAAACATATTATCATTTTATTTCACTCCATCCCATTTTTTTTTGAATTGTATAAAATTTGTAAAAATAACTTTGAACGAAAAAAAAAAGAAGAAAATTAAATAAATTTTTTTAACCTTTTACCATCAGTAATTAGCATATATAGACTTTGCCTTTTAAATATTATTTGGGAACCTTTGCGCATAAAACTTATAATATTATTAATGTATAATTGTAAAGCGTACAAATAGTGTTTATTTTAGCATATTTTCAAAAAAAATTTTAAAAAATGTGCCAGTTAGTTTATCTTTATCCGTTTGTCTACCTGTCTGTCTCGGTGTTTACAAAACTTCTACACCATTTCAAATGAAGCGATGAAATTCTAACTACGGATAACTTTTTTTTGTAGCCCCACACATTACGGCACTACAGCCCCACAATGATCAAAAAAGCCCAACATTTCTAATTGTTATAACACTAAGTTTTATATGGTATATCTTCAATCTGGAAAAGTGAAACGACAGTTTCTTTTATAAACTCAATTTTTTGTAAAATTTTTGATCCCTTCAATTTCGAAACGGTTTAAGTGAAAACAGAGGAGTTCCATCTAACTCTGGAAATGGAGAGGAGTTAGATCTTTAAAAGTAAGTATAAGACATTTCAGAAAATATTTTTGTTTTACCTCCATTAGGAGCTGATTTAGGAGAAATTTTTTTGAAGTCATATACAAAAATGAAAACTCCAACATTATATTTTTATTTCTGTTAACAACTTTTCTTTATAATATAGGTTTATATTAAAATTGACGAGAGGCGTGACTTGATTTTTCCCACTTCTTCCTAACAAATTTTTCTAACGATTTTTTAATATACCTACTTATGTACTCATTATGCGAAACTTATTATGGAATATTTTTTTTAATTTAGGAAATGTGCTTTTATGAGAACCTTTAGTTTTTTCATTATTTGCTTATTTTGCATTTTACAGTTATTTTTGTTGAACAAACACAGTGTGGTGCAATATTTAATTGAATTCTGTTTTTGTTTTTGATTTTATTTTTTGTTTCTTTATGATTTTGCATTTTGAAATTTTGTAGTTCTTCTCTTTCTTTTGCATTATGAATAATTTTGGGTAATTTTAATTTTGTTATAGGCATATAAATTTTAAAAAATATGAAAACTAATTATATAAATTTGTTTCCAAAAGATTTGCTACTTATTTTTTGTTCTTTTTTGTTTGTTTTTTTTTTTCCTTTTTTTTGTTTCATAAATAATGACTTTTGAGAGAGAAAGAGAAAATATATATTTTTAATAAAATATAATTTATTTGCCATCTAAAAGGTTAATTAGAAAATACGCTTTTACTATTCTTTACTATGTATTGTATAGGTACTTTCAAAAATTATAATTTTATATTTTGAAAACTTTTTTGAAAAAAGGAATTTTCAATTAATATTTTGCATTTTAAAAACAATTTACAAATAAAATTTTAGAAAAAAAATAAAAACTATTTTAGAGGTGATTCACTGAGAGATGTGGTTTTAGTTTTCACTTTTGAGTTTTTGGACAATGAGGTCGAAGGTGCTCAATTTTATTTTTTGATTCAAAATTGTTAGAAATATATGAAAAAAATAAAATTTATTTAATATACTAATGTAAATTTTTTTTAAAAAACTTTTATTTGATTTAAATGGATTCAATATTAACCCTCGCACAATATTTTTTTGATAAGAACTCGCGCTGAGTCATGTTAAGAATATGTAAATGTGCGAATAATGTTAGATATCATCTGACTGTTTTTTGTTTTTTTAAAAATAATAAAATATTTACCTACTTATTATTCATAATTAAATTTATTTAAGAAAAAAGAAAAATTCAAAAAAAAAATAATAAAATAAAAACATTCATAAAATATTTTGCACTTATATTTTGCATTTTTAATACTTTTTAGTGTAGCTGTTCTAAACGTACACCAAAAATTCATGAAACTTTACAGCCTAATATATATTTTTTCAATATGTATAAAGTTTAATGTAAATGTATATGTAAATTTGTTTAGTGTTTAGAACAAAAAATTCAAAATAAAAACAAATATAGATTTTAGGAAATTTTAGGATTTTTAGGAAATTAAATGACCTAGGTTGTTTTTGGCATTGCAAATATGAATAAAGTTTTCAAAAACTTAATCAGAAAATGACAGTTATAGTTTCAGAAAGTATTAGAACTCAGCTACTGGGAAAATGAAGAACTTTATTCTTAAAAAACAAGTTATTGGTTTGTAAAATGGATTTGGCTCGAAAAGACTTGAACGGGAGTACTGAAGGCTTAAATAAACGTCAAAATGTATCTATGAATTTATGATCCTCAGCCATGCTCATCATATTTGTTCTAAGCACGTGGAGCGTAATCTGAGCGTGCTCTGATTTAATAAACAAAAACATTTACTACAAGATCTGAACTCTCAGATCTAAAAAAAGAACAATACTTTAATTTTGACAGATCATGCTCTGCTTTAATTAAAAAGAAAAAACGTCTTATATGTGATAAAGTTATACTTATTATTCAAAACATAATACAAAACTTCGAATTCTGAATCCGGAATACTTTTAAACGGTATGTTTAACTACTGTTTCATATGGCTTGCTTATTTTAAATTTAGTTCGCTGGGAATTTTGGACGAATTTCTGAATTTAATCTAAACTTTATATGCATTGCACTTTTATAAAATATGTTTTGCTAAACAAACTAGGAATTAATTTTACTTTGAATTTCGAATTATATTCTAATTTTAACACTTAACTCTAAATCTAAATTTTAAATTTTGATTTTTGTTTTACTTTAAGTTTAACACGCGCATATTCCTAGTTATAACATTTTTGTTTTCCTTACAACTCCCCCAGGGAGCACAGGGCATCCCCTAAACCTTTCAATCTGTTTCTATTTTGTGCTATAGCTTTAACTTGCCACCATGGTTGGATAATTTTGCCTATCTCTTTCAATATAGTTCTTTCCCAACTATTTCTAGGACTTTATTTCTTCTTCCTTGTGGCCAATCCAGGGCTTCTCTGGTAATCATATTATCTGATCACCTGATTATGTGTTCGATCCATCTGTATTTTCAACAGAATCTACCCCGCACATACTCCAGAGGTAGCTGTTGGATATTCTGTTTGGCCAGAATATCTGGTAGATTATTCGAAGGCTTTTGTTTATAAAGACCTGTAATATGTTAGTAAGCGGTACTGGTGGTTACCGAGGTTTCATTCCCATATAACAGCACTGATTTGGCACAGATGCTGAAAATCCTCAGTATTGTATTTCTTAAGATTTAAGAAGATTTCCAGATATTTCTCAATCTGCTAAATACCGTTCTTGCTTTGCCTAGTCTGTTATCTATATCTTTCATGGTTTCTCGATCAATGCCAATGATGCTACCTAGATATTCGAAACTTTCTAAATCTTAGTTCTAACATACCTTACAACTACATCTTAAGTTCTAAGACCAAAAAAACTAAAGCTACTATACTATATTTTTACATGTGTAACTTTTCTTAATTATTAGAGTTACGGATTACAGTCCTTCAAAATTGAAAAAAAAAAATCTTTTTCTCAAATACCCATATGTCTGGATTCTTCTTAACATTTTGTCAATCTGAAAACGCCTGGACATTTTATCTCTATAAAAAAATATCAAAATCATACGATTTTTACAATTTAGTATTGAAATTTACCGTTATATAAAAATAAAGTTTTGCAAGATTTTCACATCTCTGTAATGGTTTTAGATAGAACCATTGTAAATCTGACAGAAGAAAGATCTTTTTTATTCGAAAGTTTTTTTACCACCGAGGAACATTTTTTTCGTGCAAATCACAATATTCTAAACTGTTTGTATTGTCTTTTGAAAAAATATAATTTTTAAAACCTGTAGATTTTCATTCCACCTTGTTCATTTAATTTTTACTAAAAAACATATTATATGCATGTCCTATAGTTTATTGAATAAAAAAATTCATTACCTTATAAAAAAAAAAGGCATTTCAAACAAAATTACGATTTCCTATAATAAGTATGATACCTATACCTATTATGTATAACACTAATCTTAAAAGCTTAAAGTTTTTCTGCAAATTTTTTTTTTAAACATTATCTATTGAAAATCAAAATAATTTCTCAATATTTTCATTTTTTTTTTTTTTTAAGTTAATTTTTACTTAATTTTTTTTTCTTTTTAAATTTCAAGAAAAAAAAAAAAGTGTAAAAAAGTTTAAAAATTACAATTTAAAATAATTTCACCTCAATTTGTTTGTTTGTTTGTGAAAGCATTTCATCGTATAGATTTTTTGTTCGTTACACATTTTACCAAAATATTGATTTAAAAAATTTTAAATTTTTCTTAAAGAACCCGTAAAAAAAAAATTTTAAACATTTTTTAGGGAATATTTTTTGAAAACTCTCATATTAATGTTCATTATATATACCTATTATATAATATATAACTTATAAATGTATTATACAAATGTTATACTGAATACATTTTAAATATCTAAAAATATTTGCAAATACAATAGGAAAATCTAAAAATCAATATTTCTAGGTTAATTGTTAAACTTTTCAAAACAAGCGAATAAACCACCAAATGAACAGAAAAATAACAAAAACAAAAAAAAAAAAAATAAACACCAAAATTCCATTTAATCACCATCACGCCATCAGTTTTTTTTTAAATTTGTGTTTTTATTGTTGCTTTTGTACCTAATATTGCCGGTCTGTACTATTTATACTCTGTCAGTTTATATACACCTACCTATAGTTATATTTTTCATTTCTATTACCATTTTTATACTATTGAATGCTGCCACTAATGTTTACTGATATTTTACTACTCTTATAACGTATATTAAATATTATGTACATAGGTATATACAATAATAATAAAAATTTGTATTAAAAAAAAAAAAAAGAAAAGAAAAAAAAATTGAATCCTATATTAAAATACGTACCATATTTTTTGACTAAAACTCACCGTCTTATTAAATGAAAAACCACAAATTGTTTTCTAATATTTTATATTTATATATATATATATATCGATATGTATATATGTATATACATTTATATACAAATATATAGTATTTACTTTTCCGCATGTTACAAAAAAAAAAAAAAAATTATCTGAATTTTTGAAAAGTTTCAATGTTTGTTTTTAATGTTGTTATCCTCTGTTCTCTTGGTTGATGCTTTCTGAGCTCTCTTAACTTCTTGTATTGAGAGATTTTAAAATAAAAAAGAAAAAAAAGAATTTTTTTTAAAAATATACATCTTAATATTGAAATCCGTTTTTCATTTTTGCACCCATTATTATATCTATATTCTATTATATATATATTAACACATAACATAATATTATATTATGTATATAATATATACTTATCTATAGATATACATTTATATACATTTAGATTTTATGTTTATTCTTTTTCTTTAAATCGTTCAATACCTTCAAAAAAAATTATACATAAGTTTGAAATAAAATAAAAAATCCTTTAAATCTTTAAATTTTAAATTTTTTTTTTATTTTTAAGAATAACAATTGTTTGAAAAAAAAATAAATCCTAGAAAATATTTCGCTGAATGTTACAGAGATTTTTTTTGTAAAAACAAAATAACTTATAAAAATGATACCAATATATTAGAAAAAAGAGTGGAATGAAAAAATAAAAATATAATTGTATCTATAGGTATTAAATTTTTCTTAGGATTTCTTTTAAGATATCCTATATCTATATATATATTTTTAAACCATTTTGAATAATAGTATATCTTAAAATTATAGTGTCGTGTAATAATCCCTAATAGATGATTAAATTTTTGATTTTGCTTGTTGGGTAATTTTTTTTTGTTTTTTTTTTTAATGCATTTCTCTGACACATAAATGTGGACAGGAAATTACACAGCCTTTCTTGAAAAATGTAAAATGTAAATTTAAATGTTGTACGGCAGAATAACTCTTACGACGTATCTGGGATTCGAACCCACACTCCCTCTGTGTATACAACGTATTTTATACGCTCTTACCTACTAGGCCATCGAAGCTCCTTTTGTTTAATTATGGTCGAATTTATGTAATTAGCTGCCAATATAAAATGTAACTTCGTTTGGAATAAAATAACAAAAATGAAATAGGATCCCAACATCCAATAACTTCCAATATTTTCAAATTTTCTTTATTCCTATTTTCCCAATCTCAAAACCAAATATTACATTGTACCATATATACATTACATTTATCTCATGCCTGGTTTAAAATGGAGGTGGCATTTAGTTGGTGAGATGTTAAAGCCCAACATTACAAAATATAATTCGGACATCATTGGTATTTTTCGAGATTCCCACCTCTACCCTCGAAAGAAAAAGAAAAATTTCGTTTTAATGCTTAATAATATATATTATAATTTTCAAAAGTTGATAAAATTAAAATGAAGGCTTTAATATCTCAATAGAATCCTTCCGATTTCATTTTTTCATAAAACCAAGCTGAAGGTAAATTTTTATTAAAAATTCCTTCGTAATTCGGGGTGGTTTTGGTTGCTGAAATTCTATCCAAAGAAATCATGTGCAATTTTTCTGGGTTACTTTTTGGCAAAATTTATCGACCGACCTTTGTAAAAAATAAAAAATGTTTAACGTATATATACTAAAAAAATCTAAACATAAAAATTAAAACTTCAAAATGTATACTTATTAATATTATCACAAGAATATTAAAATATGTATTTTTAATTTCAAAACTTTATAATAATATTATTATAATTTCCATTATGCAATGGATTTACATTCATGGATACATTTGTATTTAACATATTTTTCTTAAATTATATTTATATTTAATGTTCTCTTATGTAATTTTTATAATTTTCTTCGACAAAAATAAAAAAAAATAAAAAACATCCACACAAACAAACATAAAATAACAAATAAATAATAAAAGGAAAAAAAAAAACCGAAAATCAAATTAAAACAAGCGAACATGGTTAACTTCTTGCGGCTTTACTACAAAAAAAAAAAAAAAACAAAAACAACAACAAAAACGAAAACGAAAAAAAACAACAACAAAATTAAAGAAAAACAAAAGAATCGCGTAAGAAAAAATCGCAAGTTAAAAAAAAAAAACAAATAGTAAAAATTTTGGTGGCGCACTTCATTTTCTTTCCGCGTTTTATTTTCTTTTCTTCATTGAAAAACGTTTCAAAATACAACAAACGATAAAAAAAAAAACAAAAAAAAAAAAACAAAATAAAAATAACAAATGAAGGCATGGGATATAATTGATTATTATTTAATATGGAAAATTATAAATTTATGCAAATGAACTTTCTTTTTATTTTTATTTTATGTTTTGTTTTTTTTTTTTTTTGAATAAATAAAAAATAAACCAAATATAATATATATTATAAATACGCCATCTTTTTCTTTTCACTTATAATTCGCTTTCTATTGTTTTAATTTTTTTTTTGTTTTTTTTATTTTTTTAAATTTATTTTCAACTTTAACTATAGGGGGATTTTGATTTTCAGTCAGCAGATATGTATTTAAGAAAAAATAAGTTGAGGCTGATGGAAGAATAACTGTTAAAAATTTGGAATAAAATAACAAAAATAAAATAGGATTATAACGGTATTTATTGTTTTAATTTTTATTTTTCTTTTTGTTTTTATTTTATGTTCTACTTAAACAAGAGATTTTTGTCTGGAAGTTGATGAATTGAACTGAGTTGAGCTAAGTTGATTTGTTAGTTTTTTTTTTTTTTTTGTTTTTCTTTTTCTTTTCTCTCTTTCATTCAATTCTTACTTCTTCTTTCTTTATTTTATTCTTTAAATGCTTGATTACGGAAAAAAGCAAAAAGAAAAAAAAAAAAACGGAAAAAACAGAAAAAAGATAGAATCGATGACGACTAAGATAAAATGCAATAGGGTTTTTGGTGTATGTAAAAGTAATAAAGATTGGGTTGTAGATAGCTGGATGATGAAATAAAATTTATATGTACAAATATTATTTATATATATATAACATAAATATATATACATACATATATATACATATTATTTATATGTTGAATTTATGTAGATTATCAATATGAAACATTATATATATATGTATATACATATACATATATAAATATAAAAAAAAATATAGATATATTTGGATTTGTATCAAAATATATATAAGGACTGATGAAGAAGTGAGAACATGAAAAATAAAATAAAAAGAATAGAAAAAACAACAAAAAAAAAATTTTTTTTTAAAAGAGAAAATAAACTTTTGCAATTAATCAAAAACTCAAAGCGGAAAAGATTTTGTTGTTTATCATGCTTTTAAGTTTTTTAAATGGAAATTAAATTGAACGCGTTTTTTCTTCATTTTTTCTTTTATTATTGTTATTTTTTTTGTTTGGAAAAATCGAAATTTTTCTTATTTTTATTCCGTATGTTTTTTTTTTTGATTTTTTTTTGTTTTTCATTTTTCTTTTTTGTTGGGAAACAAAATCAATTTAACTGTGTGGTTACAGATATAAATTAAGTTTACAAAAGTTTTATTTTTTGTTCTTTTTTTTTTTTTTCTTATCCATTTTTTTTTTCTTGTTGTATAAAATTTTCTATTGAGGAAAAACAAAAAAAAGAAGAAAAGTTATTTTGTTTTGAAAAAAAAAAAAAGAAAAGAAGAATAAATTTCTAGTCAATTTATGTTTGTGATGTGATACTTTCAGATATCAAATTTTAAATGTGATTTAAATAAAATATACATACATACTATAAAATATCAAAATATATTTTTTATGTGTTGTTTTACACTTTTTTACAAGTGTATAATAGATATTTATATTTATTATATAGATACTTATATATACATATATATATATCATAAAGATTTTAGAAAATAGTTATGCGTATTCAAATGTAATATATTATTATGCCATAGAATAAATTAGGCAATGCTTTGTAACTGTACATATATACATTATGTATAAATGCAAATTTTTATGTTGAATTTTTAATCTGATTTATAGTCTGGTTAATTTGGTTAGTTTTTTTGTGATTAATTATAATATTAAAAAAGAAAAAATTTACTTAAACATAGTTTATTATAATAAATGGAAATGTTATAGTTTACATTTACATTTTTATTTAAAAAAAGGTGCGTACAATACAATCCCGATAGAGAATTTAAAAATAGAGAAATAGCTATTATATCAAACAACCAGGCAGTCATAAAGGCACTAAACGCACTCACAATTAAATCCGAATTAGTTTGGGAATCCTTAGTCAAATTAAACCGCTTGGTAACAAATAATAAAATAACCCTCTACTGCGTACCTGGGTTACTAGGTATATAGGGAAATGAGTAAGCGGATCGACTTGTAAAATAAGGAGCAGCAACTTTCATTACAGGTCCCAAACCTTTTTGTAGCATAGGTAAATACAAAATAAGAGTGATTACTAAAAATTCCAATACAGACAATCGAAGGAGCTTCTGGGAAATTATAGCCGGAAAAGATAGATATGTTACAATCATAGGATTCAGTAAAAAAAAACTGAGAATTTTAACAGGATTACCATCGGGACACTTCCGGCTAATGGGACACTTAAAGAAAATTAGAATAGTATCTAATTAATGGCAAATGCATATTCTGTGAAGAAGAAGAGGAAACTCCTGGTCACATATTAAAAAACTGCGAAAAGTTTACTCCGCGGAAGGTATGTGCAACTGGGAGCATATTGCTTTGTCATAGATGAACAGCCAGCAATAAACACTATACAAATCTTTACTTTGTCAGAGACAAAATTCACAACACGTAGTAACAGGAAGACTACAATATAGATCTACACATCAAAGGATCGTAGTGTCATTTATACCTCTTAAATAAATCTAATCTTATGGTAGTATTAGTAATATATAATGTATTTTATTTCTCTAATTGACATTTTTATACAATATTAACTTAAAGTACATTTTTACAAGAATCAGAAGAATCAGAATATTAACTTAAAGTACATTATTACACAGAAATTAACATAACGAATAAATTGAAAAATTTTTATAATACAAGGAAAATTTTGAAAAAAAAAACCTTCGGAATTTAATGTAAATTTAGGACCTACTTAGCATAAAATCTTATAATTATAACTAATAGTTTTTTATTTTCTTTTATTAAAAGTTTTAAAAATTGATTAAGGATGTTGTTCAACTTCTATGTGTGATATAAAAAGACAGTGTAATATAGTAACCGAAACTTTGAGCTTATTAATTATAACGCCAATTTTATTCCTTTATTTTAAGGCAAACACAGCATACTTTTAAGAATTTTGTTTTGTTTGATTTGTAGTTTTTCTCACATCAACACATTTGCAATAAAATGAAATTTAAAAAACTATTCGATTTTGAGCAATTTTAATATGCACCCCAAATCCTCAACCCTAAGCGAAGAAATAACTGAATTTTAATTGCCGCTCTTTTTAAAATTGTAATTTTGAAATACCTGGATTTTAATAATATATCATAACACATCCTTTTTGCTAAGGGTAATGTAAATACATAATTTTAAAAAAAAGGACAAACATTTCTGTTAAATAGGATGATCATTTTGAAAGTCTTTAGATAATTATGAACTTATGTGTATGTATTTTAATCAATCATAAAACATATTATGACGACACAATATAAACCTAAAAAAATTTTTAAAAAACAATTAAGACTTAGGTTTTAAATATAAAAATAGATAAGTTATATGTAATAATAAATTAAATTAAAAGTTTACTTATGCCTTCTTTAACACCTGCTCTGACCGTTATTATTATTTATACACTGCTAAAAATTCTATTAAAAAAATCGACATTAGCTGCTTTTATTATATTTTATTAAAGTAAAGTCAAAATTTAGTATTATTTTTGATGAGAAATTAAAAAAAAAAAGTATTGCCATGTATTAATTTTCCCACCAATTCATAAAAACTGTACATAAAAATTGATTTTTTTTCCTCCTTGTCTATTAAAATCATAATAACAATAAATAATAATAATATTATTTGATTATAATAGAAATTCATATTATGGTGACATTTTGAATGTTACAAAATTCGTCAATTATTCATAAATTTCAACAAAAATTATTATATAATATACAGTATATTATAAACAGTGTTGTACAAAAACAAAGCATCCATTTCAGCAAAAAATAAAACAAATTTTGTTCTATTTTCAAAATACATTCAATTTAAAATGAACAAAAGATAAATTTACCGACTGTTTAAAGAATAATAAATTTCTTATATTATGTATATGTATGTAAGTATATTTAAATATTATAGTAAACGGTTAAATTAAGAATATTATTCTAAACAAAATTTGTCTAATATGAAATACAACACTCTTTTACAATCATAAATGATTCAAGTAAAAAGATATTAATCGTGAAATTGAATAAATTCACAATTATTATAGTACGTGATCACATTAAAAATTATATGGTTTGTGTCTCCAATAGATTACACCACCGATTTCACAAATTTACTAATTTATAGAAAATTCGCTGCTTTCAGTATCTTATTCATAAGAAATTAAGAAAATTTAATACTTTCATTTTATTGTACCTATTTTAAGCATTTTTTTCAAATATTTTTTTTTGAAAAATGTGCTAAATTTTGTTTAACTCTGCCCGTTGCTTCGTCTGTGCATCTATCTATCTGTCCGTCTGTCTATTAATGCAGTGAAATTTTAATCATGAGTAGGTCTCGTTAAGAATTGAATGTTCTGGAAGAAATTTTTTTTATTCCCACAGATTACAAAACCACAGTCTCTAAAATTTGGAAAAAATAGTGCTAATTTAAAATGATTACATATTTCAAGTTCTACTCAATATTTTTTCAATTTAAAAACAATTTTTTAAGTTTTATAAATCACTATAAAAATTATATTTGTATATTTTTGCAATTTTGTATTTAAATTTACCGTTATATATAAATAAATTTTTTTTCAAAATATCTTCGAAACTCTGTTAGAACTTTGAAAAAAGGAAGATCCGCAGCATATACGTTACCTCAAAAAAATTTTTTTTGTGATTTCTCCGGTTCAAGACCTATTAGGGATCAATAAGAATTATAAAATACTTTTTATTATTTTTTTGAAAATCTGCACCGTTAAAAACCTTTGATTTTACATATTATTGCCTTGTTAATTTTTATAAAGCGTTAAACAATATTGTTGTTTTGTTTTTTGGAGCAGTATTGTTACATTAAAAAATATATAATATACAAAAAATAAAACTTATTTCCTTTTCTGATTAAATTTGTTTTGTTTTTATTTTATCCGACAGTGTAATATGTGTAAATATTTTTATATATGAAGGTACAATATATTAATATAAATGGTAAGAATATGTACAAATGAACGAACTTACATTAATATTTATGTATTCACAATTTCATGTCAACACTTACGTTCGACATTTTTTAATGCACATTGTCATAAATATATTTGTACACGTACTCTTACATGTATACATATTATAAAATGATGATTACAATATAGACATAAAAGTAATATATCTACATCAAAATCAATCATCATTATCAATATTATAAAATATCAATCAACATTATCAATATATCATTACTATATACCTACTTTACTGTTATTAATCTAGAGTAAAATTTATTAGTTGAAATGCTTACGATAAGTTTCGTTCGTTGTATATTGTGTTGTGGGTAGTATATTAATTCTATTTTTTTGATTTTGATATTATTTTGTTGTCAACCTCTTTTTTTCTCTTTCGTTCTTTCACATTGTTTTCATAATATGACAAAAAAATTAATATTATTATTAAATATTGTTTTTTTTTTGTTTGTAAAATGTATATATTATGTAGGTACTCTCTTATTAAATTATAATAAAATACTAATTTTTACAATGCTCCTCTTTGAGTTTTCATATTAGTATGAATATGTCATATTAATATTGAAATGTATTTTATCTTTTCATCCTATATAATGTTGCTCTAAGTTATTTGATTTTTGCCTCCAATATTTTCCGTTTCTACAAATGTTAATTTTTAGCAAATTGACTTCTTAGCCGTACCACAGTTTTCTAATGCTCGATTCTATTCTATCAAAAAATTCAAAAGTTTGAAAAAATTGGTACTCTAAATTAGAGACTACAAGAGAGCATACTATTATAGTTATTGTAAATCGACTATTAGAAAAATTTCTTGTTTTGTTTTTATTCTTCCGCTCATGAATTTTTGTATTTCTGACAACAAAGAAATTCTAAAGTAATTTCAGCCGCGTTAGCAATGTGTTGGAATTGTTTGACACTATACAGATATTAGTGATTTAATTTCATCTGAGCATTTGTTACAAGATATCTATAAAAAAGAAATACGTCTTCAATATTACAACGGATTTCAAAAGAAATGAAATTATAATTTAGTCTCGACGAGGTCATTAATGAAACGAATGAAGGAATTTTTGAGCTCAGTCGTGGTAATTTAAAGAAGTAAATAAAACGCCAGTATATATGTATATGTGAATTATATTCCATCTTAGGTAGTATGCTTTATATAATATATTCATCAGGTCCCAGGAAGAGAAACCCCAAGCATTTAAGAACACTTTTTGCTATATCAAAATTACGATCGTTCTACATCACTTTTTTGATAAAGTTGCATGCCTAAATTGTTTGGGTTGCATGCCTTTCTGATAGTGCCCTTTTTAAAAACAAAAAAAAAGTCATTTTTAATTACATAAAAAAAAAAAAATTTTATCTTATTTTAAATTTTTCAAAAATAATATTAATAATATGTTTATTTTATAATTTTTTTTTGATTTACAAACTTACACAAAATGGAGCACCAATTAAAAATTATAAAAAACAAGACAGAATGTAAACCAACAGTTTTCAAAAGCTAACATTTCCAAAAGATAATACAAACAGCACAGACCTACTCATGCTTAAAATTTTTTTCTTTATCTTTAACACTGTAGAAATTTTGTAAACAGACGGACAAACGCGCAGAGTGAAACTAATAGGCACATTTTTTCAAAATTTTTTTTTTGGAAATGTGCTAAAAATAAATAACACAATTTTCATTTCATTTTTCGATGTTTTATATTCTATGACTTCTTAGTTCTTACATCTATGAATAAAATTTTATTTAATTAAATCCTTGAATATTTATTCATTTACAAAAATATTGAAAAATATCAAAAAAAAAAACAAAAAAAAAAAAAAAATATAATTAAACACAAATGTAAAATTTTTATTACAATTTATATAATAACAAAATAATGATTTTGACAATTTGAAATGTTGCACAACTTCTTTACTAATTATGAGATAACGTGTCAAAAATATAGAAAAATTAAATAACATATTAAATATTATATTAAAATATATTTACATAATATTATATATTATTATTTATGTTAATTGTTCAATGTAATGAGAACATTGTTATTTTTGGGTACGTTTGGGTAAAGAAATATGTTATATGTGTAAAATAAAGTCTGTTATGTTATATATTATAAAAACAATTTTATTTATTTTTAATTCTATATATTCGAATTTAAAGGATTTTAATTTATTTAGAGATTAATTCTCCTATTGGATATCGATTCAGTAAAAGCTTAAAACAAAAAAGAATTAAGTATTTCATATTCTTGTACAATAAAGTTCATATATTATAGATATCTGCAGTCAAGTAATCCATTACGTCCGAGTGAAAATAATTATAGTCTAATATTATTTTTACGAGAGAAGGTGGAAAAGAGAGAAACTCACTCAAAGGAATTGCACGAGGTTCCTCTGGGACTAGTGTTGGACTTTAACCAACTAAAACGAACCACTTTAAAACTAAACTTTAGGATGGGTCCTTTAATACAATGGTGAATTTGGTTTTTGGGGAAAAGGATGAGGGAAGAATTTACTTTGGAAAATTGAGTTTGGGATTTATGGAGGATGAAGGAACAAAGAGTTATTTTACAGAATAACGTTAGTATTAGTTTAATATGATGAATAATAAAGTTTTTAAAAATGAACATAGGTAATATAAAAAAGTTATATCACAATTAGGCAACTGTATTTCATTTGGCAAGATATCATTTGTAACCAACTTTAAAATGCCCATAATTATATTATATTTTGACAATATTTTTTTTCATCTAAATATTTAAAGAGTGACGTCTGCCACCCTCAAACCGCTGTTAAACAAATTATTAAAACCCTGATTTCGCAACCAACTCCAAATTCTCCTAATAATTATATGTTTTACATGCAGTCAAATGAAATACAATCAAATAAAGTACAGTGAATTGAAACTACAGGAAAATGAAATAACGGTATATGAGACGTTCTCATAAAAATTCACTACAAACTACTTTTTTTTTTTATTTGATAAAAATAAAATTACAAGATGGCTTCAGACTGTATGTCTTTTACGCTGAATGTTCTGTATTGTACTGCATTTTATGCTGATATGTATACTGTACACTAACATCAGCATGTCAGATGAAAAAAACAGATAATATGAACATATTAAAAAAAGGAGCTTTTGACGTGTCAAATGACATTACACATTTAAATTTTATTTTAGAACCAATTCAAATTATACTGTATTTTTTTTCAAATTCACAGAAAATAAAAACGATACCAATGGAAAAATCTACATTAAACAGCTGTTCTTCTTCTGTTTTTTATTCACCTATTGACCTATGTATGTCAGATGTAAAATATATATTATAGTCTGAAGCAACCTTTACCTAAATATTATATTCTGTATACCAAAAATTTTTTTGATCTTCAACAATTATTTAAAAACCATGAAATCATGAAATATTTTTGAAAGTCCGGTAGAACGGTACAGCAGGTTATTGAATATGTTTTTTTTTCTTTATTTTATGGCTTTTTTCTTTATTAAAACAAAAAAATACAGTTTGATTCCATGTTACAATTTAGTTCATATGAAAGAAAATAGTGCAATTGTTTAATTAAAGCTCTAGCCTAAGCTTTCATGTCGTATTAAAAGTTAAATTTCAAATTACCATAAAAAAAATGATATTAGTAACAATAACTTAATAATACAATTAAAAAAAATAAAAACAAAACAAAAAAAGTCAAAGTTAAAATATACCTATATTACATTGATTACAGGTGTTAAACAGATTTAAAATTTTGAATCGAAATATCTTAAATTTAACAACCGCAGTATCTTAAATAAAACGAAATATTGAAATAATTGAAAATTAAGAGCGTGTCATATGCCTGTATTTCATTTCACTGTATGTAAAACATATAATTAAAAGGGATTTTAGAGTAGGCCACAAAATCATAATGTCAATAATTTGTTTAGCAGGGATATGAATACGGTAACTCCTGCTCTTTTAAACATTTTGTTGTTGGAATATGTGTGTAAAACATAATAATTAGGGGGGAGGGGGGAATTTAAAGTAGGTTACAAATGAAATCTAGTCAAATGAAATACATAATTAAATGAAATACAGGCAACTGACGTACATTCAAATGAATTAAACTAATTTAGTATTGTGATATAGTACCAAACTTTTTCAAAATTGAAGCTCAGAAAACTCCGAAATTACACCAAACAAAAATTCACAAAAAAATTAAAAATTCGTAATATTATATTTAGATAATCGTTTACTTTTAGTTATAAATATAATGAATCATTTTCTATAATGATGAAGAAAAAATTTCAAAAAAAAAAAAAAAAAAAAACAGAGGAACAAAAAATATTCACGTGCACTCAAGTGTAAAAAATTTGATTTTCATCTCTTAAATATTTTTTTTTTACCAATATATTTCCTAAATTCTTCATAAAAAATTTACAACAATAAAGAAAGAAAAGCGTAAAAAAAAAAAAAAAAACATTATATAAAATCTATGATGTTTTTTCTTTTTTTGTTTACATTAAAATACCATATAGTATAACACCATAGTTATTTATAAGATACAATATCTGATATAAAAAAAAAATATAAAAAAAATTTTTATTAATTACATTAATCAGTGTTAACTGCTAACTGTTAATTTTATTGTTTTTTTTTTTTTTTTTTTTGTATTTTCAGAACATTTTCACATTTTCGTTGGTGATTTAAGCTCTGAAATTGAAACACAACAATTAAGGGAAGCATTTTCACCATTTGGAGAAGTTTCGTAAGTAGTATAATTTAATTTTTTTTTTTTTTATAAATATACATACCTACAAACATATAAAATTCTAATTTTTTTTTTTTTTTAAGTTCTTTTCCTAAACATATTTTTTTTTTTTCTATATTTATTGTTATTGTTGTTGTTTTTGTTATTTTTAATTAATTTGTTAGCTAATTGATTGATATCAATCAAGTGGCAACAACAACAATATAAACACCATCAGAAAAAAAAAAAAAAAAACCTTATTTTGTTCTCAACTTTTGAATTCATTTTTCTGTTTTTGTTTTTGTTGTTGTTGTTTTTGATGAGGAAAAAGAAATCGGAAATGGATTTGAAAATTGTGTTTCTTTTTTTTTTTGTTTCGTTTTCTTTATTTTTTTTTTTTTATTTGTTATATTATTATTTTTATTTTCTTTCTTGTTTTTGTTAAATGTTGCGTGTCAAAAGTTTTCAATTAAAATGATGATGGTGGTGGTGATATTGGGTGGTTTGGATAATGGTGAATTGTTTTTGCTATTTGGTGGTGTATATACAAAAATATATAAGACGTATTTATTTTACTAGAATGGAGTTTATGTAAAAAGATAAATGGGGTGTATAAAAGGAGTAAGCATTCAATTTTTTGGCTTTTTTTTTTTTTTGTCTTTTTTTTATTTTAATTGAATGGGGTTTTTTTTTTTTTTCAATATTTGTTTTTTGAGTATAGTAAGGCAATATTATATTTATATGTTTTAATGTGTGAAATTTTGTAGAAAATATTTTATATATACCTATACCCAATATATATGTATATGTAATTATTTACATGTATGGATAAAATATGTATTGAAAATGGGTTTTTATGAAATTTATATTCATTATCTGAACACTTAAAAAGGCACTTAAATACCAGGCAATTAATTTAAGATCGGGTATAAAAGGTATGTTATATATAGGTACAAAAAATAAGTAAAAAAAATAAAAATATTATTGAATAAAATCGAATGAATGCAAAAAAACAAAAAAAAAAAAATAAATAAATAAAGACAAATGAAGGTTGAAAGTAAATTGGATTAGGAGAACTTTGAAATTGATTATTGATTCGTGTTGCTTTTGTTTTTATTTGAGCAGTCAATAGACTGGAAAATGGCCATCAAATATAATTATCAAATTCTGATTTGAATAACTACCATTACCTTTACTATCTATCATATGAATGTTTGTTATTTTATTAGCAGATTTTTTTTTTTGTTTTCTTTTATAGAAAAATGTTATTTTAGGATATTTTTTTTTTAATGTATGTGGGTATTAATAAAATAATATTTATATGGTAGATATATTTTTCATATTTTTTATGAACATAAGTAACCAAATAGTATGATTTCAAATGATAATAATTCAATGAATTCATAATTTCTATACAGTTTTGAAAATTATAATAATTAGCTACCTTTAAATTATTTTTGATAAATTAATTGAAAGATTCTGCAAGAAATAATATGTATGTAGATAGTATAAGTGATTACTGATTAAGTTATTCAAAGTAAAAAAAATTTTTTATTGAAATTTTGAAGGACAAATTACAAATTTTTCTTAATATTGAAAATTATACAATAATTTAAAAAAATTATTTATGTTTTATAATATTAATATTCTTTTTCTCACAATAATTCGAATGTATAAAAACTACACCTGGCTACTAAATAAAAATTTGCAACACTTGGTACTTATAAAAAATTTTAAGATAAAGTTATAGTAGATAAAAATTTGTATAAAAAAACTTATTAGTAGTTGCATAGATCGAGAGTTTTAGATCGCTTATTTAAATATAATAATAGTATAAAAATAATGGCTAATTTGCTTAGGTTCTTCATGTTTAAAACCTTTATTTTTAAATTTGAAAAATAAAGCGGTGGAAGTACAATACTATTGTAATACTTCAAGATTTTATTCTGTTACTAAAAGTTATTTTTAGAAAATCAAGAAAATACAGGGTGGTCCAGGAGTAATTAAGCACCGAAAATGGGATAATTAAAAAGCTGACACAAAAAAAAAATTACAAAGTAAGCGAAAAGGAAGTGTTTGGTTTATCTTTACTCAATACCGAAAGAGAATGAATGCATCCTATTCCTATTCAAAAATTTTCAATAATTTAGTTTTGGACATGTTCGAAAAATTTGAAGTTTTACATATGGAGAATCTGGAGAATTTCGTATCGCACTATAGAGACAGAACTTCTCTAATTGATTTCACAACTCAGGTGTGCTCTCTACTAAGTCTTATTGTTCCTGTTTCTCGCAGCCTAAAGAAAATATTTCAGGAACACGATACAGGAACACGACGATTAAAAAACTTTCGAATTAATTCCTCTCGAGCTCTACTTACATTTCCATTGAAAAATTCATAGACAGAAATTAAATCAGCAAATTTTTCGGATGTAAAATTTCCCATTTTATTTTGAGTTTTTAATTTTTTATTTAATTTTATTTTTTTTTTCTTTTAATGCATTTCTCTGCCACATAAATGTGGGCAATAAATTACACAGCCTTTCCTGTTCAGGCGTGGCTGTAAATATAGTAAGGGGGAATAACTCTTACGTGTTTGAACACTCCTTCGGTGTTTGAAGCGTATTACGCTCTTACTCACTAGGCCACCGAGGCCCCAGATTTTACTTTGACTTTTCTCAACCTTTCTAAAATGTTGTCGAATGTTTTTCTATATAGCTATAGTATCTTAATTATATAGCAAACAGTTGATTGTCATTTTTAATATCTTCCTTTTTAATTTGAATTAGTGATGAAAATTTTGGATTTTAGTTAATTCCCATGAGAAAACGACATATTTTATTAAATATTTTAAATATTTTAATGTAAATCGAAATAATTATTTTATTCTTACATTAGGTATTGAATTGCAAACCTAACCTGATATTAAAACAAAGCATAACATTCGTTTTTCGCCTGGGCTATCCTGTATAATGTATAATGTAAAAAAAAACATAATATTTATATTAGAAAATGCTTTGAGGGATTTTCTTTAAAACTTTGATTGCTATACAATTAATATTTTGAGATTGATGAAAATTAATTTTAAAATGGTTATTTTTAATTTTCAAGAATATTTCAAATCTTTTGTTTTATAAAATAAATTTATGTAAAAAAAACAAAATCAAAAAAAAAAAGTATTAATTACATTTAACTTCACAGAGACTGTCGTGTTGTTAGAGATCCTCAAACATTAAAATCAAAAGGATATGGTTTTGTTTCATTCGTCAAAAAATCTGTAAGTATTTTTTTTTTATTTTTATATTTTTGCTAATATCGTATAGTACATTTTTATATTTTGAAGAAAATTTTAAAAATACAAGCAAATTTTCCATTTTTTTAAAAAAATTAAATAAAATATAATGTAGAAAGAAAAAAAAAAATTAGATTTCAATTTAAAAATATTTAAAATTAAAGGAGGCTGAAAGTGCCATTACAGCAATGAATGGTCAATGGCTTGGCTCAAGATCAATTCGAACAAATTGGGCAACAAGAAAGCCACCAGTTACAAAAGCTGATCGTAAGTATTAAAAATATTTTCACACTTTTTTAAAAAAAAATTTTTTTTTATTAATCAAAAAAAAAAAAAAAATTATTACCTATGTATTTTTAAAAGATAAAAAAAAAAGAAAATTAATATCCAAAAAATTAGTTCTTGAAAAAAATAGAAAATTAAAGTGAATAATTAAAACGTAAAAGAAAATCAAAGAAAAAAATAAATAGAATTAATTTTAGGTATAGAATAAATAGAAAAAAAATTTTTTCATTTATTTTTCTTTTTTTTTTTTTCATTTTTTTATGACGATACCATGCTTGAAAATTCCTATTTTTTTGCAAAATCAAAACCAAAAAAAAAAAAAACTCTTAATTCCTATATAAAAAAAAAAAAATTGAAAAAAAAAAAAACAAAATTGAATATAAAAAAAAAAAATTTTTTTAAAAAGAATGGGGCGGCGATGTAAGTGAAAAGTAATTATTATTATTTTTTTATTTTTTTCTTAACATTTTTCTTTTTTATTTTATTTTTAAATTTCTAGAATTTTGTAAGGATACCATTTTCTATGTATTTTTATATCACAAATTTTTTCATAATTAATTGTTTTTCTATTTTTCTTTTAAATTTTATTTTTGAATCTAATGTTTATATAATTTTTTTTTTCTTTAAGAAATTATTTGAATTATTAATTTTTTCAAAAACACGTTTTATTTTTTCAATAATTCAATTTTTCTTACATATTTTAATAAATTATTAATATTTCTATTTTTCAAAAAAATAAATTTGCTTTTTCTACGTCCTTAAATTTATATACCTACATATATATATATATATATAATATACACATTGATTAGATAATATTATATATATAGAAAAAAATTCTACTTCATTGACAATATTTTTATATACATACTAATAGTATTTTAATTCTTGTTCTAATTTATTTTATTATTACTTATTATTTTTTTTTTTTTTTTGTTTCATAAAATATTAGAAAATTTAGAGATTGATTGCATGAATATTAATTAAATATATACATTCAATTTAATGATTATTAAATTATAATTTAAATTTAATATGAAGTATTTATTGATTTATGAATAAGCGTTTTAAATTTTTAATTTTATAAAAATTGTAAGGAAAATTCCACACTACTTTTAATTAACTGCTTAATTAATATTATAACAGTTAACAGTTTTTGCTAATTTAAATAAAAAAAATAATTTCTTTTATTTTTCCTTTAAAATGTTTCAATACATAACGTTATTTGTATTTTTGTAACAAACAAATTACAATTAAATTATTGATTGGTGCAGAATAAGTGAGTGTACTACAGTTTATATTTCGCGCCTAAAAGTATACATTTTTTTTTATTTGTTTGCTTATACAATACAATTCACGGTGGGGCTTCGGTAGCCTAGTGGGTAGGCGTGTGGCATATTAACCGAAGGAGTGTTGGTTCGATTCCTGCACAGGTCGTAAGTGTTTTTTTCTTTACATACTCCCCCTTACGACCAAATATAATGTAAATATATAGTATATAATATAAACAAAATAAATAATATTTGGATATAATTTAGTAATAGTATAAAAAACCTATAATGGCCTTAGTAGCCGATGGTTTAATAATATTGCATTACATTTATGTATGTAATATTAATGTAAATAAATAAATAAATACAATTCACGGTATTCTGAAATAATGTCAGGGGCCTCGGTGGCTTAATGGTTTTAGTAAGTGGCTTATTAAGTGGCGGGGTAGTACGGGTTCAAATTCTGCAAAAGTAGCAAGTTTTATTAATTGTAAACAAATCCCTCTTGTTATAGTGTAATATATATATATAATAAAATATAAAAGAAGGAAAATAAATACTAATGATGTATAAATTAATAATAGTATTCGACTTATAATGGCGTCAGTAGACGATAGTTTTATTATATTGCAATATCCTATACGATTTGTAATATTAATATAAATAAATAAATAAATGGTATTATGATTTAGATAGGGAAATAATACCGAATTCGAGAATTTTTAAAATTCGGGAAATTTTTAACATTTAGAAATTTTTGACACATGTGACAAGGAAATTACACAGTCTTTCCTTTTCTGGCGTGGCTGTAAGTATTGTAAGTGGGAATTATTCTTACAACATGTATGGGATTTGAACTCACACTCTTTCGGTGTTTACTGCGTATGATATACGATCTTAGCCACTAACCTAGCGAGGCCCCACGGAAAGGAAATAAAGTTGAAATTTGTTTTTATTATAAAAATTGTAATTCAACATAATACTGCAATCCCGAATAACAATTACTTCTTTTAAAAGTTAAAAGTATTAAAACTGGAGGATTTTTATTATTATACCTAAAATGGTAATTTTGATGAAAATACATATAATATCTTAAAATAATAGGTACATGAATGGCCTCAAACTTCCGTTAAACAAATTATTGAAAGCCTGATTTTGCAAACAACTGTAAGATGCATCAAATGGTTTAATGTATGCCTTCATAAAATATACCTTAATATCATAAAAACATATATTTATTTTCATCTCTTATATATATTCTTATCTCTCTTAAAGATATATCTTCCATTATATATTGTAATCTGTTATAAAGATATATAAAAAATATTCCGGAAGAAGCGCATAATCCAAATTTTACAAGCAATCATAAAATTCCTTCTAATTAATTTCTTAGATCCCAACATATTTTAACATACAGCCATTTATAAAATTATCTCTTCTAATTATTTCTTCTAATTAACTTTGGCTTTTCTCAGAATGTTTAACGCAAACGGCTTTTCTCACAATGTTCTTTTTTTGGCTTTTCTGGAAAAGAGTTTATATATATATCCCAATATAAATAGTCATAGCCAGCCCTATGTATTTCTAAAAACTTGCGAAAGAACATAAAGAAATAATTTTCTGGAGTAAGCGAAACAAAGAACATGTTGTGAATACAAAACAAAAATAAAAGACAAAAAAAATATTTGAAAAACGGACATAAGACCTATTCTACTTTATTATTTCGTCCTTTAAAAAGATAATTGAAACCAAACAATTACGGATTTATTACCGTTTTAAAAAGGAAATAAAGCCTATTCGATATTTTTTCTTCGACATTATTTCAGAACACCCAATCCATAGCTTTGAAATGAAAAAATTCAAGAATTGAAACAATTTTTATCATTTTAGCTCACAGCATTAAAGATAGAGCCAGAAAATTTTAATCATGGTATGTCTCATAAAAAAAATTAATGTTGTAGAACAACTTTTTCATGTAGCCCCACCCATTACAGAGCTACAGTCCCTCAAACTTTGAAAAATCCTTATTTTTAAATGTGTATATTTCATGTTCTACCGAACATTTTTTTAATCTGAAAACGTGTTACGTAGAACATTCATTCATTCATAGGTAGAGCATCCATTCAACAGGAATTTTTTTTACCTTTTTAAACCAATTCAAAATTATGCAATATTTTGCAATTTATTATTTAAGTTTACCGTTATATAAAATCCAAATTTTGGATGATATTTATTTTTTCATAACTCCGGCACGCTTTTAGACGAGAACATGAAATTTTTAAGACAAGAAAGAACTTTTAGAATTAGTGTAAGTTTCCTTAAGATTTTTTTTTTGTAACATCCCCTGTTTAAGAGCTATTAGAGCTCAAAAATTAAAAATTTTCTAGTTTTAGACACCTGTAACTTAGGCACCTATACAACTTTTTCTTCGACAAGATATAAAAATTAAAGCTTCAGTAATATATTTTTACGTGTATTAACGGGTTTTCTTAGTTATATAGGATTCCAGACTTACAGCCCCTCAAAATTGCAAAAAAGTTCTATTTTCACATTTTTTTCTTATATGAAATTTTCAAATTTTAGTGCAAGTCACAATATTCTAAGCAGTTTATATTGTCTTCTGGAAATGTGCGCTTTTAAAAACCGTTAGTTTACATTCTGCCTTGTTTTTAAATAATCTTAGTCTATTTCAGAATAATTATAGTAAATCAATTTTTCTTGCATAAATTGATTTTAATCAAATTTTTGAAATTTCCGCTTCAAAATACATTCATCTATTTTCGGACATCATTACTGCACCTTTAAAATTTTTAATATATAAAACTTTCAAACAACTGTTAATTTATATCAAATAAGTTTGATTTCTGGTTTAACTCTGTCACATTACGACATTATTCATTACATTCCGTTAATATGTCTTCTTTTAAGACGCCAGTTTACCAAACGTCAATTTAATTTTTCATGTTCATGTTTTCATGCATGTATTTACCTATATTAAGGAAGTATGTGACAATATATTGTTACACTAATATTAGTAAAGAATTTGAAAATCAATTATTTAAGAAGTTTTTTGTTTTTCAATTTGGTATAGCTATTTATCAAAATATTTAAACTGAAACATTTATTACGCGTGAATACAGAGTAATTTGAAAACAATTAATATAAACAACTACATAAATATTTTATTGTGTTTTACTACACACAAAAATAAAATTTATGCAAATTAGTGTAAAATAATCATTATCAAAAGTATCCTTTGTAAAATAATTGAATTTTTATTTTTTTATTTAATTGAATTTTTTTTTTTTTTTTTTTTTTGTAAAACCAAAAGTACATATATATATTTACAATGACAAAAGTGTACATATTATTATATATTTTATTATATATACATACTATATAACTTTCTATATAACTAGAAAAAATATGTATTGGCATATTTTACGGTACGTGGTTGACTTTAAATTTGATTCAATTAAATCTATAATTAAATATTAGATAATTTGCTAGCATTAATTTATTTCTATATATTATTGATTTTTTTTTTTTTAATTTTTTTTTTTTAATAATGTTATTTGAATGCCAGTAATGTTTTTTTTAGCACATTTCCAAAAAAATTTTGAAAAAATGTGCTTATTAGTTTCACTCTGTCCGTCCGTCCGTCTGTTTACAAAACTTCTACACCGTTAAAGATAGAGAAAAAAAATTTTAACCATAGGTAGGTCTCATAAAAAAAATAATTTTGTGGAACAACTTTTTCATGTAGCCCCCCCCATTACGAAGCTACACCCCCTCAAACTTTGAAAAAGCCCTATTTTTAAATGCATATATCTTATGTTCTGCTTAAGATTTTTTCAATCTGAAAACGTCATTCGACAGGTATTTCTTTTATCTTTGTAAATTAATATCAAAATTATACAATTTTTTTAAATTTAGTATTTAAATTTACCGTTATGTGAAAACCAAATTTTGCATGATTTTTCTACTTTCATAACTCCGGCACGCTTCTAGATACAAGCTTGAAATTTTGAGACAAGAAAGAACTTTTAGAATTAGTATAAGTTTCCTCAGAAAATTTTTCCGGACCACCCCCTGTTTATGAGCTATTAGGGCTTAAAAATTGAAAATTTGCTATTTTTAAACACCTGTAACTTAGGAACCTGTACACATTTTACTTCTGCAAGATGTAAAAATTAAAGCTACAATAATATATTTTTACGTGTGTGAAAGGTTTATTTTAATTGTAAAGGGTTCCAAAGTTGCAGCTCTTCAAAATTGTAAAAAAGCCCCATTTTCAGATGTATATATCTCGGGCTCTGCGTAATAGTTTTGCAATCTAAAACCGGCAGAAGATCGAAAATTTTATTATCTATATGAAACAATATCAAAATTATGTAATATTATGTAATTTACGATTTAAATTTACCGTTATGTGAAAACCACATTTTGCATGAAATTTCTTTTTTCATAACTCCGGCACTCCTTTAGATAGGAACCTGAAATTTTGAGACAAGAAAGAACTTTTAGAATTAGTATAAGTTTCCTCAGAAAATTTTTTGGTAACGCCCCCTCTTTAAGAGTTATTACGCCTCAAAAATTGAAAATTTGCTATTTTTAGACACCTGTAACTTAGGCACCTGTAAAAATTTTTCTTCGGCAAGACATGATAAAGAAAGCTACAATAATATAGTTTTACGTGTGTGAAAGGTTTATTTTAGTTGTAAAGGGTTCCAAAGCTGCAGCTCTTCAAAATTGTAAAAAAGCTCCATTTTCAGATGTATATATCTCGGGCTTTGCGTAATAGTTTTGCAATCTAAAACCGGCAGAAGATCGAAATTTTTATTATCTATATAAAACAATATCAAAATTATGTAATATTTTGTAATTTACGATCTAAATTTACCGTTATGTGAAAACCACATTTTGCATGAAATTTATTTTTTCATAACTCCGGCACCCCTTTAGATAGGAACCTGAAATTTTGAGACAAGAAAGAACTTTTAGAATTAGTATAAGTTTCCTCAGAAAATTTTTTGGTAACGCCCCCTCTTTAAGAGTTATTACGCCTCAAAAATTGAAAATTTGCTATTTTTAGACACCTGTAACTTAGGCACCTGTAAAAACTTTTCTTCGGCAAGACATAAAAATTAAAGCTTCAATAATATATTTTTACGTGTGTTAACAGCTTTTCTTAGTTATATAGGATTCCGGACTTACGGCCCCTCAAAATCTCAAAAATGTCCTATTTTCAAGTTTTTTCTTATTACATGAAATTTTCAAATTTTTGTGTAAGTCACACTTCTAAACAATTTGTATTGAGTTTTGGAAATGTGCGCTTTTAGAAACATTCTACCATGTTTTTATAACTTTTGATTTAAAATAAATTAATTAAATATAAAATTCACACGAGGATTACTTTATTAAATTTTTATAATTAAAAAAAAAAAAAAAAAAAGCATATTATATATTCCATATTTTATTGCACTAAAGCATATTATTTATTTTAACCCTCACATTACATTATCAAAAAAAGTTATAAAAAAAATCAATGAGTGAATTTTATGCCGCCTAATCAGTACCGATGTAAATAACATTAAAAAAAAATTGAATTTAGGATGAAATTTTACGAATAATTATTTATATATATTTGATTCATTTACATTAAAAAATTTGAAAAAGATTATTTTTAGCTACCGTAGTTAAACTGACAGTAGCTACCCATATTTTTTTTTAAATTTTATGAAAATATTATGTAATATATTTTACAGAACATAATTATAATCTCTATTAAAATAGACAAAATACATAAAAGTTTCATTAAATAAAAATTAAAATTAAGGATTTTAAAAGCTAAAATTGCGCAAAAAAAAAACTCAATCAAGGATAATAATAATTATAACATTAGGCCAATAAGGTTAATTATTTTTATTTTACTTAATTAAGTATTAAGTTTTTCTAATACCTATGTACCAAAATTTACTTACATACTAATATACTAACATACTAACCCTTGTAAATTATGACTTTATGACACTAAAGGAAAAAGAAATTTATTCAAGTTGAAAATGAAGTTGTCGTAATATTTCTTATAATAAATGTATAGTAATTTCGGATTCTGATATTTTCTAAATTTGATTTCGTACTGAAATAAATTTTTCCACATCTTTTATTTTGCATCACTCGGAAAATTGTAAAACTCTGGACATTAGGTATTTGGTAACTTATAATAGATGTTAATACTATCCAATACAGGACAAACCATATTTTCTAATTAAATAGATATTTTAAAAATGTTATCATTAATAGTACAGCAAATGATTGGTTTTTATCAACGTCTAAATAAATTCATTTTATTGAATTTCGGCAAGTTATCACTTTACGTTTAGCAACATATATATACATTTACGAACATTATGGTTATTCGAATCTCCGGAAATAAATATATTTTTTTTTTCTTTTTTAAGGCATTTCTCTGCCACATAAATGTGGACAGGAAATTACATAGCCTTTCCTGTTTAGGCGTGGCTGTAAATGTGGCTGTAAATGAGTAAATGAGGAATAACTCTTACGACGTGTGTGGGACTCGAACCGACGCTCACTCGTTGTTTACAGCGTATTACCCACTAGGCCACCGAGGCCCCGGAAATAAATATTAAAATAAACGAATGCTATATTATATATAATATTATGGCACTACATTATTTACCTATATTATTTAATTTTTTAAATAAGTCAAAAAATATAGTTTTATTTTTATTATTTTTAAAAATTGGTTAAATTTCTATTTAATTTTTATTTTTAGTACCTACGTAGGTACCGTAGGTACGGTACGGTACCTACGTAGGTACTAAAAATAAAAATTAATTAAAATGGCAAATTTTTAATTATGTACTTCTAACATCTCTTAACCCTAGAATACTGTTTGACAGAGCATAATTTGTTTTTATTCTCTAAAATTTTAATAAAACATTAATGCAATTCTTTAATTAAACTAAAAATATAAAAAATATAACAAATATTCCTTTATAGACTTTGATTTTAGTATTATTTATCACTAAAAAAAATTAATAAGATCTATGATCCCACTCATAACTGGAAAATCAGAACACTTTTACCTAAACCAAATCCTCCCAAATTTCAGAAACATAAATAAAACACGAAAGAACACCACTGTACCAAATTCAAAAATTCTATCTTTGTTGGTTTTGGAGATAATCTCGTTTGCTCTGGGCTCATTCGGAAGCTTCCCAAATCCGAACCCATGGACCAAATCCTCTCAAATTTCTGAGACTTAAATCAAACATGAAAGAACAGCATTCTGCCAAATTTAAAGGTTATATTTTAGTTGGTTTTAGAGATAATCTCATTTGCTAAAATCCAAACCCATGGACCAAATACTCTTAAAGTTCAGAGACATAAATCAAACGGGAAGGAACATCATTGTAAAAAATTTAAAGGTTCTATCTGTGTTGGTTTTGGAGATAATCTCGTTTGCTCCGGAATCATTCGGTAGCTTGTAGAATCCGAACCCATGGACCGATTTTGTCCATATTCGAACTTAGCCTTCTCTTCGTTATTAGTAACCTACCATATAAATTTCATCAAGCTTTACTAGTTTTTGAGTTATCGTGCGAACGGACGGACGGACATCGTTAAATCGACTCAGAAGGTGATCCTGATTCAGAATATATATACATGTCCATATCTAACTCGCTTCATTTTGGTGGTTACAAACTCCATACTAAAGTTAATATACCTTATACTTTAGATGTACGGTATAAAAATACTAAATACGTACTGAACAATACTGAAATTACAAAAAAAAAACCGGGGTCCAGGACGATTCATTTGAAAATCAGACAATAATAGAGAGCAAAAAAAAAATCTTTTAGGTTAGTCAAATCGACAAACATTATAGTATTCTAGAGTTAAGGAGAAGAAGGTACAAAAATAATTTCTGAGGTATAACACTAATGCTGTACCTAATGTAAATTATTCTGTATGATCTTTCTCCTTTTAAACGATTCTATATCCAAAAATGTTCCGAAGATATATAGAAGAAATAAAATCGGAAATCAATTAAGTTTGTTTTCATATAACGGTAAATTCAAATATTAAATTACAAAAATTGATGATTTATGAACGGTCCTTCCATTGGTATTTTTGGACTGAAGTAATGTTTAACAGAATCTAAGATATGCTCATTGAAGAGCTATGGCTCTGGAATGGGTGGGTAAACTGCATAAAAAAGCTATTCTACAACATTAACCTTTTTTTTAAAAAAACCGATCTATGATTTCAAATTTCATGCTTTATTCTTAAACGATGTGCAAGTTTTGTAAACAGACAAATGGACAGACGGACATTGTGAAACTGATAAGAACATTTTTTATTTTTCTTTTTGAAAAATATCTTTATGTGAAAAACTATTTTATATATTATTTTTAGCACATGTTAATTGAATTTTTATTTCTTTTTTGTTTTTTAAATGTTAAAATATTAGATTCAACTATTTTAGAATATTTTCAGCTGAAAGTATTCTCATATCTAGCTTCAGCAGCTAGACCTATACCTAATCTTAATTTTTATTTTCATTCAAATTAATTCTGAAGAAAAGTGTGGTTGGTATATAGAAAAGAATTATAATCTATTTATTATATTAATTAAAAATTATATACCTATAAAAAATAAATTAGTATAATCAAATTATTCCTTTTATTATTGTATCATGTATCACTCTAAAAATATTTTCTCATCTTATTTAGAAAATTATTTGATTCTTTATAAAATTCATTTTTATTTTGTATTTAGTTTTTACCGAAATATACAATAATATATTTATTGTAAATATTATATTAAATTATAAATTACAAGTTTATTACACACTTCCCAAATCATACAAAAAATAGTTTTTTTTTTTTTATTAATAATCATAATAATAAAATTTATATCTATAATTTTAATTTTTTATTTAATTTACCACTTATCTTTATTGTAATAAATACTTATTCAAAAAAACAAATTTTAAAAAATGATATTCTCTTTAATAATTCAACTTTTTTATTATTGATTAAATAATCAATCAATTAGAAATTATATAAATAGAATATAAATAATAAATCGTAGTTTAATTCTTTATTAATATAATTTTAAAAATTTATTTAAAATAAAAATATTAATTTGTATTGTTTTTATAAATAATTAAATTAAATAAAATTAAATTAAATTAAATAAAAAAAAAATACTATTATTTTATATTATCAATTAGTATTACACCATATAGTTATTAATATTTTTGTTTTTCTTTTTAATCGATATTTTTATATTTTTACATTTTATATTAAATAAATTTTTGCATAATTTTTTTTTTTTCTTATTGAAATTTTAACTAAATAACATTTTAAATATTTTTGATTATTTCATTTAATATTATATAATTATTATTCTAATATTTATATTCCGCTCCATTTATTAATATTACAAACAATTTTTATATATTATATTATATACATATATAATTAATAATATAATTGAAATTTTTATTAATAACAAGTAAAATAACAAATAGACAATTTTTTTTTTTTTTTTTATTATTATAAATTATCAATTTTAAATTCCCAATAATATTATTAATATTTTGCTTTTTTTTATTTATTTATTTATTAATTGATTTTATAGATTTAGAATAAATATATTTTATTAAAATAAATATTATTATTTTTGTAACAATATTTTTTGTTTAACCAATGTGTTTTGTATTTATAAATTACAAAATAAACAAATAAATTAATATAAAATTAAATTATAATTATGTACATTTTGGGTTTTTTTTTTTTTTTGTTTTTTTTTGTATTTTTTTCTCGAACAATTTTTCAAAATTTAATAGATAATCAAATAATTTATTTTATTTATTACAAAAAATATTTTAATCAAGAATTATTATTATTAACACTTTTGTAATAAAATTTTTTTAATTCATTATTTATTTATATTTTTTTTTAAATATATATTATTAATTATTACTTTTTCGATATATTAATCTTATTTAGAATATTATTATTTTTTTTTTTTTCTTTTTTTTTTTTTATAAAATTTTATTTAATTTGTTGTAAATATTATTAAAGTAGGTTTTGTTTTTTTTTATTTTTTATTTTTTTTTTTTTTTTTTGCAAAATATTGTATTTATTATAAAATTAATAAATTGATAGTTTTTTATTTAATTTGCTATATTTTTCTTTTTTCGTTTTTTTTTTTTTTTATTACAGAAAATATCAAACCATTAACATTTGATGAAGTATATAATCAAAGCAGTCCCTCAAATTGTACAGTTTATTGTGGTGGTGTTAACGGTGCTTTAACTGGTTCATTGACAGAAGATGTTTTACAAAAAACTTTTTCACCATTTGGAACAATACAAGAAATTCGAGTTTTCAAAGATAAAGGATATGCTTTTGTTAGGTATGTTAATTAATTAATTAATTAAGTGTAAATTTAGATGATTTTTTTTATATTATGTAAATTTATATATTTATGTATACGTACACATTATTTTATTCATTTAAATATAGTTAATATATGTTCCTATTTGCGAAATATACTATAAAGTTTGTTAAAGTTTTGTTTTCTCTAAGCCTTTCTTGAGACTATATAGTTGTTTTAAATTTAATTTGTTGTAAGTAAGAAATAAAATTGTATAAAAATTGCATCAATTCAATTCAAATTTAAATTGGGCAGAAATGGAAAATCAATCGTTTTGAAAGGTGCACATATAATTTGTAAATGTTCTCACATTTTTTGTAGGTATGTAAAACAAAATTGCACAAAATCAAGAGACACTTTTTTCAATTTTAAAGAAACCTGAAAAACAGCTGTTAACACACTTGAAATTATTTAATATAACGTTTAAGTTTTAATTTTTGTGTCTTATTTTGTCAAAAACTTTCAACAGGTACCAAAAATAATAATAAATTTTCAATTTTTGACCGCTGATCCTTCTCAAGGAGAGATCTAACAAATTTAAACGTACCGGATTTATAAAGTAGGCAAAATTTTGCAAAATTTTATTTTCACAAAACGGTAAATTTTAATACTAAATTAAAAAAAAAGTATAATTCGAATATAAATACATGAACATTTTCGGCAATATAATATTGCATTTTGTCAACTTCCACTAGCTTAATATTTTTCTAGCGTATAATTCAGCTAGTATTTTGACTTTTCGTATAATTCAAAATGGCAAAAATATAAAAGAAGTAATTAATGCTCAACATTTAAATAAATTTTTGTACTTTGATTTAACATTCATATTATAAATATATACACGCGACCTTACCAGCATTTAAAAAAAAAAATTATTTATATAATAAACCTCAATCCACACACACTTCATATAAATTATGCTGGCAACGATGATATTTCTATGTATTTATTTAATAATAAAAATAAAACATTAAAAATTAAACGGTATAATTTTGTTAAACTGTCAAAAATCAAATAACTTTACATTATTTAAGTACATGTCTTTCTTCATTACATTTTTTACATTTTTACAACTAATTTACAGTTCACAATTTTAGAGTTCTTTACATAATGTTTAAACAATTTATAGTTGTTTAGTTGAGTTTTACTCTTCATAACGTTAAATATATTGTAAAGAATCTTAAAAATGAATAATTTATGAGTAAAATGCCAACACTGTAGGTATAATACGTTTAAACTTTTATATATTTTTTTTTTGGACCACCCCCTGTTTATGAGCTATTAAAGAAAAAAGCTAAAATTGAAAATTAGCTATTTTTAAACATCTGTAACTTAAGTAGCTGTACACATTTTTTTTCGGCAAGACATAAAAATTAAAGCTCTAGTAATATATTTTTATGTGTGTTAACCGTCTCTTTTGGTTATATAGGGTTCCGAACTAACAGCCCCTCAAAGTTTCAAAAAAACCCTATTTTAATTTTTTCTTATATGAAATTTTCAAATTTTGGTGTAAGTCCAATTCTAAATAGTTTGTATTATCTTTTGGAAATGTTGCGCGTTTAAAACCCGTTGGTTTTTACATTCTGCCTCGAATATTTTCAGGAAAAAATATTATTCTATTTTTGTTGCGGTTTGTTTTTCCTAAAAATACCTAGTCCTAATAATGTAATTCCTAATAATGTAATTCCTAATAATGTAATTCCTAATAATGTAATTCTTAAAAATATTATCTATATTATAGTTGAATTTCTACATCAAATAATCTAAAAAGTGTATGTTTCATTTTCCGAAACGTTTTTTTAATTATTTTAATTAAGTTTTATTTTATAAAAAGGGTAGTATAATTTAACGGGTTTCTTTCCAATTCTTTGTTATGCTTAATATTTTTTTTAAGTTCAATTAGTTTTAGATTAGTATGTATGTTTTTTTCACTTTCCAGGTTTTAACGCTAAAAAACACAAACTCTTTGTAATCCTATTTTTTAACCCTAAAAAACAAGAATTAACTGTAACGAAACGGTCAGCCTCTGTTACTATGAAATATTTCCATGTGTTTTGGTAATTATACTAAAAAATATTACAGAAAGATTAAAATAGTCCGTCTCTATAAATTAGAGCTAAATTGATAACATTATAATAAAGATATAATATAAATCTTTTAAATTTCAAATAGAGACTGATACAATATTATATAGTCTGTTACATTAGGGTTAAACAAATTAAGTGGGCACGAATTTCAATATCGCAATTTCGATTTTATGTTTAATTTTTAGAATTACTGAACACTTTATTTAGAATTGTTATAATTAATTTTTTTCTCATTTAAATTTAATTTTAATATCCCTGTGAAAAACTTCAATAATCCGATTAAATAATATAAAAATTTATAAAAATTCTGTTTTGAAAAAAATAATATATATTTTTTTTTGTTTTATTTTTTTTGATTTGGTGGTCTTTAAAATGTTGATCTGTTGCGAACTTTATATTATATAAAATCAATAATGAAATGACAATAATTCATTTAATTTATTATATGCCTTTAAACAAATACAATATAGTTATTTGGTTGGTATATAATGGTTCAATAACTATAACGGTTAAAAAAAAGTAAAAATTATCATTTTATCACTTTATTATAATATAAAAAGCAACAAAAAAAAAAAAATCTTTGATTAAAAAATAAAAATTAAATGGAAAATTGGTATCAAAATTCAGTAAAATTAAAATACACTTTACTTGTTTTTAAATAATCACGTCAAAAATAATACAATATAAAAGTTTAAAATAATCTGACATAAAAGTTCAAAATTACCCATCATTTCAATAAAAATTTCAATTATGGTAATATTTTTATTTCTATATTTAAAATTTTTTTTTTATATTTTTTTTTTTTTTTATATTTTATACATTTACTGTCACCAATAATAACATTAAATTCAATTCAATTCATTTGTCACTCCTTATTTTTGTAATATTGTGTGGACTGATGATGATCAATTTAAATTTAATTTTAAAAAAATTTTTTTAAGGTTATAAATTCGTTTTCACAGCATATGACATCATTGATTAGTAAATTTAAAATAATATTATATATATTGTATAGGTTTAGCTATATGTAATCTGATCCGTTTAGTAATATTGTATCTCTATATTTTAATTGTTCTTCAAATTACCTTCTGAGTGGCGTCAGAAAATTTCTTATATAAATATGCATTATCCAATATAATAGAATATTAATCTGGAACCATTTAGATTGATTAAGATTTTGACACTTAAACAAAATTTTGATATTATATTATAAAACACAACATAAAATGAATGGGTTAAAAGCGAAAATATACATAATATGTTACGATGACTAATACTCACATATCTATTTTTGAGTGTATATAGGATCACTTTCCAGTATCTGTATAAAATATAAGTATAGGCAGATATAAAAAATGTAACGATTTTATGCAATTTTAAGTTGTTATAATTATTAGCAGAACTATTGGATGTTGCATATGCTTTTTTTCAAACGTATGTTTTTCTTTTGTATACATAAAAATTGCATCAGAAAACAAAATAAATTTTAAGTTGTGATGCATGATGTTATAAAGTAAATCTAACCGAGTAATTCTTACAGTAAAAATAATTTTAACAGTATTAATGAAGAATCAGGAATAGTATGAGTGAAAAAATATTTGGTAAAGTAGAAGATATTTAAATAATTTGAAATAAATCGGTTAAAACTCAACAAACAGTTTTTTTAGAATTTCTTTTAAGGTCAAAAAAGTCCTATACCTATGCTAAATTAGACATAATTCACTTATAAATTTTTTTTATAACAAATGATTGTGCGAAATTGGTTAAAAAAAAATGTAAATCTGCTGTTAACTTTTCTGTCAAGGAGTAACAAAACATGCATAAAATTTAAAGGTAATCGATATTGAGAACGAAAAAATTGAAAAAAAATCTTTAAAAAAGCTTTTATATCACTTACTAAAAATTGCCTTAGATATTAAATTTACCAATCGCCATAATGAAATGGGTTAACAAATTATATGTCTGTTGTTACAGTCAACTCCACTTTCAAAGAATAACACATATACAAAATTTGAAATCAAAATTGATTGAAGTGTTTAGCCAGGGCAACTGGAAAGCAAAAACATGTTGTGTCGCAACAGGTTAACAAAAAAAAAATTGATGATTTATTCTAGATCTAGATGAACATTTCTGAACAGTTTCGTATTAATTGGAAATACATTGTTGATTTCTAAAATGAACAAAGAAACAGACAATAAGTTTTATAAAAAAAAACAAGGCAGAATATAAAGCAACGGTTTTTAAAGACGCACATTTTCAAAAGACAATACAAACTAGAATTGTAACGCTGCACCAAAATTTGAAAACTTCATGTAATAGGAAAAAATGTGAAAAATAAAGAACCACTTTCTTTAATTTTAACGGAACTAAATATACAATATCCTCTTAAGAAACAATAAGATGTTCTTTTTGGAACCCCAAAGTTTTAACTACTGTAGTATCCTTCTCAAAGACCATAGGTAATTTTTATAAATATGAGGGAAATCGCATTCTTAGACAGAAACCTTGTCTGCTTATTTACTTTTAAATTTTGGACTTGTTTCACAATATATATATATTTTGTTGACATATTAACAAAATTTTTACCGATCCTGATAGCACTATCTGTTATAATCAAGATAACAATGGCATTTTTACTTAATAATCTAATGAAAAGCTTATATAATCGTCTTATATTATTCCATTATGTATTAAAAATACTCCTGAAACAAAAATATACGAAGCATAATCTAATATGTACACATATAGTTATATAATATTTTTTTACTCTTTAAAATCCTTCTTCCACATATACGATAGAATGTAAAATTTAAAATTCAACAATAGAATTGATTTTAATTGATCATCGAATTCTAAAAAACGAAATCAAAGCAATAAAAAAAAATTTTTATATTTCAGACATAATACAAAAACAATAAAATGTTATTAACTACATTCACTGACTGATTATATGGGTTATTTTTACTGACCAAACTGAATATCCTTGAAATAAGAAATGAAAAAAAAAAATAAATATCAGTTTGTTTTATTTTCTACAGTAAATGGCCACTTGACATCATAATAATTTAAAATTTTCAATTTACATTTAATTGAACACACAATAACACAAAAAAAAAAAAACAACAAAAACAAAAATCGAGGAAAAATTTTTTTATTAAATTAAAATAAAAATTACTTTATTTTATTTTTTTATTAAAAAATTGTTATCCTTTTCATTCCAATACAAAAACAAAATATTCACTTCTGAACTAATTTTTGAATTTATTTTTATGTAATTGTAAGTATACTTATATGTATATACATTAATGTTAACTTTATTCTGTGTACAACATACATTATTACATTTACATACAATGCTATATTAATATTATTTATAAAAAAGTTTTATTACATTCTTTTGTTATTTTCTCTTATTATTAAATTTTTGTTTTTTTTTTATTTTTTATAGATTTTCAACAAAAGAAGCTGCCACCCATGCAATTGTTGGAATTCATAATACGGAAATAAATGGTCAACCAGTAAAGTGTTCATGGGGTAAAGAAAGTGGTGATCCAAATAATGCACAATCAATTGCTAGTCAAGCATTAAATCCAACAGGATTTCCGTTTGGTGCAGCAGCAGCTGCAGCAGCATATGGACAACAATTAGCTGCAACTGGTTGTTGGTATTCACCAGCACCAGCAGCATATCCAACATCAGCGGCTGCAGCAGCTGCTGCAGCTGCGGCTGCTGCTGCTGCAACACCAACAGCAGCAACTGTACAAAATCAATTTTTACAAGGTATTCAAGGATATCCATTTGGTCAATATGCTGGTTATCAACAAGGATATATGGGGTTAGTATATATATATATATAATAATTATAATCTTTTAATAATATTAGTATATGTGATGTGTATAGGTACATATAAAATTAATATTAACAAATTAACAAGAATCATATGAAAATCTGTGTAAATGCAAAAAACAAAAAGGATAAATTTTATTATAAATTAAGGATTCTACAATAAATATTATAACAGAATTTACTTAAAAAGTTTATTGAAATATTAAATTAAATTGATTCAAAAAATTCATTTAGTGAAATATTTTAATAGATAGGTATTCCGAAATTTTTCATTTTATCAATATGAGTAAAATTTTGAAACGAATTCATTGAAAATATAAAACATACAGAGTTTTATAAAGTTTTATTAATTTTTTAATATTACCCCAAAAAAAAAAAATATGTAGGTACTACGCCCATTTATTAGACACATTTAAATTGTATACAAAATAACAAAAATAAAAATAAAAATTGACTATCGTCCATCACTACTACAATTAAACAAAAAAACTTTTGTTTTATAATTTTCTAATTCGTACCATGATTTGATTTAAAAAATGGTTGTCATTTTGAAACATTTTTAAACTTTTTAAACATGTTTCGATTTAAAGCATTTGTTTCAACTTTTAGCGAATCATTTTCAAAAAATTATCAAATTATATACCTAATAGAAATTTTCTTTACAAATCACAAATATGACATTACGATCAGCGAAATGACATTATATCTAATAGTTTAGATTTTATAAAAAACTTCTAATGTTAGCTTTCTTGGGTGTTTTTATGTTCTTTCCACTCCTATAAGGATCATAAAGCATGATCTTCAGTTTTTGAATTTATTAGCCGCGTACTAGTCGAATTCACTAAGCCGTTGATTACTCGGCTCATGGCTGTAGTTATGGTTAAAAACTATTAAACGCAAATAAATCTTTTTAACAATACATTTATTTTATTTTTAGTATACAGAGTGTTTCCTACTCGACGGTTTTCCTTGAAATGGGTGATTGGGCATGTCGATACGAACAAAAAAATTGTATTGGAGGGAGGTCTATTCTGGATCCTTTCCGAGATATGAAGGCTTAAAGATGTTTTAGCAACTTTTCATAAAAAAAATTTATAACTTTTAAACGGCTTGCTATAGAGCGATAAAAAAAATGATTTCCAATAGTGACAAAGTTATGAAGGTTCAAAATGATTTAAAATCAAAAAAATATGTTTCAAACTAAAAAAATGTTTTTCTTTTGAAACACTCTGCATTTGGGATACTTTTAATATTTCGAAACAGCTCTCCAAGCTAGTACCTAATGACTTTTTCTCGATCTCTAACCGATTTTAAGATATATTACGTAAATACCCTATTACGATATAATATTAATTATAGGATATTATAATATACTAATTTTTAATCTAATTATTATTATTTAGATTAGATTAATAAAAATCTATATGACCCAGCGTATGAGGTTTCAACCCGAGATCTTTCGAATTATAGACCGTTATCTTAATTATTGGCATTACGAGTATAAATTTAAATAAAATTTGAGCTAAAAGTAAATTTATTTTACAATTTGCATCTAAATTTATAGATGCATTTATACATTGCTTGTGAAATTGTAAAAGTTCTTTTTACTTGTTAGATTTTTTTCATATTTAACTATGCGATTCAGGAATTCAAAATATAAATATCCAGAGGTCTAGTGCCAGCTAAATGTAAAAGAGGTAATAGTAAACTCTTGTTCCGATAGAAAAAAATGTTTTTCTTCAAAAACTTCCAAAAAGCAAAACAAGGAACTACAAGGGTTCACTTATTTCCCTTATATTTTTATATAAAAATCAGTATAAGGCTACAGTTATATAATAGCTATCATTGAAATGCTTCATTGAAATTTTTATTTTAAGTTTTTTTTTGAAACCTAGGCATATAAAATTTAACAAAGGGTTAATTTAATCGTTAAACATTTTTTAAATAATAAACTCAGTAATTAATTTTTGAAAATGTTAATTATAATATTTCATTAAAAAAAAAAATTTTATCATTTTCCAGATTGGTAAAATTATTACTGAACAATTGCATCAGTAATTTTGTATTTGAAACAAAATTGTCCAAATGATATATATAATATGTTTCATTTCTTTCTCTTTCTGCTTGTCATTGAAAAAAATTATAATGTAATCTAAACACAAATTTACTTTTATTTTGATTTGACAACTAATTTTACTGAAACATTTTCCTGATGGTTATAACCGCCCTTACATAAAGAAATGTAAGTTTTCAATGAAACGAATTTCAATAAGCTGCGTATAAGTTCTATGATATTTTAGGTAAACGTTTCCCGAAGTTTTTAATTTTCATAAGACATTGGATAGATAAAAAATTTTTGAATATAAGGATTAAAGAAATTCGATTTTCTTTATTGTTATTAATGTATTGAGTACGAAATTCCAAAAAAAAAAGAAAGAAAAATTCCAAAAAAAAAAAATTTCACAAAATAAAGTCTAAAATTCAAAATTGAATGGCAAGCCCTGTAAATATGGGAGATGCTACCCATAGAACCCTGACTGACAAATTATTGAAACCCTAATTTTGTAACGAACTATTAAATTCTAATTCAGAATCTCACATATACTAATACAAATAATAATTCTAAAAAACAAATTTGTCCTAATACTCTGATTTTCTAAGCCCCCATATAAAATACCTTCTAATTAGTTTTTTATATGCATATTATGTAATTATATAATATAGTCTATAGAATATAAAATTTTCTTATGGAATTTGTTTTGTGTAACTTATTTTCTTTTTTTTTGAAACCCCGTTATTAATAATCTACGCGGGTTAAGACATTAAATAAATGCTGACGGGGTCATAAAGGCATAGGTCATAAATCCATATTTCATGAATATTTTTGAGTCAATGTGGCTTTATGGTTCATTTGAATTGGTCATAAAGCCATATTTTTTATAAAAAATTTTGTGTCAATGAAGCCATAATTAAATTTTTGTAAAATAATGATTATAAAAAATAACTTCCAATTTTTCGATGCAAAAACGGGGTTCCAATATTTTATTTGGATTTTATGTATTTTGTTGTTGAAATATGCATATAAAAAAATAATTAAAGAGGGATTTTATAGTTGATTACAAAAATATAGTACTCCGTTTTTCCCAGAATATTTAATGCGACATTCCTAATTAGGAGGGAATTCTTAATTAGGTTGGATTTAAAATCAGAGTTTAAATAATTTGTTTAGTGGGGATTTCGGTACGGCAGCCACTATACAATATTAAATTTTTTGATATTATAATATCTATAAAAAAAAATAATTAGGAAATTGTTAGAAAGAACATTATTTTGGAATTAGTTAATTAAATTGGATAGATTTTCTTTTAAAGTATAGTTTTAATTGAATGAAATATAACGCCATATGTCTTCATGACCCATTTAAATGGGCCATATCGGGAATATGGCTTTATGACTCATTTAAGTGGATCATAAAGGCATATTTGTGAAATATGGCTTTATTATCTTTGGCTTTATGACATACCACCTAAATAAACATTTAAAACAACAGAATATAATAAAATTACAATACAAATTTTGTGATGTTAATTTTTGATAACTAACATGTAAAAAAATAACATGATATCAAAATATTAAAAAAAAAAAAAAAAAAAACAATTTCACTATAAAAAACAAAAAAAAAAAACTAAAGTTTAAAAAAACAGTTTTTATAAACACTTATAATATAAATTAATTTTTACTTTGCATTTATAAAACTTTTTAATTTTTCTTTTTTATTGGTCCTTCCAATGTTAATTTTACTTTCATACTATCTATACAAAATATGATTATAATAAAACAATATTTTAAATTGTAATTGTATGATAATAAAATAATATTTTTTTTAATAATTCTTTTGTTTGTTGTAATTTTTATCATTATTATAATAATAATATATTTAAAAATAAAATTTAAATTTTTATAATTAATTTTTTATTTAATTGTTTTTTTTTTTTGTTTTTTTATACTTTCATACAGAATGGGTGTACAAATTCCAACAACTTGGCAAGGTGTTGCAACACAAGCTCAAATATCACCAGCTCAACAATTGGCAGCAACTGGTGTTACTAGTGCTGGTATACCACAAGGAGCTGGAGTTGTTGCTTATCCAATACAACAATTTCAAGTTAGCCCTCAGGTATGTTTACAATATAATTAATTAAAAAAAAAAAAAAAAAAATTATAAAAAAAAAAAAAAAACAAATAAAAAATCAAGAACATACAAATTGAATGCTTTTTTGCTTGTTGCATGTTATACATTTTTTTTAATTATATTTTGTTTTTGTTTTTGTTTTTTTTCTAACTATGTATTTAACTATTTAACTTTAAATTTATTTTTTTACATTATTATTAACATTTATAACATCTTATTTTATCATTCATAACAATGTTATTTTTATACTTGTTATATGCTAATTATATATATACATAATATATTATATGCTTGTTATATAACCTTATTATTTAATATTTATTTTTCTAGTTTTTTTTATTAAAATTTTTTTCGTTTTTTTTTTTTTTTTTGTGAAAATATAATTATGTTATTCATATTTTTTTAGATTATTAAAATAAATATTATTTAAAAATATCATTTTCTTTTTTTTTGTTTTTTATTTAATTTATTATTATAATAATATTATTGTTAATATTTTCATTTAATTATTCAAATTAAATTTTATTTACTTTGTTTTTTCTATTTTATAATATTAATTCTGTTTATAAATTAATTTAACATAAAAAAATAAATAAAATGTTAATTAACACTTTAATGCCCAACTACTATAACTGGTGCTTAATAGATATTATTAGTTTTTTTTTTTTTTTAACAGTTCTAATGTAGCTATCTAAATTTTTAATACAGAACATTATAAAAAGAGAATAAAGACAATTTAAATTTGTTTTTTTTGTTTTTTTATTAATAAAGTTATCACCATAGTTACCTAATCTTTTTAAATAACGTCCCTTTCGAATTGATTTTTTAGAAGTGTGCATTAGTATGGAGTACTTTTTTTCATTCCAAAAGAACAAGAAAACGAAATAAACTGTTTTTTTTTTTTATTGGATGTGTAAGATCGTGTGCTAATCGGTAATATATACTTGCTGTAAAATATGTTGAAGAAAATTTACTGTGCGAAATAAAATAAATTTTAACATTCAAAATTTTCACTGAATTATTTAAGTTTATCAACAATTTAAAATGAAATATGGTGATTTTAAGTATTTAATAGCATTTAAATCATCTCGCTTAAAGATTTATTATCAGTTTTATGTAAAACTAAAAGATAAAGTTGTATGGTACGATTATTTATATTTTGCTCTATTTTTTTTATAATCACTTCATATATTTTTAGAAAGAAAGTTTCTTTACTTTCAGTCTTACTCAATAGTAAATGAAATGTATTTATCATCATTTATAATGTCTTAGTCAAAATTTTATCTATGTATGTAGGGTAGGTAAAATTAAAATTTTGATGTACATATTCACGACACTTTATTTCAAAAAATTTTACTTCAATACGTCAATATGAAAAAAATAATTATCGATTATCGTTTATGACTTAAGGTGTGTGCTGAATAAAAACTTATCGATTATAGCACACACCTTAAGAAATAAAGTTTCATTGTTTTTAATAATAATGTATTTCAACAAACAAATACCAATACTTTTGTATTTCAATACAAAAAGTGTGAGTAAATCTAATAAAAAAAATCGGGTATAGCCAATCAAGCTAAAATTTATCTAGTTAGATAAAATTTTGACTAGATTTGAACTTTTTGGCTATTTAAAATTGAGATAAGTTCTTTAACACATTTAAAGCTAATTTTCCCGAAGAATTTCGTGGATATTATCACAGCTTTAGAAAGGGAAAAATATAGTTTAACTAATTATAGTTTAAAAAGAATATTATGTTATGAAATTTATTTATAGGATAGATTTTGACAGCTAAAACTGAACATAACCTAATTTATTAATGCTTATAAATATATATTATGTTTGATGACTTTTTAAATTTAAAGTTCAATTTTAACTAAAAATTTCAAATTTTTTTTTTTGTTTAATAAGTTACTAAAATTAACACATTTTTAGTTTTAATAATATATACCTACCTTTTTTATACTTTAACTTTTACTTTAAGAAAAGATGTAAAAGACATTGTTAAGACATTGTTTTATAAAAAGATGTTCTTACTTTAAGTGAAGAAATTTTTTAATACATACATTAACTATACATTATTTTTACATACATTAACACATATATAGTACATACAGTTGCATACATATAATATACATTATTATATAATAAATATGTATATATATATATATATACATATATATAAATATCAAATACATAAATATCAGATCCAAATATATACATATTATGTATGTTTATTTATTAAATAAATTTAATATACTCGTATGTGTATTAAATATTTATTATGCGTATAACATAAACTACTTAAAGATTCTTCATTTAAAATAAAAAAGTCTTCATATTCACTTAAAGTAAGTAAAAATTATTCACTTAAAGAAAAAAATTTTTCAGTTAAAGTAAAAATGGTGTATTTTTATACCTACATAATAAATAGTGATTGTTTCTCACTAATAAACAAAAAAAAAAACAAAAAATTTTACAGCACATAATAGATAAGCACATATTTTGAAATGTTATATTTTTTTTTGACACTTTAATTTTGAAATTCACGATATTTTTAAAATTTAAATGTCATGGATCCATAAAAATGCATAACAGTGTGAAATTTTTTTTTTTGTGTAATAATTGTATCAAAATACAAATACCTACATAGGTATATTCATAGACTGACAGAACATATTTTCAAATGTTCAAATGTCAAATTTTCAATCAGTTTCACATTGATATTTTATTTTAGCTTTATCTCTTTCACATACATATCAATTTTCGATTTTATACCTATGCTCTAATATTTTGGTGAATATATGGTTAAAATAAAAATTATGTATGTAGCTTTTGATTGAAAATTTTATATTTTTATTCTAATTTTTACATTTACAGAACTGAATTAATTAGATAATTATGCCTAAAGGATGATTATGTCTAAAGGTAGATAGATATATATTAGGCACTACAGTAAACTGTTAAATAATTTATATTTAATAGGTAATTAAAGATTTTAATAGGGGGCCTCGGTGACCTAGTGACTAGTGAGTAAGAGCGTATAAAATTACGCCACTTTACGACATTTACACAGCCACGCCTGAAAAAGAAAGGCTGTGTAATTTCCTGTTATGTGGCAGAGAAATGCACTGACGAAAAAAAAAAAGGAGATTTTAATTATGGATAATTTCAAAAAATTTTCATTTCGCTTTGCAGACAAATTTTAGTTCTTCAGCTCTTCACTTCAATGTTTTGTAAATTTAAATTGATACTAACATTGTCGATAACATTGAAATAACTAGATATTATTTTATTTTTTCCTTAGTTAGTTATTATCAATTTAATTTTTTTTTATTTAATTTAATATTTTTCTATTGCTAATATTATGTATATTCGTAAAATTTAATTTTATTGCATATTTTTTGTCAGTATCTATATATTCTGCTTTTTTTTCTCCATTAGAAAAAAAAAAATTTTTTTTTTTTGCAAATTCAATAATAACAAATGTATAGTAAGTAGATGAGCAAAATAAAAAAATATTAAAATTTATTTTATTTAATTAAATAAAAAAACAAAAATATTAATTCTATTTTTATAAAAAAAAAAAAAAAATTGAAATAAAAGTAATATTTGCATTTTTAAACTCACATAAACATTAAATTCACATAAACATTAAAAGACATTAAAATATAAATGTACATATTATTATTATGTGGTTGGCAAATGTTTATTTTTTGCAAAATGATTATTTACCCTTATAAATTAGTTTTTATCATAATAAAATATTTTTATTATTGCATTTAAATATACTACCTACATACATTTTTTTTTATTCATATCGATTAAAATCTAAGAGGTTATTACCCGATACAACGGTTGATCAACAATGTTGAATCAATTATTGTAAAAACCAAATGACTGTAAAACAACCGTTGTATTGTATATATTTTGATATTGTGAACAGTAATTGAAACAATAATTAGTTGAATGGTCAAAATTTTTGAATGTTTAACCGCCTATGGAATAGAAATCGTATCGTACATTTTGAATTATTCAGTCATATTGTACCGATTTTATTATTACATATTTAAAAAAATTTTAGAAACTTCGATATTTTATTTTTTGTAAATACAAAAATAATATAGCAAAAGCAATTGTTATGAATTGAACAGTAAAACAATTAAAATAATATTTTTTGTACATACATATGTAGCTTGAAGACAGATTTTAAAGTTGAATGGGTAAATAATGCGCTTATAGAAACTAAGACATTTTTAAAACCAAATGAATGCATAAATATTTTCGTTGAATTGAAATTCTCATCAGATTTTATTGTGTATTTTAACAACATCACAGCAACACAACAGAATATCGTATCAAATTGATCAATATTGTTTTGTCATTCATTTTTTAAATTTATATCGCCAGGTGCTTGGTATTTTTTATTCTTCCGAGGGTAGAGTGAGGGGATGGAAATCATTAAAAGTTGCTATAAAGGAGTGAAATGAACATAAGTTCTCTATGAGTGTGTTGAAGTTTTTTTAACCACCAAAAATTATTTAGTTTTTTTTTTGATCAAACAATGGCTTGAATGCCTGAGTGGGTCGAATGCATAAAACTGAACTTAAACTCAAATGTCTTTTTTTGAAAGAAAAACTACGTTTTGAACTTGTGATTTTGTTTGAAAAAATAAGATTTGAGTTCAAGTTGAATTTTATGAATTCGACCCACTAGGTTTTACGGTCTTTAGTACTCCATATGTACTGTCTGGTCAAACGAAGTTGACTTAAGGATAAAATAAAAAAAGCTATTCGCATAAAATAATCATTTGCCTTCGACAAAATATTATGTACTTACATACTTCTATATGTATATATATTATATATTTTGATAGTATCTCTAATAAAATTTATACAAAGTTTTATTAAAAAATAAAAAAATTCATTTTGAATACCATTTTATGATTACACAGAGAGAAAATAATATTTATTTGTTTTATATGAATATTAAATTAATAATTTTTGTTTTTACCAACTTTTATTTTGCATTAAATTGTTAATAATAAAATACATACATATTTACATATATGAATAATTAAGTTAAAAATACAATGAATTTTTATTTTATTTTTTATTTTTTTATTTTGCAATATCATTTCATTTGTAAAAAAATGTTTAATAATTTGTAATGAATAAAAAAAAACATAATAGATTATTTTATGAAATTATGAACTATATAATAATGGGTGATTTTCTTGTAAAAGGATATTTCAGTGGTTTGTCGTTGGATTTTGTAAAGTTTTCAGTATTTGGTTTTTCTTTACATAATATAGCAAATTGATGCTGCGTTTATAATAGACAAAGGTTCTATTTAGTTGGTTTTTCTTTACATTACCGAAACTATAATTTGGTTCCGTTGTTGTTTACATGTAAAGAACTTAGTTGCTTACTAAGAGGTTTTTTTATAGTTTGTGTGTGTAAACAATGGAAATAAAATAAAGAATGTAAAGTAGATATAGGGCGAGGCCTATGGGGATACGCTTGGGTTTTATGCTCCACCAGCAGTGTAACATCTGATGTAAGTCCTGATAGCTCCTTTCTGTAAAACTCAACTGAACTTTCGAATATTTCTAAAAAAATGATGTTTCCTGTATTATTTTAGAACGTCCTCAGAAGCATTTTCTTAATTTTTGTGGTTAGCAATACGTATAGAATTGTAGTACATATATGTATGTTTGTTATATGGATTGTAGGATATTTTTGATTTTCATTCATATTATTAAACGTCTTAAACCCATTTCTTTTATATCACTTTTTAATAAATGTCAGGGGCCTCAGTGGCCTAATGGGTAACAGCGTATAAAATACGCTGTAAACACCGAGGGAGTATGGGTTCGAATCTCACACACGTGATAAGAGTTATTCCTCCTTACCACATTTACAGTCACGCCTGAACAGGAAAGGCTGTGTAATTTTCTATCCATATTTATGTGGCAGAGAAATGCATTAAAATAAATAAATAAATAAATCTCACTCCGAGACTCGTTCACCTTTTCTCTTTAGTATTCATTAATAATTATTATTTAAATTACAAAAATTTTAAAAGAAAATACTAAAGCAAGAAATTAAAAACAATAAATTAAATAAAAAATTTTTGTTAAACTGTTAAAAAATTAAATAACTTTACATTTACTGTTATTAACTTTACATTTACTGTTTTTTAGGTTCACTTATACGAGTATAGTGATCTTTTCTATTCTTTTCAGTTTTTTACAGTTGCTTACAGTTCTTTGCAGTTTTTTGTAGTGATTATTTACAGGTATATGCAGTTATTTGTATCATTTATCATTACATTACATCTATGTTATATTAATTCTTCATGCTAATGGGCCTTTCCAGACGAGTAGTGTCCTCTTTCGTTTCGTGACTACTTTCCTCTTTTTTTTATTTCCACACTGTTCCTCTCGATAGTCGTTACTTTTATATGTGTGTGTAAATATTTCATTTTAAAACAAAATTTGTTGCGAGAGGTAGATAATAAATATAAAAAAAAAGCACGCATAAAACAAATAAATTTTTTTTTTGTATTTATATTATTTGCCTGAAATTTTTAAATAATATATATTATATATGTATGTACCTAGAAATAGAATAAACTCTGTACTGTGCACATAATTTCTTTTTGTCAATAGAATATATTTTAATAATTTCATCAAGTGAAAGATCAAAAATCACTTTGCTTTTTTAAAAATTTGCTGCGACCGTTTCAAAAACTTTTTTCTTTAATTTTCCAAACGAGAATGAAACGTATGTACAGATAAAATTTTTTTGACCCTCATAAAAATTTTTATTTGAGTTTTTGTTTGTGTTAGTGGACTAAATTTTTAAACTCTAAAATTTTGGTTTAAAAAATTACTACTAAAAATCCCCACCACAAATTTAGTTTATAGGCAAGAGGGTATGAAACGAAGGTAAAAGTAAAAAATGACGAAAGAGGACACTACTCGTGTGGAAAGGCCCAATAACCTGATTTTATCCTTATAGATAATATATAGGAGGTATTTGGTAAAATAATTTAAAATCGTAGTTTTAAATAAGTGACTTTTTAGTTATTCCTGCCTATTATAAATTAACATTAAAATATTTATAGTGTTGAACAGTATTTCTCATATATTGATTTGATTGATTGTTTCATTGAAGTGTGATTTATAGTTATACAAAATAAGTACATATCTAGTAATTTTTTTTTTCTTAAATTTTTCAACAAATTTTATAAATTATGTATGTATATTTAATTTCTTTATTTTCTACTTTCTACTAGTTTTTACTTTGTTTTTGTCTTTTTCATATTATTTAATATTTTCTTTTTTAGTGCATTTCTTTGCCACATAAATGTGAACAGAAAATTACATAGCCTTTCCTTTACAGGCATGCCTGTAAATGACGTAAGGGGAAATAACTCTTACGACATGTGTGGAATTCGAACCCACACTCCCTCGGTGCTTACAGCGTATTTTATACGATCTTACCCACTAGGTTACCGAGGTCCCCATATTAATATTGTAATTCCATTATAAAGTTCAAAAATATAGTATACATTTTTTGATTATCTATGTATATGCCCTACAATGAGTTAATCAGTTATAAAAGCTTTGTTTGACTGTTAGTACCGCTGTGAAAATAATTTGACATTTTTTTTATTTAAATTGTTTTGTAAAACAGAAAGATATGAAAAAAAATATTGCCCAATTTTAATATATTTGTAGTACGCTGTTAGCATGCTGCAAGAGAAAAATTTGACAAAATTTTTGACATTTGCTGATGACAAAAAATTAATATTTTTCCTGTGAAAATTTGACATTTGATTCCATTTTTAGTGTATTATGCTTTCCGTTGCTTTCAATTAAAAGCGGTTATATGGTTTAAATTTTTAAAAGCTTATATTATTTGTTGTAAACTGATTCTGAAGAATTATTATTAAAACTATTTTTATTCATTTTATATTTATTTTATTGAATAGGTATACAATTTTTATTATTTATATTTTCTATAACTTTGTTTACAATAAAAACTGCAAATGTTATAATATTGTCAATAATGTGCATATACATAATATAATATAAAAATCAAAATTTTTCTACCAATTGTCAAAATTCTTTTATTAATTTTTCACTGATTTTTCTCGTCATCTTTTACGAGCAAAAAATTTTGACAGCGTAACAGGGCTTTACTAATAGATAATTTCTTTTCGTGACGAAAAAATATTATTATTTTTTTTTAATTGGTTGTGTTGTGTAATATCATCGGCCGGCCTTGCAACAATCATTTTGTAATTTTCCAAAGTATATATTATTATTTAAAAATGAATTCTAATAATATATAAAATTATTAAGATAATATTATATTTTTCTAAAGAATTAAAAAAAAATTTAATAAAAAAAAGATATAGTTTAAATAAATTGTTCAAAAAAAAACTATTAATTTTTTTCTCTGTATAATATTAAAATATTACACATTAAATGTCTATAAATTTACATATATGTATATATGTAGATATATATTATAATATATACATAATATATATACATATACATATTACATATTTATTTTACACTGAAGAACTTTATTTTTTAGTTAAATTTAATTATTTAATTTTAATTTACACAAAAAAAAAACTTTAATAATACGTATTCTATTATTTATATAAAATAACAAATGAAAATAATTTAATATTTATAAAAATATTTTTTTTTTTTTTTTTTTTTATTTGAATATTAGTGTTTTTTTTTTGTTTTATATATGTTATTTTTTGTTTTCAATTGTGTTTTCTATTTTAAAAGTAAAATATTTCATTAATAATACCTACATATAATAATATAATATTGTTTTTAATGTTGTTTAGTTGTTTGGTTGTTTTGATTCTATATTGTTATTTTTTCTTATTAATTTTTAATAAAATTTATTGTTCTTGTTTTTATTCAATTTGTTGTTTTTCTTTTTTTCTTTGGGAATCTATTTGTCTTCTCTTTACTAACGCTCATATTATTTTTAAGGTTTACCCTTTACTTTTGCAGGCACAGTAAAGAAAATTTTAAAATAAAAAAAAAAAAAAGAGTAAAATTGTAGATTAAAATAAAATATAAAATAAACATAAAAAAAAAAAAAAACAAAACATACGATAGAAGGGTGTAATTTGTAAACTTAAATTTATATATAAAAAAAAAATTAAAAAAAAAAACAAAAAATAAAAATAAACTATTAAAATGAAAGTTACATAAATATAATTATTTTTAACAAGAAAACAAAAAAAAAAAAATAAAAAATAATTGATATACATACATTATATAAAATATATAATAAAGTATATTATAATATTATATGAACAAGAAATATGAAAGAAAGAAAATAAGCTAAATAAGTAGATTGAAGCAAATTATAAATACATATATTTATATACCTACATAAATATATATGTACATATATATATATACATATGTGAAAATATTTAATTAATAAAAATAACAAAAAAACAAAATAAAAAAATAAAGGAAATCAATGTACTTGTAATATTATGAAAAAACAAAAAAAAAAAATAGATATAAAAAAATAATGCAACATATTAATATTAACATAAAAAAAAACAACAAGAAAAATAAAACAAACACATATACACACACGCATCTCAAGCTTAGTTTAATATATATGTATATATATATATATATATATATATATATATATATATATATAAGATACGTATAAATATATATACAAATAATTAAAAAATATTTACATATAAAACATATTATTATATATAGAAAAGAAAAAAAAAACAAAAAAAATCTAGTAAACAAATTCAAAATTATATTATAATATTATTAAAAAAATATTAAAAATAATTAATATGTAAAAAAAACAAATAAAAAACAATTAATTAATAAATACCATATATAGAAAAGAATGTGTGTTTCACAAAATAATAACAATATTAAAATTAATTAAATATTTAATAGTAATTGTTGTTTTTATTTATTAAATTTTTTTTTTTTTTTTTTGTTATTAATTATTTAAAATTTTTTTTAGTTTTACGTTTTTTTTAAAATTAATTTTAATTAATATTAAATATAATTTATAATAATAAAAAAAAAAAGAAGAGAAAATAATAAATTAATTAAAAAGTAAAAATATATATGTATTAATAATAATATTAAAAGTATAGCATATATAGGTATACATTTAATGCAGTAATTCTTTCAATAAATGAAAAAGAAATTTTTCGTATCTGAAGTATATATAGAAATTTATTAATTTCATTATTTCATTTTGACCTTTTACACGATATCCTTTTTTGTATTACAGACAATACAATAGGTATAGCTAACATTTGAAATTTTTTTCGATAGATAGAAATATTTATTGAATAACTTGTAAAATTAATAAATTTAATATGCAAGGTTAATTTGTTATTAAATAGGGGCTGCTGTCCTAAAAATGGTAAAAAATGTCATTTAAGATAAAAGTAAAATTATAGCTTAAAACTTTATAAAAACGAACAAATATTGAGATTTTAAAGACGAGGTCTTATGATATTAATATTTAACATATTCAGGATATATTATTGTATACATACTTATACATATAATTATCTAAAAGTGATTTTGTTAGCCTCATCAATGATGTATTTTATTTTTTTATAAAGTTCTTTATGTATAGAAGAGTTTAACAGGAGGATTTTTTTCCTTACCACTCCTATAAGGAGCATAAGATATCGACTAAATCATTTATTATGAATACTTGACTAATCGTTAGTTTTTCAAATTATTAATTTCACTAACTACGGATTACTCGGATTATGTGTTAGTCAAGACAATTCAAAAGCTTACATTTGAAATTACATTCGAACTTCATTCCGATAGAATTATGTATTTATTGAGTGATTTGTAAAATTAATTAATTTTTAAAAATTTAATATTAATTTTTTTTGATTATTATTTGGGATAATGCCATTTTTTTTTTTTTCAATTGATAAGTGTTACATATTTTATTTATAAAATTAAAAAAAGCATATAAAAAATGCATCTACCTATATATACCTTATTAGCAAAAAAAAAAAAATTAAAAACAATATAAATATGCCAATTTATTTTAGAATATAAACAATTAACCGGAAATATCTATTTCAATAATAAATAAATTAATGATTTTTGAAATAAAAACATTTTTGTTTTTGTATTGATTAATTGTTTTCTCTTTTTTCATTCCTAATAAATGTATAAAATGTTAAATTAAATGAATATAATATAGTTTTATATTTTTGATTAAAAATAGTGGCTCTTTTTTTACTTTAAAATTTTTTTTTGAAAATATGTGCTTAAATTATTCTGATCTGTCAATTTTATTTAATTGAATGAATGACATTTGTACCATAATATCCATTAGATATATGTCAATGTAAAGTAAATTTTGAGGAAAAGTGAAAAAGGTTTTTTTGTGTACCTGTTTATAGGTAATCCTTATATCCACTACACTTTACTCCAATTTACAGAATAAAGAGAGTTATTTTCTTATATTAAAAACTCAAGTTCTACTTAATATTTTTTTCATATGAATCCAATGGTGAAAATAACGGCAAAGTTAAGTTAGTCTCATATTTTTAAAATTTAAACATTATATTTTATAATATTGTAAAACATTATTCCTTATCAAAATACTGCTTCTTAAAAATTATGCATTCTAAAAACCACTTTTGGTTACACCCTAATTTTTTTTTCTTTTTATTTATTATAACTATAGAATTATTTAATAATACAAACATTTTAATTTAAATTGTTTAGATTTATAATCAGGGTTATAATCAGTTATCAGGGTGTATATAATTGTAATAAATTTAATTAATATAATTATAATATAAAAAAAAAATTAAATTATTATACGATATAATATAATATATAATATAATAAAATATATCAAATTTCAATAGATATTAATGTGATCGTAGAAAAATTAATGTTGAAAACCGACAATTAAATCAAACAAGAAAAGGAGACTATAAAAGTATCACATAAAATTTATTATTATTAATTTGTTGTTGTATAGGCACTGGGTACATATTTATTTTACCGTATTCTAATACTCTTGTTCTTGGTTTTATATACAAAAAACAATATCTTATATTATTTTACAACAAAGTCTTTCGCCTCGTTAGTATGTTATGTTTGATACTTTATTTTTTTTTTTTTTTTTTTTTTGTGTATATCTCAACCTTGTTGTATAGTTCGAAGTTATTAGAGTTTTACTTTTTCTTTAAAAATAGGTACCATTTTTTAAATATATTTATTTGATTGGTTAAAAACGTTTATCCAGCGGCCAGACAAGATAGTACTATAGCAAAATAATGCACAAATATATGAACATTTTCGACAATACTATTGTATTTTTTCAAGTATTTTCTTTACTAGTTTGATATTGTATTTCTAGCTATAACTTATAATTACCAATTCCGTAATCCGGACAATTCAAAATGGAGAAAAATAAAAAAAATATTCTTAATATTCAACGTTTTTTGTTGTTGTGTTTTTAATTTGAAATTTAAAAATTTTAGTTTCTGAATAAAAAAATCTAAAAAAAAAAAAATTGAGAATAAATTAAATAAAACTTTCTAAAATTAATAAATTTTTAAATAGACAAAATGAAGTTAAATTCGAGTATTTTCACACTAATTTCTATTCGCTCAGAATTTCCTTTTACTCCTTTTTTTTTTTTTCATCCTTACTTTCCAATTTTTTTTAGTTTTTTTAAAACTATGTGCTCGCATATCGTCTTTTACTTTTTAGTATTCGACATTATGTATTTATAACAAATAAAATGTCTTAACAGTTATACAGATAATAATTTGACATTTCGAATTATACACTCACACACGAGAATAGTAATACTATCTCTTCTGGTTGCTGGGTTACATTGAATATTAATTTATGAAATTTATGAAATGTCAACCATCATTTAAAGTTTTTACATATATTATTATATCTAATAATTATTTCCATATAATTATTTAATTATTTTTATTTATTTAATTAAATTTTTTTTTTTTTCTAACACTTAAATATTTAATTTATAATATTAATAAAAATGTATTTAATAATTAATTTTAATTATTTATTTTAATTATTGATTTATGTTTCTAAAATTTACTTACACTTTTATTTTACATTCACCCTATACATACATATATACAATTTACACATTTAAAATAAAAAATAATGCTTTTTCTATAATATTTTTATTTTTATATTATAAAAATTATTACGTCATTTTGTTTTTTTTTGATCCACTTATAATAGGTATAATATGTATAATATATTACCTTTTTTTTTATAATGTCTTGTGTTTTTTTTTTTCATATTTACGTCTTTTTTTTATCTACTCTTTTAATAACACACACCATGATTTTTTTTTTTACTTTTACACTTTACATATATAAATTATAACTTATATTTAATTTTACAATAAATTAAATAAATAAAGAAATAAACAAAATATACAAACAAATTAAATAAATTTCTATTAATTATATAAATGAAACTACCTATGGTATATAAAGATAATGCACTTTCATTAAATTAAATTTTTTTTTTTTTTTCTGTTTTAATCTTCATTTTAATTTGAAAATTAAATATTTGAATTGTATTACATTATTTAAATTATTATTATTACATAATATTAAACATATTTATATATACATACATAAATTATAATCTCAAAAGTGTATAAATAAAATAATGCAAAATTGCACTACTTGAAAAGCATCAAATCAAACTCATATACATACATATATAAATTAATTAAATGAAATAATAATATATATACAGACGTATGTTTAAATACATACATATATAATATATAATATTATGCATATATATATATATATAGGTTATTATTAACATAATTAAAAAGATTCAAATTAAGGTTTTAATTTAATCAAAACAAAAAAAAAAAAATTATTAATCAAAATATTAAAAATCAAAAAAAAAAAAGAAAAAAAAAAACAAACTATAGCTGAGTAAAATCAAAACAACTAACTTTTAACTTTTATTGAAATAAATTGGAAATCAAAATGGGATACAATTAAAATATAAACAAAACATAAAAAAAAAAATTTGAATTTTTAATGAATAATAAATAAACATATTTATTTATGTTATATTTATTATTACAAAATCATTATAAAATATCATAGCATAACATTATCAGATTATAAAATATATAATGCAATAAGTAGGTATATTATGTATAGTTTGATAAATATTTAATATTTTATTTATCATTAATAACTTTTTTTCTATATGTAATATGTATACATACATATATATACATATACATTGTACTCAAAATTGTCATTAATTGACGCAATATATTAAAGCTCTATTCCAAAAACATCAAAACATTTTTTTTTGAGTACGTACCTAACTAAATATTATAACGGTTCAATAATATATTGTCAAGTCGATTGCATATAAATATTAATCCATAGACATAATCCATCCATCTGTCAAAATATCAATTTTCGGCCGAACAGCTGTTTGAAAGTGTGACAGGGATGTAATTGATTTTTAATAGATTAAATAAATAAATAATGACATTATAGCTTAACTTCAAAATTTATATAATATGTAAATTTTCACTTATGGGGAAACAATACAATTGCCCAAAACGACATTATATTCAACATTTATGTTGATTTTTTTTTGTTAAATATTTGTTACAATACAAGCTATGTCAAATTCGAAATATTTGAAAATTAACATAATTAAATCTGTCAATTGACAAGTCAAAGTGAAAATCCAAGTCAATATTCAAATTTTTTTTTTTTTACAAGTTACTCTTTATTCTCTTAAACCCTTAAAAATTCCATTACACAAAATTATTGAAGGTTCGTCTATTTCATATACTTCATATATAATTTTTATATTTTCATATTATAATCAAATTTACGCGTTCTTATGTTGTTATGTTTCCACTTATTTTTTAGTTACGTTTTGACATTTAGCGATGTTGATTCATTAAAAAAAAATGTCATTTAACTATGTACTATTATGTCATTATAGTTCGAGCTTGAAAGAAACAAAATGATAAAAAGTAAAATCCTAAAAAATTTTAGGATTTTCAAATCATTTCGATTTCATATACATAACATTATGTTACTTAACTATATAACATCTTAAATACAATGAGCATAGCCATCGCAAAGAAATATTATACTTCTTCAAAAATTAAGCGGTAATCAAAATAACATAGTTCAATAATATGTAAACGTCATATTTTTTCATCTTCTTGACATATTCATATTTAATTTAATTTAATGACTCATTTGTCAAAACATACATAATATGTCGAACCATAATAACATATTCAAATATAAACATAACAAAGACAAGGAGCATTTCTCTGCCTCCAATCAAATAATCAAAATAATATAGTTCAATAATATGTAAATGTCATATTTTTTTATCTTGTTGACATATTCATATTTAATTGAATTTAATAACTCATTTGTCAAAACATACATAATATGTCGAACCATAATATCATATTCAAATATAAACATAAGAAAGACAAGGAGCATTTCTTCTTTTTTTTAGAACGTTTCTCTGCCACATAAATGTGAACAGGAAATTACACAGCCTTTCCTTTTCAGGCGTGGTGGTAAATGTCGTATGGGGGAAAAATTCTTATGACGTGTGTGGGATTCGGACCCACACTTCCTCGGTGTTTACAGCGTATTTTATACGCTCTTACCCACTAGACCACTGAGGCCCCTACAAAGATAAGTGTAACATAGAAAATAATTATAATAAAATTTTAGAAAAATATAAGAAATAAACCATTTAAAAAAAATACAAATATGTTTAACATATCTAATGTTAAAAGTTTAAAAGATATATTACACGATGAGTAAAAAATTATCAACAATGAAATGTCAAATTTACTATGTCAATTCCATTCTGATCGAAATTACTATATTTAACGAAACTAACGAATCTAATATATGCCTGTTATGGGCAATTTCACTATAGGTTTCTATAAGCGGAAATGAATACCATGTTGAAATATTGAATTTTGGTTATCGTTTTAAACATATCGAAAACAATACAATAAAAGTAACAGAATAAAAGTAATCATTAAATTTTCATTGAGCAAAATTTGATCAATATTTTAACTTTAAAGCAAAATTATTTCAACTTTGACAGCTAATTTTTCATATATTTTCATTATGCATTGTTTTTTTTTGTTTAAATCTCAATAAATGATTTTTTTTATGCACATTTACTTTAATTTTTTTCTCTATTTATTTTATTTACTTTTTTTTTTTCATTTAAATTTCACTCAAGCGCTTTCAACATTTTCTATTGTACATGAAAAATTTGGTAGTTAAATTTTTTAGCATTTTCCAACTTGATGACTTTGTAATGGCTACCACCCTCATTGTGCTCAAAACATAATATTGTATTTACACAAGAAAATGAAAATATTAAAAATTAAATTTATCTAACTACACTATCTAACAAAAATTTAACTCTGTACTTAAGAGAATAAATTGAATAACTCCTATAGTACGTAGACTTGTACAATAAATAAAAGAAATAACACAAAATTAATTTAATAGTATTAATTTTCCTTTTATCCCTTATTTTAATTTTAATTTTATGTTATTATTGTATTTCTTTTTTTGAATTTTAATGGTTTGTAATTTTATTAACGGTCAGAAAATTTAATATAATGTATACATTCAAACGTTTCGTATGTATAATTGTTAACACGCGCATTTAAATATTCTAAGAAATATTCATCATTTAAAATGATTATTTAATAAATTATCAGATATACCTAGTAATTACAGAATAATAACAGTTTTATTTTCCCATATAAAAAAAAAAAATAAAAATTGCGAAAAAGCGCGAAAAATGAAATAATTAACATTTTGCGAAATAATATCTAAATAATTTATTATAAATTCATATAATAATATGCACAACATTTAAATGCATTAAAACATTATTTTATTTAATAAAAATAAAAAATTAATATTAATAATCATTTATACATAAACATAAAACATATTAATAAAAAAAAAAAAATATGTAAATTTAAATGAAACATATAACATTCCAGCATCATTATTAACAAAATAAAAAAATTTTTAAAATTATTAAAACAATATTATAGGTATTTTAAAAGGATTATTTATTTTTCATTTTTTTTTTCCTTTACCAAATTTAAAAAAAAAGGAAACAAAAAAAAAATAAACAGCATTAAAAACTAAAATCATTAAATTTATTTTTATTATTTAATTTTTTTTTTTTTGTTTAACACAACAATAAAATAAACATAAAATTATAAATTTTATTTCAGTTACCAGATGATGAATGGTTAGCAGCTAATTTATTAGTATAAATTATATTATAATCAAAAACAAAATAAATTAATATTTTTTAAATAATAATTAATTAATAATAATTATTATTAATTATATGAAAATTTTTTGGAAAACATTACGATATAATGAAAACATTTTTAAATCTTGACATTTTTAAAAAAAAATTTTTAAAACAAAAAAATATTGTAAATTAAAACAACGTGCTCAATTTTAGGCTTTTAAAATACATAAATATATAATTTTAATACGGTGACGATTAAGTGGATTGAGTGAATATACGGTTACGGTATATTCACTCAATACGGTAATACGGTTAAGTGGATTGAGTGAATATAAGTAGATATAGTGGGTTGCAAACCCAGTTTCAGAGTTGAAACTTACACAAAATTCAGAAACTAAAAAAAAAAAAACAGTTATAACAAAAAAATTGTTATAAATTTTTATAGTTTTTTCAATGCCCCTGTACGTATCTTCAAACCACAATTGACCAGCGAATACTCAAAAGAAAACATTTAAAAGGGCAGCTTATTTGTACATAAATCTTATAAGAATATTTTCTTTCTTCGGAGGGCTTATTCATGTGCAGAAATATCTTTTCAATTAAATATCTATAAAATAACAATATAATATGCCATTTCCTATCATGTTGTAAAATTTTATTTTTAAAATATTCTATATTAATTTATAATTAAAAAAAAAAAAAAAAAACGAAAATAATCACAAAAAAATAAATGCGCCCTCGTATAAATGCGCGCATTACAAATCAAACTAAAAAATAAAAATAAGAAAATTAAAAAATTTACAATATTTTAAGACAAATGTAAAGAACTTTTATTTTTTTTCCCTTTTCTTTTTCATTGTTTAAGCGCCAAGGTGATGGTCCAAGTGTTGCCATTTGCCCCATTAAAAAATATGCCATTTTCCCAAAAAAAAATATATAATAAAATATTATATTTAGAAAAATAAAAATTCCACTTTATATTCAACTTTTTTTTTTTGTAATCTATGAGAAATATTGTCTATCAAAATATTGAATTTGATGAAGATGAAGATCTACATATTATTAAAATTAAAAAAAGTTGTAAATATATAAGTAAAAAGTTGTATGTTTTCCATTCTAAGGGAAATTTTTATTTATCTTTTGTTATAAATAAACTTATTTTGTAGGTTAATTTGAATAATTTTGGAAGATGACAAAAGCATAGTAATTGTAAATTTTGCAATGTAAAGTATTTGCAAAAAATTCTACTGTAATTCAACACATGAACACAAGAAAACCCAAAAGCTTCCAAAATATATAAAACAAAATTGCGAAAAAGTAAATGGCACGTAAATTTCTATTTCCTAGCCTATTTATATTTACATTTGTTTATCATTTCAGAATTAATATAAATAAAAATGCATATTAATTGTAATTGTCAAAAATGTCAACAAAAAATGTCTGTCAAAATAAAAACAGAATAATTGCCAAATAAACTTTTTTTGAAATTTTCAATTATATCATGTTGAAGATTTTCGAAGCAAAATAAAAATAAGTTATTTTCGAGAAAAATATATTCCACAGCGGAATAAAATATTCTACTTCGGCAACACTGGGCCAACCCAATCCGTACTTTATTTCGACAGAGCAAAGTATTCAAAGTATAAGTACTAGTTCAATGCACATTAACTTTGAAAAGTTGCTTTAAAATTTCTTATGTGTCATTTTTTGTGAAAAGTAAATAAACAGTTAAATAAGTAATTATTAAAAGTAAATAAATATTAGTTGCTCTCTAAAGTCTTAAATATTAATAATAGAAATATAACAATCTATAGAAAAATTGGTGAAAATCTTATTGATTTAAAGAACACAATGTCAATAATTTGTAATATTTACAATAAAATTATAGGAAATCCTAAACTTTCCTCGTATACAATCTTATTTCTTTATAATAAATCAAGGCTTGTTTTATCCCAAATACATATTTTTTATTAAACTTTAAAATAACAAACTCTTTACATTTTAATATTCAAAATAATGTAAAACTGTCAAAGCGTTCAAAGCAAAAAGCATCGAAATAAAAATTCGTCATATAGTATTTTGCTTCGTTCGGTTTAAATATACTTTAAGAAGTATCTAATGTCTAATTCATTTCAACTGTTAAAGAGAGTAAAGGAAACAAATTAAGCATTGGGCAATCACCTTTACTGCTGATAAACTTTTTTTACTGGTATTTTAACAGACGAAGTATTAAAGAATTTTCTAATAACTATAAATTTCGGTTAAAACTCGAAAAATTAGTTGAGAGAGTTTGGGGTTGAAGGTACAGAAGCATATAGGCTTAGCATTGCATCCTTGTTTTAAATTCAATTTTAGTTTTTACTTTTTTTAAGGTTCAAATTAGAATATACATAGTTTTAAATACTATCATAGTAACAGGTCATGAAAATTTTAAAAATACAATTGCTTTTTTTAAGTTTTTGAGGTATATGATTCTTTATAAAACGTTTTTTCTGCTCACAATTAATGATATTTTCTACAAAAATTTAATTATATGCATAAAGAACATTAAAATTTATTTTCATGTTCCTTTTTTTCGCCTAAAAAATCATAACCAAAAATTATGTTATATGAATAAAAAAATTTTTCGTAACTTACTTTAATTTTATACACCCTGTACGAGCCCTTAGGCTCTTCTGGGATATTGTTTTAAATAAATAAAATTAATAATTTATTTTATTTTTTAAAGATTTTTCAAATTTTTCAAAATTATAATCGTAATGTTTTAAAAAAAAAAAAAAATTATAATCAAAATTTAACAGCAAATAACTATAATAAAAGATTAAAATTTGATAAATAAAATATTTAATAACAAGAATTAAAAAAAAAAGATAAGTATAATAGTATATATATATTATATATAAAAATAAATAACGTATAAAAATAAAAAATAATAAAAAAACAAATATTTTTAAATAATAGAACAATCTAAAAGAAAACATCAAATATTATTATTAATAAAGACATAAAAATTCTAAAGATCAAATGAATTTTTTTTTTCGTTTCAAAAAAAGTTTTCGTTCATTTGATTAAAAAAAAAAAAATAATAAAAAAAAAACACAAAACAAAATGAAACAAAAAAAAAATCAAAACAGCAATATTTTAATCCAAAATGCGATGGCAATTTAAATATTATATAATATATAAAACATATTATACATATTATTATTATTATAATTATTATTATTATACACCCTATTAAGATTATTTATATATTTTAAGTTATTTATGTTATATTTATATACTGATTATTATTAATAAAACCACAAAAAAAAATAAATAAAACAGACATAAATATAATTGTTTTTATATATATATATATATAAATATATATGTGTATATGTATTTATAATTTAAAATAGTTATTAATATATTAAGTTGAAACATACCTGTAACAGGTATACACCATATATTAATATAAAAAAAAAAATACTTTTAATTAATAATAATTATATAATATATAATTAAAATATATTATATACATTTATTATATATTATATTAGGTGTGAAATAATAATGTTGATTTATTATAAAAAAAAAAAAATTATTAAAAACTATTTATTATTTAATATTTCAATTATAAAAATTGAAATTAATATAATTAATAATATTATACCACAAAATTACATATATAAAAATATATACAAAATATCTATAAAAAAACTATATACATACAATATTATAATTTAGAAAAAAAAAAATTAAAAGCAAAAATAAAATAAATAAATTAATTAAAAATAAAATATATAATTATTTTAAAATGTAATATCTTCCAACCATTATACATTTACTATAATAATTAAATAATATTAATATTATTATTGCTTACACTACAATTTGCTATAAAATATATAATTTATAATAATATATTATTTATTATATTATATATAGAAATAATTTGATCAGTATTTATTTTTAAAATTAAATAATATTCTATGATATTTAACTGTTATTAATTTTAACCCAGAAAATTTCAGACCAAATTTATTTATTTATATTAATATTACCAATCATAATAGAATAATTTAATATTACAAAACTGTTGACTAGTAAGGTGATTATTAGGTACTAATACTATTATTAATTTGTATATTAATATTATTTTCTTTATACTTACATTATATTTAGTAGAAAAGGGGATTTACTTATAAATTTTCAATAAATACAACTTACAACCTGTGCCTGTTACAATTGAACCCAGAATCACTCGGTTAATAAAAAACGAACTTAACCACTAGGGCAACCGAGACTCACTGAGAGCAATTTATTGTGTTGGTATATATAGTAATTAATTATTACCAACATATTTAAAATTATAGACAAATATCTAAAAAGTTAAAATTTTAATTTTAAATAAAGTTGTTTTGTTTTTTATTTGTTTGGGTAACGATGATGAGAATCATTTGAAGAGACGCCAGACAGTTATGGGAAACATTAACTCACTAAAAACAGCATTCCCTTCTTAAAAGAGGAATACAGATGTTTTGCGTTTAGTTCTTCTAAGCCTTCTTCTTTTTTTTTTTTTTGCGAGGGTAGGTCGAAAGACACCAATGGGATCAAAATACGAATTCTCTTTGGTAGTGTTGAACTTTAACCAACTAAAACGGCATTTCCCTTTTAAACCTAACATTAGTTTAAAACCTTTGGCACAATGTACTATTTGGTTTGGGGATTGGGAAAATAGGAATAAAGTAGATTGGGAAATGTAGAAAGTTATTGGATGATAAAAGGATTATTTAGAACAAAGATGTTGATGTTCTTTTTAAAATTGTCGATATCATACATGTTATGATTGCCAATTTTAGGGAATACTTCCGGCGGGAATACTATATTAGGGAATATAAGGGAATATTAGGGAATACTTCAACCTATTCCATATTTACGTTGTACGCATTCTATGTGCGAAGGTGTGTCACTTGACGATCTTTAAGGTATTGGGGTTAGCGTGTGCAGTCCTCCTTGTATCTTGCTTGAAATTTTTTAGAGGAGGCATTAATGTTTTCATTTCCTCTGAACAGGTTCCTATATCAACAAAATATCTATAAAATAGAGTGAGTGCTCCAATGAACCGTCGATGATCTACTGGAGCCAGAATTGAGGTAGCAATGGGATCGTTTATTAAACGAATTGCTCTGTTTTGCACTTTGTCTAGGTATCCCAATGCTGCTTGTAAAGATCCTGTCCAAATGTGTGCATTGTACTCCGTTCTAGGCCTGATTAAGGGTTGTAGACAGTTAACATATTTAAAGAGGAAAAGAACATTTTACAGCAATACAGGAGGCCTTAACATTTTGCTGATTTCTTAGCTATCCCAAAAACATTGTTGGACCAGTTCAATTTTTGGTTTAGCTCAATGCCCAAAATTTTTTCTAAATCATTATTTAGTTCACGTATAGTGGAATTTTTTGATGTTACTTTACTGGATGATTGACGTTTAGTCTTTTATTTAATTTGTAAGTAGCTACAAAAGTGTTATCGTTTGCAACACTATTGATAGAATTGGAATAATATTTTTGTGTTAAATGTGATTATTTTAATATTTTACAAATATATGGCTACTTTGTTCTTATAATTTTTAATTTGCATTAAAACTTTTTTAAAATAGAGTACAAAATATTATACCATAATATATACTCAATTCTTTTGCTAATGTAATCATTAAAATATTAATTAAAATATGATTTTTTTTGCATAATATTAAATTTGATTTTTCATTAATTTTTTCAATTTATTAAACATTTACTTTTTTGATATGGTATTTAATTAAAAATGTAATTTACAAAAATTTATTAACCCCATACAACTGTTAAATTTTTAGCATATACGCCCAATATTTGTAACCGAAATTTTCATTTTATAATATTATTTTACATCATAAATATAACCAAATAATATATTATGTATGTATTATTTATGTATATAACAAAATAACAACGGTAAAAAAAATAACCGTAACTAACATTTTACCACCTCATGATTTATGAATAACATATTTGTATTATTTTCACCTTTGAAATAAAAAAAAACCGAATCGCCCAGCTTTTTTTTATTTTATGTTCTTTATGGCATTGCCCACACGTCCTCATAAAAAAGTATTCAAATTTTTTACGTCAAAAAATTATTTTAGAGCAAAGTTTAAACTATTTATGAATCACAAAATATGTTATGTATCTATGACCCAGACCGTTATTTTTATTTTATAGTTAATAAAATCATTTACGATATTATAAAAAAAAGTACGATCTTTGTTTTTTTTTTTGAAATATGTAAACTTAGATTTTTTATATTATTTTAAATTCTAATTTCAATTTAACTGTCTTTAAAATAGTTAAATTGAAAATTTTGTATTTTCATTGTTAACAAGTTCAAAAAATGAAATTCTTAGACTTTCTTCTTCAATAAATGAATAACTACTGACCTTATCTAAATATAATAAAAGACAAGTTGCTGCTGCTGAGTAGCGTGCCCTACTGTTATGTTAAATGTTAATTTAACAAATGTTATACTATGAAAAGAAAGAAACGTACATCTGATATTTACCCATATAACAGATAGAAAACAATAAATATTATAATGTTATGCTATGAAATGAAAGAAAAAACAAGGCAGTGTATAAATCAAAGTTTTTAGAGGGTCGTATTTTTAAGTAGAACATTATAAAATTGTAATAATATTTTTATTTAAATTTTGCTAAGTAACATTTTCTTAATTTTTTAAAAATTTTGCCATAATATAGTACAATTTAGAATCAGAAGTTTAGCCCATAATATAGATATATGAATAAAAATATGGGTATACATATATTAGATTTATTATAGATTTATTAATTTTTATATAGGCAACAGTTATTTATATGAATGAATGGACGGTAAACATAAACGAACAAAAAAAAAATTCAGAATGTTCTATAGGTTATAATTTATATTTTTTAAATAGACTGATGTATAAATTTAATATTTAAAAAAAATAACAGAAAACAAAAAAAAAAAAGTAAAATGTAATACTGCGAAGATAAATAAAAACGAATAGAAAAGAAAAAAAGAACTATTAAAATGTTATGATTTTAAAAGAAAAAAACATACGTCTGATATTTACGTACATAACAGATAGAAAAAAGAAATATTAAATGTTATGCTATGAAAAGAAAGAAACGTACATCTGATATTTAGGTACATAACAGATAGAAAAAAAGAATTAAAATGTTATGCTATAAAAAGAATGAAAAAACAAGGCAGTGCATAAATCAAAGTTTTTAAAGAGTTGCATTTTTAAGTAGAAATTATAAAAAAATAAAGCGGTGCGTAAAACCAAAGCTTTTAAAGGAGCGCAATTTAAATTATAAAATCACAATTTTCAATTAAATTTTGAATGTGTAACATTTTCTTAATTTTATGCTTCTTTTATGATTTTTATTTTCTAAAACTTCAACATTATATGCACAGCCAATTTTTATTGTTTTACATAAAAGGTGCGTAAAACTTACGGTGTGAAGATTTTGTAGAGAAAGCGATAGATAAAGAGTCAGAATATTATTACGGATAGAGTAAAAATTTGTTTGAAAAATATAACAAAGAAAGTTTTGAAGCATTTGCTATGGCAACCATAGAAAAATATAACAAGTGTACTATATATTATAATTAGGTAAATGCATCAGATCAGTGTAGTTTAGTTTCAAAATTATAAATTTGATACTATATTTTTTTCGAAGCGAAAATTTTTGTTACTATTGGCAAAAATTTATTTACCATTGGTTTTTAATCCAACCTTTGGTGTTTTAATCCAAAGCTTGACAAAGAAATTTACAAGAGATGAGATTTATTAAATAGTCATTTTTATTACATTTTTGAAAGAAACTACTTCACAGCATCATTGAGGTTTTTCATTATTTAAAACACTTTAGCAATAAATTTTACATTTATCAATATCTAAATATAATACATATATACAAGTATTTGAATAAATATAATATAATATAATACAAGTATTTTAATAAATTTACTAAAATTAAATTGTTCATAAAACTGAGGAAACTTTCACAAAAGCTATATTTTTCTACTTATACCCGTCGTATGACGGGCTTTTTTACTAGTTTAAATATAAATCTCATTTTCTATATTATTATTATATTATAGTAAATGGAAATGACACTACATAAATAATCATGAACAGCAAAAAACTGTAAAATTCATATTCGTATTTTTATTACATGTTAAGGTCGGTTTATTAAGGGTCGTTTACATCGTTCAATTAAGATACTTTTGAAATGATTTACACGAGTAGATACTTTACACTTTATAATAATTTGGAAATTATGCATTTAAAATCAAAGATCAATAAAACAAATTTGAAAAAATTAAAATATCATATTAATTTTATTTATTTTAACTATTTTAATTTTCTTTTAATTTGAAATATTGAAAAAAAAAATAAATTACTAATACAATATATCATTATATATACCTACTCTTATAAAACCTTACCAATATTGTTAGATCAAAATAGAATATTAATAAATAGAGCAATATGTAATAAATTCCAAAAAAAAAAAAGAATATTATAAAACAATATATTATTATTATTATTATGTATTAGCGCAATAGTATCTATATATTAATAAAATAAATATTATTTTCACACTTGCATACACATATTAAAAACAACACTATATAATATATTATAGTATTAGTGATAATAACTATAATACCATACAAAAAAAAAAATTAATTAATTAAAAAAAAATTAAAAATATAAACTGAAGATAATACAAAGTAAATTATAAAAATATCACAATATTAAAAAACAAACATAACAACATTATACATAAAACAAAAAGTGTTATTTTAAATGTAGGTAAAAATATTTTATTGTTTATATTTTGCTGAACTTAATACAAAACAAAAATAACAAAAAAAAAAAAAACATGAATAAAATATCAAATAAACATTAAATATATAAATATAAAAAAAACAAACAAAAAAAAAACGAATATTACATTTTAGATAATACAATAATAATTAAACATAATATAATATTATAAAATAACAGCGATTTGATTAATGTATAAACAAAAGATATGAATATTAGTAAAAAAAAAAAAAAACAAACACAAACAAAAATAAAATTAAATTAAAGTATAATAATATAAATATACATTAAAAATATAATATAAACTTAATGAAATGTTTTAATGAACAAAATATATAAGAAAAGCATTAATATCAAAATATTATTTAAAGAAATGATATAAATAAAAATAAATAACAATATAAATATATATATATATGTATATATACATATATATAATAGTATATATAAATAATATATTATTATATAAATTTGTAGTAATTTTAAATGAGAGACAACAAAAACAAAAAAAAAACCGTAACCTAAAATAATAAACAAAATGAAAATTATGATATTATTATTGAAGCAAAACAAATATATATATATATATATATATATATATATAATACATATACATATATTATAATAAATTAAAATTAATTGAAAAACAAAATAATTGTATTAAATAAATTAATGATCTTAGGTACACGTAGATAGGAAGAGTTTTTGTATCTAAAAAAAAAAAAAAAAAACTTTTTAGTCGTTTTACAAAAAAAAAAAAAAAAAAACAAATAAATAAATAAAAAGTAGAAAAAAACGTGAATAAATATTAAAAAAAAAAAAAAAAATTATTTTTAAATTAAAACCAAATTTCAAAAAAAAAAAAAAAAACGGATAAAAATATTATTTTAAAATTTGTTAAAGAAAAAATCACGCAAATGATGAGACCAATTTATTTATTTTTTTTTTTTATTAATAAAATTTTGTTTTTTTTTTATTAATTTATTAATATATATTTTTTTTTAATTGAGAAATAAAAATATTTATTATTAAGCAAAATCATTAATAAAAAAAAATAATTATATTATATAAAATATAAGTTGAAATTATTGACCAAATTCAGATTTCAAATTTTTCATTTTAATTAAGTGTTTGATTTTTCGTAATAAACGTTTTGAAGAACGAAAGAATTATTGACAAATTCTAAAAATAAAAAAAAATACAAACACAAATAAAAAACAAATACATAAATAGAAAAAGCTTTTGAAATAACTTGAATAATATTCTTCTGAAATAACTTATATTATATAACTATTTTAAAAAAATCAAAACAATATTAAAATAGTATATTTTTATATACGCAATAGGCATACATAAACGCATATAAGAAATAATGAAAATATATTATTGCTTTGAATCGGTTTTGAATAAATTTCTGATGATGCAAAAAATATTCTATTAATGTTCTTTAATTTTTATAAAAATATGCCTAAAATTTGGTGTATTAATTAATATATAAATTTATTAATTTGCTTTGTATAACATAATTCAAATTTTGAAGGCCTATATTTTAACATCGAAATAAATTAAATTAATAAGAATTTTTAATTTTATTTATTAATAATTTTTGTATACATATATATTAATTTGCAAAAAATTAAAATTAATTAAAAAAAAAAAAATACATTTTCTTTTTTTTTGAAAAATAAAATTTTATAAACAATGTAATATTTTATATAATTTTTAAAAGCTTGTTGTATCTATCTGTTTGTTTGGTCAATAAAATCTTTTCTAACTCCTAACAAATTAATTAATTAAAATTATTAGCGAAACAAAAAAAAAAAAATTAAATATCAACTATATAATAAATAAATAACTAATTATTATTGAAAAATAGATTAGAAATCCAAAATTAGAAACCAAAACAAAAAAAAAAAAAAATAAAGCTGTAATAATTATAAAAAAAAATCTAAGACATTCTATATGGAAGCAATGCACAATATAAATATAAATACTACAAAAAAAAAAACAAATATATATATATATATATATAAATATAATTTAACAAAAGCAAAAAAAAAGAAAAAAACTAAAAGAAAATTCTGTTAAAACTTAACATATTATACATATATTTAAGAAAAAAAAAAAAAAAAAGAAAACAAAAACTAAATAATATTTAAAAATGAAAAAGAAAAAAATATTTGTTGTATACTTATATACTTATATATTATAAAACTAAAGTTATTTTTAGGTAATATTAGGTGTTTGTCGCAAGTTAATTTATATACAATAATGTAGTTGTTCTATTTATATATCTTAATATTAGTTGATTTATCCTTTTTTGTTTTAATATTTTATTTTATTAATGAAATTTTTTTTTTTTTTTTTGCTTTTAAATTTACAAAACAAAAATTATAATAATATTGTTTTCAATGACAAATAAACAATCAGAATATTTAATTTTTGTAAATTTTTTTTTTTTTTTTAAATGAATATCCCCTTTTTTAATGTTTATTAAATCATATTTCAAAATATTTTATATAAATTGATTTAATTATTATTAATACAGGTATTTTTAATTTTTTTTATTAAAATTAATTAAATAAAAAATATGACGGTAAAAACAACTAATAAAAATAAATAAAATAAAAGTATATGTATATGCAAAAATTAGGCTGAAAACACATCAACGCAGTTATACGTATGCAGTATATAATGGTTAAGATGTATTTAGTATAGAAGGTACTATAAATATAGTATTCTTTATTATTTATTATTATTTTATTATTATGTTTGTGTTTATAATCATACTTTTCACAAAATATATAAAAATATTAACCATGTTTTCTCAACTAAACCGTAAAATATACAAATATAATAAAAATGGCTCCATCTATAAAATATTACAAGAAAATTATATTGTAAAGTAATTAATAAATATATTCTGTTTGTTTATTAAATCTAATATTGTTTTTATTTATATTTAAATTATTATTAATAAAACATTGTGTTAATTTAGAAAACAACAAAAACCAAGAAAAAAAAACGCACGAGTAAATTAAATGTTAATGTTAAAATTTTGAAACAAAGAAAAAAAAAAAAAAACTTAAAAAACTAAAACAAAAAAAAAATTCATGTATGTATTAGATTTTGTAAAGTAAATCAAAATAACCCAAATATATATATAATATATACATATATATATATGATATACACCTGCATATTATGTATGTTTATATATATATATATATATACAATAATATTAAATAGCATGCTAAATTAGTCAAAACAAAAAAAAAAATTAAAATTTTTTTTTTTTGTTTTTAGAAGTAAAGCGAATGTGAGGCATATGGTCAATTTAAAATAAATAAATATAAAACAAACCCTAAGTAATATAATATATAAATATAATATTATTTAAAAACCAAAAAAAAAAAAAATATAATATTTATATATAGACACAATTATTAAAAAAAAAAAAGAAAAAATAATAATAATTTGTTAACAGTATGAAAAAAAGATACATTTTTGAAGAAAATAAATAAGTTCAAAATCATAATAAACAAAAAAAAAAAAACAAAAACAAAATAACAATATTATGTTTAGAAAACAAAAAAAAAAAAAAAATATGTTAAGAAATAGAAGAAATAGAGAAAAAAAAAATCCAAAAAATAAATATATTAAATATAAAACATGCATACATAAAAATATATAGTTTAAATTGAATCCATAATTTATTATAAATAGACATAAAAAAAAAAACAAAAAAACAAAAAACAATTATAGAATTCTTAAGTAAAAAAAAACAAAAAACAAGTATATAAAAATGAATGTATGTATGTACATAGATATATACATATGCATATAGAAAATAGAAAAAGATAAAACTTTTTATCATATATGTATCATTATTTAAATAGCAATTAAATGAAAACAACAAAGAAATAAACAAATGCTTTTAATAAAACAATATCAAAAATGCTGTTCTGTTGTAAACCAATCTCGAACAAAAAATAATTCAACCAATATACAAATCATTGCTTTGATCCAAAGTCTAGCAAAAGTAACAAATATCCCTATCTCCTAGAGATCTCTAAATAATGCATTTTTTTTTTGACAAGAATAAACAAAATCTATTTTCAAACTTTTAAATTATTTGTGACAAAATTTTCACTCAAATTAAAGAGTGAAAATATTTTTTTTTTTTTTTTTGAGCCTTTTATTTTAAATCTTAAAAATTTTTATTATGTTATTTATTTAATTTTCATGTTTGAATTAAAGATTGTATAAGCTTTTTTTATTGGTTCCAGTGTTACCATTTTACGTATATATCATATTATTTGGTTAAAAGCACCTATTTACTCAAAAAAAAATTTAAAAAAAACTCTAAAATAAGTGTTTTATTTAGAGATAGAAGAAGTACAGAATACACAAATACAAAATCTAATAGAAAAATTTAGCAAAAAGAAAAAAAAACAAAAACCAAATAAAAATTATTGTTTTTAAAAAACTAAATTAGATACAAGAAAAAAAAAAAAAAAATTTTAAAATAAAAATAACAAGCAAAAATTTCATTTGAACATAAAAATTAATAAACAAGAAAAACAAATACAATATTTTATTTGAAAAAAAAAAACATTAAAAATATATCAAAACATACAATATATACATAAGCATAAAAAAAAAAAACAAAAAAGGAGTAAAATAATAAAAATTAAAAAAAAAAAAGTAAATTTAAAATTTTTAGTACACACAGTTATATGATATGCGTTTTAAAACGAAATATGTTTTAATATATAATATGAAAACAAAAAAAAAAAAAAAAAATTTAATAACAAAATATAAAAATTAATATAAAATATATATAAATATATATATATACATATATAAAAATATATTATAATTATTATCATTAAATCATTAGAAATGACTGTAAAAGCAACAAAATTTTTTGAACAAAAAGATTATGAGATATGGAGATGAAAATATTATGTAAACGCAATTTACAAAACAAAATAATGTTTGAAGAAAAAAAAAAAATTTAAAATTGAAAAATAATCAAATAAAATATTAAACAAAAAAAAAAATATATATATATAATAAATATATATATATATATATATATATATATATATATAAAATTGTAGTAATGATAGGTATATATATTATATATATGAAAACAAAAAAAAAAAAAAAATAGTTATTTAAAAAAAGAGAAAAAAAAAAGATATTGTAATAGTATATATACATATAATTGATATTAATATATATGTTTATATACATATATATAAATATATAGATGTATATGATATTAAAAAAAAAAAATTAAAAAAAAAAAATAAAAAAGCAAAATAAAATTTTGTAAAAATATGAATAAATATTGTGTTTTGTTTTTTATTTAATTTATTTCAGCTGTTAAAGTCCAGTAATTACAAATCTATTTACATAACCATTTGTGTTTAGTGGTTAAGACATGAATCTCGCCAGAACTTGGATTTAAAACCCACCTGGGTGATTTAAATTAATACAAAAATAATATAGGTTTTTCTTATAATATATATTATATATACATATGTAATACTGTAATAATATAATAAAATAAAATCAAAATAAGTACATATATACCTACATATATATATTAAATATGTATATCAATCTAACTAATATCATATAGTAATATTATATAATTAAATCAAACATATAATAATTCTTGTGTATGAGATAATAGATGGCGCACAAATAAAAATTTTTTTGATGGTGGTTATTATACGTCAACAGTACAGATTTTGACTATTAGAAGTTGTTACATTTATCAGTTGCAACTTTTTTCAATTTGTCTGTATGTATTAGTGTAAATTTCTTTAAGAAAATTTCAGTTAAGAAGTATAAGCATTCTATATTGAGAAGTATAAGCGCTTAAGAAGTATCGAGCGTTCTATATGGTGACAAAAAAAAAAATTCTCAACCCATATAAATTTTTTATTGCTTGTGTCTATGTATTTGGGAAAATGCAACAGCTTTGAATAATTTTTTGTCGAAAATTTCTCTTTTAACGACAACACTAGTGCAAAAGAAATATCCCCACCAAAAATAAATTCTAGGGAAAGACGGTGGAAGGCAAAATGAAAGAAGATGCAAATGTAACAACGTCTAATGCTGCGCAAAGTCTTGTATGATAGTTACAATCGCAAGTAATCAACTGTATAGTGCAACTAATTATTACAGAAACTGAAACATTGTCAAATATGAATATTAAATGACTTAGTGGGTGCTCTTTGTTCCCTATAGGGGTAAAAAGGAGAAAAAAATAAAATACAAATCTATTGGGTGGAATTTTGAATATTTGATAAAATTCAGTAGATACGTATAAACAGTACACTTTTAGAAACCCATGCTCACTTTTTTAATTATCTACATATTATTTATATATTTTTTAAATTCTGTTTCATGGCTAGGAAATCTAGATTAGTAATTTTTTTCCCACATCCTTTTTTATATACTTAATTCTTATTATAAAAATACTATTATTATCAGGCTTAAATTTTACTGTTATTGTATTTTTATGTTCCATTTTATGTTAGAAAATTTAATATTACCTTCTTGATTTGCTCTTTAATTTTAAATATGTAGAACTCATTGACTTTTTGTAAAAGGAATGGTCTATTTAATTAAAAATCTATTTGTGGTAAATCTTCGTAAAGAAAAAAGCATTTTTTTCACTTCTTAATGTTTAAGAAAATTTTTTAGGTTAGGTGTAAATATATAGTTTACTACAAAATATCTTATTTCTCAATTCAAACGGAATTAATCGATATTATGCTACTTTACATATTACCAAATTTAAAAAATACGCCTTATAACACTTGCCGCTAAATTAATTTCAAAAGATTGACAATTACTGTAAATCTTGCAATAAGCGCAAGTAAATCTAAATTTACAGTTGTGATTTGCGTTATTATTAATAGTTTACGTCGCGTCTAGAGCTGGTAAAATATACAGTATAACGTTTTACACATTTAATTAATTTTTTTTTTTTGGTTTTGCAGGGGTAGGTGTAAATCTCGAAAGAATATACCAATATACCAATATACCAGAGATCAAGGTGGGTGTTACATTTTAACCAACCAAATGCCATCTTCCTTTCAAACAAAACATTAGTTTAGAACCATTAACTTGGTTTGGTTTGGGGATTGAGAATTACTGGACTAAACTTTAGAAAACCGCAGCCTATACATCATTAGATTTTAATATTTTTTTATTTATTTATTTATTTATTTATTTATACCAATAAAAGTACAAAAGGCCTTATAAGTGTACATAGGAAATCACAAATTTAGATTAAAAATTATAATTATTAAAAAAAGAAAAAAAAAATGTATACAATTATTTACGTTAAATTAATATAATTTTACAGTTCAATATAAATTAAGAAATTACAAAGCTAATGATTATATAATATGTAATCAACAAATACCTAACAACAATTGCAATACCCAAATTTCAGAATGACATTAACAACTAGATAATTTAATTTGAAGAGAAGGTGCAAATAAGAAGCTAGCAAGACAATACTATTAAGAAAAGCCAGGTCACACAAAAAAAAAAGAAAGAAAAAAAAAAAAAAAGAGAGAATAACAATATTAGTAAGCAATCAAATGCCGAAGATAGAAATTAGGTGGAACTTAAGAACAGTTTGCAATCAATAATAAATTTACTAATAGATACATGGGCTTTAATTGAAGTTGGTAATAGGTTCCAGAGCTTGATAACTCTTACAACAAAAGAAAGGTTCATAGGTCTAGTAGTAAATCTAGGGAACCGAATTTGATTAGTTCTTAAAGAATGCAATTGATTAAATTTAGAAAAAAGATAAACAGGGAGTGATGATCGATGTATTTTAAACAGCATAATCAGACAGCGTAGATTATAGAAAGTTCTAAGTCGCGGACAACCAATTACATTCTCGGTGAGATGTGAAATATGATCATACCGGTCCAGTGAATAAATGAATCGAGTTGCGGAGTTTAATGATCTTTCTAGTTTCAAAAATGTACTGGCATCACAACCACTAAAGATTTCACATCCGTAGAGAAAGTGAGGAATTATCAAGCATTTGACAAGTTTAAGACGTACATGTTGCGGGAGGAAGAGTTTGAGGAAATGAAGTTTTTTAAATATGAAATATATGCTTTAATTTATTACAGCAGCCTGTTTATCCCATTTTAAGTCTTCGGTTATATAAAGACCTAGACTTTTAACAAGGGCAGAGAGAGGTACTACAACTCCATTAAGGTAAATATTAGGCATTAAGTGTTTGATGGGTGTTTTATAAATAGCTATGGCCTGGGTTTTAGAAACATTTAATTGAAGATGATTTAATTGTGCCCATTTGTACACTTCAATCAGATCACTGTTCATTTTGGAGACACCATTAAGAAGGTAAGGTTTTTTTAAATGCTTCATCTTATAAAATCAGTTGTGGTTTTACAATTATTTTTGCACACTTATAGACAGAAATTTTAGCAAGAAGAGAATTACAAATTAACAAGCCTAGCTACAATAATTACAAAAAAAAAAAAAAGTATTGTAATTTAAAAAATAATATAAATGATTAATTGCATTTCTTTAAATGCTAACATTTACCTGTTTGTCTGACATTTTTTTTTTAAATATATTAAACTCTTAAGGTATTTTTATTACATTATTTTTGTTTTTCTGTTTCCTTTTCTAGTAAAATCGTAATAAAATAGGTATTATTTTTATGTTCTTATAAGAATCTTAAGATTTAAAAAAAAAGGACTAAAAAAGATAAACAGTTTTAAAGGTAAAAGAAAAAAAAATGATATTTTTTTTCAATAAATGTTTCAGGAAGTTATAATTCATCAAGTATGTCTTATATGACGTAATAATTTAAGGTAAGTATGTATTTTACTACTTAAAAAAAAAAAATTAAATCTGATAATTAACACTACATTTAAGACAGAAATTGCAATAAAAATAATAAATTGTAATTTTTATTTAGAAGATATTTTGAACAAACACGAATTATAAGACAGTTAAAAAATTAATGAAGAATAGATTTTTTTTTTTATTTGTAGGTACCACCCAAATCAGTAAAAAATGTTTATGTTCTAATCCTTTAGAAAAAAATGCATTAATCCTTAAATAATTTTATTTAGAGAACCACCATCATGATCTATAAGTGTAAATCGAATCTTTTAAATAAGTACTAAAAATATATAGGATTTACCGTTTTTCTTTTCTGTAAAATATAACGTTAATAAATTGCTGCATTAAAATTTTCTTAATAAAACTTTTTTTTGATTTACAAAACTTAAAGTGAATTTTGTACTTTTTTTTTTTTTTTTTTATTACATATCCCTATTATAATATTATACATATGCATAAGTTTTTTTTTGTTTTTTTAATTTTAGATTTTTTTTTTTTCATTATGAGAACACAAAAAAAAAAAAAAAAAAAAAAAATATTAAAGTAAACCGCAATAATTCATTAGCATGATATGTAAAAAGGAAATGCTTCTTTTGCAATGGAAATTAGTTACTACAAGTAGCAATCTGCTTTATGTATTCTATACACTAAAGCACTAAAGTTACCCATTCCTTAATATTATTCTAGTATTCCTATACCAAAATATGGAAGTATCTATATAGATATATATTATATAACATATTGTATAGGTATATATACTATTTAGCATTCTTTGTTTTTCCATAAAAATTACATTTTTAAAACATTAAATATCGCGTGCTGAAGGTAAAGTTAATTAACTTCTAACTGCAACAAATAGTAAAAAAAAAAAAAATAAAAACAATAACATAATAAAAAGTGAAAATGTTATTTTCTTTCTCTTTTTTCATTGCTTGATTCCTTTTTTTTCTTATAACAATATAATATAATCTTTCTTTATTTTTTTTAATATAAAATAAAAAAAAAAAGAAGGTTTAGAGTTGCCATACTTTAAAAATGTAACTATTTAATTCTGATTTATTACTTTATACTAAATTATTAGTAGATTAGTAGTGGTATATATACTTACATTAGTTGTGTTTTATGTTAATTCTTTTTGAGCGATCTGATATAACAAGGAACAACAATATATTAATAAAATATTTAATATTATTAAATTACTGTTTTAATATATTTTATTTAAACGTAAAAGCGATAGAAGAAGCGATGCAAGCATTGGGTCATCCACTTACATTATGAATAATCAACTTATGATCAGCATAGAAAAACTATCAAAACTAAAGTCGGACAATTTAAAGACACTGTTTATTATTATACAAACCCGTTATTAACCGTTAGGTAATCAAATTATTATAAAAAAATTTGAAAGAATATAAAACAATGTAGAATGTAAACCAACGGTTTTTAAAAACGCACATTTCCAAAAGACAATACAAACTGTTTAGAATTGTGACTTGCACAAAAATTTGAAAATTTCATGTAATAAGAAAAAACGTAAACATATAACTTTTCTGGAATTTTGAACCCTATATAACTAAATAAACTGTTAACACCCGTAAAAATACATTACTGGACCTTTAATTTGTATGTCTTGCCGAAGAAAAATTTGTACAGGTCCTTAAGCTAGAGGTGCCTAAGAATAAGAAATTTTCGATTTTTAGCCCAAATTTCTCTTAAACCGGGGGTGGTGCAAAAAATTTTTTGAAGGAAACTTATTCTAATTCTAAAAGTTCTTTCTTGTCTCAAAATTTCAGATTCCTATCTAAAGGCGTGCCTGAGTTATGAAAAAAAAAAGTCATGCAAGATGTGGTTTTCAGATAACGGTAAATTTAAATGGTAAATTACAAAATATTGCATAATTTTGATATTGCTTGATGGAGATAATAAAATTTTCGCTCTTTTGGTGGTTTTAGATAGTAAATCTATTACGTAGAGCCTGAGATAAATACATCTGAAAATAGGGCTTTTTTGAAATGTTGAGGGGCTGTAACTCTAGAACCCTGTACAACTAAAAGAAATCTTTAACACATTTAAAAATTTATTACTGTAGCTTTATCTTGCCGAAGTAAAATGTGTAGAGGTGCCTAAGTTACAGGTGTTTAAAAATAGCAAATTTTCAATTTTTGAGCCCTAATAGCTCATAAACAGGGGGTGCTTCAAAAAAATTTTCTGAACAAACTTATTCTAATTCTAAAAGTTCTTTGTGCTCTCAAAATTTCAATTTTCTATATAAAAGGGTTCCGGAGCTATAAGGATAGAAAAATTATTTCACATTTTTTCAAACATTTTTTGGAACGGTGCTTTTATTCTCCATTATTTTAACTTTGTAAAAATTTAAAAATTTTCAGAAAAAGTTTTGAACTCGAATCTTCAAAAAAAAAAAAAAAGGAAAAAAATACATATCATAATCCTCCCCTAATCCTTAGTGTTTTGGTAGAGTCAGTAAACCCAAATTTATTCAGGATTAGATGAAACCATATTCAGTACATAATATTATAAAATATCGGACTAATCAACAAAATACTTTAATTCAGGCTTCAATAATAATTTCTTACTTTTTAACGAAAGCATTTTTTTTATCTTCGCCTACATCAAATAATATAATGTAAATAATAATATCAACATTCTACTGCGGTTATGGTTACGTTATTGTTATGGTTCCGGCGAAATCTTTTTAAGTTTTTTTTAAAAACTCTTTCTATATAAAGCAGATCAAGATCAATATTAACCCATTAGGTACATAAAAATTAGATTATAAACTAAAAAAAAAAAGCAAAAAAATCGATTAAAATCTAAAAAAACATAAAGAATTAATATTTTTTTATTCCCTACAACTCTACTTACTTCCAAATCTCCTATTTTAAAATCTACAATATAATGCTATATTGTTTAAATCTGTAAACTAGGATTATTATTTTTTTTTTTAAATGCAATGCAATTTACTACAAGCTATGTATGTATGTTTTAGAATGCAAGAAGCACAATATTTTAATGTTTAGATGAGTGCATTTCCTTCAATACTTTAATGTTAGATTTGAGAAAATCTTCTTTTTCTCTTTTTTCTTCTCTCTTCTTCAATAACTATTTCCAAAGAGATTTTAATAAATTTAATATTTATAAAACACAAAAAAAAAAAAAAAAACAAAAGAAAAGAAAAGAAAATTGCTTGAATCACAAAGGTAATTAAAACAGTAACATGACAAAGTACAGTTATATTAAATAAGATATATATCGTATAAATTTTATAAAATATACACACATACATAAGTACTAATATTATTCTTATATGTATATAATATATAACGGATATAAATCAGTCTTAGTTATTTTATATATGGTATCCTGTTAGCATAATACACAATTTAAAATCTAATGCATCCTAACAAGGATTTAACGGGTAAAAACTAAAATTAATAACAAACAGCAACAACAACAACAACAACAACAATATATTATTATTATTATATGTATATAAAGTTAAGTAAAATAAAATCCGGATAAACAACGAACTGAAAAATAAATAATAAAATAAAGATTTAATGAAAATAAGATGGAACAGTAACAAAAAGGTAATGGAACACTTTAAGTAGATGATCTTAAAATTTTAAATAAAGTTTTATTATTAAGTAAGATGTTGAAAATAGTATCTATAATAAAATAAAAACAAAAGAAAACGAGGAAAAAAAAAACAACTAAAAAATGTTTTTTGAAAAGAAACTTATTTTAATTTTTTTTTTTTTTTTTTTACTCTTCCCTGACATTATAAATGATTATCAAAGTTATTAAAATCACCTTAGAAAGAAAATTTATAATTAAAAAAAATTATTCTAATTACAAAATGTATTAAACAATTTTCATTGATGTTAGGTGTAGTGTAGGGACTTGTGCAACTTTATAATATTATAGTAAATAGTGTCTTTATATAATTACACCATTTTTTAGTTAATAATTGACTGAGTAAATAAATTATTATAATATTCATAAAACACCAAAACTTAAAAAAATTTTTGGGAGCATACGAAAATCTTAAATTTTTAAATCTTATTTGTTAAAATCAAATTGCATTGAAAAAATCCCATTATTTTAATAATTTAATTTTTCAAAATATCTGATTTTTCAAAATTTAACTTTTTTCTACTAAATGTAAAAAATCTTTAATTTTTCCAAAAAATTATGTTTATTTTACAGTGTCTCAAAATATTTGAATTTATTTGGTGATTTGAAGGCGGCTGTCACTATTTTTTAAATACTTGAATGTTAAAATATGTATGTAAAAAAATAATAAAGAAAGATTTTATAGTCGGTTAAAAAATCCAGGGTTGCATAATACTTCGACGATTTTGGTAAAATCAGGGTTCTAACGGCGACCTCGCCTACTATTTTAAATGCTTGAATGTTAAAATATGTATGTAAAAAAATAATAAGGAAAGATTTTATAGTCGGTTAAAAAATCCAGGGTTGCATAATACTTCGACGATTTTGGTAAAATCAGGGTTCTAACGGCGACCTCGCCCACTATTTTAAATGCTTGAATGTTAAAATATGTATGTAAAAAAATAATAAGGAAAGATTTTATAGTCGGTTAAAAAATCCAGGGTTGCATAATAATTCGACGATTTTGGTAAAATCGGTGTTCACCCACTTCACCCACTATTTTAAATGCTTGAATGTTAAAATATGTATGTAAAAAAATAAATAGGAAGGATTTTAAAGTCAGTTACAAAATCTAGGGTTCAATAATGATTCGATGATTTTGGCAAAATCAGCGTTTCAACGGCGGAGCATCCACATTTTTAAATGCTTGAATGTTGAGATATGAACTAATGTAAAAAAATAATTAGACAGAATTTTACAGTAAAATCAGGGTTCCAATAATTCAGCGACCTTGGTAAAATCAGAGTTCGAACGGCGATCACTATTTTAAATGACTGAATGTTGAAATATGTTTGTTAAAAAACTCTATGCTAACCCTATTATATGTATAAGGACTGTAATTAAATAAAATTAATGTGAAATAAGTTTTTGGTAAGTATAAGTATGCTGCATTTTTAATTTAATGGTAAGTATACATACACGTCTTTAAATGTCATTAGGAATACAGCATAAGATAGAAATACAATTTAGGTTAATCATTGTATATTTTTATTTTTTGTTTTAATAGTTTCTGTATAAGATAAGTTAAAATAACAATTTTTAAAAAACTTTAAAATATTCAAAGAATTCATAGCAAAACGAATTATGTCTGAATCGTTTTTTTTTTTTTTTAAGAAAAAATAAAAATTTTAAGTTTAGATACCTACGTCTACATATTATCTTTTATAATAAATAAAATATAATATATTTTATATATAATAATTGTATTAGTATATAACAAAATTTTATATAATCTTAACACCATAAAAATAAAATTAATTCTGACATAAATAACTTTTTTGATATTTAATTTTCTCAATTGAAATAGAAGAATTGCAACCGTTGTGTAGGTGAAAATTTAACGTATCTATAAATTTGATTAAATTAATATTAAATTAATAGTAAAGTATAAAATTTATTAAAAAACAAATAAAATATAAAAAAAATAAATTTGAAAAGAGATGAGACTTTACTATCAACAATATACAATATTATCTCAAAAGTTTTACAAGATCAGGTTAGTTTTTTTTTTTTAAATATATTTCCAGTCATTCATTGCTTTTGATTTAGTCCTCACCATAGTTTTTATCTCGTACATACCAAATTTTATCGAATTCTTTTATATATTCCATTTGTTAGTAACGGTTTTCGTGTTTTTGCCTTCTTCTCGTTGTTCCCCGCTAGGGTTCATTTTTAAATCAATAGCTTGAATGCAAACTTTAAATTTAATTTGGAAGAGTGTCCAATTCAGCTCCATTTAAATTTTGTTATATATGGTAACTTTTTAATAGTTTTACATTTGTTATTTCGATGAGAAAATTCTCAATATTTTAAAGCAGATATTTTGCTAGAAGCAGTGCAATTTTTGAGTTGCTATTTGATGAATGCGAGCTTATGAACTAATTATATAAACACAGATTTTATAGTAGAAACTCGCAGTTTTATATTTAAGCATATGAAGTTCCATCGGATAATATGATGCTGCTACATATAATTAATGTTAACCTATTCAAACAAAAACCTCCTGATTCTGGTCTTTACTTTGTTTGCTTCAGCATTTTTGATTGTAATTTTAAGTCCAGCTTTAACTTATTCACTATTTAGATGGTTCTGTTTTACTTGCATGCATATATTATGTTTTATTGAAAAAAAGTAAATGTCATTGGAATAATCAAGGTTTTCTAAATCTTTCCAGAAGTTCCAGTAAAGTTTCCTTTTCAAAGCTTTAAAAGCTTTGCGGTTGAAACATATTTGATGACAATCAGAAATAGGATTTAGTAATTATAGTTTTGTGTTTCTACGGTTTCTATTCTAAAACTACCTGTCAAAAATCAGGTATGCTCAAAATGTGCATTTAAATCCTTCGTATTGCGCTGGTACAATATTATGCTCATGAGTACCTTTGCTTTCTATATTATATTCTTATTATGGCAATTTGTTCCATATGCAATTTCTATTTATGCATATTGAATAATATGGATATTTTTGATTCTGGTTAAATTCAGATTAAGGTTTTAAAGATTATTTCATAAAATATTTAAAGATTAAACCAATTAGTGATTGTTGTCGTTGTGATACCTATTGTTTTATTTTCTATAGATTGTTTTTAAAATCATACCCAGCATAAGTTCTTTTTCTATTAAATTAGATGTCTTTGTATTTATTATAGATTTTGTAGATCATTGTTGAAAGTGATCTAATGAATGTCACATATTATAATAGAAACATTTGCTCAATAAATTAAGTGTGTTGAAACTTATTTTATTCCTTGGAATCCCTTAAGATCCCAAAGCAGTACTAGTCCAATTAGAACAATATGACGCCTTTTTTTCAGGGCAAGCTATTTGTAAAAAACAAAATAATCTCAAGTTAAGTCAAATACAGTTCAATTAGTAGGTATCGCAATTAATGATGTCGGGACTTTATATAATTAAGAAAAGCTGTTAACACAATATGTAACAATTAAAGTAAAATGTTAAAGCTTTAATTTTAACATTTTATTGTTAAAAAATTTGTACAGATGTCTAAGTAAGATTTTGTAATTTTATAAGATACCGTAACTCCGTATAGGATACGGATACATAGAAAAGTTAATTTTTTTAAGGTTTTTCTGTATAAGAATCAGCATAATATATTATTCGTATTAGGGATCTCTATAGAAAATTTAAAGCAAAAATGTTTTTAATATTTTTTATTAGAATAATTTTGTATGAAACAAGAAAATGCAAGTAATAAATATAAACATGGTATGTATAATAAAACCCTTCTTTTAGAAAAAAAAAAAATTCGTAAGATATTTTAACATTAAAATTTTCATTTCAGATAAAAGCAGAAAAGTTGCAAAATTTTTGAACAAAGATAAAAAAAAAAAATCCAGCATATTCAATTTCTATCATTTATTTTATTACAGATTGTTGAATCGGGAAAAACTGTTGATTTTAAGATCTCGTTAATAAATCTCAACCTTTTTTATTCTTTTCATGACTCTATAATAGCTTTTTTAACATGCGAATTGATCTTAAAGAGTCTTTAAGAGTACGCGTCTTATAAGTTATATACTGTTAAAATGTGCTTATGTGCAATGTTCTATAACGTAATGTTATATTTTATTATATGACATAATTTTTTTTTTCATATAAAATGAGGAAGAATGTAGAGTAGACAGTGTCAATTCTAGGATACCCACAGAAACATAATATAATATGGTGCTTCGATAAAATTTATTTATCTTTTAGAAAATTTAAGATATATCTATATAACTTGTAGCGCTAAATAATCAAAATTTTTCTAAATTTTACTAGATACATTTTATATATCTAGTACCAATTTTTCAAAGGTTATTGGCTTAAAACTGTAATTAAACTTAACATAGATCTATAATTTAATTAAAAAAATAATAAATAAAGATCACTAAAGATTTACAAAATAAAGAAAGAAGTTGTATTTTTATATAAATAAGTTTAGTTTTTAAATTGTCGTGCAGCCGGGCTTGAGTACATAGCTAAATCCACTCAGAATTCAATTCTGGGCAACAATATATTAATATATACTTTTCATATCTATCTCGTCCCCTTTAATGTGTCACAAATATAATGGTAAATTGTACTATGTTCATACGTAAATTAGTAGTTTCCACGGGGGCCGATAGATTAAGAACATGGCGTATCAACTAAGGTAGGTAAGTCACCAGTATTATATAAATAATAAGAATTTTTTTTGATAAAAGAAAATGTTTAAAAAGGTAATTTTCTAATATGATTTTCCTTGCGAACTAATATTTTAACATTTTTTAACAGTCCTCCACTTTTATAACTAAAATAAAAAAGTTTTTTAGTAATATCGTAAAATAAAATTTAAAGGGAATAAAAAAGTTCGTAAACCGTCGGGACGATTTAGATGAACATCTTAATGTTAAAAAATTAATTTATTTTAAATTTAAAAATGAACTAAATTATGAATAGATGTACAAAACTTTATATTTGTATTTTGTATTACAGAATTGAGCAATCGCCAGCGTAGGTGTTAACAATATTAAAATAACTTTTCTTACTTCTGAAAAGTTTTCTTTTACTCTATCTAGCTACCTACTTACATTCCACTAAAGAGTTTTTTTTTTATTTATTGGGTACTTTAAATCTTCTTTTACTTTATCATTGTCAGATGATGTCTTGTTAAAATGTTTTTGATTCTGATGTATATTATGCTTATTTATTTCTGTTGATGCTATAACTTTAGTCGTTCTTATACAATATTATTTACTTTAAAACGTTCATTTTTTTCCTGATTTAATATGTTTCATGCACTATTTCATAAAAAAAAAACATTTTAAGCATAATATTAGATAGATAATATTATATAACAATATAAATATTATATAACATATATTATACATAAGAAAAAATTCAAATTTCAAAATTGGCATAATTTTTTATAAAAAATGATTCAGTTAAACAAAAGTTTTAAAATAATGCTTTAATAGATGTGTAAGTATATATTATTTAAATAAATAACTAAAGTATGTTAAAGTTATAAGTGATAAAACATTTATATTGAGCATATTTAAATTTTATAATGTTAGTTGATTTGATCAACAGGCAACAGGGTAAAGATTAAATTGACGCGTTTTAAATTGTAATCTCCTATAATCAAACCCAGTTCAAATAATATCCAACAATTGTAGTATATGTAGTTTTGTTCGTAATATAAAATAAATAAATAAAATAACTCTTGTACAAGATAATAGATGTCGCAAGTATTTGTGTTTTACAATCTTATAGAATAGCTGTAGCCGAATAATGAACAGTTTTTTGAAAATAATGATTTAAGGAACGGAAGCTTTGTCTATATAGTCTACTCTAAAGCAACGAAACAAAAACCGAAAAAAAATTAAGATAGTATGAGTAAGGCTATAAATTTTATATAGCAAAGAAAATATTAATTAATCTTTTTATAGACAAAATGTTTCCCTTGTATGCTACTTTATTCCAGTTATTTGCTACGGAAACAATTCCAATACTTTTAATTGTAGATTGAGTTTGGACAAATGGAGTAATTTCACTCTTTTATAGATTTCTTGTAGATAGTTACATTTGGTTTAATGACCTATTATGCCTCCCCTCAAACTATTTTACCGGAGTGCTTATTTATATACCTACTGTGGAAATTATTAGTTGGTTTAAAATTGGCTATGCAAAATCATGCGTTGTGAAAAATACTAACATATAAATGGTAGAAAAATCAATTTGGTTTCACAAAGATTTGGTAATTTCAAAATCTATTTACAGAAGATAATATTTAGCTACGAGTTTTAGATTTCTTTCTTGTATTTAGAAATATGGTCCTCTACACAAAAACTCTTTTTTCTGGTTAAAATTCCAATTTTTAAGGGAAATATTTACGTTTTACCGAAACAGCAAAATTGATATGAAAAAATTCCTAAAATTTTTGAAAAGAGGCTGATGGAATATACTTCCACTCTGTGTAGCCCACTGTCAATAGTTTTCCTTTCAAAAAGAACCCTTCCCTTGGGAGCGTCAAATTCTTACTGACTAAACCCACCTGTCCCTTTGATCAATATAGTGTGATGAAACACTTACCTGCTAACATAGTAATGGCTAGGGAGTAGGGATAAGAAAGGATAGGAAATGGATGACGAAACATTGAATTTGGAGTGGGATTGTAAGGAAACAAATGAATCCTCCTATTTTTATTACTATTTTGCTAACAGTGACTATACAACAGTTACAACATGCAGTAGAGTATAACACTTACCGCATTCCATAATTATTGAAGCCAACCCCCATTTTCACTGTAGTAGCTATTATTATTGGAATTAGTATTACTTATTAATAATTTAGCTAAACCTACATGCCTACAAAAATATTAGAAGTAAAAAATAATAAAAACTGCAAACAAATACAAAACAAAAATAGGATTAATATTGAATCTAATAACAAAAATTTTACCGTTTGAATTTTGCGCCATCAACAAGAGAATAGTATAATATGTATATAATATATAATTAGAAATCATGCTAAATATTTTTTTACAGCCTTCTACACACCGAAGTAGTGCATATTTGCCAAAATTTCGGGTATACAAATTTTTAGTATGAAAACAATACCTACCTTATACATTAATGTATGCGGTCGGTAAAAAGGAAATGTTTGTTATTTAGAAAGTCGTTAAAAGTATCTAAAATATATACGGTGTCTCGAAATAAATCAAAAAGAGTAAAAAGTGTTGACGCATTCGGTAAAAAAATTCTAAGTTAATTTAACACAAGGGATCGAATACTATTAGTAATTCTATTTGTGGATGGATCTTAAATTTGATCATATTCAACAATCTTTTCGACAATATCAAAAGAACCTTCAGTATAAATATATTATTTGGAATATGATTATATTATTTGGTTAAAAAAGGTAATAGGATTGGGAATAATATTGTCAATAAAGATTTCACTCGAACTATTATGTAGACATTATATCGACATTTAAAATTTTATCAGGCACACTTTTTATTTTCTGACAGTACCATATACTTAATATTGGTACTTATTGTTAATAATTTTTTTGATTTCCTATAGAAAACCTTAAGCTAATGTTGACCCAATTTAATTGTTATTAAATGATAGTACCTACTAAATAATACTAAATATGATAGTACTGATAATAAATGATTGTCAATCTATCGATTACCAACTTATCATTATAAGTATACTAAATTATATGTATTTTTATTCTTAAGACTCTACATTAGAAATTATTTCAAAACAAAACGTACTTTAACATCATGTTTTTACGTACTGTGTTAACAGTTTTTCATAAGTATATTACAGATTTCCTTAAAACTTAAGATACTGTCTCTGTATTTTTCACAATTTTTCATACATATGTAATTCAAAGAATTTAAATTTTTTATTGCCCAAACATAATGGGTACGTATCTAAATTTTGTCTAATTGAAAATATGCGTAGCTGAGTATAAGAGAATTTTAAATCAAAAAAGCTGCACCAGATTTATAATATTGTACTTCAGGTTAAAATGAAAATTAGAGAAATCATTCTAAGTAATTTTAAATATAAATTTTATTGTTTAAAATTTTTTTTATTTTTCAATATTATGTCTTTTTAGCACATTTTCAACTCTGTCCGTCTGGGTGTTTACAAAACTTCTACACAGGTCCTGAAAGGCATATTTTCAATCTGGAAACGCCAAACAATAGCAGGTTTTATAAACTTTATAAATATATATAAAATAAATATGTGGTTTTGTCATGTGGTATTTTAATATACCGTTATGTGAAACTCTATTTTTACAAAAATTTGGAGCCCTTCTATTTTTCAAAATGTTTAACTTAGAAATTTTTAGAGGAGTTTTTAGAGGAGTTAGATATTTGGAAATCAGTATCAGTCATTTCAGGAAATATTTTTGTGTCGCCCCACGTTTAGGAGTTGTAAGGGGTCAAAAACTGAAAAATATCTATTCTTAAACACCTGTTAATGTGGGCACCTGTCCAAATATTTTGGAAGTAATATAGAAAAATTAAAGCTCCAACATTATATTTTGTTTGTGTTAATAACTTTTCTTAATAATATAGGATTACCTTATAATTGACGAAAGTGTGATTTGATTTTTCTAAATTTTTTCTTACAAAAAAAAAGAAATCAAACAAATTTATTTTCCAATATATCTACTCTTTACTCTAGGACTAGGCTTATTATGGAATATTTTTTAATTTTGAAAACCCTTGGTTTTTGCCATAACTTGTTTTTCTAACACTATTGAAAATTGTGTTCATTGAAGCAAATCAAAAATTATTATTACCTAAGGTTCCATAAAACAATATCTAGTAAAACTTTGTCTAAGAATATTATTATTATAATTATTAAAATACAGGTGTGGGGTATACATATAAAAAAAAACAAAATAAAAATTCTGGAAAAAAAATGTTGAAAATTTAAAAAAAAAAAAGGGTAAAACGTATAAAAAAATATTGAAACATCATTGAATATTCATAAATTCAAAGAATGTTATTTTTTGTTTTCTTTTCTTAATAAATATTTAAGGAAAAATTAAGTAGCCATCTTTTATCCAATATTTTTCAAGAATTTTTTTCTTATAATAATCTTTCAAGAGTTTATCTTTTTTTACTTCACTACTTTGGCTTTGGCAAAATAACAAAAAAAAAAAAAGAAAAAGCAGAAAAATGTGAATTGAATTATTGTAAAAAAATAAGTAAACTATGAGGAGAAAGAATGAAATGAAATATGTATTAAAAGAAGAAAAAAAAACTGAAATTCTTTTATAGTACCCACTACAAAGAACACAAAATAAAAAAAAATAAAAAAACAATAATAACAAAAACTAAAAATCGTATATACTGAACACTTAACTGAACTGAACTGAACTGTATATTAAACATAAACTTAAGAACTTTAAATTTAAACAAACTTAACTGTATTGAAAATAATTCTTGTTTTTTTTTTTTTTTTTTTTTTGTGTTTCTCTTTTGTATAGTTTTCCATCATAAAACATAATACATAGAATGAAATATAGCCACCTATTTTATTTATTTATTTATTTATTTGTTTGTTTTATTTTTTTGGCGCAGCAGTTCATTTGCTTGTTTTGGTTGTATTTAATAAGATACTTTTTTTAAGTTTATGATCTTTCAGATAAGATAAGAATAATAATTATAAAAAGCTTTTAAAAGTTTATTTTTTGAATAGCGAAGAAAACCGTAAAAAAATCTATGAAATAAAAACTTTTGATTTTATCTTGATAGAAATTATCAAATGCCTCAACATTTTATGTACATATGTATGTGTCGATATATCTCCAGTCACGGTAAAAATATTGATGTTCCGAATAACTTTTATCGATGTTAAGTTAAGGCAGATGGTGTTCCTCAGAATGGAATGAAGGAGGAATACATTATATAATATATAAAAAGCTTCTGTATCGGGAGAATTCGATTATAAAAAAACGTGATTGACGTATTGGAAGATTTAAAGATATCATAACCAAATATTATCACAAAAATTTTTCCGCAAGCAACAATTTTTTTTTTTCCACATAAATGTGGACGGGAAATTACTCAGTCTTTCCTGTTCAGACGTGGCTGTAAATGTCGTAAGGGGGAACCCACACTCCCTACACGGTGTTTACTACAGCGTACTCTTACCCACTAGTCCACCAAGGCCCCTAAGTAACAAGTTCTGCAAAATATAAATTATTAATTATCAGAAAACAAAAAATTTAAATACTTTTCTACTAACAATCATGCCAGAACGTGGAAAACAAGCTTTTACGTACTTAACTTTATTTACTGATGTTACTTATTATTATAAAATTTCAGGGAGATTAATGTTAGAACCAGAAATTTAGAAGTATGGATGTAAGGGTTAGTCGATAGCAGTACTGTTACTAGATTTTACAAATATGATAACTAACAGTTCTTACGACGCTTACAATTTTATTCTTTTACTCGATACAATTTCAAATTTCAAATAAAATAAAAATGTTTGACTATGTAGGTAGAACCTAACTTAGCGTTAGGTTTTCACTGAACCAACCATACCTATCACCCAGCAGTATTTTTTTTTTGTTAATATTATTGATACAAAAAATACATAATATGCATTATGTATGTACATATATAAATAACAAAAAAATATTGCAATTTTTTATTTCATCTAGTATATTTTTTTTTTTGTAGAGTTAAAAAAGGATATAAGTAGGGAAGGAACCGAAAAAAAAAAAGAAATACAAAATTTGTACAATGTATCGTAAACATTGCATTCAAATCGAAAAAAGATATTTATTGATGTGATGTATTAGTTCAGAAAATTGAAATAAGACAATTTCAATAAAATATAATATATATAGTAAATTATAACTTATTGTATTATCTATAATTTATATATACCTATTTAATAAAAGAACAACATTGAATACAAAATTTAAAATAATTAAGTCCGAAATCATTTAAAATTTTATTTTTCTTATAAATGGTAGTTTGATATTATAATTTCTATATAATATTATTATATTTAAAGGACCATCGGTCTGAATATTTGCAGAAACCCACAAAACAAAAATTTTGCACAAAAATTTTTAGAAGTCTGAGAATAGTTTCAGACCATGTGCTGTTTATTTTTATTTCCAAGCCTAAAAATTTTATCAATAGAGCTGAAAATTCGTACAAATAATCCTCCGAAGAAGGTTACTAAACCAGCAGATTATGACACTTCAGCTTACTTCGATCCTTCCTACTACCAAAAAGTTTTTTTTTGATGATTTATTTCCAGTTTTGCAGAATGACTTTATGGTTTAAAATTATAAACAAATTAATTTTATCTATATTACATAGATGATGTTTCTTGTTGGTAGTGACGATAGCATTATTAGGTTACATTATCCTTTTTCCACACAACAGTATATTTGATATTTTTAGTTTTTTAGTTTATTAGTTTAATGGAGAGAATTCAAGCTTCACAAGACCATTCTTCCTGCTTAGTAAAGATCTGTGGATAAATTTAAGTATCAATTTGGTTCCACGTTTTGGTATGAGTGTTAGTTTAAATGTTTTATATTAGATTTTTTATTTTCTGATAATTAATAATTTATGTTTTGCAGAACTTATTACTTGTCGAAATATTTTTCTAAATACATTTGGTTATGATATCTTTAACTTTTCCGTCAATCACGTTTTTTTTACAATCGAATTATACCGATAAAGGATTCTATATATTATATAATATATTCCTCCTCTATTCCGTTCTGAGAAACACCATTAGCTGCGATATCTATACTGCGTAAAAAATTTAAAAATTTCTCTACACAACCAATTAAAAAAATGTTGAAAAATAATGAAAAATTTTTTACGTTCCTGGAATATATTCAGTGACAAGAATATGAGCATGAGCTTTACTGAAATGTAAACTTCTTAGATGCAATATTTCAACTGCGACACAAGAGGTTAAATAATTGATTATATCAAAACTGTTTTGTAAAAGTTTAAGAGTTTCAAACAGAATTTTGACAAAAGTTTCGTGACATTGTATTTTTCGTGTATTATGTGTTGCAAGTAATAAGAAATATATACTGAAGATGAGTCCCAGTTTTATCATCAGTGAACATTATCCAATGTTACAAAATTCCGTGTTCACCGGTGAGCATAAAAGTTAACTTTAAGTCCTAATGTATCACTCTTGTACATTTTTAAAGATAAAGAACAGTACATCCAATTAATTCAAATTTTGATAACATTCAAGAATGTTCACCGGTATTATACGTGGCACTTAACGCAATTTTTTTTTTATGTTCAACATTGACTAGAAAATCATAATTTCTAGAAGTTTAAGTTATTTTCAAAAGTTAAAATATGATTTTTTTTTGCATAGAAACCAGGGTAACCATATTAGTAGTAAAAATTATTTATTGATTTTGAGATCTAAATAATTTCGAATGAGAAGATTCGTTAGGGTACGTTCACATGGCCATAGGATGAATGTCTTTTAATGCAAGATTTTGATTGGATGAACATGTATATCGTATTCATCACATACTCTCCCTTGCGCTCATTTAGAAGCAAAAATTTTTCGCTTACGTGCAGCCTTGAGCCTACGAACGAGCGGATGCATGTTGAATGTAAAATATTCATTAATATTTCCGAAGAGTTCGCGAAGTCTAACCGAAATATGTATTGCATCCAGAGACCTGCATCCCATGTGAATGTACCCTTAATTTTTAAAAGTAATTAAGAAAAGATACACGTGAGGTGATATTTAATAAAAAATATAATAACAACAATAATCTAAAATGAAAGAACATTTTTTTTTTATATATATATTTTAGAATTGAATGTCATAATATTGAAGTGGCAGAAAGAATTATCACCTATATTATACTAAAAATTATAATAAGTTTAATAAATTTTTGTATAATTTCCAATAATACAATAAGCTATTATAAAATAAAAACTTTTTAAACTTTTTGCCATTTTTATTTTTTTTTTATTAATATTTTCTTAATTTTTTTTTTTTTTGTAATAAAATCGAATGTCCTTTTTATTTAACCAAAAATTGAACCTTGAAGGACACAAAATTAAACCAAAAAAAAAATCTTGTTAAAGTAATCTAAATCCAGACCATAAAATTACATTAAAATGTGTCAAATTAAAAAAAAAAACTTTTTAAATCCTCAACTGTCTTCGAAAACTTATAACTTTATTATCATTGCCGTTGAATACCTTCACAAACAACAACAAAGAAAAACGAGGAAGAGTGCAGTAGAGTAGACTGTGTCAACTCTGGGATACCCGTATGAACGTAATATATCCTATTATAAAACTTGATCATCTTTTAAAAACATTCAGATGTTTTAGTACCGAACTACAGAGATATATTTATGTAAATTGTGGAGTTGTATGACAGCTACCCGAATCTATTGCACCTAGCTTCATTAAGTTCCAAGAAATGCAAGAAGCCTAAACCGGCTGCAATAGATCAATCAAATTTTACAAAAGTTTTTGGCATGCAACTTTACACTTTTTCACTAAATTTCAGATAGCTACATTCAATAGACACTGAGTTATTTTCATTTAAAAAGAGAAGTTGTATGGCAACTACTCGAACCCGGCGACCGAAAATGCTGGAGTTAAATAGCAAAACTAACAATTTTGCAAAAGTGACGTAAAAAAAAGAATCAGCCGCTTAGCTCCTTTATTTTTTGAGTTATCGTGCGGACGGACACTGAGTTATTTTCATTTAAAAAGAGAAGTTGTACGGCAGCTACTCGAACCCGTTGCACCACCGCAACCAAATTTTGCAGAAGCTGTTGCCATAAAACTTTATCATCATTTGCAAAATTTCAGATACCTAGATTGGATAGACACTGGGTTATTTCGATTTAAAGAAAGAAGTTGTATGGCAGCTACTAGAACCCGGCGGTCGAAAATGCTGGAGTTAAATAGCAAAACTAACAATTTTGCAAAAGTGACGTATACAAAATGTCAGCCTTCTAGCTCCTTTATTTTTTGAGTTATCGTGCGGACGGACACTGAGTTATTTTCATTTAAAAAGAGAAGTTGTATGGCAGCTACCCGAACCCGTCGCACCAACACAACCAAATTTTGCAGAAGTTGTTGCCATAAAACTTGATCATCATTCGCAAAATTGCAGATACCTAGATTGAACAGACACTGGGTTATTTCCATTTAAAGAAAGACGTTGTATGGCAGCTAAACCCGGGGGCCGAAAATGCTGGAGTTAAATAGCAAAACTAACAATTTTACAAAAGTAACGTAAAAAAATTTTCAGCCTCCTAGCTCCTCTATTTTTTGAGTTATAGTGCGGACGGACACTGAGTTCTTTTCATTTAAAAAGAGATTTTGTATGGCAGCTACCCGAACCCGTTTTGCAGAAGTTGTTGCCATAAAACTTGATCATCATTCGCAAAATTTCAGATACCCAGATTGAACAGACACTGGGTTATTTCTATTTCAAGAAAGACGTTGTATGACAGCTACCCGAACCCGGGGACATAAAATGCTGGAGTTAAATAGCAAAACTAACAATTTTACAAAAGTGACGTAAAAAAATTTTCAGCCTCCTAGCTCCTCTATGTTTTGAGTTATCGTGCGGACGGACACTGAGTTCTTTTCATTTAAAAAGAGATTTTGTATGGCAGCTACCCGAACCCGTCGCACCAGCACAACCAAATTTTGCAGAAGTTGTTGCCATAAAACTTGATCATCATTTGCAAGATTTCAGACGCCTAGCTTTATTAACTTCCAAGATGTGCAAGAAGCCTGAACCGGCTGCTCTAGGCCAACCAAATTTTACAAAAGTTGTTGGCATATAACTCGACACCTCTTTACTAAATTTCAGATTCCTAGCTTCAATAAACACTGAGTTATTCTCATTTAACCGGATAAGTTGTATGGCAGCTACCCGAACCCGTCGCACCACCACAACCAAATTTTGCAAAAGTTGTTGCCATAAAACTTGATCACCATTTGCAAGATTTCAGACGCCTAGCTTTATTAACTTCCAAGAGGTGCAAGAAGCCTGAACCGGATGCTCTAGACCAACCAAATTTTACAAAAGTTGTTGGCATGTAACTCGACACCCCTTTACTAAATTTCAGATTCCTAGCTTAAATAAACACTGAGTTATTCTCATTTAAACGGAGAAGTTGTATGGCAGCTACCCGAACCCGTCGCACCAACACAACCAAATTTTACAGAAGTTGTTGCCATAAAACTTGATCATCATTTGCAAAATTTCAAAACCCTAGCTTGAATAGATACTGAGTTATTTCTATATAAACAAAGAAGTTGTATGGCAGCTACTCGAACCCGCCGACCGAAAATGTTGGATTTAAATAGCAAAACTAACAATTTTGCAAAAGTGATGTAAAAAAAATTTCAGCCTCCTAGCTCCTTTATTTTTTGAGTTATCGTGCGGACGGACGGACGGACGGACGTACATGGCTTAATCGACTCAGAATTCGATTCTGAGCCGATCCATACCTTTGACACTATATCTAGCTCGGCTCCTTTAAGGTGTCACAAACGTAATGGCAAATTTATTATACCCTTGAACATAGTTCATACGGGTATAAAAAAACAATATAAGGAAAAATCATACAAACAACTATTAAAAAAAACTACAAATAAAAAATTTTCTTCTTTTCCTGATAAAAATTTTCAGATTTAAAGATTTATTTTTTGATTGATATCAAATTTTTCCTGATCTTTTATTACTCGTATATATAAATTTATTTTTACTTATTGTTTTCAAAGAAGCAAATGACATCGCACCATTTGTTTCTTAACCTCTCTCTTATCGATCTAACAATAAATTAAAGTTTAATTTTATCATCAAAATGTCAACAACAAAAAGTAAAAAAAAAAAAAAAAAATTTTTTTTAAAATAATAAAATAAAATAAAAAATAATAAGGCAAAAAAATTACTGAAAATAAAATATCCTTAATAATATAATAATAATATGTTTTTTTTTTTTCTTTTGTTTTGGATTTAGATAAGACGAAGAAGAGGTGGTGCAACTATACTTATATAGATACAAAAATTTATTTTTTTGTTTTGGTGGGAAAAAAGGTGTCAGTAAGTATCTTAAAAAAGAATTTTTCTTTTGAACTTTAATAATCGGAATAAATCCCTTAAAAGCATCAATATATATATATATATACAGTATCAACACAAATACATACAGATATCTTTTGTTCATATAGATATTACTATTATATAATAAGAAGAATCAAACAAATCACATAAAATTTAGCAAAAAAAAAAAAAATAAAGTCAACCAACCAAAAATATTTTAAGGCATATGTTCTAAAGTAAAATTTTTTTTTATGTATACCTACCATTACATAATATATTTTTTTTGTTTTTTTTTGTTTTTTTTTTTGAAATATTTTATTTGTTCGAAATTCTATAAAATACATTTGCGAGTGGTATAATAGGTAAGTATATAATATGTGTAGGTACATATGTTTGCTATTTTGATTTCTTCCATTTTAACTTTAATTTGTTTCTTATTTTTTTTTTCCCAAGTTTTACCATGTATATTTTGATCTAATCCTCTTCGAACAAAGAAAATACCTACAGACAAAGTCATCGTTATGTATGATTTAAATTTTATTTGTTTGTTTTGTTTTGGTTTTGTTTTTTTTTTTGTCTTTTGGCTACAATTTTATTTGCAAGTAAAAATTCTTAAAAAGTTAAGTAGATACAATAATCTTTAAGATTTTAGATTTTATGTAGGAAAACTATGGGATATCTATAAATTGATATTATAAAATTATTTATATTCGCTTTGTTAATATTGTTTATCGTGTATATCCTATTTATTTAATGATTAGGAAGAAATCTTATTACAATCTAATATAATTTTCAAAGTAGGTAGGTATTGCCAGTATTAAGTATTGTCAGATTAATAACATTAAAGTTTAGAACTCCATTATCTTAACTTAGATACTCTAAGAGAGGCTGGCAAAATCATTCTTTTAAAAAAATATTTTTTCGAGTAATTCATATTGATAAATTTTTTTTCAGTAATTTACTTGTTTTCAAACCACATAAATAAGAAGTCCTTATTTATACTAAGAAAATTAAAAAATATAAAATTTAGCGAATAGCGAATTTTTTTGTACCTTAAAAAACGCATAAAGTACCCTAAAAATATTAATCTGCTAAAAGTAAATTTTTTTTTATTGACTATGGCAGCTTATTACATTTTGCCTACCTTATTGTATCTATTTCTTAACCAAAATTCATATACTTGAACTTTTTTTTTCAGCCAATTTTAAATTTTTCTTTAAGTTGAGAATCCTTTAAAGCTTTGAAATCATTATAGTTATGTGTATAAATTACATAATGGACCATATATATCCGATAGGAAAATATTTGATGTTTTACATTTAATCGGTTCTCATCCACATAATAAGTCAGTTTTAAACCATTTAAGAAGCTTTTAAATGGTGTAGAAATGAGTACTTGACGCCTAGCTAACATGGGATTGGAATTTTTTAAACACCTATATCTTAAAACATAATATTTTTAATTCAGTAGAAGAACGTGTATTTATGTATCTATATTGTACAAAATGTAGCTATAAAATAGAGATAATATACTTCAATATTTCGACATGTCTTAAGAGTATTAAAGGTTATCTGAATAATAGGATGGCCAATTAGGCCGCCTTATCCCTTACAAAGAGGTGGTTAGGTGGTTTTGCTACGTGTAGTAGAAAAGCTTTTTCTCTCCAGAAAACCAATTTTATCTAAACTTTTTACCAATTCCACTATTGCTTTAATTTTTAATTATTTATCAAAACCAATTAAATATAAAAAATAAAATCAATTAAATATAAAATTTAATTATTTATCAATTAAATATAAATAATTGAAAAAATTTTTAATATTTTCACTACAGTTTTACGTATTTTTTTGAAACATCAATTTACGATATTTATAGTAAATTGTAGTTTTTGTGGTTAACATTTTTGACCTTCAAATTGTCGAATTGTCAATCAATATCTTTGAAATAAGGTACTTTTAAGAGTTTGAACTGGAAATTGTTGAGCTCAAAGCGACCATCTAGTCTATTGTGTCTACTGTGTCATTGGTAAGATGTGTGAAATATTAAACCATTAAACTATACCTTCTTTTAAGTAATTTTTTCCTTTTAAATACCGATTTGTTTAATATTTGTTTTAAAAGGAAAAAAAGTTTTTTTTTCCATTCCTTTGTGGGCAACCATTAAATTGCTTACTTTTCATATTAGACTAAGCTTCATCATTATTTTCACTAAGCCGTCAGTCGATTACTTAGCTGTAGCTATTGTACAAGTTTTGAAACACATACAAATAATATTATAACATACGATATAAAACATATCAATTATAAACGTAGAAATCATTTTAAAAGCTTCTTCTCATGATTTTATGTTCTTTATATTTTTCGCAACTATAAAATGAGATAAATATTATAATCATGAAAAAATTATATTTACAGATAATCACTGAATTCAAAAGTACCATTTTGTAAACATTAGAATCTAAAAATGATTTAACATAGCTGGTGATTGGATATTCGATTTATACTTTTTAGTTGTCACTCAATTATTGAAATATGTCCGACAATAATTAGAAATGGGAGATTCCATATTATAGAAAAAAATTTGAAAATTGGAATAACTAAAAAAAGTTATATTCTAGCAAAATAAAATTTTGGGTAAAAATATATTTTTGCCAAATTTTAGATTAGGCCAATCTGAAGTGAAGGATCCCATACAAAGTATCTACAGGAAAAATTATGTTAACTAAGTTCTCTACGATTTATCTAAACGATCCTGAAGCTTAAAACATTTTAAGATGTGGCTCATATCCGTGCATGTACATTATCTCTTTTTTTATTACTTTTTGTGATAAAAATACATTTTTTTCACTGGTTCATATATATGCCAAAATTGGTTCTGTGAAAGCAAATAGTAAGAAATAGATTAGAAGATCAAAATCGAGAACAATATTACAAATATATGAACTTTATTCAAGTTTTCCAATTGACTGCGAGTTTATATTGCCCTTATATCTACACTAAGCCATTAATATTACAATCAGTAAGCTCACGTCTCTTAGTTTGAGTACAGAGATTATTGAGCTCGATTTATAAGGTGGTAATATAGCTGGACTTGACATTTATAATATGATACTGTCTTTAAAATTTTAAATAAAGTTTTTCTTTTTTTAAAGCCGATTAATTCGTTTTTGTATTTTTGAGTAGCTCTAAACTTATTTTTTTTTTTCAGGAATATAAAACTATACATTTTTTTTTGTCAACATAATCATATATAAGATACCCATTAAAATGGTCAACATGGTAAAATGTATGTACGATTTATGGAATTTATACCTTTTTTTTTTAATTTTGCCCGGATTGTCTTAAATCAATGATAGCATATTATACAAATAACATGTAGAAAAATATATCTATTAAGTTGACAATTTCTTAAATGTCTCTTGTGAATACAATACATTTCGAAAATCTTTAAAAAAAATGGAAAAATCATTTTCGAAAATAATCAAATAAAAAAACAAATAATTTTATTTTTCTTGCTTTTTCTTATTTGTATTTAAGTTGAAAGAAATAAACAAAGTTCAAGAACTCTAATGAAAGGTTATATATATATATCATTATAAATATCTTTAGATATTATATGTTTGATTTTATAGTTCGTTTAATAAAGCTTTAGGTATTATTAATTGATATAATGTAAAAGATTTTTTTTATAAGATTAGGTCCTATAATTTTACAGTAAATGTTAATTTCACTAAAGGTGAATATTGAGAAGAAGTTTTATAGTTTTACAGTAATTAGTAATTTTCACTAAAGGTGAATATTTAAAATGACAGATGATATGAAAATTAATGCAGACAAAACATTATGACTTGATCATGGTCGACCCCTAGGCATAGATGTACGAAAAAAAAAAGAATGTAACAACAATCTAAATAGAAACGGAATTTGTTTTAATATTTAGATTTTGTAGAAGCTAAATATAAATTAATAGTAGGTATATCCAGTTTTAATTCAGTACAAAAATGCTTATGGTAACATACTTATGGATAACCTAGGGTAACAAAAAATATTTAATGGAGTCTTTATCTAGAATCAATTTGAATACAATAAAAAAATGTAAATTTGAATTTCTTTAGAATAATATTTTCTATTAAATTCGGTTTCTTATCGAAAAAAGCTAGAACTTATATAGATTTTGGCCATACTTTAGGTTAGTTCATGCGGCCGATTTCTTTTTAATTTTTGGGAGGGATTATATAAGGTCAAATAGCCCTTCAAAGTTTACTTGCATACTTTGTACTTTTATACCTGTACGTATGTTCAAGGGTATAATAAATTTGGAATTACATTTGTGACACCTTAAACAATTTCAGCTAGATATGGATACAGACTGAAATAATGGCAGCAGTTTCAGGTATAAGTATACATTTTAATATAAGCATAATTTATATCCTTAACTTGATATTTAATAAAGCTAGAAATCTTCAATTTTCTAAAAAATTATCAAGTTTAATCACAACTTGGAACTTAATTAAGCTAAACATCTAAAATTTTCTAAAATATTATCAAGTTTAATGGCAATAACTTTTATAAAATGTGGTTGGTTCGGGGTTCGAGCGGGATTGTCATACAAGTCGAAAATTTACATAAATATATCTCAGTACTTAATTAAGTAGAACATCTCAAATTTTGTAAAAGATGATCAAGTTTTATGAAAACATGATTTATTATATTCATACGGGTATACCAGAGCTGATCAGAGCTGTCGAAGATGACATTCGTGTATCATATACTAGCATTTGAGGCCATTTGTTAACATTTTATGATTATTTAAAAAGCCTCTTCAACTCCTTTAATAACGAATAAAATATTCTCTGTTTTGTGTTCTATTTTGTAACTATAAACTATTTGGACAAAATGTATATTTTTAGAAAGGAAATCTTGAAACTTTTCAGATAATTAAGTATAAAATATTAGCAAAAAGTTTAAAATAGTGTTACCACCTTCACAAAAATATATGTCTTTAATGGCGTATATTGTCGTTTAAGGACAAAAAGGACAGTTAGAAACATCCTTGTTTTTTTTTATGTTTTGTATATAAACCGTTATATTTGTTATTCAGTTATTAGAATATGCAATTATATATATATGTATGTATGTACATATGTGATAAGATAACACCATGTATCCTTAAGATGTACAGCTACTTTGATCATATTCGGGTACAACATTTGCTGCAGAATCCCTGATAAAATATACATATCTATTAATACATACTCTTTTTTTCTTAAATTTTCTTCCAATTTTATAAAATGTATTATTTAAAAAACATATTATAGAAAAATATAAAAACAATACAAAAACAATTAATTACAAAATATCTATAAAATAATATTAAATAATATTTTATATATCTAGGTATATCCTTAAAATTATGAAACAAATATTTATCATTTTATAAATAGTTTTTAAATGTGTATTTATAATCTAAAATATCAATTAATTATCATTAAAATAATTATTTTATTTTATACATTTGTAAATAAAATTTAACGCTAATATAAATTTTCTTAAAACTAAAATATAATATAATAATTCATTATACTTACATAATTATAAAACATTCAAATAATTACATATTATTGAAGAAAACGTCTTAAAATGTTTTGCTGCTAAAAAAAAAAAAAAAAAACAAAAAAATTAACCAAATTTTAAATCACATTAATAACAATTTAACAAATAAAGAAAAAAAATTTATTAAACTGCAATATTCAAATTAATTCGCATCATTGAATACAAAATTTACATGAAATTAATTTTTACCACCACCACTAATCGAAATTTATCTGTTTCACTCAATAAATTCAATGTTTTTAACCGCAAATTTATTAATGACATTAAATTTCAGTCTTTTTAAATGAAATATTCGTTATGATAATTAAAATTTACGAATTTATATTATATATTATCTATAAATTTATCATTTTCAAATATTGAAAATATATACAAAATTATGTACCAAATATAGGTACCAAAAAATTATTTCTTATATACATAACATATTACATATAAGAAAACAAATATTTTAAAACAGAAAAAAAAAAAAAAAACAAGGTAGAATGTAAACCAACGGTTTGCGCACATTTCCAAAAGACAATACAAACTGTTTAGAATTGTGACTTGCACAAAAATTTGAAAATTTCATGTAATAAGAAAAAATATTAAAATAGGACTTTTCTGGAATTTTGAGAGGCTGTAAGTCCGGAACCCTATATAACTAAGAAAAACCGTTAACACACATAAAAATATATTACTGGAGCCTTAAGTTTTATGTCTTGCCGAAGAAAAATTTGTACAGGTGCCTAAAAATAGCAAATTTTCAATTTTTGAACCCTAATAGCTCTTAAACAGGGGGCGGTACAAAAAGAATTTCTAAGGAAACTTATACTAATTCTAAAAGTATTTTCTGTCCTTAAAATTTCAAGTCCCTATCTAAAAGCATTCCGGAGTTGTGAAGGTAGAAAAATCAAGCAAAATTTGGTTTTCACAAAACGGTAAATTGAAATAATAAATTTACAAAAAAAATTGTATATTTTTGATATTAATATACAAAGATAAAAAAAATACCTGTCGAATGATGTTTCCAGATTGAAAAAATGTTAAGCAGAACATTTGATATACACATTTAAAAATAGGGCTATTTCAAAGTTTGAGGAGCTGTAGTTTCGTAATGGAATGGGGTCTACATGAAAAAGCTGTTCCACAAAATTGATTTTTTTATGAGACCTACCCATGGTTAACATTTTTTTTTTTATCTTTAACGGTGTAGAAGTTTTGTAAAGAGGCAGACGGACCGACGGACAGATAGAGTGAAACTAATAAGCAGATTTTTTCAAATTTTTTTTGGAAATATGTTTAAAAAATGCGCAAGATAATAAACGCAGACATTATGCAATATAATCAATTTCAATAAATTATTATTACCTATTATTATTATTATATTTTGTTAATAAAGAAACAAATGTATATAAGAAAAAGAAAAAGCTAAAAAAAAACAAAAATAAATAAAAAAGAAGATGAAAGAAAGATGAAAGTAATATTATTACAATAATGATAAATGTTAAAAGAAAGAAATCTATAATTACTACCACAATATTTAAAATTTAAAATTATTGTGGTCGACCACAAAACACGTCACTAAATAGTGCAAATATTATGATTCAAAATTATTAAATTTTATGGTTTCTGTGGAATACCATAATAATTATAATGGTTATTTTTATATTATATGCCTATGTATGTATCTACTTATTCTTTATATTATTTGGATATTGCAGAAGACATTTTTTAAGAATAAAAAAAAATAAAAACATAAGAAAAAAGAAATGGACTTTTTATCTAATTGTAAGATATAACGAAAAATGGAGCCGATATTTTTACAAAATTTTCTAAATCAATCATATAGGAAAAAAATAAAAAACAAGGGAATGAATGAAAACCAAAGATTTTTAAAGACGAAAATTTTCCTATAAAGACAATAAATACTGTTTAATACTACAGTTTAGTATAAATACTGTAATTTGCATAATTTTTTTTTAGAATTTTTATATATATAAGAAAAAATTGTCGAAAACCAAAACACATTTTCTTCAATTTTATTAAATAACCGTAAATTTTATTGAATAATCTTAAAGCTTAAATGTTTCTGTTTTATTTTGAAATGTTTGCAGGTGTTTAAGTTACAGGTACCTAAAAATATCTATATTTCAATTTTTGACAATTAATTGATCTTCAACAGGGTGAGCTACAAAACAATGTTCTCTTAGGTATAACTTATGCATATTCTTTAAAGAAATGTATTTTATTCTCTGAAAATTTCAAAGTTTTATCTAGAAAACTTATGAAGATATGGAGGAAATACAATCATATAAAATATTGTTTTTATATAACGCTAAATTTGACTACTAAATTTGTATATAAGTTGTATATAATATATAACAACGTATATATATAAATATAATTGTAAAAGTTGTATAGATTTGATATTGATTTATAAAGGTAGAAAATATTTCTGCTGTATAGCGTTTTTAGATTGAAAAATTGCTTTTTGCAAAATGTTACGGAGCTGGTGGGTTCACATAAAAAAATTATTCTGAATTATAATATTTTTTAAAAGACCTATCCATGATTAAAATTTATATTCTTCTATCTTTAATATAGAAATTCTGTAAACAGACGTACGGACAGATGGACAGAGTGAAATTATTAAAAAAAAAAAATAAAATGTCCTAAAAAATGAAAAATTAGTTAATTAGTTATAGTTAGAAACCTACACAAGATATCGCACAATCCAAAAAATTCCATAAACTAAATTTTTAACGAGGAAGAGTATCAGTCAACTCTGGGAAACTATACGGGCATAATAATATTATATGCTGGTTCTATAAAATATTTCTGTTTCTTTTAAAACATTTAAGAGATCTATAATTTAATTAAGTACTGAGATATATATTTATGTAAATTTCTGAGTTGTATGGTAGCTACTCGATTCCGTTTCCGGCATACCAACCAAAATTTTATAATAAAACTTGATCATCTTTTGCAAAATTCAGGTATTTTTTTTTTTTTGTTAAATAGGACAATATGAGCATATCTGTAAATTTCAAAGCTGCCTGAATCTATTATGTTTGACTAACCAAATTTTGTAGAAATACCACTATCTAAACGTGTAGCCCTAAACCAAACCGAATTTGCAGAGCTTGTTCGCATAAAACTTAACATAAATTTCAGACATCTAACTTAATTAGACACTGAGTTATAAATGCATATAAAAAAAAAGAAGTTGTATTGCACCTACTCGAACACGTCGGTCGAAATTGTTCAATTACAATAGTGAACCTGCCATTTTTATAAAAATGAAATAATAAAAAAGCTTAAGAATCATAGATTCATTATGTTTTCAGTTATCGTGTAATTGGTCAGACGAATGCACTAAGATTCATGTCGCTTTAGGATGAACAACGATAACACGTCGATTTAGAACGATTTAGAAATCGACTAAAAATTCAATACTGAGCCAAAATATATATACCTATTTTTGCATATATATCTCGCTTACTTTAAATTGTAACAAACCTAATGACAAATTTATTATATCCTTGAACTATTATGTTTGTACAAGTATAAAAAACTGAAATATTTCATGCATTATGATAACTTTGAAATGATTTTAATCAATGTTTAACGGTGTCATTTAATTTTTTTCACTGAACATACAAAATTTCTATTAAAAATCTAAGATAAGATAGATGGAATATCATTAAAGTCGGTATAGTATTATTCTATTTGAAAATATCTCAAATAACTATACTATTTGTGGTTATGTAGGCAGTAATTTTGTTTATTTAACATACTTTATATACAGATTTTAAAATTTACAATAATTAATGTAAGATCATAATATTTTATTTATAATTGTTTTATTGCTTCTTAAAAAGTCTAATTAATAGAACTAAATAATAAAATAAATACTTTTTTTTTTTTGAATTTTCTGTTAAATTTTACATAATTTTTACATTTTTTTCATAAAAATTATATGGAAAAATGAAAAGTGAAAGAAAAAAAAAAATTTGTGTTCATCTATTCATTTTCCTCATTAAATTTCCAACTTTTTGTCGTTCTATTTTTTACATTTTCCTTCTTCATAACATTTTTTTCAATTTAAGAAAATTTTAGCTTTAAAGTAAAGTATGTTTTTATTTTTCATTTTTTTTTTGTTTTTTGTTTTTTATATTTTTTTAACCTTTTAAAAATGTCTGCAACAGTATTTACATGTTAACATAATATTCTGAAATTTCATTTTCTAGATTTTCTTCCTTCAATTTTCTCTTTTATTCAAAAATTTAGGTACAAAAATACGTCAATATAAACGAGGGTTTTCTATTAAATTAAAAGAAAAAGAAAAAAATTAAAAATTTAATTCTCTTTAAGATTACATAATAATTTCTAAGACAATTCACAATATGGAAGGATCGCTTGTACAGATTCAGTTTTCCTTTTAATATGTTTCCTTCCTTGTTATTTCGATTATCTCTGCGTCAGTCATTTATGTTGATTTATCTTAACAGAATTCGGCCTACAGTTTTTTATTATTTTGATTTGTTGTATTAAAACTTGTATAGGCAAAGGGAATCCCTTGATAACAACTACAGAGATAAAATTAAAACAATTGTTTAGGCAATTGGTATCATTCTAGGCTTGCAAACAATCATATAATATATTCTATTGATATTTACCAAATAAAGCGTCTCTATTTCTAATTCATTAAAATTATAGTTTTCTTAATTTTTTTAAGTTTTCTTAAGAAAAATTTTCTTAAGAAAAATTATCTGAAAGATTTATAAGTTTTCTCTTAAGAAAAATTATTTGAAATATTTTAGGGCAAATATGTCAGGATATAATTTTTATATAAACTTTTTCCTTTGCAAAGAAGTAAAAAATTAGTGTGTGCTCCTTGTTTCTATTTCTTTATAGTTCTTGGACATTTTTCTTGCGAAATTAATTACGGGATGTATAGTAGTTTCTCGATGAATCTCATTGATTTTTTTTATCACTGAAACGATTTTCTATAGATATTTTTAGATAACATACACCTAAAAAGATTAAAACTTTTTTAGTCGTTGTCTCATAGAGTTGTGTGTAGAAAAGTGTTTTATTTTTTTTTTTGTTTTTTATTGGATAGCCCTCGTCAGTTTACATACATAATATTAGATTATTTTTCAACAAAAAAGACACATACTTATGTACATATATATTTTAAGGTATTTGAATATGTATAACGATACAATACTTATGCCAACAAGAATAAATAAAACAAACAAAAACAAAAAAAAATAAAAAAAATCAGCTGTCTCCACCACAGGACCGACCGCCACTACACAAAAAGTACAATGCCAAAATTTATAGATTTTTTACATAATAATTTATATCAAAGCAAAATAACTTCTAATAATTTAATAACATTTTGTTTTATTCAATAAAAATAATTATATGCAATGAAATTGTAAAATATATGTACATTCATTCATACATTCATTTATTATTATTATTATTTTAATGTAGATACATGATTTTTTTTTCATTCAAAAAATAATATTAAAAGTAAAAAATAATAAAAACTGTAAACAAATACAAAACAAACATAAGATTAATATTAAATCTGCTAACAAAAATTTTACCGTTTTAATTTTACTAGTATCCGCCCGCCCCTCGAAATTCGAGGTGTTTTAATTAGCAATTACAATAGTTTCTTTATGATTTTATTTAAAATGTAAAAATACAATTTTCAATAATTAAAGCCTTTATGAATTTAAAATTTCTTTGTAAACAGTATTTTTTGTAAAAACACGATTATTATTATCTTTTAGAAGTTGCCCTTGATTTATTGAGTATTGGAAACTCAATATATACCTATTATATATGTATATATTATAAGAAGCCTAAGATGATAAATCATTGAGTAAAAGGGTTTTAAATATCTATTTTATACAGATTAAATATTATTATGATATTATGATATGTAAGAATTTATTTCGATTAAAATATAAAAAAAAATAACAAAAAAAAAAACAGAACTGAATCGAACTTGCAAAATCAAAAAGCAACTATTAAGAACCCCACACTCTACCACTGTACTAAACACTAAACTAAACTTTTAATCTTTATAATCAGTTATATTGTGAAATTCCTACTCCTACCATACAACCAATATTTTAAAATTTTTAATCGAAAAGAAAAATAAAACAAAAATTTAACGGAATCAAAGACCGTCTTTTTTAAAAATGTTTAATACAGGTATAGATTATACATATTTTATGATACATATGTATATACTTTACATGGGTTTTTTATAAAAATGGAAAATTATTAATGAAAATTAGAAAATTTTGGAAAAATATTAATTTTGTAAGGCTATACTGAATATTTATCATTTAAAAAGAAAAAAATGAAAGTTGGTTGGTAAATCATTGAGTAAAATGGTTTTAAATGTCTATCATTTACAGATTAAATATTATGATATGTAAGAATTTATTTCATATAAAATATTAGAAATAAAAAAAAAAAAAAAAAAAATAGAATAGAATCGAACTTGTGAACTAAACACTTCTCAAGTTTAAGAAGCGGCCACTCTACCACTGCACCAAACTCCCCACTGAAATTTTGACGTTTATATTCAATTTTATTGTGAAATTTCTATTTCCTACCATGCAAAATATATTTTAAAATTTTTTTTATGTTTTTAGAAAAAAAACAAAAAGCAAAAACAACAAAACAAAATTTAAAATTCAACGGAATAAATAGCGTCGTTTTTGAATATGTATATTATAGGTATAGATTATACATATTATATGATACATATGTATATACTTTACATGGGTTTTTTATAAAAATGGAAAAGTATTAATGAAAATTAGAAAATTTTGGAAAAATATTAATTTTGTAAGATGGCTATACTGAATATTTATCATTTAAAAAGAAAAAAATGAAAGTTGGTTGGTAAATCATTGAGTAAAATGGTTTTAAATGTCTATCATTTACAGATTAAATATTATGATATGTAAGAATTTATTTCATATAAAATATTAGAAATAAAAAAAAAAAAAAAAAAAATAGAATAGAATCGAACTTGTGAACTAAACACTTCTCAAGTTTAAGAAGCGGCCACTCTACCACTGCACCAAACTCCCCACTGAAGTTTTGACGTTTATATTCAATTTTATTGTGAAATTTCTATTTCCTACCATGCAAAATATATTATTTTAAAATTTTTTTTATGTTTTTAGAAAAAAAACAAAAAGCAAAAACAACAAAACAAAATTTAAAATTCAACGGAATAAAAGAGCGTCGTTTTTGAATATGTATATTATAGGTATAGATTATACATATTATATGATACATATGTATATACTTTACATGGGTTTTTTATAAAAATGGAAAAGTATTAATGAAAATTAGAAAATTTTGGAAAAATATTAATTTTGTAAGATGGCTATACTGAATATTTATCATTTAAAAAGAAAAAAATGAAAGTTGGTTGGTAAATCATTGAGTAAAATGGTTTTAAATGTCTATCATTTACAGATTAAATATTATGATGTCATCAAAAATTTTTAGAGATATAAAAAAAAACAAAAAAAAATTGTTCATATAAATTCATATGGAGTGTTACGTATGAAATTTGGACTTAGAAAAAAAATTAAATAAAAGTTAAAGTTAGTCGGATCAAAAAATGTTCTATGGCAAAGTTGTTCCTCTTTACTTGTGTAACAACTTTTTCTTAATAATTTTTCTCACAACATTTTTCTGTTACGAAATATTCGTAAAAAACTTAAAAAGTACACTAGTAAACTACCACTTGCGGTTGTCCGATTTGCTCCAAAAGCTTATCAATCCGAGATATTTACGTCAAAACCTTAAATATGAAATTTCAAAAAATTCCGCTCAGTCTTTTAAGCTGTACACGTGCCCACAGACATACCCACACACGCACCCACACACACACACACAGACGGACATCATCCTGAACATTTTTTTACAGCCTTCTCCACACCGGAGTAGTGCATTTTTGCGAAAATCTCGGGTACAAATTTTTAGTATGAAAACAATACCTACCTTATACATTAATGTATGCGGTCGGTAAAAAAAAACAGCAATGAATATCTTTACATAATATTATATAGCCTGAAATTACATATCTTGTCCTCCAAAATCTTTCACAATTTTCTTAGACTATTTCGTTTTAATATTTTTTTTTTTAATTTTCTTTTTGTTTTTATTTTTGTATTTATTTATTTTTTTTCACCTCTGTTTAAATTGTTTCTTGAAATGATATGAGAAAAATGGTAAAATAAAAAAGAAGAACATACACAGTAAACTTTTCATAAATGTGCATAAATTTATATGAATAAAAATACGTACGTACATATATGTATGTATGTATATGCGAGTCCATATAATATTATACGTACATACTACATACATACATGACATCTATTATTATTATGTGCATAAATATGTGAAAAATAAACTGTAACGGTAACGAAAGTTTTACCTTTGGCAAAAAAATAAAAAAAAAATAAAAATAAAAAGAAAATAAACACTAATAACTTAACGGTACGTATAATATGATATAACTGTTATAATAACTGTACCTACTAACAAAAAAAAAAACTACTGTTTCTATTGCTTCTTTTTTTATACTAGTGCTGTACTGTACTACTAATACAACAACTATATTTACTGTTGCTTGTACTTTCATAACTGTTATTATTATTATTATTTTTTGTTATTTTTTTTTTGTTTTCTAATGTTAGTTTTGTTACCGTTATTTTTAGTTTTAAGTTTTGGTTGCTTCGTTTTTGTTTTGTTTTTTTTTTTCATATCGGAATGAATAACTTTTTGATGTAAATGAAGTTCCTTTTTATTCATTAAATTACAAGGATCTTATGTTGTTGTTTTTTTTTTTTTAATATTGTTCTTGTAATTTTTTTTTTCTTTTCATTCTTTCTTAGTCATATGACTGTTCTGTACTTTGCGTTTTATTTTCTGCAGCTATAATTTTTGTTTGTAGCTACATATTATATGTTATTATGAATTCATGTGTGTGTGATTGTGTGTGTTGTGTTCCTTGTGCTCATTAAAATAATTACAATAATTGAAATTTTACAGAGAGATCTTGAAAATGTTGAACTTTTTTTTTTTTTTTTTTTGTGTGCCTAATTTTAAAGTTTTTCACATGTTTTAATTTTAATGTTGATATTATATATGTATATAAATACATATATGTGTAGATATGTACATTCATATAGGTACATAATATATTATTATGATTTTATGATTTTATGTACGGATTTATGCATGTGTTTTTAGTTTTAGCAGATTTTCTGTTGTTAGAATAAAATGAATTAAGGCTATATTATTTATAAAGTAATAATAAATATGAGTATATTATGTGATGTACATGTATGGTGTATATGTAAAATTTACAAATCTTATAAAATTTATTTAAATATAAAAATATTATAATATTATTTAATCATTTTAGAAAGTTTTATTTTGAAATACATATATACGTTTTAGTAAAGTAATATTCGTACTTACTAATACATTTTTTTGACAATCTAAATAAACTGCATATTATAATAAAACTTGAAATTGAAAAATTACTTACAAAACAATACTTTTGTAATCATTTAATACTCTTTTGAGTAAGACATGACATGTCACCCTTAGTGGATTAGAGCAACAAGTAAAAATAGTGCATTTTTGATTTAAGCGCATGCTATTGAAAGCACGAATTTATTTACTTTATTTTGTTCTAATCGTCATTGCAATATCTCAAAAACTTTAGCATTTTTATTCAATAGTATAGGTAACCCCTCAATTTTTACATTTTTGTCTTTTTCGAGCAATACTGCATTATTTAGGAATATGCCGTAAAGTTTAATTTTTTTCTTTGTAAAAAAGTGCAACATAATAAAATATATTATATATGTACCTTTCTACTGTAATCATTTTTTTCAAAATAATGAGAGATTGATTTCTTGTTTATGATTAAAAACATCAAAATAGGGGCCTCGGTGGCCTAGTGGGTAAGAGCCTAGTGGGTAACGCTGTAAGCTCGGAGGGAGTGTGGGTTCAAATCCCACACACGTCGTAAGAGTTATTCCCCCTTACGATATTTACAGCCACGCCTGAACAGGAAAGGCTGTGTAATTTCCTGTCCACATTTATGTGGCAGAAAATGCATTAAAAAAAAAAAACCTCAAAACAATAAAGAAATAAAACGAAATGTTGCGGTTTCGCATAAAACCAAATAAAAATGTTCCAAAACATGTCCAAAATATATCATTATTGCATTCAAAAAATACATTTCAAAAATTAGAAAATTTTGAGTGCAATATACCAATATTTGGTGTTATTTCTTTTAATTTCTTCTATACGCTGAGTGTAATATGGCCCTAAGAAGAAAGTTTCTGTTTAGCATAAAAGAAAGAATTTTCACAAAATAAAAAAACCTCAAACTTCAGACTAAATTTTACTCGAAACGAAATATTTCGAAATGTTGCAGTATTATGTACTCATGGTGCGACTGTCTAATAGATATTATACAAAAAAATATGTACCTAAGTAGGTACAGGTTTTTTAAAAATAAGTTTTAGATATAATCTTAAGGAAGTGAAATCTTAGAGCCCAGTCCGTTCAGTTTTTGTAAAAAAATTATCAGGTACTATGACAAATTGATAGCATTAAAAAATACTTTTTATATAAGATCATCTTTTATAATTTTCCAGTTAAGAAATTACAAAAACAGTTTAATATATAGTTAGTAGAATAGTAGAATAGTTTTAAGATTTTTACAGAAAAATTATCTGTTTGATTTAGATATAGGCAGGGTCAATTTTAATTAAAAAAAGTCAGGATAGCTACTCTTATAAAATTACATATTTACAAAATATCTTTTAAAGTAAATGTAAGCACACATGACCCTAAAATAGATGGTAGCTCACGTCATGACACGTGATATAAAAAAACTTGTTTTTTTTTTGTTAAATCTTGATAGATAATATAAATCATTTATTTGAAATACATAACACTTAATATTTTTCTTTAGTTTTAATTATGCATTTAAATATATATATATCCTATAGTTTGAGAGAATTTAATTAAATATATAGTAAAATTTGTCAACGATTCAATTTTTTTTTCTTTTTTCTTTTTTCTTTTTTAAAAATCTTTCACTTATATTATATTTTTTTTTTATATTTTTCTCACCTTTTGAATTAATAGTGTGGTTTACCAATATACAAGGTAAAACGAATGTAGTGAATATTGGACTTTTTTTTTATTTTTTTTTTTTATTTTTATATATTAAATAAAGTAGATTGGGTACTATATAATATATACAATTATTTTATATAAATATTATTATACAGATGAGTTCCAAAAAAAAATAAAAAAATGTTCGTTTTTAGTTTATTTTTTTTTTGTTGCATTTTTCCTTAAATCCTACATCTCAATTTAGCTGTACTGCACTGCTTTCTTTTCTTTTTTAGCACATTTCCAAAAAAATTTTGAAAAAATGTGCTTATTAGTTTCACTCTGTCCGTCCGTCCGTCCGTCCGTCTGTTTACAAAACTTCTACACCGTTAAAGATAGAGAAAAAAAATTTTAACCATAGGTAGGTCTCATAAAAAAAATAATTTTGTGGAACAACTTTTTCATGTAGCTCCCCCCATTACGGAGCTACAGCCCCTCAAACTTTGAAAAAGCCCTATTTTTAAATACATATATCTTATGTTCTGCTTAAGATTTTTTCAATCTGAAAACGTCATTCGACAGGTATTTCTTTTATCTTTGTAAATTAATATCAAAATTATACAATTTTTTTAAATTTAGTATTTAAATTTACCGTTATGTGAAAACCAAATTTTGCATGATTTTTCTACTTTCATAATTCCGGCACGCTTCTAGATAGAAGCTTGAAGTTTTGAGACAAGAAAGAACTTTTAGAATTAGTATAAGTTTGCTCAGAAAATTTTTTTGGACCACCCCCTGTTTATCAGCTATTAGGGCTTAAAAATTGAAAATTTGCTATTTTTAAACACCTGTAACTTAGGAACCTGTACACATTTTACTTCTGCAAGATATAAAAATTAAAGCTACAATAATATATTTTTACGTGTGTTAAAGGTTTATTTTAATTGTAAAGGGTTCCAAAGTTGCCGCTCTTCAAAATTGCGAAAAAGCCCCATTTTCAGATGTATATATCTCGGGCTCTGCGTAATAATTTTGCAATCTAAAACCGCCAGAAGATCGAAAATTTTATTATCTATATAAAACAATATCAAAATTATGTGATATTTTGTAATTTACTATTTAAATTTACCGTTATGTGAAAACCACATTTTGCATGAAATTTCTTTTTTCATAACTCCGGCACCCCTTTAGATAGGAACCTGAAATTTTGAGACAAGAAAGAACTTTTAGAATTAGTATAAGTTTCCTCAGAAAATTTTTTGGTGACACCCCCTCTTTAAGAGTTATTACGCCTCAAAAATTGAATATTTGCTATTTTTAGACACCTGTAACTTAGGCACCTGTACAAATTTTTCTTCGGCAAGACATGAAAATTAAAGGTTCAATAATATATTTTTATGTGTGTTAACGGCTTTTCTTAGTTATATAGGATTCCGGACTTACGGCCTCTCAAAATTTCAAAAATGTCCTATTTTCACATTTTTACTTACATGAAATTTTAAAATTTTTGTGTAAGGCACACTTCTAAACAGTTTGTATTGAGTTTTGGAAATGTGCGGTTTTAAAAACCGTTGGTTTACATTCTACCTTGTTTTTCTATTTCTTAAATATAGAAAAGTTAAGTTGAAGAATTGGTTTTGAAATTAAAATAAGTTTTTAATGCTCTACATACGTGCACAAAAGATATAAATAGAAAAATACTGTATTTATTTGTGCAACAGTAATAAAAAAAGAAAATGATGACAAAAAAAAAATAAAAAAATAAAACAACAAAAATAAAGAAAACATTTTTTTTTTCCTGTAAATTTTCAAAAAGAAAATGAATGAAATAAAATTTATCCATAATATGATATAGAAAAAGAAAGTTTTCTTTATACCAATAAGAAATTCACATCAGATAATCGGAATTTTATTTTAGGGATAATTTTGTAATTTTATTAAATTTTTTTTTTTATATATATATATATACATACAAAGGTTTTATATTTTTTTTAATCTTATACTTCATAGATTTTTAAGGATCCCTTAAAGTATTAAAATGAATCATGAATGAATAAAATCGAAAATAAAAAAAAAAAAACAAAAAATCTGAGTGGGTATTTAGCTATTTTATATTTTATTTATTTATGTAAATACACATTAAATATTATGTTTGAATGTATAAATATATGTATATATGTATATGTTGATTTGGTATTATAAATGATATTAATGATTTTAAATTTGAATAAAGAAATTAACAGGAAAACTGTTTTGGGAAATTTAAATTTATGAAAATATAATACTATATACGAGTATATATATACATATATATATATAGTATATATATAATATACATTGAAACATATACATTGAATTGATAAAGTTTTAGTAAAGATTTGAAAGGGAGAAATAAATAACAAAAAAGAAAAAAAAACAATGAAAATAATAATAAATAAATGTAAAATCAGAATGCCTCATTGATTTTCTTTTGCATAATATTATTGACATTATTTAAATAATAATTATTGTTATAATTTTATTTTATCTTAATTTTAATTCTACTTGTCATACTGCTTTTAAGTTTAAATTAAAGCTTATTACAGGAAAGGAATGGTTTAAAATAATAAATATCGGTACTCATTACTTTTAGATATCGGTACTCATTACTTTTAGATACTTTTAGATATGAGAGTTACTATAACAAGATTGTATTTAATTTATTTGTATTGTCATTTTCCTATTTTAGCATTTGACTGCATTTCATTTTTAAAATATGCTGACTACCAAAATGGGGAGTAAAAAAACAGGCCACACGGCCGATATTTTTTTTTTTTAATTTATCTTTAAATAGTAAACATTTTTCAAAAATTTTCGTGCCTTGTGGTGACACATTGGATTCAAAAATTCACAGGCCAAATATGCAAATAGTTTTCTCAAGCGGTTTACTTTTATTTTGTATATTTTTGTGAAGATCCATGATACCAATGTGTCACAACGCGGCATAAATTGAAATGAGACGGTTTGAGACTACATGCTTTCACGCAGCTACAAAAGACCAGTTTTGTGTGAGACCACGTTGCATGTACAAGGCAGCCAAGGTGTTAACCAACTCTAAAATTCTCTCTAATTATATGTTTTATACACATATTTCAACAACAAAACATTTAAGAGAGTGAAGGCTGCCGCTTCCTAACTTCTATTAAATTATTCAAACTCTGATTTTGTGGCCAATTCTAATTCAGTATTCGTTATATCACTATAGTTATTCTAATTCAGTAACTATGTTATATCATTATAGTTTTCCATAGGTACTAATGTTTAGTTATTTCATAAAATTCACATGATACGTGCAAAATGAAGGGAGAACCTTATTTTTTTTTTTGGTATTTAAAATACGTTATAGGTTTAGGAAATTTAATTTCCTGTATCATTCTTACCTTGGTATAATTGGCATTTTTACAAGTCAATTTTTGTTTTATTTCAAAAGAAATTTGGATTTCAATTTTAAGGAATACATGTAAAAAAATAATATTTAAGCTTAAATGTTGTCTCTTCTCTGAAAATTTCAAGGTTCCATCTAAAAAGCGTTGCGGCAATATGAATGAATCAAAATCCGGAAAAATTTTGTTTTCACAAAACGTTAAATTTACAAAAAATTGTGTCATTTTGATAAAAATTTAAATACTTAATTTTGATATTGCATTTAAAATATACTAAAATATATGTGCTGTTATTTTGCGAATTTTGCTTGAAAATTTTATTAGAAAGAACCTGATATATACATATAGGAAAATTGGACCTTTTCAATCATTGGGTGGGGGGAAGGGCTGTTTAGCTCCGTAGTTGATGGAGCTACAAAAAAAAAAAAAGATGTTCTACAACAATTATTTTTTCAAGAAACCTATCCGTGGTTTACATTTTATAGCTCTATCTTAAATGGTATAGAAGTTTTCTAATCATATGTACGAAGTTTTCTAGGCAGATGTACAAAGTGAAACTAAAAAGCATATTTTTAAATTTTTCTTTAAACTGTGCTAAAAACGGTATTTGACAAAAATATTATTAAGTATAACAAAAAGTTTAAAGCTTCGATATATAATTTCCGTATTTCGCAAAAATTCAGCAATATTATTAAGTACCTATAACCATTCATTATGACAACTCTCGGATAAAATTTTAATCAATAACAAAAAAAAAAAAATAAATAAATAAATAAACAAAATAATTTATACCAATTAAAATATTTGCAGATAGAATGAAAATCATAAAAATATTCATTTTTAATTTTTCACATTGTAAATATATTAGATACAAATTAAATCACTGTAATAAATTGCGTAGATTAAGCATTAAAAATAGTCCATTCACCTGATATGAAATATTAATATCTAATCAATAATAAAACCTTAAAATTACAATAATAAAAATAAAAAAGTGTTTTTTTTATTAAAATAATTCAAATTCATTCCACTTCTTGAATATTAAAATTTATTCTCATAGGAACAATAATTATTATTATAATAATCTAAAAAATTGTATCTATATTATTTTTCATAAAAAGAGAAAAAAAAAATTATATAATATTTATATTAAAATAAATTATAATATAAATTTATAGATATTCGCGTATAGGTATAAAATATAACAAAATTGAACGGATACCAAATAGATATAATATTAGAAATTATGGTTCTGATGTTATTTCTAACATATTAATCTAAAAAAATATCATAAAATAGTAAAAAATTTGATTGTATATCGAATTGCCGTTACTATTGTATAGTTTGTGTCCGAACATTTTTGTTCGAACTTAGATTCGTTCTTAAACTTCTAATATCTTAATCTGTTATAAAGTTTTATAAATTTCGTTTTATATTTTAATTAATCTTTATATCGTATTAAACTTTATATCGTATTTTATATTGATCGTATTTTTATATTGATTTTATATTGTATTTTATATTGATACTATGTCAAGAGATGACATCAAAATATAAATAAAAGATGAGATGAAATATTTTAAAAGATGTTATCATTTAACAATTAAAAATTTCGTTTATATGAAAGGATATTAAAGAAATAATTGAAAAGTTTGCCAAATTAAATTTTAAAGTTTAAAGGTTACCAAATGGAATTAAAAACCTTAAAAGCACAAGCGATATACTGACTTACATTAATAAACAACAGAAGAAACGATTTATTTACTAACATTAATGAACACCAGTGGCTGATGTTAGTCTCTCTATTAGTATGTTATAGTTTGCCTACGACTATAAAATTCTCGATGAGCCCCTGTAACAAACACATTTTTCATGGAGTTGAAGTGTCAACGTGTCAAAAATTCTGGATGTAACAATAATTGTCTTTCCCTCCTACCAAACAACCAAATAATAACATATAAATCTGAGGAAAATCGGCTACTAATTTATAAAGAAATAACCCTTTAAATTTCAAATAGAGGCGATAATAAGTTCTGTTGGGTTTTTTAGGGTTAAAAAAATGTAAATATTTTTTAGCAGAATAGAATATAATAACGCAGAAAAATTACAAAAACAAGTCATTAACAAATAAAATTTCCATTTAAACTATATATAAAACTTAAACACTTTTAAATTAATCAAAATATAAAATGGTTTAATCGAATACATGAGGTAATAAAATATTTTCTGTTTCTGATCTATATGACACGTTATTCAAGTTATGATAACAGTCTTCTAGTCGAAAGCTCTCAATTTTAAACTCTTGCCAGATAATATCGGATTGGATAATACATACAACTATAGTAAATTAACAGTTGGTCCACCTATTGTTTTAATAGGTAAAGAGAAGATAAAATATATCGACTATATAGTATTCATGTTTGAATTGACATTTTACTTTTAAAATGTTTGCCCCAAAGATTTCTTCTTTAAGACATCAAAGGACGCAAGGAGATTTTGATACCAAAAAGTAACCAAAGTAAACACTGTTAAATATTAATACTAACAATCTTTTTTTTTTCTTTAAACCTTAAATCCAACTCAATAAAAATAAGAAAATTAATAATATAATATATATTTTAAACACATTAATTTGATATTTTAAATGGAAAATGGGTCGAACAGAATTTCGTATAAAAATTAAATTGTAATAATTAAGCAAAAAACAAAAAAAGAAATAAAAAAAAAATTCTTATTAGAAAAAAAAGAAACGGACAATAAATTTAAATTCAATTCGTGATCAACAGTTTTCATTCTTTTTTAACAAAACAGGAAAATTCTCTATAACTATACAAAAATGAGAAAAATCGTAAATTTATTACCTAAAATTAGCAAAAAAAAAAAAAAATATGATAACAAAATATTATAGTTAGATACCTACGGTACGTAAAGAATTTTATTTCTATTTTCCAGAAAAAAAAAAACAAAAAAGAAAAATTTGCAATCATTACGGTGTGTGTTTTTGAAATTCATGAAAAAAAAAAAAAAAAAAAAAAAAACAGATCAGGGAAACAAAAGAAAAGTGCTGAAAATTAGATAGAATAGCAATTTTTTTTTTTTCAGATCGGCAGATATTTTTATTTTGGTTGTTGTTGGTTTTGATTTTGATTGTTGTAAAATACAAATTGAATTCAATAAAAAAATAATTTTTCACCAATCGAATGATATTTAAGTATAAAATGAATGTAATTCTATAAAAAAATATGGGAGCATCCCAGTTAACCTAAACTCATTTCTCAAAAAGATATTTAGCATAAACTCAGTTGGCATAAAAAGACTTTTAGCATAAAGCCAGTTAGCATAAAAACACATTTAGCAAACTTCAATTTTATATTAATTGGACATTTCGCATAAAATCTTATTGGCAAATGAGACACGTTTGCCATAACAAATTGTAGATGATATTTTTGTTGTTGGTTACGTAATAAGCTTGGTAATATTAGTCATAATGATGATCACCGTCAACCGTGATGGCTCTAATTATGCTTTTAATTCTGTATTTAAATTGTAATTTAGATATAATTTAAGAAATATAAAATCTAAAATTTTTAGGAGAAAGTTAATTATTTTTCATATGAAAATGTGACCAAAATTTTTTGTATGAAATTAGCGTGCAAGCATGGACTTATATAGTATTATAAGTATCTATTGATTTTATTTTTGATTACAAAATCAGGGATTACCCTTTTTCCAGAATATCTAAACAAATATATATACTTATGTGAATGATAGGAGGAGGAATAATATGTACTGACAATCCATTTAAAATACTCACCTAACTATTTATTATAGTAAGGCCATTTAATATTGACTTCTTTTCTTCTTCTACTTTACCGCTTCTAACATTAGCCAACATGATGGCTATTTTATTTTGATTATTTTGTCTACTACTGTTTAAAACAATAATCTTGTGCTCTTGTTGAAGAATTGGCGTAAATTTTTAAGTCAAGATATTCTTCTTCCTCCCGGATCTTGCCTTCCGCCTCAACTGTAATATCGTCCCTTCTCGCCTCGTCAACAATATTATACCTTCAAAAACAACTTTCAGAAGACAATTTTCCTGTAAATGCCTCAAAATGTTTCCAATGAGTTCTATATAGCTTCCTAGTTTTTACTGTGACTTGTATTTCTGATTTTTTTTTCGTAATTCCAGCTGAAACTGTTTTCTTGGTTATGTAAATGTAATCAACCTTTTATTTTTTCAATACACACCTTAATTTCCTTTGGCAGATATCTTTGAACGGTTTTTATTGCCACATAAATGTGATAAGGAAATTACACAGCCCTTCCTTTTTAGGCGTGATCGTATTTGTCGTTAGGGGAAATTATTATAACGCGTTGTGTGAGATTCGAACCCACACTTTCTCGGTGTTTGCAGTGTATACCCACTAGGCCACCGAGGCCCCAATTTGTTGATGTTTTAAACATGTATTGGTATTGTTTTTTTTTAAATTCTACAACGTTTAACTATATAAATTTTTTTTAATGGATTTATCTGCCACATAAATGTGGACAGGAAATTACACTGCCTTTTCTGTTCAGGCGTGGCTGTAAATGTCGTAAGGGGTGTAACTCTTACGACGTGTGTAGGATTCGAACCCATACTCCTTCAGTGCTTACAGCCTATTTTATAAGCTCTTACTCACTAGGCCACCGAGGCCCTCCTTTAACTGTAGTACCAGATAATGTACCCTTGCTAAGAATCATTTTTAATTTCTGTTTACTCATTGAAAAATCTATATCTATCTATCTAATAGGTACTGACAAATGAAACTAAGTTTACTGACCGTTTATATTTTAATAGATAATTTAATTTAATGATTAATAAATTTCAATAGGTAATCAATTGTAAATTTATTAATAAAACAAAATTTTCAATTGTTTGTTAAGTTTCTTTTAAAATAAGAAAATTTTGTATTTATTTCGGCAAATTAATAATTAAATGTTTTACAAAAAATTTATAGTAGTCTTTTAAATGATTGTAATCGAAACTTACAGGCTTGAAAAACAAAATAATAGACTTTATACCTAATTTTTGTAAAAAAAAAAACTTTTTCATTTTTTATTTAATTGTTTTTGTTTATAACACTTTAAGACTTTTTTTTTTTTTTTGTCTTAATATTTAATAAATTGAGCGAACAGATTTAATCCCCTAAATGATGTTATGATGATGAAACTGAAAAGGACTTATATTACTTTATTTTAACACAAACAAGAGAAAAAAAAAAACAGAGAAAGTAAATAAAGTATAAATTGAATTTTTTGAAACAAAAGGACTTCTTTTTTTCTTTTCTATACATATATATATATGTATATATATAAACGATATTATTAATTTATATGTATGTATGTATATATTTAAGTATATAAAAATTTTATTATTATAAGAACAATGGGAATTAATAAGCATTTATTTAATTAATGGATCAATTAGACTTAAGAAAGTTATTTTGTTATATATAGGTATGTAAATAAAAAATATACCGTTGTATATGAATATGTGAAAAAATAATATTAAATTAATTGGGTACGGCAAAAATTTCAAGGAGAGAAAATGTATTTAAATTAACAAAAAAAAAAAAAAAAAATCTGACAATAAATGAAAAAGATAACATTGTGTGTTTGTAAGATTGTTTATGGATACCTACATATATGTATGTATTGTGACATATGTTTTAAAATAAAGTACAAAAATCTGATAACTAATTAAATAATATATGGGATACCCACTTAAAATTGAATTGTTGTAAATCCTAAAATAGAAGAAATTGATTTATAGATATGTTTAGTTGGGGTTTCAGTGATCAACTGGTTAAGCACATATGGTTTATCAACCAAGAGAGTGTATGTTCAAATTACGCACATATTGTAAGATTTTTTTTTTTTGAAAAAATACTGAAATAATTACCAAAATTACAAAATCTTTTTTTGTGTTATTGGTTTGTGCTCTATAAGAATAGAACAGTCATGTAAACCAACTAGCCATTATATATATATATATATATATATATATATATTTTTTTAGTTTACTCCTCTATGTCACATAAATAAGGCAAGAAAATGACACAGTCTTTTATTTGTAGCAGTAGCTGTAAATATTGCGAGAGGGAATTATTTATACAACTTGTGTAGGATTTGAATCTCAATACTTACATTATTGGAAGTTATTCGAACCTCCAATGTTTACAGGTATATATTTCATTCGTTCTTATCCACGTGACCATTGAGGCCACTATATTTAGTTATTTTAGTTGTAAGTGTTAAATTTGCTATAAAAAAAAAAAGATATAGATATGTATTTATTTAGTTTTCCATTTTCTCTTATTTGAAGGGGTTTCGGTGGCCTAGTGGGTAAAAGTGTTTGAAATGACATTAAAAACACCGAGGTTCGAATAATTTTCGATTTTATTTAGAACCTTTGCGCTGTTAAAAAAAAAATTGTGATTCGAAAGATTACATTTTTAAAGAGTTACCTTTAAAAATCTTAAAACATTTAGAAATCATGTTGTTAATATAAATAATATGTAAAATTTTTTTTTTTTTTTTGTGATATAATTACATCATATTTATAGTTGAGTTTATTCTATAAGATACATACAAAGAAACATATTAGAAGTTTTTTTTATATTAATGATATTTAAATATGACAGAATAAAAATTTTCATACAAAATAAAAAATATAAAAAAATTCAAATTAAGACCTTTAAAGTTGTAAATATGTTTTTTTTTTTGGGGTAAAAGGAGACAAAAACAACAACAAAAAAAAAGTTAAGAAAAAGGTATAAAAGATTTAAAAGATTTTCCATAAAAAAAAAAAGTTATTATTAAATTTTAATTTTATATTATATACTTTTATTTTATATTACATTTTCCTTTTGTTTTTTGTTATTTTTTTTTGTTTTTCTTCTGATTGTCTTAAATTAGAAGAAGTTTTTTAAAAAATGAAATAAAATAAAATTTATTTTATTACATTTTCTTGAATTTAAAAATAATTTGGAAAAGAGAAAAGATTATATTAAAAATGAAGAATCTTTTTATGAATAATTAAAGAATTATTAGTAATGAAGTTCTCAAAAGAAAAAAAAAAAACAAAAAAAATTAATTTAACAGGAAGTCAACAAAAAAAAAAAAAAAAACGGAAAAAAATACTTTCTTTTCTTTGAATTATTTTTTTCTTTTTCTGTAAATTTAATATAATATTAAAAAAAAAAAGTTAAAAAAATGAAAATATTCTAAAGAAAAAAGGTAAAAATAAAAATAAACATGACAATAAAATTAATAAATTTATCAATTTTTTTGCTTTGTTAAAAGCATTAAATATAATATTTACCTTTAGAAATTTTTTTTTGCCGTTTAGTTCTATAGAATTCTTTTTTTTACTTCCAAGTAAATATTTTGACTTTTATTAGATATTTAAGTTAAAAGTTAAAACAATACAAAAATTCCTTTAAAAATTTTTTTTTTCTTTAGTATTATCTCTGATTAGCATTGTTGTTTTCAAGATTTCATCTATTGAGTTTAATTTTTTTTTTTAAATAAGTCTGCTCTGTAAGATTCAAAAAAGGAAAATATAAAATGAAATTGATATTAATTTGCTTAAGAATTTTTATTTTGTCATTCAAAAGAATACTATTTTTCATCACTTACGATGTTAGCATTTGTTTGATAACTATGATCAAATTTAAAACATGCAAATCTATAGACTAGATTAAAAATAAAAGCTTAACGATTGATTTCGTCAGGTGCCACTTTATCTTGACAGTTCGGGCTTTTTGGATTTTCAATTAGTCAATTAGAAATAAATTGTCGCCTCGGCGGCAAAAGAATTTCCATTTTCTCTTTTTGGTGACGGAATTCAATATTTACTAAGAAACTTATAGTCCAAAAATTTAATTTTATTTAAAAAAGAAGGGATTATTTTTAATAATTAATATTTTTTAAATAAATAAAAAAAAAAAAATACAAATTGAACAAAATAAAAATCAGTTATTCCTTTTGAAGAAGAATTTATTTGAGCTGCCGCGAAGAAAAGATTTTTCTTTGTAAGCTTAACTGAAATTTGTTGCATGGGAAAATCACACCAAAGAAATCGCCACGCAAATAAATGAAATTTGAAATAATCCAGTTTAATTTTCAAAAGTTTATGATGTATTAAAAAAATATTTTATAATTATTTAATTATCAAGTTCTATTTTGTTTTCGTTATATTTATGATAGTAAGAAATTTAACACAATATTTAATATATAGTACAAAATATTAACATAATTTACAACTAATTTCTAAATTACTTAATAAGTATTATACCTATATAAATTTATTTTTCATATTATTAAATATATAAATTTTACAAAATGTTCTAAATTATTTTTTCCCATAATAAATCCTTTTTTCACCTTCCATAATTCTTTAATCAATTCGTGTACAAAATAATTATAGAATTTAATGGAAAAGGATTTATTTGAACATGGATTATACGGATTATATAGATTAAATTGATCTGAACATTTTAAATTATCTAATACAATATAGATCATAATTAATATGACTAAGTTATATACTATTCACGAAATCAAAATGTATAATATTAATATATAAATAATATTATATAGAAGATAAATATAACAAAATTACTATTGTTAATTACTCTAGTATTAGATTTCATTTTGTAATACACATTGAATCAAATCTTTGAATTTAATATACAGATGTAATAATATTTAAAACGAGGAAGAATACAGTTGCCTTTGTCAACTCTTAGATACCAGTACGAACCGTTAGTATGTTCATAGCCTGTTACTCTGCTTATAATATTATTTTTTTAAGTTTTTAGTATTTTAAAATAATTTGGGTGAATTTTATAATTTCTAGAACTATGGGTTGTACATATATTCAAACTATATGTTTATACATTCTTCAAAAGCGGATTTTAACCTTCCACATAACGATTATCAATCCAAAACTTTTTCAAACATTCTATAGTACGATTTAATACTAAGCGGTAAATGTATATTAAATTTACTTAGTACAAAATAGTAAATATAATTTTAAATATTATATTATATTAATGCGCACATAGTATATTTATACTGTTATAAGTATATCGCCATCATTGCAATATTTCTTAAAAAATATTTCCATTCATAGATTAATTTCTTATAAGTACAATAAAATACATATATGTATATAAATACGGCGCTATATAATATACATATATACTATTATCATTCATTCACTAGTGACATATACGATAATGTAAATAAACATGATATTATATAAGTATGTATATTTATATCAATATCATATAAATAAAAATTCTTCAAGCAACCGTTATGTTATATTAACAGAAATAAGAGTATAATATTGAAGCTTTAATTTTTGTGTATTACTTCAAAAAAATGTTAACAGGTGTTTAAAAATAGGAAATTTTCAGTTTTTGACCCCTTACAGCTCCTAAACGGGGAGTGATATAAAAAAAATTTCTGAAATAACTCATACTTATTTTTAAAGGTCTAACTTCTATCAAAATTTCAAGTTTCCAACTTAAACCGTTTAGAAGATAGAAGGATTAAAGGATTTTGCAAAATTTTAAATAGTTTGTGTAAATTTCAAGATTCTAGCTTTCTTAGTTTTTGAGTTAGCGTGCTGACGGACGGACGGTCGGACTGACATGGCTCAATCGACTTAGAATTTTTTTCTGATCCGATCCATACCTTTGAAGGTATATCTAGCTCGCTTATTTCGAAGTGTTACAAACGGAGGAGTAATTTTATTATACCCGATCCTATCGTACGGGTATAAATATATTTTATAAATATTTTTAGAAGTTAAAAAACAGTTTCTAAATGGATCTTCAGAACATTTTACTGACAATATTTTTCTGTTGTTTTGAGTTTAACTGTATTAATTTCGAACAAAATTTAATATCGGTATTTAAAAAACTGTTGTCATAAAAGTTATTCATTAAATATGTAAGCGCCTATAAGTATGCATTAATTATTATTTATTATTTTATGATAATCGGAGACCTCAGTGCTAAATAAAAAAAAAAATACTTAACATTGATTTTTTTAAATTTTTGTAATGGAAAATAAAAAAAAAAATAGCTAATTTAATTTAGTAGAAATTTTGACCAAATATATAATAGACATAATTTAACATAAAAAAATGTTTATTATGTTTTCTTTTTAAATGTTAATAGAACAGTAACAAGAATGGAGTAGGTACCTTTTTTTGTAAACTATTTTTGTACGTTAAGTTAAATTGAGATTGTAAATAAATAAAATAAAAATGGGGTTTCAAAAACAAAAAAAAAGGGGCCTCAGTGTACTAGGCCAGGCCTCAGTGTACTAGGTTAAGTACGTGGCTTATTAATCGGGGGAGTGCAAGTTGCGGATGTAAAATTTATTTAAAAGCTTATTTTATAAGCAAATTTATATTTGAATTTGAAAATTTTGAAATAAAAAAATAACAGTATTTTTTTAAGGTAAACTAAAAATACTTTTTATTATAATGAATAATAAATTGACCACTAGTATAATTCGTACAGCATCAAAAAATCTAACTAATATTGGGTTATATCCCCTTTTAACTACTGCTTCTATTCATTTGGGCATAGTTAAAGCAAGTTGCTGACAGTCATTTAATGTGATGGAATTACGTATTTCTAAAATTTTTGATTTTAATTCATCGAGTGCTCGTTGGGGATCATTTTTTAATTTACGTTTCATTAATGCCCACAAATATAATATTCTATGGAATTAATATCAGGACTGGCTAATGACGAATCCAAAAGTGAAATTTCTCTACTGTTAAGCCAGTTTTTAGTAATTTTCGATGTATGACATAAAGCTCCATCCTGTTGAAAAATAAATTCATAAGAACTAATTTTGATATTGATGGAATTAAACAATTTTCTAAAATTCCAATATGCTTTTGTGCATTTACAGTGCCGTTAATGAAATTTAAATTGCCAATTCATTTTGAGGAAATGCATCCTCACACCATATTAACACTGGCACTCCACATTAACACGAATTGTTCGATATGTTTCAAACAATTTCTGTGATATTGTTCTTTCTTCTTTCGTTTTACTCTTTTCCTTTGATCACCTACACACAAATCAAATTTACATTCTTCGCTAAAGATGATTGTATCCCATTGCCGTTGTATCCAATTTTTCTTGTTTTAGCCCATATTAACGTCTATCTCTTTTGCAAATTAGTTAATAAGGGTTTTTCTTAGGCTGGTTAAGAAAATATTTCTAAGATGAAATGTTCGTTATGAAGGTTATTTTTTTTAAATATTTACCTTTTTACCTTTACCTTATAAAATCCATAATTGAGTCTTTGCATATTGATGCGAGTTCACTAATGTCCTACTTGTTTTTTAATATGTTCCGAACATATATTTTAGCAATATTGCGCACTGTACTTCTCCTGTTTTCCTGTATAATTTTAACTAAAATTCTCATATCTCTTGGTGTTAATTCGATATTCGACCTTTATATTTAGAAGCAGATGTCGATTTTGTGGTTTTAAATTTGTTAACGATGTCACCTATAGTAGAACTTCCTATACTTAAGGATTTTGATATCTCCCCATAACTTTTACCGGTTTTATATTTTTCATTAATGAATTTTCGTATTTTCTCATTAATTGGCTTGCCACACACCATGACGAATAATAAAATATTAAAATAATAGATATGAATGATAAAAATAATAAATCTTAAAAATAACAGATATTTGAGATTGCAGCTTGAAAATAAATATAATTAATATAAATTTTAAATGTAAATAAAAGAAACCCATTGAAAAGAACATACCTACATTAAAAACATTGACAAAAAAGTCTTGCAGTGTTTTAGGTATACATACCCTATATAATACATTAAATTTCAATTATTTCTTACTGTTGGTGAAACAAATTGAATTTAACTCTTTTTTATAACGTTTTTGGCAACATCATTTTAAAACTTTTGAAAATGTCAATTTGATATTACATGACATTACATATTTTAATTTTTGTTTTTTTTTTTATTCTTAAATTATAAACGTATAGGTATATAAAAACCTTAAGTATAAAAATTTTTCTTAATAAAAAAAACTATCGGGAAGAACCCCACGTTTTTTTAATTTCCAGTTAAAATAAATTAACACAAAGTAAGATAAAAGTCTATTCACTTATTTTAACAGACGGTCAGTCAAAAATAAAATGATAAATTTTTATAAAACAAAAAAAAAAAATTTTTTTGTATCTTTGGACAATATTGAAAAAAATTTCTCTTAATATAATATTTTCCCACACGCACATACATTTGATTTATTTCCTTTTGTTTTTAAATTGTTGGGTTTCATATTGATTCATTGTTCAAGATATTTTTCTCTTTCGTTTTCTTAATTCTATTTTCGAAAAAGGTTCAAATTTTTTCTTTAATGCGTATGCGTAATACAAAAAATTAAAAAAATGTTGTAAAAAAAATTATAATAAAAAAAAAAAAAGGAAAAGAAACAATTATAAAATTATAAAATAATATTCCGGTTATCAGGTTAAAAAACGCACAAAAATAAAAGGTAATAAAAAATAATAATATTTGTGTGCGACCAATATAAAACTTTCCACCACAATAACTAAATCGTAAATCGGGTGTTAATTGATAACATCTAAATTTAATTCAATCGTACAAAACTACAATACAAAAACCAATACAAAACAACAAAAAACAAAAACAGAAAGGAAAATATGAATAAAAATTCAAAAAAAATGGGAATGGGAATTTAAAAAAATCCCCACCAAAAACAAAAAAAAAAAAAACTTAAACCTTAAATCTTAAATTTTATCATCAACCTTAACAAACAACTAATCAATTACAATCAATTAACATAGAAAAGAAAGTCTATAAAACCATAAGCACCCCCTCCTCCCCCCCAACAAAAACAATAATAAAAATATTTTTGAAAAACTTTTTTTTTTGTGTGTGTATATGTTTGGTAATGACTGGCCATATAAAACAAATTAAATTGATAGCTTCTTTGATGGGAACATTTTTCTCTCCCTTTTTGTTTTTTGTTTTTTATGGATTCGTGATTTAATCTTTGTATAGAAGTTTTTTTTTTTTTTCATATTTTTTTATTTCTTTTTATTTGAACGACTATCAATCGTACACTTTTTTGATAACATATACAACCCCAAATAAAATAAAAAAAAAGCAAAAAAAAAGTAAAAAATTACGGTAATATTTGATTTTATTTCGCGCTATATTTACGTACAACACGATCTTTACATTTTGATATTTTTCTTCAATTACTTACACAATTTTTATTTAGCCTAAAGAATAATCAATTAATTTGATTTTTGTATTTTTGGTTGAAAGAAAATGAATAAAAATTGGTAAGTAAAAAGCTATTGGCATCAGTCAGAACAAAGACAAACACAAAAACCAAAAATTACTATAGAATGAAAATATAAGAATATAAAAGAAGGTACATATATCTAAGTTGGTATATTATATAGTTTAGTAAGATTAAATAATGTAATATCATATTATTTATATATGTATGTATATGTATATCATATTTTTATATTAATAATATTCAGTGGCCTTCAATTAATTTATTTTTCGTGTACAAGAAAATTATTTTATTTTTATTTTTCTTCCTTTTACTTCCTTTAATAATATTTTCGTGTGTAATAATATTTTCTTTTTTTTTGTTGCTTTTTTTTTTCTTTTTTTTTTTTTTTGTATGTTTTAAGTTTTTTGTATTTATAGTTATTTGTTATTTTTCTTATTGTAGTTGTGATTTATTATTTTTATAAGTTAAAGAAATTAAAATTTGATATTATTGTACAGAATAATTTCCGTGTGGTAAATGTAAGTGTGTAAGGAATCTGTGATTTATTAATAGGGTAAATGTAACTATTATTTGCTAGCACTATGAACTAATTCAACAAACAACGCTGTTAATTAATGTTAAGTGATTGAAAGACTACCTACAGCTTATAAAATATATTTGTGAAATTAAACTTAACCCTATATTATATTATTTTTTGGCTATATTATACTGTATTGGCTGTATTATGCTATATATACATATTTGGTTGTTGCGTGTTTCTTTTTCAATTCAATCAATTGAATTTTTTCTTTCAGTTCATTCAATGTAGTATTAAAGTATATTGAAAAGATTGATGAAAGACTTCTACTTTTATATTCTTTTTATATTATCGTTAAATAAGCACACATATTATGGTTCGTTAGTAACAATGAAAATGTTATTGAAAACTAAAATTATTGTATAGAACTTTCATCTTACCTATTATATTATTATGTTTCTCTTACAATATATTCGGATTATTATACGGAATTGATTAAAATTGTCAGGTTTTAAAATGTTTGTATTTAAATGATAAAAAAAAATAATAACTTAAAACTTATTGCTTAATGATAACTGTTTCTAAATAATCTCAGCGTCTAGTTTAACTTTTTATTTTTTGTAATCGATAATATGGCAACACCTACACGATCAGTAAGTCTTATATCTGATACAGATTAGATTAGATAATATTTATTAAGAGGTATTAATGACACTGCACTTTTGGATGTAGATCTATTGTGCTTCTCCTGTATGTGTTGTGGATCTTGCTTCCACTTATAATACTTGTGACAGCCCTACTGACTTCAAAAAATAAAAGATTTGTATAGCGTTTATTGCTGGCAGTTTATCTTAGGCAAAGCAATATGTTCCTAGGTACACATATCTTGCTGGGAGTAAACCTCCACAGTTTTTGATTATGCGGCCTGGAGTTTTATTTTCTTCTCCTTATTTTCTTTTCTTCTTCTAACCATCTGCGATATTAGATTAAGTCAAATATTTTTAACAAGTAACAATTAGTAATTACAAGTGCTTCAGATGTATTTATAAAGTGTATACATACATATATGATGTAAATTTATAAACTGTCTCTTTGAAATTACGTACGCAGGTTTACAGGGCCCCTATAGTCAGTTATATATTATATAATGATCGGGCTACCTAGATTTTATTCAAATTTAATGATTTTTTAAAAAATATTGTCATATTTTGAAAATTGCAATAATAATTATTGAAGGAATAAAAACAAAATAATTTTTTTTTTATTACTAACATTGAAACTAATTTTAACAACATATTTAGTATTTTTATTTACATTAATGATTTTTTTCTTCGCGGACCACTTAAAAAGAGTCCGCGACCCACTAGTGGTCCGCGGACCACCGTTTAAGAACCGATGGTATATTGTATATATATTCTTCTTACAATACTCGAGGTATATACGAAATTGATTAAAATTGATAGGTGTTAAATTTTTTGTAATTAATTACATGATAAAAGAAAAAACTTAAAATTTTGTTTAATGGCAGTAATTGTTTCTAAAATCTCAACGTTTAGTTTAAGTTTATTTTTGTTTTTGTGTAATCGATAATAAGGTAATTACACAATTATCTCTACTCAACACCTCTACAAGATCAGAAAGTCTTATATCTGATATAAGATTAAATAATATACCCTCTATATATCCCGATTAAGTAAAATATGTAAGTTTAAAATTTTCCTACATAATAAAAACAAAACCTATACCAATGATATTAAATGAAGATAATGTCTATTTTATCTGTGATATACAAAATATTAACTGAAATTTTTAACCATACGACAAGTCAAAAAAAAAAATTTCTTCTAAAGAATAGACCATAATAATTGTTTTCCTTAATTTTTACTTTCATTTTAATTTTGCCCAAAAATAATAAAAAACAAAAAAAAAGGATCCAAAATCAATTGAATACTTTTTGAAGTTTTAAGTCTTTTTTACTTATAAATTCATTTAATAATTACTTATCAATAATTTCAGTATTTTTACCCTATATATAATATTTTATGTTCATTAAATTAAGTTGAGCTATATGATTTATACCACCACCAGAAAATTGGCAAGATTGGTTGAAAAAAAAAAAAAAACAAAAATAAACTTAGCAAAAAAAAAAAAACTATAAGAAAAGCATTAAAAAGAATTGCGTGATCAGCATTCATAAACTGTAACGGAACACAAATGAAGAAAAAGAACAGAACAAAAAAAAAAAAATCACTATAGTAAAATAAAAAGAGATAGAGAAAATCAGAGAAAAAATAAAGGAAATAAAAAATAACAAAAAAATATAGAAAGGAAAGCCTCAAACCTTTATTAAAGCACCTTTTCGTTTGCCACTTTTTTTTTTCTTGGTAAATCAGTGTTAACCAGAACAGGTAAAAAAAGAAAAAAAAAAAACGGTTAAACAAAGATGAGAGTTTTTTTTTTTCTCCTTTTAATTTTACTTTTATTTGCCTAGTTTTATTTTATTTTTTTATTAGAGTGATTTCTCTTAGTGTATTGTTAGTTTTAAAAAATCCTTTGCAGTATAATATATATGATGAATTGGCATGCACAATTTATAAATCTACGTATGTATATGTATACTTATGCACAAATTGGTATGTATATAATATGTTGTGCTATAATATAGCAATATAATATACATATATACATATTATAATAATATCTTTACAATATGTGTATATATAAATAAAGTGTTAAAGATTTAAATTAGAATGACTTGAAAGAAAGATTTCTTTTAAGTTCGACCGACCCGATATACTTACCAACTGAAAATAGGAAAACAATAAAAATTTACTTAAATATAGCATGGTATAATACCACAAATTTATAATCCTAATAGCATATACCTATACCTAAAATCAAAATAACCAGAAATTTTTTTTGCTCTATCCCTCTTTATTTTTATTTTTTTTTTTTTATATATTTTTGATTGAATGTACACTGTTTAAGAATGTACAGTTAACTGTATATTTACAAAAACAAAAAGACAACAAAAAAAAAACTAAGAAAAATTACAGTTATTGATGTAAAAATAGAGGTTAATATAGGATAGTAACCTAATAGAGGTGTAAATGAAGAGGAAGGGAAAATAGTATTTAGCCCGTTATGAATGTTTGATTATTTTTCAAATATCCAATTATTACACATATTATATATACATATATATATATATATACATTATGTATTATATGTTTAAATAATAAATGATTTGTGAATATTCATATCTATACATAAGTATGTACATATTATGTACATACATATATAACATAGTATTAAATAATATTAGGTTGATTTTTATTTATTTTATAAGAAATTTGTATTTTTATAAAAAGAAAAGAAGATATAAAAATTAAGGAAAAGAAAAAAAGAAAAAAATAAAGAAAGAAAATAATTTCCTTTAAGATACGAAAGATTCATAAGGATAAATATAATTTTATACATGTATATATATTTTTTTTATTTTGAAATTTTATTTCATTTTTCTTTTTTTCTTGTTCTAAAGAAAAAGGGGTTTGAAATATTATTAAGTTTTTCTTTTTTTTTTTTTTACAGATAAATGAAAAGCGTTATGAACACGTACAATTTCAATTTAATACATGGATGATTCCTTTTGCTTTTCTAATTAATTTCATTCAAGTTTTATTTGGTTTTTTTTTTTTGTTTCTCACATATATACATATACATACATATATATGACGCTTTTAATTCTTTTTTTATCACTTTTTATTTTATTTATATTATATTTTAGTTTTCTCTTTTTCTCTCATACATTTTACTTTGCACAGTTTATAGTTTTATTTGTATTATTTATATTTCTATCTCTTTATTTTAGTTTGTTAGTTTTTTCTTTTATTCTTTTTGTTGTTGGTTTTTTTTTTTTCATATATGGTCGCGCGACAACTAGCAACAATTTACAAGAATCAGGTAAAAATAAAAAAAAAAACTTATTATTTGCTTTTTGGCTTTTTTTTGTGAGAGTGTGTGTTTTTTTTTTTTTTTGTTTGAAAATTATCACCTTGAAGAATTAAAAATTTATGTATAGAAGGGTTAATTCATATTATACAAGAGTTTAGATTATATGAAAACTTAAAAAAAACAAGAAGAAAATAAAAAAAAAACAAAGGTTAAACAATGCGGGTAAAAAAGAAAAAAAAAAAAAAAAGAATTATGTTATAGGTTAAAAAAAAATACAGGTGATAATGGTGGGTAATATGATTGAAATGAATAAAATTTTATTATGGGTGTACAAAATTATAACTAAAACTAAAATAAAAATGAAAAACAAAAATGGATGATTGAAAAGAAAACAAGGAAATGGATATGAATTTAAAACAAAATAACACAAAAAAAAAAAAAAATATATATTTCATTTCTTTTAATTTTTTTTTTTTTTACAGTTATTTTGTTGAAATAAAAAAAAAATATTATTTATGTGTTAGTATTAATAGATATATATATATACACGTATAACATAAAAATGTATAAAAAGTTTTTAATTTGTGTGATATGATGGTTTGATATAAATGATGGGAAGAAGGTGTAATCATAATTTGATGATTATGATAGAAATTTGTTTAAGTTTTTTTTTTTCTTGTTTTTTTTTTTCTTGTTTTTCATGTATATAATATTATGATGTATGTGGAATGGAAATTATAAGAAATATGAAGGAAATTAGAAACGTCAAATTAACTTAATAGTTTCTTCCTATAAAGTTTAAGTTAAAAATTATATTCAAAATAAAAATAAAAAACTAAAAATGAAAACAGAAATGGTAAATAATTTACAAATGTTTTTTTTTGGTTAATTATCCCTTTTTGTTTTCTTGTTTTTTTTTTTTTTTTTGGAAATAATACTAATTTTTAGTTCTTTCGTGGTCGAGTGAAAGAATAATGAAAATAAAAAAAAAAAAATTGTTTTTGTTCTTTTTTTTGTGTTTTTGTTTTTTTTTTTTGATGTTTTGTATTGAACGTTTACGTTTTTTGTTGGAAACTTAATTTTCTTTTAATTTAATTTGACCCAATTTATTAAGGGCAAATTGTTTTTTTTTGTTTTTGCCCTGGAAATGATTTTATTTTGTTTTAATTGTCGTGCGATGAAAAATTTGTTTCTCTTATCCTGTAATTTTGGTAAAAAAAAAAAAAAAAAACCAGAACATAATTTTTTTTTGGTTTTTTGTGGCAAATTAATTTTGGATTTTATTTTGTTTTTTTTATTTTTTTTAAAAATAATAATAGCTACTCGTATATTAAATAAATCAATAAAAAATAATGTATGTAGGTACTCATTCATGAACAAAAAGTGTACAGTTTTTATTAGATCTTTAATTTTCCAAATATAATAATATATAAAATTATTTAAATTTAATGAAATAAAGTTGTTTAATTAAAGGGAATATTTTAGTTAATAATTTTATTATAGTATTTTATTAAATACTCTGATACTTTCTGAATTAATTTTATATGACAAAATAAAATAATTCAAAATCGAACAGATTATATAAAGGCACAATTTTAAGCATATTTTGAATAGATAGATACGCAATATAAAGGAATATATTTAGTAGGATGTAGGATATATATTATATCTTAGTAGGATGTTCAGTTTTTGCGTCAACCGTTAAAAAATACATTCCTGAAAAGCCCTTTATTTTTTTTGAAGATCGTATACCCTTTTTCTTTCCTGGACTGTTTAGGAAGAGCTGAAAGTTTAAATAGCTCAGAATATTAATTCCACATAATATATTTAAGGTAAATATTAGGAAAAAATGCTCTGTATTTCCTTTAGTGAAAAAAGTATTTTTGATAGGTTTTCATATTGAAAAACTATTGAGGAAAACTTTCGCCCAAATATGTAATTCCAAATTCAAAATTGTAAAATTACAAAATTCCCAAATTGGAAATTTTCAATGTATTTTTAAACATAATAATAATTTTGAGTTTGAATAAGAGTTTGTTATAAAATCAGAGTTCTAATAATTTGTATTTGGATAGCCCCGATTATCTTAAATTCTTTGATGTTAAAATATGTTTATGAAAAAAAAATGGTATATGCACCTAATTAGAATTTTAGAGTTGGTTACAAAATCTGGATTATACGCTTTTCCTAAATTTATTAATATTATATTTAAAATAATTAATCTAATATATTTTTTTGATGTTTTTGAATAAAGATTTTTTTTTTAAGTTCTCCCAAGTAATAATACTTCAATGAGCCAGAATAAAATTCCGTAATTTGGTATTTTGTAATGTGGGGTTTTGTGATTTAAAATTTTGAAAAATTTTTGGCACATTTTGATATAAGATTTTGTGATTAAGATTTTAAGAAATGGAATTTCATAATTTCGTATCCAACTCAAAGCCATAGTTTGATGATAAATATCTATATCATCATTATATAAATACGCGAGCATTGTTTTTTGGGTCCCTTTTCAAAGAAAACTACTGCAGCTATTTACATGGTTTATGCATCATTAGAAAGAATGAGGGGAGGAAAAACAAAATTATCTTTTCAATCGGGGTGGTAGTTTAGGAAATACAGCTTATCAAAATTTCTTGCCACATATGCATTTTTTTACACGACTTTATATGTATTTACATATAAACCTTTTCTCTCTTTTTAGTACTTGCTTTTTATGAATCAGACCATGAAGTGCAGAGAGTAAAAGCCTAATAATGGGTCAGCTTTTAATAAACTTACACGTAGTCTAATGTAAAACAATAGTGGGCCAACTATAAATCTTGAAATAACACAAAAACCATTTACTTTATTCAATTTGGTCCAAAGAGAAAATTAAAGTTGCATCTTTTTTACATAATTCATTAAAGAAAAATATTTTAAAATATAATATTTTCATTCATAAATATGCATTTAAAAAATTCCTTTAAATTTTTTATTTTAAAAGCTTCTTAAGATAAAATGCCTCCATATCTCAATAGTATACTATCGAGACTACTTTCATACTTACTTTAAAATTTTGTACACGCTTATATGGCTATAATCGAGACTCACATCAATTATGAAATTATTCATACGCGCGATATCGATTGCAATTCTCTCACAACCACATTCATATGTTTTCAGTTCTTAGCCTGTTTACTTAGGTCTTGGTTAGTATTATCGATATTATTTTATCATTGAAAGAGTGGCACAGTACAGTACTAACCAAGTACTGACTTACAGAGTACAACCAGATAACAGACATAACATGAGAGTTGGAAATAGCAATATTAACAATAACAATATGAAAATTTAAGAGACAGTAAAAAATGTTTGTTCCTTAAATTAAAAGTAGTTAATTTTTTTGTTTTGGTTTATAGGATTTTGCTTATGTATGTTGTAGGTATATTGTATTGTGGTCAGTGTCAGTCCAGTGGTGAACTTTTTTTAAATTGTTCAACAGCTTTTCTTATTTGAAAGATTTCGAATTTAAAATATCAAAGATGTTCAAAAAGGTTACTATTACAATTTAGTAAGTATCGTAAAATCGATTTCTTTTTGACTGGATGGAGTGTGAATTTTAAAAATGTTAAAGAATAAGTACATATATGTATTACTGTATTTACTGAATAATAGATAAATTTTTGCTATGTGTGGGGTGCACATTTGAGAGTTTTAGAATTGAAACATTTTTAAAATAATATGTCTTATATTAAATGCAAACTTTATGAGTTTCAGTTAAGAACTAATATGTAAATGCCTATATATTATAATAATAAATTTATTTATAAGAATTAATAATACATATATAAATATGAATTCAAAAAATGTTAATATGGTTTTTTTAATGCAATAAATAATATTTATGTTTTCCGTACTGGAACTCTCTGGCTTTTTATTGCGCCATCTTACTGTGCAAATAAAAGACTAGGCCGTAAGTTGTCGAAATGAAGATTTTAAAATAATATGTAATTAAAACAAGTACCTAATTGTAATTATAAAATTTTTTATATGTGACTCTCTTATTAATATATGTATACCTGGCATAATATGTAGTCCAATTTTAAGGATTTGTTTTTAATAATTTAAAAGTTTTTTACATTACTTTACATAATTCTTTACATAGTTCTTTACATAATTTTTAATTTTAAAGTACTTATTTAGTTTAACCTTTTAGTAATAATAATTTGTGGTTTGCTAAAGTGGTAGTCCGACTGTAACACCCAATTTATTCACGAAACAGAACGAATCCTTGCTGACACCTCACGAACTCAGACAACAACTTTTGGCTTTTAAAAACAGACAACATCTACACTATATAGCTGTATTTTAATCTAGATTTGATCGATTTTCGAGCAGCGGACAAATACTAGTTTATATAATTGTTTGATTTGAAATGGTGTTGTAGCTTTGAAAACAGACTTGCAGTGAAAGGACAGATATAAAAAGTAAAAGTTTCAAAATTTGATAAAAACCATGTCAGAGATTTATAAAAATGTTGCATATTATAAAAATTTATCATAACCCATATTTTTAATAGTTCTTTTATTTTGCTATTTTCGTAATTCTAATACTTATATCTCATTTTACAATAAATTATTAAAATTTATGAGTTATCACGTTCTTTATTAAGTAGTAACTACATATCTTTTGATTGTTTCATTTATCTTTACTATTCAAATCATTGCAAGACCTTAAAATAATCAATTAATGTTTACCATAATATCAATATACCATTAAAAGCTATAAAAGCTAAGATTATTAAATTTGATCAATTATTAAATCAATATTTTTCCAAATTATAAAGATTTTAATCCAAAAAAATACAAAAAAAAAAATATATAAAAAAATGTAAAATAAAAAAGAAAAATAATACGAAAAATCAAAAAACAAAACATTATGTAACAATAAATTTTAACATAAACTTTAACAATTTTTTACCACATAATAAGAATAAGAAAAAAAATCAGCTATCTCCACTACAGAACCGACCGCTATTATACGAAAAAAATAATGAGAAAATTCATAGATTTTGTTTTTTATTCCAATAACAAAAGCAGAGAATTAATCCTAAATTATGTACATTCATTCATACATACATTATGTGGATGATTTTTTTTTTATACAAAAATATTAGAAGTAAAAAATAATAAAAACTGTAAAGAAATACAAAAGAAACATAACAGTAATATTGAATCTGCTAACAAAAATTTTACAATTTCAATTTTGAGTCATCAACAAGAGAATAATGCATCAGATACATACATATATAACTTTTTAGAGATATAAAAATGATAAAAAAAACAAATATGGCGTATATTCCGGGTGTCCAATTTGCTCCGCAATCTTATAAATCCGAGATATTTACGTCAAAACTTTTAATATGAAATTTAAAAAAAAATCCGCTGGTTCATTTAGGGTGTACAGTGTACACATGCTGACAGACATACACAGATACATACAGACATTAATTTCTTTACAAGCTTCTAGGCAGCGAAGTAGTGCATTATTTTGCAAAAATGTCACGTGAAAACGTGAAAACAATACCTACCTTATTCATTCATGTAGATCATGTTCTTTGTGTATTTTGTGTATTTTCCTCTTTGTTTTTTATTAAATTTATTCCTGATGAAAATACAATAATAATAATATTAGCCTAAAAAATATTATTTACAAAAAAAAAACTAAGGCATTGAAAAATATAAAACAACAATAAAATATAATGCAATATAATGTTCCTCTTCTCAGATCTACTCAATATTATTTTGGAATGGTCATTTTTATTCCGCCATCTTACAATAAAGATTACAACTTAATCGAATCAGTTCACTTGATTAATTATTAAAAAGAAACAAAAAATGAAAGAGAAAAGACATTCCAAAAGAGAAAAAAGTCTTTTCAAAATAAAAACACCATGCAAAAGTTCATGATTTTAAACAATCAACAAGAAAGAGAAAGAAGGATGAAAAAACAAAAACAAATAAAAAATTTTAAAAATTTCTAAGCTTATACCAGAACGACGGTATACAACAGATAAAATTATTACAGTTATATCTGATTAAAAAACAGAATAATAAAAATAAAATCTTTTTTAACCATAATAAAACAAAAAAAAAAAAAAATTAAATGAAATGAAAAAAAACTTGAAAATTTATTAAGAAAATGGCAACCCCAAATGTTTGAATTTCACGAGCATTTTTTATTTGTTTTTTTTTTTTTTTGAATTTAAAATGAAATGGAAAAATAAAAAAAAATGAAAAAAATGAAATAACAGTAACTTTTTGGATTTCGAAAATCATTTTTTCTTTATTGTTGTAATTCTTTGTATTTTTGTTTTTTTTTATGAGAATACAAAGTACAAAGCTTTAAAACGGAAAAAAAAAATTAATGAAGAAAAACTTGGAACACTTAATGATAAAGAGAAAAGAAATAAATAATGCTAAAAGTGTAGCAAAATCAAAATAATATGGTAATAATTTTGATTTTTGAGTTGCGATTAATGCACATGTCGGTCCTTATTATATAAAGTTTGCACTTATGTTATGAATGATTGTGACACTCATTCAAGTTTTTTAATTTTTAATATTATTATAATATTTGTTACATAAAAAATATTAACCTGTCAGAAATTTACCGAAACTGTTTAATTTTGTTTTTGTTTTATATTTTATTATTGATAAAATAATTTCACGGTAGATAGGCAATTCTATTTACGGTATATTTTTTATCAATCATGATTTTCCATTACAATTTTTCAACCGGTAGTTGAATTAAAAGTCGTTATATTTCTCATAAACTTACACTTTACAACAGTCATAACTTAACAATATTTTTATGTTGTCTTTTTTTTTTTATTTTTTTCTTTTCTTTTTTTATTTCTTTTATTAAATTTTTTTTTTCTTTTTTATTTTAAATTGTAAGTTTGTAATACTTTGCTTTTAAATATGAATTTAAAATGAAAGATTTCTCTTCGGAAAGGAAAAATCAAATGACATGGAACTAAAAGCGCATAACACAGGAAATAGAAATCAATGATTTTATAATGTGGTAACAATATTTCCAAATGATATCAAAGAAATGACAAATGAAAGTAAAACAAAATTTATCTTAAAGTATAGATATTTATAAATTTTTATATAATATTAAAGAAAAAACTAAAGATTTATTAATTTTTGTTTTAACAACATCATCGGTATACAGTTGAATTTAGCCTTTAAGATTTAAATTGTAATGATAAAGTTTGAAAAGGTTTTGTACTAGAATAGACGCCTGCAGGACACTTTTTTTAATTAGTAGAAGTTAAGTCAAGATTCTTCATTTTTACCAATAGTATTTCGTGCTCAACAAATTTTAAAGAAATCTATAAGTAATGCATGCTATAAATTTACCTTTGCTCATATTATTCTGTTACAAAGTTGATTTATCTGAGACATGTTGTTGAAATATTGGAATTGTTCTCAAAGCCCAAGAAGGTACATTTAACACTGAAATCGGATGATACTTTGATAGATCAGTTTGTTGTACCTGTTTTGTATATGGGGGGCTTAAAACTGAATTTTGTTTACTGAATAACTGAAAAACTGAATTAACACGGTTTTACTAAAATTGGTGATCATTTTTAAAAAAAATTAAGTAGAAATAAAATCGTACCCGATTGCTGCTGGCGGCTTTAGTTTTGCAATTATATATTTGATCCCTTCTTCATTTGGCATGAATAGAGCACGATATTTGTTCTTGTTTTTTATTTACATATTATTGTATGGTCTATTGAAAAAGGTGGAATATTTACACCTTCAGTTACATTTTACAAAAAATGAGTTAATTTTGTTAGTTATTATTGGTCTCATCGCTAACAATTTTAATATCGGTAGTTTCATGTATCATGTATTTTATTTTGTAATTTTATTTTGCTTGTAGAATCATTTAGCTAACTTCAAGTCACTCAATTTTGTTTGCTTGTCTAACAATTAATTTTTTTTTAGATTTTTTGAAAGTTTACTTTATAAAGTAAATTTTCCAATCCTGCAACGCCTCTGTGTTTAGAATTTAAAGTTTATTTTCAATTTAAATCACAAAACATGTAGCCAGCCATAACGTAAAAATTTTTTTTTATGTTATGTAAAAATAAATGTGGATAGAATTTACTTTCCTGATCAGGCGTGGCTGTAAATGTCCTAAGGAGGAATAACTCTTACGACGTTTGTGGTATTCGAACCCACACTCCCTCGGTGTTTATAGCGCATTATACGCTCTTACCCACTATAGGCCACCGAGGTCCCTAACATAAAAAGTTGAAAATGTTTTACTACACAATAAAAATACTTTTGCTGGTTTTTATATCTTTCTTGATTGTTTTGTGACACCTGGTGCAAGATCTTTTGAATAAATAAATTACAAATGATCTATTAGCTATTAACTATTATTTCTTAATCAAAATAAGATTATTTTAATGTTTTCTATTTGAATTTTTAATTTTGAAAATTTTTGATACAAATACAAAACATGAAAGAAATGGTGGGGTGTCATAAAGTCATATTTCACGAATAAAATGTCTTTATTATTGGGAATATGTCTTTATTGGGAATTGGTCTTTATTAAGTCTTTATTTTTGAATGGGTCATAACATTTTGTGTCATAAAGCCATAATCATATTATTCTCTGATTGAAATATATTTTTTTTTGTATAATTGTTGTTTGATTGATGTGGAAAAATGTTTGCAAAAGTTTTGGTGCTGAAATATGTATCAAAGAAAATACTTAAGAAATATTTTAGAGTTGGTTACAAAATCAGGATACCCGCTTTTTCCAGAATATATATACATAAAGATTCTGGAAAAAAGGACAACCCTGGTTTCGTAATCGACTGTGAAATTCTTCCAAATAGATACATATATAGGCAGAACCCGGAAAAGAGCAACGTTTATTTTGTAATACTTTTTATTTTGAACAAAGAATTTGAAATCATGGAGGTAAAAAAAAAGGTTTCAGATTTTCATATGAAAAGTATTAAATTCTGACTGTGAAAAATAATAATAAGTTTTGTGAAAATTTAGGCATATTTATGAAAGAAAAAAATAAAAGGAATTAGAGCTGCTGCCCCGCGCCCCCTTTTAGAGGTAGCAGTTCCAATTTTTTAAGAGAAGCGCGTAGGAAGTTGTGAAAAGACGTGCTGAGGGAGGGGTGAAGAGTGACTCAAAGAAAGAGCTGCGATGGCCGCCACGAGGCAGAGTGAAAATTGTTTGAAACCTTTTGACAATATTGAATAAGTTATGTGATATTGGGGAAGGTTTTCATAGTTGGTTACAATATCTGGGTATTTCCCCTTTTTCAATATGAATATTTCAGTCTCTGCTTAACATTTTTTCAATCGGGCAGCACGCATTTTTTTAGCTTTTCAAATCAATATCAAAATAAAACGGTTATTAAATTAACCGTTATGTCAAGACAGAATTTTACAAAATGTTGTTTCGTTCATATCTCCGGAATGTTTTCAAACAGAATCTTGAAAATTTTAGAATTATTACAAGTTAACTTAGAAATTATTTTTGTACCACCCTACCTATTTAAGAGCGACTACTAGAGATTAATAATTGAAAATATTCTATTTTTACAGAACTGTACAAATTTGATCAAAGTAACAAATTTTATCAAAACACTAAAATTTTAGCTTCAACATTTTAATTTTAAATTATTTTACAGACTTTCGTAATTATATACAGTTTTCTTAAAATTTTAGAAATTGGACCAAATGCATACAAAACTGAACTTAAACTTAAATTTTGCCTTTTCAAATAAAATCTGTATCTGAACTCGTATAGTTTTTGTTTGAAAATGTAAGATTTGAGTTCTAGCCTAGTTTTATGCATTCGACCCATTGCCTCTGAAATTTGAATCTAAAAGTTATATCTAAAAATTATATCTAAAAATCCAATAACAGTATATATCCAATAACTACATGGGAAATTTCCTTAAGTTTAAATTCTAAAAGATTTTACATATTAAAGCATAAAATCTTTATAAGCGATAAATTTTAAAAAGTTTTTTATTTACACTTTCTACATATTATATACATTTTATTTTAATTATTCTAAACATACATACATATATATTATAAATCGTTCCACTTTAATAAAATTTTCTTTCAATAAATTATCAATATTAAAGTTTTCTTTTTTCATACTATATGTTGACCTATAACCTTTGTTATGAAACTATTAAAATCCATATTTTTTTTTTTTATTCGCGATATTGAAATAAATTGCCCATATCTTTATATTATATACATATATCTTTTTTTTTTTTTTAAATCCTTTTATATCCTTGAAACTACATATCTATATACACATTTACAGATATAAACCCATCCGACATGTTTATATAAAAATTTACAATTTCTTTAGAATCTGATGTTACCTTTACCTTTTGTATTTTTAACCCCGTAACACAATGTTTACTTACTGCGTAAATAAATTCAATTAGTTAAGATTGTTAGTATGTATGTATTGTATGTATATGTATATTTTAAGAATGTATGCAATGTTACGTTTATAATATTACAATATGCTATAATAAAAAAATAAAAAAAACATTTTGTTTGTACTAAATTAATAATATGTGACTATAATACAATGTAATCCAAATAGTAACAGTTTTCTTTCTTAATAAAAAAAATTTTTTTTTATTTTTCACTACTTACCTAATACCTTTTTAAAATTATATTTTCTTTTTATTTTTTCACCACTTTCATTCCTTTTACCTTTTCAAATATATAGGAGTACCTACAATATTCCGTTCGTTTATTTATAAAAATATGTGTAGGTATGTATATGTATCTTTGTATGTTTGTTTTTTAATTTAATATGGTTTACTGTATTAATATTATGTAAAAGATAAATATAACATTATATTTATTTTAATACCGTTATTATTATTACTTTTACTTTGATTTTATACAATGAATAAATCTTCATTTTTGTTTTGCAATATTCTTTTAACTTTAAATTTTCAGTTACGGTAAATTTTAACAAATTATTACCGTTATTTTTTTTCCATTATTATTTTTACAATGCAATGTGTGGCTAAAAGAAAAATATAACAAGGTGTCATATCAAAACAAAGTTTTTAATAGGGCACATTTGAAGAATATAAAATGTTATATACATACATATATACCACACCATAAATTTATGTACGTTTCAAAGTTCTACCGAAATTATTAATTTTTGACCGTTTAAATAAAAAAACATTTTCTCAGCGTTCCGGAGGTACACGGTGTGAAAATAAAGGGTTTTTCAATTTGAGTGATATGATTTCTTTTAAAAAACAAAAACACACTAATTGTTAAGGAAATTCAAATGTTTTTTATTTAATGTGAAGTACAATTGATACAATTAAGTTCTGAATAAAACGTCATTCAAATGGCCTGCACGACTTCTTTTGCAGGAACGAATTCGATGAACTCAATTTTTGAGCACTTTTTCCACTAAATCAAGTCGTATGTCATGCGGTAAATAAACAAAACTGTCGATTCTGGTGCAAATAAAATCCACAAATTATTCATGAACAACCAACAAATTATTCACCTAAATTGTTTTTGGTCTGGTGGAATCATCGGTCCGTACTTCTTTCGAAATGAAGCTGGTAACATCGTTACTGTCAATGTAGATCGATGATAACCAACTTTTTATGGCCGAAATTGGAAGAAGTTGATTTTGACAACATCTGGTTCCAACAAGACGGGGCTAAGTGCCACACAGCACGTGCAACAACCGAATTATTACGAGACAAGTATGGAGATTCTATTATTTCAAGAAATTGTAACATTGAATGGCCTCCAAGAGGTTGTGATTTAACACTATTAGACTATTTATTGTGGGGTTATTTGAAGTCATTGGTCTTTAGCAATAAACCAGACTCTCTTCAAGCTTTAGAAGTCAATACTGAACGTGCTATTCATGACATACGACTTGATTTAGTTGAAAAAGTGCTCAAAAATTGGGTTCATCGAATTCGTTCCTGCAAAAGAAGTTATGGAAGCCATTTCAGAACTTAATTGTATTGATTGTACTTCACATTAAATAAAAAACATTTAAATTTCCTTAACAATTAGTGTTTTTTTTTTAAAAGAAATCATATCACTCAAATTGGAAAATCCCCGTTATATTACCGTTAACAATTTCGCTTTAATATAATGAAAAATTTAAATATCAAATTCCTTTAAGTTGCAAAGAAATGCGTTTCGTTGGTTCTTATTTTAAAAAAATTAAAAAAATTTTTTTTTTGCTGGATGTTTTTAGATTAAAAAAATAATTAATAGAAATTAACCTCAAAATTCTTACGTCGTGTGTGAGATTCGAACTCACACTATCCCTGTCTTTACATCGTAATTTACATGAGTAGGTTAATTTGTAGGTTAGATTAAAAACGCCTGAAAAGAAAAGGCTGGGTAATATCCTTGTCACATTTATGCAACTGGGGAATAAACTAAAAAAAAAACTATTAAAATATAGAGGGTTCTTTCCAATACTTAACTTAACGAATTAGTGACTGTAAATTAAATCTTTCTATGATTAAAATTTAATTACTTAATATTTAAAAAAGCTTTAGAAGCTATGTTAATAAACGTACTGATGTACATACGAAGAGAATAATTATTAGTTCAGATATGTATATATATTTTTTTTATTTGAAAGAATAGAAATAATTTTTTTTTAAATTGAAAACTTAAAAGTAGGTATCTATAGATAAAATAATATAAAGTATTTTTTTGCTTTATTTTGTAATCTTAAATTCAAATAGTTTAAGGTACCTAATACAGCTATATCTTTACAGTAATTATTCACATTCCCTATAATTGGTGCATAACCATAGATAAACATATTAGATATACAAATATTATTTTATTATATTTGTATATCTAATATGTTTTCTAATATATTATAATATATGTATATGTAGGTGTTATAATAATGTTATTGTGTTATCTTATAGAAGTTGATATTAATGCAATATAACAGCATAAAATGGAAATTAATAAGCATATTATGATTAATAATATTAAATGATTGATTTTTCATTTTATTGATATTTTTTAAATTATAGAAACCACAATTACATTGCTATTTCTGATTGAAAGCATAATAATTAGTCAAACTATGAAAAACCATTGCTTGCTGCAGTTGTAGGAACATTATGATCTGATTAGAGTACATATAGAGAAAGTATAAGAAAGAATTGATTAGACCAATCTTAAGGTATGTCTTAAACTAAAAAAATTTCATTCAGATTTATACTTAACTAGGCTTACTTAAACTAGGCTTACTTAACGTCAAGCCCTAAAAGAACAACAAACGCAACAAAATACACTTTTGTTATAATGAAAAGTTTTTGGTCCAAGATGCATATGATTTTGAAAATTTCTTTAAAACATTATTTATATTTATTATTAAATAATTAGGCGCCATTAGGCGATGTGACATTAGGCTCTGGGCCATAATTTCTTTGTGTATTATATTATATCAGCAGGGGTAGAGGTATTTTCCCAAATTATTGTTAGAGACATATTACTCTTATAAAAATGGGGTACAGTACCCGAAACAAAATTTAGGAGTTCATAACTCACCTGAAGTTGGAAGCAAATATATCCTACCAGCTATAAAACACAACACCATAAAAAAGTTCAGAGTCTTATGTCCCATCAAACATTAAAGTCTATGTGACAAAAATAATTAGGAAAAATTTTAGAAAACAGAAGAAAAGGAGAAAGCATTTATAATTGTGGGGAGTGTGGCCTCCAAAACCCTGTTAAACAAATTATTAAAACCCTGATTTTGAAATCAATTTTAAAATTTCTTCAAATTATTTTTCTTACATAAATTATTTCAACTACAAAACTTTTGAAATAGTGATGGCTTCTTAAAGCACTTTACTATTTTTTTGACAATAATATAAATGTTTTTTATAATAAATTTCTTAATATATGCAAGAGCTTTTTTTTCAAACTTTGTAACATATAAATAATAAATTTAAGGGCATTGTAACTAACGATATATTAATCATAGATTTTGTTCGAAGTTTAAGATCCAAGAGTATTATAGCCCGGGATCTCAGGACAAGGCGCCGTCTTTAATGTTTTTTCGTTATCATTTTTTAAATCGAATATCAAAAAATACTTTTTAACACCTTATTTATAATTAAGGAAATTTTTAATATTATAAATTAATCAAAAATATCCTTTCAGCATAAAATTTAAATTAAATTAAAAAATTAAAAATATTTTTCCTTTTTGTATTGATTATTAAAACTAATTCTAGACACTCCTGTTTCTACTTTTTAATCAAAATTATCCAAAAAAAAAAGTTTACATTGCTGTGATTTTCTTTTTATTGTTCGTTCATTAAATTTTATTATCTTTTATTTTCTTTTATTATTAAATTTTTTTTGCAATTTTCATTAAATCTTATCTCATTTTGTTTATTGTCTTCATATGAATGTATTTGTTATGTACATATTATCTTTATTTCTGTATAATGTTGCATTTATCACAATTACATATATATTGTTTTTATTTTTATATTTTTTTTTTAGTTCTTCCTGAGTTTATTTACTTTTAATTTTTTTTTTATTTTTACTGTTATCATTACTGTTATTTTGTTTTTTAACTTACCATCACTTTTTTATAATATTTTCTTTGTTTTGTTTTTTGTTCATTATTATTCTGTTATTATTATTACTGTTGCTGCCTGTTGTGTTTGTCATTATTTGTGTTATTTTGATATTGTTGCCATTTTTATGAAACATGAAAATTATAATTTACGATTTTCTTGTGGTTTGTTTCATATTTCTTTTCTTTTCTCGTCTCTTTTCTTCTTCATTTAACTTTTCTTATTTCTTTAACTTTTCTGTACTCCCGTTATATGTTTAGTACCAACTGTAACTGTATACGATGTTGTTTTTTTGTGTTTACCTTACAGGTATTATAGTTAGGAAATTTAAAACTTCGTGGAAATTTTGAATTTTTTAACTATAAGGGGGGAAAAAAAAACAAAATTATAGAATTTTTTGTGAAAATATCATTCAATGCAAAAAAAAAAATAAAAGAGAACGAAGAAAGTAAAGTCAACAATGACAACAAGTTAAGAAAATAAAAATTCAAAGCCAGAAAAAATTGAGTTTTTTTTTAAGAAAGTTCAGTTGAAAATTATTTTTTTATTTTTCTTGGAAAGAAATGAAATGCTTGAAAATTGAAAATAATATTATGTACTTATTTTCTTTGATACTTTTTTACATAATTTTATTGTTTTTGTTTTATTTTTTTAAGCGTGAAATTTCTAGAATAGAATATATACGTTTTAAATATTATTTAGTCAATTCTTAATTCAACAGGAGCAACCATTACCTTTGTGAATTAGATCTTCCTTTATTAATATTGTATTACTGAATGTTTTTGTTTATTTACACTATTCTAGGCTTCCTTCTTAAAGGTTGTACAAATAATTCACAATTTTAAATTGTGTTGAGATTTTTTTATAATTGGAGCTTTTGATACCTATAAATTTTATAATAGCTGCAAACTTATATGTAATTTTGATACCAAAACTAAATTTAAGTTTTTTTTTATGTGAAATGCATACATAACAGTTTATCGATTATTGTTTATCAATTACAGAATGGGTTTATATTTAGCACATTTCCAAAAAAAATTTTGAAAAATGTGCCTATTAGTTTCACTCTATCCATCCGTCTGTGCATCTGTTTTCAAAACTTCTACACCGCTAAAGATAGGATAATAAAATGTTAACCACGGATATAGTTAATTTTAATTTTTTATGTAGTCCCGTCTATTACGGAGCTACATCCACTCAAACTTTGAAAAAGCACATTTTTAAATTTGTATACTGTATCTCAAATTGTGCTTAATATTTTTACAATTTAAAAATGCCATTCGAGAACTTTTTTTTTGTGTCTATAAGTCAATATCAAAATTATACTTTTTTTTTTTAAAATGTAGTATTTAAATTTACCATCAGGTAAAAACAAAACCACCAACTAAGGGCTTGTTATATGAAATTCTTTAAGGATCTATTATGAAATTTTAAGAAAAGTTTTAAATTTCGATGCAAGTTACATTTTTAAACAGTTTGTATTGTCTTTTAGAAAATGTAAGCCTTCAAAACCGTTGGCTTACATTCTGCCTTGTTTATTTTATTTAATTATATAAAATGATAAAAAGACATAATATATGAAAAACGAGGAATAATACAGTTGCCTTTGTCAACTCTTAGATACCCGTACGACCCGTTAGTATGCCTATCACTCTGTTTGTAATATTATTTTTTTAATTTTTTAGTATTTTAAAATAATTTGGGTGAAATTTTATAATTTCTAGAACTATGGGTTGTACATATATTCAAACTATATGTTTATACATTCTTCAAAAGCAGATTCTAAACTTCCGAATAGCAATTATCTATCTAACTTTTCCAAATATGCTATAGTACCATTTAATACTAAGCGGAAAATGTATAATGCCTAAGTTTAATAATTTATACTATACATATGTATAAATTATTTATCGTACGGGTATAAAAAATGTGAAGAATTGACTTTTCTGGAATTTTGAGAGGCTGTAAGTCCGGAACCCTATATAATTAAAAAAACCCGTTAACATATGTAACGATATATTATTGAACCTTTAATTTTCATGTCTTGCCGAAGAAAAATTTTTACAGGTGCCTAAGTTACAGATGCCTGAAAATAGCAAAGTTTCAATTTTTGAGGAGTAATAACTCTTAAAGAGGGGGCGCTACCAAAAAATTTTCTGAGGAAACTTAAACTAATTCTAAAAGTTCTTTCTTGTCTCAAAATTTCAGGTTCTTATCTCAAAACGTACCGGAGTTATGAAAAAAGAAATATCATGCAAAATTTGGTTTTAACATAACGGTAAATTTAAACAAGTAAATGTAACAGTAAGTCGATGCAACCGACTTATTAATACCCTACACCTGAATAATTCGAATTAAATTAACAATCCATAAGTGTTTTTGGTAGTGCTTGAACTTCTTCCCTTTTCTGTCTTATTCAACTCGAATTTGAAGAACGTAAAAGAGGCATCCGCTTGGGATATTCTTGACACCCACCCCTTGTATAAAATTTTAAGTTTCTATCTTAATTATTTTCGAAGATTGGTAGTCCTTGGGATGTTTGTGTCAGCTACCCGAATTGCCACTCCAATTCATCGAATCCATATCAGGAACATAAAGAAAACTTGCCAGAACACCATTCTATTAAATTTAAAGGTTCTACTTTTGTTGGTTTTGGAGATATGCTCGTCGCTCTTGTGCTCGTCCGGAAGTTTCCAAAATACGAACCCATGGTTCAAATTCTTTCAAATGTCAGTTTCCAATTTTACAGAAAAGGAAACATAACAGAACACCTTTGTACTAAAAATAAAAGTTCTATCTTTGTTGGTTGTGGAGATATACTCGTTTGATCTGGGGCTCGTCCGGAAGCTTTCAAGATTTGAACCCATGGACCAAATCCTCACAAATTTCAGAAACATAAATCAAACATGAAGGAACACCATTCTGCCTAATTTAAAGGTTATATCTTTGTTGCATTTGGAGATAATATCATTTGCCCTGAGGCTCGTTCGGAAGCTTTCAAAATCCGAACCCAAGGACCAAATCCTCTCAAATTTCAGAGGCCTAAATCATACATGAAAGAACACCATTATGCCAAAAGTAAAGGTTATATATTTGTTGTTTTTGGAGATAATCTCATTTGCTCTGGGGCTCGTTCGGAAGCTTCCAAAATCCAAACCCATGGACCACATCCTCTTAAATTTTAGAGACATAAATCAAACTGGAAGAAACATCATTATAAAAAATTTAAAGGTTCTATCTTTATTGGTTTTGGAGATAATCTCGTTTGCTCTGGGGCTCGTTCGGAAGTTTCCAAAACCCGAACCCATGGACCAAATCTTCTCACATTTCAGAGACTTAAATAAAACATGAAAGAACACCACCCTGCCAAATTTAAAGGTTATATCTTTGTTGGTTTTGGAGATAATCTCATTTGCTCTGGTGCTCGTTCGGAAGCTTCCAAAACCAAACCCATGGACCAAATCCTCTTAAATTTCAGAGACATAAATCAAACACGAAAGAACACCATTGTACCAAATTCAAAGGTTCTACCTTTGTTCGTATTGGATATAATCTCATTTGCTCTGCGGCTCGTTGGGAATCTTCCAAAATTCGAATCCACGGTTCAAATTCTTTCAAATTTAAACCCATGGCCAAATCCTCTCAAATTTCAGAAACTTAAATCAAACATGAAAAAACACCATTCGGCCAAATTTAAAGGTTATATATATTTGTTGTTTTTGGAGATAATCTCATTTGCTCTGGGGCTCGTTCGGAAGCTTCCAAAATCCAAACCCATGGACCACATCCTCTTAAATTTTAGAGACATAAATCAAACTGGAAGAAACATCATTATAAAAAATTTAAAGGTTCTATCTTTATTGGTTTTGGAGATAATCTCGTTTGCTCTGGGGCTCGTTCGGAAGTTTCCAAAAGCCGAACCCATGGACCAAATCTTCTCACATTTCAGAGACTTAAATAAAACATGAAAGAACACCACCCTGCCAAATTTAAAGGTTACATCTTTGTTGGTTTTGGAGATAATCTCATTTGCTCTGGTGCTCGTTCGGAAGCTTCCAAATCCAAACCCATGGACCAAATCCTCTTAAATTTCAGAGGCCTAAATCATACATGAAAGAACACCATTCTGCCAAAAGTAAAGGTTCTATCTTTATTGGTTTTGGAGATAATCTCGTTTGCTCTGGGGCTCGTTCGGAAGTTTCCAAAAGCCGAACCCATGGACCAAATCTTCTCACATTTCAGAGACTTAAATAAAACATGAAAGAACACCACCCTGCCAAATTTAAAGGTTCTATCTTTGTTGGTTTTGGAGATAATCTCATTTGCTCTGGTGCTCGTTCGGAAACTTCCAAAACCCAAACCCATGGACCAAATCCTCTTAAATTTCAGAGACATAAATCGAACGGGAAGAAACATTATTGTCCAAATTTTGAAGGTTCTATCTTTGTTGCTTTTGGAGATAATCTCGTTTGCGGAGATTATCTCCAAAAGCCCGAAATCATTCGGAAGCTTCCAGAATCCGAACCCATGGACGGATTTTGTCCAGATTCGAACTTAGCCTTTCTTTTGTAATTAGTAACCTGCTATATAAATTTCATCAAGATAGCATCATTATTTTTTGAGTTATCGTGCGTACGGACGGACGGACATCGCTAAATCGACTCCGGCGGTGATCCTGATTCAGAATATATATACATGTCTATACCTAACTCGCTTCCTTTTGGTGGTTACAAACACCATACCAAAGTTAATATACCCTATACTTTAGGTGTAGGGTATAATAATAAATTACAAACTATTGCATAACTTTGATATTGTCTTATGGAGATAACAAAAATTCCGGTCTTCTAGTGTTTTTAGATTGTAAAACTACTACACAGAACCTGAGATATAAACATCTGAAAATAGGGCTTTTTTGAAATTTTGGGGGGCTGTAACTTAGGAACCCTATACAATTAAAAGAATCCATTAACATACGTATATGGATATACATATATATCCATACATGGATATATATATATTACTGGACCTTTAATTTTTTTGTCTTGCCGAAGAAAAATGTGTACAGGTGCCTAAGTTAAAGGTGTTTAAAAATAGCAAATTTTCAATTTTTGAGCCCTAATACCTCATAAATAGGGGGTGGTCCAAAAAAAAATTCTGAGCAAACTTATACTAATTCTAAGAGTTCTTTCTGTTCTCAAAATTTCAAGTCCCTATTTGAAATCGTTCCGGAGTTATGAGGGTAGAAATCGTTCCGGAGTTATGAGGGTTTTATATAACGGTAAATTTAAATACTAAATTTTAAAAAATTGTACAATTTTGATACTAGTTTACAAATTTAAAAAAAATACCTGTCGAATGACGTTTTCTGATTGAAAAAATCTTAACTAGAACATGAGACATATGCATTTAAAAATAGGGCTTTTTAAAAGTTTGAGGAGCTGTAGCTCCATAACGGGTGGGGCTACAAAAAAAGTTGCAAATTATAAAATTAATATTTTTATGTTATCTATCAGCAGTTAAAATTTCATGTCTCTATTTAAAAAAAAATTTGGGGATCTAAAAGTTAGATGTTCGAGAGCTACCCGAAGTTGTGGTCGGATTTCAACCAAAAAAAATAGGGAACCTACAAATTGTTGTATTTTGTGTTAATTTCAAGACTCTAGCTTTCTTAGTTTTTAGGACGGACGGACGGACAAAGATCAATCGTCTTAGAGTTTTTTTCTGATCCGATCCATTCCTTTGAAGGTATATCTAGCTAGCTTATTTCGAGGTGTTACAAACTGAGGAGCAATTTTAATATACCCTATCCTTATCGTACGGGTATAAAAAGGGTCTTACTCTTGGCTGCATCTTTATATGATGCAGTAAATCTTTATAAGATGCATAAACAACAAATAAACAAAGACGACATAATTTTTCTCACCACGTGTCTTGAAAAACTTGTGATGAAACTGTGCTGTGTGAAAACAAAAGCAAAAAAATAAAATTTATTAAAAAACTGATAATTATTGTTTAATCTTTTAAAAAAAATGTAATAAAAGATAATTTAAAAGAAAAAAAAAGATTTAAATATTATTTTACAAAATTTTATTTCACTTTTTAGTTACCTTTATATTTCTTTTTATTTTTGGGAAATGAAAACATTTAAGGTACCTATAGCTACCATTTTTGTAGACTTCATCAAACCAAAAATAAGAAAAAACGAGATAAAAGTTTTAATTTTGTTTATGGTTTAAGTTTTTTTTTGAGTATTTTTCATAAATAAAATCTGATAATTTACTAATTTAATTTTATTTAATTTGACATTTGTTTTTTGTTTTTCTTATGTAAAACCGCCAAAATATAGTTATAAAGCTTCGTTTACTCAATACTCATGCACTTACTTTGAAAACGGTTTTATAATCAGTTCAAACTAAAATTAATTCTCTCGTATATTAAAATTTATAAAATATCGAAAAAATTTCTATGGATTGAGTAAAATTTAGATTTACAAACTTGTTTTATTTAATAACATAAATATTACAAATAAAAGCTATGGCCCATTTTCCTCCGGGATGTTGGCCACTGGATCGAGTAATTGAAGATTTCTAAAAATATTGCATTAACCAATTAAACGAAATTAAGCAGTTAATTAAAATTCATTATCTTGACACTTTTCTTAACATTAATCTAACAAAACTAGTTTTCTAATCATCTTTGATAAGGTTTCTCATCTTGCATTGCATTATATTAATAAATTTATAAGAATATTTTAAAACAACACTCATTCAGCATTCCAATTTTCAAATATAAATATTCAAATTTAAATATTGTAATTAGAAGTTGTGCTAACTGATGTAAGTGATGAATCATTGTAAAATTAAAAAAAAAAGTTGTGTTATTAAGATTAGATTATACTGGATTTTTATTTAAGGAGTATAAGTAAAACTGCGAACTTTTGATATATCTACCTAGATCTAATTGTGCTTTTCCTATTACTGCGTGTTGTGGATTTTGCCTCCGCTTATAATACTTTTGTCAACTCTACTGCCTCTAACATACTTACATATTTTTTATCTGAAAAGGATTTATTGCTGTAGTTAATCTTCGGTCAAGCAATACACTCTTAGCGGCATATATCTTCCTCGAATTAAAGCTCCGCAGTTTTCGAGTATGTTTCCTGTACATTAAGTATCTTTTTGACAGAATCTACATGTACCGCCATTCTCTATTTTTTATTTTCTTTAAGAGCCTTTTTAGTTGGCAGTGTCTGCGACAGGAAGCCTTTTTGAATTCTAAGCTAATTTTTACTGAGTCTTGTAATTTTTTCATATCTTTTTCGTTTCCCCAGTTTCCTCTTTTAATGCTTCTCTTTTTTTAATTTTGTATTCCACGAAAAAAGTTTGGAATTTGTTAAGATAGCAGCTCTTCTTTTGCAAGTTGATTTTCTTTCACATTTCCCTCTATACCTAGGTGTTCCGGTAACTAATAACACTCTCCTTTATTGTTACTCTATACTATACTTTATAATAAACAGTTTTTTTTTTCATTAAGAATTTCCAAAACAATTGCGATTTAATTACTTGCCAGTTTAATTATTTTAATTATTAGCTATGTGTCATAAGTCCCAAAGAAAATATTATTATACTCAAAAAATCATGACTAAATTATAATTGATTTATTAAAAGTTTTATTAACAAAGAGACAAACATATCGATTATTAAAAATTAAAAAATAATTAAAAACAGTCATTAAGAATGATGAACCATTTCTATAATTAAAATAACTGAAAATATTATTTTCATTCTGATTCGTAAATTGCAAAGATAAAAAAAATTGCAATCATTATGCAAATGAAAGTTTTAATTAATTGTCAATATTTTCAACAAAAATAAAAGTTTCATTTTAACTGAATAACTTTAATTTATTTTAAAATAAGTAATTGTATTTGATCAGCTTATTTTGAAGACCATTGATTTTCTATAGAATATCTTAATTTATCAAAGATCTTTAAAATTATCTTAAAAAAAATCCTATATTTTAAATTTTTACGAATATTTTTTAAATTATTTGTAGTGTGTAATTCAAAAACAAAAAAAAAAAAAAAACTTTAAAGATTATGAAAGGTTAAGTTATAAAAAAGATAAAGTAAAATTCTTTTTTTTTTTTTGTTAAGTTTTTACTTCTGTTTATTTCTAAAATTAAAGTTTCTAAGTTTTCCCTTATCAAAAAAAAAAAAACAAAAAACATACATTTTTTTAAAAGTTATGAAAAAGTTTAAAAGCTATTAAAGTTAAAATTTTTTAAAACTTTAAAACTTTGAACAGGAACAAGAAAAAAAAATTACAAAAACAAAAAAGGGTAAAACTGAGAAATGATAGTGCCTAAAGTTATCTGGATGCAAATGAATCCAAAACAAAAAAAAAAAAAAACAAAACAAAAAAATAAACCAAGAGTCGGAAGCAAACTATTTTAGTCTTAAATAATTTTTTTCAGGATTCACTCGTTGCTTTTAATCTTTCTATTCATTCAATCCATTCATTCATTCATCCAATATTCAAATTCATTGGTTTTTATTTGATGAAAAACGAAAATGCGCAATTTAGCGAAATTAAAAGGAATTTAAAAAGGAAAAAATTATATCTGAAATTTTTTATTATCGTAAAAATACTTTTTATAATATTATAATAAAAAATAATAAATTTATATTTAATTTAATAAAAAAAAACAAAAATACATGATATATAATTTCATTTTTTTTGTTGTTTTCTCTTTTCTAGATTCTTAAGAAGAGTTCTTTTGAAAAGTGATGATAAGATGACTTCAGTTATAAATAATATCCTTTGAATATCCTTTGCATATTAAGTAATTTTGTGTGTCCTTAATGGATGGCACTTAGCACAATAGAGGAGCAAAAAGCAACATACAAAAAGAACAAATTGAACAATATTAATGAAACGAATTTTTTTGTCGTCATAAAAACTTTTCTCTAAAAAAAAAAAAAAAAAAAATTTACATTAGAAAAAAACTATATTGAATGAAAGCCGAAATAAATTAAAATAATTGTTTTTGTGAACTATAAGATATTTTTTTATCATTAAAAATATAATATTAAAAAAATTAAAAATTTGATTTGAATAAAGTAAAGCTTTTTAAAGAATTTTTCCTAGAAATATGCAATTTTTTATTAACAAACTCAAAACATAATATAAGATATTTATTGTGAGGGGCTTCGGTAGCCTAGTGGGTAGGCATGTGGCGTATTAACCGAAGGAGTGCGGGTTCGATCCCTGCACAGGTCGTAAGTGTTTTTTTCTTTACATACACCCTTACGACCAAATATAATGTAAATATATAGTATATAATATAAACAAAATAAATAATATTAGTATATAATTTAATAATAGTATAAAAACCTATAATGGCCTTTAGTAGCCGACGGTTCAATAATATTGCATTACATTTATGTATGTAATATTAATATAAATAAATAAATATTTATTGTGATTTACTAGGGCTTAAAATCCTAAGTTTTGTTCAAATACTTAATAATGAAGTATTTTGTTGAACAAAAATTACGTACAAAGAAAAGTTTTAAAATACTGTGAACAAATTGTGAAAAATTTAACGACATTTCTTTAAATTTTCAAAAAATCCTTACAAAATTAAGAAAATCCTTTAACGTATGTGAAAAGAAAATGTTTTTGTTTCGATTGTTAGCATCTCAATGTAGAAAAGAGAGAGAGAGAGACAATACAAATATTTTTTCTATCGTAACTTTTTTAACTTTTTTTTTAATACTTAAACAAGGCCTTACTTCTCATAAAATTTCAAGTTTCCAATTTTAAACGGCAAGGAACAGGGAAGCGATAAATTTAAATGTTGTACAAAAAAGTTGGTTTCACATAGCGCTAAATTTAAATGTTGAATTGTAAAATAATGTAACTATTGATATGGTTTAAAAAATTAACTGTTGTTCGGCGATTTTAACATCAGTTGAATTTTTTTTAACATCTTCCTAGTTGATCTAGATAAAAATGTTTTTTCGGAACTGTAATTTTTTTATGAGATCCAATATATCTTTAAAATTTGCTTTAAGTCAAAACGGTTTAGATATTTTTTAAAGAGACCAACGACTATTTATTTTTTTAGGTAGGTATTAAAAACCTTTTATTTTTTTCAAATAAAGACATATCTAATATTTAAATTTTCGAATATGTCTTTATTGTAAAATAAAAAATTGATTGATTTTGATAGAAAGTTACTAATAAAATGCATCAAATGCATAAAACTGAGCAGAGACTCAATTCTCAATTTTTTTCAAACAAAACCTACAAGTTTCAGAGTAGGTTTTGTTTGCAAAATTGAGATTTGAAGACAAGTTCATTATATTTTTATGCATTTGACCCATATGACTGTAAAAATCTCGAAATAATGAAATTTTGAATAAATGAATAGTAAAATTTTTTGTTTGTGAACAGGAAATTACACAGCCTTTCCTTTTCAGACGTCGCTGTAAATGTCGTAAGGAGGAATAACTCTTACGACGTGGGGATTCGAAGCCACACTTTTTTAGTGTTTACAACGTATTTTATACGCTTTTATCCACTAGGCTACCGAAGCCCCTTAGTAAAATTTAAAAAAAATCTAAATATCTAAAATAAATAAATTCTTATCTTTAAAATAACTTTATAATACCAATTCAATATAATCATTTTAAAATAAAAGTTTAAGTAGCAAAAAATTAAAAAAAATAAAACGTAATAAAAAGAAAATTGTTTTATATTATAAAACATCTATTAAATGAAATATTAGAAAAAGATAATATATTAAATACATTTATGTTATATACAATAATGTTTTAAATGTTTTCTTTTTTTTTTTAGTTTTGCCTTTTTTTTGTTCAGTTGAGTCCCCTTTTATGTTGTTTTTTTTTTTCTGCCCTTTTTGCATAATTCAATGCTTTGTCACGCAATGACATTACATTATCCCATTGAAAGATCACAAAAATTACTTAAAAATTTACATAAACAAATACATATAATAATATAATTGTATTTACATAATATAATATGTATATATATAAACATATTATTATATTATTTTATATAATATAGATACAAAAATTATAAATGTTCTTATTATATTACTAAAAATCATTCTAGCCTCCCATTTTATATTTTATATTTGGTTTTGTTTTTTTTACTTAAAATACATTTAACTCTTACATACAATCAGGCGGGCGACAAATTTTGACGATAATAAGTAAAAACAAAACTTTAACAGAAGCGAAATTAAGCATACATAAAGCAAAGAAAAATGTTAAAAAAAAATTTCTCTTCTTTGCTTTTTTTTTAATACATCATTTTTTTTTTTTTTCGAAAGAAAATGGGGATCGTCTTTTAAGAAACTTAAAAGATTTTTTTAAAAAACCGATTTTGTTTTTTATTTTTTTTTGCTTTTTGTATATGAAAACAAAAAACAAAAACAAAAAAATAAAAACTAATAATTGGGACAAAGAGATGATGATAGTTACAAATAATAACAATAATAATAAGCAGAAGGAAAACACAACAAAAATGTAACCCTTACGCTTTTATAATATGATATAAAAAATTAGTTTTTCCCTCTTTTCTTTCCATTTTTGTTTGGCGTATTTAGTTCCCTTTTTTTTCCATTTAGACCTCTTCTCCTTTTTAAAGTGAATATTTTTTTTTTCATTTATTTTTTTTTTGTTTCGTTGTATATACCAGTATTTTGTGTAAATATACTATGTATATAATATTATGTTTTATTTTTTTGGAAAATTTCTTCTGAATAATATAAAAAAAAAAATTATATTATGACAAAGAAACAAACTAAAGAAAAAAGAAAAGGATATTGAAAAAAAAAAAAAAATATTTGCCTTCCTTTTTCCACATACTAATAATTCAAGACACGTTTTTCTACTATTAGTCAAAAGCTAATTTTTACAACTTAATTTTAAAGGACATGACATACAGCACAAACAATAATAAAAAAAAAAAAAAATTCAAAAGTTATATAATAAGTCTATTTCTATCTCATTCTGTCACTCATATTTTTTAATCTATTTCCTATATGTCAACATGTAGTATATTCTTTTTCTCTTTCTAACTGTGCCCATTTCTTCTTAAAATTTTTTTGGTTAAATGATTCTTTGTCGTCTTTCTTCCTTTTTTTTTTTTTTTGAAATATTTTTCCTCTCTTGCTTTCATTTTATAGAAAAAAGAAAAAAAAAAAACAACTTTTTTTTTTGTCCCCAGAAAAATTGAATGGACCCTAAGATCCTTTTCATTTAAAAGGATTAATTTAGAATGTTTCAATCAATTGAAAATAAATAATTACGGTTTGTTTGCATTAAATTAAGAAAAAATAAATAAAATAAAGAAAAAAAAAAAAGGAGTCATAATTTTTTCTTGTTTTATGTGATCATATAACCAGAAAAGGATATTCCATTCTTTTTTTTTTTTTTTTTTGTTGTTACTATATAGTGAAGGAGTAGTGTATCATAATAAATACCTCTTTATTAGAACCATTTTTTTGTTTTATGTTTTTTTTTTTTAGAAAATACCATTTCAATAAGTTTTTTTTTTAAATAAGGACCTGAAGAAAAGAGAGAAGAATGTGAAAAAAACAAACCAATTAAATACATATTGTTTTTGAAGTCTTCTTTCTCTCATATCAGAGGTTAAAAATTAATTGAAATTTTTAAAAATTTAGAAAATCAGTACCTAATTGTTTTATTTATTATGATGGGGAAATGAAAAATAAAAATGGTACTACATTAATTTTTTTTTTTTTTAGGTTTTGTATTATTTTATCGTTGGATTTAAGAGGATAATTTTGAAAAGAAATTTGAAAAATGAAATTATTATAGCTGTTAAGTAGACACAATATTGCAAAAAAGTGTCGTATATTGAATATAGAAATCAGATACGTTTTGGATTAGACTTTATGTAGCATTGATTGTTAAAGTATATTGACTAGGAAGATTCAGGTTCAAAAGTCGTTAGTCCTGTGAATTTTTGGTGAGTTATAATTAAAAAAATTGTATGGTATTTTGACACCTAGTGTTGGTTGGAGGCGACTTTGTGCACTCAACAATATTTATATTTCTTTTTTATTAAAATAAAAATTAATTAAATAAAAATTTTAGGTAACATTTTTAGAAAAAGCTGTAATCTTTGTTTTTGTAGACAAACTCGGGATACAAATTGAAAATGTTTTTGTTAAAAATAAAAGCAATACTGTAAGTATTTTGGTGTCAAAATCAGGCTTTTAATAATTTGCTTAGAGAGGAGTTAGGTTAGCGGAGGTTTGGTTAGCTGGCTTTTGGGAACTATTTTAGGTGCTATTCAGTTGAAATGTTATGGTATTAAAAAAAAAAAAATTATGGAGAATTGATTACAAAATTAGAGTTATATACTATTTTTTTTTATTCTGATTTTATAGGGTGATTTTGTAACGTCTGAAAGAAGGTTCAAACAAAATTTTTGTTAATTTCTAATAACCCGTTTAGGTACGAGGAGCTAATGAAATTTATTTATTTTTTTTTAAAACTTATTTTGATTTTTGTTTTAAATTTTTAATCTTATTTTAATCTTATTAATTAATCTTATTTATTAATTATAATTAATCTAATTTTATTTATAGGAAAAGACATATTTATTACGTTTTCAATATTATTATAGTTATTTTTTTTTTTAATTGTAATTTTATTAAACTTTATTTTATCGTAAATTTTACGGTTTTTGAGATTAGAAAGAACATTTGATGTCAAAATGTTCGGAAGGAAAAAAGAAAATGGTTAGGAAAATATGGTTATATAGCACACTTATTAGAGCAATATAGGGATAAATACAATATTATTTTGACTAAAAAAATGTTCATAAATTTAAAATTTAAAGTCGGTATAACTTCCAAATAAGAAAAAAAATGTACTCATTTGTTTTTACTTTTTATGAGTTATGAAAACAATTCAACAGGCTTTGATGTGTATGTTAAATTTTTTCTTTTCTAGTAGGTTCTCAATTTTGTACGTAAAAAAAAAAATTATTTTATTAAAAATCTAATCTTTAATCTTTATTTAATCGCATCTTTAAGAATTTCTAACTCTTTATGGGTTGGTGATATACCGTCCCGCTCCTTCATACAATTTTTTTTCTTCACTTTAAACTCCCCTATCACCTGTAGCTCACTGGCAGATTATTAGCGGGACATCCTTTATAATATATTAATTATATGTTAAAATAAACTTATAATAATCATAAATTATTAAGAAACAAAAAAAAAATTACCCATTTGATTATTTGATTGATGTTATAATAATAATCATATAATTTAAAAACCCCATTTTAAAAAGAATCAAAAATCTAATTAAGACCAAAAAAGACAAAAATTCCATGAAAGTTTTGTCTCATAGAGGTAATGTCAAATAGGAAATGGGAGTAGGACCTTCGACACTGCTTGAAAATCCACTTGAATTTTTCAAATTCTAATTTGTTGACTTAGCAGTTTTAGAATATTTTATTCAAATCTTTTAAAACTCATAACATACACAATGGCAGGGGAAATAAAGCCTAGAGCAATAAAGCCTAATAGGCCTTATTTCGAATGAGAAAGAAAGCCTAATTCGCAAAATTTCGCAATTTAGACTTTATTTCTCATTCCAAAGTGAAATAAGGCCTAATTATTTTTTTTAAATAATGGAATTAAAGCCTAATTGTAATTTATTATTCCAATAATAACATTTTTTAATATTTTTCTTTTATAATTTAATTCTCATGTATTTCAGCTTATTTAAGTAATAAAATGTTTTCTGTTTTTTTTTTGGCACATTTCACTGTCTAAGTGCGTCAGTAGTCAGTGTTTCTTCATAATGAAATAAGTTCGACAAGTTAAAAATTAAAAAATTTCGTTTAAATTCAACATTCAAACTTATTTCACTTTTTAATGTAATAATTTTGTCGAACTTAGTTCAGTTGTTAGAGTTGGTTAAAAATCTGCATTGCATCTTTTTCGAAAATATGAATATACGTAAGTATGCGGAACTCTAAAACAGAAGGGATTTTATAGTTGGTTACAAAATCAGGATTACAGCTTTTTCTAGAATATTTATAAATAATTTGGAAAAAGCTGATTTAACTCTGATTTTGAAGCCAACTCAAAAATCTCTTCTAAGTACAAAGAATTTTTGAAATCATGGGGGAAAAAAATAATAATCAAGTATCAATTTTTGACTGTTCTTTCTGAAATATAATAATAAATTTTGTGAAAATTTAGACATTTTTATGAAAAACAAAAAAAAAATTGTTTTGAAGGAATAAGGACTGCTATCTCCGCGCTGGTTCGCCTGCGCCCGCGTTCCCCGTTTCGTTGTTGTGCACGGGCGCGGTAGCAGAGATAGCAGTTCCAATTTCTTCAAGGGAGTTGTGAAGGGATCGACTAAGATAGAGGTGAAGAGTGGCTCGAAAGACAGGGCTGACCAGAATATAGAAAATTGTTTGAAACCTGTTACAAATATTCAGATTTTACAGTCACCTAGAAATTTGTAATTGAAATAATATAATAATAATATAATATTTCTAAAGTGAAATAAGGCCTATAGGCTTTAATTCTCTTTGAAATGAGAAATATGACCTACTGTAAAATTTTATGAATTATGCCTTATTTCTCAACTCAAATGTGAAATAAGGCCTATTAGGTTTTATTGCTCTAGGCTTTATTTCTTCCCGCCTACACAATATGTAAAAATAAATGACCATGAGTAATGAGTTATTTACGCTATCATTTAATGTTGTATTTTCATATTTATTAAATTTATGTCTTTGTATTTAATTAGTTTGATTAAAATTAATCAAATAATTAGTTAAAAACTGAACAAATGAAAATAAATTAAAATTAAAATCACAATGTTCATGTCATATATACAAGAATTATTTATATTTATTTCATATATTTTTGCAAAATATGTTAAAATTCTAAAATATATTAATACTCATATTTTAAAAGTGACTTTAAATTACAAAATCCTATTACTCCTGTGATCATATTAATTAATTTTTTTTTTTATTTTTCTATATTAGATATTTTTTTTTTTTTAATTCATCACCATATATTTTATTGCCATTTTTTCAACATTTCAAAAAATAAACAGAATATAGCAAAATATTACATGAAATATTTTTCCTTTTAAAATGTAAAACTCATTAACAATCTTTTTCATATGTAAAAATATTTTCATAATACAACAAATTATAAAAAAAATAATGGCAAAAAAAAAAACAAAAGATTTTTTTTTTTTGAATTATTATGACAAAATTACATTTTCGCATTTCTCTGTCATATGGTAAAAATTAAAAAAAAAAAAAAAAACAATAATAGATTCATAATAATAATAAAGATAGATAATATCCCTATACTGATAGTATTCTCGTGTATATTATATTCTCTATATATACTTATTTAAAAAAAGAAAACAGATGAAATTAAAACAAGAAAAAAAAAACAACCAAAAATCCATTAAACAAAAGAAAAATTCATCACTCTTAAACAAACAGAAAATTCATCACCTTTAATTACCGTTACAAGAAAAAATAAACAAATACAGTTTTTTTTTTTTTTTTTTTTGCTATGATAACAGAAGTGTGATATTGCAAATTATGTCCTGCTGGTATACATATATATACGAATTAAATTTTCAGTAATGACGTGATCCAGAAAATAAAAACAAAACAACAAAATTGTAATGAATATAATATGAAGCTAAGTTTGTCATTAACCCTTTCACAACATGCTGAATAACCGCGTGATTCAGCAATAACAAAAAAAAAAATAGTATTGTTCATGTTATTTAATAATTAAAATTTCATATTTATAGGTACATGAATTTACTGAAATATATAGTTAATAATAAAATTATTTTCAAAAAAAAGAATAGGTACTAATTATATAATAGTAAGTTATGACGTATTAAGACCAGAATTCAATTACAAAACAAGTCAAGGAATACATTGAATAAAATTGTAGCTCATAATATTAAGTCTTTATTTTACATATAACATTGAGTTCTTATATAACATAACATTATTTTTATTTTATTTACAAAAGTTTAATTTTTTTTAATTCAATAAGAAATAAAATATTTATTTCATTGCCGCTATTGCAATTAATTTTACCGTTATTGGAAATGAAAACGGTACATTAAGCCACATAGAAATTTATACGGCAGTTTATAGATTTCAAAGTAGGTAATAATGTTTCTTATGCTGGATTCACTGCTCCAGAAATTTATTTTGAACTTTTGCACGCACTTGATTTTTATGTGGAAATTTGAAATCTCTTAATTTTTAAAATAGTTCAAAACATTTTCTTCTGTCTCGAAAAAAAGTTGATTTAACTTTAACTTGGGGGTCTTGGTTGCCAGTGGTTAAAAGCGTATAAAACACGCTGCAAACACCGAGGGAGTGTAGGTTCGAATCCACAAAAGGAAGAATTATTCCCTCTTACGACATTTACAGCCTCGCCTGAAAAATAAAGGCTGTGTAATTTCCTGTTCACATTTATGTGGCAGAGAAATACACTAAAAAAAAAAAAATTTAACTTTTTAGTTCGGAACAATTTTTTTTTTTTTTCTGTCATTTTTAATTTTTTTTGATATTTCTGATATTTAAAAAAAAAAAGTTATTTAAAGACAGAAAGAGCGGAATAATATTTTTTTCTGTCTAAATTTGTTTTTTGTTAAGAACAAAATTGCTTCAGAACATGAATCGTTAGAGTTCGAAATTCTCTTTTAAAAAAATTGTTCGGAACTGTAAATGTGCTGAAGAAGTGAATGAAACATTACTTACTTGTAACATTAAAATCATAGACTATAATATAAAATACGTTTTACTATTGAAATAATATTTGGACATAAAATAATTGCACTTTTTCTTATTTTTACTTTCTTTTTTTTTTTTTGTCTAAACTTTTCAACATTTCATCGTATAAATTTAAATATATATATGTATCATATTTTATTTAGACCATTTATATTAATCTAAAAAATACAAAATCCATTAAAAAATGTCCTTTTTAAAAAAAAATATTTTATATTATTTATACCTCCTCATACATTTAACCAGTATTTAGTTATACACATTAAATATAATACATATGTATGTATGTTTGTGTATTATCTATATATCATAGTCATTATAAATTTTTGTCTGTCATAATATATTTTGTCCGTCAATTATATTAAGATGTTTTTTTTTTTTGCACCTTTACAAAAGCAACAAAAAATTATCAAACAACAACTCAAAGAAGAATAATTTATAAAAAAACAAAAATTAAATTTTAATTATTTTATATACAATAATATATATATACATATATATATATATATATATATAATAATAAATTTTCAGATATTATGAAATATTTGCATATTTTATGTTCTATGAATAGTTATATATATATATATATATATTAGTGTATTGTCCTTCATTTTCATCTTACTTCTCTTTCTTTTATATTATCCTTCAAAGTTTTTTTTTTCAACTGTTCTTCTGTTTATGTATAAAATGTAAATATATATTAATACATATATCTATCTTTTCACTTATATTAAAGAAAAAAAAGAAAAAAAAAAAATCAACAATAAAAAAGAGAAAAAAAATATGATACATTTCTAAATGCTTGCATATAAACTGAAATTTAATGAGGGAGGTCCCGTTACAGAACGCAACATTTTCAAATGTTTATTTTTTTTTTTTTTTTCAAATTATTATAAAGATTTTTCATTTTTTTTTCTCCTACATTTATATTTTTATATTTTTTATTTTTCGTTTTTTTATTTTTTTTTTTCACATTTAATAATAATTACATCTGTGTTCGAGAGTGCATAATATGGGATATTATATATTATTATTATATATGTAGTATATTTAAAAATAAAGAGGTGTAAAGGATATATTAAGGATGATAATGTTTTATAGTAATAGAATTGTGAAATAAAACGGCGGATTTAAAATATAAAATACGTATTTAGCTTTGCATAAATATTTTATATAAATATTTGTTTTAAATGTACAATGTTATATCCTCAAATAAATTTTATATAATAGTTAAATATAGAATAAATATATCAAAGAACAACCAAATAGAAGAAAATATTTATATACGAAATAAATAAAATTATTAAAATTTTAGTCGCCGAATCTTAAAATAGTAGGAATTGAAGAAAGTCTTAATATTGCAATAGAATTAAAAAAAAAAATTATTTTCCTGAAATAAATACGAATAAAATAAAGTGGAAATGAATTAGTTTTTTTTTTGTTTTATTTCAATTTTACATTTGACATATAGGGAAAATCATGATTTTTTTTTTCGCGGCTTTATTTCATATTTCAAAAAGAAATAAAACCAAAATTAAAAAAATATAAAGTCAAAAATATTTTTTAACAGGTAGGTTAAATAAATATATGATAAAATTTTAATTCTAAATCTTTCTTTAATTATTCATTATTATTTTTCTTTTAAATTATTTAGTTGTAAGGTGTTTTAACCTAAGATACAAAACTAAGGTACAAAACTATGAGACGCGTCTTTTTATTTAAAAGAGTAGGGACTGCCTTCTCCAATTCCCCGCTAAACAAATATTATTGAAACCCTGATTTTGTAATCAACTCTAAATTACTTTCTAAAATGTATCACGATATTCAAAAAAAGGGGTTAAAAAGGGGGGAGGGGGAGTTTGTTTAGTTTAGGTCAAAATAGTTTTCGGAAATATTTTTTTTCTTTGCCACTCCTATAAGGAGCATTAGGGCATCCACTAAATTATTTATTATTCATATTTGACTAAGCTTCAGTTTCGGTAATCATTCATTTCATTAAGCCGTTAATTACTCAATTAAATAGCTAATAGAACAAAATTATGAGACGTTTCTTTTTATTTCTACGCCATCTATTATCTTATACAAGAATTATATTTTTTTATTATTTTATTACATTTACAATATGATTTTAATTATAATTTATAAGACATATATACTTATTTTTAATTTAATTATATTATACTAATTACATATTATAAGAAAAATAACGCTAATTGGCTTTATATCATTCGGCTTTATTTCAGGAAACTAAAAATTTTATTTAATGCCAAAACACAATATGATTTTCTGATTTTCCATCATCAGTTGAATTTAATTTTATTTCTAAGAAGTGAAAGAAAAATGTTTAATATTTTTGCTTATTTTTTGGAAGAGTCAACTCTCAGAATTATTTGAAGAAATCGGTGAGAACAAATTTATATAGGTTTATATTTCACTAGCAAAATTATTATGTCTCTGGTTTTCATACATGTATTATGATATTTTAATTGATATTTTATTTCAATATTTTTTAGCACATTACTCTCTAGTAAATAGTAGTAATAATTTATGCTAATAATAGTAGTTGCTGTTACAGTGGAGTGGTCTTCAATTATTACTTTATGCAGGAAAATGTTAGTTATAGATTCGCTTTTCTCTTGCAGTCCCATTCCTCAATTCAATTAAAAATTTCCGCATTCTTTTTCTATCCTTGCCTATTCCTACTCTCTATCGAATTTACTGTGTTAGTAGTTAGGTGTTTCATTTCATTAAATTAGCTAAATGGAAAAGTGGATTTAGTCGGTAAGAATCTAACAGAAGAATCTGTGGTGGGTTTATTCAGTAAGAGTTTAACATCAAGATGGTATTCTAGAAGTTTTTGGAAGATTCTCGCCTTCCTTAAGAAAAAAAACATTAGAACGGGACTCTTAGAGTTGTGAAAAAAATGGAATATACTATAATGCACATCATTTCATTGTATTATAAAAGTGTATTTTGAAAGAGAGCATTCAAGGAAAAGTTTAATACATATTAAATTGATGGCGGTTCGAAAGAAAAGTTAGAAATGTTATGTAAAGCAAGTTTTTTTATACTTCATGAATTAAATATTAGTTTTAATTTTAAATTATATTTTTAATTCATATTAAAAATATTAAAATAATGCAATATTTTAGTTAATACAATTAAGTATCTATTAATTTTAGCTCTTTATAATTTATATATAATTGGTATATAATTTTGCATCAATATAACTATATCTCAATTGTAATCTATTTTATATGTATTACTTATACAATAAATATGTATTGTGAAGTATACTGAAAATACTGGAAAATAATATCAGAAGTTGAAATAATTAAAAGGATGATATTTAGTAGATCTCAAACCGTTCAGGTTAATTCCTGAAACGATTAAAATATAGGAGGATTATTAAAGGATTAAAAAAATATATAAGGATATTATATGTCATAAAATTATTTACTTTGTTTTTTAATTTCCTTAATCATATTATATTAAATTATTTCTCATCAATTTTGTAACAGCCTGTACATTAATTAATTTTATATAAAATATAACAAAAAGTTTCTATCTATTTATAAATAAATTTAACTTTATGAAACAAAATACATTTATTTAATTTTAATTTATATTTATTTTCTAAAATTTTGTTTTTTTTTGCGTTTTTTTTTTTACTTTTATTGCTACACACATATTTTTAGAGTTCGATTTATTATCTTTACTATTTTAAAGAATTTTCTCAATTGTCCTTTTTCTCATACATACTTATATGTATATGGCTATTTTAATTTACCAACGAAATAAAGTTGTTTATAATACCTATATACTATATATATATATACTACATATATATATATATATACGTATATAATATGTATATTTAAACTTAAATTAATATCAAAAGTATAAATGTTTATATTTAAATAATTTTTAAAAATAGTGTAAGCTATGAAGCCCATTTAAATTATAACTCATGGTGTATATAAATACATGGTGTATCAAAATTCAATAAATGAATTTTGTTAAAATTTTTTTCTTTTGTTTTTTTTATTTTAATAAAATTTTATTGTTAACGTTTCCGATAGAAAAATGTATTCGAAAATGTTTGTCTTTATTTTCAAAAAGCAAGAGAATATTTTACTTTAAGAATAAAAAAAAAATAAAGATAAAAAGTATAAAAGAGTTACTCGAACCAATTTAATGAAATTTAGAAAAATTATTATTAAATTATAATGTAGTTATAATCTCCCAATCCGTTTCAGATACATCAAGAATTGTAAAAATATTTTCTTTTTCTGTCTCTTAATTGTCTCTTAAATAATTAATTTTAATGCAAAGTACAAGTTAAAATCTGTAAAATATTGGATTATATACATTTTATTTATAAAAAATATTTGTTTTTAAAGATAAACACCCTATACAAAACGAAAATATACCCTAAAGAATATTAATTTATGCATATATATATATATATATATATATATATAATTAATAATATACAAATACAGAAAAAATATTAACAAAAATTTTCCATTATAATTGTATGTAGATATCCAAAAAGAAAATAAGCAAAAGCTAAATTCATAAAAAAAAAAAAAAAGATACAAAATAAAAGTATAAAAACCACCCTATAATAAGTACCATTGTATATTATTCACTTTTAGTTAATGATGCTAATCTTACTTTGGTATGTTATAATGGTGAGCATCAAAGAATTTTATGACGGTTCAGGATACTATTATCCTTGATGTAAGCAAATAATATTATATGTATATATATATATATGTAAATATAAAAGTATAATACGTAAAACTAGGTTGTCCATCGTCCGCATCATAATAATGTTATATTAATGTTTTTTAAAAAGCATAAATGTGTTGGATTTGGTTTTCCTCTTTTTTTTTCCCTTTTTTTTATTTTAATATTTTGTTTTCAGCATTTTTTTGTATTATTTTTTTTATTTTTTACTATAGTGTATCATTAACAAATCTTTTCGTGCTCATCTAAAAGTATCCTAATGGGTTAACTCTATTTTGTTTACTGTTTTTATTTTTTTCTTCATTTATATTATGTATAAAAAAAAAAAAAATTTATTTTTTTGTTTCTTTTTTTTAATTCTTCTTTTTTAAAATTCATGTTTTTTGATTTTGAAAAAAACAAAACAAAAAAAAAAAACAAAAAGGCGAGTAAGGATACTAATGAAGAAAACAAGAGAAAAATTAACTAAGAGAGTACAAAACTTAATTAAAAGTGAAAAATGTAAAAACAGGAAAATAGGAACATAAAAATAAAAATCAAAGAGAGAAAAAAAAAAAAGAAAAAATTGAAAATATAGTACAAAGTATGCACAAATTTTTATTTTATTTTTTATATTTTAACAACAAATTGATACAGTTGTGGAAAATATTGAAAGAATGTGGTCAAATATTGTTTTTATTGATTGGTTTATTATGAGTTTTTGTGTAGGTACCTACAAATCTAAAAAAGTGAGTTTTCAACAAGAAAAATGGATTTTTAATTTTTTTTAACGAAGAAAAGGAATCTTGTTCTAAAATTTTAACGTCTCTTAATTATATAAAACCAAAAGAAAAAAAAAGGAAACTTTTAATTAAGTAAGTTTTTTTAATGATGCAATACTTTCTAATAATTAAAATTAAAAATTAATCCTTTTTAATTTTTGAGATTTTAAAAATATAAAAGATTTTTTATTCAAAAGTTAAATTGAATTTGAAAAAATATGCGATAAAATATTCATCTAACAATTTCTTTTTCATCTAACAATTTCCGAAAATCTATTGAAATAATATTGATTAAATTAAACAAGATTAAATTAGATTAGATTATTGTTTAAAGGATACAAATAAATTTAACACTAAGAACTTTTGATCTGATGTAACAAAGTATATCTTGTTCCTCCTATTACGAAGTACTGTGGATTTTACCTCCACTTGTAATACTTTTGTTAGTCTAACCGACACTAAGAAAGTAAATATCTGTAGAGGATTTATTTTTGGATGGTTCATTTTCGATGCATCAATATCCTTCTAGGTCCACATATTATATTCTTCATAACAAATTAGGCAGTTTTTGAGTACCTGCCCTGAAGATTCTCTTTCCTTTTGAGAGAATCCACATGTACAATCATTTTCTATTCTAATTTTCTTCATGGGACTCTTTACCAGACAGTGATTAAGAAATGATTTAATATGTTTTTTTGAAAGATATCTAGGTTTACCATAATATTATATAGATCGTTAAGCAATTTGGTGATAATATTTCAAATTATGAAAATATAAAAAAATTAAAATTACGATGCGTTCAAAAATTTTTGTTTGAAATTAATTAACTAAATATGGGCAATTATTTTGAAAAAAATCTGACCAATAAGATCGTTGTTCAGTTGCCGAACTTTCAATCAAAATGTTTTGAGTTTAGGCTCCACAGTCCGTTCATATACTGACAATAGTGTAGTATACTATATAGATCGTAATTGTCTATATACCTATTGCAATATAAAAATGAATAAATAAATAAATAATTCTTGTATAAGATATAACATTTGTTATCCTTATTATGATTATCAAACACAAATATTTTGTATTTGATAATCTTATAATACAACAGCTACAGCTTAGTAGCCAACAGTTTAGTGAAAATAAGGATTAAAGAAATTGAAGTTTAGTCTAATTTTTATCACTTTGTTGATTCTCTATGCTTCTTCTAAATATAGGGAAAGCATAATTTGTGTAGGATAATAAATAGATGGCTTTTAGAAGTGGAAAGTATCTATAGCTTGTATAAAATAGATCGCTCGATAGATAGATGTAATAGATCGCTCAAATATTTGTTCTTCATAATCTTACACAAATAGCTATCTAAAATTTCAACGACTTAGTGAGAATAAATGTTAAAGAATCTTAAGTTTCATTAAATCTTTATAATAAATAGTAAAAATATATATATGTATATATATTAATAATAATCACTTTTATCAAGCCCAAAATTATTTTCTTACTACATATTTCATTATCTGCTAACATCATTAATATTATACAATATTAATTTCAACCACTAAATAATAACTCGATTTAAAATAATTTTAATTGCGCCTCTTCCAAAATTTTATACTGATGGTCAATATACGTCTATAGGTCATAAAATTAATCGTTGTGAGTCTTATGTCTAATCTTGTAAAATTTAATAATATTATATACCTGTATGAGCACTTCATTTCGAATAATTTGATATTTAAAAAAAAAAAAAAAAAAATAAAAAATACGAAAAATAGGGATTTTTCAACGAGTTTTTGAGTTTGAATGTTAGGAGTTAAGTTAAAAGCATTTTGAATTTTCTTTTTTTTTTTTTAAGGGAAAGATAACATAATATTAAATTATAAAAGTGTATAACTTTGTTGGAAATTATCCAGTATACAGTTATAATAACAGCTAGCAGTTTAACACTCAACAATATTATTATGAACCAACGATTCTTTTAAAACGATTTTTTTGTTTTTTTTTTGGAAACATTAGTATCCTTTGACTTATTTAAATATATATATATTTTTTTTTTAAATCCTGGATATGATTTTTGGGAAAAATTTTATTAGTTATCTAATTTTTGTTTTTATAATTTGATTAGCAGAAAAATATTTGAAAAACATAATATAATTATATTATATGTATGTATATATATGTACCTACATATAATATATATATATATATATATATATATGTACATAGCTAAGTAAAAAAAGTATATGTTTTGTAAATTTGACTGCTATTTCTAATTTTTAATACACACATGATTATAATATGAAAACAAATTAAACGAATGAAGGTTAAATTACAGAATTAATGAATTAGGAGAGTAATTTATGAAAATATATTAAAAAAATTTTTTTAAATAATTGTAAATTTTGGTACATTTATAATTTAATTAAAAAATTAAAATAGATTTTTTGAAAATTTAAATTTATAAAGTATATTTGTTTTTTTCACTTATAAATCACAATTTGCAGTATCAAGTGAATGTTGAATATTTTAAGTAAAATAAATAAAAAAATATATATTAATATTAATTAGGAAAATTTTAATTAATATGTGATTTTTTTCGCATTTCTAACCTCTAATGGGACTATTTACCAAGCCGCACGATAACCGTTGGAAAAGGTGTGAAAACATCTTTCGAACGATATAAAAATAATATGAGATGTTTTTGAAAATTTTCAAAATATAGCGATTTCTAGAAACTCTAAAGAAAAAATTTCTTTTATACAAAAATTTTATATTTTAATTGTATCTCAGAAATGGTGGCAGCACCTATCAAGCAAGATGAAACAAGGTGTATATTAAAGAAAGTATCAGACTCTATAATGTTGGTGAAAACACATATTATTATAGAGGAAAAATATAACGGTTTAAGTAAAATAATTCAAAATGTTAGAAAAAACTTAAAATGATAAATTTGACCTTTAAATGACCTTGTCAATCAAAATCACTTTCTAACAAATATAAATTAACTGGGTACCGTTATGTAAAATTTCGAGGCAATAGGACGCGGAAGCTAAAGAAAAGAATAGCCAAAAGAACTTATATTATTATTATGATATCTTATATTATTAATGCACATTTATGTATTTCTATGTTTGGTTCAATATATGACCCAGTGTCGCTACTTATAAAAAAATATGGCACGATTACTGAAGGACAAAATACAACAATATTGGTCCACTCGCAGTCAAGTTATTAAATATAAGAATATATTTTTACTTTCTCTAATATTTAGATACTAATTTAAAAAAAAAAATAACTATAATTGGTACATAAACGTCACAATTAATAATAGAATCAAAAAAATAAATTTCGGTATATTAAAATGAAATTCAATTTCACGAACAGATCTGGAACTCTGGAATAATTAAAATATGCTTTTTTATTTGAAAAGATTTTAAACAATTTTTTATTTTTTTGAAAACATTTTATACTTTTTAAGACTACAGAAATTTTAATGGAATTGATCTTTGATTTAAATTTTTTTTTTCTAGTGTCTAAAATAAACGTCAAATAATTTCAAGGACTTATTAATTCCTTTTTTATATTTTGGGGTAGTTGTATTTTTTTTTGCAGACTTTATTAAAATTGTATTTCAGTTCTGTTGATTTATTTATTTTTTTTGCTCTGTATCGTTAAACACTGAACTATATTTTCGTTGACAGTGAATCGAAGAACTAAAATTTATCAGTACATTATCTTGCTTATAAATTTAACAAAATTTGGTCCCAAAAGTCTCTCATTATTACATACAAGAAAACAAATTTAAAAAAGTTTAATATAATAATATCCAAATTCCAAAACAAACAAGTCAGTACATAAAACTATAAAGGTTTTGAAAAGTGCACCTTTTTCAAAACAGTTTAAAATTGATTGCACCAAAGTTAGTAAATGGGTAGAATGCGTATAATTTAAAAAAAGTTTAAAGAAATCCTATGAAAAGTTGTTAGCACAATATGTAAAAATATAATGTTGGAAGTTTTATTTTTGAGTTTCATTTTTAAAAAAATTTCAACAGATCATTTCAGTTAAATTTAAATACTAAAGCATAAATTTGTATTTTTTTGTTACGATTCCTCTATTAACTCACTTAACACCACCTCCCTTTTTAAAAAACAATAGGTTAGAGGACTATTGCACTGTTTAGGTAAGAGAAAAATTTTGCTATGGAGAAAAAATTGGTTGAAGGTTTGCAGTAATATATACATGATAAACGAAGATTTTTGCGTTCTCCTAAACTTATGCAAATTATTAGTGCAATGATCTCCAATTTTCGCGACAATTTCGAAAAATGTTGAAATGAAGGTATCAGGCTTTTTATTTCGTCGGAAAAAGTTCCTACTACTACTAGATATATGTGAAGTACAGTAAGAGAAACTAGAAGAAAAGGACATTGGAATTGTTTAAACGAATTGCTCTATTTAGCACTTTATCAATAAATCCCAAACCATTTTAGAGGCTTCCTTCTAAATGTTATACTCCATTTTTGAGCATTATACTATTATAATTAGTCATATGAACCATTTGTAGATATTGATTTACTTTAGTCAATAAATATATATGTATAATTATTGTAATATTAATTTATAAAGCTATAAAAATGTAATGTCGTTCCGCGTTTTCAGATTCAATAAATATAAGACAAACCTAAGATATGTAGATATATATATATATATATAAATATTCGCAACTTTTATGGATTGATGTATCTTCAAAAGTATGGATAGGATCATAATCAACTTCCGAGTAGATTAAGCTTTGTCTATCCGCCCGTCCGTCCACTAACTCAAAACTAAGAAAGCTAGAGTATTGAAATTAACACAAAATATTTTTGGATCAATTTATAGGTTCCCCATTTTTTTTGGTTGAGATCCGACCAAAACTTCGGGTAGCTCTATAACTTCTTAATACATTTACATTTTTCATACAAATTTTTTAAAAGTTCTACATCGTTGGAAGTAGACCCATGAAATTTTAATAACGGATAGATATGCTAAAAAAATTTATTTTATGGTAGAACTTTTTTCTTTAGTCCAACACAAGTTCTATAAGGTGTATCTTCAATCTGAAAATGCCAAATGATAGCTACAATTATAACCTTTACAAGCACAATATATATGTATGCCATAAGGTGTTAATTTACCGTTAAGAATTAATGCAAAATTCTTTAACTTTTCTATCTTCTAAACGATTTAAGTTAGAAATTTGAAATTTTGATAGAGTTCTTATATCTTAGATCTTTGAAAATAAGTATGAATCAGAAAATTTTTTTTGTATCGCCCCCGTTTAGGAACTTTAAAGGGTCAAAAACTGAAAATTCCCAATTTTTAAACATCTGTAATTTGAACACCTGTTCAAATTTTTTTGAAGTAGGTAATACATAAAAGCTTCAGCATTGTACTTTTATTTCTGTTAGCAACTTTTCTTAATAATTTAGAGTTACCTTAAAATTGACGAAAGTGTGACTTGATTTTCTCAAGTTTTCTAACAACAATTTTTAACGATTTTTTTGAATTTTTTTTTTTACTTAATAATTTAAAATTGTTGAGGATGATGCGTAGTTCAAAAAAATGAAAACAAAAAAATAAAAAATATACCAGTTGCTTTAAGAATTTATATTTATAATTCGAAATTAAAAATAAAAAAAAAAATTTTTTTAAAGCTATTCAATCACTTACAAAACTAAGAAAAGTTTCGCCTTGTTGGGGGAATTAATAAAAAAACTGATTTTTTCTCAATATGTACCTAATTGCACATTAATTATATTAATATCTAATCTGAAAGATTAATAATTTTTGTGACGCACAAATAAAATAGTTTAATTCAGTAATTAACTCTTGCGCGACGGCTTCGATACATAATGTACCCCAAAATTAAAAAAAAAACTAAAAACTTTAAATTACATTAAATTGGTTAAAATATGTGCTAGTAATTGTTTTTTTTTTTTATAGAAAATTTGGATAATGTTTACAAAACAATATTTATAAAAACAATTTTAATGTTAACAAAAAGGGAATTCACCATTTAGAATAATGTACTTTGTTTGGTACATGGTACATGTACATGTACGAATAGGTACATATTATGTATATAAAGACTAATGGTACATATGTTGTAACAGTACTATTCCCAGCTAAAGTCTATGGTTATAACTGCGATCTATTGCGTCATATTTACCGTTAAGTGTACAGTATCTAACAAAACTAGTTCAAAATTTAATTATAATGTGACCATTCGAAAGTTGTCGCAAAAATGTTAAGTAAAATGTAAAAATCTAAATGTGAATATTTAGATAGCTATTAATATTGGTCATAAAATATTATTATACTCGTTAATAGTTATTTTTGACCAAACATTTTTTTTTTTGAAATAATGAATTAACTGACACAGTAAAGTTAATTAAGTGTAAAATTATTTTAGGTATTAATATTAAACAATATATCATATAACATTTTGGTATAACATTATTTTATCTGCCAAAATTAATCTTTTGTTTTTTTTTTTTTTTAAATCATTTTTCAAAATAAAGTCAAACCATGATTACATTTTTTTGTTATTTTTTTTTTTATTTTCCATTTGATTGAAAATAGTTCAATATTTTTTCACAAATTTCCCAACAAAAAAAATTTAATAATAAAAAAAAAAATAATAATATGAGAAAAAAAAAATTTTTTTTCCTGTGGCACAAAACTTATGTTCTAACTTATGTATATATATGTTCTTATATACAATTTGAACCAAAATCATTAATTTAAAAAAAAAATCATTAAACTTAAATAAATCTGGCAAGCCTCACTTTTCCCTTTGTATATTTCATGAAAGAGAGAAGAGGAAAAAAAAAAAAAATTAAAATTAATTATATTTTTTTCTTTAACATTCATCAACTTTCAATTCTTTTGAAAATATTAATAAATAACTGTGATTATTGGCATTATTATTGTATTATTATTATTATTATTGTTATTATTATTATTGTTATTTCTGTGGTTCTCCTTTTTTTTTCACTTATTATTGAATAACATTAAATATTTTTATTAATGATGGTGATGATTGTGTGAAACGAATAGTATATTGGTTGTGATACTGATCCTGATAAAGGATATCAAATGTCTTTTCCAATCTTAAAAAAAAAAAACAAAAAAAAAAAACAAAAACAAAAGAAAAATATATTAAAATATCAACAACAGCTTTTCTTAGCATCCGTTTTTCTCTTCAATTAAACGCGTACACATAATATAAAATAATAATCATAAAAAGAAAAACAAAAACAAAATGTCAATTATAAACGTTAATCAATTACCTTTATATTATATTTGAAAGAAAATATTAAAATAATATGAAAATTAATTCAAATTTTTCATTGGAAAATATTTTATTGTAAAATTTCTAATAATATTTTTTTTCTTCTAATATTTTTCTACTAAAATTTTAGCCCGTTTTTCATTTTTTTTAAATTCTCTTCAAAATTTTATAAAATTTATAAATGTTGATGCAAAACTAAGGGTTTATAAAGTAATTTATTTCACAAAATATGTCCTGTACAACACCATCAATTTTATAGCCATAGTGTCACAATAAAGAAATTTTTTTTCTTTTACTTGGTGGTGGTGAACCGCATTTACTACAAACCTTTTTTTTTTGTTTTTTTTTTTGTTTTTTTTTTTTGTTTTTTGTAATATGAATGCAGAATAAAAAAAAACAAAAAACGGAATAATATGAAAGGACAAAGCGGGATGAAAACTGCAAAAAAAAAGAAACAAAAAAATTCAAATGAAAACATAAAAGGAAAATTCTGTTCCTTTGACGTGTCCTTTTAATTTTTCTTTTTTTGTCTTTTTTCATTTTTATTTGTTGTTTTTGAAAAAAAGTTTAAGTTTCAATAGAAAAATTCGAAACAATAGAAAGTGATCAATCATGGGTGAAAATAATGACAAAAAAAAAAAAAAAAGAAAAAAAAAATAATAATAAAAACAAAACAAAAATAATAATAAAGAAAAAAATAAAAAAATAATAAGAAAAGAATCTCCCACTTACTGATGAATGAATAAAAGAAGAAAAAGAAAAAAAAAAAGGATTTTCTTCTCATTTTATAGTTTCAATAAATTTTAAGGAAAATATTTTTATTATTTTCTTATTGTATAATTTTCACGTCTTGTTCATTATTATTAAAATAGGAATTTTTTATTTTAATAGTCTGTTGATATTGTAAATATTACTATAAAGAAAACCATATTATATTTTCTTATACTAAATTTTTTTTTTTTCTTCAAAGTGTCTAATATTAAAAATAAGTAAATATAATATTAATTTTGAAATAAAGTTTTAAATGAGTTAAAAAAAAACTTTTAATTCAAAATTTTAAAATTAAAATTTGAGAAATTTTTATTTTTATTGTTTTGAGATTTTATTATTTTATATAATATTAATTTTAATCTTACTCTCTGCTGAAAACGTGTTATAAAAATTTTAAGGGTTGCTTTTTTCCATAATTTAAAGATATCAAATATATTTGGATTTTTTTCGAGGATAGTGAACATTTTTCAATAAGAATATTAAATCTTAACTAACCGAAGATCACAAACCTTCGATAAAGCAATTGGTATAGTTTTATGGGTATAATCCTTTAATTAAAATTCAAAAATATTCAAGAATATAAGGCTTGAAATTAACCAATTTCAAGTTACTTCTAAACTTATCTAATCATTATTTTAACATTAGTTTGTTTAGAAATAATTCATATTTAATGTTCTTTGTAACCAATCCCGAATCAATTTGAATCCTCTCACAATGAGAAACATTTGTGAAGCCATGCTCAAAACATAGAAAGCAGAAGGAGCATATCGAATCCCAGCAGAATTAATAAAGATGAACACATTTTGAGGTGAAAAAATCGGGAAACCACTAATCGAAAAACTCTGAAAAACTGAAAAAAATAATCCAAGTTGAAAGAAATGCTTGGTCTTCAAAAGAATCTGAGACATTATTCTATATGGAATCAAAACTTATTTATTAAACGAACGCTATATAAACAAGCTGCAAATTTTCATCAACAAATGCCTTTCAATTTTATGGAGGATATTCTGTTCATAATGAATAATAAATGAAGAATTATGTCAAGTAACACAACAAGAACTTATTCGTAGACAAATAAAAAAAAAGAAATACAAGTAGATGTGTCCTACATACTGAGAATAGATTTCATTTGTAAACAGGCATTAGACTGGAATCCACAGGGAAAAAGAAAATTTCCCTTGAAGCCCAAAGGGAGTAGAAAAGGGAAAAAAGTGTTCTTTGTAAAATAAATCCTTAATTATAATACAGATAGATAACCATATTTGAACAAAGTATATGTTATGTTAACATTTTAAGCCAGTCAACCCAACAAAGTGATAGATACTAATTATATAATTTTCTTAAAACTTTGTTTGACAAGAAAAAATTACTTTTGGTTTGTCAGACAAAAATTTGTTTGTCAAAATAAAAACAAAATAAAAAAACTTCTTTTTGTGTTGTATTCTTTAAAGCTGTACTTCTTTAACATTAAATTCGACAATCAATTTTTAAAAGAGAAAAAGATATAAAAGCAAAAGCTGCTGCAATTCATTTAAAATTTATTTCATACTGTAAATTATTTTTCAATTCCATTTTCTTCCTTTGTATTTTGTTTTCAGTTACATTTTTATTCCGTTTTCTAGAACTAAGAAAAAAAAAAAAACACTTAGTTAAAATTTTACAATGTAGCCCAGTATTTATTGACATATTTTTTATAGGTTATACACAATTCAAAAAAAAAAAAAAACAAAAAACAAAAAGCATCAAAATATAATGGCAGGACATAAAAAAATAATAAAAATAAGAATCGTTCTCTATACATATTCCATATTATTACAAAATAATTTCGTAAGATATTGGTACAAGTAGGTTGAATGGTTGGTAGGGTAATATTTTGATTCCACCTTCCAAATCGGGTTCCGGTTATCATTGGGTTTCTATTACATATATTATAACAACGACTGTACTTTACTTCCTTCAAATTTTTTTGTTACAGCAATTTATTAACATTTTATTTTATTTTCTTTTTTTTTTTTATTTGTAAATTTTTGTTAGTGTGTATATAATATGTATGTACATATAAAAATATCATTGTGTAAAATGTTTGTATATTTATTTTTAAGTCATTAAGAAATGAAATTTAGGTACGTGCAACCATTCGGTTAAATTGACTTTTAAGTAGCATATTGCGTTGAATTGAATTGTAAATGGAAAAGAGAGTGAATTCGAACAGTAAAAAAAAAAAAAAGAAAGAAAAACAACAAAATAGAAATAGAACGAAAAAAAGTAGCATTAACAATCATCAACAATATGAAAAACAAAAAGAAAAAGAAATAAAAAAATTAAAAAAAAAAGATGTCCTTGGAAAATTATTGTTAAAGGGATCAACCAACATTTCAAATGGTTGGTTTTCATTTTTTTTTTGTTTTTTTTTTTTTATTTTTTTACTTGTGTGGTTGGATTACATATTTGTCACTCATAAATAAAAAAATATGTATATAATATATATATATATATAATAAATATATAAATTATATATATATATAGATTTAATATAAAACCATCAAGTTAAATAATAATAAAAATGAAGTTAAAAAGAAGTCAAAATGAATGTTTAGAAAGTTATTTTAATGTTAAAGACGTGTTAAACTCGTTACTTTGGGTACCACACGCCATTTTTAAACAAAAATATAACAACAACATAAAATAATAGAACAATCAAATAAAAATATAATAAGAACAAAAAATAAAAAAAAAACCGTTATAAACAACTTTGCGTTTTAAATGCTTGGTTGTAAAATGATAATAATTTTTCATAGAAATAAAATAAAATAAAATCAAGAAAAGGAAAAAAAATAAAAATAAAAACAAAACGAAAAAAACAAACAAAATGTTAAATAAATAAATAAATTTATATAAAACAAAAAAAAAAAAAAACAAATAAATTTTCTAAACTTTTTTAATTGTTTTGAAAGGGAAACATTTTATTTGGTAAAGAAAAAAAAAAACAAAATAAAGAAAAACAAGAACAAATAATCACAATAATATACAGTTATAACATTCTTAAGAAGGGTTTAACTGTTAAATAACTTAAAAAACAACAAAAAAAATAAATAAAATAATTGTAAAATATGTAAAACGAAAACATGATTTAAAACAAATGAACAAAACATGAAATATAAAAAAAACAACAACTATAAAATTAAATAAAAAACAAAAAAAAAAAAAAACAGATGAACATAATAAATGGTACATGCAAACGAAAAAATTTAAAAGTATATAACATGGATATACAGTGGCGTTCATATACATATGTACATATGTATGTATTATTTAAAAAAATTCTAGAGCTTCTAGAGATTTGTCCATTCGTCCGTCAGTCTGTTTACAAAATTTCGTTTGAGTTAAAAAAATAAAATTTTAAACGCACCCTAAGTACATATGTATGTACATAAATTTTATTTTTTTTTTATGTTTCTCCTTTTGCCACATAAATTTGACAAGGAAATTATGTACAAACTTTCCTTTTCAGGTGTGTCTGTATAGGTAAATATCGTAATGGGGAATTATTCTAAAGACCTGAATGTCAGATTTGACTCCACACACCCTCGGTGTTACAGCGTATTTCATATGCTTTTATGACTCACTAGGTTCCCATAAACTTTATACTAAAAATAAATTGTCGAACCATTGGTTTTTGTAGCTCCACCAAATGCGGAACTACAGTCCTTCGAAATTGGAAACAGTTTTTTATTCAAATAGATTTATATAACTATATTGTATTTTATTATAAGTACTTGTATACAAGTTGTAATTTATAGTTTTTTAATCTGACATTGACAACCAGGAAATTTCTTTAATCCTTATCAAGATAATAATATTTTTTGTAATTCGTCATTCAAATAGATATGTGCGATAGGTAGATAGGTATTTGTGAAACCAATATTTTCAGAAACAGGATAGAGATAAGATTGAAATTTGAAATTTCGAGATTTTGTTTGTTTATAACTAGAACTTTTTGTAAGGAAAATATTAACTTTCTTTTTCTTATTAAATGTCTACGTTCATATTTCAGTTAAAGAAGTAGGTGCATTATTACGTTATCCTATGCTAAAAAACCTTATCACACCCTATTTTATTGATTATAAGAAATTGTATTTTTTTTTTTCAATACGCACAGATTTGCGTTACCCTGTACTTCAATTAAAAAGATGAATTATATTTGAAAATGTAAGCTGTAAATTAGATTAAATATATACAGAAAAAAACATAACAGAATAAAAAAAAATATAAAATAGAAATATATATACATAGGTACATATATACAAACACAGTCATAACAATTAAAATTAAGAGAGTGAATGATTGTTTCAAAAAAAAAAATAAAAATAAAATAAATATAAATAATACGTTGGTAATAACTTTGTTAGAAGTTATAAAAATTAAATAATAACCATTGTAATATAAATGTTTATAATATTTTTAAAACTTTTTTTTTAAGATATAATAAGCGTTTCTGTTATAATAATATGTGTTACAAGATAAATGATGAACATGTGAAATGTTTTTTTTTTTTTTACTATAATATTGACACGTTTGTTTAAAAAAAGAATTATACATGATGTAAACACTATAATTAAAAGTTTTTGTATTATTTTTAAAGTTTGTGAACGGATTTAAAAAAATGTATACATACATACATACATACATATTATTGATATTCGTATTATTTTACTACTGGTTTTTTTTTTTTTTTGTTTTTTTGGAATATAAAAAGTTTGAAATAAAACTTTTGGTTTTTCAATGTAATTAAAAGAAACTTATAAGACAGACAACGGTAATTGATTGTAATTTATCATGAATTTAATGGAATTATCATTTTATACTTTTATTAGGTAACTTAAGATAATGTCTAAGATTAAATGTTGAAATGTATGACATTTTTAAATTTAGTTTTAGATTATTTTTTTTTAATTCATTTTAAATATTCTTTAGAGTGGTATGTGATATGGTAATAATGGTATGTTATTTCAGATAATGATGCAATTCAAATATTGTACAAAATATATTCTAATATTGATAATATAAATTATGTTTCTCATGGTGTAGTGAGGTTGTCTGAGTAATAAACGTTATAATATACATATATCGTATAATATTATCAATAATAATAAAAACTCCTACAGTAGAACTGAGTTTAGGTAGTTTATACACGAAGGCGTTATATACTACTGAATGTTGTAACTGACTGATGATCTTGACTCTGTAACAAATTGCAATAATTATTATAATAACTGGTTCTAGGACCAATAATAATAGCTATAATAGCTGCTGTAATGGAGCTGCCTGCAATTACTAGCACATGCAAGAAGGTGTTATACACTACTAAATGTTGTAACGGTTGATAGTTTTGCCATTCTTACCAAAATTGTGTCTAATAATAATAATAGAATCGGATTCATTATACTTTTACAGTCCCACTTCCTAATTCAATATTTCTACATCCTTGTCCTATGCTTACCTATCTCTACTACCTATATAGTCAATATATTGCGTTAGTAATTATGAGTTTCATCCCATTATATTGGTTAAAGAGTAAAGATAAGAAGTTGGGTTTATTTACACCACCACGGGTATATTCTTGACGTCTTTCGAAAATTGCCACCTCACTTAGGAAAAAGAAGAAAACAAAAAAAAAATGAAGATTTCGTTATTTAGCTAATATTAACGCATTAGCTAATAATAACACATTTTAATTCTCAATTATTTTATAATTAATGAGTATTCCAGGTTTACCGTTCATTTCTTGTGTCAACATTTAGTTTAATACTTTAGCAAAATATTTAAATGCATTTTATAATTTTTCAATATGCCCCGTGAGTCGTGGTGAATCAATTAGTAATGATTTGCGAGAAAAAATAATTAATGAATTTAAAAAGTCAAAATCATATAATGTAAATAGCCAAACAATTTAAAATGGCTAAAATTTCTGTTCAATACATAATTAAAAATTATAAGGAAACTAATTAAATAGGTAAGAAGAAATATGCTGGTGGTAAAAAAAAACTTCTGATGCAAATGATCGATCCTTAAAAAAAATTGTTCGGGAAAATAGGCGTGCAACAACTTCTGAATTGAAAATCTTTGGTTGAATAAAAAAATGAAAATTTCGTTATTTAATTAAATAATTTACAATAGCTAATATTAACGCCTTTAAACCCTTTTTTTGCAGTTTATCATTTATTCCAAAAAAAACTTTCACATTTTTTCTTTATTACTAGCAATTAGAGGTATAGATTGTTTTGGAGCGCCAAAAGATAAACTGTAATTTTATATTTTGCGTTGTAGGTATATTATGTTTTATGTATTTGCTAATCTACATGAATTTAGATTCATTTAAATATTCTTGTATTTTTAATGTACTTGTAGCTATTTAGAAAGCCATGAATCTATAAAAAAATGTATATTCAGACATTTTTCCAAGACACCTGTTTTTACCCATATTTGATTTTTGTTTTCATAACTTTTGTAAATTATAAATTGGATTTTTCTGGATCTTTTTAATTAGGACCCGGACAGACCATTCTAAACTAGCCGAAATTTTTTTTTGATAAAAAAAAATACAAACATTCATTAATTTTAAAGCATAAGATATTGGAAAATTGTAACATCGTTGATTAAAAATTTCTAATATCTTTATTATTTTGATTACTATCTTCAGATATGTGTTGATGCTGTGATTAATTTATTTTTATTTTTTATATTATTTTATAAAAGCATTATAAGCATACTTTGCGATGCTGCCAGTATTAGTAAACAAAATCAAATTGAAAAGAGAAAATGTAGCTGATGGTCCCATTTTGATTATAGATAATAATTTTAAAATTTATACTTCTATAATATAAATTGAGATTTTTGTCAAAAATATGTTTTTTCTTTTATTGTTGTATTCCAACAACACAATTGTACCGCAACAAGAATCAAATAATTAAACATTACTTATTTTGTTTACCTAATGTTCTTTATGTTTTTTACACAACAATTAAAAATGTTTCTGATCTTACTAGGTACCTACTAGGTAGGTTCCTTATTAATCCACATTAGTGTAAAGAATACAATACATGTAGCCAGGTTAATGAAAAATAAAAACTAGAACAACCGTGAGACGTTGTGGGAATTAATCATTAGAAACTATTATAAGAAAATTTTTTCAACATACATTACATACACAGCAAGAATAAGGTAAATAAATTGCTAGAATAAATAAAAAACCATTTTCATCATTTCAAATCAAAGATAATACATTTGCATGAATAATCATTATAGATAGGATTGGCCCCTGGATTGGCCCCTGAAAACTAGTTTTTAAAGAAAAATAGAAAAAAAGAAGTTATTTATATAGGAACAGTAAGACAACCGTATGTAACTAATTATTCAAAATAATTTTTGAGAGGCTTTGAAACAAAAAACTATAATTTTTTTTAATTAGGTGTTAAATGGATATTATTAATAATTCGAAAAGTATAGAAAATTGAATAAAAATGTATAATATATTAATTTAAATAAAGATATCAAATTGGAGATCTACCTACCCATATTGGAAATTTTCTTTCTTTCCTCTCTGATTATAAATTTTAAATATAAACAAAAAATATATATTCGGTTTGACTGACTATTTGCTATAATACTATAATTGCACAAAATACTCAAACCCATATTAAATACTCAAAAAAAAAATACAAACATTCATTAATTTTAAAGCATAAGATATTGTAAAATTGAAATGTCGTTGATTAAAAAGTAATATCTTGCCAAAATATTCTATGCTCAGAAGGTTTTAAAAGTTTTTGATCTAGATTAATAATTTTTTTTTTTGTTTTAGTGCATTTCTCTGTCACATAAATGTGGACAGGAAATAACACAGCAGTTCCTGTTCAGGCGTGGCTGTAAATGTCGTAAGGGAGAATAACTCTTCCGAGACCCCTTAGATTAGTAATATGTAGGTACATTAACCAACAAATTTTTTTTTATGTCGAAAATTAATTTTTTTTTTTAATTTTCGAGTAAAAAACTGTTTGTCTTGAAGTTTTCCATATATTTTATGAAAAATCAAGAAAACTTTAAGTTTAAAATTTTTAAATTAGCTAATAATAAATAGTGCTGTTTTTGACATTTTAAATAATAAGGTCTTTAAGTTTATATCTGATTCATGTACCTAAACATCTTAGGATTCGAAAATTATAGATATATTTTCGTGATGCAACATGCATATGTAGTAATTATGTATGTATGTAAACCTAACATGTTATAACTTTATATTTTTATTAATGTTAAGTAAAAATTAATTCAATTATTATCAATATTAAATAAGAAAATGTTATACATCATTTATTGGGTTTATATTACAAACTCCTAGTCCTAACCATTATGAATCTTACTTTTTATTTTATTTTCTTAGTTTTCTATTCCTTATGATATTTATTTCATTATATACAATTAAGTATTATATAATATTTATTACTTGATTTAATAAAATAACTAATAAAATAATAGCGAATTTAACTTTAGTGAACTATTTCTAGTTTAAAGTAAACTTTTAATGATAGATGAAAACTTATTTTCGATTTTTCTATGTTCAATTTCCCATTTGACTTCTAAAATATTAAGTTTTTTATTATTTGGAATGTTAAAAGTATTAGGGATTAAGAAGATTTTTTTGATTTGCTTTTATTTACGACAAAGCCTTATTTTGTTTTTGTTTTATGTACTCCTATATTTTCTTTTCGAAACTGCTGAAACACATTTTTTTAAGATTTTTTTCTCTTATATATTTTTTTGTTAATTTATACTTTTTTTTTTTGCTTTTGACTTTGTTTTTTAGGGTACCTACACATATTCTTCAACTTAATCTGTAAAACTTATTTAATAGCTAATTCAACTTAAAAAAAAAAAAAAAGTAAAAATATGTTAGATTAAATTTGAAATAAGTTCTTCAACTAAAAATCTTTATAAATACGTTTAAGTATATTATATTATATAATATTTATATGTACATTAAAAAAATATATTATATGAACATACGTTGAAAGTCCCATAAAATTATTACAGTTTCAAAATCTAACATTATCCTTTTTATCCTTAATACCAGAAAAGGCAAACAAAAAAATAACATTAAAAATATTATAAAAATTACTAAGAAATGGAAAAAGATGGATGTACCTTACAAAAAAAAAAAAAAACAATAAAAAAAAATTTAAGAAAGAAAATTTTTGAAAAAACATTTATACATAGTTATAAATGTTTTCTCTTTAATTTTTGAATGTTTCCGCATTATAAAAAGAACAAATAACGGAGCAAACTTTATTCTATCTAAAAAAAAAAAAAAAATTTCTGTCTTTAAAAGAAAAACAAAATTATTCTTAAAAATAGAAATTGAAAAACAAAATTAAATAAAAAAAGAAAAATTAATCTAAAAGTTAAACTACGATAAGGTCATGTCAGAACAAAAAAAGAATAAAAACTGGACAAAATAAATGAAATAGGTACAATAAAAATTAAAAAAAAAAGAAAAGAAAGCGTGGATTAATATTTTAAAGTATTATTAAAAACAAAATTTAATTTTAGTATTATTTTCTTTGTACGTGTTTAGTATGGCGCGGTAAATTAAAACCTTATGAATTAACACCATAATGGCTGTAATTCGCAATAGAATGCATGATAAAGCGATTTTTTTCGCGTAAGGCTTTATTTTAATATTTAAAATGAAATCTATTTTCTTTAAATAAAAGTATTTTAAATTTTGAAAACAGTATTAATTATTAGCAATTTTTTATTCAATTTTTCAACATACGGCTCCCTGACAAAATGTCGCACATAACCTAGATTTTCAATCCAACTCTAAAATCTGTATACATTTTTAAAAAAAGAGGCAATCCTAATTTTGTAACTAACTCTAAAATATCACATAATTATTTATTTTATATATATTTAAAAAAATATAATGAGGGTTACCGCTCCCAACTCCCGATTACCATAATATATGAAAACTCATATTTTGTAACTAACTCTACTAAATATCTTTTTTACGTGTATCTCTTAAAACAAATCATTTAAAACAATGGGGGTTCCTGTCTCCAAACCGCCGCTGAACAAATTATTGAAACCCTTATTTAACTACCGCTAAAATCTTTTTTAATTGTTTCTACAAAGTATATTTCTAACTGCATTTATTTACAAACACTTATTTTTTAACTTTGTTTCCTATAAAATTATAGAATTTGAATCAATTTTAGTAAATGACTTTAACTCGTAACGTTTTAGAAAGCGACATGGATTTATTTCCTTATTGAATGGGAATTTAAGCGATTATGATTTTAATTCACAGCTCTTAGAGTATACATAACTGTACTTCCACAACGTCAATTGAATTTTAAAATAAAATTTTGTAATTTTTTTTTAATTATTATTTTGATTACTATCTTCAGATATGTGTTGATGCTGTGATTAATTTATTTTAATTTTTTATATTATTTTATAAAAGCATTATAAACATACTTTGCGATGCTGCCAGTATTAGTAAACAAAATCAAATCTTCTCTTTTGAAAAGAGAAAACGTAGCTGGTGGTCCCATTTTGATTATAGATAATAATTTTAAAATTTATAACTTCTATAATATAAATTGAGATTTTTGTAAAAATATGTTTTTTTCTTTTATTGTTGTATTCCAACAACACAATTGTACCGCAACAAGAATCAAATAATTAAACATTACTTATTTTGTTTACCTAATGTTTTTTATGTTTTTTACACAACAATTAAAAATTTTTCTGATCTTACTAGGTACCTACTAGGTAGGTTCCTTATTAATCCACATTAGTGTAAAGAATACAATACATGTAGACAGGTAAATGAAAAATAAAAACTAGAACAACCGTGAGAGGTTGTTGGAATTAATCATTAGAAACTATTATAAGAAAATTTTTTCAACATACATTACATACACAGCAAGAATAAGATAAATAAATTGCTAGAATAAATAAAAAATCATTTTCATCATTTCAAATCTAAGAAAGATACATCAAAGATAATATAGTTGCATGACAAGTCATTATAGATCAGGATTGGCCCCTGAAAACTGGTTTTTAAAGAAAAATAGAAAAAAAAGAAGTTATTTATATTGGAACGGTAAGACAACCGAATGTAACTAATTATTCAAAATAATTTTTCAGATGCTTTGATACAAAACATTATCATTTTTTTAACTAGGTGTTAAATGGATATTAATAATTCGAAAAGCATAGAAAATTGAATAAAAATGTATAATATATTAATTTAAATAAAGATATCAAATTGCAAACCTACCTACCTAAATTGGAAACATTTTCTTTCTTTCCTCTCTGATTATGAATTTTAAATATAAACAAAAAATATATATTCGGTTTGACTGACTATTTGCTATAATACTATAATTGCACAAAATACTCAAACCCATATTAAATACTCAAACCAATATGTTGCACTGAGAAACTAGAAATTTCCAGTATTATGTTTCATAAGGACATTTATTTAGAAGTTTCATCATATTCTGCTATCGGGCATTAGATTATGCTAACTGATGTCAACGCTGGTAAACATTTATTTAGTGTCACAAACAGCTTGTACATTAAAAGAAGGATAATGTGATCGATATATATATATATATTTATCTCCATGGTCTTTTAGTTTTGTTATATGTATAATATGCATATAATAATAGCACCTATACACTTGGTAAAATTAAAATTTCTGTTCCATTATTTGAATTTTACAAATCCATTTTTGGCAAATTTTGACAATTTATGCGATTTTCTTATAATTGCCCAGCATCATTTCTATTTTAGAAACTGTTGTTTGATATACATACCTATATTATGTTTCATGATTTTAACTAAGGAAATGGTCACTTAGCTACCTGACATTCTTTTCTGTAAACCTGTATAATGTTTTATAATCTCTTCACGATATTTTGCGACGGGTTTGGGTTTAATTTTTATCACGCGCAGATATTAACGCGGTCACATAAACCAAAATTTAAATATAAACTAAAATGAAATGTGTAATTGAGCATCTTAACTAATAGCACGCTTTAATTATTCTTTGAAGATTTTGCTTGAAGTTTAATGTTTTACTTTGACACAAGGATTTTATAGTAAAGGATAGGTTTCGCTTCAACGTAAAATAAAATTATGCTGAAACTTCAAAGTATGAACCAAAACCTTCTTTTTATTCATAAATTGTGAAGAACATACAATTAATACAAGGAGTTAAAGGATTTTCTTTCTTTTATTATTATATTTTATACTAGTCAATATTCATAAATACTAAACATTTTTCACTGAAGTAACTTATGATTATGCTAAAAGATCTTCCTGCTCTCAAGATTTTATGAGTTCTAACTAAAAGCATTCCAGTGTTATGGAGAAACTTAAGATTTGCAAAACATTATAAAACTATATTTAGCAGAAATTGAAATGTAAACATTTCAAAGCAAATCCTTTTTAAACTTTAAGACTTTTCAAACTATGTAATGCTTTGTAAAATGGATGGAGTTACATAAAAACGGTATTAAAAAAAAAACATAAAAATGTTAAAAAACTAAACAACGTTAATATTTCATTAAATTCTAATCGCGAAAAAAAAATGATTTTCAAACATTTTACATTTTCAAAATAGATCTAAAACTCTTAAAAAATACAAAATTTAATTTTACGGCGCTTCAAATTCAAATATTCAAATGACCTCTAAAGAAAACGTTAATAAAGTTTTCAATTTAATTTACCAAAAATGGTTTCTTTTAGTTCGGTCCAAATACAAATTATTCAATTCTTTTACTAAATCTAATTTTTAAAAACTACTTCTTTTAGTGAAATATTTTAAAGAATAATTTATTATATTATAAGTATCTAGATACCTAACCTATATTTAATATTAATTTTCAATAAATGAACCACACTACAATAAATTGACAATAAAACGAGATAATTTACATTAACTTAGAAGTTTGAAAAAAAACAAGGTAGAATGTAAACCAACGGTTTTTAAAAGCGCACATTTCCAAAACTCAATACAAACTGTTTAGAAGTGTGCCTTACACAAAAATTTGAAAATTTCATGTAATAAGAAAAAATGTGAAAATAGGACATTTTTGAAATTTTGAGGGGCTATAAGTCCGGAATCCTATATAACTAAGAAAAGCCGTTAACACACGTAAAAATATATTATTGAAGCTTTAATTTTTATGTCTTGCCGAAGAAAAATTTGTACAGGTGCCTAAGTTACAGGTGTCTAAAAATAGCAAATTTTCAATTTTTGAGGCGTAATAACTCTTAAAGAGGGGGTGATACCAAAAAATTTTCTGAGGAAACTTATACTAATTCTAAAAGTTCTTTCTTGTCTCAAAATTTCAGGTTCCTATCTAAAGGGGTGCCGGAGTTATGAAAAAAGAAATTTCATGCAAAATGTGGTTTTCACATAACGGTAAATTTAAATAGTAAATTACAAAATATCACATAATTTTGATATTGTTTTATATAGATAATAAAATTTTCGATCTTCTGCCGGTTTTAGATTGCAAAATTATTACGCAGAGCCCGAGATATATACATCTGAAAATGGGGCTTTTTCGCAATTTTGAAGAGCTGCAACTTTGGAACCCTTTACAATTAAAATAAACCTTTAACACACGTAAAAATATATTATTGTAGCTTTAATTTTTATATCTTGCAGAAGTAAAATTTTTACAGGTGCCTAAGTTACAGGTGTTTAAAAATAGCAAATTTTCAATTTTTAAGCCCTAATAGCTCATAAACAGGGGGTGGTCCGAAAAAATTTTCTGAGGAAACTTATACTAATTCTAAAAGTTCTTTCTTGCCTCAAAATTTCAAGCTTCTATCTAGAAGCGTGCCGGAGTTATGAAAGTAGAAAAATCATGCAAAATTTGGTTTTCACATAACGGTAAATTTAAATACTAAATTTAAAAAAATTGTATAATTTTGATATTAATTTAGAAAGATAAAAGAAATACCTGTCGAATGACGTTTTCAGATTGAAAAAATCTTAACCAGAACATAAGATATATGCATTTAAAAATAGGGCTTTTTCAAAGTTTGAGGGGCTGTAGCTCCGTAATGGGGGGGGCTACATGAAAAAGTTGTTCCACAAAATTATTTTTTTTATGAGACCTACCTATGGTTAAAATTTTTTTTCTCTATCTTTAACGGTGTAGAAGTTTTGTAAACAGACGGACGGACGGACGGACGGACGGACGGACAGAGTGAAACTAATAAGCACATTTTTTCAAAATTTTTTTGGAAATGTGCTAAAAAGAAAAGAATAAAAGATAGCGAATAATAAAATTATAAAAAGACAAAAAATAGACAAAACTATACAAAAAAAAAAAAATTTGGAACAAAAAAAATGAAAATAAATGTAATTGGGTTTAAAAATGGACAAGATAAACGAAAATACACAAAAATAAGGTAGAATGTAAACCAACGGTTTTTAAAAGCACACATTTCCAAAACACAATACAATTTGTTTAGAGTTGTGACTTGCACAAAAATTTGAAAAGATTAAGAAAATGTGAAAATAGGACTTTTTTGGAATTTTGAGGGGCTGTAAGTCCGGAACCCTATATAAGTAAGAAAAGCCGTTAACACACGTAAATATATATTACTGGAGCTTTAATTTTTATGTCTGGCCGAGTAAAACTTTGCACAGGTGCTTAAGTTACAGGTGCCTAAAAATAGGAAATTTTCAATTTTTCAGCCCTAATACCTCTTAAAAAGGGGGTGATGCAAAAAGATTTTCTTAGGAAACTTATACTAATTCTAAAAGTTCTTTCTTGTCTCAAAGTTTCAGGTTCGTATCTAAAGGCGTGCCGGAGTTATGAAAAAAAAAATTCATGCAAAATGTGGTTTTCACATAACGGTAAACTTAAATATTAAATTAACAAAATATTGCATAATTTTGATATTACTTTATGTAGATAATAAAATTTCCGGTCTTCTGGTGGTTTTAGATTGCAAAACTATTGCGCAGAGCCTGAGATATATACATCTGAAAATCTGACTTTTTCGCAATTTTGAAGAGCTGTAACTTTGGAATCCTATACAAATAAAATAAACCTTTAACACATATAAAAATATATTACAGTGGCTTTCATTTTTATATATTGCCGAAGTAAAATGTGTACAAGTGCCTAAGTTACAGTGCTTAAAAATAGCAAATTTTCAATTTTTGAGCCCTAATAGCTCATAAACAGGGGGGTGGCCCAAAAAATTTTCTGATCAAACTTATACTAGTTCGAAAATTTCTTTCTTAAAATTTCAAGCCTCTATATAAAAGCGTACCGGAGCTATGAAAGTAGAAAAATCATGCAAAATTTGGTTTTTACATAACGGTAAATTTAAATACTAAATTTAAAAAAATTGTATAATTTTCATATTAATTTACAAAGTTAAAAAAAATACTTGTCGCATGACGTTTTCAGATTGAAAAAATTTTAAGCATAACATAAATTATATGCATTTAAAAATAGGGCTTTTTCAAAGTTTGAGGGGCTGTAGCTCCGTAATGGATGGGGCTACATGAAAAAGTTGTTCCACAAAATTATTTTTTTTATGAGTCCTACCCATGGTTAAAATTTTTATTCTCTATCTTTAACGGTGTAGAAGTTTTGTAAACAGACGGACGGACGGACGGACAGAGTGAAACTAATAAGCACATTTTTTCAAAATTTGTTTGGAAATGTGCTAAAAGCAGCATAATAATAATTTCAACAACGAAAGTTAAGCCCATGCTAAATGTCTTGATCTAAAATGAAATTCGAGGGACTAAAAAACTTTTTATTTTATTTTTCCTAAAATCATTTTGTTTTTTTTTGTTTTTTTGTGTTTTGTTTTTATTTGACCTTTTTATGTTTTTGCTTTTATTTTTTTTTACTTTATAAATACTCTTCCTGATTTTTTACTGATTTTAATGTTACTTTTGTTTTTGATTGTAGGTTATATAGAAATTTTTTCTATAAATTTTACTATATATATATGTATGTATATATATCTATATGTATATTATAATAATCGTTTACCAAAAAAGTCAACAAAAGCCAGATATATGCCCGTTTCACCATGATATTTCTTATTCAAGCGATAAGATACCATTAAACCAAAATATCAAACATTACTTTGACAGGATTTTAATACTATTTTTATATAAAATACATATTACATATACACAAATGGTAGGACATTTTATATAATATGTACAACAATTTTTGCGAAGGCTTCGACAAATGGTTATTTTATACAAATACCTAAATACCATTAATTTTTATAAAACAGAAACAACAAGAAAATTTCAAATTATTGAATTAAAAGAATGAAACCTAAAAGTATAACGATAATTTGAAGCTGACAAAAACAAGATAGAATGAAACTAACTGGTTTTAAAGGCGCAGATTTTCCAAAAAATAATACTAACAGCGTAGAATATACGACTTGCACTAAAATTTATAAATTTTTCTTGGATTTATTCAAATGTAAATATTTGAAAATTCAAGAGACTTTATGTTTTGTTCAATTGTATTGGTCTAAGAAACTGAACAATTATTGAAATACTACTTAACTGCGAAATAGCAGAACGCTGTCCAAGATACAAATTCATAAAACCTGCAGAGCTTTACTTTGAACACTATATGTTTATGTAGGAACATATTGCTTTGGAGATGGTACTAAAGTTCTAAACCCTATACAGAGTTTTATTTTCTTAGAGACAGTAAAGCTGACAGAATTATTATAAGTGAAGTCAAAATCTATAACACGTATTAACAGGGCGGGCACATGAAAAGGTTATACTGTCACTTATTAATACTCCTTAAATCTTCAATTTAACTATGAAATTAACAATTTATCTAATTTTAATGAAATTTATATAGGATTTTTAAGAAAAAACCATTAAGACATTTTAAAATTATAATGTTAAAACTTTAACTTTATTTTTGTGTTTTATTTGGAAAAAATTTGTACTGGTGTCTTGGTAACAAGTGTTTAAAAATTTTTGACCTACATACAACATTAATTTTTTTAAGAGATCTAACCAATGGCTAAGCAATAGATCTAACTCATGGTTTTATAAATAAACGAACAAATGGCAAAACGAAACTAATAGACAAATACATATTTAAAATTTTTTTTGAAAAATGTTCTAAAAACGACTAATAGAAAAACGTTCATATAGTGGTAAAACTGAAACCGGTCAAAATCTTAATTAACTTATTTAAGACGCGATTTTGAAATCAAACCCTTAGAAATTCGCATACTGCAATTACCACTTTAGGTACCTAACATGTCTGCGTTGCTAGCCCGTTCCGCATGTATAGTTAGGTATACAACAAAATTATCAGGCTATTAGCTTGATCTTAAAAATTTTATATTTCTTTTACTTTCCAGAAGAGGTATTTTGTTTTTGATCTTTATCATTTTAAGTAATAATGTTGAATGGTTTTAGTTATTTAAAATATTTCTACTGGGTGCTAGGGGTTGTATATCAGCAAATTGACCCACTCAGAATTTCGGAAAACGGTAAAATACGGATTTGTTCATTTTTTAAAGAGTATCTGATCATCAATTTTCAGGTCTATAACTCCTTTAATTTTTGAAATATTCCTAATGGGAGCTGACAATTGTATGGCAGTTGCCCAAACCAGTCGTAACATTAAAAAGTATCAAGACATAAACCTTTCCTTATATTTCAATAGTGCACACTGAAAATTTCATTGAAATCGATCTTATAATTTTTGAGTCAGACAGATAGAAACTAAAACTATACATAAACAGAGACAGACAAACTATAAATCAGAAACAGACAGACAAATATTAGATTTTATATATATAGAAGGATAAGTTAAATAGAAGAAGATAAGCTATTTGCTTAAAAGAACCGTTTTCCTACCACATACTATATTCTCTGTAGATCAAATAGGGTATTTATTTATTGAAAGAAGAACCAAAAATATTGTAGTTCAGATGAAAGTATAGAACAAGAAAATTATTTTACTTAAAATGTATAGATAGATAAATTTGTTAGATTTAAAGTGCTTTCTAATACATGGAATAAGAGATTTTCAATATAACTAATATAAAACGAAATTATATATTACATATAGGTAGAACCTAATTTATTTTACTTTCCATTTATTTACTTATATACATACTAGAATAAAAAGTTAAAATCAGAAATATTATGTTGTAACAGAAGAAGAAAAAAATGGACCATGATATTCTTTGATTTTAAAATGTTGATATTATTTAAAAAAAATAAAATCAAATTACATATTTAAAATTTTAAAAGTAGATATGTATCCCATTCAGATAATACTTACTTGTATCTTAATTAACGATTGATATTAAAATGCTTTGATTAAAGTTAACGGTTATTTCCGGTTCAAAATTCTAAAGTATATAATATGTAAATAAAAGATCAAAAAGTTTTAAAGAAAATTTATGAGACAACTAAAATATATCAGATGGTAGAAAAAATTTAACAGAAAAACTAAAATTTATAGGCTAAGTCCTCTAATTTAGCTTGGAAATTTTTATTCTTTTCCGAAGATGATCATAAAGAAGCAGGTCGGTAAAGAGAAAAATTTCTAAAAGTAAAATATAGTGTGATTTTAGTGCACTTGAAATGTGTAGCTAACTGGAAAAACGCTCCTAAAATTGAGATAAGATATCGAATAATTAGATTAGGTTCATAGTAATCTGTAGTACTGTTTATTTCGTACCTATAGTTTCTAATTCTAAGTAGCTAAACATTTTTTAAAGATACTAATATTTAGAATGAATACTATTAATATTATTTGAACCATTTTTGACTATTTAAAAAAAATCCTTCCAGAGTATACCGTTTTTATTTTTGAACAAAAGTAAAGATATATTTGACAATCTAAAAGTAAACTCAAGTTTTACAATACAGAATAGTGTTACCAAATTTAAAATGTAAACATTTTTTACCAAATTCTCAATTTAAACGTTTATAGTGGTCATTATTCTATGTTGCGATCTGACAGATTATATTTTAGGAAGAACAAAAAAGAAAAAAAATTACCTATTTATTGGTTTCGTACAATATTCTGTTAAAATATAAATAATAGGAAAATATCTTCTAACATTTAAGATAACTCTTTCCTCATCGATAACCAAAAAAAAAAAAAAAACAATCCAGAATCCGAAACCAAAAGTTTTTAAATAAAATTTGTCCATAAAAGTTTGTAAATGTTTTTAGAATTTTTTATAAAGGTAAAAATTGTTAAAAAACAACAGACACTTGTTTCAATTTTAAGAAAAGTCTATATAAGCTGTTAACACATGTAAATATGATGTTGGAGCATTAATTTGTATATTTGCTCCAATTGGTAGAGAGGTCTGAAAATAACCGAATTTATTTTTTTGACCTCAAAATAGCTTTTGTATGGAGAATGTGCAAAACAGTTTTCTGAAATAATTCACGTTAATTCTCAAAGATCTTCCTCCTCTCAAAATTTCACGGTAGTGACCAGCAGCAGCATGTCGGATATACAAAAGAACATCAATTTTATAAAATTATAGTTTTCAATAATAGTAAATTTAAATACCAAATTACAAAAATTGTGTAACTTTAATATTGATTTATATTATAAAGCCTAAAAAATGATTGTCCTGTAGTTTGGCGCTTTTAGAATTTATAAGAAATAACAGAACTTAAGGTAGGTATAAAAATTTTGAAAATAATTGGTGGAACTAAAAAAAAAGTTGTAACAAAAAAATATTTTTTTTTTTTATGAGACCTATTTCGTGATCAAAATTTCATTGTTCTATCCGAAACGGTGACGAAGTTTTGCAAATAAACGAAAGATCGAAAGGACGAATGGATGAGCAAACGGACAGAGTGAAATTAATGAACAAATTTTTTGAAATTTCTTTTGAATAATGTGCTAAAAATAAGATGAGGAATTTAATATAATATATATATATATTTTTAGACAGAAAATTATCTTTTTATTTTCAATCTCCGTTTTTTAAAAATCTAATTTAAAATCCTTCAATTTTAAAGACATCATTTTGTTTGGATTGATTCACTTTTAATGAAAGAAACAATTTGAAGATAATAATAATATTTTAAAATTTTCAAAAGAAAAACCTTGAAATTTTTTTAATTCACTTAAATTGATGCAAAGTTATAAATATGTGAAATGGTAGAAATAGAATGAAAACTCATCATTCATACTTAACTTAATATTATGTTACTTAACACGTTGAGTCCCACGCTCATCAGTCAACATAAAAAAATACTTGCGTTAAGTCCCATGTTTATCACCGGTGAACATTACTCAAAGGTTACAAAATTTCGAGCTCACCGGTGAACTCCAATGTATAACCGGTGAATATATTTAAAAGTAAAAAACAGTTCATTAAATTTGATTCGGGCTTTTGAGAACATTCAGCAATGTTCACCGGTGATACACTTAGGACTCAAAGTATTATTACAATCATTTAAAATTAGAACAAAGCAAACATTGATGGTGATATAAAAATTTGATCATAAGAACTGGAATTTTAAAAAAATGTTTTTTTTGTAAAGAAAATTGTTAAAAATGAAGAAACTCTAACTGCAATTTTTGAGAAAACGCTAAAGAAAAATCAATTTTTTATTGAAGCATATTCATGACTTAAAATCCAATATTTTATCGTAAAAAAAATATTTTTGTAGGCTGACTAAAGGACAGACATGTCGACAGTCTAACAAATATATTTCGAGAATGAAGGGGAAAAGAAGTATAATATTTTACGCAAGGAATGTCAATTCCGAATAGCAGTTGATTTGACGAATAAAATACCATTTGAAAGAATACCATTTATTTCAATAACAATCAAATGGTTAAAAAGAACAATGTTCACAATCCTGATTTCTTATTCTGCTTTTTAATCTAATAATTCATCTATAGATATTATATAATTTTATTTCTTTAAATACTGACGAGAACAAAAACAAATTTAATCAATTTGCAAGATAATTTTAATAAGAAAATGCATTGGTTAACCAAAAATTAGAAGTATAAGTAATGGAACATTACATTTACTCACTAGAAACTCAAATATAACAAATTAATTTTGCAATTACATTTTTTATTGAATTATTAAATAAATCCAATCATTTTTAAATATTTTGTTTTAACGAATACCATCAGTAAATATTTTTTACCAATGGAATTTCATTAATTCAAAATTATCCAATTAATAGCCCTAAAAGATTCTCATTTATCATTCATTTTCATGTTGTTTTTAGTTATTTTTTCTTTGCTATTTTTAACATTTTATCGCTTGTCACGAAAAAATTCCATTCTTATTCTTTAATTTTTCTTTTCTGTGTTTTTCAAATTCCAATAACCCTATTAAGAATAATAAAAATTGACTCAAGTTAACAAATTAAAAAAAAAACAAAAAAACATGATGCGAGTTGAAATTTCTGCAGTAATTTAAAATAACAGTAGTAGGGTTATTTTTTATTGTGAAACTGAATTTAATAAAAAAAAGTTGACAAGGTTTTAGCCTTTATTTTTCAAGCAATATCTCATAGTTTTTTTCTTTTTAAATTTGTTATAAACAAAAATTTACCTTTTTACTGAAATTCAAATTTTTGGCTAGAAAATAAGATCTAACTTGAAAAAAATTATTTCTTTTGCGTACTCTATCTTTTGCAACACAAAAATATATAAGTTAATATTTAAAAAAATATTAATAGATACTTACACGTATGTACATAAACGTTTTTATATATTATATTTTATTAAAAATCTAAAAAAAAAAATGCGCCTAAAAATATGCTATATACAAAAAAAGTGATTTGTTTAATATTACCACTTAGTGGTGGAGGGTCTAGGAAGTCTTATGGTTTACCACCTGACTTATTAATCGAGGAAATGCGGGATCAAATCCTGTACATTGCTAGCCGTGCTTTTAATTGTAAGTAAAATTATTGAAAATATCGATTTTCTTCAAAAATCCCCTTTGTTACCAAATACAGCATAAATATATAATATTGTCCCACAATGGTATTGACAGTCTAGTGCTTTACCAATATTGCATAATTCAATGTAATACGTTATATTCAAATAAATAAATATAATTTTATATATGTTATACGAGTATAAACTAAATAATTGTATATTATTACTGTATAAATTAATAATAATATAAAATAATTTTAGGAAATATGCCTTAAGTACCTACTTATTTAATGATACAAAATGAACTTATGGCATTTGCAATATTAAAATAAATAAGTAAAAATATTATGTTTTTGGTAGGTAATAAAGTTGAAAATTAAAAATTTCACTTAGCTATGGCGTCATGTTAAGAATCATTTCATTGTTAGCTGATTTAATTTATTTTCTTATTTTCCCAATCCAATATTTCGCGAAAAATTGTTTTTAAATACAGTACCGCCAGAATAAAGATAAACCAAAGTATAAATACGAATCATTTAATTGAAAAAGGAGAAATAAATTTAAAAAAAAGTTAAAGATATGCAATACAAAAGTGTGTAATTTGAGTTTTCATATGTTAATATTATATTCTAAAGCGTTTGCTCTATATTCATGTCTATTTAATAAATTAATGTATTTTTTTTACATTTTAAACGTTTTCTAGTCACCACAAAGTGCACAGAAATAGAATATAATCGGAAGTAAATACAGCCGCGAAAAGTAATATTAAAATTTATAAAATCTATTAAAAAATATCTATCTATTATCAACTTTCGTCCTTAACTGAAATTACTAACTACATTAAAAAATAATCGGTCAGATAGTCATTCAAAGTAAAATAAAAACTTCAATAGTTCAAGGATAATACGAAAAGAGTTAAAAAAAACATTTAAAAAAAAAGGACAAAACTTGACAAAAACATAGCGATATGAAAATAAAATGAAGAAATACAAAATGAAACAAGGAATAGCAAAAAAAAAAAAAAAATAACTAAATTCTAAAATAGTTTTAATATATATATAAAAGAAAGGAGAGAAAATTAAAAAAAAGACAAAAAATAAAAACCTGAAATCAAAAGTCCAAAGGAATTTTTCCGCAACAATAAAAATGTCAAAAGGTTTCGTCAAAAGGATCATTTTTATTTTTGTTTTTTTTTTTTGATCCTTTCAATAATTTATAAGCATTTAATGATATATTTTTCTGTTTTTATTTTTTATTTTTTATTCATTTTTATTTTTGTCCTTAAAAAGTTTTTATTTGATAGAAAGAAAAAAAAAAAGAAGAAAAATCTTTGACAAGTTTTGTGGTCAACTCATTGTTGTTATTTTTCAATATTTTGAAATTCTAAGAACCTTTTTCTCCTTTTTTATTTTCTGGCGTTTCTGATTATTATACTGAAAAATTAAAAAAAAAAAAATGGAAAATGGTAAAATGGTAAAAAGAAGTTTTATACTTAAATGAGGAAATAATTTTACAGTTATATTTTAAATGTACAGTTGCTTGATAATAAAAAAATAACAAAGAAAGAGAAAAGATTGATGATATCTGTTTTGTAAATTTAATGATGATTTTTTTTTGTTTTGAGAGAGTGACAATTAATGATTTTTTAAAGTCATAAAAATAAAAAAATTTAATAAATATTTTTTTTTACCTTTTTATTCTAATTTTTATTTTTTTGAATAATAAGAATAATTATAATACTTTTATGATCAATCCAGTGTAAAATTTAAAGTGCAAGGACAATATTTTTTAAATAGTGAAATATGTAAAATTACTCCCTATTTGTAAGGTAAGGAGAAACTTCCTTTTTGCATTTTTTATAACACAGATAGAAAAACCTTTTAACAACGCTAACTCAAATAAATTTCGCTGAACATTGTTGATTTTTTGCTGGGAAAAAGAAAATAAATATTTGATAAATTTCTGGGGAAATTCCCAAGTGTTATTTTCAATGATAAGGCATGCTTCCTTCAACAAACAATATATACCTATTTACTTCTTCTTTTCTAATACTGATAACAATATATTTTTTATCTTACCCGAAAATAATTTTAATTAGTTAAAATTGGATTTCCCTCTTACATAAACATAACAATAGACCTTCATAAAATAAAAAATAAAAAAAAAAAACAAAATATGAGAAAAATTTCTGGGAAATTATATAAATCTTAGAAATATATAAGAATATAAATTAATTTTTATTTAATTATTTATATATTCGCAAAAGGTTTTTGCCTTGTGGAACTGATAGAAATACCATTTCGAATTCAATCAATCATTTTGTTATCTTTTCTAACTTCAACTTCAGTCTATTTATTTAATTCGAGATTTTACTACAGATATTATTATTATATTATACATATATAATATATTTATTATTTTATTATTTCTTATAATAAAAATGAAATAAAAATCTTAAAGTAACGGTGATAAATTATAAAAGTATAAAGTTAAAAAAAAAAAAAAAACGGAAATGTTTTTTCATGATTTTGTCTTATAGGGTATATGTTAAATGACAGTCACAATTGAATATTATAACGCGAAACAACATTTATAGCACTTTACATGACAAAGTTATATTTGAATGACATATGAGACCACGACGACCTTCAAATATCAATGACGTTATTGTTTTACTTTATAGATAATATGTTTCTATCGTATTCTAAGAGTGCCGACCTCTGGAGTATTGTTTTCAAAGATTAAATTTAGTTTTTAGTATTTAGTATTTTAGAATTTGTTTCACTATGTCCGTCCGTCCGTCCGTCTGCTCACAAAACTTCTACACTATTAAAGATAGAGAAAAAATATTTTAACCATGGGCACATCTCATAAAAAAATTAATTTTGTGGAACAACTTTTCATGTAGCCCCATCCATTACGGAGCTGCAGCCTCCACAACTTTGAAAAGCCATATTTTTAAATGCGTATATCTCATGTTCTACTTAACCTTTTTAGCACATTTCCAAAAAAATTTTGAAAAAATGTGCTTATTAGTTTCACTCTGTCCGTCCGTCCGTCCGTCCGTCTGTTTACAAAACTTCTACACCGTTAAAGATAGAGAAAAAAAATTTAACCATGGGTAGGTCACATAAAAAAAATAATTTTGTGGAACAACTTTTTCATCTAACCCCTCCCATTACGGAGCTACAGCCCCTCAAACTTTGAAAAAGCCCTATTTTTAAATGCATATATCTTATGTTCTGCTTAAGATTTTTTCAATCTGAAAACGTCATTCGACAGGTATTTCTTTTATCTTTATAAATTAATATCAAAATTATACAATTTTTTTAAATTTAGTATTTAAATTTACCGTTATGTGAAAACCAAATTTTGCATGATTTTTCTACTTTCATAACTCCGGCACGCTTCTAGATAGAGGCTTGAAATTTTGAGGCAAGAAAGAACTTTTAGAATTAATATAAGTTTGCTCAGAAAATTTTTTTGGACCACCCCCTGTTTATGAGCTATTAGGGCTCAAAAATTGAAAATTTGCTATTTTTAAACACCTGTAACTTAGGAACCTGTACATATTTTACTTCTGCAAGATATAAAAATTAAAGCTACAGTACTATATTTTTACGTGTGTTAAAGGTTTATTTTAGTTGTAAAAGGTTCCAAAGTTGCAGCTCTTCAAAATTGCGAAAAAGCCCCATTTTCAGATGTATATATCTCGGGCTCTGCGTAATAGTTTTGCAATCTAAAACCGCCAGAAGATCGAAAATTTTATTATCTATATAAAACAATATCAAAATTATATAATATTTTGTAATTTAAGATTTAAATTTACCGTTATGTGAAAACCACATTTTGCATGAAATTTCTTTTTCCATAACTCCGGCACGCCTTTAGATATGAACTTTAGAGATGAATTTAGATATGAAATTTTGAGACAAGAAAGAACTTTTAGAATTAGTATAAGTTTTCTCAGAAAATTTTTTGGTAGCACCCCCTCTTTAAAAGTTATTACGCCTCAAAAATTGAAAATTTGCTATTTTTAGACACGTGTAACTTAGACACCTGTGTAAAGTTTTCTTCGGCAAGACATGAAAATTAAAGGTTCAATAATATATTTTTACGTGTGTTAACGGCTTTTCTTAGTTATATAGGATTCCTGAATTACGGCCCCTCAAAATTTCAAAAATGTCCTATTTTCACATTTTTTCTTATTACATTAAATTTTCAAATTTTTGTGCAAGTCACACTTCTAAACAGTTTGTATTGAGTTTTGGAAATGTGCGCTTTTAAAAACCGTTGGTTTACATTCTACCTTGTTTCAATCTGAAAACGCCACTCGACGGAGATTTTTTTTGTTTTTGATTATCAAAATTATACAAATTTTTTTAATTTAGTATCTAAATTTACCTGTATGTAAAAACTAAATTTTGCATGATTTTTCTACCTTCATAATTCCGCCACACTTTTAGATAGGAATTTGAAATTTTGAGACGAGAAAGAACTTTAAGAATTAATATAAGTTTTCTCAGAAATTTTTTATTGCACTTTCTGCTTAAGAATCTATTAGGGGTCGAAAATTAAAAATTACCTTTGTTTAGACACCTGTAACCTGTATAAATTTTTGGTGCAACATAAACGGCATAACATAAAAACAAACATAAAAGTTATATAGGGTTCCAGACTTACAGCACTTCAAAATTGCAAAAAAAAAGTCTTATTTTCACATTTGTTCTTATATGCATTTTTTTCAATTTTGGTGCGAGTCACAATTCTTTTTTACCGTTTGTTTACATTCTGCCTTATTTCATTTAAGAAGACCGGTTTGCATTATTACTGAAATGCATCGATTTCTTGATAATACAGTAGCTAGAATACAAAGTATCTACAAGCAGATAGATAATTGCCAATAATTTATCATCGAGTTTACAAAGCCCATCCATAACATCAAACTAAAAAGTTTTTTCCATCGGAATTGGTGGGAATCCATTTAGTAGATCTTGCATGCTTCGTTTGTGATTTTTTTAGTATAGCTTGGTCAATATATCTACTGGTTTAAGTTTTAATAATAATTATAACATCGTCATCTATTATTAATCGGAATATTCAATTTGAAAAATTATGTAAAAGTGCTACATATGAAAATTATGTAATATATGCAATACATATATGGAATTTTAACCTTTGGTATCTACGAAAATTTTTTCAAAAATGGCTTATCGCGTTATGTGATAATATATTTTCGTTCCCATTTTAAATGAAAAATTTCGATTAAATGAAATTACATTTTCGATTCTTTTTTCTTTCTTTATTAAATCTTCGATATCTAAATGATTTTTTCTCATATGAAAAATACACAAATGAAATAAAACAATAAACTTTTAATTTATCATCCATAATATTTTGGTTGTAAAATGAATTGATTTATCTTCCCTAATTTATCTTAAAATCTAACAAAAATTTTTTCGGCTTCGTCCGTTGAACAACTGACAGAAATTTTATTCCAAGTTTAACAGGAAACTTTAGACACAATTTCTTACACTAGATTATAATGTTTTCACATACTTATATCTATTGCATTTTTGTTTTAGGTTAGCGAATAGACATTACCTATTTATACTTTAAACCTGCTGTTACCGGATTTATTTCTAAAAATGTTTATCATCATAGTAATGTTCCTAGTAATTTGACTTACTTAGATAGAAATTTTTTTGTAATATCCTTACTAACTACAAAAAATTGATCATACAGACATACCGAATTTTATTATAGGTGACCCACAGATAGGTTCATATTTTTAAAATATGAATTTCGTCATTCATTAAATACTGTCCTCAAATTTATGTACAACGCAAACTAAATCATACAGGAACTAAAAAATAATAAAAAACTTTTAAATAATTATTTCTTTTTTTTTTCTTATTTAGATATCCTTGAAAAAAATTTTTTTGTTGGAAACAAAATATAATACTAAAGCTTACACTTATTTTTAATATAGGACTATAATTATTAAATTTTTTTTTTTTGTTTTAAATCCTTAACTTAATATAATGATTATGCAAATAAAATCACAGCATGATTTTTAAAAAGTTAAAAATCTTTTTAACCGGAAATACAAGAAAAGATTTATTATTATTTTGTTTTTTTTATTTTGTGATTAATTATAGATAATGTTATTGGAAAATAGTTAAGGATAGTGTGTAAAAAAAATTTTGAATTTAGTCTAAGTATGTTAGTCTTTAGTCTAATTTGGTAAAGAAGACTCCTTTTTTCGTTTTAAGCGTTAGCTAAACTCTTGGAAGGAATTGGTTAGTGTAGTGTTGGTGTACGTTTCATTAAATTAGGGGGTGGAATTGAGGGAGGAGAACGAGAGAACGAGAAGAAATTGTAAGGAAATTGGATAAGAACTTGAAAAGATTTTTTTTGAATACCTGGAAATTGTAAAATGGACTATTACCAACAAAGAGGAACATAGATTTAATAGGAGCATGCTCCACATTTTAATAGTTCTCACAACAAGATTGAAAAAGATTGAGGTGTATGAGCTACATTAATTGTAGGTAAATGAACATATTACTGGATAAATAAAAACTGTATATTGAACTGATGTTTAAGAGGTTTTAATTTTTAAAAGATGGCTAGTAAGAATTTTTATTCCTTAAAAGGAAAAGTGAAGAATGGGAAGTAAAATGAAACATCTAAACTATAAAATTTTGAAAAATTTTAAAGTTTAAAAATGTTTTGATTATACTTATTGGCAAAATTAAAATCCTTTTATAAGGATGTAACTTAAAGGTAGAATATATTATGCCAGGTTTATTAAACGATCTGTTCTATAAGAGTATAAATTAGAATTTTAACAATATGTATACAGTCTGATGACGCCATGGTATTCACATTGCCTTTTCATAAATGCATAGAAACAACCAAAGACATTGAAAGAATATAAAAGATTTTCTCAAAAGAACGTTAGCAGTATTCACGAAATATTTTGGGTTCGAATTTTTTTTTTTAATTAATTTTTAACATTTGGTTTAATTTCAATTAAAGTAATTTTTTTTTTTTTGTGTAAATTTTTAAAAATTTAGCTAACACATTTTTTTTTTTTTTTTCTTTATATTATAAACTAGATTTATATGATTTTATTTTATTTTTTTTGTGTTTGTTTTTTTTTGTTACTTATTCAAAAATAACCAGACATAAAGGGGACATATTATTACATGTAAATTAACCAAGGTTACTTAGGCTGTCAGACATTTTACGACCTCCATATGATGCCAAAAATAAAACACATAAAAGTAAAATATCCATATAAACATAATATTTATAACAAGAAATTTATAAAAAAAAAATATATATAGATATATATATATATATAAAGTATAATATATATAAAAATAATAACATAAAATTAATTAGAATGAATATATACACATATATACATAAAAACATATACATTTATGTATGATTGTAAAGAAAAAGTGTGTATTTCATTGCAAGTACGAAAAAAAAAAAAATAAATAAAATCAAAGAAAAGAAAATTAAAAAAAAAAAAAAAAAAAAACTTTCCCTTCCTTTTATTATCATATAATAGACGACAAAGACTATAAGTTAGTTACTAATATAAAACTTTTTATATGGTTTTTTCCTTTTTTTAATATTTTTGTCTTATTTTATATTTTTTTTTCTAACTTCCATATAAAAATAACTTTAAACTATGTACAAAAAAAAAAAAAACATAAAATGTAAACTCAAGTGGTTTGTTTTCGTTTCATTTTTGTTCTTTTTTTTTATTTCAATAAAAATAAAATATATAAAAATTTGTACACACATCACAAACATAATCTTTTCAGTTACTTGCATTTTGCACATATTACAAATTATTATTAGAAATACCTATATATGTATATATATATATATATAGAACATACATAGGTATACGGAATATACCTATGTATATACTATATATATATTTTTTTTATTCTTTTTTTGTAGTAAAAATACTACATATATAGTGATTATTTTTACAACTTACAATGTAAAATAGAAAAAAAAAAAAAATGAAAAAATAAAAAAGAGTGTGTGTATGCAGTTGCACTTAATTTAATTCACTCACTCACTCACTCACTCATTTACCCACTTATTTTTTTGTATGAATTTTATTTGCTTTCTTTTTTCTGTTGCACTACTTTTTAAAAAATTCTTTTTGCCTATAATAGTTTTCTTTACACTTTTTTTTTAAACTTATATAAACACACACACATCATATTATATAATACTATATAATAAATATATATCCATACATATTTTATATTAAGGCATACACTAGAACTAGATATAACATTTTTTTTTTTTCTAAACACGGAAACTTTAATACAGAAGGCAAAAAAGAATTTTTTTTTTTTTTTTTATTGGTTTTATGTTTTTATTACTTTCATCATTCATATGAAAACTCTTTAGTAGATATAAAACAAAAAAAAAAAAAAAAAGAAAAGATAAAAGTAGAAAAGAGGAAGGAACTTGAAAGAATAAAAAAAAAATAAACGAAATCTTTTTTTTTTTTGTAAGAAAAATTCTCGTTTATTGAAAGATAGTCAGTCCTTTCCGCTTCGTAATTACCTCGTCAAAAGCTCAACTTTTTGACATCATTAAATTCTTCACAAGCGTTTAAATCCTTTGAAAATAAAAAGAGAAAAAAAAAACTTTATATAGATATACATATACATAATAATATACATATTATTATATATAACTTTTACTTATATATATATAATAGATATACGCCTAATATATATATGTATAATATTTGTAAGTGAAAACTATATGAAAAATAGAAAAACTTAACTAAGAAAAGAAAATTACAAAAGGATAAAAAAAAAAGGATATACAGTAGAGGAAATTTTTAACATATTACATAAGAATTTGATATAATTATTTTTATTATTACATCGAGTTATGTGTTAATAAAATTATATTATATATTATATATATTTAGATATATATATATATATAAGTAGGTATATTACTAGTTAATAAAACTTCATATTTTGTATGTTGAATAATTTTGTTTTTATTTTTTTACTTTTAGGATAGGACTTAAAGAAATTTGTAGCACCGATTTTTTATTTCACTATCATCTTGTATTAATTGAAAACTTTAATTATAATTAATATAAAACAAAAATGTCTGTAAGATAATAGATAAAATATTATTTAGACATTTAGATAAAAGAAAAACAAGTTTAGGTAAAAAATGCAAATTTGTTGATAAAAAAAAACATGAAAGAACACCACCCTGCCAAATTTAAAGGTTATATCTTTGTTGGTTTTGGAGATAATCTCATTTGCTCTGGTGCTCGTTCGGAAGCTTCCAAATCCAGACCCATGGACCAAATCCTCTTAAATTTCAGAGGCCTAAATCATACATGAAAGAACACCATTCTGCCAAAAGTAAAGGTTATATCTTTATTGGTTTTGGAGATAATCTCATTTGCTCTGGGGCTCGTTCGGAAGCTTCCAAAACCCAAACCCATGGACCAAATCCTCTTAAATTTCAGAGACATAAATCGAACGGGAAGAAACATCATTGTACAAAATTTGAAGGTTCTATCTTTGTTGCTTTTGGAGATAATCTCGTTTGCGGAGATTATCTCCAAAAGTCCGGAATCATTCGGAAGCTTCCAGATTCCGAACCCATGGACGGATTTTGTCCAGATTCGAACTTAGCCTTTCTTTCGTAATTAGTAACCTACTATATAAATTTCATCAAGATAGCATCATTATTTTTTGAGTTATCGTGCGTACGGACGGACGGACATCGCTAAATCGACTCCGGCGGTGATCCTGATTCAGAATATATATACATGTCTATACCTAACTCGCTTCCTTTTGGTGGTTACAAACACCATACCAAAATTAATATACCCTATACTTTAGGTGTAGGGTATAAAAAAACGGATGAAATATGAAATGGATAAAGATTTCCCTCATGTTAATTTTCTTGTAAATTGTGAATGAATAGAATAAAAAATGTCATCCATTATATGGTTTTTACAATATTATTACATCCAAAATTTATTAAAATATTATTTATTTATATTCGTATTTTTTTTCACGCTGGGGAGCCGAGTTCTCGAAACCGCATAGGGAAGACCAGGTACGACAAAGACTATAACCGCCGGTTGGTTTGATTTTGTAACCAATTATAAAATCCCTCCTAATTGTTTTCTTTATACATACAAAATTACATATACATACATACAAAAATGGTAGGAACTAACGCCCAAGTCATTAACCTACAAGGCAAAAATGAACTAACACCTAATATTTATTCTTAAATTTAACTTGGTAATTAGTTAATTTCTTTTGGAAATTAGTTCATTTTTTTGGGGGTTACTTTATTATTTTTCGATATTAGTTCATTTTTAAAATTTGGGGTTTATATTCATAAGCGAACCCCAAAAATTCGAAAAATATTTTTGAAGATTAATTAATTTTTTTAGGGAGAATTTATTAGCGGGTTAGTTCATAATTAATATTAGGTGTTAGTTCATAATGAACTAAGACCCAAAAATATAGGGGATTAGTTATTTTTTTGTTTTTTTTGAGATTAATTCTTAGTGCCTTATTTTATAGTTAGATTTTTTCTAATATTCATATTTAAGAAAATAAATGGCAAATGTATTTACTTAAAAAATATAACTTAGACTTAACTAACTCTACTAACATTGCCTTAATAATAATATTAAATCAGTATAATATATTTTAATATTTGTAAAAACTTAGTTTTCAGGGTATCTATATAATAAGTTTGAAATTTGTGACACCGTAAAGTAGATGAGATAAATCGATTTAAAAAATAAACTAAATCGATTTAGTAATTATGTATGGCTATTCGTTCGTTCGTTCGCACGATAATTCAATAATAGATCCGTAGGATTCTGGAATTTTTACCATTACATTTCTGTAAAATTTACAACTTTCACTATTGAAATTAAGCAAGTTCAATTGACAGATTCGAGTGAAATTTGATTAGTCTAACGGTTTCTTATAAAATATGGTTAGTTTAAAACGATAGGTTCGGGTAGGTATGTCTGCGAAATTTATATCTTTATATATTATATTGTTACTTAATAAATTTAAACATCTGAAATTTTCTAAAAGATGATCAAGTTTTATTATCAAGGTAAAAAATTCCATTCAATTTGGATTTGAATTCTGGCAAATAAGATCAGATAGCTGTTATATCTCGCTATTTAATTAAGTTAGATACATAAGATTTTGTAAAAGATAATTAAATATTTTATCGTAAAGAGCATAATTTATGTTTTGTATGACTATGCTAGGGTTGACACTGTCAACAACAAACTGTTCCTAATTTTTAATATAATTTTAAGTTAAGTAATAAAATTTTTATGTTATTCAGAAATAATCATTATATTTCGGTTACTTTAAGAACCATCATAAAGTATTAGATTATTGTATTCTATACACTTTGTCTTTTTACCGAACACATTCATGAATGTATAATGTAGGTATTATTTCATTTGTCATCACTGGCTGTATTAAAAATTATTATCATATGAAATGGAAACATTAACTTAGATATAATATTCACAATTTTTTTTAAAATTCAAATTATTAAGTACCTAATTTTACTTTCTTTTTTCGAGTTCACCGCTAATCCACAAAATTTAAATAATAGATACTTTACTATTCAGGTATTTATAAAAATTATTTTCAAATTAGCTTGGAAATTATTTTCTGTTTTTTTTTTTTTAATTTTTGTACTAAATTAAATTTAAACAAAAATTTTTCAAATTAAATTACTAATACATACATACATATATATGTATACATTATATAATATACAATTTTTTAAACAATAAGTTCTAAATATAGTTAAAGTAAATTTATGTAATTTAGTTTTCCAAAAAATTAAAAGTTTTGTCAATGACAACAAAAGGAATCAACATCATCATCATCATATCCTTTTACATGTCCATAATATACAACATTCTACATATACAATTTCATCACACTAAGAAATTGTCTGCTCAAATAAACTCTAACTTAAAAAGAAAAAAAAAAACTTTTTATAAATTTTTATTTTTTACACCATCAATTTTATAGGGCATAAAGTGAACGTTATATATGTATATGTACAATTATAATATATAGTAATAGTTACATGCATAATATATACATATATCATATAGTTTTTTTTTTTTTCGTTTTTTTTTATGTATATATATAGAGTAAGATAATAATGGCAGTTATCTCTTTATAGTTAAGCTAACTTAACTGTAATATTGCACAATTATTTTAAAAGGGATCATGCAGCATCCGACCAGATATATTCTTTGGGTTATTCATGCTTATATTTATGTATAATAATATAACTACATTGCATATTATTATTATATATATTATTATATTATATATCTATCACATAATATAATATATGCAATTTGTGTATTTAAATTGCTACGGACTATTATTATATACATATACATGTGTATTTTATGTATATATATGGGTTATATTTTTTTAAAGTAGTAGTTTTTTTTTTTTTTTTATAGAATGATATACCATTATGATATACCATTTTTAGCCCTTTTTTATTCAATGAAAATTATGTGGCTGCTTTTCGCTGTCACATGTTGTGATATTTATGTGAGGTTTTTTTGGGTTTTTAAAAATAGTTCGTTTAATTTTTTTTTTTTCCTTTTTCCATTAGGTTTTTCTTTCCGTTTTTTTTTTTTTTTTTGTTCTTTTAATTTTCGTAAGCTTTTATAGTATAGTTGTAACTTTCAATCTAGCTAGCCTGTCTACTGCAGTGATTTTATCACTATGAATTATGTAAACATTTAAGAATGGTGCTTTTTTTTTTTCTTTCACTTATGCCTTTCTTTTTGTTTGTGTTATTTTTATTGTTATTATTGTTTTTCTAATTTTTGAATCCTGAATATTTTGGTTTCATTTTTTAATACTATAAGATAGAATTTTTATATATTTAAAGCAAAAATTTATATTAAAATATTTAAACATAAATATAGAATTGAAAGATTTTATATGCACATCTATAGATACAATATATTATTATATAGTAGGTAGTATATATTGTATTATGTGGTAATATTATTGCTATTGTTGTAATATTAAAAAATACAAAAAAAATAAAAAAATGGCTAAATAATATAAAAAGAAAAGAATAAATAAAATAAAAAAATAAATAATATATAATTATATATAATTTCCTATTGCATTTTTATTAGAATTTCTGTTATATATTATATATACATGAATTATTATTTAAATTTTACCATTATTATTATATCAGGTTTATCCGTCTAAATAATATTGTATTGTAGTCATTTTGATTAATCAACTTAATCTTTCCAAAGTATTAACGATTTTTTATTATAAATAAATTGTTTTTATGTTATTCCGATGTTTAGCTTTTAAAAATGTAGGTTCAAACTAAGATTTAATAATTAAATAATATCTATTGTTGTATACATATTATATAATAGAATTGGCCTATAAGGCACTTATATAAACTTTATATGGTAAGAGACGGTCCGGGAGTTTACGAGGTCATGCCCATACTACATTAAGTGTGAAAAGAAAAACAATGTAGAAGGAGTTTAATAATTGGTTATAAAATCAGGGGTTTAAAACATTTGTTCAGCAACGATTTGGGAGTGACATCATGCTCTGTTTTAAGTGTGCTTTGTTTTTAAAGCAGGCATATATGGCAAAAAGTCATTAGCAAAGATTTTTAGTTGGTTACAAAAACAGGGTTATAAGATTTTTACAGAATATGTACATATATCTAGACGCGTGTGAGATTCTCTATTAGAACAGATTTTATATTTTCAGAAAATCTTTTAAACGCTACTGACTACTACTGATTATAAAAATAATATTGCACTTCGTATTATATTATATGATATTATATTAAAAATCTGTGAACAAAATAATAAATAAAAAAATATATAGAAATATAGTGTTAAAATTATATATTGCAATTTATTTTACAATAACGTTAGTTTAAGCTTAATTTTGAAAAGTCAATCACTTACTTTTCAAAATTAAGCTTAATTTTGCGTTTTGCACGAAAATGACATTATAACAAATTTTTGTTTTAAAAAAATAACTTTTTGATTTTATAAAACATAATTAGCAATTTGTTATATACCTAACCATAGTATGTTAGTTATATTTTTAACAGTATGTTATAATTTTTTTTTTTCCTTGCCACTCCTTGAAGGAACATAAGTCATATTTGATTTAGCTTCAGTTTCGTTAATCATTAATTTCACTATAAGCCGTTGATTACTCGGCTGTAGCTATTGTACAAGACTATAGAGACATTTCTTTTATTTCTACGCCATCTATTATCTTATGCAAGAATTATGGTTTATTATTATTATTTTTTTTTATTACTTTAACTGGGTATATAAATATACCCATAACGGGTGGGTGGTTTATTATTATTTCATTATATATCTATTACAATATGATATTAATTATAATTTATAAGACATATATACTTATTTTTAATTTATAATTATATTCTACTAATTATGTATTATAAGAAAAATTTATATTTTATTTTATTAATCTATATATGATTGAGCCGGGATTTGAACCCAAGACCTTTCGTATGAAAGGCCGGTGTCTTAACAACTACATCATTGACTGGATATGTTATAATATATACCTACCAGTATGTTATTTCACTTGCATTAATTCATTATTCAGAAATAAATTTTGATATGATACTAACGAAAAAAAAAACATAAATATTTAGTTGAACGAATATTTTTTTAGTGGTAGATATTGTATACCACCTCTGGGGGTATAAAATTTCCCTCAATTTGTTATTTTTTTTCTCAGTTATCACAAATCGCTAAATTTTATGTTCTATCATGTCCCATCGTTGTTTTAACTGTGATGAACTGTTAAGATGAAGAACCTAATATTAACTGCTCGGAAAATACTCAGTATGTAGATGAAAGCTTAATTGTGCCAAATATTTTTCACTGGGAGCAGTTAAGATATTAAATAGCCATTAAATGACTCTTAATCGTATAAGAAAGAGAAAATTGAGAAAATCAATTGTAAAACTTATGACAACATCTAATATATACTTATGAGTTAAAAAATATCTATATATATATAGTTATGTAATAATCTCGAAAAAGTTTTAAATTAATTTTGACTATTAGGCTAAATAAATTTCTTTATTAATGTTCTCTTTACTTATTTAAAATACCAGAAATAACGTTAGGTCAAGGTCAATATTCAGCCTTTGCAAAATTGAATACCCTTTTTGCTGTAATTATTAAATTAAAAGAAAACGAAAAAAAAAAAAAAAAAACTAAAAAGTCGATTAGAAAATGTTTCAATATAATAAAATGAGTGCACAACTTACTTTTGAATGAGTCCTTTTTGCTTTTTCGTTAAAAAAATTTTAGAGGACGATCATTTCTACAAAATATTATAATATGTAAATGTGAACATTGGTATTTTTTTGATTAAAAAATCAGATTAAACTTATACTCTAGATATAACTGTTTTATATACAGCTATATACTAATTTACCTAGATATATTTACATAATTCGTTAGTCATCGTTAATTTTGTGTAGTATTTGAAAAATTATTTTGAGTTTTAGATAACCATAAGTACTTATTAAATAAGTTCAATAGATTAAAACTAAATAAAAAAAATCAATGCCCTTAAATAAAAGTTTAAAATGGAATAAAATTTTAAAAAATTTTACATTTGTAACAAAAATTTTCTATAATTATTAAAAAAAAAATTTTATGCAATAGATTTTTTTTCACTACACTAATTATTTATTACAATATTTTGAATGAATTACGTTTTCTATGTATTCGGTATAAGGTACAAATATATTGTATAAATGTGTATGTAAAGTTGGTATATGTATAAGAAATGTTCATCTAATTTTAAAATTAATTATTTTTAATTATTTATAATTGAAATATATTATGAACATTAAAAATTTAATTATTATTCAAAACTTACCGAAAAAATTTGATAGTTTTTTTAACAGTGTTTAGTACTTATTAGAATTTTAGTACAATCTATTTGGAATTAGTACAATTTGTTGAAATTTCAAGAATATTTTTGAAAATTCTATTGAAACATTAACGAAATTGAATTTAGATTAATTATAATGTTTAATTATTTGACAAATTAATTATTTATTGTTGTATTTCAATAAATTAGTTTAGGTAAAATAATAAAATTAACGGTAGACTAGTTAAAAGAAAAACCGTAGAACTCTGCTTTTGAATTTAATTCAAAACTCCCTTCTAATTCAGAATCTCATATAATTATACATACGAGTATATATAAAAATATTCTGAAAAGGGAATACCCTGATTTTGTAATCAACTCTAAATGTTCGTTCCCAAATCTTTCGAACAAACTTTCTTAAATCTTCCTAAGGTTTTATTTGGACGGTTTTGTATACAAAGTTTTTGGACTTTTTCCTAATTTTGGGCTATTTTTTTTTTTTTGGAGTTTTTTCAGCTTTCTAAATTGAAAATTAGCCAAAATATTTTCGGCGATATTCTGTCATTTTTGATTTTTGGACGGTTTTTTTTTGGCCGATTCTTAATATAGCTTAATATTTTCATAATGAAAAATTGCCCAAAAATTGGAAAACAAAACTGTCCAAAAATCAATTGACAAATTGCTCAAATTTTTTTTTGAATACATATTCATATGAACGAACATAAACGAATATATTATAAACAAATAGACACCCAAATGTTAATATAAAAATAATGCTCACTTTTTTATATTCTACGAGATGGCATAACGGTGCGTAACATACAGTAAAATGAATACTAACTAGTTAATAAAAAAGTATATTATAATAAGTTAATATTTTGATAAAAAAAAAAAAAATTAATCTTAAGACTAAACAAGAAAACGATTATTTTTATTTAATGTAACATATTTAACACATAACACATAATAATTTATTCATGTATACTCGTAGTGGTCGTTCAAGCATAAACGATAACTACGAGTATACGTCTTGTAAAAATATGGTAGTCAAAGTGTTAACAACAAAATGCTTACATAAAAATTTTTAATCAATAATCCTGATACAAAAAATACCTTAAAATTTAATCTTAAATTATTAATGAAATTGTTTGGTAATAATAATTACAATAAAATAAGTTGGTTTGAGTAGCGTTCTTAAGAATGTCATACGTGAATATTGTGCAATTAATATAAAAGTGTATTATAAAACAAATCATAATTATAATTTATTTTTAAAAGGGATCGTATATTATAATTTTATTATGTCAATTTTTAATATTAAATTATATTCATTAAAATTAAAATATAGATTTTTATTTAAAATTATATTATTGTATTAATAAATTTATTAAATTATTTAAAAATGTAAATATATTTTTATAGTTATTAATATTATATACATTTAAAATGTATCCAATATGAACATTAATTTTAATAATGATCATTTTAAACTTCAATTAAAATAAAAATTTCTTATATATAAAATCTCCCATAAAATAAATTCTTTATGAAAATGGCCTTTACTTATTAATTTTACATTATTATCACATAATGCGTTCTATTTTAAATTTTAGTAACATTTTTTTTAACTTTAAAATGAATATTGTTATAAATTAATAAATTTTATTAAGTTATTAATTTTTATTTATAAATTATATTGTGTTTTTTGAAATATTTTTTTCTTAAAATAATTTTTAAAAATTATATTATATGAATCGAAAGGGTGAATCCCAAAATCCACAAAAAACAAAATACATAATGATTTGTGCCACAAAAAAAAAAGAATCCGAAATTATTTCAAATATTTAGTTGTTGAAAGAATATATATGTAGAAATAATAAGAAAAGACTTTAGAGATAGTTACAAAATCTGGATTCAATAATTTGTTTAACGATGTTTGGAGACGGCAGCCCCCAAAATATTTTAAATTATTTCTTGTGTAAATAAATATGTATGTAAAAACGATAATTATAGAAAGAACTTTTTAGTTGATTACAATATCAAGGTCCATTAAATTGTTAACGGGAGCTTCGAGACGGCAGTCTCTACTGCTTTATAGTTTTTGATGTTGAAATATGTATGCCATAAAAATAATTAGGAAAAACCTTAAAATTTGTTACTACATCAGAGTTTTTTGGCTTTTAACATAATATTTTTTGTTTTTGTGAATTTTTTTGGGGATTTGGGATTTTGGCTTTTGGATTTTTATTTACGGATTTCGATTTATGGATTTCGTAACCACTCTGAAATGAAAATGTACCTTTGTAATTTTTTATTCTAAAGCTTCTTAATTTAGATTAACAAAAATTTTAATTTAAAAAGAAAATTTTTATATTTTTTAATAACTTTAAGGTAAATTTAACAATTAGATTAGAAAGTGTGATTGGTGTCACTTAGAGTATCATATAAATATAATATATGATACTCTAAGTGACCCCAATCACACTTTCAAATTAAATCTATATAATATGTTTTAGATCAAATTTCGATAATTAAATTATAGTATTTTAATCCACAACGTAAGATATTTTCTTGTTACCCATACAATATTATAGTAAATCTTATGCATTTTTAACGCATTCTATCCGCATACTAATCATATTTTTCACACGTTAATACTAAATATTTTATTAGAATCGACCAAAAACTATTTATTTGATAAAATAAATTTGGTTTTGTTATGTAAAATTTTGATATGGACATGCAAAAAAAACACATTCTCATAAATTCAATTCTTTATGAAAATTAACAAAATTAAAAGTAACAAAATATAGAAATTCTTCCTTTACAGCCTTTTTTTTCCATTTTTTTTTGGAAGAGATAAGTGGGAATTGTTGAAAAACAATATAACGAAGTGTAACGGGTTCGAGTCTCCTTTAAGTGTGTTGGACTTTAACTCATTAAACACCACCTACCTTCTGTGACCTAACAAGAAGGTTTTTTCATTAGTACACAAGGTTATACGACCTGATCATAGGAAGTTGAATTAGGAAACGAAAATTGATTTCAAATTGTATTATTGTGAACAATGTTGTGAACAATGAACAGGCATACTGTGAACAGTGGTGTTCAACAAACGAATATTCATAAGCTAAATATGCCATATGAGAATGTAAACTATTATATAGGAGCAGAAGCTCTCGTTGTTCTCTTTGAAAAGCTTTGAGTTTTATTTTGAACTTGACTAAAACAAGACGTTGCGATTACTTTACTCTTTATAACTCGAAAACTAGAATACTTAGCTAATAAATATGTTTCTACTCTAATAGGTACAAGTGAATACTGAAATTACTAAAAAAAAAAATCAGAACGATTCATTTGAGAATTAAAGAGAGAGAACCAAAAATTTCGTCTAGGGTTAAGAAAGCCAATAAAAAGGCGAAATAACAAAGAAAAATGCTTTTGTCAGCAGAATTTTTTTAAATTTAAGTTAGTACTTAACTTTTAAACTTTATATTAATTCGGTAAGGTCAATATAATAATATCCACTCTATTAATCGTCACCAGCAGAACATGATATCACGATTTAAGTTTATTTTTATGTTCACCGGTGAGCATGAAATTTTGAAACATTTGAGTTATATTCATCAGTACTACACGTGGGAGATAACGCAAGTTTTTTTTTTATGTTCACTGGTGAGATTATGGAAATGAACGTGAGTTAAACAAAAAAATTATTTTAAATTAATGAGATTATCAGAAGACAGAAACTATATTTTAAATGTGTTAATATTTATATAAAAAACAAAAATACAAAAATATCGCAACTAAACCGAAAAAAATTTCTTCTTAGATGTTACATATCAGAATTTTATAGAACAAAATTTCTGGAATATTTCAAAATTATAATAATATATTAGATAATTGTTTAAAAGTCTGTAAAATTTCTTTCTATGTCCATTTAAAAAGAAAAACAAAAAAAAAAAACAAAAAATAAAAAACATTTTTATTGGCTACATTTACTTTTTCCTTTCTTACTTTTTAAAAGTTTTTTTTTTTGGTCAATAAATAAACCCCTTACTCAGACAATATATTTTATTAAAAAAAAAAAAGGGTTTAAGTAATCCTTAAGAAGTTTAAAATATTCTGCATTATTATACTGCAAGACAATCATATAATTTTTATTGAGATGAACAGAAAATATTTTAACTAATATGCAAATTTTTCATTCTTTTTTATTCATGTTTTGTTTTTTTATGGGAAAATTTTTAAAAGTTTTTCTTATTTTTTTTTTCTTTAGTTTTTCTATTTTATCTGAAAATAAAGTTAAATTTACTTTATGGCGTATATATTTTTATGTAAGCATATTTCCTTTTTTTTTTTTTGTGTATTAGTTTTTGTATTATAATTATGTATATACAAACAAACATACATAATATTATGTATTATTATATAGTAAATCTTTTAAAGTACAAATATTTGATGATGCTAAATTATTAATTTTCATAGTGTTTGTTGTACATAAAGATATTTGTATTATAGATTGTTTTTTGTGTTAGGATAATGCGTATGACATTATAAATTTATTATTTAAAATTTAAACTTTTAGAATTATTTTTTTCACGTTCTTTAGGAGTTCTCCAGTTATTTTCACTTTATTATGGATATCACATAACCTTATGAAATTTTGAATTTCATTTTTCGAATTCATTAACTTATGCTTATTCCTTCCAAAATTACAAAATTTCCAGACAATTAATCATTTGAGAGATACGTGTGATAATATGGTTTAATAATAATTGTTTCCCATAATAACATTCAATATAGAGATTTTATAAATATTTTTCAACCCGTTTAACCATAGTACAGTCTGTATATTAATATAGGGATTTTACCGATATTTTTCAAACTATATAGCAATAGTACAGTCTGTTACGAAAATAATATCTATATAATGTTTTGTAAAAAAATATTGTTTCTATTAAATTTTTTTTAATGTTACTATTAAAAATTTTTGGTTTTATCTTAAAAGGAATATGGTTTGTAAAACAAACACCAAACAGATAAAAATATCGGGTAAAAAACATAATATTTCAAAAAATATTTAAAATTTTCAAAAACGGTTTACATATGACGTACACAGTAAATGTAGATAAAAATGATAAAATTAAAATAGTTCCGAATGTATACCTTTTTATTTTTAAGTGTCCTTAATCAGAGTCCTTAATAACAAATAATTTTCTTTATTTTAAAATAAACATGAAATAAATTTTTGCTATGTTTTTAGTTTTCAATATTATAAATACTAATCAATACCTACTAAATAATATCTTATTGTCCAATGTGTCAACTACTTATATATTTTTTTCTTTTTTTCTTAATGTTTTTCTTTAGATCGTTTTTTATGAGAAAAGTTTTTGAAAGTCTCCCAATTTCATAAGAATTTTAAAATTTCTGTTTTTTTTTTTGTTGACTTTAAATATTTACTGTCTAGATAGCTTATTTCTATGAATGCTTATACCCAAATACCAATCAACAAAGAAAGTCAAGTAATCAAAAAATTTGAAATTTATTTTAATATTAAAGAGATAAATAAATTGTTAAATGATAATTTTCTTCTTAAAAACTATATTTTTTTTTTTTTCAAGTGAAAATTTAAACTTTTTCTTTGATGTTTTACTATATACAAACTAAATTTTTTTTTGAAGGTGTTATGTTTTGAAAATAGATATCTATAAAATGTTTACTAAAAATTAAACTAACATATACTGTAAATCTGGTCTCAAAATATCGCGTTTAATAATCTCCGGTGCTTTTATAAAGTCCCGTGTTCCATTTTAAAATCTCGTGCCTCAAATGTGCTTTAAAACCAAATAAAATTTTTCATTAATTAAATAGGTTGGGTGGGTATGAAAGAGTAGAGTAGACTGTGTCAACTCTGGGATACCCGTATGAACGTAATATATCCTGTTTCTATAAAACTTGATCATCTTTTAAAAACATTCAGAGTTTTAGTACCGAACTACAGAGATATATTTATGTAAATTGTGGAGTTGTATGATAGCTACCCGAATCTATTGCGCCTAGCTTCATTAAGTTCCAAGAAATGCAAAAAGCCTGAACCGGCTGCTTTAGACCATTCAAATTTTACAAAAGTTTTTGGCATGCAACTCGACACTTTTTCACTAAATTTCAGATAGCTAGCTTCAATAGACACTGAGTTATTTTCATTTAAAAAGAGAAGTTGTACGGCAACTATCCGAACCTGTCATATCATCACAACAAAATTTTACAGAAGTTGTTGCCATAAAACTCGATCATCGTTTGCAAAATTTCAGATACCTAGATTGAATAGACACTGGGTTATTTCCATTTAAAGAAAGAAGTTGTATGGCAGCTATTCGAACCCGGCGGCCGAAAATGCTGGAGTTAAATAGCAAAACTAACAATTTTGTAAAAGTGACGTAAAAAAAATTTCAGCCTCCTAGCTCCTCTATTTTTTGAGTTATAGTGCGGACGGACACTGAGTTTTTTCATTTAAAAAGAGATTTTGTATGGCAGCTACCCGAACCCGTCACACCACCACAACCAAATTTTGCAGAAGTTGTTGCCATAAAACTTGATCATCATTCGCAAAATTTCAGATACCTAGATTGAAAAGACACTGGGTTATTTCTATTTAAAGAAAGACGTTGTATGGCAGCTACCCGAACGCGGGGACAGAAAATGCTGGAGTTAAATAGCAAAACTAACAATTTTACAAAAATGACGTAAAAAAATTTTCAGCCTCCTAGCTCCTCTATTTTTTGAGTTATCGTGCGGACGGACACTGAGTTCTTTTCATTTAAAAAGAGATTTTGTATGGCAGCTACCCGAACCCGTCGCACCAGGACAACCAAATTTTGTAGAAGTTGTTACCATAAAACTTGATCATCATTTGCAAGATTTCAGACGCCAAGCTTTATTAACTTCCAAGAGGTGCAAGAAGCCTGAACCGGCTGTTCTAGGCCAAACAAATTTTACAAAAGTTGTTGGCATATAACTCGCCACTTCTTTACTAAATTTCAGATTCCTAGCTTCAATAAACACTGAGTTATTCTCATTTAACCGGATAAGTTTTATGGCAGCTACCCGAACCCGCCGCACCACCACAACCAAATTTTACAAAAGTTGTTGCCATAAAACTTGATCATCATTTGCAAAATTTCAGACGCCTAGCTTCATTAGGTTCCAAGAGGTGCAAGAAGTCTGAACCGGCTGCTCTAGACCAACCAAATTTTACAAAAGTTGTTGGCATGTAACTCGACACCTCTTTACTAAATTTCAGATTCCTAGCTTTAATAAACACTGAGTTATTCTCATTTAAACGGAGAAGTTGTATGGCAGCTACCCGAACCCGCTGCACCAGCACAACCAAATTTTACAGAAGTTGTTGCCATAAAACTTGATCATCATTTGCAAAATTTCAGAAACCTAGCTTGAACAGATACTGAGTTATTTCTATATAAAGATAGAAGTTGTATGGCAGCTACTCGAACCCGCCGATCGAAAATGTTGGATTTAAATAGCAAAACTAACAATTTTGCAAAAGTGACGTAAAAAAAATTTCAGCCTCCTAGCTCCTTTATTTTTTGAGTTATCGTGCGGACGGACTGACGTACATGGCTTAATCGACTCAGAATTCAATTCTGAGCCGATCCATACCTTTGACACTATATCTAGCGCGACTCCTTTAAGGTGTCACAAACGTAATGGCAAATTTATTATACCCTTGAACATAGTTCATACGGGTATAACAATACAACTCTAAAAGCCATCCTAATTCAGAATCTCTATGAATATATATAAATGTTCTGGAAAAGCGTTTAAATCCAACTGCAAAATCTCTCCTAATTTAGCATCTCGCATATAATATAAATATTCTGGAAAAAGCGAATACCCTGATTTTAAATACAACTCTAAAATCCCCCTAATTATGTTTTTTACATACATATTTACAAAAAAGAAACTTTTAAAAAATCGGGGCTGCTGTCTCTAAAATCCCGCTAAACAAATTATTGGCAACCTGATTTTGTAACCAACTCTAAATGTTCCTTCTAATTATTTTATTAGCTAAAAGGCATTTAGAATAGTGGAGACTGCCGTCTTCAAATCGCCGCTATACAAATTATTAAAATTCTCATTTGTATCAAATTCTAAAATCTCTACTAATGATATAGTATGTGATTTTATAAGCAGCTCTTTTTTAAACATGGAAATTCAACATTTTTATACCCGTATGATTTTAATTCATTTTTTTTGTTTTGACATTTTATTTTAAAACTTTTTTAGCAATTCGACCTTTTTTATACATTTTTTTTTCAACAAAAAAACTGACTCCCAATAATTCTTCTATTTGAAAACTAATAGAAGAATGAAAACATTTATACTTATTAACGAGATTGTTTTAAAAATACCGCGAAAACGCTAAAATTTGAAGCATGAGATTTTGCACGAAAAATTTAAAAACACGAAATTTTAAAAAATGAAATTTATAAAAGCACGCAGTTTTGAAACACGAGATTTTAATTGGCTAGATTTCGATAGGCTGCCATTATATGTGCCTGTAAGTACATAGCTTATAAACATACTGTCTGTGACGAAACATGGATTAATGTTAATTTTAAAAATAAAAACCAACCTATCTAGGTTTCAACTAAATATTTCCATAGAAATAGGATTTTTTATATTATGTTCCGAGAGGCACTACGAAATATTGTCTAAAGAAATGGAGTCTAAAAATGAAAAATGAAGTAACATCTAGAAATGTTGGTAAGATTAATCTAATTATGAATGGAATAAAATATAATATTGAAATTAAATTTAATCTATAAAGTAATAATAAACAAAATGATAAATTAAAAAAAATTAAATAAATCCCATCCAGCCATTGATGCAGTGGTTGCACGCACCGCTTCTCATTCAAAAGGGAATGAGAGGTCTCGGGTTCGATTCCCGACTGGGTACAATAATTATAATATAAAATAAAAAAAATATTCATATATCGTAATATATAATAATATATTATATATCATAATATATCTCGTACACCCCACATTCCTACCAGGAAACAGGGGTTATAGCAACCTGGCACATTTATGTACCACGGTACCTGTATATAAATAAATAAATCCAAAACAAATTTATTTTTCAAATATCAAAATAAAACCAAAGTTTTATATTATAATTTTATGTAAAGCCTTGGAAATAATCTTTCACAGTGGCTCGGCAGAATGAACAGGGCTGCAGCTCTCAAACCCTAATTAAATAAATTATTGAAATCCTAATTTTGCAACCAAATCTAAAATCCTTTCTAATTATTTTTTACATATACCTACATATTTTAATATCAAAGACTTTAACATTAGACATTTTTTTTTTCAAAATATTCTTTTCGACAAAAAGACTGGCTCACCATCAGTAGTTATTTCAAATTCTTTAATAAACAGTGATTCTTTTCTTGATTTTATACATTTTTAGAGAAATGAAATAAGATCTAAAATTTATTTTTATATTTTATTTCATTATTTACTTTTAGATCTTATTTCGTTATGCAATAATTATTATATAAATGAAATAGAATCTAAACCTAAATTAAATAACATTTACGAAAAATTTAACCTTTTTTTGAGATGTTATTTCACTTTTTACTTTTTGACACTTTTTCTTTAGTGCCACCATACCACAATATATATCAAATATTATTGTAAATTATATCTAATAATAATATTATATTGTTTACTTTATTTAATATAAAATATTACTTCAAAATTACTTATTACCTACTTAAATTACTAAAATATTTTTTTAAACATTTCACCTATACTCTGAACTTATTGGTTAAAATTATCCGAAAACAAAAAAACTAAAAGAATTTGAAAAACCCTTTTTGAACTGTTATTCTCTTCAATGACATTAAAATAACTGTTTTTCCCGCTAAATGTTGAATGAAACAGTGAATTAAATGCTCCATGAAAATTATGTACTAAACTTAATTATAAATTAACCATTTTTTTTTTCTTTTTTATAATAAACATTGTTATGTTATGTATATCTATCTACATTATTTTAATGGGTTAATAACTGCGTATATATGTATGTATATACGATATAATACATTAATTTCAAATTATATTTTTAATGTAAAAAGAAAATTAAATTTCTTAGGTCACAATCGTTCTTTACCCCTAAAAAGCATTAAAATATTATGCAAATTTAGTAAAATGTTTTCCTCCATTACCAAAAATTAAGAAGATCCATCAACTTAATATTTTGTTTTTTATCCTTTTTGAGCAGCAGTAACTCCTACTGCCTCCAAAAAACAAAAAAGTGTTATTTTGTCATTTTTATAATAAAATAATTAGGTTAGGTTATATTCGTTCATTTTAAAGAAATAAAATGTTGTAAGTTCTGTATACTTATTCTTACTTACTTATTTCTGTCTTTGAAAAATATAATTTTCGGACATACCTATATAGTGAATCTGATTATGTCTGCCTTTAGTTTTCGGCTTATTGTGGTTACTTTTATTAGCAAAAATAATGAAAATCAGCAAAAACTAAAGGAAATTTTGCATTTATATATTAATTTTTTGTAAAACTTTTTTTTTGTATTCGTAATTTCAGTATGAATCCTTTGATAAATTCTGAAGAAACGCTTTGACTTATGACTTTGTTATGTTTTTACAAAACACCTACTTAAAAAATAAAGTAATCTGGTAGTAAGTGATTGTATATTATTTTATTTAACACTAATATTTTTGGTTGTAGTGATTTTTAACACTATACCAACAATACCAATAAGTACATACATTCTTAGATATCGATTTATTTTCACTCATATTAATTTTTAACGACAGAAGTAATCCTTTTATTATATCTTTTTCTTCTTCTTCCAATAGCCAACTATTCAGGACGAAGTGATAATTATTATATTATGAGATTCTTTATATACTGTTGTCATGTGAATCTATTTTGTGCCATATGAGTAGATTCTGTCGGTGTTTTTCCATTTTCATAACAGTAAATCTGACCAATGTGTAGGACATCTAAGAACAATTGTTAACAGGAAAAACGCTGACTGAATCGACTTATATGACACTAAATAAATTTACATAGGAAAAAAATAGGCGTATCTACTAATCTTAAAAAAACACTGCACTTCTTCTCGGGTCTCATTCTATTTAAGTTAACTCTATATTTTGCATTACGAGTTTTTTTGCTTTAGATAAGACTATTAGTTGGTTGCTTGGTTGGTATTGGTGGCTAGTCATCGCTGCTCATGGCAGTGAGCCCAATTAGCGCACTGTTTTGCTACCACTTTCATGACCACAACCCTTGTATTAGGGCTATATTGGGTTTTATTTTAGATCCATTTCGTTGCGTTCAGAAACCTTACAATTTTTGCAGGTTGCTTAATCGCTATAACACTAAGATCGTTGAGTTCATGGCTACCCAGAGTTACTCTTCTGGCCCTATCTAGCGCTGGGCACTTACAGGTGAAGTGTATGATGGTCTCTTTCTCATTCTGTTCACCAGAAATGCGGCATAATTAATTAAATGGGATACCTAATCACGCCGTATGTTTACCAATTGGCTAGTGTCCGGGGAAACCAACCTATTGTTCTGGCTATATTCCGACGAGATAGCTTCAATAGATGATCGGTTCTTTTTTTATGATACGATGGTCAGGCATTCCTGGCCGTACGGCATGTGGTTAGTTTATTCCACCTTGGATTTGCTAAGAACATAAAGTGGAAGAAGATATCTCTCTTAACGCTGTTTAGTGTTCGGTCAATACATGTTCCGCCAGTGAAGCATATAGGCTGAAACCCTTCCCTGCTAACTAGTAGCTAGCAGCTCTTTAGGGAGAGAAACTATCAATTGCCTAGACAACCTTTTGCTACATTATAACTGATTTAACCCATTCGGTCTCTTCGGACTTTTGTGTAAACCGCTTGGTTGATCACATGGGCGTCCTTTATGCACCCTGGAAAATGAGTGCATACTGGAAGATCTAAGATTTTAGGGGTTGACATATCCCTGACATGTCCCTTTCACCGTTCTGAGGAAGGATGGATTGAAGTGTTCTTTGGATAAGACGTTGCTAAGTCTAGCTGAGTTTCTAGTATTCTCGAGAGATTCGCAATAATCCTTCCATGACCGTGTCTTGGCCAATAAGATTACTCTTCTACTATTGCCTAAGTTGGACTTTGTAGATTTGCTAATTATTCTGCTTGTAGCAGATATTATAGGCATCCCTAGTCTCCTTCCTTTGGTTAGTTAAATTCTCATTTCACCAGATCGGGAATGTTTTTTAGTCACGTTCGATGGGATATGACACCTTAAATGAGACTTCCACGGTTTTTGTAGACATGTCAGTCATCTTCTCTAAGTCATTTTTATTCACGATATCTGAGTAGCTACTACCAAAAGATTTTCTCTTGAAATTTTCGTAACTGAAATTATAACAGAGATCTGGATTAATGTGTTTTTTGACTAGAATACAAGTTCTTGACTTACCTATTTCTCAATCATCATTTTACAGCAGTTTATAGTTACCGCTGTTTGGATGGAGGCATTAATCCATGGCTCCTGAATAAGAGCTATAAGGCTAATATTTGTATACAATTTATACTTCATGTATTTTAAAAATAAACTTTTAAAGATTTATTTTTTAAAAGCCCGGTTCTTAAAAATTCTATTTGGATCAAAGATATGAAAGAAGAACACAACTGGCAACACTATCAAAACAAATATAAAATGTTCAATAACTATATAAAAAAATATCATTGATAAAAAAGAAAATATTAAATTAATATCGAATTTTTAATTTTAACTTCAAAAAATACACAATTTACCTTTATTTTAATAATATTCAAAAACAAAAATAAAAAAATTAATTTAAGTAAAAAAAAACAACCTTATTAAAAGGTTACAAAGTTGATGGAAGCAAAATATAAAAAAAAAAAAAAAAAAAAACATTTGGGGAGTTTATAATAATTTTTTATTAAAAGAATAATAAAAAAAAATAAAAAAAAAACCCGCCATTTTATTTATATATCGTTTTTCTTAATTTTTTTTGTGCGTTGGTTTTGTGCTTTTTTGACTGTTCACTTTTTCTGTTATAATAATTATTATTCTTGTTTTATAATACTGGTATTTTGGTTTTATTTTTGTGTTTTTTTTTTTTTTTAATATTAAATGTAAGGTGTGTGAACCTTAATTAACAGATGAAAAATAATAATTCTAATTAACTAATGGTAAAATTCTGTTTAATGCGTACTTTATGGCCAATAGAGGTTTTTTTTTGTTTTCCTTTTTTTTATGAAAGAAAAAAAATGGGATTGTTTTGTTGTTGTTAATATTGTCAATGTTGCTGTTAAGTGTGTTTAAATTTTGTTTTTGTTTTATGATATCCCTTAGGAAAAAAATTGAGTCGTTTTAAAGTACACAAAAGAAAAAAAAAACGCATGCATATTATATTATGTATATGTTTGTTTTATTAAAAATAAATTTGGTTCATGTTATAAAAAATGTGTGTAATTTATTATATATAGAATATATAACAATATTTTATAGCATTATTAAATATTATATTATCAACCTATATAGTATTATAAAATTTATATTATATAAATCTTCTTTAAATGTTGAAATTTTTAATAAAAATTAAACTTTTAAAGTGAATTGGTATATTATATTTTAACTCTTTGACTTACGAATTTTTATTTTTTTAATATTAAGAACAAAAATAACTTAAAGAAAAACTCTTATTATTTGTTTAGTTTTCCGTACTTATTTTGTAGTATCTATAAGCTATTAATTTCTAAGACTGTCCTTACCCTTTGCTAGTGATTATTTCAAGTTACCAGTGATTATTAATTCCTAGTTAATTTCTACGGCTGCCCTTACCCTTTATACGAGTGATTATTTAGAGTTATTGCTTTGATACATAGTCAAATCCCAAATATTATACAAACCATCTGTTTTTAATTTTTCCATTACTAGAATTAAAAATTTTATAATGTATCTATAATAAATAAAGAGTGATCAAATAAGAGCTATTTATTTTTAGTTTGAAATAAAAACAAAACCGTATAAGATATTAATATAATTTTTTTTTATTATTTTAGATATTAGTTCATAATATATGTGATTGAAAAATGATTTCGTATCCTTTGGAGTCTTTTAAAAAATTCTGGAACTCCAATTTTTCGAAAATTTTTCAGATAAATCTGCACTTATTTCACCAATAACACGAATAATATAAATTGTTTAATAGTCAATGAGTATTTGTGGTTTATTGGAGTAAACTAATGATTTGACATAATCTCAAAAAAAAAAATCAATGGAATTAAATCGTAAGATTTTAGTGGCAAGTTCACATTCGAATTTTTTAATTATTTAAGATTGCACGGTCATTCAACTTTTTTCTTAATAAATTGATTGTATCACGAGATGTAATAAATAGAATGTTGCCCCTTCTTGTTGAAACCTCATATCACCCAAGGCGAAATCATTTAATTCATACTACAAAAAATTAGTAATCATTTTTCTTTAGGGTTCTCCATTGACGGTAACTCCAATGTCATTTTCATTTTCAAAAAAAATAAGGTCCAATTACACCTACAAACCACAAACCACACTAAATTGTTAATTTTTGTGGATGTAAAAATGTTTCACGGAGAACTGGTTCGTTTCATCTGGGTTTTCTTTGAAGCCATTTAACCAGAAATGAGTTTCATCGTTGAAAATGATTTTTCCACAAGTAATGGATCTGTTTCAAGTTGCTATTTTTGTAATAAATTTTAATTTCTATACGCTGTGCAACTGTGTATCTTTCCATGGTGATTTGGCAAACAATACTGAATACCAATTTCAATTTTAGGAGGAGTCTGGAAAAAACAATGGCCAGTAGATAATAATTTGATCGCCCTATATAACTGTTTCTAAGTAAATTTATCCCTTGTAAACATTTTTTTTTGATAATTATATATGGCTACAGTTATAATATCAAAATTAATGCAAAAGATTGGATTTTTTAAAAAAAATTAATATCCTATATAATTAAGGTAAAGCCCTTAAAGAAAGTTCTACAATAAATAACATTTACGCATATTAATTATCTTTTAAATTTGAATCTGTGGGACACTTAATTTTCAACTTGACTATGCTGGACAGTGCTAAAAATAAAATAATATATCATGTATCTATATATATTTCAGTTTTATTATTTATTGTTATTTAAGTCATTTATTTATTTCAACAAATACATGTATAAGAATTTTAACACAGGTATACCTACCTTGGTTACTTCTTTTAATTTTAATTAATAATTAAAGTTTTAATCATTATAACCGAACCATAAACAACTACATTAATACATATTATTATTACCTACATGGATTCTCATAATTGGAATACGTACTAAAAAAAAATCTAAAGTTATTTATGTTTGCTTTTTCTTTTTTTGCATATATGTACGCTAATTCATATGGGAATTTTTTCATTAAAATTCAAAAAAAAAATAAAGTTGAACGATATTACAAATTTTCTTTCAAGTTTGAGCTTAAAAAATTTTCACATAATTATTCATTTAATTTTCAGACATACCTATCTGTTATTATATACTTTTTCTCTTCTCTTTAAATATAATATTATATAATTTACATTATTTTCTTTTTTTTTTATCAAAATTGCGTCCAATTTCCATCAACTGTATATATAAATTTTTTATTTTATCCTTAAGGTAATTCACAATAAAAAATAAATTATTAAATTAATAGCAAAAAAAAAAATTGCATTAAAAAAATAAAACTGTAAAAGAAAATCCATGTATAATGGAAACAGTAAATACAATCTGAAGGATTAAAGATACTTTACAGTTATAAAAATTACATGTGAAAAGGTGAAAATGATGATACATGACACTTTATTAAAAGATATGGTATTTATTATAATTATGTTAAGGAATATTAATTTTCACGTGCCTTTTCAAATGTTCGTTATATTGTCATTTAATAGGTATACAATTAATTAATTTATACATATATATATAATATATAAATATGTATTAATTATAAAAGAAAGAAATTTTAACAAAAAAATTTTGTAAGAAAGGTTTGATAATGAAAATACTAAGCTTTTTTTAGAACTTTAATTTACTTTGGCTTTTATTAAAAAAAAGTAATCTGATTATTGTTAATATTTATTTATATATTTATATCCAGGTACCATGATACATACATTTGCCAGGTAGCTATAACGCCTGTTTCCTTGTGAGAATGTGGGGTGTATGAGATATTATGATTTTATATTATTATTGTACCGAGCGGAGAAAATAAGATATTAATAGATGGAATAGTATTGTTACTAACTATATTTGTTCAGTATTAATGAATAATTAATGAAAATACGTATCTAACATAGGTAGGGGCTGCAGATTTACACTTAGACCAGTTTAGGCTCCTGGATCAGTGTTTCTCCTAATTAAACAATTGAGAGCTTCTTACAAAGCAATGTAAATTTGTTAAGCCCACCTCCGACAGATCGAAAATTTAAGAAAAATTTTCTCAGAAACTTTCTTCTTTTTAGAGCAAGAGCTGGGCATTCACACAGCAGGTGAAAGATTTATTCCTTTTCCTCTCCATCTTGCAGTTTCTGCAACTTTCTGGCATGTTTGTCGTTCGGACAATGATCTGTTAAAATCCTTATAACATTACCGATATTGCGGTGATTGAGGGATAAGAATTTAGTCGACCGTTTGAGTTCTAATGTCAGATAGGTTTCTTTGGTCACAGTGCTTTTCTTAATAGAAAAGTATCTGCGGTTTGTGAGTGTATTGCCTTTTTGACCAATATTTGGAGAATGTGATAGGAATCCCGGGATTCTCCTTTTTTGAAGCTTTATAAATTTTTGTAAGAATCGAATCAGATATAATATAATAACACTGAATTTTTTTTTTTTCTAATCTTCCATCCGCGTCATAAGGATTACCTGAACATATTTTTGAAAAACTTTTTAAACCTACATTAAATTATTCCAAAATATAATCTAATAACTATACAATACGAGTATTTTAATGAAAAAGTTTATTAGGTACTAAAAATAATTTATAATAAATTTGAATTCAATTAGTATAAAAAATCCTTACTTAAACCTTAGAAAGTCATTTTATACTCTACAAATAATATTTTCTTTTTTCTAAAAATAAAAAAAAAAGATAATAAATTAAAATTTTGTATAAAATTAGTATAATATTGAAAAATTGATATGTTAAAAAACCAAAAAAAAAAAAAAAAATATTAATCTACAATAAAAATTTAAACAGACCAATGAATTAAATTTTACTGCTCATTTATAGAAATTTATTTTTGTAGTACCATTGCACATTTATTCCATTTTATTTCTATCGCAATTTTTAGTTTATTTTTTTTTTTTTTTAATTAATGAATTATGAGTTTACCGAAATTCTGATCCGGTTCTGCATTCTAAATATACACAATATATAAGTATATAATTAAATAATGTAAATGTCCATAAGACTGATTACACATGCATTAAGATTTAAGACCCACAACTATATACTTTTTATTATTACTGAGTAAACATTGTTATAGTAAGGTAAAATTATATTTTATATGCGTTTAATTTTCTTCCTTCGTTTATTTTAAGCTATTGTTAAAGTTTTTTTTTTTTTTTGTTTTCATATAATATTCTCTTACATTATGTTTACATATTGGTACCTATATATATATTTTAGTTTACATATTATGTATCTATATTATTAATAAAGTAGTTTTATATATTTGAAGAAAATAATATAGTTAAAAACTAAGAAAAAAGTAGTATAATATGTGTATTATTAGCGTAACAAGTGACTGATTTATTATTTTTTTGCTTTAAAAAATTTTTAAAATCAAATTCAAATAAATTGAGAGGGTTTTCCATAAACTTACTTTTTGTCAGTCAGGAAAGTTATTATTATAATAAAGATACGAACATATTTATATTATACAGGGTGCCCCACATTAACTTTCACATAGAGCAGGAGGTGAAGGGGTATCATAACAAACAAAAACTTCGATGGGAGGGGGAAAGGGGTTTATTCTGGACTCTTTTCGAGTAATGAAGAATTAAAGATGTTTTAGCGACTTTTCATAAAAAAATCTATAACTTTTGAACGGTTTGCTATAGAGAAATAAAAAAAATGTGTTTTGTAGAGTAAGTTGTCAGCTTTAATTTTGGTGTACTAATGATCCCCATATAGCCAACAGTTACAGTGTTATGAAGGGACAAAATAATTTAAAATGAAAAATTTATGTTTCAAACTCAATTTTCTTTTGAAACATCCTGTATTTATGGCAGTTTTTATAGCATATTTCTAAACAACTTAAAATATTACGAAAATTAAAGGGATACACTTCCACAAAGAGTAACGAGCTTTTAAAATTACGTCATCTAATAAAATGAAAATGCTTTATATGTCGAAATTTCCGAATATATATGCCATTAGGACCAATGCCGGACAAAATAATTGTTTGAGAAATAAAATATGAAAATATATTTTTTGTTAAAATTGTTGATTTAATTTTGCATTTGTATCCTCTGGTGGGACTATTTACCAACCCATACCATACTTATTATAGATCGTTGAAAAAAGTGTGAAGAGAACTTTCTAATGGTATATAATATAATAAATATATATGGTCTTCTTTGAAAATTTTACATGTATATATTGGTTTTTTTGAAAGTTTGAAATTTTTTTTTTTACCAAAATGTTCACTTTTAACTGCAATATCTCAGAAACAGTAGCATCGATTAAGAGGAAACAAGATGGATATTAAACTAGGATTAGGAAAAATAGGATTATGCTCTACAATACTGTAGAAAATTGTATGCTGTATCATACATACTGTATGATACAGCATACAATTTTGTATGCTGTATCAAATACTGTATGCTGTATCAAATCCTGTATGCTGTCTTAGAGGGAAAATATAACGGTGTAAGTAAAATATTACAAAACGTTTAGAACATTTTGTAATACATTTTTTGTAATACGGATGACAGCATCGGTGCTAAGAGGATCGGAAAAGTGGAGATATAAAGTAACCCTATGTGATGACGTCATCTTAATAACCGTAAGCCTTTTGTGGAAGTTTGTCCAAAAAAGTTCGGTTTAGTTCTTTTGTATCAACCAATTTTTCGCACATTTTTTAAAAAATATTTTTTTTTTAACACTGTCAGTCCGTCTGTCTGTTTATAAAAGTTTTACACCATTAAAGCTAAAGCATTGAAATGTTATTCTAAATAGGTCATATCAAAAAAATAATGTTGTGAATAACTTTTTTCGTTACATTTTAAAGCATTAAAGAAGTGAGGTAAGTATAAGTTTGGTGGAGTTAGTCTTAATATGTTAGTCTTTTTGACAATATAACAAACTAACGTCAATGTATTAATAATATCCTAAAACTATCACAGAATAAATACTATGTCTTTAATACAACAAACGTAATATTAATTTTATTATACCTTTAAGATTACCATATTTTATGCAATATTATCACGTTCTCTATCTTTACTTTATATGAGTAAACACTTCTTTCGCTTGTTTCTTTATGTTAGCAATTTTCAGTGAAATATTTTTGATTTATAGAATTTTTGAACATTACAAAGAAAGAAGAACGAGTTTTCGAATTTCGGTTATCGCCTTATTCAAGAGAAAATTAATTTTTTGACATAATCTACTTCTACTAAATCTCATTAGCTTATAAGCTAAAGTTTTTTCAAACTACTGTGAATATTGACGTTTTAGAACACAAATTGTATATTTGAAGATCCAAAAGTTCGAGATTTATCAAAATCTGGATGTTAGTTATTTTCATGATTCGAATACTTTCCTTAATACAACGTATATTGTCTACACGAAAAGGTAAAAGAGGAAAAAATGCAAAATAATAAATAAATGTGAGCAATATGGAAAAATTTCAAAAGATAAAAATTTCTATAGTATTATACCTAGATACTACGTTTTAGTTTCGATAAGATTCAGTAAGAAAGTTTTTAATACGAAAACAATTCACAATGTTCTAATCTATTATTAAGATATTTTTTACATATTAATTTAATATCTATATAACCGAATTGAATTAGAGTAGCATGTCCTGAGTTTAAGTGATCTTATTTTCATTTAGAAAAAATTGGTTAAGTTTTGAATTCATTGGTTTTTCAAAAATTTCTGTTAAAACAGTGTTGATGGTATAAAAATGGAAGAGGGATTTATTTTCTATTTTTTTTAGTGCATTTCTCTGCCACATAAATGTGAACAGGAAATTACACAGCTTTTCCTTTTCAGGTGTGGCTGTAAATATGGTAAGGAAGAATAACTCTTACGAAATGTGTGGGATTCTTACCCACATTCTCTCGGTGTTTACAGCGTATTTTATACGCTCTTACCCACCGAAGCTCTGAATAGAGACATTTTCTGACTAATTGAAAAATTTGTCATACTCTTTTAACGACATAAACTAAAACGAATGAAATTGTAAAGATTGTACATAACCATTTAAAGTTTGTACAAAAATTAACGTCTTACTTAATGAATATGTATGATCTACGAATACCGAAACTTAATCCAACTCATTTGAGACACTAAGTACGAAAAAAAACTGGAAGATGTTATGAATGCTGCGCAGATCAATCCGTTTTACTTTAATTTTATATTTTTTATTGAAATAGTACTTTTTTCCTTTTTTAATAAAGAAATTCAGAGTGCATTTTTTGATTCCTTTTAACACATTAATAAATTTATTGTTTAATATTCTAATAATTTAATTTTTTTTTATACAAATTTAATTAGTATTTGAATTTTTAAATTTTAATAGATTAAATTGTCTTTAATTTAAATATATGTACTATATTATATCAATTAACTTACCACTTCGTTTTTCTTAGTTTTTTTTCTATATCAAATTGACATAATTAGAATATTTTTTATGGTATTTAAAAAAAAAAAAATAAAAAAATGTGATTATTAGATTAATACTGTTCATCTGTCGGTCGTTTTTATAAAATTTTGAAACCATTTTAAATGCTACAGAAATCTTATAAAAAAAATTAATTTTGTGAAACATTTTACAGTCACTACAATTGGGAAAAGCATAATTTTCAGAAGTTTATATAGGCATATCTTAATTTATAAATATACATATACCTATTATTGAGATATATCATATTTTTTCAAACTAAAAACATCAAGCAAAAATGAAATTTTTAAAAATTCAAAATTAATAAATCCATACAAAAATTTTCTAATTTTTCTCAATTTAGTATTTGAATTTACCGGCATATGAACCAAATATTTTGTATAATTATGACTCTACCGTACCTCTAGAATACTTTTAACTAAAGAATCTTTAAATTCTACGATGAGGAAGATATTTGAGAATAAAGATAAGTTACCTGCGCAATAAATGTTATCTTTACCCTATTTAGAGATATTGGGGGTTAGAAATTAAATTTATGAGTTTCCACGTCTTGACTAACACACTCTTCGCTCCTTTATTTTTTTTTGCATATTTTTCTCAGATATCTAGAAAATTCTACAAGAAAATTAAAAATTTTGATAAAAAATTTACAATAATGTTTTTATTGCTTTTTTGAAAATATTTAAATGTGCCCCTTTAAAAACCTTTGGCCTTGAAACATACTATCTTATTTACAAATATTTTCTGCTACTTATACTGAAAAAGTCCATATATTTATATATATATATATATATATAACTATTATATTAGAATGTTATATAAGTTGTACATAATTTTAAAATGAAGAAAAAAATAAAACAAAAATAATAAAATATACAATAAAAAAACATCAAAAAATAAAAAGAACATTTTATTTGTGCGATGATGATTTTATCAGTTGGTCCGGAAATAATCCACATGTGTTGTTCAGGAAATAAATTAAAATATCCACAATATTATAAAACATTACATATGAATATGCATACATAATACAATATCAATTTAACATATACATATATTTTTTTTAAATTATTACATACAAACACATGTAATTCAGAATATAATTTTTAGTGTATCCTTTCAAGTATTTTCTTTTTATTTTTAATTTATTTTTTTTTTTTTAGATAATAACAAAGTTTTGAAGATATACCTACAACATATACCGTTATAATAATGTTTCCTGTTAAATAATTTTAATAGTTAACTAATACGCAATCTAAAAACAAAGAACAACAAGAAAATAAAAATAAAAAATTACTGGTTTTAACGGATATTTGCGTATGGATGATAGCACTTTATTCATGTGTATAAAAATTTTGTTTCCTTGAATATTTTGGTAGGTAGATATATACAACCTATTACCAAAAAATTGTAAACAACAGAATATAAAATTTATAGGTGGATGTAAATTTTTTACTGATTGGTAATGTAAATATTAACGTATGTAGTTAGATATGCGTTATCACAAAAAACAAATATATATACATGTATGTAGGTATATGTAACACCTAAATATTTTAATTTTTAGAAACATAAAATTTACGGTAATATTATATTGAGTAATGTGAAACGGTAAAATGAGCAAAAGAAAAGAATTATTTGTAAACCGGAAATTTACTAAAAAAATTAAACAAAGAAAAATTTAATATAATAATAATATGTTATAAAAGAAAGTAAAAAAAAAAAACAAACAAAAAAAAAAACACTTTTCTCTCTTTTAACAGTTATTTCATTTAACATACCTGAAAATATTGAAAGGAAATAACCGGCAACAAAATATACATATGTATGTATATTCTATATTATGTTATGTAATATATCTAAATAGAAAATAAAATTAACAATTACTATTAAAATACATATATATAAATTACTTATATTGAAATTTACATAACCATATGATAAGGGTATTAAAATTAAATCATTATGTTTTCATTAATTTGTGATATCCTGCAGATATTATAACTATTATAATTATATGGTAAAAATTACTAACAGAAGTGTAGTGGAAATAAAAATAATATTAAAACAAAAAGCAAAATTTATTTTTATATAAAATATTATAGCTATTCATCTATTTAATACTTGAAGCGTTTGTTTGTTTAATTTTTAACAATTCAACGCTCTGAATCTATTATAATAATATTATATGAAACAAATTCTTATAAAATGAAATTTCTTTTAGAAATTACTTGAAAGACAATGTTAATACTTATATTATTTTGTTTTTATCTATAATTTATTAATACTATAGAGTATAGATATACTAAAAATATTATATTCTAATTTTAGGATCTAATTCTTATAATAAAAAAATTATTGTAACGTTATCATTCATAATTTTTTTAGCATATTTTTCAAAAAAATTTAAAAAAAATTTCCTATTAGTTTTACTCTATCCATATGTCCCATTAATTCGTATGTTTAGAAAATTTCTACACTGCGTGAACGAACACAATGAATTTTAATTGTGGGTATATCTCTTTCAAAAATTATTGTTTACCACCAACCGTTAGGAAGCTAAACAGTCACGCAAAATTTGAAAAAAAAAAATCCTATTTTTAAATGTGTGTATCTCGGGACAGGTTCTGCTTAACATTTTTTCAATTTTAATTTTTTAAGATTTAGTAGGTACATACTTAAATTTACCTTTATCTAAAGGCAAAATTTTGTAAAATTTTGGTTTCCTTCAATGAATGAAGAAATCGAAGATCTTTTAAAATTATCATTACTTGTCTTAGAAAATTTTAGGGATATATTAGGGATTAAAAATTGAAAATTTTCTAGTTTTAAACACCTGCAACTTATATGTAAAAATTAAAGCTCCTGCAGTATAATATTATTACATCTGCCACTACAGCTTTTCTTAATTATATAGGATTTTCTGAAAATTGACGAAAACCTTTCTAGATTTTTCACATTTTTTCTATAAATAAAATTCTAAGAAAATTTACAAATTTTGGTACAAGTGCATAGTATTCTACACTGTTTGCATTGGTTTTGTACTATCTTGTTTTTTGAAAACTCTTTCCGGAAACACAGTTGAAAGTAAGTATACATATACATCTACAATAATTCCCATTATATATTTATTTTTTACAATATGTTTTCAGAACATTTCTGTCCGTTTTTCAGTAGCCTGTTTACAAAACTTATACACCGTTTGAAATAGAGCAATGAAATTTTAATTACGAATAGCCGCCATTGCAAAAAAAAAAAAATTAATTTTGTGAAATAACTTTTAAAAAAACGTTTTTCTGTAGTTCAACCTGTTACGAAGCTACAACAGCCCCCAAAACTTCAAAAAAGCTATTTACATATTTGAATTGTTATAACAGAAGTTCTATAAAATATATCTTCAATCTGGAAACACTAAATCATAGGCTGCTTTTATTAGATAATTATTATAAATTTATATAATGTAATAAATATATCATTTTGCCACACGGTATTTTAATTTACCGTTGTAATTGAATTATTATGCGAAACTTACTTTTTTCCAAATTTTTGGCTCCTTTTTCAAATGGTTTAAGTTAGAAACTTGATATTTTGTGAGAAGTTAGATCTTGAAAATAATGAGGTATTTCAGAAGGGTTTGCTATTTTGCATTATCTTTTACGTCAAAATCTAATGCGACAATTTCTTGCATACAAAATCTTGCTTTCGAAAATCTTTTTTCCAAAATGGACAAAAGTACAAAAATCTTGCATGTATTTCAGAATGCCACATATTCTTATATATATAAATATTCTGAAAAGAGCGGCAAATCTGCTTTTGAATCCAACTCTAAAATCCTTCTTAACTATTTGTTTAAACATACTTTAAAAACAAAGCCACAATTTATTCCTTTAAAATTTATTACTTTGCAAGATTTTGTCCGTGAAAGATTTTGTAATGCAATTTTAGAATGATAGATTTTGTAATAAAGAATGTAGAATTATAAGATTTTGCAAGATAAAAAAAAAAGCAAGATTTTGTCGCAGGTTGATTTTGGAGTGCAGGATTCCCGCTCCCATTTCAGAAAATATATTTGTGTCGCTCCACGTTTAGGAGCTGTAAGGTGTCAAAAACTGAAAATTCGCTATTTTTAAACCTACGTTTTATTAGTATAACTAATTTTTACGAATTAGGCCTTATTTCTCTACTCAAATGTGAAATAAGGCCTATTATTTTGTTTCCTCCCGCCTTTTAATTCATTAAATTTGTTTTCTTAGTTTTCGTTTTTTTTATCTAATAACAAATATTTAACAATTAAACTTTTGTTTATGCATATCTTTATTTTGCTGTTTTCAATAGAATAGGACGTATAAACTATTTTTTTACCTATAATTTTCATTCTGTTACAACGATAGATAAACAGGTTTATATTTTTGAAAGAAAAAAATTTTCCAAAAATTCTTAGTAAAACAAAAAAAGTTGACGAAAATTTTAATGTGATTTTTCAGAAAAAAAAAAAAAATGTTCATCAATTTTTAACTTTCCAAAAAAAAAAAGTTATGTATTAAAAAGTTTTTGAAAATTAAGTAGGTACGTATATTCATATATAAAATTAATTTAATTGTTGTTGTTCTTGTTGCTTTTTTTAAAGCGTTAACGTTCGTTTTTTGAAAGTTGAAACTTTATTAAATATGTATTATATTCAGCAGCCTTTTATATGAAATAGAAATAAAACAGTATATGTATATAAAACCCAAGAGTTATAAAACTATTTTATCAGGATGATAGATAATAAAAAACATTCTAAAAATTGTCATTACCTTCTAGTTTTTCATCAAAATTTGAATTTTTTTTTTAGAATTTTCGGAAAATGTTAGCTAACTATAGGAAATACCGTTAACATATATGCCCTCTAAATGAAGTGTTTAGTGAATACCGTTAGGTGTTAATATAAAAATCAACAAATTTGTGCAGGTGACCAGACTACAAATGTGTAAAAATATTGAATTCTGAAATTTTGATCAAACAAAGCTGTTAAACAAAGAAAAATACAAATTTTTTTTCGGATAATTATGTTTATTCTCAAACGTCTTCGCCTCCTCTCATTTCCATGTTTTGACATAATACTATGATGTCGTTTTTATAGTTCGGAAGATACGAACGAATCACAATTTTGTATTCTCATAACGGTAAATTTAGGCACTAAATTTCAAAAAATTGGATAATTTTGATATTCATTTATAAAATTAAAGTTTTCAGTACTGTTGGGTTTTTTAGATTGAAAAAATGTTAAGTAGAATCTAAGATATACTAATTTTAAAATACGATTTTTTAAATTTTGAGGAATATTGTAGGTCCGTAATTGGTGGACCTATATAAACATTTTTTCAAACAATATTAATTTTTTTACAAGATTTCTCGTTAAAATTTGATTGCTTCAAGTTTAAAGGTGTAGAATTTTGTAAACAGATAAACGGAAGAGGATCGATTCTTTTTTATGGTGTAAAACTGAATTTCAGGTGCAATATTTTGAAATTAACTTTATATAGCATAGGTATTTCCATTGTATAGAAAAATTAGATTTTAATTAAAACAACATTTTTTTATCTCAAAATATGCTTACAAAACGTTGAAGAACTTTTCTTAGGAATTTTGTCGGGGCCCATAAAAGTAAAACGAAATGGGTTAAAGTATCGAAATAGTTTACTCAGTTAACACTTTTGGCTAGGGGAAATTCTTCTGCAAAGTTTTAACTCAAAACGTCATCGTTTCGACAAGACAACTACAATAAACTTTCTGTTTTAATTTATCTGATGAAATTTTTTATTCTTAATCAAAAATAATTGAAAAATATCTTTTGTTCGTTTTCGATTTCCTCAAAAGATACTAGTTCGCGTATAGAGCAAAACTAAACTCAAACAACAAAATTTGTCTATTCTATAATATAATATACGATTTACTACACAATTGAAAAAAAAATATTTACATTAGGTACGTTATAATTTATTAGTTTACCGTTGTATTCAAATCAAAAAATTCTATGTATATGTTTTATAATAAGGTAATATCTAAAATTATGACTATAGTTATTTATTCTATGCTTAAAGTTTTGCAGAAAATTTTAATATTAATCAGATATTTTCATAAAATATCACATTAAAATCTCTTTAGTACGTGTCTAATTAAAAAATTTTAAAAACAAAAAAATAAAAAATAAAATTAAAATTCCATTCCATTTAAAATCCATCTACAAATCATAAAAAATTATTTAAATTTTTAGAATAAATTTAAAGTTTTAATACACATTAAATTTTATTATATTATAAAATTATATTAAAGAACTCTCAATATATTTGAAAATATTATTTATAAACCTTTCTTAATTATGGTATATACTATGGAATTATGTACCTATAGCTATTAAATAGATATTAAAATAATGGTTATTTAGCTCTTAAGTTTAAAAGTAAAATAATTTTGAAAGAGTATCAGTCAACTCAAAACTAAATAAAGGAGTATGATAAACAAAATTTAAAGGGGTTTAGAATTGTATAGGTAACCATAGACACTTATATGCATCAATATTTGTACTATTTTTTTAGATTTTTTTATAAATATCATTGAAAATTATTGGGAAAAATCAAAAAATCTTTAATTTTAAGGGAACACTGTAACTTTTGTACAGTATAGGTGTCTAAAAAATAGGGAAGGTTAAATTTTTGAACCTTAAATGCTGTTTAACTTCAAGAATTATTGTCTGAAGTAACTTTATTCTCAAACATTTTCGTTCTTTCAATATTTTAAATGTAACTTGACCTTAACTTGAGATATATACCTTTTAAAATAGTTATGACATCTTCTAAATTTGAGAAACTGTACATAGCTGCATAATAAGTGTGGTTACATAAAAAATTTGTTTTGCAAAAGTAATTTTATATGATTTTCATTCATATAGTATAACTCCAACTTCAATTGTGTAGAAGTTTTGTAAACAGACGGAACGATAAAATGGAATTAATCAGAAATTTTTAAAAACTATAAAATCTAGCCCAAAATCCAAAATATAGTAGGCATTTATTTTTATTTATAATGATAAAATATAATAGTTAAGTAAAATTCCCAATAGTTTTTTAAGATGATAAGTTCACCTGCATCTCATTTGTTTTACATTTTCGGGACAATTAGAATAACAAGATTTCCTATAGGTAATGAGTGATGATGAATTTCTTGTGACAATCAGTAGTTCATGTCATGCTTTAATGTCGGTAGGAATAATATATTAAGATTTTATTTATAGAATTACAATAAGATTTAATATTATATTGAATTGCTCCAACTGTATTTGCTGTTGTTCTAACTTTTCATTTTGCATTAATTTGTATCCAATGACGAATAGTATCTAAATCAGTACAAATATTGGATAAAATAATAAAACTTTCATTTTTAATTTCACTTTCTCTTTAATTTTTACTGAAAACTAGGTGTATATTTACTGATTCACTTTGAATAAAAGGTCGATAATTGATACCCTAACAATTATACTATAAAGTCCTTCATAATTGATTCTTCAAAATAATTTTCCTTTTCTACTTTTCAGAGTTTGTAAAAATTTGCAAAATTGACATTTCAAACTCTTTATTGTAAATATTATAACAGCACAAAGTAAAAATAAAACAGATTTTGTTCTCCCTCTTTTTCGTTTTAACATTCTTTAGATATAATTTTTGGTTAATTTTTTATCGAAAAAACAAAACAAAAATATATCATATTTCTTATGTTATACACTATGCTCAATAGGTTTACATCTAACATAAAAAAAATTTCACAGATTGTTATATAGAAATTTATAATGCCATTCATATTATGATATCATAAACAATAAATCCTTTACATTTCCTAACTAACATGAATTGTAATAGTATTCTGATTGAAAACACAAATTCTATCCAACTTTTTAAAACAATTCAAAGACGGCGCCAACACCGTTATAAAATAAAACTCAAAAATTGCACTGCATAGAATAACTGTTCTAGAAAAAAACAAAAATACAAGTAGTATTTTTATGATTCTAGTTTAGTGTTAAATATAGCCAATAAACAGAAGTTTTTTTTTAAAAAGAAAACCATAATAATATGACGTATGCTTGTTGTGTTTCTCAGTATTTAGTACCATAACAAAAAAACAAGTTAAAATGTAAACCAACGGTTTTTAAAAGCCCACATTTCCAAAAGACAATACAAACTGTTTAGAATCGTGACTTGCACATAAATTTGAAAATTTCATGTGATAATAAATAATGTGAAAATAAGACTTTTCTGGAATTTTGGGGGGCTGTAAGTTCTGAACTCTATATAACTAAGAAAAATATATTACTGGAGCTTTAATTTTTATGTCTTGCCAAAGAAAAAATTGTTGAGGTGCTTAAGTTACAAATCCCTCAAAATGGCAAATTTTTAATTTTTGAGCCCTAATAGCTCCTAAACAGGGGATAGTCCAAAAAAATGTTAGGGAAACTTATACTAATTCTAAAAGTTATTTTTTGTCTCAAACTTTCAGGTTCCTATCTAAAGGCGTGCCGGAGTTATGGAAAAAGAAATTTCATGCAAAATGTGGTTTTCACATAACGGTAAATTTAAATAGTAAATTACAAAATATTGCCTAATTTTGATATTAATTTATAAAGTTAAAAGAAAAACCTGTTGAATGCCGTTTTCAGATTGAAAAAATATTAAGTAGAACATGAGATATACGCATTTAAATATAGGGCATTTTCAAAGTTTGAGGGGCTGTAGCTTCTTAATGGATGGGGCTACATGAAAAAGTTGTTCCACAAAATTATTTTTTTGAGACCTACCCATGGTTACATTTTTTTTCTTTATCTTTAATGGTGTAGAAGTTTTGTAAACAGACAGACAGACGGACGGACAGCGTGAAACTAATAAGCACATTTTTTCAAAATATTTTTAGAAATGTGCTAAAAATGGATTTAACATTAAAAATTAACCATAATCGTGTAATAAAACAAAATATACAAACAAAGAAACAAACACAAGGGTCCCCTAACAGCCGACACGATTACTTAAATAAAAAGGCTTTGCATTATGGATATTTGATGTTTTTTGTTTTATTTTTATTTTTATAGGTATTTTTCATCTGCAACGCGTTCTATAAATATTTTATTTTTTGTGATTTCTGAAAATCGCTTTAAAATATTAATGAAAGGGCTATATTATAATTATGTTAGAATACTAACGAGAATGCCTTTAGTAGGTACCTATTTATTTAACATAATACTCGTATGGAATACATACACATATATACGGGAATATGAATTCAATCGATTTCATTTTTTAACGGGTTTTCTTTAATTGTATTAGTAATCAAAAAGAAATTATTGCATATAAAGGTATAATAAATCTTCCATTACGTTTACGATACATTAAAAGAGTCAAGCTAGATATGAAAATTTATTCTATTCTTGCTCAGAATTGATTTATGAATTGATTTACCCATGTCCGTCGCTTTTCTTCCACACAATATCTCAAACAATAAAGTAGGTAGAGGATTCTGATTATAATTACTATTTCATCTTTATAAAATTTGTTAGTTTCGCTATTTAATTTGAGGAAATTTGACCGACGCGTTAAAGTAGCTTCCTTACAACTTTCTTTATTTATATGAAAATAATATTATTGAAGTATTTAAACTTTGTGAAAAAATGTCGAGTAGCATGCCAAGCATTGTTATAAAATTTGGCTGATGTAGAGCAGCAGATTCTCGTAGTTGCCGTACAATTTTTATATAAGTATACAATCGTTGTTACTTAATAAAGCTAGATATTATATGGAATTTTCTAAAAAATTAAAAAGTTTAATGGCTGCTCTAGCACAAAAGATTCGGGTAGCTTGCATATTATAATATAACTTAATTAAATTAGATATCTAAAATTTTGTAAAAGATGATCAAGTTTTATGAGAATGTGGTTGATTCGGGCAATAGGTTTTTAAGAATAGCTGTTACACAACTCCAAAATTTAAATAGATATATCTCGGTACTTAATTAAGTCAAACATCAAAAATTTTGTAAAAAATTATCAAGTTTTATGGAAACAGCATATTATAATATTCATAAAGGTATCCTAGAGTTAACAAGGTCCATTCTACACTCTTACTCTTTCTTTTTTGTTTTTATGTAGAAGTGCTAGTTATGCATATCACCATATTATTATTGTAACCGAATGAAATGAATAGATATTTGCGGCCGACATCTATTCTATTAATCTATTAAACAATTTTGAAAAAAGAATTTAATAAAAAGTGAATATTTTAAATATAATTTATTCTCATAATACTATAAATTTCTGGATTGATTTAAATAACTGCAGTTCTCTGTAGTTTCTCAAAAGATACTTAAATTAATGTCAACTATTAAAGCTATAATAACTCAATATCTTAAATTCGCTATTACATTTTTCCCATAAGATTTTCTTTTTTGCTGTTCTGCTATTAATTATAGAATGTACCTAAGTATCCAACTTAAAATTATCCGTTTCTTACATTCATTTATATGATTTTCTAATTTATTACCTTACTTATATTGTTTTATAGCTGTTGTATATAGTTGTTTCGTAAAGCGAAGATTTCTTATAACTCTCGCAATAAGGTTCTTTAATCTACTGCTATTTTATTTAGTCAAATTTGTTAGCACGGAATAATGTCCTTATCTTGGCAATATTAGCATAAGAAACAAGAAAAGCTTCAACAAGCTTTTAAAAACCTTTAACACGAAGAACAAAAAAATGTATTATGTGTATTAATTCAAGGCCGAAATTATCTTCTTTTTTTCAATCACACTTAATACCTATTAAATCATTTTATTTTACGCATTTATTAGTAATTCTAATTTACATTTATTAGCTTCTAATAGTTCCCTAAGGAACATGTACATATTCTGAATTTATTAATTTTACCGAACTCAAACTTCTACCTTTGATGATATTTTTAACAACTTCACTTGTATATTTATCAAGAAAATGAAAAAATATTGTGTCTCTATTGTTTTTACTTGAAGTGGATATAGGCCGATTGATCTAAGAAAATTAATGAATCTTTGGAACATTAATATTTAAGTCTTATTTTCTGATATTTAATATAATATGATGAGTTAGAGCACGCTTATGCTAAGTCAACAAAGTTGTAATTAGGTAGGATAGTAATTTAAAAGATTGATAGCTTACTAAAAGTTTACTATTTAAGTAAAAAAATATAACAATATTTTTGTATTTTTAATGTTCTAAGTGAAATTTACTTGTTGAACACCTTTAATAATATATTCGCACTATCAAAACAGGACGCTTTTAAAATTACATTATGTGTTCCTATACCATTGATATGATGATACGTTTAAGTACTGTTGGGAAATAATTTTTTTTATTGTTTTTCTCTGCCACATAAATGTGAACAGGAAATTACACAGCTTTTCCTTTTCACGCGTGGCTGTAAATATGGTAAGGGGGAATAATTCTCACGACGTGTGTGTGATTCGCACTTATACTCCCTCTGTGATTACAGCGTATTTTATACGCTCTTACCCACTAGGCTACCGAGGCCCCTATTGGAAAATATATTTTTAAATCAAATCCTAACGGAAAAAATATTTTTTAAAAAAATTTAAATTTCTAACGGTTAATCTCAATACAATAATTAAAAAAAACTGTTCAGTTAAGTAATCTTTAATTGAAACTAACTTTAGATTAAGTGCTTTTTTTTTTTTTTTTTTAATAAAATTGGTTTTTAATTAATACCTCTAAAAAGAAAGTTGAAGAAAATATTCGTTTTACCGGGGAAAAAAAATTATATTTAAGAATTAAAAAAAAAAAAAATACAAATAATTGTTTGTGTGATATTAAAATATGAACAAAAATTATACCAAAATATTTTTTATTATTATTATATTTTTGCATTTTATACCATTACCTACTACATTTTATTATACGTAAGTAGGTACAAGTAGGTACCCAAAAAAAAAAAAAAAAAAAAAATAATAAAAATTATAAGTGAATATAATGAACCCAATGATGACAATTTATTAATGTTGTAAAAAAAAAAGTTTTTAACTTTTTTTTTGTTTTTATTTTTTTTTAAGTAATGTCCAGTATAATATGAACTTCTCGAATGAAAATGTCTGCAAATTATATCCTATATAACATTTTAATTTCATTACATTTTATTTCAATATATTTTAATTTTAATTTCAATTCCCATTTGTTTTTTTTTTTTTTATTTTTCAGTAATGGGATGCGAACACACACTTACGGCTATACATACATATATGCATTATAATATTTTGACATAATCGAAAAAAATAACAAAACAAAAAAAAAAAAAAAGAACGCCTTGTTTTTTAATTTACATATTATAAAAATTTATCATTGATTGTTTTATTGTGTGTGCATGTTTCTAGGTATTTATCCAAGGCTGTTAAATGGAACTCATATTATAGACTCATGGGAATAAAATGTTGGCATTATACCAAAGGCATTATAATAAATACATGTTCTTACTAATTTTTACCGTTATATTTTTTTTTATTTATTTTTCTCTTCTTATTTGTATTATTATTATTATTATTATAATATAAGGTGTATAATAATTTTATAATGCTGACAGTAAAAATTGTGACCAGGCCACACTGGATAATAATAATCAGGACATTTCATTATGGTTTTTTTTTGTACGTATATAATTAATTTATATATATCTACATATTATAATATATTAGTATCAATGTAAGTATTATAATATATTAATGTTTTAATGTATTTTCTCTCTATTATTTTTCTGTTTTGTTTTCATCAGGATGTTGAACAACAAATTTTTTTATTTTTATTCTTTTTCCTATTTCAATTTTTTTTTTTTTTTTTGTTTCTGTTTTTGTGTTATTTTATATGATAATAGAAATTTATGATCTACTTAATGATTATGGTGGACATATGGTTTTGATTATGTGTAGGATACATACCAAATCATACAAAAGAATGAAAAATTTTTTTTTGGAAAAATGAATAAAAAAAAAAAAACAAAAAAAAAAAAGGAAATCAGATCAGAAATAATTTAGTAGGACAATTATAATGTAAAAATAAATTTTTTTTTTTTTGGCTATACCAAATTAGAATTAAAATATACTAATTCAAATTAATGGAATACCAAATATTAAAGTTTCCTTATTTGAATTTATATTGTAAGGGGTTTTCATTAAGACGTGTAAACTATAAAATAATAAGTTATGCTACTTATGATTTTTTGATTTATTTTAAAGAAATTTTTTCATATTTTTTGCTTACAAAGAAAGAAAACAAGTAAATGTAACAGTAAGTCGATGCAACCGACTTATTAATACCCTACACCTGAATAATTCGAATTAAATTAAAAATCCATAAGTGTTTTTGGCAGCTGCTTGAACTTCTTCCCTTTTCTGTCTTATTCAACTCGAATTTCAAGAACGTAAAAGAGGCATCCGCTTGGGATATGCTTGACACCCTTGTATAAAATTTTAAATTTCTATCTTAATTATTTTCGAAGATTGGTAGTCCTTGGGATGTTTGTGTCAGCTACCCGAATTGCCACTCCAATTTATCGAATCCATCTCGGAACATAAAGAAAACTTGCCAGAACACCATTCTATTAAATTTAAAGGTTCTACTTTTGTTGGTTTTGGAGATATGCTCGTTGCTCTTGTGCTCGTCCGGAAGTTTCCAAAATACGAACCCATGGTTCAAATTCTTTCAAATGTCAGTTTCCAATTTTACAGAAAAGGAAACATAACAGAACACCTTTGTACTAAAAATAAAAGTTCTATCTTTGTTGGTTGTGGAGATATACTCGTTTGCTCTGGGGCTCGTCCGGAAGCTTCCAAGATTTGAACCCATGGACCAAATCCTCACAAATTTCAGAAACATAAATCAAACATGAAGGAACACCATTCTGCCTAATTTAAAGGTTATATCTTTGTTGCATTTGGAGATAATATCATTTGCTCTGAGGCTCGTTCGGAAGCTTTCAAAATCCGAACCCAAGGACCAAATCCTCTCAAATTTCAGAGGCCTAAATCATACATGAAAGAACACCATTATGCCAAAAGTAAAGGTTATATCTTTATTGGTTTTGGAGATAATCTCATTTGCTCTGGGGCTCGTTCGGAAGCTTCCAAAACCAAACCCATGGACCAAATCCTCTTAAATTTCAGAGACATAAATCAAACACGAAAGAACACCATTGTACCAAATTCAAAGGTTCTACCTTTGTTCGTATTGGATATAATCTCATTTGCTCTGCGGCTCGTTCGGAAGCTTCCAAAATTCGAATCCACGGTTCAAATTCTTTCAAATTTAAACCCATGGCCAAATCCTCTCAAATTTCAGAGACTTAAAGCAAACATGAAAAAACACCATTCGGCCAAATTTAAAGGTTATATATTTGTTGTTTTTGGAGATAATCTCATTTGCTCTGGGGCTCTTCCGGAAGCTTCCAAAATCCAAACCCATGGACCACATCCTCTTAAATTTTAGAGACATAAATCAAACTGGAAGAAACATCATTATAAAAAATTTAAAGGTTCTATCTTTATTGGTTTTGGAGATAATCTCGTTTGCTCTGGGGCTCGTTCGGAAGTTTCCAAAACCCGAACCCATGGACCAAATCTTCTCACATTTCAGAGACTTAAATAAAACATGAAAGAACACCACCCTGCCAAATTTAAAGGTTATATCTTTGTTGGTTTTGGAGATAATCTCATTTGCTCTGGTGCTCGTTCGGAAGCTTCCAAATCCAAACCCATGGACCAAATCCTCTTAAATTTCAGAGGCCTAAATCATACATGAAAGAACACCATTCTGCCAAAAGTAAAGGTTATATCTTTATTGGTTTTGGAGATAATGTCATTTGCTCTGGGGCTCGTTCGGAAGCTTCCAAATCCAAACCCATGGACCAAATCCTCTTAAATTTCAGAGACATAAATCGAACGGGAAGGAACATCATTGTACAAAATTTAAAGGTTCTATCTTTGTTGGTTTTGGAAATAATCTCATTTGCTCTGGTGCTCGTTCGGAAGCTTCCAAAACCCAAACCCATGGACCAAATCCTCTTAAATTTCAGAGACATAAATCGAACGGGAAGAAACATCATTGTACAAAATTTGAAGGTTCTATCTTTGTTGCTTTTGGAAATAATCTCGTTTGCGGAGATTACCTCCAAAAGCCCGGAATCATTCGGAAGCTTCCAGAATCCGAACCCATGGACGGATTTTGTCCAGATTCGAACTTAGCCTTTCTTTCGTAATTAGTAACCTACAATATAAATTTCATCAAGATAGCATCATTATTTTTTGAGTTATCGTGCGTACGGACGGACGGACGGACGGACGGACATCGCTAAATCGACTCCGGCGGTGATCCTGATTCAGAATATATATACATGTCTATACCTAACTCGCTTCCTTTTGGTGGTTACAAACACCATACCAAAGTTAATATACCCTATACTTAATGTGTAGGGTATAAAAAGACTTAAAGTGTAAATTTGTATCTAAAAGTAAAAAGATTTGACATTAAAATGTTCTAGGGAAAATTTAATTTGTATCCTTAAAAAAAAAATTATATTAGATTTAAGGGTTTATAACAGGTTTAGAGAAAAATTACTATTACAATCCATCTATTACAAAATTTTTGATATTTTACTTAATTAAGTGCCGAGATATATTTATGTAAATTTTGGATTTGTATGACACTGAGTTATTTTCATTTAAAAAGAGAAGTTGTATTACAGCTACCCAAACCTGTTGCACCTCCACAACCTAATTTTACATAAATTATTGCTTTAAAACTTGATTTTGTAAGATTGAAGGTGTCTACTTTCATTAAGTTCCAAGATATGCAAGAAGCCTGAACCTATTAGGCTTGACTAATCAAACTTCATGGATGTTATTGCCATTAAACTTGATCAGTTTTCAGAAAATTTCAGATGTTTAGTTTTATTGAGTACCAATTTATGGGTATATAATGTAATGTATAATTATGCTTATATCAAAAAGGATGGTGTATGGCAGCTCTCTGAACCTGCTTCTTTAGACCAACCAAATCTTAAAAAAATTGTTGGCATGTAACTTTTTTTTCAGAAAATTACCTAGCTTCAATAGACACTGAGTTTATTTATATATAAAGAAAGTAGCTGTCATACAAGCTACTCGAACCCGGCAGCCGAACTTGCTGGATTTAAATACCGCAACTAACAATTTCACAAAAATACCGTAAAAAAAATATTTTAGTCTTCTAACTGTTTTATATTTTGAGTTGTATCGTGCGAACGGACGGACAGACGTACATGGCTTAATCAACTCAGAATTCGATTCTGAGCCAATCCATACACTTGAGTCTATATCTAGCTCGATTCCTTTAAGGTGCCACAAATGTAATGAGAAATTTATTATACTCTTGATCATATGTTTATACGGGTATAAAAATACAACAGGTTTAAGAATATTTTAACGATCAATTGTTTTTTTTAGTAACTATAGTATATAGGAATAGTATATAGGAATATTTTTTGCACCATTTTGCATTATTTTTAATACCAAATTTTGAACATCCCTATTAGAAAACCTTATAAAAAAAAAAAGAAAAAAAAATATAAATTTTATGGGGTGATATTTTGAATTACTATAGGAATATAATTTGAAAAGGAATATTGATCTAAATTTTCTAAGGTTGTTATAATGAACTTAATTTATTATTATAATTGGTTTACTATAATATGTGTATATATTGTATGTACATATATATTATGTTTAATAGATAGGATGTGTTGATGTATTTATGTGACTAGATTAGTTTTTAATAAAGCATTTATACAATAGAATGTATATTACAGGTTGGTACTTGAAAAAAAAAAAAAATTTATATCCTTGCTGCCAGTTTATTTCCAAGTAATAGTTTTAATACAACTTTATAGAAAAAACTAACATACATTTTGATATTTTAATTAAATTGCAAGTTTTTGGGCTAAAAATATTTAATTTAATGTTTTATATTTTACCAACTCTAGCTGTTGTCAAAGTTTATAGGAAAAAATATTATATGGGTACCTAAAATGAAAAATTAAAAAAAAATTTATAAAGATTTTATTATTGTTGTACTTATAATGTTAATTGCAATTCTTATTTTAAATTAATTAATTTGCCTAAATTGATGTCTTCTTATAGCATCATTTTAATCGTATCATTCTTTTTCAATGCTTAACAAATTTATACATAATATAGCATCCTTTGAACTGTTTTCTTTTAAAGGAATATATTTTATTATGTTAAAAAAATGTTCAGTTTTTGTAATTGGAAAACAAAAACAAAATGTAAATAGAAAGTAATTAAATTGTTTTTGAGGATGTTGCCATCTGATTTTCCATGTCACACGTAGTTTATTTTTAATTTGTTATTTTTAAATAATTTGCAATAAGTTTTTGTTAGATAACATCTACATTATGGTAACATTATTTAATTTAAAATTTGAATAAAGAAAAAAAAAAAAAACATATGTTAAAATTTATAAAGATTTTAATTATCTGGAAAACTTCGGATCCAGAGTGCAATAATAGTGTTTAATAGAAAAGCTACGAAAGTTTGAAAGAAAGTGTTTAAGATTTTGTACGAATATCTGAAAAAAGCCCGAATCCGATTACAAGTATTATTTTTCCATAAATTGTGCAAGGAACCTAACAACATTAAAATCGCTAATATTTTTTTTTTTTGAATTGATTCGACAAAACACTCCTGAAAATGGTTTAATATCATATATATTTTATCAAAAATGAGGAGTACATTAAAAACACATTATAGCCCGCTTAAGCAAACAACTCTTTATAACCCCTGAGCACTTCATCTTTTTAGATAAAATGTTTATATCCAAGGCCATAATCATGTCTCTTTACTATATCACTAGATATAGACGGGCAACGACAAAAATCATAGAATATAGCCAGGGCAATATAAAATGACTAAATTCGAAATATGACTTGACAATATCACACAGAGATGAAATAAACAAAGATTATTGGCGGTTGGAGAATAGTCAGAATTAGAATTCAGTATAATATAACTTTTATGGCTGCCCTTTTTTTTTCGGCCACTTATCCGCATTTCTTGCATCCACGCTATGCCTGTCCTTTCGGCATGACCTCTTAGTATGCCTGTGCTGATTCCTGTAAAAAATTTCAGATTCATTCTAGAATTTTCTGAGCCTAATTGCTGTTTGATTTCACCCAAAATTCTTTTGTGTGTATTGATTCTTTGCATTGAAACCAACTTTCTTATTTTGGATTATTTGCGACATTCTGAAATTTTGAATGAAATCAAAATATTTTGAATTTTTTTACTTCATTTTATTTGGTATTATAATTCAAGAAAAGACAGTACTTACATTTTTGTATTACATACAGTCATTATGAAAATAGTATTTTTATAATACAAAAAGCATCCAAAGAATGAAAATTGAAGTTTACTTCTGAATTTTGTGAAAATGTAACTACCAGCCACCAAAAAAAAATGTTTCTTTTCTGGTAGAGGTCAGTTGAATTTTATAAAGAACATTCAAAGGCTTGTAGTAGTGTGGAGTTACTTTTCCATTAACTCTAAGAAGTTTGAATTTTTTTTATAAAGAGTAAAAAAATTATTTTGGAAAAAAAATTATTATAATATGTAAATGACAAAATTATTTTGAAATATTATTCAAACATTCGACATATCAGCTATAAATTTTTTTAATTCCATAACAAATGTCATTGATCCGCAAAAATTTCATTTTCAGATTCGGGGAAATGCAGAGGATCTTTACAGGAATTTTTTGGTACTCCATACAATCAACTTATTATATACTTTGTGTTAGCAATGTGTGCTTGTTTCCAAGCATACGTAATTATATGATCAAAATTTTCAATTCGCAGGAGAAGACAGGTATTAATTCTTTATTTTTTTCGTTTTAAAAATAATTATTATCCGTAAATTAGAAAATATTCGGAAAGTTTAAATTGAATATTATTCGGATTACCATTCCTAAATTTAAAATATTCTACAAATTTAGCTGTTTAGCAAAAAATGTGTTTTAGTTTTTATTTTTCTGTCCTAGCTTTTGCACAGAAGAAAGTACAAATATTTTAAAATTTTGCTCTCAAAATTGTAAGATTCTAACTAAAAACTTTCTAAATATAAATCGAGAATCCAACATTTTTTTAAATTGCTCTATTTTAAACGGTAGGAAACTTTTATAAAAAGAAGGAGTTCCAATTGAATATTATTTGGATTGCCATCCCATCATAAATGTAAAATATTTTACAAATTTTGCTGTTAAGAAAAAAGGTATCTTAGTTTTTATTGCTCAATATCCTTAGTAGCTCTTGAACAGGGAAAAATACACACTTTTCAAAGTCTGCTTTCAAAATATCAAGATTCTAACTATAGTCATTCCAAATATAAAGCTAGAATTCAAAATTTTGTAAAATTCTTCTATCTTAAACGCGTCAAGAAATTGTGCAAAGAGACAAACTGACATTGTAAAACTAAAAAATAAATTTTTTTTAAAAATTTGCTAAAAAATTATGAAAAAATATTGAAAAATTACTGATAATATGGTATGATTTATAATTTGGCATAAATTAATAAATTATTAGGTCTGTCTGCGTACTCAAAAACTTTACAAAAAATGTAAAACTATATACATTTTTAGCCCGAAAACTGTCTGTGTACTGAGAGTAACTATTTCTCTGACTAAATTTTTGGTCACGTGACACACCTCCCCTATAAAGTTTTAGCCACGAAAATTTTATCGGCAAAAACTTTATAAATTTATAAAGTTTTTAAATGTCAAAAAAATATATTTTAACAGAGTGAGTTTCAGTTAAGTTTATGCGTTTTCGTTTATAACATGTATTTATTACAAATAAATAATGGAGTCTTAAAAAAATTTTTATTTTAAGTATAGTTCAATTGAACGATTTCGTTTACAAGTATTTCAATATGTAAATTTATAATATAAAAATTTGAAATAATAATATAATAATGACACTTCATAAGACTTTGACAGTTCGACCTTTATAACTTTGTAATATTTTAGTTAGCTTTGCTCTCGAAGTGGAACTCTATTTCGGCTATTTTGAAACGAGTAAGAAACGAAACGCACTTTAGATGTTTTATTATTTAATGTTTAATTTATTTCGGTCTCACTACTAGAACTTTCTGATTCTTCTTTTTTCTGAATTACTATCAAGCATTTCCATTAAAATTAATTCTTTTTTCATTTTTAATAATAAATAATTTATTTAAAACAATTGAATTTAAAAAAAAACTTGTACCTTATTGTTGTCAATTGTTATTTCAACTAAACATTATATGTCAATTGCAAGTGTGAAGTGTCAACTATAACATTTTTAGTCAGTTTTCTATTTGCGTACTTTTCTTTACAATTGTCATTTGTCATCAAATGAGAAAAACGTGAAATTTTACTCTTTCCTCTCAAAAAAAAAAAATAGTCAGAGAAATTAGTCAGGAAACTACGCAGACAGACCTATTAGTAGTCTTTAGGCTTTAAAATTCATAATGTCACTTGTTTTAAATAATAACTAAGTATGTAGGAACGTATATTTTTGTCCAAAATGTTATGTTGGAAAATATTTTAAATCAAAAAGTATCTATAGATATAAAGATATAGTATCTTAAAAGTAAACAAATAATTCTAACTGCTTACTTTTAAAACTTGTTTTTTTTTTTGTATAAGGAATAATACAAGGTTATTACAAAAATACTCTTAAAAAAAAAAAAAAACTTATATTTTTATAATTGGTTAATAAAAAGGTTTAAAATACCATTTATAAGCTTATTTAGTTTAAAAATTTTTACCTTCAGAACATTGTTTTTCGATTTTATTTCTTGTTTATTTTTTGTTTTAATTTTAACTGAAACGAGTAGAATAATTATTTTTAAATTACAAAATAATTCCGTAAAGGTAAAATAATTTTGTTTTTAAACTTTTACTGTATCTTATGTTAACCGTTATTTTTTGTTTTGTTTTAATTTTATCTTGTTATCGTTTCGTTAAATTATTAAAACATGTTTTTAAAGTTTTATATTTTTAAGAAAAATTATTTTACTTTGATAATTTTTTAAAGTTATTTTTTAAAACATTGTATAGGATATAAAATACATTAAAGGATGTTATACTTATGTATAATATAATTAAGTGTGTAAGTAAGTGTATGTAATTATCATTTTATTGAAGTAAGTAACTACTAAGAAATGTATAATAATTATACTTTAAATATTTAACTCTCAATTTAATTTTCAATTTATGTACGAGTATTTTAAAATAAAATAACGCTATATCCTCTTTATTATTTTCGGAACTAATTTTGTTTCAGTATTAGATAAACCGAATACATAATAAGAAAATTGTGTACCTAAAAATGTTTAAATTGTTCAATTATTTTATAGTGCATAAAATAGAAAGCTCATTGCATTCGTAGATACAGTAGGCAGATACAGATATCACAGTGTAATTTATCTTCTTCTGAATTTGAATAGAAACTAAGTATTATAGGTACCGACTACTTTTTTCCAATTCATTAACACTAATAGAGAAGATGTCAAAAGACTACCATTATTTAATATTAATAATGAAATAACAAATACCTATAATCTAATTATTACTGACAGATATCTTAATATATTTTTTTTAACGAGGGTTGGTGGACAACGTCAAAAATCACTCAGGATTGCACTTTAACTAACCAAACTCATCCTCTTTAAAACCAAGCTTTAAATTGGAACTTTTAATCTAAAATATACACTTTGGGTTATGGGATAAGGATGTGTAAAAAATTTCTGTGAAAAGAGATTCAGAAAAATTTATATGTTTATACATATATGTAAGTTGAGTAAAAAAAATTTTATGGGACATTTTAAACAAAGTTGTCAATGTTCTTTTTAAACCTTATTACTAAATCTTAAATAATGAGTTAACAACTTTGGGGTACACATGCGATTAATAGGGAGACATGACAAATGAATTTCCATAAGCTATGTTACAAAATGTTAAATATTTTAAGTTTAGAATGGGCATTTATCGCACTTCTTGTGTCACATAGAAAAACTTTGAGTGAAGACATTAACTGTTTTATTTCTTTAGAATAGGTGTAACATTAAAAATTGCACCAGCTGGTACTCGTAAACTTAAATTTTCTTGTTAGTTAAAAAAAAAAAATGACAGTATGTATATACATACATCGGTATTAAAAAATTTTTAACAATTCATTTCAGTTAACGTATTTCCAAACTTTTGAATGCAGTAAAGGGTTTTTTCAATTCGTTAAATGACTTTCAAAACTTTTTAAAGCAATAAAGTGTTTATAAATAAAAGACATCTAATTAATTTTGGTTTTGGTAATTAATTTAGTATATATACAATAGGAAATATATGTATCTATTTGTATTTTTCAAAAGATAGAAACATCATCAATATAAATATCTTGCCAAGTATTATACAACACAGCGTGATCCAAAAATAAAATTTCATATAAGAGTAAAATTATTTATGTGTTCTTTGATTATCTTTTAATTTATGAATACTCGTATAGGTTGAATAAATTTTCTGCCATTTTTTTCGGATTAATAAAACATTCATTAATACTTGCAATAAAATTGAATCATTTTAACTAAATAACATTTCATTATTTAAAAAAATTTTTTTTTCTGACGTGTGTCAACTGCGTAGACAAGTAGTTGTAGATTATCAAGTTATTTTATGGGTAAATTTAATAGTTTAATTTCAAACGTTATATTTGTTTTGCACCTAGTTAGACAGATGGATAAAGTGAAATTAACAAGAACATTAATTTAAATTTTTTTTTCTTTAATAAAAGCTAAACTAAAAATAAGAATTATTTTTTGGTATTAATTTTAGTTTTATGACACAAAATACTAAAATCTAAATTAATTCATTTTAATTAAATTGAGAAACTATAAAAATATAAAAATATATATATCGAAAATATAAAAAATTATTAATTTGGTTGAAGCTGAATAAATTTAACTCATTCGCGGAGAATATGGTATATAAAACAATATTTTGTTTTTTAAATACAGGCATTGTAAAAACAATTAGAGATGATAAAAAAATTCTCAACAACCACGAAAAAGAGAAAGAAAAAAATATGCGTTTATTTAACGATTGTTTCAATGATGGACTTGAAAAATCCGCGTATGACTATGATATTTTTAGTGATGATGGAGTGAATGGTGGAGATCCAAATTATGAACTTTCATTGTAGGTGGTGACGAAATCGCTGTATCAAATGTCAATAATAATAAAAATAATGTAATGGATAATATCATCCTGTCTTTTGAAAGCATTTTTATGAGTGAAAAAGGACAATACTGCAAATACCGCTCAATAAAAACCTGTTAAAAAAGTAGAAATATCTTGCAATAATTCTGGTCTTTATCTGGCACTTTTTATCTTGAGAATTTGCACAGTTACACAATATGTCATTTTCAATTTCTCTTTTGAAAAGTTACTGTTCGCTAATGAAAAAAAATTTTAATTATAATATCTAAATAGGTAACTATATACATAATTAATCGGCTTATTTTCCTCGATACAAATTTTTGGTACCGATTTGCAAAAACAACTTAACAATTTTAGTGAAATAATAGTCAAAAGAAAGGTTTTTCATTGGCGATGTTTTTTTTTTATATTGTCACGATATTTCAGGTGAAAAACAAGTATACATTTTTCGTTGCGGTTCAATTTTTTTTTACTAGAAACGTATATACTTGTAAATGCAATTCTTTTGCGGCTACGGCTCAAATCAAATTAGCCGACAAATCAGCTGAGTCACCTAAAACCAAATTGAACTGTAAAGAAAAAATTGATTTTTTTATTTATTTTTATTATCTTTATTGCTGAATCGACTGAACTTTTATGTAACTATAGAAACATACTTATTTGTTTCTATATCTAATTATTTTTGATACACAAAAACTTGTGTCATAGAATAGAATTGAAAAATTCAATAGAAATTAGTTATAAAATTTTTTTTTTTGAACTTTTAAATCTATGAAAATAGATGTTACCAAACATTACCAGTTATTCCACATGCTGCACCTTCTATTGCAGTGCAAAATTGTATTACCTACCTTGATGAGAATAACATATCAAATGGACAACGTATTTTAATTCCCAGAATTCATTTAACTTAGTCCAGTACATTGTTACTATTGACTCTTCGATGAATTCAACGCCCTATAATACCAGCTTTTACCATTACTATTAATAAATTTCATGGCAAACCTATGATAAAGTAGGTATTCATTCTTCCAGTATTCCGTTATGGTCAATTATGCGTTACAGCTAGTACAATTCAGTCATTATTTTTGACAGTCTTTGTTTCCACATTTCAAAGTACCAGGGATTAAGGAGATTTAATTAATAATGAACGCGTATTTATGAAAAATATTGTTTACGTAAATACCGTTTCAGTGTTCTTGAGCCATTATTATTTCAGTATTCATGAGGGATTGAAGTTAGGATGCTTCATTAGAAAGAACTGATATAGTGCCAGAATTTGCTAACCGCAATAAAACCTCAAGTGCGCAAAACCTCCACACTACCAAGAGTTTATAGATTTTTGTGTCTGTTGAGGATTCCATTTCCCGTGGAAAAGAAAACTCAATCCTTTCAAATGTCGAACGCTTGGTGACACTTCGTCGAATTTTAAGTGCTAGGCGAAGTTATATTTAATAACTTATTACACTTTAGTTTTGTTATATTATTTTATTGTTTATTTTGATAAAATAGCATAGACATAAATACGGTATTACAATGGTATTTAAAAAAAAATAAAAAGTATATTTAAAAATAAATTTAAATCCGTATTTCTACAAAATTGAATTAAGAAAAACTTAAATAATTTGGTAAGTTTAGAAGAATTTATTAGATTAGGTACCTATAGTTTGTAATATTATATGTATAATAAATAATGAATTAGTAGATTTTAATTATGATTACCTTAATTTGTATTGATTATCCGCAATATTCCATCAATATTTTTAAAAATATTTTAGAGGTTTAATTTTTTTTTTTTGTTGTTAATAAATTTTATAAGCTGAAATTACTTGAAAATCTTTATAATCATTACTGTTATATTACCGTTATATATACCTACATTTACGAAATTAATAGAGAAATTTAAGAATATGAATGTATTTATAATATACGTAGATAATATTCGAGAAGCTGGTAAGTATATTTTGTCATTAATCTGCCTTTAGTTTATTACACTGCAGTCATCTTCAAATTATCCGAGAAAATCCAAATTTTTTTAGTTTTTTTTTTTTTTTTTTGTTTTTTAGGTATTACATTTTTTTTCAGTTCCATTATTTTGATTTTATTTTGATTTTGTTTTTATTTTTAATTTAATATATTTTTTTTTATTAAATTCTACATTGTTTATAATGGGTTTGTGTGTATATAATATGACAAAAGAGAATTATTGCATATACATATGTATATGTTGATAAAAAAAAGGGAATCAACTTTAAAAGTTATTTAATTTTTTAACAGTTAAAAAACAAAAAAAAAACGGGTAAAAAAGAAATAAAGTTTTTTCCAGGAAGATATTTTTTTGCTCATGTTCATACGGTTTTTGTTTTTTCATGTATGTGGAATTTCATACTACAACATATCGTTTTTTTTTTTTTTTTTGGAATTTTGTTGTGCTGCAGTGATATTTTCTTGTTATTAATGTGACATTTAATCAAGAGTATTAAGAATATTTTTGGTTTAGTAACAATTTTGTTGTTTTAATTATAGTTGTTTATGTTCTAACTTTTTAATGTTTATACATACCTATTATTATTTTAGAAAAACAAATATTTTATAGATCAGAATTAAGTGTGTGATTTTAAAAATTTTATAGTGACAAATTTTGAGTGAATATAGAAAAATTTTTCAAATCTGTGACACATTTTTTAATTATATTGGGAAATGTTCATGTTTTAGACAAAATACAGATTAAAATAATTTAAATTTACTATCTTAAATTTAGCAAAGGATTAAACAGGATACTTTAAATAAAAATGTGTACAATTTTGTTGATTCAAGCATTTTATTAAAATTACAGGAGAAGAAAAAAACTTAAAATTAAGTGAATTGAAAAATTGACATGATGCATTTTGCTAAATTTTCTTTTTCTTTAAATTATTAATTTCTTTTTCTTTTATTTATTAATTTTTCATTTAAATTATTGTTTTAATATACAACCATAATATTATATAGCATATAATGAAATGTTAAATATACATATAGCTATTATTGTGATAAGTATACTGAAATTATAATGATCTTTAAGAATTACATTTGAAAATAAAAGATTCAAAAGGCAATTCTCTAATTATGTTTTATCTTTATTTTCAAATCATCCAAAATCTCACTATGCAAGGTATACTTTTTTTTTTAATGTAGTCGTAGAATATGAGGCAGAATGAAGCTGTATTCACAAAAGCAGGTAAAGCCAAAACTTAATAAATCTCAGAGCTGTAAAAGTAAAAATTTCAAAACAAAAAATGTTAAATATATATAGATAATTAAGTATATGATTGGAAGTCGGAAGAAAAGCTGGATTGATTTTAAGGAAAATCATGTAAATATGGTAAAGTTCATTAGAAAGAACTGATATAGTGCCAGAATTTGCTAACCGCAATAAAACCTCAATATTGCTTCATATTATAAGTATATTAGAACATTATACTACTCACTCTAACTTTCTTGTCAATACTGTATTAGATTTTGAATTGAGTTTTAAAATATTGAATTTAGTTTTTTAAAAAATGGTATTAAAACAATTTAAAATTAAAAGTAGGTATAATAACAATACATTACAAAATAAGAAAAACCGAAGCAAAATAAATCAGTGAATAAAAAACGTATGAATAAAGAATACATCAAAGAATGTATCAAATTTGTTCAAACGGATAGAGAAACTAAAATATGTTCTTATTTTTCTTCTTCTAAAAAACAAAAATTAAGATTTAATAACAGAAAAATCTGATGCTGACATAAAAAGTAATAAATTGTAAGTTACATTTAATGTGATGAACTAATTATTCCTTAGTATCTAATTGTAATTCAACAAAATGCAAATAAAAAAAATTGAAAATATAGAATTTCTGTACTTAAAAATCTACTTAGTGTATTATTTAATCCTTTCAAAGCAAAACAAAAAAAAAAAAAATGCAAAGAGACTTTTTTTTTTTACTTCTCAAAACCGTATGTACTTTTAAAAAAAAATTAAGTGCAAAAATAAAAAATTGCATATTTAAATTTAGATACATTATAGTAACTTGTTTATACGATACATTAGAAATTTTGTGTTATAATATAAAATTGTTTTAAAAATTCGTATTACGATAACTAATACCTAATCCTGTAGAAAATTTATATGATGCAAAATGAAATATTGTATTAAAAAGTTATTAAATAGTTATAATAGGTTAATAAATACAATAAAAAAAATGCCAGGACCATTGAACTTAAAACATAACTCTTTTTCAATGAATGATCTTTAAACAATTCATCAGTAAAATTAACCTTTATGTCTTATTAATTCCAAAGTTGACTTAAAATTTTTTGTATAATTTGCACCTTTGCTACAAATGCTACAAATTTTTTATTTTTTTTTTTTTTTTTATACGCTACTCAAACTGTAAGATATGATTTTTTATATATGCAAACTTATTGTGGATTTAGTTAATGGTAAGAGAAATTAAAAATAGGTTAATAAGGGAGAGTTTTACAAGCAAAATTGGAAGAGAATATGTACAAATTGTTTTTAAAAAGTTGCTAATTATATAATGGATCATATCTATTAGAGAAAAACATATTAGAAAGGAGTAGAATATTCTACATTTTAACGGTTCTTCCAATAAGTTTCCATAAAAAGTTTGAAACCACCTAGGAGTTGCAACGGTCTAGAAATGAACAATTGAAGCCTCCCTAGTGTTCTGTTGGAATTGTTTAAAGGTAGGCAATTATTTATTTTAGTTCAATAAAACAAGTCTCATTGTCTGAAAGATATCTATAAAATAGTGATAATACTCCAATATTTCGACGTATATTAGGAGGAGTAAAAGTTATCTAAATAATATTATCCAGGTAACCTAATGACGATTTAGGGGTGCCATTCCATATATGTGTTTCATATATTAACCAAATACCTAACAGAAAAATAAGCTTTACAACAAGACTGCTTTCTTCCCTACATCAGAAATATGTAGATTCCATAGCATTTTATAATTGATCTGCCATGTAATTATATAGATGTATTCAGTAGTAGATTAAGTAAATTATTTAATAATGAAATAATTTATATTTACATTATAAATAAAACTTTTAAATTAAACAAAAATTTATATTAAGTAAATTATTGAGTATAAAAACTTTGTACCCACTTTTTGTAATTGTTTATTATCCTCCTAACTATTGTAACAGAATAATTTTTTCTTATTACTAAGGAATTTACTTTAACAATTCTAGTTGATTTAAAAATAACTCATATCATAGAAATTACAACTGAATTCAGATTTTCTTTATATCTTAATATCTTATGTATTAGATGCAGCCTGAATGAAAATACTCTCATGATCTAATCGTCTCATATACAATTTATAAGATTGAATAAGAGGCGTAAACTATTATAGTCACTCATAGCGCAAGTAGTCAGAAAAGAATGAACAAAAAGTTTTACGTATGGTCTACACTCTACATGGTATAGGATCTAATTCTCTTAAGAGTCGAAGAGTTATTGATGACATTGATTTTATTCACCAGATCTTTCGGGTAAAGTGTTTGCTTTGGCGGTATTCGAACAATTTGTTTATCGTAATAAAGTGTCACGATTTGAGGTCTGGTGACATCTTCACTATCCCTTTTTACTCCACTGATTATGATATATTTGAATCTATTACAAGAATGTGGTTAACATCTTACCATCCATCAAACCATACGATTAACACCTTACTCTTCCTGTTTTGTAGTTTCTGACAATATATTGGCTTTAAAATTTAAATTGAAGTATTATTTTAACAACACTAAATATATGATAATTACTATAATTTAGTATGCTTATTACTCTAAATGTATATTTTTTCTTACAATTATTACTGTAAATATTTAAGCCTAGTTTTGTTTGTAAATAATTAACAAATTGATAATTTATTACTAATATGTCTCGTCGTGTCATATTGTTATATTATACCTTTAGAATAATATATTGACACTCGTTATTCAAAGTATTATAGGTAACCCTAAATATATTTTCATCATAGTTTTTGTTGGTAACACTTCCGCTTTATTTGATATGTTCTTATGAATATGCCTTAAAGTTGTGCTAGTTTTGCTTGACGAATTTTTTTAGACTTATCTTGATTTATTCAAGATAATGTGTTTAAAAATTATTTTACTAATTTTTAAATCGCATGAAATAAATTACAAAAACAATTACATGTTTTCATTTAGTTATTACCTAGTTTGTTTTCTTTACTAATGGTTATTTATACTAAGCATCCGCACCAAACAATAGTCTTCTCTTAGGGTATATAATCATTCGTTCTCGTGCTTGCTTTTGATATTTTTTTTTTCATTCAAAAATAGCATGTTTCAGAATGATACCTTGTATATGACAGTTGGTTGTATGTAAAAAAAATAATAAGAGAGTGGTGACTCTCCGTGTGCAGTCTGGGAAGCGAATTAGTCCTGGGACTTATTATTATTTTAAAAAGTTTTAAAGAATTTGTTAACTAATTAAATTGTTAACTAATAAAATAAAAGAAGAGTCATTGGTGAATAATTTTAATAATAATTCGAAACAAAATATCGCGAATCGTCAACATAAAGAAAGCTAAGTTAATACAGCACAAAACTAGGTAAGAAAAGATATTATTTAAAAATCTAACCTTATAGTTGTATTGAATAACATAATTCTTTTATATTTTCTTATATTTATTTTTTTACATGTTAATTTCGTATTTCTTTTCAAATAAAATAATTTCATTTTATTTCAATTTTTTTTTCCCTTATTTTTCTTCTTTTCCTTTTTTTTTTTTTTCATTTTTTAACTTCTAAACATTACTGAAGTCCTTGATGGCAGAAGAATACACTTTACTTAAACATATTATCTCACATTTTATGTCAACACTATTCTCTGTTATTATAAAAATACACGAAATAAAAGATTCGCTCTAATTATTTAGAATGAGATAGAAAATCTATATTGCATTATTATATACACATATTATTATTATGTTTTTTTCTTCTTTTTCTTTTTTTTAATCTAAATATGTATGTGTACGAGTATATCGTACGTACTGAAAAAAAAAAATTAAGTAACTTAAATATTATGAAAAGTTTCCCTCATCTTTTCATTATCGTATTAAATTGTAACACTTTTCCATAATCAGATTAATTCTCTATACTTGTAAAAAAATAATTTCTAGATTTCCTTTTCTGTCTTTTTTCTCTTTTTCTCCTCTCCTCTTTTTTTGTTTTTGTGTTTTATACTCGTAAATGAAACAGCAGTAGTACTAACCAGAAACTAAATAGAGAAAGAATATTGTTGGCAACTATATTGTAAAAGAAAAAAAAGCATTTAGCCTTTCCAAAAATGGGTACAACGGACAATAGGGGAATGTTCATAAAATTAAAAGTTAAAGAAATAGAGAAAAAAAAAAAATACAATAAAAGGGTAGAAAAAATTAAATGTTACTTAAAAAAATTAAATAAAATAATAAAAATTATACAAAAATATAATATCGTATATGTATATGTGGATATATAATTCCGGTTTAAGTATAGAATAAAGTAAGAAAAGAAAAATAATATAAAGTTATAGATTTATTATATTATAATATAGAAGAAATGAATAATAGAAAAACAAAATAATAACAAAAAAAAAAAAATAAAGAAATTGGACACAAACATAAACTCTTTACAAAAAAAAAAAAAAACAAAAAACAAAACAAAAAAAAATAACTGAATTAAAATAAATTGTGAATTGCACGACAATTGAAAATTATTTTCCTGAGTTTTAAAGTATTATGGCTATAATAAGTAAAAATGTTAACGATAATTCAAAACTTATGTTAAAAAAGAATAAAAACAAATATAGTGGTCGTAAATACTTCAAGTATAGGAAAACAAAAAATTTGTAATTATAATGCGTCTCGAAATCTATTATTGTATATACCATATTATAATATGTTTAAAAATTTATTTTAATGTAGATGTTTTAGTAAGAATGTAAGAAAAAATCGTTTCATATAAATATAGAAATTAACTGAAGCTAAAAAGATTTTTAGAAAATCTTAATAAAATGTTAGACAACTTGTATGTGAGTTGAAAACATCAAATTAAAATTAAATAATTGAAACAAGTTGATGGATGGATAACTTACTTTTTTCTCCTGTGCGAAGTGTAGATGTTCAACCGATGACCGAGTAATAGTTAAGCAATAGGATAAGAAAAGGAAAAAGAATAATGAAAAGTAATTTTTAAACTTAAATTGTAGCAGTAGGATTAAATGGGAATTTTAGTAGATGCAAGTTGATAGATTCTTTGAATTTGAACTTTTGCAAATTATAGAAAATATTATTAGAAAATAAACTTGTTTCGTTATATTTGACCAAACATCCGATCAAACCTTTTTCATTTACATCTATCTACTCAGTCACCATACGATTTTTTTCTTTTTGTATAGTTTGGAAGAATCACAAAGTATTTAACTACAAAAGGCAAGTTTTCTTTTAAAAAAAAAATAATTTAACACGAGTTGGAATAAAGTTTCGTATTTTGCAGGAAGGGAACTTGAAGATAAACAAATAGATAATGATCCCTAAGCATATATCTATATATGTGTTTCTTTTGGTCTAACTAGTCTAAATAATAGTTTAACAAGTCTAACTGCATAATAACAACAATACTTTATATTAATTACATATTATTATTACTAATTTAAAATTGTACCTATAGTTTATTAACATTAATTTTTTAATAAAACCTTTAGTATTTTTATGTGTTATTTCGATTGATATGAAGGGATGTAAACATGTTTTTATTTTTTATTGACTATAAAAAAACATTTGAAAGAGATCAAAAATGTATACATGATACTATTATTATTAACTTCTTCTGGAATCAAATTCCATATATTAGATTAAAATATTTATTTATTGATGACTTAGATATTTATAAGGATGTGCAACAAGGATGCATTTTGTCTCAATTTTAATATTGAGTGCTTTTATAAATAATTTCAAATAAGTCGAAGATACCACACTTTTGTTACAGGTGATAACTGATAAGATCTACAACATTTATTGAAAATAGTAAATTAATATAGTAAACGATATCACTTATATATCTAAGTATTTAAATTCATATTGGAACGTGAAAATACTAATCTGATAACAATCCAATATTGAAAATTTAAGCAGTTTTAAATATCTCATCTGTTGAATAGAACTAAATTGGAAAGTAGATAAAAACAAATTAGTTTTCGAATAGAAATGGCAAGATGTACGTAATTTCGTACATAGAAACATTCACTTAAAAACTTTGCTTACGATTTGTCAAAGAAATTACAAGCATTTAAAATGTATGTTTTTTAGAAAAACTTTGAAAATATGCTGAACAGAATCCATTACGAATTTCAAAGTTCTACAAAGAATTCAAACTTACAGTGAAGTTGTAAAATAACAATCATAAAAGCAAAAGCAGATAGAAATATCAATATTGCCTTAATTAACAATTCAAGGAAATGTTAAAAGAAAACTTGTCATGGGTAAAAAATAGTCAACGTAGTTAAGAAATATAAGAAATTGAGCGTAAATTCGTACAGTAAGGGAGTTGATTCAACAGAAAGAAAAAATACAACAAAATTAGATATTATACAAACCTCCAATATTCATTCGCAAATTCATTCGCATTCATGCAATATGTATTCAATTAAAAATTCATTTGATGCTGAGAAACGAAGAAGAAGATATCGACTGAAATGAACTGCCAGGACGAATGTTTTAAAATAGGATTCTTGATAAATGTTGACAATGTTTATTATTTTGGATAGATTTTTGAAATACAAAATTTTTAAGAATAATAATCTAAACTCAAAAAAAAATATGAAATAACAATAATAAAGATTAATATTTTTTGCAGACCTAAAATTTTTTAAGACTTGGCTACATTATCTTTGATTAATGATTAGTATTAGTTATTAAGAATTTTAAGCTTTTTAATAGGCAAAGTTTTAAGTCAATTTTTTAAGATATATGTTTTTTGAATAAGATAAGAAAATTTTTACATAATATTGCCTATTATTTTAAAATTGCCTTAACTTTAATTTAAATTACACAAAGATAATCCGACTAATTAAATCCATATACCATTGAAAACTATTAGCATTAATATATAAGATTTTTTGGGTAAATTTTTTCATTTGGGTATTTTTTCTTATTTTCATATGCTATAATTTATGTTTAAAACTTATTTTAATTAAAAATTTGTAACTAAATTTTCATTCAATAAAATTTTTTTCCAAGATCAAAATATTATAAAAATTTTCCAGGAACAATAAAAAACATAAAAGTATGGTAAAATAAATTCAATATTACTATGAGTACTTTCAAAATCTGAAATCTGAAGTTTTAAATAAAATTTTAATAAACAAAATAGGTACATCAGAAGTGGAAATTTTTTTATAAATTACTTTTGTTCATTATTAAAAGTTTTTTATTTCAATATGTACAGAAGATGTTTTATTTTTTTATAATATCTAATTTCAATATTTCATTTTCATTGTAACTCAATTTTTGTAAACAATCCTTTAGCGACGCAAATTAAAATGTATCTATAAAGAGAAAATCGTACCACTTATACTGAATATAGCTTGACAAACATAATCAATTTTTAAAGCTTAGTTAAATTAATTCTTAAAGCTTTATTAAAGATAAAGATTTTAATTTTAAAGATCTCATTACAACTCAAAAAATTTGTTAAAAAACTCTTTAAAAAAAAAAAGTTCTTTATTTTTTAGCCAAGTAAGAAAAAGAAATAAAAAAGAAAAAAAAAAATTAAACGCCTAAAAGTATGTATGAAAATATATTAACCATTTTTAAACAAAGGAGAAATATATCAAAATTTTTTTTTTTTAAACATAAATACCTTAAACTTTTACAATTAATCTCATTTAAGAAAGAAAATACGAACCTTCGACCATCTAGTTCAACTTTAATATAACAAAGGTGTTAAGAAAAAAACCAAAAATTTATAACTTTATTCTTTTTAACCAATGAATCATAATTACATACGGTATATAACCTTTACTTTAAGTACTTTAAAAAAAATATTTTTAATGTGAATTTAAACAAAAAAAAAAAAAAAAACTTAAACTTTAACAAAAAAATGTCGTTATTTTTAAATGAAAAAGTTTAAAGTTTAACAATAATTTTTTAAATTTATTGGGTTGGTAATTTTTAAAATTTATTTATTTTTTTTTTTATATTTTTTTTACTGTAGTGCAACACAACTTCTCAACAATCAGGTCAAATACTACAAAAAAAAAAAGAAAAACAAAAAAAAAAAGTGGTTTATCGTTACACTAAGTGATTTCAAATAAAAGTATGAAATATTAAAAATACTTTTAGGTTTTAAAAATAACAATATTAAGACTGCGGGAATCACAAAAGTCTTATGCCAGTAATTAAATAAATTTTAAAACGTTTTAATATGAAAGAATATAATACATATCTATAATATAACGATTAGTAGGTACCTAATAATATTTTAAATTATTATCTACTAAAAAAAAATATTTTAATTTTGTTTTTACTTCGACGGTCCATTTTTCCTTCCTCATTATAAAAATCTCCTAATATTAATTAGTCATAAAATAAAGTCAGAATAATTATCTGACACTAAATAAAAGTATTTTTTTTATACCCGAGTAGTCATATCTGCATCTCTATTATACTGAGCTAATATTTTAAAAAATCCAGATAATATATTAATTTTTATTCTTCGCAGCTTCATTCTACCAGCATTTTGAACAATCTTTACAGCAGCTTTTGTTCACGTCATTTTGTTCACCTTATTTTAAAATAAAATAAATAAATATTTAAAATTACACTGTACTTTATAAAAAAGATTTCCAAAATTCATTCACTTTAATAATTTATATATTATTTATACATTATATCTGTATATACATAAATATATTTGTAGATACGGTTATTATTTGGGGTTAAAGTTTAATACATAATGATTTAAAAGAACATTTTTATAAGTGAAAAGACCACTGTATAAAAATTTTTCTTTTAGTAGAAAATATAAAAGAGAAAAAACAAGTAAGAAAAATTTAGAATTTATAAAAGAAAAATTTAAAATTGAAAAATCTCTTTTTACTATACTTCAAAAGAATTTTTTTTTTTTTCTTTTATTTGATTTTTGTTTTTTTTTTCTCCACTTCTAAATTTTCTTTTTGAAGACATGACCTCTTCTAAAAGGGTTAAACTTATCGTTTTCTTTCATGACTTATCAATATTTTGTTGTTTTTGTTTATATTTTCTTTTTATCGTTATATAATAATTCTATATGCTCACAGTGCATATAATATGTACATATGTGTGCATATATATTTATTTGAAAATATATTTATATGTGTTAGTATTTAGCGACATATTGCGTCAATTTTAATTTTTTATTATTTTCTTAAAACATATATTTTGTGAATCTATTAAAGCGATGCCAAAGCTATATTTTTCCCTCCATTTTCTTTTTATTCCAGGTGGATTTAAATATAAAGTTATTATTATGACAAAAAAAAAAGGAATTATAAAAATCTATAAAATTAACTGTTATAAATGCAACAACTTAGTCTTGTTCAAAAACTGTTCCATATTTTATATATTGAAAAAATAATAATATTTTATACTCTTATATAAAATATATAAACAGTATTAAATAAAAAGTTATGAGATGCATTTGAAAGTCGTCAACAAAAACTGAACTCTGATATTATAATAAAACTTCGTACATATTACGCTTTTTTTATAAATACTTTTAACAAAGCAAAGCAGTCCTCAATTATTATGCGTGCATATGCAGGTAAAGATACAAATAATAAAAGAAAAATCACAACAAATGCTGCAAATCTCCAAGAAATTTTGTATAAAGCAGGTGTTTTTTCATTCGTTAATAAAAAGAATTCTACATCAGTGACTTTTTCTGCACTAAAATTCTGAAAATTGTAAAAAAATAAGAGCCATCTTGTTTTAATTAAGAAAACTCTAAATATCAATGAGGCGTTTATAGCATCATCTTAACTTTAAAAAATTCCACAGGATTCCAAGTTTCAGGTTTTTAAAATTAATAAGTTTTAATATACTACAGTAGCTTCACAAATGGACGAATATAAAACTTTTTGCTTAAGTAAATTATGACCATTCTAAAAACTCTTAGTCCTTCCCAGATTCTAGTTTTTGATCTTTGTCGGAAACTAAGTTACTTTAAATTAGTTTGCCCAACATTTTAATTTTCAGTAGGTATATGGATAAATTTATTTTTATTCAAATAAAACTAAAATAAACTGCACTTTAAGGATCGTATATTTTCTAAATTTGCCAAAATACTCTGAGCTTAGCGGTATATACATATTCTACTTTAGAAACTTGAGAAAAATAAAAGGAAAAAAAAAATTTTATTTCATTTAATGTTTATTCCAAAAATTAATAGGTAGTAAATATAAATAAATCTCCGACATAATCAATTGAAAATTGTTAACTCTATTTTTTACTAGAGTAGGTGGGAATCATCGAAAGACGCTAAGGAGAAGCGGTACAAGCACGATTCTTGTATTAACGTGTGATACTTTAGCCCACTAAACACCATCTTTCTTTTTGACCAAACAAGATAGGTTATGGGATCTTTAATATACTATTGTACTGTTGTATTTGAATAAAATTGAATCTCAATAAAATTGAATCTCAGTATTAAAAAAAATATTGAATAGGTATATTCTCAAATAAAATATTTTGTTTAATAATTTGCTGTTGTCTTAACGATGAATTAATTTATGTTTGGTATATAAAATAATAATTATTATTGTAACGTTTAAATTAGTTTTACAAAAGTGTCAGTTTTTGCATTAACTATGACAATGGAAAATAAAATTTAAGTTTAAAATTATTCTTCAGTTAATTATTCACCAATACTTACTTTCAGGTCCTTTCGATCCAAATGTTTCTATTTTGTCACTTTTTTCGAATTTTTTTTTATGTTTAATAAATTTAATGAATAAAAATAAATAGGTAAATGTTTTATTATTTGTAAAAAAAAACTAAATGAAATAGCCTTGTAAGCAGGACAAACAATTAAGCAAGACATTTTTCTTAGATGAACAAATATTGCATAAGTATACTCTATAGTTGTATTTATTGGTCACCAATTATAGTTACAAATTAAATGAATCAATGAACGTTCACAGTTTATTTAAAACATTTTATTCACAAACACACAAACATTTTGTAATGGTAATTATTCCTACAATCATTATAAAATTGATTTTGCTAAATAGAATTAGTTTTGGAACGGAACGGACGGTTTCATAAAAATATTAATTTTGTCGAACAAACTTATCATTTAGCCCCTGTGACTCGGAATTATAGCACCTTAAAGAAGGAAAAAGCCATTTTTTAAATGTTTATCTATATTTCAAGTTCTGCTTAATGTTTTTTAAATTAAGTGACAGGAAAGCTTTAAAAAATCAATATAAAAGTTGTATAATTTTATACAATTTGATATTAAAATTTACAGTTATGTCAAATCTATAAAAAGTGTTCTACAATACAATCCTGGTTAAAAAAAAATGGAATAAAAAAGTTAATATATTTACGTTTTTTACTCATTTGAGAAAATTACTCCAGATTAAATTAAATTGTGCAATTTATTTGGTAAAAGTTTACACTTTATTTTAAACTTTTTGGAAAAGAGGCCTACAATGTCAAATTAAGTTTACCAATGGGTCGATTCAGAATTACATTAACAAGGAGTTACTATTAAATTATGTAGGTGCATTTAATTATTTTCAAATATTTCCTAAACTGCGATTATTACCTAAAGTTCTTCAGAACTTCAAAAACGTATTAGTCTTGGTTATACATGTATTAATCTAAAATAATAAATATATATATATCTATATATATATATCTTTATAGAAATTGGTATTTCTTTGAAAATGTATTCGGAATTTATTGTGCTTTATGATGTTATTATAATCAAAAACACTTGACAAAAAAGTAACAATTTCATGCGATATTTGAATTACAAAAAATATTTACTATTTGCGTACATATGATAAAACGAATATGTAATTTATTTACATTTTCTATAGAAATTTAAGAAATTTACATTTTTACCCTTTTTCCGAAAATTCAACATGCATGTGCACATTTATTTTGGGGTATTTATCTGTTTTATAAAATTTTGTGGTCTAGTAAAGAAGCATTTACCCCCTTTCCATTGGGGAAAAAAAATATTCCTTAATTACGCTTCACTTAACAAAGTTTTCTGATTTAAATAAGGAATGAAAAAAGATTTTATAATTTTTATTAATATATTATTATGCTTACGTATATATTATATAATATTATGTAATATTTTTTTTAGTTAAAAAAGAAAATTCAAAGTTAAACAAATCATAGAAAATACTCAATCAAAAATTATAAATCTACATCCATATTGTTTTTTTTTTCTTTAAAGTCTTATAAATCTCTACAATTTTTAAATGTGCCACATTTTATTCCAGTTTTCCCTTTCCTTTCGCAATATTATTTTTTTAATTTTCAATATAAAAAAAAAAATTAATCTCCATTTTAGTAACATCAAAATAGAAAGAAGCAAAAAAAAAAAAGAACTCCCAACCACTTTAAACTGACATTTTCATTTATTTAACAAAAAATTTAACAAAAATGTAAAACATGAAATTTTACAAGTTGAGTAGTTTTTAATAAATTTAAAGTCAATCATTATATGGTACCATGAAATTAAGCCACCAAATTAATATTTTTATATTATATTTTTATTGGAAAAATCAAAATTCATTATTATCAAAATGTCATAAAATATAGGTATAATATTATCTACCTGTTGCTTTTTTTCTATCGTAAAATAAAGTCAGTATATTATATACCATTATCCTATATAGTAACATAATAGCAGCAAATGACTCCAGATATTATCGTTAAAGTAACATTATATTGTGTGTGTGTATAATAATAACTCTTAATAAATTAAATGATCATACCATAACCTGTGAAAAGTTTTTCATGCAACACAATAGGATGGAAGTTTTCAATGGTGCTCTAACAGAATGGGATGTTGTAAAAACAGTATTCATACAAGAGATTAAAAAAAAAATTTAAACTGCCATGCTATTTTTGGTTAGGATTTTTTTTTTTTTGATGAAGACTGAGCTAACCGTGAATAATCACTAAACTCTAGCTTTCTAGTACATTTGTAGGAAACACATTTGTACATTCGTACAAATGTAGGAGAACCTATCCTACAAGAGTTGGTGTTAAGTTTACCTAGATTTATGTCACGATGATAGCACTTTGACGCAGTGCTGGATTAACAAATAAGCAAACTAAGCACTTTTTTAGGGCATCATGATAATTGGCTAGCCCTACAGAGAAATTTACAATGCCGATCAGTGTCACTTTTTCTTTTTCGAATGTAAAAGAATTTCAAACAAATAAATTTTTCTCAGGTTACTGAATTGTACACTGACTTTAGCCTATTGTAAGCAACTTTACTATTCTTGTACTGTTTGTACACCGACTTCTGATTTCCAAGGTACGAGGACTTCTTTGACTGTGCTATTGCATAATTATAGGTTGTTTATCAAAATGTCTGTATTTATTACTATAAATACAAGTAAATTTTCGCAAAATGTGGTATGTTTTCTTAGACTTTGACGATTTGGTGTCAAAAATCTTAGTGTCAATAATTTTACATTGCTAAAATTTTGTTTAAGTTTTGTTTTTTAAGTGCTTAGGGTGTCTATGGATCTTAATCCGGCCCTGTGAATCTGACAGGATAAGATTTTAAAAGCATCTCAGATTCATATCAGAGAGTTCACCCAAATTAGTTTCTTTCTTTTTAAACTTTTACCCTAAAAAAAACAACTTTATTATTAATTGAAAATTTTAATTAATATCGTTTAATCCTTTATTTTGATACAATTTCCTATGATTTTAGATTATATTTCATTTCGAATTTAATTTAAAAAGCTTGATATAACTTATTTTTAAATTTGGAATATGGAAGTGGAATTCTCTTAAAATTTTTTATTTTTGTTTATATAATATACGAAATTTTTCTCGCATTCATTTATTATACAAATGGTTGCATTATAACAAAAACACACGCATTTAAACTAATACAGATGCATGAATCAGCAATGTACAAAAAAAAAAAATAAAATATTAAAATTTAACAAAAATTCATACATACAATTTTAAGGTATTAGAAAACGTTTCTTTATTTTATTGAACGATATTTTCAATTTAATCTTTAAAATTTACATGAAGCTATAATCTTCATTAGTACTTCTAAACGGAAAACATCTAATTGACCCTTGATTAGACTAAATATTATGAAAGAACCAATTCGATCAAATATCCTACAAATTTATAGCTCCTCCACAGGATGTGATTTGGTTTCTTCAGAAAATTTCTTCATGACCATATCCGTAATCTGTAGATTCAATCTTACGACTTATCATGATCTTGTGTTATTCATGAGATCCGTTTTTTTTTTTTTAATTTATCAATAACGGTATTGTTGTAAGTTCCGTTTGTTATTTTTTAGGAGCTTAAATTCTTTAAATATTGTGTTCAATATAGATATATCTCTTTCTGATTATTTTGTTATATACCATCTCGTTTAGCCCGTGTTGATAAAGAATTTGAGTTAAATTACATTTTTATAAAAAAACAAAGCTAAAGATCCCCTCAGTAATATCATTTTTGCATGTTTTTTTTTTAGTAAATAAAATATACGTCTTGTGAAATCCTTTTTTTCCACAAGATACCTCAAAACTTTTTAATTCACAATAATAAATTCCATTAAAACGTCAATATTCATCTTATTATTTTAGGTATAGCAAACTAAGTTAAACTTTAAAATACTTTTAAAAATTTTCATTCAAATAAAAAAAAAACAAAAAATAAATAAAATTTTGAAATAAATGAAGAGAAATTTTCATAATGTAAGGGATGTTAATGCATCAATTTGAATCATTAATCAAACTCATGTCATTTTCAACAAAAACAAAAAGAAAAAAAAAAATAAAAAAAATAAAAAAAACTGTCATTGCCTCAATTTATCACATCAGTATTATGTACAGTATATTTTGTATGATCATACATATAAATGTAATAATCTGCATGAATTGTAAAGTACTCTTATTTCATTAGGACGGATACTATTCAAAAGTTCCCTATCGCTGTAAAAACTCTTTTGGAATAATTATGATTTTTTTTTTTTTTTTACATTATTGTAAAACATTTCGACTACATGTTACTACAAGATTGTTAAAAATGGAAATGAAAGTAATTCACGTCCATTCATATTAAACATTTTTAAATAACAAATTTATTTATATGTATATTTGGTAAAATGACGAATTAAATTTAAAGTTCTTATTACACACAATAATATATTGACAGTTTCATTTTATTTATTAACTTTAAATTCTTCTATCGAAGATCATTTAATACCATCTAAACATTATAAAAACTAATTAGTACCTTATATTGTTTTTTATCAGGTAGGACGGACGCATGTGTGGACAGACGGGCAGAGTAAAACTAATAAAAAAAAATGTTATATACATTTTTTTTAAATGTGCTAAAAATCTTTTTGGGTGTTGAGATGATGACATGATGTTCACTTTTATCATTTTATATTTTAATCTCAGAATAATTTAATCTAGTTGATGCTTAAAGTTGACTATTCAAAATTGAGTGCTCCTTTAATTCATTAAAATATTTTAATATATTAAATAATTGAATTTCCCCATAACACCATACATAATAATATAATTGATCCGCAAAATAATATGTGTGTGCGATAATAATTTAATAAGACTGACAACCATGCCAGTAGGTTAAGTTTTTTTCTATATCATTTCTTTATAAGCAAAAAAAAAACGAAAATTCTAACAGAAAAATATTTTCAATATTTTTGTATCAAGTATCCTTACTTACAAAAATTATGTATCTAGGAATCATTTTGTTTTTTTTTTTTTTAAGTATATCGATGCTGTTAGTGTAAACATGTTTAAAAGTGTCAAAGAGCTGGTTAACAGAAATTAAGAAACATTTTTCACGAACGTTAAAACCCAAAATCCAAAAAAAAATTGTCCAATTTTTACAGAATGCGCTTCAAAAAAAGAAAATTATGATTCATTGAGGCGTCTTTGGTCAATAAATCGTAGATTGTCGTATATCGTAATCAAATTAATCCTATAGTGCATTACTCTACGACATTTTATGAAACATGAAAAGATACATTAATTCTGAAATGGATTAATGAAGAAGACACCTACAGGTACTTCTTTTCAGGTTGAAAAAAATTTGGTAACATTTCAGCTTTCGTTATACAAGTTTATACTTTTTGTTACATGGTAGATGATTACAATATTTTGTAGTTGGTGAAAGAAAGTGTACTGCCAAATTCAGGTAATCTACTGGAACATATGTATATATTGAGAAAAAATGGTATTGGTAAATTGAAGTTTTGGCAGGCACAAGTTTATATTCTGATTGTCTTTGATTAAAACTTATTCTGCTATTTTTTTTGTCAAAGTACTATAGAATATTATCGGTCAAAAAAATTTTATTTTTTCCTTTGGATAAGGATGGTGAAAATCATAGAAAAATACTGTACGCGAAACAGTTATGTGGACTTTGACTCAATAAAAATACCAGTCCTGTCTTAAAAGATTAAAACAAAAGTTAGAGACACATCATTAATTTTGCACTAACTCATACTGGAAGTACAGACCTCCGTGAAGATGATCTACGTTTATAACCAAATCTAGTGGCCTAGTTATTTTAAGTCTTCCATTCGTGTTTTTGTAATGTATAGGAGTTTTGATGATTCTACATTTAGGTGCCGTTAAACGGATCTTATATTTTAGTGCATGATTTTTACTTCTTAGTGTTTTGTACATACCAAGAATCATATTACGATTTTACGTGAATTTTTAAATTATCGCCAAATTATAGGTAAAATATGTTATAATCTGTATAAGCTCGGAAATGCAACTCAATATTTTCTGTAATAAAAAAAAATTAAATATTAAATTTTTTATTTTAAAAAACATTCTAGTTGAAAGAAAATAATTTGAAAAAAGAAGACAGTAGACATATTATCTAATATGTAAGATACTTGAAATGCTAGATATATGTTTTGTTTTTTAATATCTATATTCAAATAACTATTTTGACAATTTAAAATATTTTTTAAACAAAAATAACAATATTTTAAAACGTCTTGTAAAAAATTTAATTTAAAATTTCTTACAATAGTTTTTATTTAGTCACGATTGTTTTCCTTACGGCCTTAATGTTTTATTTAATTTCTAAAATTAAAAATTAAATGTTTTTTTAAATAAATTTTTTTTTTTTTATATACCTTAACTAAAAAATTTTAATTAAAACATGAAAGCATATTGTTTTTAGTTTTTTTTTTTTTTTTATTATTAATGTAGAAGTTTTTTTCCTTAAGATTTTTAAAAAAAAAACTGCAATAATATTTTTATTATAATTGTATGAAAACGTTGCATAAATATGAATTTTTTGTATTATTTTCAATATTCAACACTACAATTTGAAAACAGTAGTCCTGCGATTAACGAATATTAGTCCATAACGAAACGACGTTTTGATATTAATGACTTACAAAATAAAAAGTAGTTGTATCTTTCATTAAGAAATGCTTTTGTTCAATTCTGTATAGCAGAATCAACTTATACCCAGAAATGCCATGATAATCACGTTTAAAAACTGTCATAATTGTGTCTGTCTTAAAACATTCAGTTGCAATATGTATTTGCTTGGACTAGAATAAATCAAATAATTGAATGTCTTTATACTTAATATCTCCATTCTTCAATAATTTTTGTTGTGATAAGTACCAATTACCATTAAGTCTAATAAAGCTTCAGTATAGCTAGTCTAGTAAAGCGTCTAGTATATCTTCACGTTATATTAAAACAGACCGTAAAAATTCTTTTTAAAAAACTATTTAGGTTTTTTTTTTCTTATCTATTATTTGTGTATCGTATAAGTGGGAGGATTCCTGTATATGTTATGTTTAGAAGAAGAAAAAAAAAACTTGTAATAATATTAAAATTTTTTTTCTACAAGTTTAATATCAATAGATCTCTTGTAACCTAACAATATTCTTAAAAAAAAAAAAATTTTTTTTTTTAAACTTAAGTAGAAAACTTCAAGAAAATAAAAAAGAAGAAAGAAAGAAAAAAAGAAATTAAATTAAAGTATCTTTTAACTTTTTTATGCAACAAAAAAAAAAACACAAAATACAAACAACATAAATGTTATATGTAGATTTTGTATATTATGTTAAGTCACAAGTGTTTTGCGTTTCTGTAAGTAATCATAAAAAGAAAACAAAAAAAAAAAAACCGAAATCTTGGAAAAAAAATACTTATCTCTTTCTTGCATATGTTGTCTCTTTTTTTTTTAACTATATTAATGCACTTAAATATGTGAGAGAATAATCAAAAACGTGTCCTTTTCAAATAAAAGCGATATAAATAAATAAATACTAAAAAAAAACTAGGAGAAAAAAAAAACGACAAATAAATAGGAATAAAAATAGGAAAGAAAAATATATGTATATACAAGAATATACATAAAGAATGAGAAAAACTTTAAACTATTTAGAAAGAAAATTCCATTTCCTCAAATTTAACAAAAAAACAAAAAAAAAACGAACAAACAAAAAAAAAAAGGACAAACAAAAATTAAAACACATACAACAAAAACATGAAACAAAAACACATAAAATTTTTTCTGTAGATAAATTTTAAATAAAACCATTTTATGAAAACTTTTACAGGGTCAATTACACTATAGAAAATATTGTAATTATTTAAAGTTAGACGAATTTTAGGAGTTATAAGAAGAAAATGTAAACTGTTGAAAGTTTTACTTTTTACTTACATACAATAAGATCATGTTCAAAAACATGTCATGAAAAATGCAGTGGAAAATATTATTTTAATAACATGTTCATGTAAAAAGAATATAATGGTATGGTAATGTAAGACGAGGACAAAGTAACTTACCTGATCTCAAATCAGATAAAGTGTTTAAGCGAGGTGAAAATGATTGGCGAGTGTCAATAGATGGAAAATAATTCGCGTTAAATGGATGAATATTCAAAGTGTTTGGTTTCTGGGTAACTATCATAATCCTTTAACTTTAGCTTCAATATCCAGGAAATGCAATTATATATCGACTGAAAACCATTCTTGTTCTAAACTCGTAGTAGATTATAAAAAACACATGGGATATGCTGATCTTTTCGATATGCTAAAATAATGTTATGCAATTAGATCACAAATACCATAAGTGATGGCACAGAATATTTTGGAACTTTATAGATACTTTAATAGTCAATTTATTTATTTTATATCAACAAGTGTGCTCGTCAAATCTAAAATTAAAAAGTTTTCCGGCTTGTAGTAGTTAATGGATAAAATAGATGCTCATCCTTAATGCTTCGAAATATGACCTAAAATTGTAAGAACTCTTCAAAAATATAAAAAAATATAATTCCTTTGAAGGTACGGTATGATAAAAATGATTATATGCCTGAGCGTACATCGTCCTTTCGATGTTTACATTGCAATACTGCTTAGAATGTGCACAGAACATTATGGAAATGTAGTTCCTGTAACGTGGAATTGTGTTTGAACAAAGGCACTGAAACAGCCTACCACAGAAAGTAAACCAAATCCCTAGTGGTTATTCACGCTAACCATATTCTGCAAGACATTATGAAGGATGTAACTTTAATTTATTTTTTTATTTTTATATATATATTAAAGTTTACAAACCTGAATTATTGAAATAAAAATTTAATTTACTTAAAAAAATAATTTTGGTCCTCAAAGGAATAAACATAAAAAATATAATAGAGAATCTTTTTAATTTTTTTATAATCTTCTGTATTTATCTTTATTTTATCTATTGATGTGTTTGTTCCACTTAAGATAGATGAAAAGATGAAAATTGTAGTTTTTTCACACAGTCTTTGAGTTTGGAGCGTTTTTAAAAATTTTGATAAGAGTTATTCGATAAGTTTTAGGAATACATAATATAATAAGACATCACTTATTATTTAGCACTTTTAATTTTATTCTTTTATTTTTAAATTTTAATACCGATAATTTTCATTAATTTTGAATCGTTCGAGAAACTATACAACACCCTTAATATTATAAACGCAATTTTGTAATTTATAAAGTAATAAAATCGCTTTTTTAATACTCGTATTACAAAAAAAAAAAAAAAAAAAAAACAAAATAAAAAGTAAAATAAAAATCTTTAGATTTAATTTTCGGTTCATTTAATTTTCAACTATTTTTATGGATGTTTTAGTTTTCTTTTAAGTTTTTCTTTACTTTTCTACTTGTTTTCTAATTTTTTTTTTTCAATATTTTTTACACCAAAAAATAGTTTTCCGCTATATATTATATATATTGATTTTGTTTTTTTTTCTTTTTTTGTTTTGTGCTTTGGGAAAAGGAATTATCCTATACTAACAATAATAACGACAACGGCAATAACACAGAAAAATAAAAAAGACAAGGACAACACTACGTTAAAATATAAGCGAGTGTCATATTGAAAAAAAAAAAAAACAATTTTTTTTTTATATTTTAAATTAAAAAAATAAAAAAGGAAGGATAAAAGGAAACTTTCATACTATTTCAAGAAGACACAATATAATGAAATTTGATTTTATTTTGAAATATTTTTATTTTAAGTTTTCCTTTAGTTTTTAATTTTCTCGACTAAATGACTGAAACGTGGTGGAAAGCACACAATTTTCATATTTCTTAAATTTTTCTAATTTAAAATTGGAATGCGATACGATGCGACAGAAAAACCGGTGTTTTTTTTTTTTTTTTTTGGAATTCAGTTTATCTAAACATGTTTGAGTGAATATAATATGTCCAAAGAGTGTGTCCAAAGTGTAAATCTTTTTTTAGAATTCATGTTTTTTTTTTTTTGTTCTTTTATTTTTATACTAAGTATATATATTAAAGGATCTTGAAAAGGCTTACACTGTTGAATTTGTAGTTAAAAAAAAGTTTGTATTAATATTATAATAGATATGTTTTAATAAATTTTTTTGGTCTAATACATTTATATCTAAAAAAAAAATTTTATCTGCTTCTATTATCTATGCATATAAACTGTAATTCATATTGGTAAAGTGTTTTTCGATTTTTAAGATTTACCGTCAAATTTTACATCACATGATATGATTTAATTTGTTCATATATTACTGTAGTGTAAAAATATTTTTAGGTGTTTTTTTTTTATGTATAGCTTTAAAAAATCTAATAATAGAAAATAATATTTAATATTTTGCTTGCAGGAAGCTTTAAACAATTGGTCGGATACATAAAACTGAGGGTGAATTCAAATCTTATACTTTTTCAAATAAAAACTGCAAGTTGAGGCGTAATATTTGTTTGAAAAAATGAGAAAAGCATAAAATATCATTAAGTAAATGAAATTTTATCATAAACATTTATTTAGATGATTGCCTAACTTTTCTTATAGATACAAATTTAATGAGAAAAGTGCATTAGACCAATTTGTGTTAAGTAAATATTTATCAACTTGTTTAAGAAATAACATATTGAGGTGAAACAATTTGGTTTACGTTTTTTTTTTTTTATGTAAAAAAATTCCTAAAGAATTTCAATAACATTTGGTTCTACCCAACATGATGCAAAAATATTTAAAGAGGATTTCCCATTTTCCCACTTTCTTTTTTTATTTTTGTGTTGAAAAAGAATTAGTTGCATGCTTAAAAGTAGGTATTGCGAAAATAACTTTTTTTAAATTAAATTTTTTTGAGAACATTTTTTTTTTTCATGTAATATATGTATATCTAGGTATCGTTCTTTTAATCTAAAATTATTACTTTTGCAATACAATTATGAAAAAAAAAAAAAAAACGAATAAAGAAGTGTTAGAGAAGAGCTATTGCAGACGCATTGCAGTTTTGAAATGAAATTAAAATTTTCTATTTTATAAATGTACCCATGTAACATCAGTAGTATACAACGTAGTTAAAATTAGTTTTATTATCAGAAAATTTAAAAATTTTCTCTTTTTTTTTTTGATTTTTATTTGGTATTGTTTTGTTTTTTTTTTCTTTTTTTTAATGAATTCTTACCAAAAAATTTAATTAAAACAAAAAAAATATATATATTATATACATGTATATATTTCTTTTAAAATATAGGTACAAAAAAATAAATAAAAATTTGATAAAAAAAAAAAAGAAAAACCATATTTTCTATTTCTTTGATATTATTTTAAAAGAATGATGCGTTGTGTGTGTATTCAGTTAGGAACTTTAGTATTGATTTTGGTTCAAAATCTTTTAAGAGCTCTTCGGTGAACTGACTTTTTGAATACTTTCAATATATATATCTCTGATATATTTCGAAGCTCTTTTCATTTAATTCATATTTTTATCGCTGTATCAGGATTTTAAAATTTATAAAGCCAAAAACCGTTGTACAAATATTTGAATACTTTTTTAATATATTTAAGTTTAGGGAATTAAATAGTTGCTGCAAGTCTATTCAAATTTCATCCTCCTTTATTCTCAGTTATTCCTTCAGTCCTTTTTTCGGGTTAGGGTTTGAGATACTAGCATTCGTACTCAACCCGAACTTGTGGTTTGATGTGATTAATAATTAAAAATCCATTGAATACCTTTCTGATCTAAGTTATTTTTATTTAATTCTTCGAAACAACATCAAACATCATAACGAAAAAATTATTACGGTTTGTGCTACAGAATTAATTAGTTCAATAAGGTTAGTTTTTAATTATTGTAGTTTGTAACAACAATGGCATTTATTTCTAAGACTTTGTTTTAAACATTATTTTTTTTTTATTTTCCCAATAAAAATAAATCGTCATCCAAAAAATAACAGATATTATTTTATACATTTAAAAAATTTATTTAAATAGAATTTGATAATTTTAATGTGCTCCTTATAAGAGTATTTTTTGTTGTTTTCTAAAATTTCAGTTTTTTTAAAACTAATTTTCGTTTACAAAATTTAATCTATCGAGAAACTTAAGAAAGCGTTTATATAATTTTTACATGTTACATTGTTACATCACATTTACATTTTTATATTTAACATTTAAAAATTGTTTACCTACACATTTTAAAGTTTTGCAATATATTTATTTGTTTTATACCGCAATCAATTTAAATGACTCTGTAGTAAAATAATAATAATATTAATAAGAGTACTATAATACCAATAATAATAGCCGCTACAATGACAGTAGGGGTTACCTTCAATAATTACCTCATGTAGTAAGGTGTTATATACTACTACATGTTGTAATTGTTGTAACGGCTATAGTCACTGTTAGCAAAATAGTAATAATAATAGGCAGATTCATTGTTTCCTTGCAGTCCCACTCCCAATTCAATGTTTCCCTCTATCATTTCCTATCCCTCCTAGCCAATATACTGCGTTCGCAGGTAAGGGTTCCATATCCCATTATATTCGCCAAAGCGGGAGGTGGGTTTAGTCAGTAAGAATCTGACACTACCAAGGGGGGAATTCTTGGTGTCTTTGGAAGGTTCCCAGCTCCCTTAGGGAAAAAAAAATTAATTTAAAGATTTGTTGTGGAGTTCTTTTTTACATAAAACAAGGTAGGCATGCCTTTTTTTCTATCAAAATTAAAAGAAAAAAACAAGGTAGAATGTAAACTAACGGTTTTTAAAGGAGAACATTTTACAAAAGGCAATCCAAAATGTTTAAAATACTGTGACTTGTACCAACCTTTGTAATATTTTTCTTAGAATTGCATATAAGAGGTAAAAATTTGAAAAATTAAAAGACTCTTGCTTCAATTTTAACGGAACTCTACGTAATTAAGAAAAATCATTAACACAATATGTGAAATTATAGTAGGTTAATCATAATGGGTAGGTAATCGTAGCTACATAAAAAAATTGCTCCACAATGAGACAAAAAAAAAAAGATTTGATTTTGAAATTCATTTTGGCGCAACGCAAAGATGTTCTATAACAAAATTTAGTTTTAATATCCATATGTCCCATATTGGAAATTATTACAACATTTCTCCAAATGTTTTTTTAAAATTTAAAATGTGTCAAAAAACAAGATGAATATTATTCAAATATACCTACTTATAAAGCAGATTTTTCTGCTTGGTTCGAATTCCACACACGTCGTAAAAGTTATTTCCCCTTACGACATTTACAGCCTGAACAGCAAAGGCTGTGTAATTTCCTATCCACATTTATTGGCAGATAAATGCATTAAAAAAAAAAAAAAACTCTTAAGTCTTCAAGAAGTAATATTTTACTTTTAACTTTTAAATTCTGCAATTAATTGTAATATTTATGCCTGTAAACTTATAGTTGTACTATTGAAAATTCAGGTTTCTAAAAAAAACGCACTTTTTTATCGAAATTTAAATATAATATCTATGTATTTTTGCCGTTCACTAAATGGTTTTTACCTAAACTACAAACATAATTTGTAAACGCACAATATAATGACAACTAAATGAATTCAATTCTTCATTAGCTTAGCAAAAGGTATTAAAATAGGTATCCCCATTTAACAACAGCAAAAAGGATGTGAATTTTTTTCATAGGGTCGAGAATAATTTTATAACTTTATAAAGAATAATTTTATATTTAATGGCAGCTACCCGAACCAGCTAAATTTTACAGATATTTTTGGGCTGTAACTCGAGACCATTTTGCAAGATTTCAAAGACCTAACTTTAATAGACACTGAGTTATTTTCATATAAAGAAAAAAGTTGTGTGGTAGCTGTTCGAACCCGGCAAACAGTTTTGAAAAAGTGACGTAAAAAAATATTCAGCCTAGTTCATTTATTCTTATTTAGAGTTATCATGTGGACGGACGAACGTACATGGCTTAATCGACTCAGAATTCGATTCTGAGCCGGTCCATACTTTTAGGCCTATATCTAGCTCGACTTCTTTAAGGTGTCATAAACGTAATGGCAAATTTATCAATATCCTTGAACTTACATTCATACGGGTATAATAAGTGCTTTTATGTACTAATAGTAAAATCAATTAATAGCTCGGACGCTAGTGCTAAAAGCTTATTACAAGTCTAGTCATATTGAGTATTCAAATATTATAAACGTAGTTTCGTTTACTTACCAGCTATGTACACTCATTTTGAAATTCAAATAAAATGCAAGCCATGTCAATTATAATTATTTCTTTAAATGGGATGATCGTTGGAAAATAATTATAAGCGATGGTTGAGTTAATGAGCAATCTTAAAAATTTTAACAATTTCTTAATATTCAATCTTTTAAAAGTAAAAGATTTACTAATTCTAATGTAATCAGTAAAACTAACAGAGTTAAAACTGGCTGTACATAAGATAACAAAAGAAAGATGTCAAAACAATAAAAAATTAATGCAAACTATCTGTTGACAACTCCTTTAATTTATGTTTTTGAAGTGGTTATTGCTTATACCTTGGCATTAGTTTAATCTTTTATGGAATTTCAAGGCATATCCACTGGTTTTTAGTATATTTCCAAAAATATTTTTAAAAAATATGCCTATTAGTTTCGCAATCTATTAGGGAGTTACAGCCCTTTGTCAAACTTTGAAAATGCCCTATTTTAAAATGTGTATATCTCAGCTTAACAGTTTTGCAATTTATAAACGTCATTCTACCGGGTTTTTTTTTGCTTTATAAATCAATATAAATATTACACAATTTTTTTAAATTTAGTATGTAAATTTGCCATTATGTGGAAACCAAATATTACATGATTTTTCTTCCTTCATAACTTCGACAGGCTTTCAGACAGCGACTTGAAATTTTTGGGGATAAGTTTTAAGTAGTATATGTTTCTTCAGAAAATTATTTTGTACCACAGGGCGATCTATTAGGGCTAAAAAATTCAAAATTTGCTATTTTTAAACATGTGTAACTGTGGCATCTGTACAAATTGTTCTTCGGCAAGAAATAACAGCTCTCAAAATTCTTAAAAAAGCCCTATATTCAGATGTATTTATATCTCATGAGCTGCATGGTAGTTTTACAATCTAAAAACTATAGAAGACCAGAAATTTTCTTACCTCTATAAAACAATATCAAAATTCTGCAATATTTTGTAATTTACTATTTAAATTTACTTTTATGTGAAAACCAAATTTTAAAGGGATTTGAATAGGGATTTAATAATTCCCTATTCCCTCAAATAGCGATATGATAATTTAAATAGGGATTTGAAATTTTGAGATAAAAACTTTAGAATTAGTGTAAGTTTTCTCAAAAAATTTTTTTATGCCATCCTCTGTTTAAAGAGGCTTAAAAATTGAAATTTTCTTATATTTAAACACCTTTAACTTAGGCATCTGTATAATTTTTTTCAAAATAAAAGGCAAACATTAAGGTTTTAACTTTTTAATTTTAAATGTCTTAATGATTTTTCTTAATTATGTAGATAAAGTTTCCATAATATTGATAAAAGTGTCCTTTATTTTTAACATTTTTTCTTATTATATGAAATTCTAAAAAAAAATTTCAATTTTTGGTGCAAGCCACAGTTCTAAACAGTTTGTATTGTCTTTTGGAAATGTGCGCCTTTAAAAACCGTTGGTTTAGATTCTGCCTTGTTTATATTTAACTCAGAAAATATTTGTTCAAAAACAAAAATAAAAAGTCTAATACATTAAGGATAACCAAGGAAAGCCGCAACTCTAACTAATCCAAATCGCATAAGAGCCAAAATATCTTATCAAAATTTGCTTCTAGTATACGTCCATCGCAAAAGAACAATCAAGTGTATCCTTAAAAAAATTAACGATTTCTGTACAAATATAATAAATAAATTAAGAAAGAATTACATGCCCTACATGCCAGATTAGGATTTACATGCTTAAGCTGTTACTCATCTTTCGCTTTCCGTCACCACAGTATTTTATTAGCTTTAGAGGATGTTGTTTAACTTGTTATTCGGTCTAAATGGCAAGCTTAATGCATTAAACAGTAGCTATACCCATCTAACCGTTCGTTATATATTTTTACATATTTTCACAACTTTAATTAAAACCGAAAATCTTTTAATTCTTCCAAAAAAATGTTGATACTCGCACTAAATCTATATTTTCGGTATAGTTATAATAATCATAGTAGGTATATGATTAAATATATCTACGTATATATTATGGTACAAATACACTTGTCTGAAATGTATGTATGTCTGTAAATTTATAGTTGAAATAATCACATAAATTATTAAAAGCTAATCAAATCATTTTGAATTTTGATTCATTTAATAATCCCAAATCTGTAAATATTGATGATGACTGCATTCAAATTCAAATATTAAATGAAAAAAAAGGACAATAAAAAACTGGAAAAATCACAACAAAAAAAAAAAATTAAACAAAATGAAATGAATCAAAATCGGATTAAAAGAAAAAAAAATCATGTTTGATGGTCTCAGAATTAATATTTTTTTCATTATGATATTTTACATTAGATACAGTTATCAGTTGGAATAAATCTATAAAATCTATTTATTATAACATCAACATTTTATACCATTTCTACTACTAAAACTATACACTAATATTAAAAATACAATCAATAAAATTAATAGGATTGCTACTACTATAATGTATCTAAAATAATTTTCGATTGATAGTTTTATTTTTTATTTTTTTTTTTTTGTTTCTGGCGATTAATGGATTTTCCCTCCTATTTTTGTGTTGTTGTTGGTTCTTTTTGGATTTTTGGTTTTAATTGAACTGAATTAAAAATTTTGAAAAGATGGATCAAAATCTGTAATAATAATTTTAATTCTCTACTACTACTGTTGTTGTTTTTGTTTTGTGTCTTGTTATATGGGAGCGCCACAAAATCCCACAAAAAAAAAAATCCGAAATTCAAAAATCCCAAAATACCAAAATTCTAAATTACAAAATCACAAAATACCAAAATCCCAAAACATCAAAAAGTAAATTTACAGATTTAATAACTATTTATAAAATAAGGGATTTGTTTAGTATGCGCTTCAAGCTGAAACTCATCAGGATTATTAAGAAAAAAATTAATTTGGTAAATATTTAAGAAAAAAATTAATTTCTACATTGTTTCTTGTCACAGGGTGATTCGCAAGTAAGTGCCTTGACATATACCACCCTGTACCATGAGGACAACAATTTTGAATGGGAGCTAAGTTGTGGGTCCAATAGTTTTAGAACTATAGAGCATTAAAGAAGATTTGGGGCTGTTTTCTTTGTTTTGATTAAAATACCCATAACTTCTGTTCCGAACAAGAGTTTAAAAAAGATTTTGATAAAATGAGAAAGTAACTTTAATGTATTTGTCTTAAATCTTTACCTTTTTTAGTTTTTGCCCTAAAACGTTTTAAAGTTAAAAATTTTAATTTTTTTAAAATTTTTTTTTATAGAAAAATGTCATTTTGACAGTCACTTAATTCAAAAAAAAATTTTAGGTGTTAAAATATTCTAATAGCCCTCTTTTCAAGCTTTAATTTGATATAAATTACGTTAAATTATCTTTTACCGTTCAAAAGATAAGACGAAAAATAAACTACTTATAACTCAACTTCAAATATTAAGTCACTTTAAAATTACAATCAGTTCAGTAACACAGTAATAATAACAGTTACAGTCGCAGTAACGATTTTTTAGTATGAGAAGTGGAGTTCTAAATTTAAATGGAGTTTTAGTTGGTTATGAAATCAATGTTATACTCTTATTGCACAATATTTATATATATGTATGTATGTGTGAGATTCTGAATTAGAGAAGGTTTTAGAGTTAAATTAAAAATCAAAGTTATACGCTTTTTCGAAAATACTTATATGAATATGCGAGATTCTGAATTAGGAGGTACTTTAGAGGTGGAATCAAAATCAGGCTTTCGTTACGTTAATTAGAATTTTATGCCTTTTACAGAATATTTACATATAGGTATGTGTCCTGTATTGAAACGATTTTTAGTTAATATATGAAATCGAAGTTATATGCTTTTTTCGGAATATCTAGAAAAAGAAATATAAATAATATATGGGCATATATTATTCCTTTTTACATTTTTTTTTCTACAATTTTTCCATTCAATATTTTTTATTTCAGTAAATCGACCTACGCGTCCGAAATAAAAAAAATTTAAATGAAATTATGATAACCGCTTTGCGATTTTTGTATTTTGTGATTTTGGGATTTTGTATTTGCTATTTTGTGATTTTGGGATTTTATATTTGGTGTTTTGTGATTTTGGCATTTTGTTTTTAAGGGTTTCGTGGCCAACCCGATATATAATAATCGAAAAATGGTATTTTTATCAAAACACTCTATATATAGCTGATACTGATAGCTAACTCCCTTAAGCCTTTTCACTTTCTATCCTTCTCACCAATACTTTAATTGATTTGATTTTATGATATTATGATGATGGAGAGGAATTTAGAAATCATCTGTTTTATGATCCTCTTATAAATTTCAATGACGGAATTTTAATTCAAAATATTCGAATCAATTCAGGAAAAACAAAAATTTCTTTCTTTTTGTCATATTTTTATTATATTGATTTAAATTTGAATTTTTATTTTTTCTTTTATGAAATTATTTTATAAAATTTTACAAAATAAAAATTAATATACCGTGAAAAAATTAAAATTAGCTTAGCTAAAAACCATTATAGATAATATAATGATTGTATTTTTATATGTAAAAATTTATAGTTATATATATACTTATATATAAATTATAACTATAAGGACAATAAAATTTGATTGGACTTTTGGTATTGGATTAAATTAAGATAAAATAGCTATAGTCGGTTTTATAAATAAAAACAAAAGATTATTAAAGATTAGCTTAGTTAAAAAGCAAGTTAAACATGCTAGAAAATATTCTTAATAATCATTTATTCTTAAACTAAAATTAAATCTGTTATATTTTGGTTATACTGATAAAAAAATTAAGAAAAATAAGAGAGAGAATAACGTTATATTTAAAATAACCTTAAAATTTAACTTAAGTTGTAGTGGTTCAGTTACCAAACCTTTTAATGGGAGGATTCAACCTCCTTACAAACTTACAAATCCTTTGATTATTATCTCCTGCAGGAACGTACTATATACTACTGCATGTTGTTAGGGATTCATTGTTATAGTTCTTATAGACGACATAGTCCTTTTCCTCAATTTATAAGTTTTATCCTTACCAATATCCCTAATCAATATACTGCATTGGCAGTTTTATGCCATATTAGGGCTTTCATGCCATTATATTCGCTAAAGGGGAATGTTACCTTATGACTCATGAGACACTACCAAAATGAAAATTGGACACTTTAAAGGTAAATGAAAAATCATACATTACCAAGTGAGTATTCATGATCACTTTGGAAGGTTTCCACTTTCTTTACAAAACAAAAAACTAGAAAATTTTAGAGAAAAAAATTTATACTTAGAATTAAAATGATAACACAATACCATATGGTTTTAAATAATTTTATTTAATCCTTCTTGTGATCCTTTTTCTGCATTTTATTTTTAAAATCTGTAAGTGATTTTCATATAATTCATAAAAAGAAAAAAAAAAAAATTTGTTTATAAATAAAGATATGAATGAAAAAATGGTAACAGATGGTAAATCCGAACTTATAATTGCTTTAACTTCAAAAGAAAATACTATACTATCTTTTATAGAGCGATTTTATTAAAATTCTATATCTTTTTGATAATATTAGATTGTATAGATACCATTGTATTTAGAAGAAAAAATTTAATGATGACCTTGTCATGACCTTGAAAAATTCATAAATAAAAAAGTAGTACAGAAAAATTAAAATAAAAATTATTTATATATAATATTTGAAATAGAGTTTTAGATAATGAAATGATGTTTATAGCTAATTAAAATCGATAAAGAGCTGTTATAGCACTTCTTAAATTTAATATCATTATGCGGTCCCTTTAAGTAATTTATTTTGAAATATCTTTGGATACTCTGACGTCATAGAATGTTTTACTTGTTTCAATCTCCCTAACTACGTACAACCATTTTTTCGTACAAAAAATAATATCCGAAAATAGAAAAAACTAAAATATCTTAAGAATACAATAATATGATAGTATCTAATCTAATGTAAAACAGATATTTTTGTCCGCATAAAAATAAAAAGTATTTTTAAAGTGTGTCTAAAATTATCTTTAGATTCACTTGATCAGGAAAAAAATGGTTTCAGTACAGGGTAAATGTCATCTAACGAAAAAAAAAAAATTTACTTTATGTAAAATACCCTACTACGCAGGGACTAACTACGCAGACTTGACATGACTTGTATCATAACCCTGTATATAGTCTTGCCTCTTCGACTATATACAAAAAAAGAATAATAATAATAATAATAAGAAATGGTGACTCTCCGCTTACGGTCAGGGATGGGTAACTGGTTGTGTGATATTATCATTAAAAAAAAAAAAAGAAATGATAAATAATTCTTTAACGTTTTAGTGTGTTAAATGTTGAAAAACTTAAATAATATTTTGTTATTATTTTGCTAAGTAAATATTTTTAAGTAAAAGAAAAGTTTTGAAATGTTTCAACCATTTCGATCACTGAATCATCTGAGTATTATACAACATAGTTTCTAAGTCTATAAGTACATAATGGTATGGTTAAAACTGCTTATATAGCAATATACAATATAAGAAAGAAATTAGAAACGTTTATTCATTGCCGTTTGAATATTATTAAAATGGAGTGAATTTAAAATTTCCGAAACTTTGAATTGGGAGTGGGACTTTTCGGAAACAATAAATACGCCAATAATTGTTACTACTTTGCTATCATCAACAGTTTATAACATACAGTAGCATGTAACACCTTTTTGCTCGAGGTAATAATTGAAAGCAACTTGCCTCACTGTCACTGTAGCGACTATTATTATTAACAGTAGTATTTATTATTATATGATGTACGTTATTACGATATACATTATTGTGATAAGAAATGGGTCCTTTTATTTTTGTGTGATCTGATTGAGATTTGAACAAAATATCCTTCTATTGAGAGAGAGTAGAGTATGATTTGATGGAGTTTTGAACACAATATCTTTCGATTGACAGACTGACGATTAAATCACTACGTCATAAGTCAAATAAAACAAAATTTTATGTTATATACACGTACATAAAAAGCTGTGTAATTTTTTTTTACTATACTTATACATCCTTTATGTATATACTATATAGTATATACCTACCTATTTATTAAAAATCAAGTGATTTTCCAATTGTAACTAAAATTAAGAATGGTTGGCTAACTCATATTTTTCTGAGGGGAAATATAATTATGATCATATTGTTTTTAATTTATAAAAAAAAAAACTGTTTTAAATAGAAATAATAATAATATATTATTTATAAACTTTCAATTACAATATCATAAAATACATTGAATAAAAATAGTAAAAAGTACAAGTTCTTTATTTTTTTTTATGGATTGAAGACCGTAATAAAAGTTTTTTCTTTTTTTTTCTTGCATTGTCTGCATATATAATACATAATATTTTAATTTAATAATTTATTTTATATCTAATTTAGAATTTAATATCCCAAAAACAATAATAATTGTACTGAAGAACAATATAAATTTTTAAAATGCATCATATTAAAAGAAACCCCCGGGTATATCCAAAAGAATACAGTATACCAATTATATTATACATATAATGTATAAATGGTATACACATTATGTACATAAAATAATAGTATATAAAATATATTTTTGCCTTTTTGTAAATTTTATTTTTGTTCTATTTTTTTGTTTTTTTTTTTTGTAAAACTCACGAAGAACATTATTTATACTTAAGATGTTTATGTTGATCCCTGATGTCAATATTGCTAATTTGTATTTTGTAGAAAGAATCAAAACAATAACGGTTCATATTATATTAACAAATATAATAATATTATGTTTGATATATACCAATTATGTACACATACATACATAGATATACATTCAATATAGTAGTATGATATGATATTTTTTGTTCAATAAAATCATATGACTAACATTGAATACTAACAAGTAGATACAACTGGATAAATATAACATCATTGAAATCAAAAAGATGTCCTTATTGGAACAAAGAGAAAAAGAAAATACGAATTAAAACAAACTGCAAAATTATAAGACGTAAGTGAAATTAACAGTGCTACAATTTAATATAAAAAATTATATCACAGAAGGATATAGCATGTATGGCATGTATATAGGAAAATAATCCTAGTTTTAAGATGAGTTTTTTTTTTGGGTTATTCGCCTGCCACATAAAAGTAACAACAAACTTACATAGCCCTTTCTTTTCAGGCGCGGCTGTAAGTGTCGTAAGGGTGAATTATTCTTACGACGTGTGTGGGTAAATACCCACACTCCCTCGGTGTTTTCAGAGTATTTTATACGCTATTACCCATTAGGCCCCTAAGCCAACTAATATTGTCGGAGCTAAATATCTGCTATCTCAAAATAAAATATATGTTACCAACTTATATGTTTACTTAGTAATATAATGATTGTTTCTTTTGTTATACAGTTCCCTAAAAATTTTACGATTCCGGTTTATGATTCCAATGCAAGTAAGGAGTGAAAAATAATATAATATTATGTATGTATACTTAGTATATTTTATATATAGCGTATCCCAGCTAAAATCTAAGAACCCTATACGCTTTGAGACAGGTAGAGAAACTAAAAACTAGCAAAAAATTGTATCGGAGGGGAGGGGAATCTATTCCGCACCGTTTTCAAGATATATAGGGCTTTTAAGATTTTTAATAATCATAAAAAAATTTATATCTTTTAAAACTTTAAAGAGATACAACTTTTGCTTTAGAGAAATACAACAAAATACATTTTGTGGAATAAATTATGGGGTTTTATTTTGGTATACTAATGATCTATATTATGTGCGGCAATTACAAAGTTATGAAAGTTTGAAGTGTTTTAAACATTTTTTTTCTTATTTCAAACTCAATTTTTCTTTTGAAGCATTCCATATTTGAGGTACTTTTTATAGCATATTTTGAAAGAGCGTTTCAAGTTCTTTACTTCTAGAGCTGAAATGATTTTTTCTCTATTTTGCACCGTTTTAAAAATATGAAGAGTAGGACAGTTTGTTAGTAGATACCACATTTTTTTAAATAAATAATAATTAGGTAAGTAATTTATTTATTAAAAACTTTCTAAATTCTATCTATCTATCTATAACAATTCTAAAAATCTATCATGTCGATTAAAAAATCGGAAAAAACAATATGAAATTCAAATCGTATCGTATCAAATCGTATGATAACTTTTTTGAAAATATAAAACCTATGGTTACCTAAACCTAAATTAGTATCATCTATTACATACACCGTGTATAAGCTCAGTAATACTAGTATCTATGTTGTGTTTTTTTTTTGTTTATTTCTAAAAACAAAAAAAAAATGGACCACTAATAAATTTTTTATACTGCATCCTGTTTTGTATTATCACAGGTATAGCTATAAAGAAAAATTGTGATACCCAAGCATTCAAGTACTTGTCTCATTATTATTTAATTCAATAAATTCAAAAGGGGGCATTAAAAATTAATCACTGTTTTTTCCTTAAAAAAAAATTAAAAGAAAATTTCACAAGAAAACAATCACAATTGAAAATAATTTTTTATTTCTCTTGTAAACATTCTTAAAGTTTTCATCTTGAATGTAACAGACATTTTTAAAATTTAATTCTGTTACATAAAGTTTAATGTACATAGATCTGGTACATAGCAAAAAATCTGTGCATAATGCTTTACCATAATATTTTTGTTAAAATTTTTAACTTCATCATAAATAGATTCTCATAAAATGTTCACATTATACTTTAATGCACTATATTGCATATAATTCGTCAATCGCAAACTAAAAATTCTCAAACAATCTTAACTTTACCTTATGAAATGTTCCTTGCTTCTGATCAATATCTCCTCGAAATTATTCTTATTGTCTAATAAAATAAAATATAAATACCTAATATAAGTATATAACGTATAAAAATAATATCTGTTGTATCATTGTATCCATATCACAAAATGGACATACAAAAGGTATTCAATAATTTATGTGCAGTATAATGGTTTGTGCAGATACACCATAATATAAAATATAGGTAACATAATAATGTTATATTTAACTGAAATCTGAATTCACTTACTGAACATTATCACTAATATTAGAATTTTTTTTATGGATAAAATAACCGAATTAACTTACAACAGAAAGATTTCAGCGTGATTTGGGAAAAATAAAAACATGTGAATATCACGTGTTACCTATAAGTGGTGTACAAATTTTTGTTAGTGTACCATTAAAAAATAATTTTTTAGAAAATTATTACTGAAAATTCATATTAAGATCTGATGGATTTGAAGGATAATGATCCTGATTTAGTTTTGGCAAATTATAATTTAAACATTTTTTTTTTTATTTATATTTAATTACCTACATTTTTTTTTTTCTTTAGTTTATTCCCTTTATTGACAAGGTAATTACGTAGTCTTTCCTTTCCAGGTGTGGCTGGATAAAATGTCGTAAGGCGGAATTAATTTTATAACGTGTATAGGATTCGAATGCAAACTCTCTTGGTATTTACATCATATTTTATATGCTGTTACACATACCCACTAGGTCACCGAGCGCCCGCATTTTAATTATTTTAAGTTCATATAGATAATATTTATGGAATCATTTAGTCCTAATTAAAATATACTTGAGAAAAATAAATGACATTTTTACCTATCAAAGTATAAAATAATACTGAATTAAATTTTTTTGCATATAGGAAGGTAAACAAAATAGAGATAGGCTAATATCAAAGCTGCAAATTGAGTATTAAATGGTCAAAATTAATATCAAAATTTTATTAGTTAAATTGTCATTACTTATAATAAAATTACCAATAAATCGTTAGTTTAAACTTTTTGATTCGATTTAAATGTTTTGACAAAATGAAATATTAATTAATAATTATTCTAAAAAAAAAAAAGGGGCCTCGGTGGCCTAATGGGTAAGAGCGTATAAAAATACGCTGTCAACACCGAGGGAGTGTGGGTTCGAATCCCACACACGTCGTAAGAGTTATTCCCCCTTACGACATTTACAGCCACGCCTGAACAGGAAAGGCTGTGTAATTTCCTGTCCACATTTATGTGGCAGAGAAAAATATTAAAAAAAAAAAAAAATTGAGAAGTAATAGAGATGACAAAAGATAGATATATTTTTGATGACCAATAACTCAGAAGTTCCATCCCAAGCTATCACCAAAGTATTAACTGACACCAAAGTTGTTTAATATCACAAAAAAGAAAATGAATTTTCAAGAAACATTTTGTTTTTATAAAATTTTACTATCATAAAATATAGCGAGCAAGAATTTTAATTATATACCTATACTTTTTTTACTATCTAATGATTTTTCTTATCAAATCTTACATTATTTATACCAACAAAAATGAATTTTAAATAACTTAAAAGCTGTTTTCAAATAAAAACAAGGAAGAGTGTAGGGTAAACTGTGTCAACTCTAGGATTTCCGCACGAACATATATACCTACTATATTTCTAAAAAATTTAATCATCTTTTAGAAAACTTAAGATATCAATCTGACTTAATTAAGTATTGGTATATTTATTTGAATTTTTGGGTTGTATGACATTTACTCGTTTATGTTGTGAAAGAGTAACAAAATTTCACCGAAGTTATTACTATAAAACATGACCATCTTTTATAAGATTTCAGATATTTCTGACTTAATTAAGTACCGAGGCACGAGATATATTTATGTAAATTTATTTTGTTAGTTCTATATGACGGTTACTCGAACCTATTGCTTCGAATCAACAAAATTTTACAAAAGTTGTTGGCATAAAACTTGATTTCTTTTTACAAAATTCAAAATGCCTAACCTCAATAGACACTTAGCTATTTTCATATTAATAAAGAGGCTGTATAACAGCTATTCGAATGCACCGGCCAAACTTCCTTAATTTAAATAGTGAAACTAAAAATTTTACAAAAGTGATATAGTAAAAATTTGTTCTCCTTTATTTTTGGAGTTATTGTGTAGACATACCATAATATGTACTACACAGAGTTATCATGTAATACATGATTAAATCGATTCCGAATGCGATTCTGAACAAAAATATATTATTATATACTTTGTCATATCTAGCTAATCTACCTTTAAGGTATCACAAATGTACTGAGACTTACGTTCGTACTGCATATCATATAAAAATATCCTGAATAGTATATAAAAATATTCTTAATAAATATGTAATTTTTATTATTGGAGGGTTCCATCTCAAAGGAATTCTGAATGTTATACAAAAATATTTCGTCTGTTTTAAAAGCAAAAGGAAAATACAAAATAAATAAAACTGAAAAAAAAACCAACTAAGAACTATTTTTTGAAATTCTTCATTTTTTTTTTTTGTTCTATTAAACATAAAGTATATTAAAATGAAACAAGGCAAAAATTTTATTTTTCTTTTTAATGTCACGGTAATATTCACTAGTGAGAAGTGGCGAATACAGAAACATAACACCAGGTAACATAACACCTTGCCACTAATTATCTTTTATATATTATGTATATTTTTTATGTTGTTAAATTTTTTTTATTTTGTTACATTTTATTTGCTATAGATGATGTTGTTGTTGTTCTTGTTGTGACTTTGTTTTCTATATAATTATACCTATACATAAAAGTTCACTAATGTCGATATTATAATAATATGTTTACAATATTATTGTTGTTTTTTTTATTTGTTTTATATTTTATTTTATTGCTGTTGTTTGTTTTTTTTGTTATAATAATGTTACATTGATGAATATTTGATGTTTCATAATTTGCAATTCTTTTTGTAATGTTTCTTTTATGTTAAGTATTATTTTGTATCATTGTATCGTTTTGTTGTATCTTTCTTTTTTTTTTTTATTTTATTATTATTATTATTTTTTTTTTTTACAAATAATATAATAAAAGCTTTTTTTTTATTATTTTTTTTTTGAGGGTTTTTTTAGTATGGATGAGATGTTTAAGGACATGAAAAAGTATCTTTGTTGATATTGTTTCATTTTCAAATCTTAATGAAATTTTATGTTTGATACATATTTTTTATGTTGTTATTTGTATAGAAATTTTTACTGTTGTGATTCTTTGCTTATAACTTGTTCGTTTTTATATTGTTTTCAAATATAGGTTCGATTATGGAGTTATTATAGAAAAAGAATTAAAAGTTTCGAAATTTTTAAAAATTAAAAATTACCATTGAAGTATAAGTACTTAAACATGGGTTTGGTTGTTATTTTTAAAAATGGGTTTGACAGTCATTTTTTTTTTCGTTTAAAATATTTTTGCAGTGTGGTTTATTGGGTTTTTAATATTAAAACTACAGTTCGTTTCTAAATGATGCGTATAAGACACTTTAAAGCCAATATTCTACTGTTTTGATGCTTGAAAATTAAAACATAATATTAAGTAAAACTACATATTAAATAAATTTAATTAAATACTATTTCATTTTAGTTTTGTTACATCATTATAAAATTTTAGCAATAATGAAATAAATAAAATGAAATTAGTATTATATAATTACATAATATTCATAATATTAAAGCATTATTCAATTACTATAGTACTAGTTTAAAAGTGATATATGGATGCGAAACTTGGGCAATAACTTAAAAAAATTAAAATGACCCTGAACATTTTTGAAAGAAAAACCTTTGGACCAAGGAGACTAAACGATGAAAGTTACATTAGTCGTAGTAATGAGGAAAAAGATATAGTGAAATTTATTAAAGTTACAAAAACTGAGGTGAACAGACCATCTAATACGAATAACAGAAAGCCGTGGGCAAAACAAACATTCAATCACTACCCGATACTAAGTAGAGGAAGAAAAAGGTCACGCATGAGATGGATTAATAATGTACGAGGTGAAAGAAACTGGAAAAATATAGTACAAAATGGAGGTGATGTAGTAGATGAACGAAGGTGAGTTGTGAATAAGATCAAATCCCATAATGAGACCTAGCGCCAAAAAAAGAAGAAGAAGAACTAGTTCAAAAATTTAATTTTTTGTAACTTATATAAGATCTATTAATTCTTTGAAGAATTCCTTGAATATTCAAGTCATGTATGGTATGTTTATTGTAATATATAGCCAATTCATGTATTGATATCATATACGTTGATATTATTATATTTGTTCAGGAAGGGGTTATATCAATTTTCCTGCTATTCGAGAAGAAATGAAGTATTGAGAAAATTTGAACAATTTGAGATTCGGTTATTCTTTTTTTTTTATGCCAAATTAATTACTCTTGTAAATGATGACTTCAAAATTAATGGAAATAGTTTACTAACAAAATAAATGATGTTTGGATTAAGCAACTGTCTGATACAAAAATTATGCAAGCATTGTAAGGTTAATGTAAGATTAATATTATGTAAGTCAATCATAGAAATATAAAGAACATAATTTAATCAAGTAGTGTAAAAACCAATGGATTTTAAAAATGCACATTTCCAAAAATAAGCATTTAGATAAAAGAGTAGATATATTAAAAAAGAAATTTTGATAATTAACAGAGAATTTTTAGTTTTCGACCCCTTACACCTCCTAAAAACTGCTTCGCCACCGTGACACAAAAATATTTCCTGAAATAACTTATACTCATTTCCAAAGATCTAACTCGTCTCAAAACTCCAAGCTTCTAAACTCAAACCATTTGAAAAATATAAAGCGTCCAAATTTTTGAAAATATTGAGTTTTACATAACGGTATATTAAAATACCGCATGGCAAAGCCACATATTTATTTTATATATATTTATAAAGTTTATAAAAAATGCTATGGTTTGGCGTTTTCAGATTGAAAATATGCTCTTATAGAACCCTAAATAGAACCCTTATAAAAAACAAGGTAGAATGTAACCTTACAGTTTTTAAAAGCACACATTTCCAAAAGACAATACAAACGTTTAGAATTGTGAGTTGCACAAAAATTTGAAAATTTAAGAAATAAAAATTTAAGTAATTTTTTGTAATAAGAAAAAATGTGAAAATAAGACTTTTCTGGAATTTTGAGGGGCTGTAAGTCCGTAACCTTATATAACTAAGAAAACCCGTTAACACATGTAAAAATATATTACTCGAGCTTTAATTTTTATGTTTTGCCGAAGAAAAATTTTTACAGATGCCTAAGTTACAGGTGTCTAAAAATAGCAAATTTTCAATTTTTGAGGCGTAATTACTCATAAACAGGGGGTGGTACAAAAAAATGTTCTGATCAAACTTATACTAGTTCTAAAAGTTCTTTTTTGCCTCAAAATTTGAAGTCCTTATCTAAAAGCGTGCCGGAAAGTAGAAAAATCATGCAAAATTTGGTTTTCACATAACGGTAAATTTAAATACTAAATTTAAAAATTATATATAATTTTGATATTGATTTATAAAGGTAAGAAAAATTCCTGTCGATGGCGTTTTCAGATTGAAAAAATGTTAAGCGGAAAATGAAATATACGCGTTTAAAAATAGGGTTTTTTCAAAGTTTCGGGGGCTGTAGTTGCCTGATGAATGGGGCTAGATGAAAAAGTTATTCCACAGAATTAATTTTTTTATGAGACCTACCCATGGCTAAATTTTTTTTCTCTATCCTTAACCGTGTAGAAGTTTTATAAAGAGACGGTGGGACGGACGGACAGAGTGAAACTAATAAGCACATTTTTTCAAAATTTTTTTGGAAATGTGATAAAAAGGCAATAAAATTAAGTAAGTTTATCACATCGATTAAAATATTGAATATTGTAACCGGATTGTATTCAAAGTATATCATATACAGTTGATTTACGTTTTAGGAATATAAAATAAAAATTATTTATTCAAAAAGGACAATATTCATAACATAAACAAATGCTTCCTTAATATTAACAAACAATAAATAGCTAAATTGTTTAAATTTATAAGAAAAATGCCTAAGATACAATATTTGCTATACAAAGTATAAATAAATTAAAATCAATAATAACCATGAAATTGAAAAATAAAAAATGTTAAATTTTGTAAGTATCTAGTATAAAATAAGTTTTGGATTGTCCCATCTGGACTTAATAAAATATTGTAAATAAATTATTATATCCTGCTCGTGTTTTTTATTTTTAATTTTTTGAATAAACAAAAAAAAAAAAAAAATTGATAAAGAATAATAAATTTATACATATCTCTATTATTTTTCTGAATCCAATACGAGAAAAAAACCACAATATACAAATTATTATTATATTTTCCTTGTCATAGACAAAACATATATTATATTATAATTATTTTTTTCACAACTAATGCTTAGCATCTTCTATAATATAAATTCGACGATTTTATTAATTATAAATTTAATTTATTATTCAGATCACTGCACATACTTCGCAACGTCACTGCGCATAAATTATAAGTAAGTACGAATTTTTCGAAATTTAAATTTCGCTTTTGCATTTTATACTGCAATTCGGACAGTATAAAATACTCGATAATTGGCAAGAAAAGAGGTCTGATATAAGAACGTATACCTGTGTGTATCACTAGTTAAATCTTTCATATTTAAAACACACAGAACGAAAAGAGCATTACATCAAAGAACACAGCATCAATTTATATATCTATAATATCTATAAACGAATGTTTTGTAATAATTTGAATGGTAACGAAAGATCTTATGATTCACTAAATTACCAAAAAAATTATCGATTTGTCTACCTAGGAGAATCAAGCAGAGTCGAACCGAAGACCTTAATACATTGAAATACCTATATTAAGTAGGAAAATAATAAATTTTTTCTGATAGATAATTAATATTATAATGACTACGTCATCAAGATAGGTAGGTAGGGTAGGTACGTCATCAAAGTATGCTGCAAAATGATAACGTCATTAGAATTAATAGCTGAATTAAAGTTATGAATATAACATGTTCTAGGAATTTTTCAAAAGTAGTAGCATAATATAGAACTGATCTTTTAAAATGAAAACAGCTTTACGAATAAATTAAATTATTATAATATATCTAGATACAATATAATTAGAAATAAAAAATCATTAAAACTATAAGTCATTAAATTACATTCTACATTAAAAATAACCCCATCTTTAATTTTTTTTTCTATGTTTCATTACATGCACAACACCATAAAGATAATTTTTACATGTAGGAATAACGAAAGAAATTAATTTTATATATAGAGTGTGAAAAGCAAAGAAAAAAAAAATTTAAAACGTAAGAAATGAATTCTTTGCCACTAGGCACCAGAAAAAGAAAAAAAATGACTGCAGATATATAAAATATTAAAATAAAGAGTCCGTTTTTTTTGAAAAACAAAAAACAAAATAAACGTTTCCTCATTCTTACAATTCTTTTTATTTTTTTATATATTTTTTTTTTGATTTTAGTACTTTTATATCATCACCAAATCTCTAGAGGATGTTCTGAGCTAAAACTAAGGTTTTGCCCCTTCATGCATGTTGGGAGAAGGAACAATTTTAAAGAGATGTGGAAATCGTTGAAAGGTTCTGTAATATTTCTCTTTGTTTTTATTTTGTTATTTTATATTTTGGTTATGTAAATGATGCTTCTCGCGTATGCTATGATAGAAAATGAATAAATTGAATAATATCTGACACGTATAGGATAATAGAAGAAAAAAAAATTATTTTTTACTTTTATTTCTTCCTTAATTAATACATAATTAAAATGTTATATAAAGGTTATATATTATTATAAAATGGTAGGTATTCAGAAATTGTTGCTACAATTATATAGTATTTCTGTATTCTATGTTTCTTATTCTATAATTGTGTTATTTTGTTCAATCTATGTATTATGTATACCTACCTACTAAATATATTTTCACATTAATTTAACTTTAACTTAATTTGTAATTGCATAAAGTTTTTAATACTTTTAATACTGAATGTTGCCGAAAATAATTTAACTTTTACTTTATAATGGTCATTAAAACTTCAAGATGCATTAACAATAAATGATCGACGTTTATGTTACATTTAAACGTTTTAAAACAATAAAATGGGATTTTAAATACAAATTTATTTTTCTGTTTAGGAAAAGACAGGTAATTCCAGAAATAAATTGAAATTTAAGTTATGATATTAGTATTCAAAGGAGGTTGGATTGAAATGCGAGAAATTAGAGTTCCGGCATATAAACAATAAAAATTTAGGAATTGCTTACGTTATCAATATTGCCATTATTATGCCATTGCCATTATTAATATTAGATTATTATGTATTTTACGTAGGTGCAGTACAATATAAAAAAAAAACCTTATATTACACAATTTTATCTTTTTTGTTTTCATATATTCCGCTAAGAATCTATAAAATATTTTAAGAGTTATAATACCATTTTTAATTTCCCTTCAAAATTTATCTCTTTAAAATTTTTACATATAGGAAGGTATGGTATATTTTTGTAAAACTATATTAAAATTAAATGTTACAACACTATCTATCTTATGTACATTAAAATATCACATATGTATATGTATATATTCAGATACTCACATGTAATTATACAATATATAAGAATTTTATTTATTCAAAAAAAAATTTATTTCCTTTTTTTAAAATAAATGGTGTAAATGTGTAAGGATATTTTTTATGTAAAAAATTATACCTTAAATACTCAATCAAACTAACATACATATTAAACTAAAGAAAAAAAAAAATAAACAAAATCAAAGAGTTTGGATACGGAACAGTATAGAGAGCTAAATTAAAAATAAGGGGAAAAAAAAATAAAAAAATAAATCAAGCAACAACGTAAAAGAAACGTATAGCCTGCAGATAAATAACGAATACGCCGAGCCGATTATAAAGTCTCATCTCTCATCATTTAAATCAGGTCATTCATTTCTTTTTCAAAAAACTCTAAAAAATAAAAAAATGTAAAATAAATCAAAAAAAAAAGAAAATTTAAATAATTTTTATTTTTCCTTCTTCTCAGCTTTTAATTTCGAAAGATATAAAATGAAAAAAAAAAAAAAAATCAAGGAGAAAAACATACAAATTCACAGTGGAACATCAAAAGATTTTCACTTTTTTATTTATGGTGAAGGACGAGCTCATTTTAGTTCAAATAATTTTTAGAATGTTATTCTATTTCTAAGAATTCGTTTATTAACATTAATCGAATCTTGTTAAATGTAAAAGAAACAAAAAAGAATATTCAATTTTATTATATGCTTTTATATTAACTCGTCGATGTCGGTTTATTTATTTATTTGTCATTCTGTCACGCTTTTTATTATCGTCGTAATCTGTTAGCAACATTTGTAAGTGTTGTATGGTGCAGAGGAAAGTGTACAGGTTTCAAAAGTGGGGGGTTATGTTGTTCGAATCCAGTTCACATGCAACTTTTTGTTTTTTTTAACTATGTATTCATCAACATTTTTTGAATAAAATATGTATATATTTTGTATGTATATATATGAATTTAAAACTTAAATTTTTATCTCTAAATTCATGCATACAATACACACGCGATATATTTTTGATCTTTTCTCCTATAATAGTATAATATTGATGTCCATTGCACATGGTGTTTTGTATTAGCAAAACACAATACATGCAATATGTTTATGTATGTTGCTAAATTATTTTGTTTACAACATTTGTTTAGTATTTAAATCAAAATATTTGCTCTTTTCAATGAGAAAAAATTTTTGAAAGTGAATTGCTAGTGCAAGCATTTTGGACTGTTATAATATAAAAGTAAATTGCTGGAATAAGGTTGAATAAAAATCTAGGAAATTTGAGGATCGTGTTTCTTTTTTATTCCAGCAATTTACTTTTATATTATAACAGTCCAAAATGCTTGCACTAGCAATTCACTTTTATATTATAACAGTACAAAAAGCTAAAGTTTGCTTTGCTTGCAATCAATTTTATTTTCTACTTTTTAGGGGGCGAATTCTGTTTCGATAAAAGCATATTTTAAAAAATATTTTGTTTTTACATTATTTTATTCTAGATTTAATTATAGCTTTGTTTTAAACTGATGTTAATCCTGTTTCTTGCACTTACACTATTATATGTGGCCTTAAATTTAAAACTAAATTCACTACCCAAGCGGCAAAATTCGGTCGCAGTTACCACATATAATAAACACGTTGTGTTCACAAAGTAACAAATTTAGTCGCAGTGTATACATTCATTTTTAAACTGAAAATTTATAAACGATTTAAAATTTGTCAAAAAAGTGACCAAAGTACTTCATAATAATTAACGTGCTATGTGTTGAATTAATAAAATACAAAAATGTTTAAATATTTAAAAAAAAAACATAAAATAAAAGTTAATATTAAATTATTTTTTACATTAAGTAAATTTTGTTTAAGAGTTAAAATAGTTTTTGATGTAAGTATTAGTATTTTTATAACGTATAATAAATATTTTACCGAAATAATGTTTTCAAAAATATTTGTAATAGAAAATTTTTTTAATATAATCATAATAAAATAATAAAAATGATGAAAACGAAATGTTTCTGTTTGTTTCCAAATTAGTATTTTTGTTTCTTATTTGTATACTTATGTGTGTAAAAATTACTAAATATGTAAAAGAATACATTTTGTGTTGAAAATACGAGAACATTGTTTCAAAATGTTATCAAAGTATACGCATTTCATGTGAAAGTGTTAAAATGTAAAAAAAAATTTAAAAACAAATTTCCCAGCTTTATTCTTTAATGTGACTGCTGTAAAGTTAACAATTTTCTTTCTTTTTAAACAAGTCACAAATTTCACATTTTGTGTAGTAAAAAAGACCAAATGTGTCGATAAAATTTTGCGAATAAATGTTGCTAATGTTCTCATAATAATGTTACTACATTTTTACGTAACAGTTATCGCATCTATATCTAGTGTAGCAACATAAACATAGTGTAGAAACGGTATCGGCATGTTTCCACTTTTTTAAAAAATGTGTGCTGATGTGTCTACTTTTGTGACCGAATTGCTACATGGGTAGACAAGGTTATATAAACTTTATAAAGTTACCTTATTATAACCATCGAGTCATCAAATTGTTATGACATCTCGAAATGGGACAGAGTATAAAATGTCATTTCTAGATAGATTTCCATTATTTTTGTTTAATTTACATAATATCTATATTTATAAAAATTAATTTGAAACAATATTATAGATATATAAACAGGATCCTCTAATTTCCTGTTACAACGAGATGTTTTAATTCCAAAATATCTTTGTTGAATATTTATATTTTAAATAATTTTCTTCTTAAAATACATACATAATAAAAAAAAACTTGGTATTGAGTTTTCATATAATATATCCTATTTGAAATTCTTTTTCTCCCTCTGGTATTTTAAATATTATTTATTTATTTTTTTTTTCTTATTTTATTTCATAACAAAATAAGGTTAGATAAAAAATTAAAAAAAAAAAAAAAAACACTCCTCATATTCATTATTTTATTTTATTTTTATTTAATATTATTAAAAATTCATTAAATACCCTATAGATGTCCAGGGTTAATGTAACGATGACATACATTTTAGCCGGATAAATAAATAAGCTTTGGTAGTTTAAACATGCCTAGAAACAACGTTAAAAAAAAGCGTTTATACAATATTAAGGGTGAATTATTTTAAAAAACAAAAACAAACAAGTGACATTTTATAGGGCAAATAATTAACGTTAACAATTTAGAATTTTTAGATACCGTTAGGGATTATCAAAGGGAAATCCTTATAATCCTTATAATTTATTTAGATACCAAATTTTAATAAGATAAGTAATTAAATATATATTTTGTAAAAATTTCTTTGATATAATATAGAATAATATAAAAGAATGCAATAGAGAAAATAGAAAATACAATAATAAGCAAAATAAAAAAAACAAGGCTTTCATTATTGATAGATAAACAGTTTAAAATTTACATTAAAAAAATAAAAACAGTAAAATTATGACATGCATAACGGAGTCCAAAATATATTAAAAGTCAAAGTCATTAAAAGTATTAAGAGTCATTTCTTTAACATTGCAAGATTTTAGTCAACAACATCCTAAAATAACATAATATAAAATTCAAATTTGGGTAATTGTTAAAACAAGTAAAAGTAAAAATAAGTCGATGCAAGTCGATGCAATATCCTACACCTGAATAATTCCAATTAAATTAAAAATCCATAAGTTCAACTCAATTTTAACCCATTTACACCTAAAGTATAGGGTATATTATTAACTTTGGTATGGAGTTTGTAACCACCAACAGGAAGCGAGTTAGATATGGTATATATATTCTGAATCAGGATCACCTCCTGAGTCGTTTTAACGATGTCCGTCCGTCCGTCCGTTCGTTCGCACGATAACTAAAAAACTAGTAAAGCTATTTTGATGAAGTTTATATAGTAGGTTATTAATTACGAAAGGAAGACTAAGTTCGAATCTGGACAAAATCGGTCCATGGGTTCGGATTCTGGAAGCTACCGAACGAGCCGCACAGCAAATGAGATTATATCCAAAACCAACAAAGACATAACTTTTACATTTGGCAGAGTGGTGTTCTTCCATGTTTGATTTAAGTCTCTGAAATTTGAGATGATTTGGTCCATGGGTTTGCATTTTGGAAGCTTCCGAACGCTTCCGAGCACCAGAGCAAATCAGATATTCTCCAAAACCAACAAAGATAGAATCTTTGAATTTTGTACAGTGGTGTTCTTTCGTGTTTTATTTATGTTTCTGACATTTGGGTGAATTCGGTTCATGGGTTCGGATCTTGGAAGCTTCCGAACGAGCCCCAAAACAAACGAGTATACCTCCACAAACAACAAAGATAGAACCTTTACTTTTAGTACAAGGGTGTCCTGTTATGTTTCCTGTAAAATTGGAAACTGACATTTGAAAGAATTTGAACCATGGGTTCTTATTTTGGAAACTTCCGGACGAGCACAAGAGCAAACAAGCATATCTCCAAAACCAACAAAAGTAGAACCATTAAATTTAGTACAATGGTGTTCTGGAATGTTTTCTTAGTGTCCCTGAGATGGATTTGATGAATTGGAGTGGCAATTCCGGTACCTGCCTCTCAAGGACTCTCAAGGATCCTCACGCCTCTCAAGGACTAACAAGTATATCTTCGAAATTAATAAATATAGAAACTTGAAATTTTTTGCAAGGTTGTCAAGCATATACCAAGCATATGCCTCTTCTACGTTTCTGAAATTCAAGTTGAATAAGACAGAAAAGGGAACAAATTCAAGCAGCTGCCAAAAAACTTATGGATTTTTAATTTAACTCGAATTATTCAGGTGTAGGATATTAAAAATTCGGTTGCATCGACTTAGGTTACATTTACTTGTTTAAAATAACAATTTTAGGTACAAAAACCGTATTTTTGGAAATTCCAGAGTATTTTTTAATAAAAAAATAAAATTTGATTTTAAAATCTTTAAACTCAATTCTAACCCATTTAGAAACGTATTTTCGGGTTTTTAATCGAATTTTGCTGTCAAAATATTTTTTTCACAAAAATTAGATATTTGTATGAAAAATATAAATTTTTAGTAACAAATTGATTTCCTTATTAAAAATAACAATTTTTGGTGCACAAACCATATTTTTGAGTATTACAAGGTATTTTTTAATAAAAAAAATAAAATTGAATTTTGAAAATCTTTAAACTCAATTTTAACCTATTTAGAAACGTATTTTAGAATTTTTAATCGAATTTTGCTGTCAAAATATTTTTTTCACGAAAATTCAATATTTGTATGAAAAATATAAATTTTTAGTAACAAATTGATTTCCTTATTAAAAATAACAATTTTTGGTACAAAAACCACGTTTTTGGGTATTGCAAGGTATTTTTTAATAAAAAAAATAAAAGTGAATTTTGAAAATCTTTAAACTCAATTTTAACCTATTTAGAAACGTATTTTCGAGTTTTTAATCGAATTTTGCTGTCAAAATATTTTTTTCACAAAAATTAGATATTTGTATGAAAAACATAAATTTTGGGTAACAAATTGATTTCC